>JAEIFG010001637.1:2500000-5000000 GCA_018901795.1 Drosophila sp. st01m
ACAAAGTTATGACAGTTAGAAGATTTTCAAAATGTGTCAAGCGGTAGATATGGAAAAAGTGAACAGTAGGAGAAGAAATTAAATTTTTTTAACAACTAATATTTTTATGTAGAATAAAATTAGAGGCCAAATAATGATTAAAATTATATTCCGGACTTAAATGGGTTGAATTTTGACATAGTTATGACAATAAGAAGATTTCGAAAAATATCAAGGGGTAGGTATGAAAAAAATGATCAGTGGGGGGAAATGAAATTTTTTAAACAAAAAATATTTTGATGCAGGATCAATTTAAGGACCAAATAATGATCAAATTGGTATTCCGTTTGAAAATCGGATAATTTTTGACAGAGTTATGTCAATTTAAAGTTTTTTTGAAAAAGTGGACATTTTGGCGAAAAAATAAAATTTTTTTCCAATAAATATATAAATGCAGCAACAAGAAAGAGCTAAAATAATGATCAAAATGGCATGCCACAAAGAATTTAGTTGAGTTTTGGCCAAGTTATGGCAATTTGAAGTTTGGTATAAACTGTAAATAAATAATAATAATAATAATAAACTGTAATAATTCTTGTGGCTCGCACCATTTGTTGATGCTTGCTCAGTATAGAAACAAATTATTGTATGACAGATTCTCTGTCACTTGGAATACCCTTTGAAAGACTTTAATGCCGGGTATAACAACTGCCGCTCAGGTGGGCCAAGAAAAGGGCGGGCGCCTTGAACGCACTCGAGCTAACTAAACAATTATGGCAACGGCCTCGCGATCACCATGATGATGATGACGATGATGATGATGATGTTGCCAACGGCTGCACAACTTCAGCTTCATCCTCATCCTCTTTCTCAACCTCAACCTCATCCTCATCCTTTGCCTCGTCCATCTAACTATCGCTCGCTATCTATGCATCTATAGTTATTTGTATTATTATTTTGCGTTGTTTTTTGCTGCGTGTGCTTGCCACAAAACAAAGTCTCTGCCACAGAGTCTCTGCCACAAGAGTCTCCGGTTCGTCTCAGTCTCAGTCTCCAGTCTCCATCTACATCTCAGTCTCGGTCTCAATTTCAGTGCAACTTTTGATGCATTCACATGTGTGTTGTGCTTCCCTCCCCCTCCCTTCCACTCCACCTTCTTTTCCTCCTCCTCCTCGAACTCCATCTTGGCTATTGTTGCCTTTCGGTTTTATTTATAGTCAAAGCTGCTTTAACGCTCCTCCGGATCCGTTCGTTGGCTCCGTCGTTTGCTGCTTCTCCTAGTCTCCTAGTCTCCTAGTCTTCTAGTTGGTTTGCTTGATGATGCTTCGCGAGCTTAAAATCATCATAAATGCATGGTTACACATACGAACAAATACTGCACAGACAGACGGAGAGACAGACACACAGACAGACTTGCTCACGCGAGGGTGGCAATTATAGTTCACATAAATTCACTTTTTATTGAACCTAAAAAATATGCTGATTGTGTGCTGATTTTACAAATTTGTTTATATTGCAAATAAAAAAGTTGTTTAAGATTTATTAAACTTATTTAGTTTTTAATTCGAACTATTTGCCAACTACTATAAAAGCCAAAACTACTCTTAAACTTTAATTTAAAGAATTAACCTACTTATCTTCTTTTATTTAAATCTTACTTTCAGCAAAATAGGCTCAATTTTTGATACAATATGATCAATAAGACTAGTAAAACTTTCAAATTCAAATAGAACATCGCTTGTGTTGACAACAATTAGTCAGTATATTAATTAAATTAGGAAAAAAAGTATGTAATAATGCAGAAAATACGCAGCAAAGAGGGCATTCATTTTTGTACTTAAGTAAACATATGTTTCTTCTTATTGCTTTCTTATTATCCCTAAATCACTATTGAAACGATATTAAAGAATTTAAAAATCGTGCAAGTAAATTTCATATAAATATTTAATTTAGTTAATTTTCTGTTTTGTCAAACAGTTTTTTTGTAGGATTATCAAAAAATCTGGATTTCAAATAAATTTTTAGTGTGCAAATCATCTCATGAAAATAATGTACATAATTTCAAATACTAGAATTTAAAACCCATTCAAATTATATTTATTAAATTGCTGTGCCAAATTCTGGAGAACTTCTCGAGCTACCCACGCGAGCTGTGTCCACGTTGTGCTGCAATACATGCAAGTTAATGTTCTGGGTGAGTGGGGCTGCATTTTAGTTTAGTTTTTATTTTCGTCATTTTCCAGAGATTCTGTTTGCTTGCAGTTGCAGTTGTTGTTGTGTTTGTTGTTGCCGCCGAGCATTTGGCTTATTTTATTTTGTTTTTGCATTGCGGTTTTCACGTGTTGCTATTTTTGCTTTTTGCCAGCTTTCCCAATTTCTCGTTCGTTTGCCTCTTTTCACTAGTCGTGAATAAACAGCATAAAAAGCAAATGAAACTGAAAATAAAAACAATAACAAAGAAACCGAAACGACTTTATGTCTATCTGTCTACACATTTTCCCCCGCCACGCCCCTTTAGCTGACCCCACGCGCTGCCCACGCAGACGCCGCAGCTGCAGTCGCAGCTGCAGTCGCAGCTGCAGTCGCAGTCGTCGTCGCAGTCGCTGTCGACGCCGCAGTCAACGTCGCGTTGCACTAATAACTCAGCATTTGTTTCAATTTTTACTTTGTGTGTGTTTGTTGTTTGTTTGTTGTGTTGTGTTGTGTTTTGTTTGTTTCGCCAAATGTTTTGTGTTTTTCTCTCTGCTTTTGTTTTTTTTTTTTTTGTTTTTTCTGTTTTAGCAAGTTTGTTATTTATTCTACACATTTTTTGCCCATGCTCTTTTTTCTTTTCTGACTGCTGCCGGTTTTAGTTTTTGGTAAATTATTTTCTGGTAGTCACATTAATACACATACAATTTATCAACTTGGCTTAGAGCGCACAGCGAGGGCAGTTTTTGTTCTTCTCCCTCTCTCACTTTTCCCTCTTTTTCCGTATTGTATTTCTTTTGTTGTCTTTATCGTGTGTCGCGTCGTTTATAAGACTTGAAAGCATATTGAACATCATCACTTAATAATATTGACACTTCTCGCTTCAGATTTTTCTCCATTGAACAACATTTTCATTTGAATACATATTTGATCTCCTCTCTCTTTCGTCTCTCTCTCTCTCTCTCTCTCTCTCTCTCTCTCTCTCTCTGTCATTTAAAGCAGCGCCCACGATTACGAATCGAAAAAAAAGCCACGCACACAATCAGCAAATTAAGTGATTATGTTAACCGGTTGTTCTTCTGCCTCCTCCTTCTCTTACTCTTCTTCTTCTGCCTACTCTTCTGCTTCCTCCTTCTCTTCTGGTATTAAAGCCGGGCCCAAAACAGAAATTTACATCAAAATTAACTTGTTATATGGCAAACAACAACAGCAACTACAACTACAACTACAACTACAACAAGAACTCAAAAGGCAGCGACAATTTAAAGTTAAAACAACGCAACTGAAACCGAATTTTTAGCTGAAACTAAAGACGTACACAGAGAAAAATAGCTGTGATACATAGTAAGAAAATAAATAAAAATAAATTTCGCTGAGTTCAGCTTTTATTACTAAATATTTGAATGAAGTTGATTAAATATTAATTTTTCAAATAAAATAAATTTTACTATCTATATAAGAGCTTAATTTAAAATCAATAAATTATTAGTTTACACACAAAACTTAATCCGTATACTTATAAAATTGTTTGTTCTGAATAACTGACTAACTGACTGACTGCATATGTATTAATTACAGTATTTTAAAATATATTTTTAAATATATATTTAATCTGCTCTTAGTTAAACAATAAACCTATATATAAAAAATATTTGCAAATATTTGAAATTTTAAATATTATCATTTCAGTTATAATAATTTGTTTTCTGTGTACATTTGTTCTTCCTTCAGTCAGTTACCTCCAATTTTACTTCCCATTTTTTTCACTCTCTTTCTCCCTCACTCCACATACTTCCATACTCCTCTCTTCACCTTCGAGTCGGCAATAATTTTGTATAATTTCGAAATTAGAGCTCATCATCAGCCCATATCAAAGTTGTTTCCCTGTCTCCTTCTAGCTGTACTTCGCTCTCTTTCTGTCAGCTTTTTCCTGCTCTTCCACTCGTTGAGTATCTGTATCTGTGGCCATGGTCTGTTGCCTGTTGCCTGTTGTCTGAGCCATAAAGCGCCTCAATATTGGTAACAAGTCCATATGGACTTGCTTTTTGCTCGTTTCTGATCTAAATTGTTGTCCCTCTTTATAGACTAGATAATGTCGACAATTTGCATAGACCGAGACTGTGGGAACGCATATTGTATTTATCTTAGAACTATTTGCATTAATCAAGACTTCAATTAGACACGATTTATTTAAACGATTTGCATTTCGCGTATTTCTTAAGTGTTTATCTTAATATTCAAATTGTAAAAATATTTTAATATATCTTAAATTCATTTAACTTTAGAAATAACACTACTTTAATAATAAACTCTTTTTTGAAACTAATAATTTTGTGATTTGATTGAAATTATTTCTATTAAATAGAAATAAATACTAATAGTATTTAAATAATAAATATTATTGTTAATGTTGTTGCTATATTTATTTGTGTATTTTTTTAAATTTATAAAGAAAATAAAATACTTTCATATTTTATATTATCATCAAACATATCTGCTTTTTTTTAAATATTTCAATGATTTAAAGACAATAATTCTATTGTTATATTAGACTCGATTTAAACTATATATTTGACTTAGTATTCATTTGAATAATGAATTTACGAGTCCAGAATATTTAAGTCACAAATTATTCAAAATCTAATTTATAATAATGGAACTCTAAGTATCTAAAAGCTTCAATTGTGTATAGATTTAATTGCTTACAAAACAAGATAGTTTATAAACTGCTGCTGATAAATGCATAAAATCTTTCACATCTTTAAAGTAAACAGTTCCAACTTACAGGCAACTTATTGGCCACAGCTGCCAAAGATAACAGAGGTCAGCAATTTATTTTATTATCTGGCCATTATAATGATTACAGTTGGACTTGAGCCAGAAAACTGTAGCAAAAGATGTAATGAACTTTTGGCCAAACAAAGACTTGCATATTAATTAGATTAGATTGGAGCTCATTGTTGTGGCCTTGACAATAATGATATTTGGCCAGAAGCTGCTGTAAGTTGGCTAAGAGCACGTGCCAATTGCATTAGCATTAAGATACTTTGACACAAGTTAAGACACAAGCACTTGTCAACCAACTGAAACGAGCTGCAAGCAACATTAAGTATACGCAATGTTTGTAAAGTTTCAATTAGCCGGGAAAATAAACGGGAAGTTGATGCTGGGTTAGCCAATAAAGTAAGGGAGAAATGCCAATAGAAATCTGTAATTAAAATCATGACAATAGATGCAAGAGCGAACAGACAGTGCTTGCCAGAAGTATGCAGACACAGACAGAGAACAGATACTATTACAAATACTAAGCACCCCATGTGACAGACATCAAGATCTCTGGCTAAACAAAGGTGTCTGTGTCTGTCATTCTCTCTCTCTCACTCTCTCTCTCTCTCACTCTGTTAAGCAGTGTTTAAGTCCCTTTAGCTACTTAACAGTCTTCCCCTTTTTCTATGCTGCCACTCAATTCATTCATGAATATGTTTTGTTTTTTAGAATTTGCACACATCATATGAGGGTTGCATGCAGATGTTGTGTGCATCCCTCGTCTTGGCCAAGTTCAAGTGCAGCTTGTAGAGGCTTCCTTCCGTCTATAAAGTCTACAGTCTAGACGTGGCAAACAGACAGACGGACAGACAGACGGACAGACAGACGCGACATTCTTTCTGCCCCAGACAAGAGAGCTCAGAGTTCAAGACAAGAAATGTCGCAAAAATAAAAGAGAAATGGCAAAGACTGAAAGAAACGTTTGCAATTTAAATAAACATTAGACAGATACGACTTGAGAGAATGGAGACGACAATGAGACAGACTTATAGATAGATAGAGACAGATAGATAGCAAAGCAATAGAGTGAGAATTATTAGAATGGCTTTGTGGCCATAAATTAACAGCACAGCAAAAGAATCTGCCGACCAACAGGCAATTTTATCAGCATCTAAATAAATATACAATGCATAGATAAAGATACAGAAACAAGCACATAAAGCAGCAGATACAGATTGAGTTAGATATAGATATTTGACCCAATACAATTGGTAATTAATGCTGAATTTTAATGCAGAGAATATATAAATAAAATGTAAACGCAGCTTTGCTAATTAATGTTTAAACTTCGGCAACAAATTTGAACATATTTTTAATTTAAATGAAAATATCTTTCAACGGAAAGTAGCAAATTATTTGCATTTTATTTGCATTTAAATATGTAAATGATATATCTTAATTAAATACAAAGCTTAGTTGTAATTTAGTGGCTCAAAAAAGTTGAGATCCACTGTAGTTAGATATAAAGAAACATTAACAAGTTGGCTTCTAAAAATCGCGGCTAATTTGATAAAGTTTTAGAAATAAAATTTTCCAGTTTTAGCTTTTCTTTTTTAACTTATCTCTCTCTCTCATTCCCTTCCTCAGTTATGTGCTACGTGCCGCTTGCTACGTGTTGTAAAAATATCTAAAAATTTTCCTTGACGGAAGTCGCCAAAAAATCTAAAACTACTTCAGATGTTCGTGCGTTTTAAACTTGGAACTTGAACTTAAAGGGCAATTTTTATTGCAATTTGAATTTCATTTCTCTCTGTCACTTGACTTCTTCCTCTTTCTTCCACTTTATCTTTCACTTTTCCAACTCTTCTCTCATCGTTTCTGGCCTTGTGCTAATTTTTATATTTTATGTAATATTTCAGCTTGTTGCATTTGGCCAACAGCGAAACAAAAACACTGAAAAGTTTGAGCGGAAAAACCAAGTTGGTCAAAATGAAAAGTTTTCAGTTAGCTGAGATCTTTTGGCACGTTTTAATTGGTCTACAGATTGTCCGAGCAACTACAACAAAAAATCCAACAATTGCTGAATAGCTTTAAATTGAATTTTTAGCTAATTTTTATTTTAATTGCTTGAACACTTTTTGGGTTTCTTTGTTATGAATAAATATAAATGTGTTGATGAAATAACTGAGTTACAAGCGTTTTAAAATCATAGGTAACATGCATAACAAACATTATTATTATAAACAAATATTTTCAAATATTAATGTATGTACTATGAATCGAAAATATGTAAGTAGAAGAATAAGTTTTTTTTTTCCAGAATGGCTCAGATTTTAAATATATAATATAATATAAACACCGTCCATGAATTGCATCTTGTTTTTGAAACTCTTTTTTGAATATTAATATAAAGACTTATATCAGAAATATATGCATATATATTCAATTTCATGTATTTTCAAAGACAAACAGAATTTTGGGACAGGGAAATACTTTTATTACTAAACTGTCACCTCATTCAGAGTTAATCACAGATTATTTTAACTGCTGTCTTATTTTTTAAACCAGAAATAGTATATTGCTAAATCTAAGAGTTTAATTACTGTCATTTAGGATACAATTATTTGCTCCCCGACATAACCATGACTTGAATTTATATATATGTAAAAAAAAGAATAAAAAATAAAGCAAAGCTATTAAATCACGCCCTTGTAAACTGGGCCTAATGTGTTGTCATTTGGTTGTTGCTCTAGTTAATGTGCTTATTATGCCACAGCAACGTCAAGTGGCTTGACACACACACACACACACACACACATAGATATGTACACACACTTTGGGTCAATGTCGATAATTTTGAGTGTTTGTTTTGTTGTTTAAATGTGTGTCTGTGGCATGTAAAACGCCATTTGAATTGTCAATTTATAACAAATGCACACACACACACACACACACATACAGACATATATATACATATATACACTGTGCAACATAAACACATTTAAATGACAGACGAACAACGAGAAAAGTTGTCAACTGTCAAATTTAATCATGGCTATTAAAAAACCAAACAACAACTGAACATTTGATAGATACATAAGCAGATACACAGCTACAGATAAAGCCTGAGACACAAAGATACAAAGATACAATGCTAAACAAACCAAAACAAACCAAAACAAGCCAAAAACACAGCTAAACAAAACAAAACAAAAGCCAAATTGCAAATAATGTCAAAGTGTCGTTGAAAATTCGTGTTATACTCTTCACTTTTGGGCATTTGTCAATTGTCATTGCTTACGTTGCAAATTCCATAGATTTTTGTAGACTCATCCAATTGAATTCGGCTCTTGTTTTAGTTAATTGATTGAAACTTGAGTTGGTTACTGCAATTTTGTGTTGCCTACTATTTAAAATGGCTCTCCTAATAATTGAACTTATTCATTTTTTGAGATGCTAAAAGCTAGGTGATAAAATTGCTATTGTTCAAAAACTTTAATAAAAAATATTAAAACTCATTTCCGGGAAAATATAAATAAAACTGAATACTTATTTAAATTAGCAGAATATTTTCAGATATTTTGCTTAGCCTATTTGAGACATACCTAAAGCAATTAAAAATCCAATTAAAGTCACCATGATTTTGGTAACATTTGAGAATTTTAAACTATATAATACTGCCCTTTAAAAATATATACAATTCGTTAAATTTTAACAAAACTATCAGCGATTCCACCTAATTTGATACACCTCCTTTTATATTTTAACCTGATTCTTAGATCCCTACTCTGAACATTTGGTCAGGAGATCTGTATTATTTATTCCCATTATTTTATTAGAAATCCTTAAGGAAATCCATTTTTTTTTATTTTATAAAACTGCAAAATATCACATATTTTCTTAATAATTATGATTTTGATTTATTTTTTTATCCAAATAATTGCTTGACAGAGTGTATAGCACATTATTTGATCAACACTGTCTAATTAGACTTTACCAACATTCACTCAACTTGATCACATAATCAATGAACACTTTTGGCAGTGTATTTAAACTGCGGCACACTTCCTAATAACTGTTCTCACTTGTTGTCATACTTTTTTAATCGTTATTATTGTAGTTATTTGTGGACTGACAGAGTGACAGAGTGACAGACTGACAGACAGACTGGCATTACTCGATCTGGTTTGCGGCTTTTGGCTTTGTCATCTTTTATTTTATTTTTTTTTTTTTTTTAGCTAATTACAGCTGAAATATTTGCACAAAAAGCGATTAAAAAGCGTAAACTTGATTTGCTTTAATTTGAGAACTGTAGTTTAAAATTCAACTTTTTTTATTTTATTTGAATTCCAAATTTTATTATTTTAGTTTTATTTCTAATTTTTAATTTATTTTAATTTCTACTCTTTTTGTTTTACCTTTGCTGTTTTTGCTTTTGTTACAAATGGCGGGCAGTCGCTTCCGTTTCCTGTTGACGGCAACGTGAAAATATCCAATTAGAATTTTACAGCTGCGCAGGCGTCACAGCGGCAGCGGGAAAAGCGTGAAAAGCGTGAAAAGCGGGAAAAACTTTGCTTTCTTGAGAAACTTTTCTAACTTAACTAATTTGTATTATTTTTTATTTTTTCTCAATTTAATTCTATTCAATATACTTTTTTTTTGCACTTTTCACTCCATTTTTTTGCACAATTCTCAATTTTGGCACTTGAACAATTTGTAATTATGGTGCGTGTGTGTGTGTGTGTGTGTGAGTATTTTATTATATGTAACTGTATTTTAATTAAGGTAAAAGGCGGCAGCGGACTTATTAGAGGCACTAGTAGGCACAACACACAACAACAACACAAACAATCAAACAATTTATGTATTTTCATTTACCGATCAATTGTGAGTTTTGTTTTGTTCGGTTTTCTTCTCGAATTGCGTATTTTGCGTATTTTTTGCGGACGAAACGAAAGGCGAAAGATAAAAAAACGTGCGCACGCGACGAATTTTGTCGTACGAGCGCCAACAATCAACTGACTCCAAACGCAGCGCGTCGATTTGACTCAAGCATCGTTGCACTCAGCGCATGCTTGTCACTCGAACGCAGTGCAACCAGCAGATCGAACATGTTGCCATCGAACGTCGTCTGTTCTCATTTCCAGTTCGTTTCAATTGCCAAAGCGTTCCGCTCGTAACCTGTTTCGCCTGTGTTGCCTTTGAGCTCGAGTGCAAACAGGTTTCGTTTTGTCTGCGTTTGAGCGCAATTTGTTTAATTACTCAATTATGCTGCCCGCTGCCAGTGCACTGCAGTGAGAGCGAGAGAGCGCAACATATGAGTTGTACTATGCAATTTAGCCTTTAGTTTTTAGAAATTTATTGTTTTAACCAACTCATGTTCGGTTTGAAGACTTTTCTCCATTTGTTTACAATGTTGGCGCTGCTTTTATTACACTTTACACTCCACACTCTACACTCTACCTGCTGATTGCGTTTTACCTGCTCAGGATTCTCACTCAAAAGGCGCTAGATTTTAATGAGCGTGTGAAATTCGAACTTTATTAGAGATGAAATAAATAATCAAATGAAGCGATTGTTCACATTTCACTGAAATCTTAAGTGCTATCATAAATCAACATTCTTACTCTACTGCACATTGTTTGAAATATTAGAGTAAATAATATTCGTTATTATTTTTCCTAACTTTGCATATGAAATTCAAATTCGAAATTCTTCACAATAAACAAAAAAAATATATATTCAATTAAGGTTTTCAATAACAAAATAAGTAAATTATTCGAAGTATTAGTTTAATCTTTAAACTTTAGTGCAATCTTATTAAATTCAACTTCCACTTCAATTCTGTTTTACAATACTTTGTATTTCCTTAAGTTTTTAAGAAATTAATACAAACATTTCGAAAAAAGATTTTACAAAATTTCAAAAATTAATATTTCCTTTTTATTACAAAACTATATTTTTTCACCATATTAGATGTCCTTTTCAATTAAATTAAATTTACCAACACTGAATGTCAATTTAGTGTAATTTATTACTTTAAACAAACGCAAATAAATTTATTTTTTTTTGTAAAAGGTGTTACAGAAAAAAAATCACTGAAAATTGTAGCGCCAATAAAAATTAAAAAGTAACAAAATTTTTAATTATCATTTAAAGTGTATCGCTTTAATTTCTGATAATTAAAGAAGAGCATCTGGTAGTCTTTGTTAATTTGATATATGTTTGCTTCGTGCAACTTGTTGCACATTTTGCCAATGAAGCAAAGCGAACAACGGATGAATTCTGTCATTTGAGTTGAGCATTCATAAATATTTATGTGGGTACTCGTGGTGCATGTTCTATGAGTGTGGCAACTCTGGTTCCCATACTCCGCTCCCAACTTCCAACTTCCAACTCCATTCTCCATATTTTCATACCTACTGACATTTCCACAGATATTTCTATAGCCATTTCCATTCCACGAACAACTCTTTTTCTTTTTCTTATTCCTTTTCCATTTCCATTTCTATTTCTTTAGTCAATTTTGCATCTCTCGTCAAATGCTTAAACTTGGCAATTTGCTACGGTACTTTTGCTATTTTGCCCAGGAACTGAACGGTCTCGACCAGAAACTCTTCTAGCTGCAACTTCAGCCTGCAACTTGTGCCTCGTCTTGTGGCACCAAAATATTAATGCAAGGCAACGTCGACGACTCTTAAAGAAGATGCCGCATGGCAAAAGAGACAGTGTAAGACTGAGAGAGAGAGAGAGAGAGAGGGAGTAAGAGATTTATGTGTGGATATTTGTGACAAGTGTCTTTCATTAGCATAAGTAAATCTTCTCGAAATCCTCAAATTTATTTGTCAACACTTGACAATTTCATTGTTGACGCTAAAGGCGCAGCTGTTAACGAGTTGTTGCCCCCTCCCTCCCTCTATTCTCCCTCTCTCTCTTCACTCTTCACTCTCCTCCCTCCACTCTCCACAAACTACAAATCATGATTTGTCTCTTGCATGTCGTTTTAGCATGGCCTAATCTATACCCTCTCCTTTCTTTCCATTCCTTTTTTCACCTCCTGTGACCAACACAATGCACATTGGTCAAAGGCAAATGCCGTCCAAGCTACAATGGCACAAGTTGTTACATATTTAGTCAAAAATGCAAATATTTAATGCTTCGAAATTTTCCATTGTTCTGACTTATTCAATTCCAAAAGTTAATATATTATATAAAAATGGAAGTATTTTATTGTTGCAAAGAAATCAAAATTTGGAAAACCAAAACTGATTAAAAATAAATGTTTTAAATACAAAAAAATGCATGTCTTAGTTAATTTATTTTGTAGTCAATTCAAGTTTATGAAAAATGGGAAACAAGAGTTTCTAATATTAAGAAAACTTGACTGAAGAATTTAATTTTTGAAATAAAAATGATTTTCAAACACATTTCATTACTTTGTATTTTTCTTATAGTAAGATGTATTATTTTTTGTTCCTTAAGTGCTTGAAAACACAGGCAGAATGTGCTACACAAAATTCAAAGTGTCTAGCTCTTCAAGTTTTTTAGATCAAATTGTTTATATGGACAGTTTTTGTAAAATATTCAAAACTCTCGTAACCTGTCGAAACTGCATTTTTGATGTTTATGCCTACAAATTTGTCTTTTTGTACCACAGTGCAGCGTTGCATGTTGAACAACGGCTTAAATCAAAGTCAAATATTTGACCACAAAGCAGACACCATTAGCCTTGGCTTTGACTTTAACTTTGGCTTTAATCTTCAGCTGTAGCTCGGCAACTTAAGACTTACTTTTTAGATACCCTGTAAATGTCATAAAAACGGTCATAATTCTGTCAGAGGTGCCGGGATATTTCTGGGAAATTAAGCACTGATTGCAGTTTATTGTTTTACTTTTTAAGTCATGTAACTTCAAAAATATTTACTTATAAATTGGAAGAGAATTTTGGTCACTATTTTAATATGGTTAATTTTTAGAATAGCTTTAATTTTTTTTAGTTATTAAAAAAGATTGTGATGAAATAAATCACAGTATACCAATTTTATTTACTTGTTTATTATTTTAATTTGTATTTCTAGTGAATTTTTATACACAAATTTAAATAAAAAATAATTTCTTAAAATGAGATAGAAAAACTGCTTTAAATTGAATTTTGAGAGTATTTTTATATTTCCTTTACTCATTTAATTATTATTTTAATTTAGATTAAAAAATAATACCTAAAAATGTGATATAAAAATTGCTTTAAATTGAACTTTTGGAGTATTTTAATAATTCTAACTTTGCAGTTTTTTTATGCTTTTATTTCGGGTTATAATTTGAGCATTGGGCTGCGTCTTGGCCATGGCTAATTACCCAAATAGTTTGTTGCCTTTTCTCCTTTTTCTGCTTCTCTTTTAAAATAGTAGCCGGCTTACCGCTGACTTTGATGTCTCGAAGGTTTCTTATCACTGCTTATCAACTGACAGTGTCAACGTTGTGCTCATCATCGTCGCCTTAGCCACAGTCCGGGGGAATTATGGCCAACACTCTGCCATTCTTTAAAAATTCCCTTTACCCCTCTCTCTCACTCTCGCTGCCTCTCACTCTCTCGTTTGTCTTTCTCTGCATCCTCCTTCAACAGATTTTGTCTCTGTGTTATTTTTATTTCTTTTTTTTTGCATTTCTGCTGTCGCTGCTGTAAAAGTTGGCAACGTTTTCGTCTTGAACTTGGCCAAGTTGTGTGGGGAAGGGAGAGGGGAATAGTTGTAACAGACTCTGTCTCTGACTCTGTCTCTGTCACGCATTATGCCAACATAATCTCAAATTACTGCAATTTTAATATATATTTAGATTTCCTTTCATTTGGTTTCTTTCTTCACTTTCTTAACTTCTTCATCTGTTTCTTTTGCTTTTCTTTTATTTAATGTGTTTTATTGTCTTGCATTATTTTGATTGTTGCACATTTTATTGTTATGTCAATAAGCCGCATCTTTAATGCCCGCAAATGTATCTTTCAGATGCACAAATCCCACAGGCAACTTGCGAACTGGCAACTGGCAACCGGCAACATGCAACATGCAACGCATTTCCGTCTTGGCCAACTCGTTCAGCCTCCTTCCTGCCCCTACTCCCATCTAATTTATATCCAGCCGAAGCTTCTCAGAGTCCTCAGCGATCTCAGTGTGGACAGGTGTGCGCTGAAGGCCATTGAAGAGCGTTTGATAGCGTCTAAGAGTGATGTATTTAATGATTTCTTTTCCTAAACACGCACTCTCTGTCTTCCTCTCTCTGTCCCTCCCTCTCTTTCGTTCATTCTCTCTCTTTTTCTTTGTCAGCTTATCTCAAAGATTAATGTATAACTTATGCAATTTTTTCATTCATTCCAACTTCCTGCTCGAATCTTAAGAGAATAAAATTTCCACAGAAAACAGAGAAGTTGTTTCTTAAATACGCATACCAAATATATTAAAAATTACTCAAATCTTATTCTAACCATATTAAAATATTAATTAAAAATATTATCGAATTATTATATAAGACTATATAAACCTTTAAGTTAATATATATTTTTAAATATTATTATAGAAACATGCCTAAAAATATGTATCTTCAAATATTTTAAAATATAAAACTAAAATTGAAAACTGTACATTTTAATGTGAATTTAAAGAAATTTGTTATTTAAAACACTCTAATAATTTCGTATTATTATTATATAATTTACTAAGCACAAAATTCTGTTACTATAAATTACATCAATTAAAGATTTATTTTTTTTATGAACATCTAATTAATTGATTTTATTTATAGTCAAAATCTCGCTGTAAACTCCATCTATAAATCTATCAATCATAAATAATCAGCTAAATAAAATAATACATTTTTCTGTTAATAAATTTTAAGTCCGCCCATTCAATTTATAATTCTAAAAACTTAAAAATATATATAATAAATATAATTAAATTTACTACAGAAAATATTTTAATATTAGAAAGATTTATAGTTTTTAGACAACAAGTAAAATTTTATTATTTTTGTAAATATCCGCTTTAAATACTCTAAAATATTAATTTATTTAATAATTAAATTTACTCGTTAACTACTTAAACGATTTAATTGAATTGAATTGAAGGAAGTATCCATCTTTTTATTGCAGATCAACTAATAGTTGACACTTAGGCAGCAAATCAATTACAGATAGATAACTCAAAGTGTCAGTCCATATGGCACATCGTTAATGCTGCATGCTGCATGTGGCAGGCACCTGTTGCAAGGCATTTGCTTTAACAAAGTTGCGGCCAAATTGGGACAGCGACAATTGCTGTACAGTGTAGTAGAGTGTACAGTGTACAGTGTACATACATCATACAGAACTTTAATTGTGGCTGGCACTCAATCTTTCAATCACAGTGCAACACAAGCAGTGGGGGCATGTGGCAGACACCGTGGATTACATGAGATTCAATGTGGCAAGGGAAATTGATGCGAAGTGGAATGAAGAATGGCCAGGCAATATAATCTATATAATCATAAGAGTGTAGCATGTTGTAACATAGTCAGTGAAGAGGTACGTAGCACCACTCTGCCCCACCTGCCACATGCCGCACGCATTTGCGACATGTTGTCAACTCGAATTGCGTTCGACTGATTGAAGGCAGCCCAACCCAGCGGACCGATGAGGATGAGGATGAGGATGAGGATGACGATGAGAATGACGATGCCCATCCCAAGTAGGCAAAGGCAAGCTGCCACAAGATGTGGCAAGTGGACAGACAGGTTTGTCCGACATGCAGCGGGACAACAACTAAGCCGTGCTTTGCTTTTTGGGTAGGCGTTGCAGATGGATCAACTTGGCCAACTTGGTTAACTTGGCCCAGGCCAGACCAGGCCCGATGCGACCAGACACTCGCGACATTTGTCTAAGTCGCTGCCCCCTGTCACCTGCCACAGTCGCTGCCACTGCTTGGCCTTTGCAACATGTTGAAGTGACCACAGGTCGACAAACATTTCAAGTAATTTTGCCATCAATCTTTCACTTTTGCACTCCTTTCGGACAGGCTACACTGCTCAAAAAGAAAGGTTTTAAATAGATGAGAAATTTTATATTAAAACTATTTTATTATTAATATATATATATATATATATTCATTGCAACAAATATAACTATAGGAATAAATGTTAAAAAACAATTATATACTCTAAAGAAATATTTCTTTATTTAATATTTAATTTATAGTAATTTTATTTTTTATTATTCATATATATTAACATTTTTTGAAAACCTATTATTTAAACCTATTAAAAACTATTTGTTTCTATAAATACGATTAAAAATTTATATATTTTTATTACAACAAATAAATGTTAAAAAAAGTATATAAACTCTTAAGAAATGTTGTTTTTATTTATATTTAAATGAATAGTAATTTTATTCTTTATTAACGTTTATATATAAACATTTCTATCTGACTGATATTATTATGTCACTCCTTTAATATATGTTATTTTTTGTACCAAAAGTTTGATTTGATACCACGATTTTAATCAGATTCTTTATAAATATATAACTTGCTTGTATTTTCTTAACAATTTAATATTTTTTATTCTTATAAATACTTAGAACTATGTTTCAAATTATAGTAATTAGTAATTAAATAAGAAAATTGTCTTATTTTATTAACAAAAATTTGAAGATGATTACATTTTAATTTAGAAACTGCTCATTTTCTTCTGTGTATCTCCCTCTCTCCCCACCCCTGTCTTTCTCTCGCTCTTCCTCTTTCAATCACTCACTCCCTCCCTGTCCCTCCCGCTGAATGACCTTGTCCTCAGCCCACTCACCTGTGCTCCGTGTTGTCCGTGTTGCGTACAGTTTATTTTGATCTTGGTGTCTCCACGATTTGCATAACTTGTCATCTTCAGCCGACAACGAGGACGAAGCCGGTCACAAAGCGGACACAGAGAGGAGAAAGAGAGCAAAGAAAGAGGGAAGTCAAGAGAGGAGCTGCCATCATCAGAGCAGAGTTCATTGTCAGTATCAATAAATATCAACGCGCTGAGCGACAACTTCTTTGCCAGACCACAACGTTGTTATACCCTCAACATAAGGTTATTATAATTTTATAACTCTGTCGGCTCACACGTAATACTAGAGAAATTATGGGAAAACTTCTCTCATTTTCTTACTAATTTATATATTTAATATTTGCCAAAGTTTTTCTATTTAAATATATTAAGTGCAATTAAAAATTTGCAAACTATTCGTTACTTTGAAATGGTTTTATTAATCGGTGTCTAAATCTTTAATAATAATAATAACAATAAGTTATCTTCACCTCATCCTTCTATTTAAACTATTATTATCCCCAGCAAAAATTGATTTATTAGTTTTTAATTGAACAAACCAAATTGCAGACCAAATTTCTAGAAGTTATTGACTTTGATAATGTATCTTTAATGTATATTTAAATCTTAATTTGTATAGCATGCGATTCTAATTTCAAATGCTTAAAATATAGTTAAATAAAACTAGTCATCTCTAACTAAATTCTAACTAAAATATAGTGTACATTAACTGTTTACTATACAAAAGTAAATCAACTTTTAATTAAATTACACTGTCATTTTAATTCCGATGAGATGAAAACTATTTGTTCACATTTAATCGGTGTAAAGTAGGCTGTAAAATAATATATTCTCTCTGCATTAAATATATTTATTTACTTTCAATCAAAGTCAGCGTCAAGTGCACTTTTATTTCAATAAAAAAGACAGATAAAAAGAAACGAAATATACAGAATTGTTTCTTTTTTATTGATTATATATACACGCATACAAAGTTATATTCAAAGTCAGCTTTATATGTGTTGTAGAGCATCTAAACTTCGTCTGGCTCTAGTTAACTGTCTCAACTTGTTGTCATTGTTCGCCTTCCCATTCCCCTTCCCGTTCTCTTCCTCGAGCAGTTCCCCAACCACATGGACAACCACATCCTCAAGCACATCCTGATCGGCAAGTTGGCTGATTCCTCGTGGCACTGATGAGGCCATCGTATGTCAGCAGCATTTTTCGTGTGTCGGTTAACATTTTGCTATTTTATGAGCACTGATATAAATGATCTTTTAATTAATATCACTTTAGATAGAAAGCGAAGAGGCAATGAATGCTAGTCGTCGTCGTTCTCCTCAGCTCAGCTCTGGAATTGATGGAGCATTCTTCTTATGCAAAGTGATGTTTACGATTATGCATTGGGATCGAGTCAACGCAACGTCAACAACTTGCCAATTGTCTCCATTCTCGATTCTCCACTCTCGGTTCTCGGTTCTCTGTTCCCTGTTCTCAATCTCTGTCGCCGTCTCCATCTCAAGTCGTAGCCTGGCTCTTAAATACTTTTAATGACATTGCCATGGATTAAGGCTTCAAACTAGTAACCAGGCCAGGACAACTTGGTCTATGAGGTTGTAGCAAATGTGGCCAATGTAGCTTGTGGCTTTTGGCTTTGGGGATTTGCTGTGGATTCTCTGGTTATGTGACCAGTCAATGATAATCGGATCAGATTACCATTCAGATAATGTTAAAGCTTTTTGCAATTTGCAAATACAAATTGTTGTTGCTCTCCTCACTCTCTTACACACTATATATCTCTCTCTTTTCACATTTATTTGCACTTAGCCAAGGACTAGGAAATATTACGCATATTCTATAGGATTAATCCAATACAAATTGTACATTATTTGCACCCAAAAAGCCTCATCAATGTTTTTACGAGTTGGGCTGGGCTCTTGATGGAAAGATAATGATTATGAGGCGTTATTTGGAAACTGAAAACGTATGTGTTGCTAGTGTAGATTGAGATATAGATTAAAGATACATTTTCCGAGCTAATCAGTTTTTAGAGATACGCACTTAAGCTGGGTTGTAAGTTTAAAGAGCAAAAATATACGAAATTTTGTGATGGAAGAATTTTTGTTCTATAGAATACAAGTAAATCAAAGTACTCTCGAAATATTTCTAAAAAAACTTTAACAAACTCATTCTAATAGCTTCCTTATCTAATAAAATAAAATACATATTAAAGATACATTTAAAAGGACAGCAAGTGGTCAGAATTGGTACCGATAATTGAACTACATATTATAAGATCAAAAAAGATACATTTTCTGCATTTTATTTATTATTGTATTTTAATAAGAAAACACATGCAAGGACACTGGAACTTGAGATACGTATTAAAGATACATTTTTAAGGGTAGCAAGTGCTAACCAAAAATTGTATCGATAATTAAACTGCGAGTTTAAGAAGCACAAAGTTTAAATTGCATATTCCAAACGAAGTACTATATAATTTCCACAATTTGTGATAAAAGATACAAACTGGAACAAGTTTTTAGCTGCTCATTTGTATCTGTTGTATCTACGGTATCTGGCGTATCTACAAATTGTGATAAGATCGCAATTGGTATGGAAAGCGTCACTATTTGCTGACGGGTCATATATATATATCCATACACACATTTGGTTAAAAATGAAGTCATTAAATGCTATTACAGAGCGTAATTGTTGACAAATTATGCATAGGAACTTGACTTGGCACTTCCTTCTTCCTTCTCGCATGTACAGGGTATATGTACCTCGTAGCTACCACTTAGGTAGCTTAATTATAGACCTAAAAGTACTGTCAGTTCCTTTGTGCACCTGTCAGACACTGAGTGACACTTGCCCCACTGATGGACACAAAAGGTGATAGGAATTAACATATTTATATGTTTCCCTGAACTCGGGGAATATACCATAAGAAAAAAAACGGCTGGCAATTTGGCAAACAATGTGCGGCATGTAGAAAATGTTGGTTAATATTAAATTTATTACGACTCATCGTCATCATCATCATTTAGGTTGCTACTTATAACAGAGAACCTGCCCCATGTTGAACTCTCAACTGTGACGCGACTCTGAGCTTCGAAAATTGTATTTGTATTAATGTTCCGATATATTCACTTTTGATTTTTGCAAAGTCATCACAGAAGGCAAAAGTCATGTGAACTTCCTGAGTGGAAAACCAAATGCAAGTCGAGCACTCATCGCCCCTTTATATGTATAACATATGTTTGTCTGTGTGTACGATATACGAATCTCATCGGCGGAAATTGTGTCATGATTATAGACTAAAGCGCCTATTTAGTTACGCCTTATTATTTCCCTTTGCTGTCTGGCTTCACATTCTCCAAAATTGAATTGAACTCCGCCTAATTGAAGTTGTCTGGAAATGACTTGAATCTTTTTTCTATGCTCCCTTTACTTCCACCATTATACTTCAGTTCAGTTCTCTCCTCAACTATTAACTGCAGTTGGCTCATTAAAGTTCATTCTTAGTTCTCAGCTCCTTCGCTTTAATAGATCTAATTCTTTTTGAAAAGAAAATAAAACATTTAGTTAGACTTCAGCTACAATAGTTCATCTTAATTAACTTCATGATAAGTTCTGTTTGATTAGCTGGATAGTTTTTGAATTGTTCCTGAAATAACAAATTCATTACGAAGATCGCCAATTTCAGTATGTTGTTAATTTAATCTGTAGTTAAGAGAAGTTTCAATGATGTGAGAATCGTGCATTTACAGCTTAAAAATAAATTACTGGAATGCTTATGACTTAATAATAACAATAATACATCATCAAACTATTATTGATCATCTTTTAATAATCATGTTAAATGTCATTTAATAATTTATTAGCATTCCTTAGCATCAATTAATCATTATTTATAAATGTGAGCTAATTTAGAGATCATTTCCAGCTACTGATCATGATTTTATATTTGAAAAATCAATTGATTATTATTCAAACTGCAGTTTAGGATCACTAAGCCAGTTTTGCACTAAATAACACTTGAGGATCGTTTTAATTGTGTCAACTCCAATTAAAATGTATATTATTATTATTATATTATAATATTAACTACACTCATGAGGTTAACACCAAATGAGGATCTATCACATCAATTAACATAATTACTAATAATTCCATAGATCGTTTTTATCTACGATATTCAATATGATATGAGAATCATTTAAGGATGTTTTGAATTACAAAATGTAAAATTGGGAAATATTATTAGATATAGACCACTCCGAGATGTATCGTAGTGAATTAAATAAAAGAGCAAAACTAACTTTATATCACTTTAAATTTAAACTGTCTCGTTTGCAGTGCTCCTAAAGATCACTTCAGACTTTTCTACTGGAACTTGTCATATTAGATAGGCTATAAATGAGTGTTATACTATGAGTAGTAGATATTTATATTGCCTGCTGTTATCAAAAGGTCACCAGGTGTCAGGCAGCCTTGTTGAGGAATGAATATATGATATGAGGAGAGTCTTAAGTGGAAATTAATCAAGAGACATGAAGCATTTCGCATTTGTGTGGCAACAACAAGAGTCTGAGGAGAAGCTGTTGTGGGCATCAATTAAATACTTTGGCTACCGGTTCGAATCTTTCAAAACGGCACATTGTCTTGGCCAAATTAAAGTGCACTCAGCTGGAGAAGATGCTGTTTGGTTGTTTGGTTGTTTGTTAGTTGGAAGTCTAAGCAACTGGCCGACACCTGAGTTGAATTTGGTTTTTGCGCATGCGGAAGCGTTTTTCGCGTCATTTTTCATGCTGAAAATTTAATAAAGAAAATTAATTTGTGGACATTTGACTCGAGGCGAGACAAAAACCACGCTTGCCATTCAGTTGCCTCTGCGTTGCAAGCCTGTTGCAAGTACTCAAACAGCACGCAGACTTTGATCGATGGCACTCACGATGCTGCAGGCGAGTGAAGCTCCAAAGCGACGACAATTTTAACTGGCAATCGTGGGGAGGGGAGCAAAAGGGGGCATGCAACATGGACGTCTGGTATGTCGCTAGACCTTGGCCTAGTATCAGGGACGTGGGGCGGTGGCAAGGGCCCCGTTGCAAGTATGTCCTGTGTGTGCCGCATGAGTTGCAAGTTAGCGCAATTAATTTATTTCAACACGAATTTAACTCTCATCGTTTGTGCTTGAGTGCTCGCTCCTCACTTCACTTTACTTCTCTTCCCTTTATTTCCTCATTTCATTTCCCAGTGCGTTTTACATCATTTTTATTTTAATTTCAATTTTAATTTTTATTAAACCAGCGTCTGCTTCAACTCCAACAACACCAACAAACTGAATGCCTACTACACTATACTAAATTGAACTAAAAACGCCTATCATCTATCAAGTCAACTCGACTGTCAAATACTAACTCCATTCGAGTCGATAAATTTGTGAAATCATTGAAATAAAATACAATTATTCGAGAAAAAGTTACATAATTTATATTTATGTAAAATTAATATCAGAAATATTAACAAAGAAACATTAAAACACTTCCGTGTTATTTAGGAGCCAAGTAAAATAACTGACTAAAATTCAAAATATATAGAGAAATTTTAAAAACAAATTAAATGTAGTCTTGCAATCGACAATTTCAAAAATTGACTGCCAAAAGCAAACTTTCTATTTCAGAATTATTATAAAATTGTGAAAAGTGAAATTTTGTCTATTAAATTTTTGGTTTTCATTTTATAAACTGCAAACATTTCATAAGAGTGTAGTACCTTAATTTGTTAGAGCTAATTCTTCAAATTATTGAGTTGTAGTTGTACAGATATTGTTTAAATATTACATTTCCTAATTTTATTTAATTGAAATATTTAAATTAATTGTGATCAACTGCACTAAGTTGTCATTTAAAGCTAGTAATTAATAAATAAATGTAGTAATAATTAAATGAATGCTGTAGTAATATAATTTTCTTATATTTCTGCTGTTACATACAATGCCACAGATTGATCATACTCTTTTATAGCATGATTACTGAGCACAAAAATTTTGTCGTTACCTTATCTAAATATGGCCATTGCATATAAAGACTTGCCCCATCAGTTGTTGTTCTTGTTCCTGTATCTGTGGTTGTCGTTGTAGTTGCTGTTGCTGTTGCTATTGCTGTTGTAGTTGTCGTTGTAGTTGCTGTTGTTGGTGAGGCAGCTGCTGGCGGCAGGATTCAGTGTCTCGTCGCTGGTTGCATCTCTCATCGTCTGATCGTCTCGTCGTCTGATGCTGCGTCACTCATTTTTGCACAGTCCATTAGTTCGCGGATGCAGTCAGTGTTGAAGGTTGTACAGTGGTTGCTGTTGCTGTTGTTGTTGTGGTTGTTGCTGTGGCTGTTGTCTACCGGTTTGACAGTCGCTCAGTCCAGTCGCAACTGCATCTGAAGCTACACAAACTACAAACTACACAGGTCGCAGCAACTGCAACTCCATTAGTTGCCCCCTGTTGCATGTTCCATGTTCCTTAGCATTTTTGTCGTTTTCCCGCGTTTATTTTCAGCTCTCTGGGCGCATCCTACCTAGATCTACTCCCTAGAAATACTCCTCCTCTGCTGCCTCGTCTTCTACGGCTTCTTCTCTCCCCCCTTCCCAGCTGCCCTTCATGTTGCATGTAGTAATTTTCGGTTATGCGAAGTAATTTGAGATCGCGCCACACGCGCCGCTTTTAATGACTTCATTAAATGCTCGCTGCCAAGGCAACAGCAACAGCAACAGCAAAAGCAGGAGAGAAAAAAAGGCTAAAACTAGTTTAAGCAACTAAACAACAGCTAGTAGTAGTACAAGAGTTGTATGTGCAACGAGTTCGAGTCCGAGTCCGGGTCCGGTTCGTTGCAGCCTTTGTACTACTTCCGATGATGACTATAAAATGATTCCTTTAGGGCATCTTCTTCTGCACCACTAACTTGCCACTTGAATCGCTGCGATCGCTGCTCATGAAATGAAAGATGTCGTGCCCCTAGACCACCTTGAATGACCATGAATGTCATCTTTGCCACAACAGAAACGCTGTAAATCACAAAGAACTCCAGCTGTTTGAGCAAAAGTGAGCTTTTAACTAAGCAAAGCAGTTGAAAGGTTGAAACTTTCGATTGGCAGTGTAAAATACAGTCAAACAATTATACAATTGATTCCGCATTAACAACAGAGAAGATCAGTCAAAGTTATTGCAGTTTGATGATTTTAAAAGAAAAAGAATTAAATTCGAAAATAATTGTAGAGAATTGGAAAAATAAATCAATTTTGTGATTGACAAATATTGGAATCATTTGAGATCAAAATTTAACCAAATTTTGAGACTAAAAGAGTTGAAAATAAATAAAGTTTTAAAGCAGGATAAATTTAGAGATCAAATAAAGTTATGATAGTTGGCAGTTTTTGAAAAAATTTAAAGGAAAATGTGGACAGTGGGGAAAAAAACGAAATAATTAAAGATAATAAAGTAAAATGACATTTTGCAAGAATTTTGGGTTATTTTATGCGTTTTTTAAAAAATATATTGGTAGTAAACTACAATCAAATTAAATGCAATCCTCATAGAAAAATGCTTTGTAAAGCACTATAACATAAATATATGTGTTAAAACATAATAGTTTAATAAGTGTAAATTACAAGCGAATCTGAACTGAGCAAGTATTAGTAACAGCCTGTGTAGAAGTATTGGTGAGCTTTTAAGTGGCAATTGTAAGGCTTAAGCTGTAAGCTTTCTGCCAAGAGTGTGTGCTATACATGTGAAAGCTCTCATTGCAATGCGCCAGAGAGTTCTCTCACATGTCGGAATTTAGATGGAATTAGTGTAGGATTCTCAACTGGTTGTAAATCTCTTGCATCATAGCTTCTGTCACGAGCCTGGTTAATGGCTTAAGCTGCGCAAAATGGCAAAATGGCAAAATGGGAAAAAGGAATAAAGAGTTAAGGGGAAAAAAGGCAAAAAGGACAAAATGCAAATTTTTTGGAATCCTCTCTGATGGGTTTGACTAAATTCCAAGTTGTGGCAGCAAAAACTATTCTCCGAGATATGCCGTGAAATAAACAGCAAAAAGTGTTGCAGTTGCTGTTGCAACTTGGAGTTTGGAACTCGGAGCGTTGTCCATTTACCGGCGCAGTCGTTACTCATTCTCAGGGCCTTGGACATGGACATGGATGTGGACATGGATGTGGATGTGAATGTGGATGTGAATGTGGATGTGAATGTGGATGGATAATTATGACGTTGCAACAATTCCAGTACCCGAGTATGTGGCAGTGGCACTGAGCTTAGGAGTGCTGCCTCTGTCTGTGTCTGTGTCTGTGCCTGTGTCTCTGGCCAAGTGACAGTGCAACATGATTGCTCTTGGGCTCGCCACATGCCACATTTATCATTCGTCGAAACGTTGAAAAATTAGTCATTCCTTTATTTTACACCCAAATGCCGAGAGCTGTTGCTGCTTCTCTCTCACTCTCTGCTTCTCTGCTTCTCTGCCTCTCTCTATGTCTTGCTCTAGGCAAACCAGTTGCAAATCCTTCTTACATTACTTGCCACAACTTGCCACATGCTCGCTGGTGTGCTGCAAGTACGCGTCGCCTCCTTGCAACAACATGCAAATGACTCTTTTAATTTTTATGAATTTCTCTGATTACGAAAATTGCTTCTGGGCTTTTGGCTTGCCACAGATTCCCCTGGATACGAGTACTCGACTCCGACTCCGATTCCGACTCCGACTCCAACTTAAGCAGAGGCAACTGAATCATGATGCATCGCGCATCTTCATTAGTCGACGCTGTTGCAGTGTCACACGTTGCACTGTGTTGCAGTCTAGGCCATCATTTTTAGGCCCAGTTTAGACAGTTGGCCGCAGAAATCGCTGCTGGCCTTTGCAGTCCAGCAACTGAGACCCAAAGGGAGCAAAGGTTTATAGAATGGTGGCAGTGTGTGTAACAGGCTATAAAAACTATATTTGTATCCTAATCTAAGCAGGAAAAAAAAAAGGAAATTTCTGAAATGTATTTCTTTTGCAATCTTTTAGAAAATATTGCAAACATTTATCAATATAAAATAAAATCAATATAAAATAAAATCATTTCCATGCGATAGTTGATGTATGCTGTAATTTAACTAGATAATGTTTAGAAACAAATATCTTATAATTATTATTTATTATTATTTATTTTTATTATTTATTATTATTTATTTTTATTAATTATTATTAATTATTAATATTGAATATTATTTATAGTTATTTATTATTATTTTTATTTATTTATTATAATATATTATTACTCATTATTATTTAATATTATTTATTTTTATTTACTATAATTTATTATTATTTATTAATACTTTAAATCATTTGGTACTATTTCCTAACTATTATTTATTTGTGTTTGCCATAAGTTATATTAATTTATCATTCTTTATTATTAATTTATTATTATATTCCAATAAATTTATGTTACATATTATTATTATATAATTTATTATTATTTACCTATTTTTAATTTTCGTAACCATAAATTTTCCAGTATTTATTTATTATATGCGCTTGTTTTATTATTTTAATATATTAGTTATAATATTTGTTTTTTCTAATTTCAATTTAATTTAGTTTATTTTGTTGCTAGGCATCTAACAGTCGAGCAGCTATGCAGTATCCTGCGTATTGGTTACTTGCTTCATTTGCAAACACAGTCCGATCAGTGTCCATGTTTGCCTTTGCTGTCGCATGTTGCACACACACTTGCAACACACTCTTAGCACACACACACACTTGCCTCGTTTGGCAGATCAGCTCGACTCATTGGCGCTCAGCTCGTGGGCTCCAATGGAAATTACAAACGAATAAATCATTCGAGGCAGGCGTTTGCCACACAGCCACATGCATTGGCTGTGGCATGCAACAGAGCAACAGAGCAACAACTTGCTTCATCCACCTCATCCAGTTACCGGAGCCGTACCCGTAATTAGTTGCAATTGTAATTCATGGCTCGATTAGATAAAGATCTGCTGCCAATTAGCAACGCACCACAGCCCTGCATAATATTAGATGACACAGCTGACGACTCTATTTGACTTTGCACTTTGCACAAACTTAATTCCCAGTGACACCCTGTAATACCCTGTGGCACCACCAGACACCTCCCGTTACCTCCCTTACCTCCGTTACCTCCCTTTTGCTTCTCTAACCTAATGTTACCTCCTGGTCAGCAGCTGTGCGGCTTATGCCATTTGAACATTGATTTGACCTCTTGCCAATCTTGGCCAATTAGATTCTATCAACTGCTCCACAATTCTGGCCAATTGGCCCGCAACTTGATTTCAATAAAAATCCATTTAATTCGACATTTGTGGCCCCAAAACAAAAGCAACAAGAGCAAACAAATAAATGAGAAAAGAGAATGCACAAAACATGCCGTAAATTCAATACACTTCCACATATTTAACTATGATAAAATAAAAGAAAATTAGTGTTAAATAAATAATAAAAGACATATTATGAACCGAACATTAATATGATATAATATGAAAGTTAAATAAATTTAATTTTGTAAGCAAGTTTAAAATTTAATAAAAAATATTCGTATAGATTTTTATATACAAAATTTAAGTCTGAAAACTATTATTCCTAACGCTTCAATATAAAATATGATCTATCACTATACAAATTATTTTTTGATATTTTATTAAATTTAAATTATATTCTGCTATTCAGGTATTAATAGCAAACAAATTTCTATTCCTATTTCTACATACACTTTGATGAAATTTTAGTTAGAATTTTGGAAAAATATTCTAGAGATATGTGATAAATATTTTATGTATTCAGCAACGAATATAAATTATCGCAAATTTAATGTTCAACATATTATTTGCAGAACAGCTTATATAGTTATCAGTCTTTAAAATAAAAATAATACTTCGAGTGATTATCACATATTTACTAGATATTATAAAAAGAAATAGCTATACAAAGTTTCAGCAACATTGCGCTGTTAAGAGTCGAGTTCCCATAGAACAGTTGGACAAATAGGTTTTAAGCGATAGAGATAAAGAGAAATCTGCAGAAAAACTTCAAATTATATATTTTCTAGAAGATGTTACATATATTAAAACAAAAATTAGTGACTACCATAAGTAAGAGTATCAAGAGAAACAGTTGCCGATTAGTTGCAACGCTTTTGGCCGCCGGCTGGCAACGTTTGAACTCGACGCGCCTCGTGCGGGTGCTGGCCAATCTGAAGGGAAACGAGGGGGGAAAGTAGGGGATATCGGGGGCAGAGGGGGCAGGGAGAGAGGTTCCATATAAATCTCTCGTTGTAATTGCCAGAGATAAGAGCGGCGGCCTCTTAAAAACCGGTGGCTTTTCGAACACAGCAGCTACCAAAATGTATGTACTTACCAATATATTTTGGGCCAAACTACATAAATATCGCGTGAAATGCATTTGCGGGCGATAAATTTTTGGCAACGGCTGCTGCAACAGCGATAATCGACGCAATTGCTATCGATTTTGGCGTAATTTAGGTAAGGCTTAAGTGGCAAGACTCTGTTTTGTGTGTTTGGGCCGAAAAGGCGGCTAACAAGCGGCTAAAACCACTTGCAAATGGACACTTTGATTGAAAATACACAGACATAGCCATGTGTAAGTATGTGTGTCTGCGTGTGTCTGTATGTGTGTGTGTGTGGGCCAACACCTAAGCGGCAACAACAGCTAACAACAATGGCAACAATTTAAATCAAACAGCGTTGATCGCTTGGCATTGTTGTTAGGCAAACTACCGTTAAACTCACTTTCACAGCGGGCGGTGCACTATCAAAAAGGGGTAGGAGACGGGGAGGGAGGGGGAAGAGAAATTACTCATACGCAGCGTTGACCCCGAGAACTTGCAGCCACCGTCTTGCAGTTGATTTGAAACCTTCCCCACTGTGACAGATTACACAGAGAAAAACACTTGCGAGATTCTTTCATAGAGATTGAAGACAAAATTTCAAATAAATCAAAAAATGTATTTCAAATTTTATAATTAAGTCCTCAATCTTTTTAGGATATAGACAATAATTATTTTTGAGCTCAATGGTTCTCGATAACATCAATATAATCACATTTTTTTGGAAATGTTTTTGATGAAAAAATGTATAGACCATTTTAAACTGTATTAATCGGAATATTGTAGTTTATTTTTCCAAATGTATGTATGTTTATATTTAATATACCATATGTATACAAATTTTGTATAAAATCAATGCCAAACAGTGAAAATTAAACAAATATTAGATGCATTTTATGATATTTTTAAATGTTTACTAATAAATAGCTGGACAAACTCCAATAAAAATGAAAGTTATATTTTTAGCTATATTTAAAAAAAATATGTAAAGTTAACAATATTATTATTATATATTTATCTGTAAAATATATTTATTTTCTATATATTTTGTTTTACATATTATTTTAAATATTTAATTATTTGATATTAAATTTTGAATTAATTACAGTTATGGTTTGCAGTTAATTTAAATTTCTATCAGTGTCCATTAGGTGTAAGAGGAGGTCGAGCAGGCGGAGAAGTCGGAGAAGCGTGGACAGAGGACAGAGGACAGGAGATCGGAGATCGGGGACCGGGGACAGAGCTGACACTCGACCTCGCCCCGTTTCACGCGAATGTTGCGACCAGATGCGGCAGCTTCCACTCGCTTCCACTCGCATCCACTCGCTGCCAATGCCGCGCTGATTAATTACACCGCCCGCTGTGCGAATTCCTCAATAAAAATCATAATTTCATGTTTGCGGTCAGACGCTTGGCCAAAATGTTGATTGTTGCCGCATTTATGTAAGCCACGGCTTATTAGCTGCACGAGCTGCCACACTCTGCCTCACGCTCTCTCTCTCTCTCTCTCTCTCTCGCTCTCTCGCTCTCTCCTTCTTTCTTTCTCTTCCCCACCCCCTGCCAAGTGTATCGAATTTTTTGATTGAAACTTTAAAATACTCGTTAGGAGGGTTTTTCTCGTCGTCGTTGCTCGTGAGTTTATCTTTTGATTAGATTCGTTAGAGTTTGTATTGGCCTTTTGTAACATCAAATTGGGCAGCACACACACACACACACACTCATTGACTCCTAAATATAAATATATGTGTGTGTGTGGCACGGTTTTTGGCTGGTGTGTGCTCGATGGAGTCATTATTCACAATTTAGTAACACTTGATTTGCGTTTGGCGTTTTCTATAAATTTTCATAAATTGTTTCTACTTCTTTTTCAAAGTACCCTGTATATATTCTAATAATGCAGCGGGGTATATTGAAGTTGTGAAAATATCTAAAATATTTTCTTGTCCATAATATATAATTGTTTTTATTTTTCAACTATTTAATAGATAAACTCTGTTTAACTCTGTGCTCTCCTTTTTCTCGCTATTTCTGTCATTAAACCCAACGAATTTTGGGTGGCATAATTATAATATTTGCAGATTTATAAATTCAATAAACTTATAAAAATATTCAGCTAAATTTTACTTGATGTTTACTAATGTTTTTACCAGAATAAACAAATTTAAAACATTCAAATTCTAACGATTTTCTATATAAAATCTTTTGATTTAAGGTATACGTTTCTTTATTCCTCCCCAAAAAATAATCCAAATATTTCAGACATATTTATAGTATAGCATATAAATTATTAAGTCAATAAATAAGATAAAAAAAGATATACATACCATTATTAAGTGAGTATCTTCTAGTGCAGCATATCATTTATATAACCTTTTTATTATTACTGCTATTCGTTGATTCACAGCTTCTAAAAAAAGATACAAATTTAAGCAAGGAAAAATTGTTATTACTATGAAATATTCATAACTCATTTTATTATTCTTTTTTAAGCTGATTGCAAAAGTTGTTTTAGCCAAAATTGTTTGACTTTAAAAAACACAAATTGACCCAAATGCAATAGATTATAAACTGTCCAACGACAGTTGACAGTTCCTTAATTGCAAGCTACAATTAAGCATATACTTCGATTAAAAATAATTATAAACATTTTATTTATATTTTGAACTGAAAAGATGCCCCAAAAATGTCATAAATATAATATCATTGTTGGCCAAAATAAAATGTGGCAGGTTGTATGTGGCACATCTAATTAAGACACCGCAACAGATTTCCAAAAATAAAAGGAGGACGAAAAGAGTTTGTTTAAATCGAAGATTTCATACTCTTTGTATTTCAATTTCGGATATTGATTTCTATGGCAGCTATATGATATAGTGGTCCGATATTCGATCGATCTTTTCTACGATATAGTGGTCCGATTGGAACCAAATTTGCTTAAGATGTAAGAGTCCAAATTATATGTATCTTCTGTGAGATTGGTAGAGATATTTTCATAAGCAATAAAGTTTTCCTAACTATACTTTGAATTTCGACCGATCGTTCCTATGGCAGGTATATAATATAGTGCACCGATTTTGACCGAATTCGATAAGCATATATAATTACAAATTAAAAGCATATTTTGTAAAATTAGCTGACATATCGCAAAAGGAAAATATGTTATTCATACATTTACACAAATTTTATGACAATGCTTCAATAACCTCTGCTAGAGTACTGAGAGAATCTTCCGACAAGCTGTCAACTGTAGAATGTAGAATGCAAAAATATTCGCCAGGAGTGTGCGAATTGTGAGTGTGTGTGCTGTGTGTGTTGTGTGTGCTAAAATGAGCCCAGCATGATGTATTCAAAAATCATTAAGAGCCTCTTCGCTGGGCCAGAGACTGGTGAAAGGAGCTGCTTGCAGCTTGCCACATGCGGCAGGCAGAAGACAGAAGGCAGAAGACAGGCGGCTGCTGATCCACATATCGTGGCAAAGTGAAGCGAAAAATTGCTTTGACGTTGCGTCAAAATTTCACACTTTTACGAGAGATAAAAGCCAAACAGAGTTGATGACGAAGTGGCAACTGGCAACTGGCAACTGGAAATGTGGCAACGTGGAACTGACAACATTCCCCAAATATTTGGCATATGCATTCAGATTGCACATCATTAAAAAGCATGTTAAGTGGCGGGGCAAGCGCTGAGGCATGCCACAAGAGATCCCAAACAGAGACAGAGACAGAGACTCTCTGGTCTCTGAGAGATCTCAGCCTGCCAGCAAATTAGCATACAAGCCGCGCTTTTGCCATAATTTGCATATAAAATTAGCGCAACACTTTAAGCATCCCCCTCCCCCACACCCCTTCTGTGTCCCCTTGCCACAGTCACTGCCAAAGTCACTGCCACTGTCTGTGGTGACACTTGGCAACTGCGGCTGCTCATTTAGCGCCTTGCTCTGCCGCTGATTGGTTGTACAATGTACACACAACAACACACAACTTGCCTCTGTGCGCTATGATAATTAAGCTCAGACTGAGGACGACGACTCCAACTGAGACTGAGACTCCGACTGCACTTGTTGCTGCAATTTGCATGGCTTAAATGACTCACCATCTATCTGTACATATATATATTTACATATATCTACACGGTACAAATAACTTCTATCATTTTTAAATGTAAGTATATATAAAATTTCTGATATTTAAAGTGTAAACTTCAGGATATAGCATTTGATTTTAATAGTATTCAACTGACACTGACTCAGCGTATAAATATGTATAAAAAAAATTATATTATTTTATTTAGGTAAAAAAATTCTGGATTAAAACATTAGATAAACACAAAATATAAGGACACACTTGTATAAAGTGTACAGTTAAAAAAATTGCTGAACTTTGAATGAAATTTGTGGAGATGTTTAATGTTTATTATTGTTATATTAAATTATATAAATATTCAAATTAAAATCAGTAAAATTATTTATTATAGGGCCCTTGGGTCAAAATTTCTACACAGCGAAAAATAACTACATCAATTACACTTTTACTTATTTAAGAAATTAGTCTTTTCTAAGAATTAAATGGGGGAATCCCTCGAATTTCATTACCTTTTGCTTTCAATATTATCTGGAATTTTGTTCAGTGTATATCTCTTGTATATAGCGGGTTGCGTCGCCTTCACGGCAATTAGCAGCAAAGTTCCGTTTGCCTGATTAGTCACGCCTCACTGCGCAGTCCCTGAAAAATGGCTGCTCATAAATAACATCGAAATATTCCGTACCCAAAACTTACACTTACTTATCAATGTTCCCCCTCTTACAACTCTTTCTCCCTGTCTTGTTTTCTCATCAATCTCATGCGTGAAAATGCTAAAGGTTAATAATTATGCTGTTTAATTTTCAAATGTGAGAACTACAGAAATGTAGATAAAATGGATTTAATCATTTCTGTTACAAATATATTTTGGAAAGGCAAATAATTTTGTAAGCATAAATGGAATGTAGAAAATATTAGAGTGTGCCAGACATTATAGAATAAAACTACTAACAGAAAGCATAACTAAAGTTATTAATGATAAAAAATGGAAACATATTTTTATTTTATTGTTCAATTAAATTAAATGAATGAAGTGAAGTGTTCATCAAAATGAAACACTGGACAGTAAGGAACATAAATGAAAAGTGCAAATGTATTAAACTTTGATGCTGAATCAATTAAGGATCAACATTATATTCTGAATTAAGATCGAACATTTTTTTACCAAATTATGACAGCTAGAAGTTTTTGAAAAAATGTTTACCAACAAAAAAATACAGAATGCATAAACCATTTATTGCATAACTTCTGATATTTTGATTCAAGTAGAAGAAATTCTCAGGACTGCTGGAAATAAAGACTAGATCCATTGATAATCTAAGTCCTCAAATATGTCAGCATTAAATAAGCATATTAAATAAAAATATTAAATGGAAACACGCAGTTATTGATTTTCTTATAAAATGTCACCTGATATATATGTTTTTCGTGGTTGGTTTATTTGTATTATTTTATAGTATATGAAACTGGCACTAAATCAATACAAGTCATAAAATACACTACGGTTTTTAATTTATAGAATAAAAATGCGAGGCAATAAATGCAGTGAATAAATAAATAGGAACTTAAATAAATATTTATTTACATGCATATAATTGCATGTCGTGCGATGGAAATTAATGCGATTGCAGTTTATGACAAGCGATTAAAATTGAAAATGACAGCATGAGCATGAATCGGAGTTGAGAGGAGTTCACTTTGCTCCTTTTTTTATTTTTACTTATTTCTTTAATTATGCAAAATGGTTTTATGCTGGTTTATTGCAGTTCGTTATTCAGTATTTCAGTATTTAGTATTCAGTATTTAGTATTCGGCAGTCGGCAGTCGGCAGTCGGCACTCAGGTCTCTGGTTTATTGGCTGTGGCTCAATTAAGTAGCACAGATGCCATAAACAGATAGCTTGTTTTACTCAAGACTGGCATTTAGATAGGGTTATCTAAAATGGCCTGACACAGCAGCAGTGGAGTGAAGGCAACGGCAACAGCAACACACATTGAAATGGAAAAGAAAACCAAATGAAATGAAATCTCCCAAAATAAAAAAAGAATAGTAGGCAATAGTAGGAAACATTCTTTGTTCATTAGTCAAACGTTAGGTGACAATCAGATAGGGCCACCTTTAACTGGTACCTGTTAAATGTTCACTGCTCACTGTTCACTATTCGCTGTTCACTGTTATCCACTTAAATGGGGACAACCTGTACCATTCCCATGTCAAGCAAGAGACAAGACCAACTGCCATCTTATCAGCTGTTGTGATAGATTTTCGAGATTTTCGAGATTTTCATGGTGAAAGTCGCCGGTTCTTAAGTTTTTAAGTTTTCTCCTCTCCTCTCTTCTCTTTTATATTTTGTTTTAGGGCCAACGTGCAACGTGCAACGTGCAACATTGCCCGCGGCGCATTTAAGCCAGCAAACAAACGCATGAATTACTACAAAAGCCAAGTGTCAATAAAATTGCGTAGATTATTGCAGTCGAGCTCATAAAATTGTTTACAATCGCACCATCCGCGATTCCCTGGCGACCCATTGGGCTGCCCATTCAACTGCCAATTTCCGTGTGCGTGTTCTCGACACACTCGACTTTCCAGCTCCCCTTCCACTTACACTTCCCTTCCAGCTCCGCTTTCAGTTGCAAGCTATCCTAAGATACATCTGCCACGCCGCCGGCATTGTGCAGCATTTATTATTATTTTCTGCATATACATATATGTGTATATATACACTATATGAATTTATTAAATAAATGCATTAGGCTATAAAAATGCGAAAGAGAAAGCAATTTATGGATACACTAGATACCCTAACTTACAGCATATACATGTCTATAATTTGCTAGACTTTAGTTGTCCTATATATAAATACAATTTTTTGCCAGAAATATGTGCAAAATTCCTGAAACTATTTCTATGCGTCTTGTCTTAAAATGTATTATATCTGTGCCAATTTTGAGTCGAAACATATTTCAGTAAAGTTTGGTAACATTTTTAGAAATCTGTTGTATATGTTATTTCATCTTGCGATCCTCGGATTTCTATTTTCTTCTTCAAACTGATTTTTGCACATTTTTACCAAAAGATAATCTATATTACGGATAGATTTTTTATGTAAGTTCTGCACTTTTCAAACTCAATTTAGATTTACAGAAAGTTTATAAAATTCGAAAAAAAAGAAGAAGAAATTATATATCTTTATTATGGCGATAAATGATATATGATATATTTATATTTTATTAGTTAATGATATAGAATATAGCATATATCTTTATTATTAACTAAAGTTTCCATGGAATAGATAGATTGTCAGATAACAGTTATCTAGTGATTTTATTTTACAGGGTATTGCAGCTGAATTTCTTTTACACTTTTTATATGTGGTCGACTGACTCAAGCGACGGGGTGTCCCCAGCAACTCTTCAGTTGCAGTTGCAAGTTGCTGGTTGCAAGTTGCAAGCTGCTTGGTGGAATTGGAACTGAAGTTCCAGTTGTGCATCTCGTGTTCGCCCTCAGCGTCCATGAGGACAACTGCAATATTATTGTTAATTTCATCGTAAATTTGAAATTCTTATGCTTATTGAATTTTCATGTTTGCCTGCTGTCCAGGCGACATGTCTCTGCTCCAAAGTCTTTTAGTTGTCCTTGTTGTTGTTGCTGTGGTTGTCTGTGTTGTTTGGCAATACATGCAAATGATTTTACTTATGATAAGACAATGTCAATAAAAGTTGCTCGAGAATTCCCAGTCGAAATGAACTGCAATTGCGATTTTATTAAGTTTCCTCTTAGATCTTAAATTTGCTTTTATTTTATTATTGTTGCTGTTATCGACTAACAATTAAATGTTTACTCACCAGCCTCAAATTGCCATTTTAATGTTTGCTCAAAGCTTTGACCAACATTTTCCGAACTGCAGCTGCCTTTTATCAGAATTAAATTGGTTTCTTGACTTCCCTCTCTCAGGTGCATTGCAAAGCGAAATATCGTACGTATTTGATTGGTAATTAAACAATAGAAAGACTTCTAAATAAATACATATAAATTACATAGAAAACTACTTTGGAAAAATCAAAGCAAATTTATTATTTCCCAAAATGAATTTGAATTTAATATGCGAATTTATTAATATACCAAATTATGATAAGGAAAATCTACATTTACAAATTAATTCTACATCGAGTAGTAGTTTATTATTATCTATTGTATGTTGTATGTTGAATGCTTTAATCTTAACAATCATTTTCTTTAAATAAATGACCAATTTATTCGATCAGAAACATCGATATACATTAATGTTTACGTGTTAAAACATCGATGTTCACCTACAAACTACAAGTGTAACCCTATGACATTTTTAAATGCAATGAGTTTTCTGTGATTTTCTTGCACTCATGTGGCAACACTGGTCAGAATTTTCTAATTCATCGCTGCGCAATTTCTCATTTAATTTCAATTGGAGTTTATTCAAATATTGCCAAGCTCTTTAGTATGTTAATTTTATAAAATTAGCATAAAATTGATTGAAATTTCTCATTTTCAGTAATCAAGTAATCAAGGCAAGTCGCATCCAAAAGTATACGTACACACACTGTGAATTTAGCTTAAATTATTTTGATACACGGAATTTAAAGAGAATTCCAAGAAGTGAAAAGTCCCAAAGCTGATTATTAAAATTCAAGGAAATAAAGGAAACTTTAAAAAATGGCAGAGATTCAAGAAACCGTGGAAAGTGATAATTCAACACCCATTTTAAATAATGCTGATGATGTGAAAAACTTAGAAGTGGACAATCCTGAAGAGGATATCCCACTGGAGGTGTTAAAAATAAAGGAAGATTCGACAGAGGAGTCAGCCACAGTAATTCAACAATTCAAGGAACTAGTTGCAACATTTGAAAAGCTGGTAAAGCGAATCCAGCCTCAGGATTCGGATGATCCGGATGAAGAAGTTGAAGTGCAAGATATAAACTCGTTCTATGATCTCCATCGATTGTGGCAGGAACAGGTGTCGAATCTGACAACCATTCAAAATTTGCAGGCTGAAGACTTTCAAAAGCAAATCTTGGAACTTAATCAAAGTCGTCAAAATCTACTAGATGACCTTGAAAATCAGGGACATTCCCATTTGGTGGAAGTCGACCAGTTGAAGAAACAATTCATAATCGATATGGAGGCAAAGGATCAAATCTGCCTGGAGCTAGAGGAGCAAATCGTGCGAATGCGTGAAGATCATGAAAATAGCGTATCTTGTTCGATATGTCTGGATCCCTGGAACCTTTCAGGTCATCATCGCCTGGTCTCTCTCGCATGTGGACATCTCTTCGGGGATACTTGCATTCGAGAGTCTCTGACAAAGCATTCAAGTTGTCCACAGTGCAGAGCTTTTGCTTCACCCGGTGAAATTCGTTATCTATATGGTCGCCCATTGTAATTTCTAAATTTTTTCTTTCATCTTAAACCCAATTAATAGAAGATTTTTTTGTTTTATCAGCAACGAATAAGTTAAGTTTAGTCTACACCTGTTAGAAACCTGAAACTACATTGTTTATTGTTTAATAATTTACTTTGCTTTCTTATGAACTTTTGCTTATGAATTCTTTACTTGTTTTGCAAACAAAATTAAACGGTTTTCCAAGTTTTAAAAGAAATTTATGATGATAGAGACACTATCGATGAAAAAAATGTATTTGATACGTTTTTCAAAAAACTGAACTCATTGCATTATAAAGTCTTTATTATTTTATTCTTTACCAATGGAAATCATGGAGTATATTTTTAGATTCATGTGCAGTGAATTTTTTGCAGTCAATTAATTGGTTATTTATGAATTTCTTTAAATTTTGTTGCTGGAAAAATATGCAACTTATCCACAGTGCGGTGCAAATCGTAAAATCTCTGATATACGCAATGTACATATATGGCTGCTTGATATAACTGCCGCTTCTTACAAGATAATGATAATAATTATATGAATTACCAATGTCAGCTTAGAAATTTCCCTTCTTTTCATTCTGTGAAATTATGTTTTAATTTCCATAGACTTATGTTATGATTATTTTTTATAATTAAAATTGTAAGCTATGATTTATATATTATATATTTGCATTGTGTTAGCTGCGTACCTGGCCCTATCTTACAATCAATGCAACGAGTATTGATTTACAATTAACAACAACCGCATTTTCTACATGCGCGAACACAACAAAATAAAAGATATAATATTATGTGTAGCACGCCGAACACTTAATACTCTTGCCGTGGAGATTTCAGCAATTTGTAAGGTTGATAAATTGGAAAAAGAATAAAAATAAATATCATGCATCGTTTCTCTTATTTTGGACTGTTGTTTCCTATAACAAGGTATGATATAGTAATCAAATTCGGGAGGTTTCAACCTATTAGGACCTGTAGCCAATTCAACCAAGAACACAGATGCAGTAAGTCAAGAATAATCAAGAATAGATATACTTTCTTTGGATTCCTTTCATGCATTACATAATCTGTGAAAGAATTATTATACTTTCAGCAAGGGTATATGTAATAAAGAAGGTGAATGAGAAGAAAAAGGTGACAACATCCCCGGGAGACGCTTCTTCTGTAGATGTGAATGTGGCTGTGTTTTTTTTTTTTTTTTGAGCCCAGGCAAATAACTCAATCCTTAACAGAAATGACAGAAACCTTATAAATACAAGAATATGTTTTGCCCGTTTGCCGAGATCATCCGATCAAGCGATTCTTGATTCTCGACGCTTGATTCTTGATTCCCGATCCCGAGACCAAACCCGAATCCGAACCCGATCGAATTGTGGTTTCAGCCGCAACACGGGAATGCAGCTCTCTCTGGGCCTGGCCATAAGCAAGCATTTTGTTGTGGCAAGAACAAGTTTCACTTATGCAGTTAGAAGCCAGTTCTTATCGTGTGTATTTGTGTGTATTGGAAAATTGAAAATAACAGATTTAATTTGTCTAACAAACTGCAGACAAACACACACACGTTGTAGACAAACAGACAGACAGCCGTCATATTGAGATCTCATCAAAAGACCGCACAACAAGTTTACCCACAGACCCAAAACACAGTGATAAAAAGAAATAAAACGAATCATATATAGAAGAAACGAACTCCCCATTGAAATATTTTGACAGCAGTGTGGCAGGCGTTGAAGTTCAAGAGAAATGTCTCAAGTGCATTTGAAGTATTTCGTATTTCGTAGTCTGACCGCCAAACTGACAGCTGCAATGCACAGATCAACAGATCCCCGGATCTAAAGATCTACAGATCGGAGAGGGAATTGAGAATTGGAAAACATCCCGGTGGCTGCTCGCTTATCACATTGATAATGACAATCGATGTGAAGGCTTCGCCCAGCTTGAATTCAATTTCAGCGCAATTTGTTACACATTTCAAAAACTCATGGTTTTTTTTCTTGATACCCTCTACTGTCAAATTTTTAAGGTATATTGTTACCCTTTAGAACATATATTCTTGATCTGTCTTGATTACCTTATTAAAATAAGGTACAACAATAAGAAATTTTATTTTAACTAAGATTTGTTTTGTTTTTAAAAATGCTTCGATGGTTTAAAATAAAATATATTTATTTATGCTTAGCAGAAATATTTTCAAATTTTAGAATATTGATCTGTATATATATATTAACTTTTTTTGAATCTTCATATATCTAAGTCCGATTCCTGATATTAGATCAATTATATTTGAAAATCTGACTACTAAAACATATGTTATCTTTAAACAAAATAAAAACACTCTTTTTGATATTGAACATTCCCTATTATTATCATAATCAATGTACTTAATCGAATTAAAAACCCATCACGAAACGTTGTTTAGGACTGTTGTATGATTATAATATATATACCAGTAACTTTGCTGATAATTAAATGTTTTATTTTCCATTGAATTTATGGGAGAAGATCTTTCGCAAAATATGCGTCAAGATCGGCAAGTTCCCAAGCAAAAGAAAAAAATATAGACCGATTTTGTTTATGTTAAAAATATTTTAAAATTGAGTAATGAGTATCTTTTAGTCGGATATTCAACTAAAGCGTACATACTTGTTTTATTTTCTTAACCTTAAGTCTGTTACAATTGTCTATCTTTCTTGGGGAGGCCTCAGGGGCTCCCCAAAAAAAGGTATTACTTATGTGGCTGAAACCACTTAAAAAATATTTTAAAACGTGACGCGCTTTCATATATTTTTTCAAGTGTTTATTTTAGATTTTATTTTTCCTTTTTTTGGTACAAATTGAAGAGTAAACAGAATATGTAGTGGTAAATTTTGAAACGTCATGAAATTAACATAAAGTTCAAACATTGAGAGGGCAATTCCCCCTTAAGATCTCAATATCGATAACTGAAGTGAGACTAGATTGGTAGATTGGTAGACTTATGTGTGTTTACTGTTCGCATATGCAAATCCAAGTGCATTTTCAAATTTGTTATTATAACAAATTAATTTTGACATTCGAGTTGATTGCAAAAAAAAAAAAAATGAAAAAGAAATACTGTTCAAATGACATTAAAAACCTACGCTAAAAAACAGCATGCTCTATTGTCCCGGGCGGTCTGTAGTATTCTAGATCTTACAGATCTCTAGAGTTGCCAGCCGTGTTCGTTGGCTGGGTTGACAGCTCTCCAAATGAAGAAACAGATCAAAGCAAATTATGTGCAACGCCTCTTGGCTGCTTAGCAAATATGATGATGATGATGACGATAATGATGATGATGATGATGTGGACAACTTGTTGGCCATAAACGAGGCACAGTCTCGAATGGATTTTCATTTGCAGCAGAAGATGCGGCAAGTATTTCATAAATCAACAAATGGTGGCACGGACATGCGATTTGCAAGAAGACAGCGTGCCACAATCTGATGGCTCGATTAAATGGATTTCAATTCCCTCTCTCACTCTCTCCGTCTGTCTCTCTCTCTCTTTCAGTTGCATTTCCATTTCATCATCTGCAACTCCAACTTCATCTCATAACAAATTTGCGCGCTTTTATGCCCACAAATTGCCATGTCTTCAGCCAAGTGACAGCGCAATTATCGAGTCCCTCAGTCCCTCAGTCTACAGCCTGCTGTCTGCAGTCTTCTCGCACTGTCTACAGTCTAGACTCCATAGAGAGTGCGTTGCAACTTCTGATACCAATGGCTAATGGAGCCCAGCAGTTGACAGTCTGTTTAAGGGCGCTGAATTGATGAATTGTCTATTAGCGAAGAATACAAAGAACAGATAAAATCCCATTTAGCATATGTCAGTCCATTATAAAGTTGCTGTCAGGAACTCATTCACAACTAATCCATGTATGCAAATTCATTATGCAACGTATTTTACCTTATTTGATCTCCAAGTCCATTCAATCTATTTATATTCCTGACTTTTCGGTTAGTTGTAATTGCAATTTGTTTTTAAAAATTGTTACATCACTTTAGATTTAAGAACAATCAGAATATTGATGAAAATACAATTCCAACAGCAAATATTGTGCACACACTTGATATCGAGCGTTGCCAGATATTAAATATATATGTAGTAAAAGAGTGACGCATTTCTTTGTACTCATGTGGCAACACAAGTCATCATTTTCTGTTTCTCAGACAATTCGAAGTTGCTTATTCATTTTCAATTGGGTTATACAACTTAAAGTTTATTCAAATATCGCCAAGCAATTAAATAAGTTAATTTAAAGTTGTTGATTGCACATTATTTTAATTAAATTTGTTGAAAAATCTTAGAATTTCATAGACACATACATACATACCTATGAAAGCGTACACACTCAGAATTTAGCTTGAAATTGTTTGTTCTCCAGAATTCTAAGAAAATTTAAAATAATTTGAGTCCCAACACTGATTACTAAAATTCAGAGAAACAACGAAAACTTGTGAAATGGCGGAAATCAAGTATGGAAAATAAATGAAAAAAGACCTTTTAAAGGATTATAAATATTTAGTCGAAGGGTCCCAAGGGAATGTCAAATGTGGCAAACAAAATATGCACAGAAAAAAGGAAAAGGCAAAACCATTTGCCTCAATTAGAAAATCTTCAATTCGAAATTATATGAAATAACATACCAATTTTTATATAACTTATAGTAAATTTCTTCAGTTTTCTTTTTCTTTTGATGATAATATCAAATTATTCTTGTACATAAATATATGTGATTGTAATCAAATGAATTGCATTCTTCAATTGATCTTTAAATAATAAATACAACTTAGAGAGCTGTGGAATATTTAAAGTTTTGTTGGACATTCTCCAGATGGCTTATTTGAAATTATCATACCAAAGTCAACAATTATGCGCTGCTGTGTGGAAAGCTGGGAATGCGATACATGCAATAAAAAGAAGAAACGGGGAAGAAGAAGATCTATGCCAACAGAAGCTGCAACAATTCGTGGCAAAACAATGGACGCAAGTTTCTGTTGTTGTTGTTGTTGTGCCATTTGTTCAAACTGCATTGCAACGGGCAGAAGAACAGATACAGAAGAAGAAGAAGAAGAATGCCGAAAATACAATTATGTCCGCCGATCAGAACACGATCAGCAAAGAAATCAATGGCTGCGTTAAACTGTAATCGGCATTCCGTTCCATAGATACTCGAGTCTACATACTCTACAATGCAGTACATTAGAGTGCATCGAATTTGTACCAAAAAAAATGGTAACCTTAATTCAAACTCTACGTTAAATATTTTATTAGAGTGTTGAAAACAATCTAATCCAATCTGACCATATATTAATGAAACAAAGAAAGTTAGGGAAATTGATTTTTTTAAGTTTAAAAACGAGGAATAGGAATTGACTTTAAAGCTATGGTTCCTGGATGTAAACAGCTTAGAATTGATTGTAGATTACGAACATGAGTTGACATATTTATATTCTTTTGCGTGCATAGAAATAGATGCACTCTAGTTTACATACATACACACATATCTCATTCTAATGCAAACACCGACAACACGGACAACACTGGAAGTTGGCCAAAAAACGCAGCCACTATGCCACCTTCGGCTATCGTTGGCTAACACTGTGGCTCTGTTGCCAATTGATGGTTATTGCCAATTTGTATTTGTGTGCGACTGTTGGACATTGCATAGAACCAGCATATCATTTTCAGCTCTAGGAAGTGGCAACAGCAACAGCAACCACACAACAACAACAGTAACAGCAGCAACATCCACAGATGCTGGCGATAATAGCGATAATAATTGTCTTTATCTATTGTGCTAAAAATACAGCCACAAGGCCTTCATCGCAACAGACTTCCCAATGCCGTTCGCTAACAATGAAAATCCGAAGAATTACCGCGTTTGCCACACTTTCCCAGAGACCCGCAACCCGCACAATGGAAAACAGCTTTTCATATATACATATATATTTGTATATAAATATAGTCCAGCACCCAGAAAGCAACAAAGGCATATGAGTTTATGAGCATGAGCATTACTTAAATATTTAACATTAAGAATTACTATAAATGAATAAAAATCGTATAAAATCTAATATGTGTTATCTAAAAGAAACAATTTTGTTGCCTAATTTTTAAAAAATTTGAATGCAAAATATATTCAAACATTAGATAATAAATAAAATGACAGTTTACTTAATCGAATCGCATTGAATAATGTTTTTATAAAGTTAAAAATACTTGAACTTTATAAATTCTTTGATTTAGACATTTTTACAAATCGAAACTTAAAAAATTATATGTTCTATTTTGGTTAAAATTTGTATTTCTTGTTGACTGCATCGAAGCGAAACGCTTACTGGGCATCATAATGTCGAGCCGCTCGACCTGCAGCATTCTCACTTGTTTATCATAGAAATGACCTAAAAATATTTCACAGTGTGTCCAGTTTGCATTCATTTCGTAAAGCTCGGCAATAAAATTTACAAAAATATGTGTTGAAAACAAAAATTTGGCTATTTGCATATCAGGCAAATTGGAGGCGCCACAAAGGAAAACCAAAAACCTCAAAAAAAAGTGTGTGTGTGTAATAAAAAACAACCAACAAGCACTCAGCTCCAAATGGAGTCATAAAACTTGATAAATGCTACACATTTACTGAACTTTTTACTAAATGATAATGCTCTTGGCGACGCCTCACACAACTCTCGACTATTTCTTTTTTGAAACTCGGAGAAACAATAATAAAAACTTGAATTTGTTGTCAACAAAATTGAAATGAGAATGAAAGTTGAAACCACAGATGCAAATGAAAATATATGTAATAAACTTGACGCTTTGGGTTTATCTCGAAAGTATCCTACGAAGCTTTAAGTTACGACTTTTCTTTTCACGCATAATTGTAGCATTGGAAGTGCTAACTTTTTTGAAGTACAGTAAGACTTGCCTAGTGTTCATTTTCTCAAAATTTAATTATTATATTATAGGGCAATAATTTATATAATTAACTGAAGAATCGAACCTATATTTATATAATGTAATAATTGTATATATTTTAATTTTTGTCTTCTATTCTAATTTTGTAGAAGTTAAGTTTTATTTTCGTTTTAAGTAGATTTAAAAGAAAGTTTTGCATTTATTCCTATGATATTTCGATTTTTATATGCATTTTTGGGTTTTCAGTGTTCCCATGTTTCATTTCCACTTTGTTCCATTTAAAGTAAAGCTGCTGCACGTCAGTTTTATGCTTTGACCAGCTTTAAAATGTTGGCATTTAATTTTCTCTGGTTGTATTTTTAATTAGATTTCCTATTCGTTTTGTTTATGCATTTCCGCTGTCACCCTGTGGCCCGTTACCATTTCGTTCCGCCCAAGTAACAATGCTGTTGAGCAATAAATCGATGGAGTTCAATAGGTGTAGAGCTCCAGATTTCTGCATTGCTTTTGGTTCAATGCGAAGCTCAAGTTAAGTTTTCCCAGCAGGTGGTTGTTGTTGTTGCTGTGGTTGTTGTTATTGCTGTAGTTGTTGTTGTTGTTGCTGTTGTTGTTGTTGTTGGTGTGGTCGCTTTGGTCTTTGCAACGTGTTGTCTGCACGGCACTAAAACAGTTATGACGCCTGTGTCAAAGTCAAACTACTTTACAATCGCCGCTGCTTCAGCTACGTCACTCATAGATACACACACACACAGCAGCCACACACACACACACGCAGTCACACACACACACACACACACACACACACTGGCAGTTTATGTCTTTTTTAATTGAAAACTTAAATTTGAAGCGACATGGAAAGGCTTTTATCTGCGCCGTAGTTAATGTTACGGGCGCTGGGCTGGCGCTCCCCCTCTTCCCTCATCCCCCTCCGCTCCACCAATCCAGTCCACCCTATCCCCTCCCTCTAGGTTCTAAGTGGAGTTGTAGTTGCAGCTACTGCCTCAGCTACTGTCCGCTTGTCAGCGCTGAGCTCCAAATGATGTTGATGATAAATAAAGTAACGAGTTGGCATTAAAATGATGACAGCCACTTTATAGACAACGTAAGGGGAGTATCAGGGCTGTGAATTGTGGAGAGGGGCAGGAGAGAGGTGTAGGGAGGAGCCACAGCAAACTGATGACAATGACAAGCAAACCGTTGGCGTTTATTAATAATTAGGTTTGACTTTTCCAGCATTTCAGCATTGCTCGTGCCCCAGCTCATTATAATTAGAAAAACTTTTAAGGAGTACAGCGAATACTTGCTATGACGAACGTCTCGGCAGAACAGTTGCTATTGCAGTTGATAGAAATTTTAAGAAATATATAATTACTAATTTAATAACTTAACTAAAGTAACAACTTTCTTTGAAATTTTGCTTTTTATTTTATATGCAATTAATTAATTATTTTTGTCAAATGCATATTTTAACTAACGTTCAAATATTTTATGTATGCATATTTTTATTTTACTTGATTATAATCATAACGACCTCATAAAATTATATATTTTGTTTATTTAATTAATTTATTTTTTCGATCACTAGTGTAATTTAAAATGTTACAGATAATAAGAAAAAAGTGATAAAATATAAAAACCAACGCAATTTTATTTATGTACGTCTATATTTTTTTCCATGTATTTATTCAGATATATTTTAAATTGTTTATCGAAATGATATTTCTGCTCTAGATAGTATATAATATATCAACAAATAATCTGCAATGTTAACTATAGCCATTGACATTTAATTTTATGTTATTTGCATTTAAAACATTGCATTTAAAATTATTTTCCAGTTCATTAGAGCCAAGTTTCACTGTAGCTTGAGCTAGTAAAATCATTACATCAAATTAAGATGAAACTCTTTGAGCTGCTCGCTTCTGACAAGTGCAATCAACTCATGCCGCTGATTTTCTCCCTGGTAGCTCATAAAACTTGCCACAAATTCATATTCATCAACTTAAACGGCATGCCCCAAGTGCCTCATATATGTATAGTATATATGTATGTATATGGTGAGTGTGTGCGTGTGTGTGTTAGCACGCACAGTTCATTCTTGTAATTACCCATCGTTTTTTGGCACAATCTTGACCACCTCGTTAAATGTTGGCGCGGTGGCCTTTGAAAGTGTGGCAACCCCAGAGTTCCAATTTTCCCAGTCACAGCCCCCAAATTGCATGTTCTTCTTCTTCTTCATCCTTTTCATCCTTTTCTTTAACTTCGCCACTTCTTTCACCGCAAACAAGTTCATTTGGAGCACAATTCAATCGTTGCTCATTTCAATAAAACGTTTTTTCCACTCAAACTCTTTGTACATTGGGCAGTTTTTTCATCTTCCGTTTTTAACGGTCATCATCATTACCGGAAAGCCTGTTGCGCCTTCTTGTTTTCTTGACTCCTTGCCACTTGTGGCATAAAAACAAGTGCTTGTTATTGAAATGATCGCACTGCAAAACTGGGTTTATTGTTATGTTTTCATGCTAAACTTATCAATTTTTTTTAAGCTGCACAGCATACCAGACCTCAAGAAGGTGATTTAAAAACCATCACGTTATATATGTGGCTAAATGGCTCATTCTTTTTAGTCTACCACTCAAATTTAAAATGATAAATACAGTCAACTTTATAATTGAATCCATTAAACTAAGAAACGATTCATTTAGAAATACAAAAAGTTCTCTGCGACTTAAACTCGAATATTTAAATATATATATTTATTTAGACTGCAATTTGTAGGTTTAAAAGTTTGCTAATAAATACAGTTTTTTTAATGATGTTTTAATATTAATACATTAAATATTTTTATTTGGGAGGTTAAAGAAAAAGCTCTTAATAATTTAAATATCCCTTCAGTAACATAATTAATTCCCGCTTTTTAGTTGGGATTTTCTCCAGAATATTTAAGCGATTAACTATCATTTAATAACTGATAAATTAAAGAAATATTTTCAAGTATTAAAACTCACAGAGAAAACTATTTTCTTAGACTATTAATAAGACGACTGTGCAAATTAAATTATCATTTTCTTAGCATTTTGCTAGGTTGCTTTAAGGTTTGCATAAGAAAACGAATTACGTAGATGTTGGCAATAAATAATACACAGATTTATTGCCTTCAACTGATGGTTTATCCTTATCGGACAGTCGAGAACTAAGCGTTTGCCATCGACTATAAATAAAAAGTCTTCATGCGAGTACTGCATATAACTCTTTTGCATTGGCGTCGCTTGCCGCTCTCTGAGGCAGCTGTCCAATTTCTTAAATGTCCGATACAACACACACACACACACACACACACAGGGAGTGTGTGTGTGTGCACAACCAGACTGAGGGCCGCCTGCCGCTGTCAATGTCAGCACATCAAAAGTTGTCAAATATCAGTTATCAGCAGGCAAAAGAAACATGCTCCAAACAAACACAAGAGCCATGAAGAAGGAGGAGAGGGAGACGGAAAAGGAGAGAAAGAAAACAGTCCCGAGTCCAGAGAGTGCCACATATTGATGTCCAGTTGAATGTCAGGGGAATGGGGTAAAAGGGGGCATGCAACAACAGACTGACTGACTGACTGACAGTTGACAGTTCAGCCAGGGAATGTTACCAATGAATGTCCTGCTACCCTTCATGGCAGCCAAGCTGTCTGCCAATTCATTCTACCTCTATCTCTGCCTCTTCTTGTTGCCGTTGTTGTTGTCGTTGTTGTTGTTAGTACGAGTATTGTTTCTGTTGCCATTCAGATGATAAAGGCCACCTTTCACAATTAAGTCAAAAACACAGGGTGGAAACTTATCGCAGGTTGCAAGGTTGCAAAGGAAATGGAAATGAAATAATAGTGAAAATGGAACACAGAAAAATCCTCGAATCTTATTGAGAAATATTGTTTATTTATTTTATAATTAACAATATTTTCTATGATATTTTCCAATTTCATTTTCAATTACTTTGCTCTTAATTGGCATTAAACAAGTATATGTAAATACATTGTATATGGTATAACTTAATTATTAATATTATAAAATAGTTTCCACAATAAAAATAATAAGTAACAAATATGAAATACAATTTTTACATTAGACATGTTAAATAAATATGAAAATGCTTGGTAAATATAACATAAAATATTATTAGCCAGATAAAATGTGGACTTGAAGAGTATGTAAATGTTTAAATTGTTATCTGTTATGGAATTACTATTCTTAAGAGTCTATGCGTTGTATTTAATTAAATTTTCAATTATATAGGCGAGTTGTCAGTTATTTATTTCAGTTACTCCAAAATTAGCTTTTCTTTCTATGTGGCATCAATTTATTGTGCTTGGCCTACGCATTCATTAGAAGCTTCCTATGTTTGGGTGGCTGCCACATTCCTTCTCCACGTACATGACCACAACTCACCGAGAATTCATCGGTGAGAAAGAGAGGAGGGGGAGGAGGAGTTTGGAGCATCCCGGTTAGCAGGTATTCATTTCAACGCAGCTCGAGCTCGTAAAACTGTCAAAATGCACCGGCTACCGGACGGTTCAGTTGTTGTTGTTGTTGTTGTTGCCTCAACTGCGAGTATCTATCTATCTGACTGTCTGTCCAACTCACTAGCTGGCGGCTTGAAATGCTATCTACGCCACACATGCAACAATTAGCAAAACAAACGCGATATCATAAAATAATATTAATTTGTAAAACAATCGCTAGCGTAAACAACAACAGCAGCAGCGCAACGTTGCCAATCCTCCAGGTTCAGTTTGAGATTCATGTTCAGGTCTATTGCAGTTACCAGGTTCCAGGTTCCAGGTTCCAGGTTTCCAGGTATTCCAGGCACCCCACAATTAAAAGCAGCGACGCAACGTCGCGCATGCGTAATAAGCACTTTTCCGTCTCTGACAACACAATAAAATGTCATGATATGCCCCACGCTCTGTGGGATCCCGATTCCGATCCCGATCCCCACGGTGGAGGCACGGTGAAGCCTGGCTATGAATGCCAAGCAATGCCACTATCCCTCCTTCTTCTTCTTCTCCGGCTCCTTCTTATTATTATTTGTTTATTCCCTGTATTTGTTTTCAACTTGTCCAAAACTATGGCCACTGTCAAGCTACAACTGTCAGTGTTGTCGAGATAAAAAAGCTAGTTTGTGGCGAAAATTGACACACTTATTCTACAAAGACAAACTATAAGATTTACAACCTTCCAACAAATATTTTGAAAGATTAATAATTTATTGTCTACTTTAATTCTCTATATTACTTAGTCTAGTCTAGTCTATATTACTTAAAACAAGCTAAAACAAAAATTATAATTATCATTTAATTCAACAGTTTTGAAAAATTTAAATTTGAATTTTGTTAGAACACTTTATTGATCTACTGTATACATTATACAAACATTTTTATTTTTAATAAAGTAAATAATTCCAATATTTCTAAACACTTCTATAATCTTCAGCACAACATTTACATTACATTATACAATATTATCGAACTAGAGCTGACACTTAAAATAAATTATATATCTCAAGATTGTATAACAAAAAATGGCTAATTTTTTTTAGAAACTAGCGGAGTGAGGCAACTCTGGCAGCCGTCGACAGTTGAAGCGAGTTTTGTATGCAGTTTCGGGGCCTTTTGCGCATTCTTATAGCATATAAACGTCTCGGGTTGCAATTAAAATCAATAAATCGGTAACTAGCCTGCCAGCTGGTTTATAACCGTTGAATTGCATAGCGGGTAAGATTTACACCGACTTCTTGTTCTCGTTCTTCTGCATCTTATTTTTCTTCTAGCTGCCGTTCTTCTTGTTGTTGTTGAGGTAGTCTTTAGATGGGCAGTTAAAGAGCGTGTCTTCCTCTTGGCTTCTTTTTAAAGTGGTTCGCTTTAAAATTAAACGGTAACAGCTTAACATTTTATTGTGCTTTAACGAGCATCTCGAACTATTCTGGTATTATTTAGTGGATAATTAACTGCAAGTCATCTGTTAATTGCTCAAGCCTACATAAGAAGAATAATAAAATATGATTGTCGAAATATAAAGTTTCCCAAATAAATAATAATCATTTTTAAATGCAGAATCATTCTGCATTCGAATGCGAAATGAGGAACAAAATCGTATTCCGAGTTCAAATTGGTTAAGTTTTGACAGAGCTATGAGAGTTCAAAATTTAAAAAAAAATGTAAAATGTAGGTATGGAAAATTTAATGAATTTCGGAAAAAAATAATAATTTTCTAAATAAATAATATATAAATGCAGAATCAATTTGAATACCAAATGATGAACAAAATGGTATTCCGTGTTAAAATCGGTTGAGTTTTGATAAAGTTATGAGAGTTCAAAGTTTTTCAAAAAATACAAAGGGGTAGGTATGGAAATTTGAATGATTTTCGGAAAAAAAAAAAAATTTTCTAAATAAATAATATTTTAATGCAGAATCAATTCGAATGCGAAATGAGGAACAAAATGGTATTCCGAGTAAAAATCGGTTGAGTTTTGACAGAGTTATGAGAGTTCAAAGTTTTTCAAAAAATACAAAGGGGTAGGTATAAAAATTTGAATGATTTTCGAAAAAAAAATAAAATTTTCAGAATAAATAATATATAAATGCAGAATCAATTTGAATACCAAATGATGAACAAAATGGTATTCCGTGTTAAAATCGGTTGAGTTTTGATAAAGTTATGAGAGTTCAAAGTTTTTCAAAAAATACAAAGGGGTAGGTATGGAAATTTGAATGATTTTCGGAAAAAAAAAAAATTTTCTAAATAAATAATATTTTAATGCAGAATCAATTCGAATGCGAAATGAGGAACAAAATGGTATTCCGAGTAAAAATCGGTTGAGTTTTGACAGAGTTATGAGAGTTCAAAGTTTTTCAAAAAATACAAAGGGGTAGGTATAAAAATTTGAATGATTTTCGAAAAAAAAATAAAATTTTCAGAATAAATAATATATACAGTGGGGAGCAAAAGTGATTCCATGATCAACATTTTTATGTTTGAGCTCGCATAAATATTAAACGAATAATGTAAATGACAAAAACTTTTTTTTATTGAGCACCTTATTTATTTTTTTACAAGTTGGCGTATATAGCAACATAGAAGAAGAAGAAATGGAGTAGTAATAATTTAAAAACAAAAACAAGCGGCATGTACTCAGTTTTGCATCATTTGCAAAATCGCTCATATTTTTGCTCTTCTTTCTTTCTTATCAGCATTAGACCTGCAGATTTACCGTTAAATGCTTTTTGCATTTATTATTTGTTATCAGAATGGAGAAAATCACTCTGTTCCACAAGTTTATAGTTGATTTGTTGAATTTGTAACTTAGTCTCTCACTATTCACTGAAAAATGAAGAAGCTGTCTTCTGATAAGGAAAATAGTATTCTCTCCCTGACTAAAAGTGGGTGTTCGATACGCACTATTGCTGAGAAGCTGCAAATTAGTCAATCAAGGTGAAGAAAAGACAAAATGTTTGTGCTGGAAAGAAGTTGAATGGTCGCCGTCGCCTTCTAACAGACTCTGACGCTCGACTTATGATGTCTAAAATGAGAAAAAAATTGACTTTTAACGCCAAATGAAGCATCTACAGCAATAAATAAAGGCGTGAGTCGATGGACAGATAGAAGAGCGCTTGGTAGGATTGGGTACGTCGCAGCAGTGATAAAAAAACAAAGAAACTTTATCCGAGAAAAATTGTAAGGCCCGGCTAAATTTCGCAAAGGAACACAAGATCTGGACAATAGGAGACTGGAAACGTGTTATTTGGTCGGGCGAATCTAAATTTAATCGTTTTCCATCGGATGGAAAGCAATACTGTTGGCGGAGACCTGGTGACACGCTTCTAAGGCATCATGTGAAGCAAACCGTGAAACATGGAGGCGTCAACATAATGGCATGGGGGTGTTTCACGTTGGACCGTTGCACAAATTTGAAAGGATTATGCGGAAGGAACACTAATTGAGCATTTTGAAAACCCATCTTCCCAATTTTCTTGACCAGTGTGCTCACCCAAAGCAGGAAATCACTTTTCAGCAAGATGCAGATCCCAAGCACACTGCGAAAATTGTTAAAGAATTGACTTTTTTTCACCTTGACAACCACTGATTGACTAATTTGCAGCTTCTCAGCAATAGTGCGTGGCGAACACCGACTTTTAGTCAGGGAGAGAATACTATTTTCCTTATCAGAAGACAGCTTCTTCATTTTTCAGTGAATAGTAAGAGACTAAGTTACAAATTCAACAAATCAACTATAAACTTGTGGAACAGAGTGATTTTCTCGATTCTGATAACAAATAATAAATGCAAAAAGCATTTAACGGTAAATCTGCAGGTCTAATGCTGATAAGAAAGAAAGAAGAGCAAAAATATGAGCGATTTTGCAAATGGTGCAAAACTGAGTACATGCCGCTTGTTTTTGTTTTTAAATTATTACTACTCCATTTCTTCTTCTTCTATGTTGCTATATACGCCAACTTGTAAAAAAATAAATAAGGTGCTCAATAAAAAAAAGTTTTTGTCATTTACATTATTCGTTTAATATTTATGCGAGCTCAAACATAAAAATGTTGATCATGGAATCACTTTTGCTCCCCACTGTAAATGCAGAATCTATTTGAATACCAAATGATGAACAAAATGGTATTCCGTGTTAAAATCGGTTGAGTTTTGATAAAGTTATGAGAGTTCAAAGTTTTTCAAAAAATACAAAGGGGTAGGTATGGAAATTTGAATGATTTTCGGAAAAAAAAAAAATTTTCTAAATAAATAATATTTTAATGCAGAATCAATTCGAATGCGAAATGAGGAACAAAATGGTATTCCGAGTTAAAATCGCTTGAGTTTTGACAGAGTTATGAGAGTTCAAAGTTTTTCAAAACCACTAAGCAAATAAGCCAAACATACTTATAGAGCTGAACTATGAACCTCAACAAAAATATCCGTTCATTTTCTTCTCCCTGAAATCAATAAAATGCACAACATTTATCAATTTTTCCATAATGTTATCGTTTTGACTGACCTGTTATCATTCTATAAGTATGTTAATCTGTTGGCACGATTATTAAAGAAAATCAACACACTTCTTGTATTGTACATTCATTATGTGTTATCCAAGTTATTTCGTTGTTCTTTTCTTTTATCAGTTTGCTCATAATTCAATCAACAGCTAACAGTTAAATCTCAGAATGTTGTGGCATCTATTCTCATATTTCAAGACGCCCTGTTGATATTTGATCTGTTAGTCTTCGCTGACAAGCACGGGAAGATTGATAGTCTGAGATCGTCTTCAGATCGTTTTCTGGCCGCCTCCAACTTCGACCCTATTTTGTGGGTTGAGAGTGATATTTGGCCTGGTTATAGTTGGTGACAGGTGACCGGTGTCAAGAGTTGGACACGATCGTCACAGATCGACCACCGACCGTGTGCGCAACTTCTTAAAAGGTGTGTGTTCGTGTGAGTGTGTGTTCGTGTGAGTGTGTGTGTGTGTGTGTTCGCCTTTTAATCGCTTCCAATGACGTCTTGAATGATGCCTCACTTATGTGTGAACCTACCAAGCTGCTGTCAATATCTTCCGATCGATAGAGATGATCGCAAGTCTGTCTCCCAAGAACTCAGAGACTGACTGACAGACTGGCTGACTGCCTGCCAATAGAATTGTCCAGGGTATGGTTAGAGCAGTCTTACAGTCCGTCCTGGGTAAGCACATTTTGTTGATCATGATTTTTCGAGTTGACAAGATGTCACCGCCGGCGATCGTTGGCGATCGATGGTCGCTCGCAACGTTGCAATGTTGCAATGTTGCTAGAATGTCTCAGCCTCCATGTTGCGTCCTTGTTGAGCAACATTTTCTTCTAGTTTTTCATTACACATTTTCCTTATTTATTTTATTTTTTATTTTTTGCACCGATCACTTTCTATGCTTGATCGCTGGCTCTGCTTTTTAGCCCAGCAGCCGAAGATACAAAGACTTATGCATTTGTGACGCTGGTGACAGTAATACATTTTTATTCATTTAATTACATTTAATATTTTTTTTGACTGCACGAAATGTGTCTAAAAAGATATAAAATATTAAAATAAAAATATGCAAAATTTCTTTATGTTTATTTTGGTATTAATTTGTGGACACTTATTTGATTGGGCATCTAACAGTCGATCAGCTGGCCTGTAGCACATTTACCTGTTTTTTCTGTAGCTCTGGCAATTGATCGCAATGCCGCTGATAAGCTTGCTGCAAGACCTTAAACGTGGTGATGGTGCAGGTGCCACATTTTGGACATGCCGCTGCCCCAGCTGCATGTTTACAAGAACACAAAGTAAAATAAGAATACAAATAAAACTGAACTGAACTGAATGTTGCATTGGAATTTTAATCAGCTGTGGCAACTTGAATGCACACATTTACAACAATTACATGCCACGCTTGATATGTGTTGAAGGTTTAACCTCGGTTGACCCAATGCGGGTCAACTTCTATTTTTCTCTGTGTTATTTTTGTTGATTATTGCGTGGGCTCTCTTCAATCAGAGCGTAAACTGACGCTGCGGATCGATTCATTGATTGATTCCGATTAAAGTGGCCGCACTCTGGTGACAGCTTTTGTAAATGGTTTCCGGCAACACTTTTGATTGCAATTAAAAACGTAAAACTAGCAGAAAAGGGGCACACAAAAAAAAAAAGAAAAGGGAAGCCTGAAAAAGCGAATTGAATTCAGTTTACCTCTTTCTATCGATATCGTGGCAATGTATCTGTATCTGTTTGAATGTATCTTTTAGCTGCCGTTTCTTTGGACAATTGCGCGATTAATCATTGCGCGCTCAGTGAGTTGTCAGCTGTGACTGTAACTCCGCCGCCGCCGCCTTAGAGATCGCATCGGAGATCGTTCGTCACAAGCGATTGGACACCCAACAGTTCGACAGTTGGACAGACAGACAGACGGACAGACAGGCAGACAGACAGACAGCCAGTTAGACAGACAGTCGGACAACCTTTGCCTTGCCCCTGGCTCGCTCTTGGCACTGGGAGAAACCTTTGAAATGCATTTCAAATGCCTTTTCCCAAACACTTTTTATTTCTATTTGTCGCTTGCAATACCCTGTATTTAACAAGTTGCATTTACAGCTATATCCGACTAGGTAAATTGCTTATAATAATTTATAATTTCTATAAGTCTAATTGTTTTTCTGTCTTCACAATTCAGCAAACATTTTTTTCACATTTAAATTTCTCTTAAAAAGCCCTTGAAATTTTAAATTGTTATGTGTATCTTGTATCTTCTATAACAGAGATTACAGAAAAGCACATTGGTTTTATATATAAATATGCCCACTAAATTATTATTATTATCATATAGTTGTATATTAAACTTAAATCCTTGTATCTTCTATAACAGAGATTACAGAAAAGTGCATTGGTTTTATATATAAATATGCCCACTCAATTATTATTATTATCATATAGTTGTATATTAAACTTAAATCCTTGTATCTTCTATAACAGAGATTACAGAAAAGTGCATTGGTTTTATATATAAATATGCCCACGAAATTATTATTATTATCATATAGTTGTATATTAAATTTAAATCCTAAGTGAAGTAGCTCTATGTATGCAGCTAACTTTAGTAGGGTATCTGTTGGTCGTTCAATTCATGCTCTCAACACTTTCTTGTTCTATGTGCCGCCTTGTGGCATTCATGCGTTAAGAATCGCCTTCAACTTTTGTCCATTTTGCTGTGCAGCGCCGTCAATTTGCAGTTCCCCGTTCTCAGTTCTCAGTTCTCAGTTGCTCCTGGGCAGCTCCTTGTATTCCTTCCTTGCTTCGTCGCTCTCTCGTCTCGCTTCTTGAGATATAGGAGGTTCTGTCGCTTGATTTGGGGTCTGCTTTGTTTGCACTTCTTGGTCTAGAGTTCTTCCTCCTCTGTTTGTGTGTTTTGCTCCATTTGAGGTGGAGAACTTCCGCGATTGCCGTGCCCACTGAATCTGGCAGGGCGGAGACGCGGTCAGTGGAGCGAGAAGCGGTCTGTATCGATGTGGATGTGAATGTGGATGTGGATGTGGATGCGGATGAGTTGCCAAGTTGCCAAGTTGCCAGAGTTTGTTGCAAGAGTCGGGCTTGGTCTTTATATGTACAGTGTACATTGAACACACTGCGTGTTGCTGGGCAATTCCATAAAGTGTTTTATTTAATGGAAAATCTTTCAATTGTGGAAAATGGTGTTAATTAGACGCCATTAAGATCATAAATTAGTCGCTACAAACGATTATGACGCGTTTGTTATTGTTGTTTTTACTCATTATTATTACTGTTGTTGTTGTTGCTGCTGTTGCTGTTATTGTTGTTTCTTTTGTTGCTGCTGACTTTGCTTTTCTGCCGGCATTTCTACAAAGTGCTTTCTTCTACTTTTATCCATCCATCCATCCATCCATCCATATATGACTTTATATGGTTAAGTGTTGGGTACATGTTTGCTTTACGGTACATTTGCTGTTATGACTTTACTTATAGGTTATGTGCAGATGTTTGATTTAGGAAAGTGATTTTTATAGCTAATGAAAGCAGCTCCAGAAGAAATTCTATGATAATCGAGTAGAAATAAATAGGAGCTGCAAAAAAGCAACAGGGCGTGAACTTCATACACTTCATGAGTATAATATAGATAATTAATAAAAGCGACAATTAATACGAATTTTAATGAAAATGCTAATGTAAATAATGATGCTAATACAAATGCAATTTTTGATAACCATCATTATATTGATATTGGCAACGTTAACGAAATTTGTGTCAAAAAACTTCGTAATTTTATTGCCAAACGTATTGAAATTCACAATGCAAATGCAAATTATAGATAACACTAATGTCAATGTAATTAACGAATTTTGAATTTTAATGCAAATGATCTTACGACAGTGCAAATGTCAAAGGTAATTTTAAGCTCTAATAATAATTAAATTAGTAATGAGATTGCTAATGATAAATCTGATGCTAATGTTAGTTCAATGAGAATGATAAGGTAATGATTGATGCTTAATGCTCATGATGTCAATGTTAATGATGACGAAAGATGCTAATGAAAATCTTAACATTATTGATAATAATAATAAATAGTTTTAAAGCGTAAAATCGTACAATCGGGTGCTAAAATCTCTCACAAATTGAACTCCCACACGAGTGTTGGGTTCACTGCACTTCAACACTAAGCAGCGAGCCACATTCCTTGGCTAAAACACCACATACACACACTCAACACACACACACAGTCACACATGCATAGCTGTAACTGCAGATTCATTTGCATGGACAACACACACCCACTGGATGGAACGAGAGCTACATAAAGCTAATCAGTGATCACACTTAAGGTACTTCGTTGCTGTCCAGTCTGCCCTAATTGAAGCAGCCATCGACAGGAGCCTTGGAAGGGAGAAACAGTGTGGGGTGGGGAGTGCTGGGACAGAGGATACCTCGTATTTGTAGCATCCAATCGCTCATTATCAGTTGTTTGTTGCCGCGACGATTGGTAATCAAGGTAGGCGTGCAGATTTGTCAAAGCGGCAACAGCATTATATGTAGGTTAATTCCGGGCACAACTCAAGATATGGCCCAGACACACGTCCGAGTTGCACACATGGCTCGTACCTCGCACCACAACTAGAGATGGCAGCGTGTCGTGATTTATGTGAGTCAACACAATTGTCAACGGAATTAAGTACTTCAAATACGCAAGTCTCAAGCGACTTAGAGTTGGGTTAAATAGTTTTGAGTCGTTATAAGTCGGCATAAGCCGCGTTTATTTAGATTAAGTTGTCTTCAAGTTTTATTTAGACAGTGCGGAGTCATTTCAACTCAGTATAGGATTGTATTTTAGGGGAAATTGATGTATGCATCGTGTAGAGTTCTTTTCAGACGGAGTTCTTTATAAAAGACTTGTTTTAGGTGCGTGTAGAGCCTTTATAAATTCGTGTAGAGTCGTGAATTACAATATAAATCCAAGAAGAATAGGTAGGGTGTTATTTGGATAATGTTTAGACAAGTATAGATTCGTGGGAAGTCATTTTAAGTCGTGTTATGCGGAATACATTTATGTGGAGCCATTTCAATTTTCTGTAGAGTTGTGTCGTACAGTACACTAGTGCTGGGTTCGCATAGGGCTTGGTGTATAGTCGTTTTCCTTGGGCAGATTTACATTTAAGTGAGTTCAAATACCCAAAATTTAAATATTGGCTTATCTTTAATTTCAATTTGATGAGTGTAGAGTCTCAATTTCTTTTAATTTAGTGTTTTGCGTGGTGTAAAGCCGTGTTTAGTGAATGTAACATGTGTTTCTTTACTCAAACATCGTTTTAATTACTCCCAAGATAGATTTTGGACATTTTCTGCTGGCATATGCATAGAATTCGAGTTGAGCGTGACACGCTGTCATCTCTAGTTGCAGCTGCATTGATTAGCATTACAAATGATTCGAGTAATGTGCACTTAAGCGGTCGCAGTGCATCGTCAACCCTCACGATCACCTCTCTCTCTCTCGCTCTCTCCCGCTCTTTCTTTCGAAGTCTCCTCAGAGTCTCGCTAGACGTCTCTGGCTGGATTCGACTTTATCCTAGACAGAGTGACGTGTGTTCTGGATATGGCCATTGAAACGCACCCGATGACTTGCAATTCATTTTCGGAGTTGTTTGTGTGGGCAAAAGTTGCAACTGGCAACTGGCCAAAAGATCTGACAGTCTGACCGTCCGACGTGTGTCCGTCTGTCTGTCTGTCTGTCTGGCAGCCTCAACAGTCTGTGGCGCCTCAGGCGAATATGCAAAAGAAGCAACGCTCACATTCACACTTGGCCAACTTGCAACTCCAACGCGACTCCTTCTCATTCGCATTCTCTGGCTCTCTGATTCTGATTCTCAGTCTCAGTCTCAGTCTGTTTCTCAACTTTAGGCACAGTCTGTGCTTGAGTTTCGACCATAAAATATCGGCATTTTATTAGCGCGTGCATCCCATTTGCCGCTTTTCATTGCGATTTTAAAAGTGTTCCCGTGTTTTGATAGCCGCACTATCAGTGACCCATGGAAATAAATGTGGCCTATAGAGATAATGCCATCCTGCAGACGTCTCTGCTCTTGTGCCAGCTAATGATGCTGGTGCTTCGTTGGTTTCTCACTGCTTCCCCAGTGGTTTCCCAGTGTTGCTTCAGTGTTGCACACATGCCTAATGAAATATGGCGCAATAAGGCCGCATAACGGCTATTTAGGGCCACTCATCGCTGTTTCCCTGGCTTAATCACTCGCCTCAGTGCCCCCTCTTTAAGTCTAATGCCACAGTGGTGCCTGTTGCCTGTTGCCTGTTGCACCACAATTCCACTGGCAGAGCACCACAAATTAACTGCACATCAAACATAATCATTTGTGAAAGCTGCACAACACCTACGGTGTGTCCAGTCTGGCAAATTACTTAAACACACGGCGATCGTTGCCAAAAAATAAAATCAGACAGCGTGATAAGACGTCAGCTGATCGACGGAAATATACCCTGTACCCTACAAAATAAGAAATAGTGTTATAAAAGCATTTTTTTGCGGAAATAGTGAAATATAAAGCACAATTAGCAGAGTTTACGCAAATTTTTGACCGATATGATACCCCGTAATCAACTAAGGTATAGCGATCGACAGAAAAACCTTACAATAAATTAAATTTATATTAAAATTTAAAAATGGTAATAAAGACTTAGACAATCTAAAGAAGATTGAATATTTAGGATCAAGAAAATATAGGAATAGTCTTCAAGTTTTCGAGTGGGTTTAAAAAATAATGGTATATATTAAATCAAAATTAAAACTGCAATGATAAATAACAATTCAGAATTTAAGGGTATTTATCAAAGGGTTTCCGCAAATGAAATTGTTTTTTTAAAATCAGGTCTGAAATAAAACTATAATTTAAGTAACAATTTACAAAGAGATAAATAAAAATAATAACGCAATAATAATGTCAAATTTTAAAATTCCCCATCTGAAGTCAGTAAAATGGATTTCATATAGGTTGTTAGCCGGAGTACGTGTAATGCTAAAAATAATACCTGGTTCCCAAATGTACCATGCTTTTCCTATAACATGTGCTACGAGAAAAGGTTTTCTTCTTCTGAGAGTTTTAGAATTTCATTTAAACATCGTCTTTTATTCCATTGCAATTAATCTAACTACTGTCTAGTTGCATATACCCTAAGATCAATCCACTGCCTACAGTTCTTCATAATAATAAACTCACACTGTCCGACCTTGCTCGGAAGTCGAGTGGAGTCGCTTTGAGTTCCCTCAGCCAATTGGCGAGTTGACAACAAAATTTTTGGTGGACCGCCCGCCACAAGCGATAATTCTTCGAGTGCTATGACAACTAAATTGCCATGGCCGTATTTGCCAAGACCAAAGCCTTGAAGAAAGATCTTCAGAATTTAAAGAAAACCCTATGGTAAGTCCCCAAACTGAAAAGAGTTGCCGTCTTGCAGCCAGTTAATTCGCATGATGATGAATTCCAGCGAAAAAGGGCTAAGTAAATGGTAGGAAAGAGTTTTGGGGTTAGTTCGATTCGAACTGTAATTGCTGGTCCCCGAGAGTGAGTGAGAGAGATACAGAAAGAGAGAGGGAGAGAGGGGAGTTGTTCTACACATCCAGTTAGTCAGTTGAGTTCTCACTTTTGTATATAAACTTTGCTTCGTTTATTTGAAAATTTCTTCATTTTTCGGAATTTCGTAATTGCCGGCTCTCTGAATCTCTGAATCTGTGAGTCTGTGAGTCTCTGACTCTCGGTCTCTCAGGTTGTTTGCTGATCTTTTACTGATTTTTATTTTCGGTGCCTTTTTGGCACTGTTATCATTGCGTTCTTGGTGCCAGTGATTGCCACTTAAACCGTTAAGCAAACGCCGATGAGGAGCAAAGAGGCAACTTCCAAGTTGCAACTTGGCGACTTTGTTTCGCAAATGTCTTTGGGGCTTGGTTCAGTATTTTATTTTGTACTCTGTTTTTTTTGTTTTTCTTCTTCTTAGTTGTTAATTGAACTCGGATTTTGGTTCTCTTTTATTTTTCTTGGGATGGGCATTCAGCATTCAGTTTGCATTCCAATGCACTTAACGCATTCTCAACTCTGATAAGTTTCAATTACAAATTGGGTTCGTTGTTTTTGGACTTTTAATTGACAATGCCTGACAGTGTTTGATATGGATCTGACTTCAGATACGCATATCAATTCATCTGAGTATCAAATGTACTTTCTGCACCTAATATGACTTTCTTTTTATACCCTGTAGCTATTGAAATAGAGTCAAAGCTGCCGTAATTCTATCTTGGTAATATTTTAAGTTACAAGTTAACATTAAAATGTTTAAAAATAATTTGTATTAGCTTAGTTTTATTCATTAAAAATTTAATAATCATTCTTTTTAACTAACTGTATATGCATACACAAAAATATAATGTTATTTATTTTATTTGTTGGAGATATTTTTTTGATTCTTCTAACCCAATTTAGGATAGATGGAAATTGAAAATGTCCATGAAAATAAAATCTAACTAAATAATTATTATTACTTAGATGTTAAGTAATATCAGTGAACTTGATGAATTGGACTGAGATAAAACGAACCAGTATAAAAGGAAACTGAAATTCAAATTTAAAATCTTCAATATAAAATTTAATTTAATTTTTTCAATGAAAACACACATTTCTGTATGTATGTATTTAAAGTAGTAAAGTTGACTACAAATGTGCAAGGTAACAGTATTGAAAATTTAAAAATGTTAAGCTCATTATTATAATTTCAATAATATCAGAAAATATAATACATTTTCCAGATAAATTGTTCTTTTTTTTTTTTTTATAAATTTCACCTTTTGTTTTATGTGCAGGCTTCTGAGATATTTTAGTTTATCTTAACTAAAGTGTTAAGCGAAATGCTCAGCTTGAGTCTGATTCTCCTCTTTCCAAGGGCACAACTTGAAGGTCTCTGTTCTCTGTTCGACATTAGCATTAACCTCCATCCAGAATGCGCTCGTTAGCAGACCATGGGCTATGATGCTCAATGGGCAATGATGGGCAATGGGCAATGGGCAATGGGCAATTTAACTACAGTGCTCTCCATGAGCACGAAAACCAAAGGCGGAATAAAATACACGCATTTTACATGCTCGTAAACGTGTGTTACATGTGTGCAACCGAAAAGGGAAGGGAAGGGTAAAATATATATAACTTCAACTACTTTATGCATAAATTTAGCAAGATTGCGAAGCTACCCCATGGCGAGCTAATGTTGTAAATTATAAATATGACACCTACTCGCCTCGCCTAGTGACTAGTGAAAAGGCACAGAAACCTGGCCCAAAAGCCGTGGGCAGGCAGCCAGGAAGGCCAACAGGCTTCTTGGCCAGTCGAGTGTCTTGCCACAGCTGCCTGAAATTTATACACACAGTCAAATGACAGGAAATATCCTTGGCCAGTCTCTGTCTCCGTCTCCGACTCCAAATGTTGCCGGCGGCGTCTTAATTGGTTGCCAAGCAGCGGGAAATCGCCGCCGGAACGCGCTTAATTAACCAAAAGGCATTTCAAGCTTAGATCGCCGCTTCGAACTTGGCCAATTGCCAAAACCAAAACCACAACCACAAACACCAGCAACAAACACTCACTGCATACCGCAAAAAGTTCTTAACTTAGATATGCATTTGGATTCGGAATTGGTAGCCGAAATTCAAAGCTGAAATCAACTCATTACAGTGTGCAACAAACTCTAAGTTTAACTAGTGGCCCCAAATTACTATTATTTTTACTTTTTTCAGTTAAGAAGAGAGTTCTTTAATAATCTTTATACTTCTAAAGGTATTAATATTGTAATAGAGATGAATTCCTTTGTAAAAAAAACTATATATATTTTATTCTTAACCAATAGCTCAGGTTGGAAAAGAATCAAAATCGAATCAATTAAAAAAATAATTTGAAAAAATTTGTTATGTTTTAATGGAATTAAATCATAAAATTTTAATTTAATGACAAGAAATTGAGTATATTTTAGTTAAATAAAATCTTTATATGATATTAGTCATACATACAAATACATCATACATTGTCTTAGCAAAAGATATAATATTTATAAATAGTAAGGACTTACCTTTGTGTTGAAATCTGAAACAAAACTAAAATTAAATTAAAAATTGAGTTTTTAAGGGAGTTGAAATTACAGCATATTTAAAAAGTTAACTTGGTATGTCTATGATATATAATATTGGAAATACCAATTAAATATTAAAGTTAAGAATAATAAAACTTCTTTATTTATGCATTCAATGGTATATGTGGTAAATGTATTTTATTAATGTCTTCTAACTTGAATAATCCAATTGGTGAATCTTCGCTCGAAATGTGTGCTACAATTGCTCTCTTTTGCTGTTCAGTGTGAGCCAATTGGAAAGCTGCGTCTGCTTTAGATACATGCTACCTATCGATGCCTCTGGTTACGCATGCGCCTTGAACCTGCCCCCTGCCCCTGCCACTGCCCCTGAACCTTCCCCTGAATCGGGTGCTGACTTTGCAACTGCTCCTGTGGGTTCAATGTTGGTCGCATGCATTGTTTTGTTTGTTAGCGGAAGAATGTAACGGTGCTTTATGGTAAGTTGGTCGCCCGATGCTGGCCAACTGATCGCATGCCCCTCCCCCTCCCTCCACCCCTCCCTGCTCAAAAGCCATGTATTGCCCTCTTTCCACACACTCACACAGCTGAGAGATGCGTGTGTATCTTTTTTCTTTCTTCTTTTTTTTCAGGCTTTAGTTTTCAAAACGCAGAACAAAGGCCAATTTTCAGCAGATTTAATCACGCGCAACGGCAACAATGGGTTAAGAGTGTTTTTGGTAAGTGGCAAACGCATTAGAAAAGCAGATGGAAAAAAAGAAGAGAGGAAAATAAAAATAGATGTACACAGAAAATGTTAACCAACTGTTGACCAAACAACCAACTGAGACTATCGACAACTTCGACTTCGACTTCGACTTCGAGTTTAACTTGGACTCTAACTTCAGTTTCGCATTCTCTTTGGCATTTCATTTTTCCGCATTGGCTTTCCAATGAAAAATAATAATAATTGACAGGCAGCGGCGATGTGGGAATTTGGATTATTAACGAATTGTTGTTGCCTGTTTTTAGAGGACAACAACAACATCAACATCAACAACAACAACAACATGAACAAGAGGAACAACAACAATGTGGTATTTGCAAGCGTCAGACGCATTAAATTTATGCCCTAGCCAAGAAAATCTTGGCTACAAGGGGGTTAAGAAGGGGCGGGTGGGGGCTGGCGAGGGTTAAGAGGGGGAGGCTGGTGCTTCGATCACGTATGCGACGCAATTAAATGACAATTCTTTAGCTACTTTTGCCGGCCAGTTGCCAGTTGCCAGTTGCCAATTGGCATGCGCTGTGGCAACAAAACCTGGCAACAAACCAGGCAAACTAAGGCATAAGAATGATGCTAACTATTTAGCGCATCCAACAGATACAGTAGTTCTCTCTCTCTCTCTCTCTCTCTCTTTCACTCTATATATATATAAATCTGCTCTCTGCTTGGATCTGCACAGCTGCCACGACAATTAAATCTTTTGCCAGTGGTTTTAACCCGAGACACTGAGAGCGCCGAGATTCCGCGACAGGCGGCGACTTGACTCTGATTAAGGGCCTCTATAGTCTCTCTATAGAATGTCTCTCAGATTGCTCAACAAAGAAATTGTCAAGCACAGCAGCTACAACTTTTGGCATAACTGAGTTGGCTCCTCAGAACAAGACTCTTTCAATTTCATTGTCAGTAGAACATGCACTAAATACGATCAAAAATGCAACATTAACAATTAAAAGAAAGGGAATAAGACACTACCTGTTAGGCTATCTCAATCTATCAGATATGATCGCCTAAAAAAGCAAGCATCTATCAATCAATTTACTTAATACTCTAAAAAGAAGAACATGAATTTCTCAGGAATAAAATTAAAGTAAACTAAAGTGATCTATGCAAAGAAAGATTAATAAAATAGCTTAATTACCAAAAGAATTGTTATCGTTTAAGAATTATCGATCTAAATCGAGAAATGATTAAAAATAAACATTAAAAAATTGTTGCTGAGTTAAAAAATTAATTTAGGGGATTACGTATGTGAATTAAGCAAAATTTAAGTAAGATTTCGAATTGAGCAAACAATAAATTAGACTGCCTTAAAATATATAATATACTCAGCTTACAAAATTATTTAGCTTATATAATATAAAAAATACAGTTTTGTGGGACCATAAATTTCATATATAAATAAGAAATCAGAATCAGTACTGAATTATTGATTAAAAGAAAAAGGCTTTTAAAATAAAATTCAGTCTAGAATTTTTTAAAATAAATGCTTTCCAGCTATTGATATGAACCCAAGCCAATATTCAGTATTTATATCGTTGAGTTTCCCATCTGATTTTGATTTGATCTGACCATAAAAAATAGCATCTGTGCAGACTTCCACACACGGCCACTCAGATGAACATTGGCGGTCTTTACTTTACTTTTGAACAAGTTGTAATCAGACGCTGCTCTGCAGCAAAACACAAGACGGAAGTGAAAACTGACTTTAGTTCAGCAGAAGGAAAAACCAAATATGGAAATGTTTACAAATTGCAAAAGACGAAAGACTACAACGGAGAATGAGGCTGGGATTTGGGACTGGGATTGGGATTGCGATTGGGATTGGGAGAAACTGGAATGATGATACGCAGTTTGGTTGGTTGGCCAATGGTCAGCAGATTTGCCTAGAGTTCAGATGTCTAAACTCATGTTGCTCGAAATCAGCGTAGGCAATAATAGATACTACAGTAAAGATCGTGATCGTGATTGATCAATTTAAAATATGTTCTTTTCAGTGAAAATTAAAAAAACAAATTTAGTGAATTTCATTGTTGGATTTATACAGCTACTATTTATTTAAATATCTTCTTTAATGTTATCTTTCATATTTTCTAGAAAATTATTAATTTTATGTGCTCAGACTTTGTATTGTTTATATTTATTATTTATGTCAGTAAATTATACTTATTTTCCCCAATGTTTGTTCCCTTTTAAATTCACAAACATTTGTTTTTATAGATCGATATTTCAATGGAATATATTGCTCATGACTATTCTTATTTTTAATGAACTTTGAAATGATTCGATTTTTATATTAATCTAATTATATATATTTTTTAATTTCCCTTTGCTCACACAATTGTTATTAACTACTAAAATTAGATTATTAAATGTGTAACAAAATGGAAAACCTTTTAAATAAATAAAAAATTAATAAATTTTATATTTCATCACTTAAATTTGATTACAGTTAAGTCATATTCACCATCGTGACTCACGCACTCATCTCTAACTGTAACCTATCATACACCGAGAAAGAGAGGCAGCAATAGCGCTGCAAAAAAGAGAAAGGGAGAGCGTATGTTAGCGATACCGACACCGATACAGAGACCCAACGTCTCATCATCATCGTCATCCTGTTGGTCGGTCGTCAGTTCTCCAGTTCTACAGTTCTCCAGTTCTCTGTTTCGCTAGTTTTCTATTTCTCTGTCGGCGCATCCTTTGGCTTGCCTATTTTGTAAATTCGTTAGTGCTGCTGAAATATGTTGATTGAATTTTTCGGGAGCAACTGCATTTGATTATAACGACGACATGACCAAAGAGCTGGCCAGGCCAAGACCACAGCAGACCAGGCCAAAAGGCGGCAGCTCCCTCCCTCCCCCCAAAACTCAGTTGACCAGATGCAGACGCACCAAAAATGGTCAGCAAACATGGCCAAGGAGAATGATTGTTATCGTAGGCAAATGCTCACACACACAGACGCACAAACACATACAGACACTCAGCTGTGCCAGCTGTTGAGGTCAAAGGTCAGCAACGGCTACTGAATATAACAGTTATGAAACGATAATTTCATTTAATAAATCAAGTTCCTATTTTATTCACACTGTAGAAATTTTGAATAAAAATCAATATAAATTATTAATGATGTTAGTTAATTTGAATTTTTATTGCAAAATGGTTAAATAAATATTTAAAATATTTTAAATCTAAACACTAAATAAGTGACAAATTATTAATTTGTGTTAAATAAATTAGAAGTAAAGCATTTAAAATTTGAAATTAATTAACTACAAATATCAAAGTGTTATACATTCTGCCATTTAATTACTTTTGACACAAAGAAACTATAAATACAATATATAACATCTGTTAAATACATTATAAATAAAACACTTTTTGCATTGCAAATTTTATTGAAAAATTATTATCATTTTCGCTGTTTGGCCAGCATTTAAAAATTCGATTTCACATTGTGAGTGAACACATTTCCTGTCAAGATTTATTAATTCCCAAACGATTTACAACCGATTTACACTTAATTAACGGCACCAGGCGAAAGTTGTCGATTGCGTGGGTTCGTTTCCGGTGGTGCACGATGTGGTGCACGATATGGTTCACTTTAAAGCGATGACCCGACGACGCGTATTAATTGCTCGAAAGACGAAAATTCCAAAAACTTTAATTTATTGTTTTAAGCCAAAGTTCCCAAATTTTGAATTTGAGTCTGAATTTAAAGCGGGTTCCCAAACTGTTGCGTTGGCGTTGTTGTTGTTGTTGTTGTTGTTGTTTTTATTGTTGTTGCAGGAAATACACGTACCTAGAGACCCGCTTGATAAGGTATTTTAAGGGCTTATTACAATTAGAATTTGACTTTTTAATTGGTCATTTGATGTGGGCCACAGCATTAACTGATAAGCCATAATCAAACAGTCAAAAATCATTATTTTTCTCTCATTTGTGTAGGTGTCTTTTGCGTTAATTTTTATAAATCATCAGCTTGGTATTTATTTCTTTATTTTACTTTTGTACACTTTCAGAGAGTCTTGCAGTTTTGTCACAACACTAAGCATTATTATAATAATGGTACTAAATAGTAATGAGATCATGACATTTTAATGATAAATGTTGAATATTAAAATATATTTATGTTATAAAAATAGACTTTCAAAAATTGAATTTGTGTAAAATATATATTTACTTTTTTCAACGCTTTGTTGTTGATAAGTTAACGAAATTCGAGTTCGCTTTTAATAGTTTTTTAAATATATTGAAATCATTGCAAGAGTATCAAATCTTCGGTCTGACAAACGCAAACTTTCTTTCTTATTGCTTAATAATATTTTGTGGTTAGGTGAGTGGGAGATTCCGGGATGCGGGTGACTGTCGACTGCCGACTGTCGACTGGTCAGCTTAGCCGTAAAATGACTTCATTAACTTGTATTTCATATTGTTGTTTTGTATTCCGCGAACAAATTAAGCCGAAGTGCACCACATGAAGGGGCAACAACAATAAGAGCCTACAGTCAACGGCATTAATATTATTGTGCCTCTTCTTCCTGCCCCTCTACACCTCTCCACTTCTCCACAACAATCTCCTCTGGCACTGAGCCGCTAAAAGCGCTGTTAAAAACTTCATTATGACTGTCATATGTTCAGCGATTTAAGTGTGACATATTTCGCATTTACTCGGATGTAGGTCGTCATTATTGCAGGTTTCAAGGAAGCTCTGTAAATGTGTATAAATCTATATATATAAATATTCTTTTTCATGTAGTACTCGGTGTTGCAACGAAAGCTGTTGCAGCTTAAATCTGAATCATTTGACTTTATTTTGTTAGCTTGACAACAACCACTTATTAAAGTTTTGACATTTTCCTTTTATAATTTTATTGGATGAAACATTTAGCATTAGACATAAACAATTTTTGTCTTTAAGTTAAATAGAAAAGTAAGATGTAAACGTGGATAGAATTCGGGATAATTTCGGATAATTTTTGACAGAGTTTTATAATATTGAATTATTTAAAAAAATGTAAAGGGGTAGGTATGAAAAAAAGTGGACAGTGTGGGTAAAAAATAAATTTTTTAAGCATTTAATATTTTGATGAAGTGTTAATTTAGCCAAATAATGATTAAATTGGTATTCCGCTTGGAATTCGGATAATTTTTGACAAAGTTATGACATTTTAAAAATTTGAAAAAAATGCTAAGGAGTAGGTATGGAAAATAGGGGACAGTGAGGGGGAAAATCAAGTTTTCTGAACCAATAACTCTTTGATGCATATATAATTAAGAAGCCAAATAATGATCAAATTGTTATTTCGTTTGAAAATCGGATAAGGTTTAGAACAGTTAGGACAGTTAGAATATGGTAAATTGTTTAATCTAACAACTTTACTAGTCAACACTTTGTATGAAAACGAATGCTTTTTTTAATTAATTAAAGTAGTCAATATAAAATAAAGAGATTTGTTTTATTTATCTTAAGTTAGAATCTGACAGTAGATAAATATTTTTTCACTTCTAGTTTCCATTATTTTCAAATAATATATTTATACCATAATATTCTAATCCAGCTTTACAAAAAAAACTCGCACAATTGGTTCAATCAGAATCGCAAATGAAATATAAACAAACTCAAGCAGCTTACGAATTTGTCTATGCAATTTAACCCTGGATCAGGACAATAGTTCGAAAATTGAGGGGAGGACGGGAGACGACAGAAGAAGACTGGCGAAGAGAGTGGAGGGAGGGAGGGAGGGAGGGAGAGAGGTAAGCTACTTGAAACGTAATCGACAGTGCGGCACTTGAATGACCAACTGGTCGACTGTGCGACTGTTGAACCGTCGGATGTTTCGACCCTTTCAATTATTTGCTGTTACCTCTACCGAAAAATGCCGAAAAGCAAAACAGAATGCAAACATGGGCCCAGAAGAAGCGAATGAAGAACAAGCAGGAGAGTGTGCTAGACAGAGAGCACTCTGCTGTTGTTGCTGGGGTAAGGAAGGAAGGTCTCTTTGCACGGAGAGAAAAAATCATAGTAGATTAAAGTCAATTCTAATAATGATCATACAATTTGTATAAACAAATACACATAGTTCTTCAAACTTTTAGTTATCTTGATTCTGATACTAAAAATGAGCTTGAAATTTTTTTAGCTGAGTATAGAACTTGAGTTCTAAACGGTTTCAATATCCAGTATTCACAAAACTATTTTTGTAATTCCGAAACCAGTGTTTAAATTGATTCAGATGAAATACTTAAATTTTTAGACTGTTGAAAAAAATATTTGAAATAAATTTTATACATTTCTTGAATCGCATAAACTATAATTATAATTGTCCTATAAATATTATTAGAATTAAAATTATTTCAAATAGTTTTAGTTACTGCTATGTTTGAAAATACTTAAATTTTCGGACTTATAAAATTTTACTTGCAGTAAGATCGATAATTGTAATTAAAGTAAGAGAATAAATTTAAAGTTTTCAGTAAAAACTATTTGAGTTTTCCGATCAGTGTATTGTGTGTGTTGCATGGATATTCGAAGGTCCCGGTCCCAAAGGATTTCCTTGTTATGCGTGCGACTTTTGTTTAACCCCTTCTCTCTCTCTCTCTCTCTCTCTCTTCCCCCCTCTCTCACTTCTCTGTCTCTCTCCCATTCTCTTTGTGGACTGGACGGCTGCAAACAACGACTGCCCTTTGTCCAGGCTGTGGTTCAGATCCAGGTCGTTTGTTTTGTCCCCAGCTCCCCCGTCTCCAAGTGCCCCTCGTCTTCTTCTGCCTCACGGTGCTGCACTCGAATGGTTTCGTTTACATTTTACGTGCGAATGTTGCTGTTTTTTGAATTATGGCGACAGGAACAGTGCCACAGTCGCTGTGGCAATGCCAATGGCAGTGGCAGTGGCAGTGGCAGTCGCAGCTTCAGCTTCAATCTCCATCCCTGCCTGCGGTTTGGCCTTGCCCCCTTCCCCCTGACTGCTTCCTTCCTCCAGCCACAGTTCAAACCCAACTCGACTCGCCTTGCCTCGAATCCAAGCTGACCGCAGTCGAAAGTGTTGTGTTTCAACATGCTGCAACGATGTTCCCGTATTTTATTCAAAAATGCTGCCACGTAATAGAATTTTTGATGCCAGCATGTCTGGCTACCATAAAAATGCCATGATAACGGTCAACGCCCGGCTCGTAACTCCCAACTCCTAAATCAAACTAGCGAGCAAGGCTACACTCTAGCAAGGCGCACTCCGAGAGACTCTGTACTTATTTTATTAAAACGTGAAACTTTAAAAAATGCCAGAAGTTTACTAGATACATTACAATACGTAACACATATAAGTATAGTAGCTACATATAATCATAGGCATTAAAAGATGCAGTTGAGATAAAACTGAATAGATACAAAATTTCTAGTGCTGTAGGATTTTATATTTCTTTATTTTCCTTTAAACAATTTTAATAAAACTTCATATAATTAAAATTTTTAATTGAATTTTAAAAAAGATTAAGTTACAGAAGCTTCTTACATTCAAATACCAAACACCAAATAAAAAACAAATTTAAAAAATTAACATATAAATATAAAAGTAAAGGAAACCAAGAAAATTATAAAAAAAAGTTAACTACTATTAGAACAAATAAAAAAATGCACAATGAAGAGTAATGAACCACATTTTTAAAGATCCCAAAGTGTATATAAACAATTAAATGTAATGAAAATATTAGCAATATATATATAATAATATAAAAAAACAACTTTTTGTTAATATTAAAAATTTTCAAAATGCTTTTACATCTTTTTTGATCTTTCGCTGATGCTGAACAAAAAAATAAATACTTTGCAGGATCGAAATCTGTGCAACTTCTGTGTCTTGGACTGTTTTTAATACACTAAATTAAAGACCCTTTGAATTTTTTATGTGCAGGGTCACAACAAACATAGCCACAGTCGCAGTCGCAGTCGCAGTTGGAGTTGAAGGCAGATTGAGATTCAGAGACTGAGCTTTTTGGGTAGCCATTTCAATTGGACCTGGTGCTTGTAGAGTTTTCCTGGTCCTGGACTGCCTGCCAATTGGTTACTTGCAACTGGTAACTGGCAACTGGCAACTGGCAACTGGCAACTTGCAACTTGGCTACTGGCTTTTTGGCTGCCTCAGAAACTCATCATAAATTCATTAGTTGCAACTCGTCGCTGCACGCTAAATTCCTGGCCGAGCTTCCTTTGGCAACCTCCCTCTACTAGGTTGCATGCAACAAGGGGCAAGCAGCTGCTCGCTGTCGTTGGAGGTGTGGCACCCGGCAACAGCAGCCGCCCCAAATGATTTATGTGCCAAGTTGTTTAGAAAATATGCCAAATGGAGAGTTCGGCCTGTCTTTGTCTCTATCCCGAGTCCAACTTCGAGGTGGAGTTGTAGTCTATGTCTGGCTTTGGCTTTGACTTTGACTTTGGGTCGATTCTGTTCTGTTCTGTTCTGTTCAGAAGCCCAGAAGGGATTTCTTCTGCAGACCATGGACTTGTCATGCCGGCTCCATGTTTGATTAAGGCGCACAACTTGCGGCCACTAAACGCAAATCAACGATGGCGTTGATAATGGCCAACGGGTTCCGACCATGTCTATAGTACGTCCATTCCAAGTTCCCTCACATCATCTGGCCCAACTCTGGCAGTTGCCCAGTTTCATGTTCACTCATGTCATGACTTGTGAAAATATACACCTAACTCGTGTTGTTTTTAATACCCTGCACCCATTAAAAATGATTGTGGAAAGAGCATAACGAATTAACAAAGCAAGGACAGTAAAAATTTAAGTTTCAAATAAATTATTTAATTCAAATTTTATTTTTTCTTAGGAATTTACGAATTAATGGAATTATTTGGAAATTAAAAATATCTTTTATTTCTTTTGTCTAAATAAGATGTTAAGATGATTTTAGGCCAAAATTATTGTTGAAAATTCTTGAAATAAAAATATGTTGCACATACAAAAATATCAAGCAGTTGGTGAATGACAGAAAATGATAAAAAAAAATTAAAATTTTTAACTATCTCATGGTTATTAAATTTAAATTTGTGGAATAAAGATTAACATGATAAAAATAATATATATAGATTAATCTATTTCCAGTTTATCCCAATCTAAATATACACCATCTAAGAATAATTTAAATATGTGAATTTTATCTAAAATAAAAGTAAATATAATGTGCTATATAAATCAGGGAATTTGTCTAATGCTCAGAATATATTTGCTTGTTCAACAGAGTATCTATCTTACGTATATTCTAAATAAAAATTCTTCCGCCCTCTTATTAGTTTTTCGGTCTCTGGGACTGATTCCTGTATTCTAGGTTTCTCCATACGACTACCTGGCCACGACTACAACAACAAGAAGCAACAGAGAGAGATCAACAACAAGAAGAGCAACAACATCAACAAAAGCCGCGACAGGTGTTGCTTATTTCTAATCAGAGGCGTGTCTACAACGCCGTTCTTAACAGTCTCCCGCAGACAGTTAAATGGCTTGTTCTACTTAGATACTAACTGACTTTTAAATATGTAGACGAGACACTCCAAATGGAACTGAGGAAATTTTCATTACTCAAATGGTGTGGCAGACGAACGTTTCTTGGAAGTTAAGATCTGTTACTGTCACGCTTTATATGCAATGAATTCTAGTTTTACAGTTGCACAAAGCTACTTAATCCCTCACTAAATATCTCAATTAGATGGGGTTTAACAATTTAAGACGGATAAATCTTGTAGACCAGTGAACGAATGGATCAAAAGTTACTTATTATCTTTTGAGGAATTTAAAGGTAAGTTTAAAAAAATAAAAGTATTTTTTCTGAATAGCTTCAATATCATCGTGAGCTAAAAAATATGAAAAAACACTAGAATAATATCAAAAGAGTTTAAATAAATATTAAATATTTCAAGAGTAAAAAATATGTTCAAAAAAGCATCTATGTTACAACAAATTGGAGAACTTTTTTTAAAATAGGATTGTATTAACGATAAAAATCTGTTGATATCCCGCTAAATATCTCAATTAGTAAGGGAATCACACTTGAATATATATTTTTCCTGCATTTCCCTTTTCAACCTGTAGCATATTATAACACTATACATATATATATATATATATATATAGTTGAAATCATATGTAAATATGTTTATAAATATGTGAACAGTGCGCCAGTCTATCCGCATTTCCATTTCGAATCGTTATCGTTAATTTGGTAAAGTCTTTTGTATTTTGTTCACTGTTTTCTTCAGCTTCAACTCCAACTTGCTCTTCATCTTTGGGTTGTTGTTCTTGTTTGCAGTTATTCGCTTTCAGTTTTGTAAACGCTGTGCAGCTTATGACCATAAATTGCCCAGCAAACCGTGACCATAAATTGGAGCTAACAAAGAAATTATGAAATTCAAATGAAGTGCGTTTTGCCAGGCAGGCAACTAAACAACGAGCCAAGCAACGATTTCATCCTCCAGCTGAAGCTCAACCTCAGCCTCAGCCTCATCCTCAGCCTCATCCTCAGCCTCATCCTCCATCTCAAGCTGGACATTGGAGTAAAAAAGACTGAGGCGCACCTGCCCCATGCCGCAATGTCGCCTGGCGGCCTGTGGCAATGTGAGGACCTTAAGGTAAGCAAGGCCTTGTGCCCAGATTAATGCCAAATTCCCCCCATCACTTTAACTTTGGCTTTTGGAGGCCAGTTTCCTTTTTTTTTTTTTTGTATTTGTTGTTTTGTTTTTATAGAGCAGGATTGCAGTTTGGACTTTACAAGAGTAAATTGTGCAACTTGTTCACTTTTTGCATAAAAATTGTTCATTGAAAATGCATAAATGTGCAATCTGCACAAAAGAAATGCGGCATAGTCTGGATCTGGATGTGGCTCCTGGTTTCCCCCATTCAAAGAATTATTATGGCCTGGAACATTGAACTCCAGTTCGATCGATGCAATTGCTGATTGCTCCTGTTGCTGTTGTTGTTGCCGTTGCTGTGTTTGTCCCCTCCCCTTTGGCGCCCTGCTCTTTGTCTAGTTCTCTATGAATTGTCTTTAAATACATATCATTAAATGGCATTTATAATATATTCATGAGCGATCCGCTTCCCGGTATTGCTCGAAATCTAATGTAGAGACAACGGCTGCCATATCTTCGACTATCTCCCGCCTGACAACCACCCTCCCCTTCACCCCTTCTCCCCTTCACCCACCACTCCCCTAAAAAACAACAGCGAAAGACTTTTAACCGTAAGCGTGCCCCAAGACAGTTGCATGCCCCATTTTGTGCGCCCCGGGGCAAGTCAAAGTTCCACACAATAGCGCAAATAATTTAAGCGTCGTATTTCAACGACTACTGCATGCTCTATAAGATCTATTTATAGTTTACTTTACTTATTATATATTCATTTCAATGTTTATATTTTTATCTTCTTTATTATCTTAAACTTCTTCTAATTTTTAGTATTTATTTTCAGCTATTATTGTTTTAGAAAACCTTTTCCCCTCTTTAGATTTTCATTATCCTGTAGAATATTCCAAAAATAATTAGTTTGATCGAGTGATCCATTAAGTTTTGGTATTATTTGATAATTGTATCGAAATTTAATAAGCATATATTATTATTTTTTAATATAGATAAAATTGTAAAAAGATTAGTTTAAATTCTAAATTAAATATTTAATTTTTAATATAGTAATACAATATTTTTGGTTGATAATTTGTTGTTAAATAATTTATATAAAATAGGTAGCTTACCTGCTCTTTTAATACAGTCCATTATTTATATTTTAATTATATATTTTCCAATCATCATTCAGCGTTTTATTTAAAGTGTTCCTCCTTTTGTAGGGTATTTGAAAATGCAATATGGCGGCTCTATCCATTTTGGCCCGTTTTGGTGGCCTGAGAATTGTGCGTATACGTATTGTCTATTGTCTATGGTCTATGGATACGCAGTTGGTTTTCTATATTTGGCTCGAGAGGCGGCGAGTCGTGAAATATACGCAATGTTTTGTTGCAAGGTCCGTTGGAGCATTGAACAATTCCCTCTCTTTCTATTTTGTCTGACATTCCACAATTGCCGAGATTTGCCTTTTGGCTTCCACCATCCACTGTCCACAGTCCACAATTCCCTCCTCGCTCCTTGGTCGCCATCAACTGCAATTCAATTACATTGAAAATTGGCTGCATTGTCTTTATTCGCTGGGTGCGTGAAAATTTATAGTTATGACCAGTCGGCATTATGACCTCGCCTTTGTGACATTTGATTTTTGGGGGTGACAAAAGTCGTTGCCACAAATTATTATTATGGCCAGGAATGCATAAAACTTGCGCACATTCACTTATTCTACTTTGACCTCTCCTTTGGACCTAGTTATATTTCAGAATTTATATATTTTTAGCACTTTTAACCTGTAGGTTGAATAGTAAACGCTCCGCACGATTCACCTAAAAAAGAAGTAAAAAAAAAATAGAAATTCTTACTAATATAACCATTTTTGTATTAATGATAAGAGTTTAAAAAACGCAATTATTATAAATATAATTGAATCGAAACATTTCCTCGAAATTTTTTTACTTTGAATTATTATTTGGCTTTAATATTAAATTAATATTTAACTTTTAGATTACTTATTATTTTCAAATCTTTCCTATTTTATAATCAAGTTCTTCTTTGTATTCCACTTTTAAATTATTTTATACATTTTACTACTATTGAAATCGATCCTATATTTTGAATCAAATATTTCACTGATTTATTTACTCTGCTCTGATGAGTAAATATAAATATTTTCTAAGTATGCAAACTTTATTTTCAGATTATTAATTTTGTGCTTAAATCTTAAAACTTGAAATGCTTATATTATGTTTGAAAAGATCAGATATTGTAGATTGCAGGATTGTCCACATGAGTGTGTATGATCAAGCATATATATTTAATTTCAGACTTGGAAAACGCAGATTACCTGACAGAGGGAAGTCAGCTAAAATACAAACTTGGCCAAGTGAGTGCCGAAAAAAGCCAATTCATTAGGGGGTAGAGGCAGGACAGAGGGGATGGATAGAGGGGAAGGAGGAGACTGAACAGCATTTGCGAGTGCAATTCAAAATTGAATTCGAAATCAGAAAACACACATCTTGATGAGATCATTATCGCCGCAACAACGACAGGCCAATTACATTAATTAATTATTAAGGGAACGCAGCTGGAGTTGCAGTGGAGTAGGAGGTAGGAGAAAGGGGAAGGAGTAAGAGGGAGGGGGTGGAGGCCAGTGTCACGTACAAAGCGCCGCAAATCTTGTTGCTGTTGTTGTTGTTGTTCCCAGGCGCAAGGAGCAGCAATCGTTGCCTCTGCTGGGGATATCAAGGAATGCAATCAGCGATCAGAGGCAAATCGAACAAGCTTTGAGCTTGAGCTTAAGTTTGAGCCCAGTTTGAGGCTGAAATTGAAGCTGAAATTGAAGTTAAAGCTGAAGCTGAAACTGAGTCTGAAACTGAGGCTGTGGCAACGTTTTGACTGGGGGCGTTTTTGCCAGCGCTGACTAAGCATGTGAGGCAAGTTCAACAGGCGGACCACAAAGATCGATCGATCGAGTGTCCAGTCTTATGATTTGCAAATTTTCAAATATGCATCTCCTGCTGTTGTAGAGATGCTGCCTGTTGCCGTTTTCTTGCTGTCTGCTGACTGTTCCCCTTCCCTTTTCCGTGCTGCCTGCTGACTTCTTCCCTTCTCTTTCCGTGCTGCCTGCTGCCTGCGTTAGGTGTGCGATGATTAATTGCTGCTGTTGCACGCAATCCTTGAGTTTCTCTCCTCGTTGACCAGCAAGCGTTGCAGGCAGTGTTGCACTTGCGGTAAAATAGCTGTTTCAGCTGGAAGTAGCTCGGAAAAAAAACTAATATGAATAGAAAAACATCTAAATATTCTTACAACGAAATTGTAAAATATCTAAACACTCTTGCAAACAAATTAATAAAATTATTTATATTTTCTTATTTTTATACGAAAAAATCTAAATATCTTGACAGTTTTATCTCATTATTACATAGACCCACATTTTGATTATGACTTTAAGGCTGTTTAAAAAATATCTTTCTTTATTCAGACTCATCAAAAACTATACTTCCAAGATAAATTCTGTTTCGACGTAAGTAAACAGTTTGAAACAGAAGTCTTGACTATTTCTTGTTTGTTAACAAATATATAAATTGCTAGCTTTAAAAATAACTAAATTTTCTTACAAAATAAATTAGAAAAAAGCTGATGTTTTCTATGTTTGAAATAATTATAATAAAATTCCGTTGACAAAGTTTCAACCCTAAATTTTTCTATCTGAATTTTTAAATATACATATTTTTGTTAGAGCAATTTAACTTGTAAATAAAGTCTGGCTTTTTCTGATTAATAAATCTGTTAGGACAACACTGTTTATGTGCCGCTTTTCAGATCTCGGCTGCCGTTGAATAATGATCTCTAGAATGTCTTGTTTCAAAAAAGCTAATAAGATCATTTATAACACAGTTAGTTGAGGTTCAGGTTCAGGTTGAGCTCTGAGTCTGAATCTGAGACTGGGACCGACGAGATCTGGTTGCAACTTCCTGCGTCATCATGGCGAACCATTTATTATATACACTTTAATAGGAACTTGTTCTCGCTTGGCAAGTGTGAAGGATTCAACTTGTTGTGGATATAACATAGAGTATGGCCTAATCGTTGTTGGCCTAATAAAAATGCCTTTTTGCTCAATTAATCGACAGCTCGGCATGATCACAAATCATTAAATAAGCGATCGATATTTGTGGTTGCATTTAGCAAGCTCCCACTGTGACGTCTTGAAGAGTCTTCTATTAACGCCTTGGCAGCGTCTTTCAACGTGCCACAGGAAGTGAGCACATGCGTGCAACTAACTAGGACACTTGCCCCAAAATGTTGCTGACAGCTGATTGGTTTGCTTTGTGGCCAGCAAGGATGTTGCGTGGCACAAATTCAGCACAGACTGTGCCACAGTTGTTGCCACAGTCAATTAAACTGCCAACACTTGTTAACAAGCTGCAATCAGGAACACGCCCCAAGCGCCTGTCCACTCAACCTCCGACTCCAACTCCGAGTCTGACTCCGTTTTCGATTCCGATTTCACTCCGATTCCCACTCCGTCTCAAACTCCAGCCACAAATTATCACTGACCCAGGCAATGGTTCTTCTTCCTTTTCTGCTTTTTTAAACCCTGTACTACAGTTCTACCAAGCGTTGACTTTGTTTTTTCAATTGGAAATGTGACAATTGCTTTTCTTAATTTAAAAAAATCGTGTCATTTATAGGCAACCATTAAGATAAACTGGAAACTTTGATGACAGTCTGTATGAAGTCCTAGTTCTTTGAGACTAAAAGAACTAGAGCAACAAAAAAAAAAAGATCAGTAGCAACATTTAAGAGTACTATGATCATCATTTCGGAATTTATTAAAGAACCATTTTTACACAAAAAAATAAGTAGCGATATAATTTAATATTAATTTTTAATTAAAACCATTTTAATAAATCAATTAAAATGAAGATTCTTTGTCACCAGTAATAAATAATTTTAAAAAATATAAATTTTCTAAATTGTGGGGAAATACTTATAAAAAATTGTTATATGTTTCTTTCTTTAATTTATTAACGAACCATTTTCACCCTAAAATTTTTTGTATTAAGTGAAGCTTTCTAGAAAAATAATAAAACGCGAAATAATTAAATTTTTTTCTTTAGCTATTACCAAATCAAATGAAAATGGTAAACAATTATTATTATTTTAATTAACCAATTAAAATTAAGTTGTCTTTCTTTTGATCTATTTATTCTTTTCTTTAATCACAAATTAATACGTAGATCTTTTATATATTCCCAAAATATGTTTTTAAACAATGTAAATACATTTGTTTTAATTTTTATTTCTATAGCACATCTACAGGATTCTTTGCAGTCGAGCTCACTCAACTGTCGACTTGCTCAGTAGTTATTATTTTCTTTATCAAGCGGGGGGGCGTGTCATGGGGGCAGTTATTTTGAAAGCGCCTTTTTCGGTTGCATTTGTATTTGTTGTTCTTTCTCACATGCCTGGCTGTGTTGTTGTTGTTGTTGTTGTTGTTTTTTATACTTTTCGTATTTTTTATTTATTTGCAAAAGGCAATTTAAGCCACGTCGGACAGAAACTTTTGTTTCGCATTGAATTTCAATTTGTGTTTCCGCATAAAAATGCGCTTCGTATTTATTTTAGTGGGTTACACTCTGCTCTCAACTCTCAACTCTTCTCGCCACTCTTCTCTTCTGTCTTCTCGTTGTCTCTGATCTTTTATCGTTGATAAAATGCAGCCCCAAAACTTGGTACTTGTTGTTGCTGTTGTTGCTGTTGTTGACTCTGTTTTTGGCCCGCACCCGCAAATGGGCTTTGCCTGCAAAGTTGGGTCACTCCCTGATATCGCATTTGCCCCCGAGGGCTTCTGGGGGGCGTGGGCGTGCAATGCCAGCCACGCCTCGTTTTCAGTTCTGTGTGTTGTGTGTTGTGTGCTGTGTGTCGTTGTCGTTGCCGTTGTCGTTGCTGTTTTACAATTGTTTGTTTTGCTGTTTGTTAAACACCTTCCTCTACACGTTCGCTTGCCAATCGCCTCCGTTTTTGCCCGTTGCCGTTGCCTGCACATCCTTTGTCATGTTTTGGGCCCTGCTAAGATTTAAGGCCCCTGCTCAGCCCCTGGGCAACAACAACAACAACAACAACAGCAACAGCAACAACAGCAACAATATCAATCGGTGACCTCGCCGTCGCTCTTTCTCCATATCCCATCTCCATCTCGTCGCTTTCTTGGAGCATCTTCACTAGATTTGAAGCCCAGCAATCAATGTTTTTCCAGTTTTATAAGTTTGTGACATTTGCTGTAAATATAAACACCTAGATCTCGAGGTCTAGAAGCAACGTTCATTTAAGCAGTTGAAGTTTATTTTATTATATTTCCACACTCCTTAGAATTCAAAAATATCCTATAACAAGTTAAATTCTAAAGCTACAGTCTTAAAACTCAACACATATTAAGATTGATATTTTTTCAACGCTTGACAAAAGTTTAAACTCGTTTGGTTAATAAACAGAGAATTTAAGTGAGATATACAATATCAATAATTAAGACTTGCAGTAATAAAAGAATTATAATAGGAGGAAGGATTATTTTATTCCTCAGATTCCTTCTTTATCGTTTCTATAGAATCACAAGCTGCCGAAATAGTCAGTTAAAATTATAAAGCTCTTTTATTGACATAAAATGTAAGGATGTATTCTTAAGTTGTTTAAACTGGAGTAAAAATAAATTGATTTGCATTATAATCTAAAATTCGCTCAAATCGTAAAAATGTATTTATTTGTGTTAGCAAATATTTTATATTGAATATTAAAATTTTATATAATTAAAATTAAAAATTGCAAGTTGTGGCTGTAATTATATTGCATTTTTGAGCTTACTCTTAATATTATGTCGTTTTTCAAATTTTTAAATGCTGATCGAATTGAACGGCTGCGCAGATACGTATACTGGGCATGTGGCAGTCGAGTAGCTCGACTATAGAATGTTTAGTTGTTTAAAAAGGCTGTGGCAACTGCCCTTTGATGTTGCCTGTTTGCAGCGTCCTCTTGCTGCTTGCTTCGCATAACTTTGCTTGTTAACAATTGCATTGTACAACAACATCGACAACAACATCGAAAACAACAATAACAACAACAACAACACGGCTGTGATCCTCTCAATCTGTGAACCGGCTTTTGCCATTTTTAGTTAGCCGTTGTCGGCACCCCAATGACCAAGGCAACAGCAACAACAACAACAACAACAACATCAACCAGGCAACAGCCAGGCCAATTCAATCCAGGATACGAGTACGAGTACAACACACACACAATGGACACTCTTTTGAAAATAGGTGGCTTGATTTATTTGTCTGCAAATTCGCTTTCTCAAAAGGCATTTGGAGCCTTACATTTTGGCTCGAGCAACTACTTAAGGCAACTTCCAACTTCCAACTTCCTCCGAGTCTCCACCAAGTTGTCAAAACACACACATATACACTCCAATCTTCCACATTTGGTGTATGTATGTATGTGTGTGTGTGAGTCATTGAATATGACGAAGCATCGTTGAGTGCCGCATTTATCAAACAAATGCCTCCAATTTTTAGTTTGCGAAACTCAAGTAGATTTTCAAACGCTAAACGAAGGATTTGCTTGAATGCCTTAATGTGCTAAAAGACCTCAATCTCTTCAATTAGCGAGAACAAACAGTGGAATTCCTGGAATCCGTGTAAATCCTTACAAAACTTCTCTGGCGATGTTCTCTTTAGGGAATTCTTTTAGCGAATTTCTATGCATGGGATAATAACTTTTTGGGGGAATATTGTTTAATTTTTATTAAACTAATTTTTATAATAATTGTTTTATAACAAACTTTCTTATTATTCTTTTAAGAGTTCATCTTTTTCTTCAGTAATTTTCTCTTGGAAAGATATCTGGCACTAAATTTCTTATCTTTGAACTTTGTTTTCCCAATTTATCTATATTTAATTTATTTCTATATATTAGAATTTCCAGATTTTTTTCTTAACAAACTTCTTATTAGTAAACCAAATTTATTATCTATATAAAAATAAATTTGCTACACTTTTGGAAATTAAAAGAAAGTAAAATACTTCCAATCGATTTACACAATTTTTTCTGCTATTAAATTTTCTCTAACTAGAAATCTTTTATAATATTTTAATACGAAAAGTTTGATATTATTTATCTATCTGGGTATTTCGTACACTATTAAGAACTTGTAGTGCAAGCAAATATTCTTTTAAAAAACTTGTGCAGATAGTTGAAATTGACTTTGGGAAGGTTGCCTTAGTGAAAAAAAAAGAATCGTTTAAAATACCTCAAGATTTGCCTCCTTAGAATAAAAGTTAAAGTGTAACCAATTGTATGGTATTCTATCTGGCATGATCTGGCAGTCTGGCAGTCTCGGGCAACATTTAACAAGCTTCTGTGAAATCGATCCTGAAGCAAAGAGGCGGCATAGTTTGCTGTAAAGGTCGCTGATTCGATTGCTCCGATTACACACACACACACACACACACACACACACACACACACACACATACACATACACTACACACACATACATAGAACCCTTCACTTTGTGGTTACAAATAAAACTAACTTATTTTTGCTTTTATTTGTATGTTTTTCAGTTGTATTTTCATGGCTGAGTGGTTGCCAGCAATTCCTTAAGATTGTCACACTGACAAGCCCCTATGTATCGATCGGAGGAGGGGAAAAGGGGCAACCCAACATAGTACAATTTAAGACTCTACATAGAGTTGAACGTTCTACTTAAATCACAACAAACCAAGAAGGAAAACATATAACAAATACAAAGGAAAAAAAACCCTATGGTGAACACAGCAAGAGCAAGTGTTCAAATTCCATTAAAAGAACATTTACAAATTTGGCAAAGATCACAGAAGAAGCCAGAAGAAGCAGACGAGAAGAGTAGAAGAAAAGAGCAGGCTACAAAAAAAGGTGCTATGCCAATGCTAAACAAAAAGCGACACCTTCTTCGATTGGGGGCTAAAAGCAAACCAATTGCCACAGAAAGACCTTGAGATCAGGCCACGACAAACAATAACAAAACAGCGGCAACAGCAACAACAACAAAAGCAACAACAACAACAAGGATGAAAAGAACTTTTGTCTCCAACAGCGTTTTCCCTAACAACCGAGGTGATAAATAAAATTCTTTATAAGCAATCTTTTAATGCAATTTACAATAAAATCAACATGGAGTTTAGTTGCTGGCAACAGTTGCAGTTGCAGTTGCAGTTGCTGTTGCAACAACAACAACAACGACTGCAGCTTCTTCCTTTCTCCTCTTCTCCTTGCATCCCTGGCTGGCTAAATAACAAGGGGGGCACAGCTTGATTTGACATTAGCACAATCCCACAGATCACCTTCCCAAAATGGATTTTGCCGCCAAGAGTCGTCGACGTCGTCGTCCTCAGTTTCGCTGAGTTTCGCTGGGCCTGAACTATAGTGCAGTCAAGAACGGAAATGGAGGCCGAAGCGAACCGAACCGAACCAAACCGATACGAACCCAACTGAACGGTGATGTACTATGGCGCATTTTACAAATGTGGCATACAAAAATCTGTAAGCTTTGAAACTAGGTGAGGTATAAATCTGAAATTTGTAAAATGCAGAAATATAATATTATTATAAAATAATAATAATATAATAATATTATTAAAATGTATTTTTAACGAAAAAATTATGCTTTTTACTTTATCAGACTTAAATTCAATTTGAAACCTCAAAATTGGGTGGAAATAAAATAAGAACTGGTTAAAGAAATTCAAAGCACTTGAAGGAAAACACAGATAAGTTGTGTGTGTAAAAATTAAAAATGATAATAAGATAATAAAACTTTTATTTCATATTATTGGTTTTAATTTTCTAAAAATTATTAACCTCTTTTTAAATGGACAGCAGCTGATGAGTCAAACTAAATTTGAAAAAGTCCCAAAATTTTAGATTCATTAGGAAATATTTATTTTTCTATTTCAACTTTATTAGTTGAATTTTTCATCACGTCTGATAAATGAAAATGTCAGTTTACAGAAATAAATACATCTTAATATTTTATTCTCAAGATAATATTCTGATCAAAAGCTGAGTAAAAAATCGTATTTTTTCTTAACTAATAATTTTTAATAATAGAAATCATTCCATATCAATTACTAGAAAAAACGCTTGATCGAACTAAATCTAAAATTGATTTTTGCCACGTATTTACGCCAATTGCGCCACAGTGCGAAGATCATTGCAGGCAGGCAATAAATACACCATAGAAATGATGTACGGAAAATGATCACAACTCTAACTCTAGCCTACCAACAATTCAACAGGCAGACAGACAGTGGGACAGTTGGACAGTGGGACAGTGGGACAGTTCGACAGTCAGGCAACTCCACGGACCCACAATTCCTCAGTCAGCCAGCCAGCGAACAGTTGCTGCAACATCAGCAGCGGCAACTCAACGGGGGTGCCTCCTGGTTGCCTTTTCTTAAAGGGAGAACGCTGCACAGTGGGCATCAATTTATAATTAACTGCAGCTAAATTAAATATGTATGTTCAAATAGTTTTTGTCTGCCTTTCTTTTCTTAATTCTACACTAATTTCATCGTTTTGCATTTTAATAAGTTCTGCTTCTTGATGTTTTCAGACTCGGCTCTTGACTTTTAGTCCGTTTTTAACTGCTTTCGAATTGGTTTTATGTTGAAGTCTTACAGCTTTGTAGCCTAGATATCAAATTTCATTGCTTTCCAGCGGCAAATGTTTCTTTTATTAATTTTTTATTTTGTATATTTAAAATAGTTTGTTAATGTTTATTGTTTTTTGTGCAAAGTTAAAAAAATAATTGTTTTTCCATTAGAATTTAAATAGAATGTTTTTTCAATAGAATTTCTGTCAGATCTGTTTGTAAATAATTTTTTAATGTTTTATTTATATATATATTTTATTTATCTGCTACAAGGCTACAATCTGCTAGCAAAATAATAAATATATAGTTTCTTATTTTTAATAATTGGTAATCTGCTACATATTTAAATGTATTTCCTAAATAATTTACAAATTTACATATTTATTTATTTTATATAAATGCTTAATTTTGAGAATAATTTCTATCCTAAAATATAATTTAAATAGTTATCTTTTTAGAGGACTCTTTTAAGATCTTGTCGTCAGTTTTCTCTTGCGATTTTTCCAATTGAGTTGCTTATTTCTTATGCTCGTTGATCGTTTAACAGATTTCGCTTGAATATCAATAGGCAATTAACCAGTGTGCAGTGTGCTTAGAATCTAGCAGCTGCCTGGCAGTTTAGAACGGATGCTTGGGGGCTGCCGCTCGTTTGGGCTACCACTTTGCGTCTGTGGCAGCGACGGTGGCAGCCGATGTTGCTGCCGTTGCCGATGTTGCCTATGTTGCCGTTGCCATTGCCGTTGCCGTTGCCGTTGCCGGCATTATTAATGATAAATGTGGCTTGCACTCATGATAAATACAGAGAATCGTTGAAAGGTATAAATCAATAATAGAGAAGTTTGTTTGCAGTTAGGCGCAGGATGGAGCCGTGATTTTTCAATCCTAGCCAGGAAAAATCCAGCCTGCAGACAATGAGTATGCCAAAACATAATTCAAGTTAAAGGTCTCTCTGTGACTGTGGAAGCAATAGTCGCGCCCATCTGATTAGGGACTCTCTGTCTTACTTGGTTCTTGCTTTTATTGATGGTCTAATTAATTTTGAGTTGCAAGGCAATTGAACAGAGACATTATTGTGATTATCAATAACAATTAGCCAGTGTCCAGTTTGCCTGTCAAATGCCAGTTGCCACCCGCTTGCCACTTGCCACTTGCCACTTGCCACATTTGAATGCATGAGTTACGCATCCATCAAATGTCAATTGTTTGTCTTGGCGCTCCACCTTCTTGGCGTCAGACTGCAGTCTTCAGTCTACAGTCTGCAGTCTTCAGTCTTTGGAGTCAACCACAGCATCCTCAACGTCTTCAACGCGCTTTGCCATTTCTCATAAATCATTCCAAGGCTCTGGACGAGCATTACGGCAGCTCCAACGACAACGACAACGTCTTTGCTGACTGTCAGCTGAAGACACAGATGTGAAGAGAGAAGAGAACTAACAGAGAAGATAGTATAGAAGAGGCGTCTCCTGCTTTGATGCCCATCCATGGCATTGAACTTGTCTAGCTTTGAGTGTCAGCCGGTTTGTCCAACTCGTCGCGGCTTCGGTTGCCATGGAAAGTATTTGAGATTGTCTGTAAAATGGACAAAGCTCAACAATACTGACTAAACATACGACATTGCTGTTTAAATATATTAAATCTGCAATATTGTCAAATACATTATGGTTTATCAATGCATCTTCGTCTTCAATTTGTCTCAGTTTCCCAGGAGTAAATACTTTTCTAGATAGTTACAAGAAATAATTTAGGTAAATCCTGTGATGAAAATTAACTTTAATTCCATAATCAAAATGTAAAATTCGATAAAACTTTGTAAATTAAGTTAGAATCTACAATTGAAATGTAAAATCCGATTGAAAACAATGAAGTTTCAAATTAATTTTACAATTGACAAAGTTATGATTGATTGAAAAAATAGAAAAAGTATAAGGGGTAATTTTAAAACAATTTATATTATGATGCAGAATTTAGAGGCCAAATAATGATCAAATTGGTATTCCCCATTAAAATCTGTTAAGTTTTGACAACTTTATAACGGTTTCAAGTTCAGGAAAAACGTCAAATTTAGTGAATTAAGATTTTAATGCAAACTCAATTGTGAGATTAAATTCTGATCAAAATGAATAACGAATAGATGACAGATTATGTCCGCTTTTGCTGAGAAATTTAAAGGAAATTCGAGAACTTTACCACTTTAATTTTCATTATTTTTATATTGTCTTTCAATTGAATCCCCATAGATATGGCCAATTAATGGCTAAGAAAGTTAGCAGAGTTAAGTGCTGCCCTATAGATGTATCACTCGTTTTATAGATACCTTAAATGTGTTAATCATTGAAAGAGAGGATTTAACTTTGTTCATTTTATGTGGCGATTTAAAACCCTGTTGTTAGAGAGCTCTTCTTTGCCAACTTCTTTAGTGGCTAACAGTAGCTGCATGAGGGCTATTAATAGACTACACTGTCTGTCTCTGTATTTGTGTGTGTGTAAGTGTGTAGCAAGTATTTATGTATTTATAAGCCCATTCGGAGGGAGCTTAATGTGTTAGCATGGGGTCAACTGTGGTTTTACTCCTAGCAGATCCAACTTTACACATTAGACCAAATGAAACGGACGGTTCGCGTCCTTTTCCGCATTGAATATTTCATGGCAGCCACCTGAAAGAGCTGGTAAACTTTGCATAACAAAACAGGTGCACTCGAGTGCCCAGGTACAGTCCCATCCTTCCATCCCTCCAACCCTTCAACCCGTCTGCTTTCTGGGAGTTTGCCCTTGTGGCCAACTCCCTTGGTCCTCTTGTGTCCACCTACGCGATTTCACTAGACACTCGCAATCAGCTGAGTCACTCTCTGTCGGAGTTTTCCACTCTATAATTCCGACTCTTTGACTTTGAGTGTATGTGTGTGTACATGTGTGTGTGTGTGGAACCCTCTCAATTTATCATACACTTGTAGCGAGTATTTTTACGTTGTGAATCAATATGTTACGCATTTGCGTAGACTTAAAGTAGAATTCTCTTAAGCAAAGTGAGGAACAGAAATTGCGTAGACTTAAAGTAGAATACTCTTAAGCAAAGTGAGGAACTGAAGTCTGTGCTAACTGAACTCAGTTTCTGATGATCAAATCGGTCTGAAATTTTGTACAGCTGCTTATTTCGTATATAAGTACTACATATTATAGAATAAAGCGAATCGGAGAACTATATCATATGGCTGTCATAAAAGAAGTCGTGTATTACTGGAGCTGTTATGTGAAAAAGACTTGCGCTTCTTTGAAGATATTAAATTAAGACTTTCCAGACATGAATTTATCGTAATATATGGTTTAAACTTGATAAAATTCAAGTAACTTATTTTAGACCATCTGGTTTAAAATTTTACTGAATCTGCTTTCTTAATTTTATATTATTTGTGTTCATCAGTTTTACGATATTGTAAGTAAACATTTGATTCAAATATTATATAGAGTTGCCAAAAGAATGATCAGTTAAAACTGATTTAGTTGTATAATTATATTCTTTGAATTTATAATGAATGATGAACACTTTATTATACACATAAATAATTTTACATATAATTAATAATATATATTTTATTTTTCAAGTTTAACAGTTTTTAGTCGACTGCTCTAAGTTGAGTTTAAATAGTGGTAGTCTCGCTTAGGCTTTAAAAAAGACTTTTATCAAATAACATGTGCTACGCATAAGTATTTTTTAGCCAACTTTATACCACAATTGAACAATAGCGCTTTAAATAATTTACTTAAAATAGCTTTTAAAAATTGCAATTGGTACTTAAAATTGGTTAGTCTTAAAATAGTTGATTCGTCTCATTTGCTGGGGTTTAATCTTTGTTGAGACAACGAACTTAAATCTGATAACATTTTCTGCTTAAATTTTCAGTTGCTCGTAGATTTATTTCAATTGTGAAGCAGTTGCTGTTGTTGCTGCTGCCGATGTTGCTGCTGTTGCTGCTGCAATCAAAAAGTTCGTGCAGCTCACTTTCTTTTGGGCCAAGAAATGCGCTCGCTGCGACGACCCACATAAATCATTCACAATTAGACGCGGCAGCAACATCGGCAGCATCAGCAGCAGCAGCAACATTGGCAGCAGCAACATCGGCAGCAGCAACATCGGCAGCAGCAACAGCAGCCGCGGTCACGGCTCTAACACCTGACCGACTTGCCGTCCGTCACTCGCATTGAGCTCCACTCGAAAGTGCACTCGAAAAAGTGTCAGTGAGTGTTTCACATTTCACTCGTTCCGTTGCAACATGTTCGATGTTGTAGCTGTCGCTTGTATCTGGCAGATACAACCAATGTATCTGCATTGAGTGGCAAGCGAGGCAGCGACTCCAACTCGCAACTTGTTCTGTTCACTGTGAAGCGTCGAGTCGTGCGGTACTGAAAGCCGGACAATATAATAATAAAAATACTCGTAGCACAAATACGACGAATACACAAACAACAAAACGCACATTTTGTTAGGCAACCGGTTCGGCAAAAAACAAAAATAATTATATAAATAAATCAATAACAACTTGTATGCATTCAAATAAATTTGTAAAATTCGTAGAATTAATTAAATTCAAAAATTCAATTTGTGCTGTGTGTGTTTCTTCTGTGATCTATCTCGCATTATTCTCAGTGTATTCGCTTTGCGCCGAAAATTCGCGTTAATTGAGCTGTAAGTGCTGATTTGTAATACAAATTTGCAACTGGCAGGCAAAGGCAACGGCAACGGCAACAACGCGTTGCTGCCACAACGGGCGAGGCATAAACAAATCTGGTCTTGCTTCACTGATTTAATGCCACAAACAGATTGCAGATTGCTGTAGTTGTTACCAACATCGCATCCAACTGCCGCCCTGCTGTCCGCCTTGCAACCTGCCACTGCTTCTCCTTGTGGCAAGCTTGTTTCTGCGGAAGACGCTGAGCAGATCCGGCAAAAAGAGAGAGAAATAAAGACGACGACGTCTTCCAAACATTTTGCCATTGAGCAAAAGAATTTCTTTAACTCAACAGCAACAACAACAATTGCAGGCAACACAGCAACAACAACCACAACAAGATTTACAACGCGAAGCCAAGCAAAAAGTGTAAAACAAGCAAAGCAGCAAAAAATATATATAAATAAAAAAGTATATATAGAAAAAAAATTAGCGCATACTGCAAGTGTGTGCACATGTGTGTGAGTGTGTGTGCAGGTGTGTGTGTGTGTCTTAGCCAAGTGCAGGCAAGAAATAAAAAAGTTGTTTAACTAACCAAAAGAAAAAGTTTGAAAAGTGTCAAGCAAAGCGACGCGGCCAATAACCCAACAACCACAGCAGCAACCACAACCACTTAGAACAACAGCAACAACACATAGTACTTGCAATGGCGACCCCAATGAACGGGTCTAGACTGCGGCTTAATTACCGTTATCCTTGCAACAGCAGCAGCAGCAGCAGCAACTAAACGGCACTTAACTCTTGGATTACGATTATATGCGTCGTGTGAAACTCAAAGGACAAACAACAACTGCAACTGCAACTGCAAGTGCAACACTTCTAACAGCAACAACAACAACAACAACAACAAGGCGTCAATTCAAGGCAGTTGCCACATTCCAATTGGCCAACAACAAGCTGCTAATTGGCAGCAACAACAACACTGCACAACATTCAAATAGCAGGTGAGTTTTATAGACTTGATTTCCAGTCACACACATTTTTTATTTTGTGGCAAGTTGCATTCCATGCATAGATTAAGACAGTAAATGCATCACATAATATCATAACTAAAAACAGTTGATTAGTTGAATGAACTGAGCAGATATTACAGGAAATTCATATGAAGTGTGTTTATTTTGTGGTCTCTTTAGAGTTTATTTACCTATCTTATGTGATAGGTAAAGGCGACTTTGGGATAAGTCTGTTTCTGCCAAAAATATTTTATAATATTTACAGTGTTTATAATGCCTTCCAATGAATGAAATAATATACATTTAAAATAATACAATCAGAAAGTTTATTTAAAAGAAATTCATAAAGAATGACACAAAAAATTAAACCTACCTAACAATTTAATAAACAAACAAAAAAGTATGTTTATAATGGGAAGACATATAGGATCTATATTAAAAATATGATTAATCAACATAGAATCGGTATAGTACTTAAAAATTTTTCCATTAGTGAAGTAAAGGTGCTATTTTCAATGTTATAAGTGTATAAACATAATTTAAAATTCTTTTTTAAAGAACCAAATACAAGTTTCTATATAAAGTTAAAAGTTTTCTGTTCCTTAATTATAAATTTTAATTTAATTTAGCTTCAATTTAGTTCTACTGCAAATATTAAATTATTCTTTAAAAGGTGTTTAATCAATTTTTGTATCTGATCTTTATATTAAAACATAGTTTTCCATTAAATTTCACATTTATTTCATATCACGAGAATTCCCAATTGATCATCTATGTTACTTCTTTATTATCTTCAGTCTTTCCTTATTACCTCACACTATTCCAGACAAACCAGAGCTGTTTTTTTTTTGTGCCTTTGTAATATAAATGGTTTTTGTTCTTTTCTACGCATCATCTTCCAGCTGAAGACTTTGTTATGAAGTGGTTGATGGTTGATGGTTGGTGGTTGCTGGTTGTCGATGTTTAGTGGTTCGTGATTCGCGATTCGAGGCTCGTTGTTCGTGGTTCGTGGTTCGATCAAGCGCTCTGCAGGATGCCTCAAAGACTGAGAGATCAATCTGCTGTCAGAGAGCGACTTTATAACTAGGCGCTAAGTTGCTGCTCAACATTTGCGTACCACAATTCGTTGCACGCTCCCATTATGGCTCATGAGTCCATTAATCCATGAATCCATTGATATGGATACGGATTCGGATCGATGCATTGCATTTAGCGTAACATTCTCGATTATACACAGCAATAAGCAGGCACTTCTTTTTTATTTTCTTTATATTTTTACTATATTTCTTAAAGGCTTGTTAGAGCAGACAACTGAGAGCTGGATACAACTTCTTGTTGGGGTTTTGATCTTTTGTTCTATGTGGAAGTTTGGCAGCTGCGCTAAGTCTGTTTAGCCCAGTACTTCGATTTTATAAAGGCTTATGGGCTTGTGACACTGTTTAGTGATAAACAGAAGATTGTTGGTATAGCTTTATGAATGGTTTATTTAATTATATATCTCATTTCACAGTACTTAAAGAAAAACACAATTTTAAAGTAAATAGTCTCTTTTAATATCAAACTCTTTTGGGGAACTACAGTAAATTTATAATGTAAATTATGCTACATAAATTAAAAAAGATTCTTTGTCGTTATGTTCTTTATAGATTAGCAAATATTGTATTCCACAATTTATTTATTTTTTTAGTTGTTAATTAGTTTATTATTTTAGGGTACTGGGCATTTAACAGCCGAGCACCTCTACTGCAGGGTTCTTACTTGATCTAGCTGTCTTAAGGTCGAGTCGGTAGATGAAAGACAACGAAGCTTGGAAAGCCAATTCCAGGGAAGTCTCCACTTGAGAAACTATCGACTTGTTGTCCATATGTCCATATGTGCCACTTGGACAATCGTCTGACATTGCAACGCGCAACGCGACTCCCAAAAGGGTTGAGAGACACACAGGCAGACAACTTGGCTCGACTGTCAGACTGTCTGACTGTCTGACTGTCTGTCTATCTGTCTGACTGTCTGTATCTCTCAATTCCATTAGACAGCAAATGCGGCGAGTGAGTGAAAAGTGAATTTATGCCGCACGTTGCAACAATTGATGCTGAAAAATGATGGCAATGACAAAGTGATTACTGCAGCGTCTTAGAAAGCGGCAATCAAAGCTCCAACTTGAACACATTCAATTTCAATTCTCGTTACTCGACTCTCAATTCTTCATTCTTCATTTCTCGCTCTCAATGCCACAATTCTCAATTGTGCGGCAGCTGAGAAAAGTGAAATGCGTCGCATCATTAATCATTTACTTGTTGTTCTTGCAACGCAATAAACTGTGTGTATATAAAATAAATATATCATATATCTATATGCACCTTTAAGTAGTTATTACCTACTTGCAACAATCGACGTTGCGTTGAAATGTGGCAAGTTCTGATTGCATTCTGTGTTGTTTTTTTGTTGAAAGAGACGCACGTTCTTGATTTGAATCTCTTTCTGTGTCAGAATTTGGTTTTTTTTTTTGGTAAATTGCTCGTCGTCATGCTTTTATGATTTGGTATTTTTACTGGTATTTTCCATCTGACTTTTGTTGTTATTTTTATATTTATTTTGTTTTTTCTCTGTTACCAAATTCGATGCGCCCAACTTGATAAGCCCCGGCGCGTTCTACAGAAACTGACTTATTGTTGTACCTGTGTGTGTTTAAGTGTCTGTAGTTGTGTGTGTGTGTGTAATTGTGTGTGTGTGTGTGTAGGTGTGTCCAAAGCCCAGCCCCTGAACGAACACTGAACACTCCAGAGAGGCAGCTAAACTTTTTATTTTTAGTACCTGCGATATCAACATGTAAAATGTCTCGCATAACAAAGTTTTCTGCAAAGTATTCAACTATTCTAATATGACAGTTATGAAATACCCTGTGATACCTTGTTAGGGTATTATAAAAGATATAAACTTTGCTGTGCATAATCAAAGTTTTCAACATTTTAAAGTTCTTTCATCCTCTTTATTATATGAATTCGGTCACATTGTTTACTTATAAATTTATTCATTTTGGCTTAACCATTTTCTACTCATTTGACCATTTTCATTTTATAATAAAGTGAAATTTTTCTTCTTTTATGCCAAAAATTTCTTCGGTTTCAGTTCTTTTGATTTGAAGTGCATATAAAATATTACTAGATATTTTTTATAGTGCATTTATTATTATTGTAAAATTTATTTATATTATGACTTAAAAACAAAAACTTCCTTTTTATTCTGAATATCGGAAAATCCTAGAGTAAAGATAGAAGTCAAATATCACGATGGCTTTTAGTTGGTTTAATCTTTGTTTTCAGTTTTTTCTGCAATTTTACAATTTTACTACAGTTATCAAAAAAGATAATAACTGAAGATTTTTCTCTTCTGTTGCTCGTAAAGTCTGCATAGTTCTTAAGTCCTTTTTTGCGATCTATCTACCCTTTTAGCGCACAAGGGTATTAAAAGCAACCTGTACACAAAGTTGTAGACATCATTGAAGGCGGCAACTGCAGCGCATCAAAATTGTATATTAGTTACATCAACTTGAGGTACATATTTACACCCTACAACCCATACCCTTCTAACCCTGCTCCCCCTATTTCACCCCCCTTGTCTACGCCCTTTGCAACAAAATACAATAATTTCACTTGCTGTACAGTTTATTATATAATTTTTGTCCCTTTTTGACTTTTATCTTACGTTTATTATGCCCCATGGAATTTGCGGATTTTGCAGAGGCTGCTGTTGAGAGGGGGGATGGAGGAGGAGCGAGATGGGAAGGGGGGGGGGGGGTGAAGGTCAATGACGCTTGCCAACAAGCAATGTGGCAAGACATCGCCTAGAGTTGTAATAACTTTTAGCCCGACAAAACTTTTGTACATTCGACCAGCAGTTATACACCCCCCTGAGTATGTCCCTTACCTTTTCAGCTGCTTTCTCGCTGCTTCTCCCCTGCTTACTCGCTCCCTAAGTCTTTTGGCAAAAGTGCTAAAATACTTTGACGCATTCTTTGCACTTGTTTCGTTCCTGGAGCAGCTGTCCAAATGCCAAACTGAGCAGTGAATACACCTACCAACCACCCACACACACACGCACACACACACAGGCACACACACAGGCACACAACCTACCCTCGCAGACAAAAGTAGAAGAGACAGAGGCAGAAAGAAAAATAATGTTGACTTGTAATAATCATAATCGTAAATTTGCAAAAAGCTGGCCAAAAGCTGCGTCCTTTTAAATGCCTGTGTGGAGTGTGGGAAATGGAGAATGGGGAATGGAGTCTAAAGCAGCCAAAGGTCCTTTGGGGCCATTTAGCATTTTGCACTGAGCATAGAATGAAGCTGAAGCTGAAGACGAAGATGAAGCTGAAGCCGAAGCCGAAGAAAGCGTGTGTTTCTCGGGTGTGGCCTTCAATGTGGGCGTATTTTTTTTATGTAGGCGTTGTCATCATTATCGGACGCCTCCTTGAGATTTGCCTTTGTCGTTTTGTTGGGCCACCAAAAAATAAGTGCCTAACTTCACGCCCCCTGCGGCTGATCAAAATGTATAAAGCGCCATTTAAAATCCTCTACATCACGAGCTCTTTACATTTATATTCCATCTTTTTTTGGGTAGCGAAAATCTATTTAAAGTTCGGTAATTAAACTGCAACTTGACTTGAAGATTTGTATAAGCAATGACTTATTGATTATACAACAACTTTTGTGCGAGAAACTAATTTTTGAAAAGCAAGAAATTATAGATAAATTAATTTTAGATTTATTTCTATATAATATATTTATTGCTTTACTAGTTCTATTTTCGACTCGAAATTGAGTCAAATATAATTGAATTTTTTCATTTAATATGTAAATTAATTTTTGTCTATAACTTTTCTATTATATCTCTATTTTATTATCTAAACAGCTTATTCTTTATTTTTCTGGTAGTTCTATTTTTTTTTATTTGTTTTTTTATATTTTTTATATTCTTAAATTTTCATATTTTCCCTATAATGTAAAAAGGTTTCCCTTCACCTTAACAGCTTGAACATTTGACATTTTGACAAACGAAATGTTATGAAATTTCTTGCGAAAATATTTCTTAAACATGTTCACCTTGATTCCGAGTTTAATTAATAAATGTTATATTTAATATTCTCCTGTGCGTCTGCAGCTTAAGCTTCTCGGCTGTTCTGGGCCACGCCTAACAAGGCATTTAAAAAGTTTTCTAAACTTCATTTGGAAGTTTTATTGCCAGCGATAAGAAAAATAAGGACAAGCTGCCGTTTCACATTTTTGCGTTGAAATTTGCTCTATTAAAATTCCGAGACGGCGTTATGGCATCTCTTGGACTGCGTTCGTTCGTTTCCTTGCCAATCGCTTGCCACCCCAGCCACATGCGGTAAAAGCAGCCGAAGAGGCAGCAGCTGCTGTGGCAGCAAGCAGATGCCACAATCAACGCGTGGCACGCAGCACAGCGCCAAGCGCCAAGCGCCATGCAGGTTGCAAGTTTATCATCCTCTTTGTTCCGCATGGTCTTATCCTGGAGGCTTAACAGTTTTGTTCGCCAGCACAGCTGCAGCAGCAGCAGCATCAGACGGATCCTTTGCCTTTGTCTCTGTCTCTGTCTTTGCCTCTGCCAGGATAAACCTTAGTTATGTGACGGGGGAGGAGTGGCAAGTGGGAAGGGGGGGAAAATGCAGATGAACGGGCTGCAATGGCATTTATCCTCTGATAATAGTTAGTTGTGCGTTCCAAACAGTGGCGTCTGATCCAAAAGTATCACCAAAGATTTTAATATACCGAAATATATTATTTTTCTGTTTTATGTCTATTTAAATTAAGTTTTTTATATGCTTCGATTATTCTTCTATTTTATGTGTATTCTTCTTTTTTAGTTATAAACTTTCTTTTAAAAATATTTGTTAGAAATAAAACTTCATATCAATCGCATTCGAAAATTCGTCTGCTTACATGGAAAATTTATTCTATCAACTTTAATCTTAGTTTGCAAAATTAATTTAAAAAAAACTATATATTAAATTAAATATCATAATTAAAATATATAAAGGTTTTTCTTTATTTTTGGCATTAGTAAACTTCTACCAATTACTATAACTACTAATTTTTTAAATTCTAAATTAATGAATTTTACAGTAAAAAAATGCACCTATTTGACTGAAATATAAAATAGTTTTATCACTTCTACTTTCAAAAATCTAAACTTATTTCCATATTTTTCACCAAAACTATGTAATACAAACAAATTATACTTGCTTTCCCTTAAAGTCGTCTCTAAAAAGTTAAATTAAAATTCCTATATTTGTGTCGATAAATTCCTTTTAGTGGACAGTTTATCCCCTTTGAGCTGCGCCTCTGTCACAGTTTTCCCACTTTCAGGCAAATATGTGCAGTCTTACATTGTAGTTTCCACCTCCTTACCGCGCCCCTTCCCCAACAACGTGCAACTCAGGGGCAGGTTTCCTAGCAGCGACTCGTCTGCTGTTTTTAACGAAAATGTTTATCCATATCAACTGTAAGCAGACTGAACAACAACAACAACAATAACAGCAACTGCAATAGATCTGTTTTAAGTACAAATAGTGTCAACTCCCCAATCCTATATTCCTACCCCATCCCCCTTTTTACCCCCACCCCCTTTGGGGCAATAGTTTTGTGGTTTTATACTCGCTGTGCGGCAAGTTTATTGCCGTTGTTTCTTTTTTGGGGCAGCGTCTTGGGAATGGGCGTGGCATGGCCAAAAGTTTTTTAGTTTTGCTGCGGATGAAAGCGTTATTTTATTGAATTTTCTTCTTTTCCTCGATTTTGTTGTTGCCCAAAATTGTTGCCACAAAGTTTTCTATTTCATTTTCCATTCTTGTCCATTTGCCAGCATTTTTTTCTCACAATGCTCATTTACTTTGTTGTTGGCAGTGCCAAGTTTTTAAGAACTTGTTAGTTTCATCTCTTTTTTTTGTTGGTTGTGCGTAGATTTTCTGCTCTCTCGCTCTCACTCTCTTTACCTCTCTGTCTGTTGCATTATTTGACTGTTGAGGCGTAAAGTTCAATGGCGGGTTAAATGGACTTAATACGGCAACTTTTTAGAACTTTTCTTTTCCCTTTTTTTTGCAGTTTTTCTTTCTTTTTTCTTGTCTTTTTTTATTTGTTGTTATTGTTGCCCGTGCGAAACTTCTAGCGTTGATCGTTTTCCTCTATTCCTGCTGCTTTCCCCACTTACTTTTCATCATGCAATTCTGCAACAAAGTGAAAGTTTTTTGTTCAACAGCTTAAAAGGAGATTGGCAGTTTTTCTCTACTACTTTTTTCTGTAACAGTCGAAAGGATAACAGGTTGAAATGTTAGCTACGTGTTTTCTTTGTTTCTTTGTCTTGTGTGTGTGTGTGTGTGTGTGTGTGTGTGTGTGTGTGTGTGTGTGTGTGTGCGTGAGTTGGTCACATATTGGGCTAAAGTTTTGAATTGCCAAAGAAAGTTCTGTAAAGATTTCTACCCAAAACTATTTTGTAGAAAAACCATAAAATGCGAAGTGTGTGTAAATATTTCGATTGAAGTTGCCGTTGTTGTTGTTGCTTTTAACACACAACAACAGAGTTGGAAAATTCTGCAGAGCTTTCTTTGGGATTCTCGAGAATGACAAACAGTTTATTTTATAATAGAAATATACTAAATAATTTTTGCAGTTATTATTTGTCATTTCCAATGTATATCAATGTAAGTCTTTAAAATTTTTTATTTCTCCAAATTTTTGTTGATTTTGTGGAATTTATTTCTAAAAAATTCTTGTTGTATGACTCCCATAATATTAATATCTTAATAAATTTTTAAATATATATTATAATTATATTAAATTCAATTGTCGGTTATTTTCTTTCATATTAAAAAATAATGCGATTTTTCCTAACCTCCACAAACTATTTTTTTGTATTTATTTCTGTATTTATTTCACACATTTTTAAAGCATTTTTATAAATTCAACTTTTATCTGCTGCTGTCCGTAAATAATAATTAAAGGTAACTAAATAATTTTTCTTTAAAAAAACTTATTTTCTTCTAACCTCCACAAAAATTTTTTTGGTATTATTTCTGTATTTCTTTCACACAATTTTAAACCATTTTTATAGGTACAACTTTTCTTTGCTGCTGAGAATAAATAATAAATATATTTCTCCTGCTAAACACGTTATTGCACTTTATTTTATACCTTCGCTCAACTTTCGGACAGGAATTTCTAATAACACGTATAATTTCTCGCTTCACTGCACACTTTAATTTTTTACGTAAACAGAGAAAAGAATTTGAAACATTTTTGTTGTCAATTTTAGCTATATATATGTGTATATGGTATATAATTTTTTTGCTGTCTTCTTTTTTTGTTAGCTCACAGCAAATTGTCTACCTTAACAAATTGTTGCAAGTCATTCGACAAACAACAATGAAAAAATGAGAAAATGATAAGGTGAAAAAAAAGTAAGAAATAAGTGCAAAATGTTGAGCGCGTGTCAAAAAATTAGTTTCCCTCACGAGCGATGGCAACCCTGCAGACGACAACCCCTTTTTGAAAGAAATTTCTAGCGAGTTATGCAAAAAAAAGTCCAAAAGAGGAGGAAAAAAGGCGGGAGTGAAGTCCGTGACAAGTTTTTATGCTGTTGGCCAAAGGACATGCCAATTTTTAGGGCTCTAACAGGAGTAGGGTAAAGTGTAGGGGGATGGGGAAGGGGATGGACTAAGGGGGGTTGGACATAGGGGTGTTTGTGTGTTGGCGAGGCGACAAGTTGTTAAGTAAGCAAAAGCAACAACTCAAAGAAAACACATATAAAAAAAGGCCGACAAGTTTCGGAGCAGGGAAAAAGGCGACAAACAAATTTCTTTTTGGGAATAGTTTGTGAAGCGTTTAAGGTTGTGTGTGAGAAAGAAAACAAAAAGAATAACCTTATAGAGTTGAAGACTCGCAAAAGGAGCTGGAGTTGAAGGTGTGAAAAGGTGTCCAATGCCGGACAAAAGACCAAACTTATTTGCAGCTCTTTTCCGCTGAGATTTTTCTGCTTTTTCTGTGAAGATTTTTCTGCTTTATTTTTTCACTTCTTCTGTTTTATGACAATGCAAACAGCAGAGAAACTGGCACTGAACAAAGTGAGAAAAGCCAGCGGATTCAGTTGGAGAATCGCTGCGGAATGTCTTTGTATATGCATATTAAAATTTGCTTATGGCCCTGAGAAGAGAAGAGTGAAGAGAAGAGAATCGGTGGGGAAATGGAACTCAAGCTGCTTCTTCTGCTTCTACTCTTCGGCGTCTCTGCTTTGTACCTGCAGTTTGTCTTAGGCGGCTTTTGTTTGGTTTCCGCTTCACACTTCACTTGAGCCAAAAGGCAACGCTGACAGGAGTGAGGGGAGGGGGAAGTGAGGAGTTGTGAAGGGCAGGGGAAGCATTGTTGTTGTTGTTGCTGCTGCTGCGGTTTATGTGACATGCGGGCGACACTCGCTGTGGCAGGTGAGTGGCAGCAATGAAACGGGCGTGGCAAGCGCAGAAGTCATACAACAGGCAACAACAACTAACAATAACAACAACAACAACAACAAGTGCTTAAGGTTATTTTAGCATACCGAGCATTTGATACCCTTACAGAACCGTATATAGGTATACAGGTATACCGTTTTTTTAAATAAAACACTAATTATTCATGGTATTCTATTTCCGACTAATCCTTTCTATGACAGCTATATGATAAAGTGGTCCGATTTGAACCAAACTATATCTATATATTGATAACATTAGCTAGTATATACTCTGCGAATTTGGTTAGGTTATCTTAGGAAACAGACAAGTTATTCCTACAAAAAATTCATTTTCAAATTAATTTTTCCAATGACAGCTGTTTGATAAACTGAACTGATTCATTGAGATGATATAAAACAATACAAATTGTAGAAACTGTGAATTTGCTTAAGAAATCTAAAAAATGTAATTCATTAAAAATATATAAAAAAATTTATATACACAATAAATAAAAAAATAAATAAGTAAAATAAAATGCAAAATAAAAACTCAAGTAGAAAGCACAACATAAGAGTACATTTTATAATAGTAGTAAATTGAATTTGGCTAACTGATTATATAATTTAAATGTATATATAACTTAATATGTTTTTCTATTTAAAAAGTATTCTAGAAATATTTTTCGCATAGTGATTAGCACTTTAAATACTTAGTTTTATCTTCTAGCGCTAGTATTAAATTTGTAATCAGATGAATAAATGTAATTTCCTTTGGAAGTGTATAACAACAACAGCAACAGCAACAGCAGCTGCAAAGACAACAGACAACACTTCCCACTTGTCATACGAGGCGACAATCAATGGAATTTATATGTGTGGCAGGAACAACGCGAGTTGCATGGATCGAAGCTGAATCTGAAGCCAAAAACAAAACCAGAACCTGCTCTAGTGTGCGTGCGTGTGTGTGTGTGTGTGTGTATGTACTTAAACATTTTTAACGCCATTTGATGCCTTTTCACACATCGTGCGAGGACGAGGCGAAAAACAAACAGGCAAACTCGAACTGGAACTCAAGAAACACTTAGTCGGGGGATGACCCCTCCCATTTCCTCTCCTGCCACTTGTCTTTTCGTGTGTGTGTGTGTGTGTGTGTGCTTATCCTTGAGTTCATTCCATCACACACTCACTCACACACACACCGCTTGGTAGAGAGACAAACATTTGATCCTGGAAGCAAGTCGCTTAACGCCTTCTGTGGTTTTGTGTTTACACTAAACAGAATAGCTAAAACCCAAACCGCACCCCTTTTCCCCTTTTTCCCCTCACACCCTATTTTCTATGCCCTATCCAACGCCTGACTGTATTGAATTTCACGCATCATTTGCCACAGGCTGATATTTTTTTGAGGGGGAAGTTTCTCGAACTCGAACTCGGACATCTCGTCCTGTGGCAACTTTGCAACTTTGCGACTTTGCGACTTGTGTTTTGTGCCCCCAAAATGATTGTTTAAAATTAAAACAAATAGACTCACACACACACACACACACACACACATAGCTGTGGTTAGGTGTTAGACTTCGCATTTAATTTGAGACAGGTTAAGGAACTGAAAAGGTATACGAGCTACGAAATGTAAAACGCTTTACATATTTTTGGCAATTGGATTTGGGCTTTGGGTTTCGGCGGTTTCCAAAATTGAGTGCAAAGCTATAAAAATGCCTAAATTGCTAAAGGAAAACATAAAGAGTCAGACAAGTAGTTGAGAGTGTTAGAAAATTGCTTACAAGTTCTATAAAATTTAAGCGATTCTCTTAAAATATTCAGAACATTTAGTTTAGATATTTAGATAGTTACATACCAGATATCAAGTCCTTGTCATTAAAATTGAAGATGTAAATGAGATTTTTAAATTCTTGATGCATTGGGAGAAATAGCTGAAAATAGTAATAAACAAAAATGATTCTTTAAGGATATCACAGGCTAAGGAATTCATGTAACTAAGTATATGATAGTAAAAAATAATATTTTAGATAGTTTGTTCAACTTTGATTATCGTGATTTTAGTCAGTGAATATTATATTCTAGAATCAATAAATTACAGAATTATTATTGTAATAAAATAATTACATTTTATAGCGCTTTAATAATAATAAATCAAATATTAAATATATATTTTAATGCTATTATCTTAAGGTTTTCATTAGTCAATTAATGATCATATCTATAAAAATAAACCTTTTTACGAGGTAATATTTTAGTCCCCAACATGCCCCAACATTTCTTAAATGCAATCTTGTGATAAAGGATATTTAATACATGAATTATTCTTTAGAAAAAATAGTTATTGAAGTTGCTCTTTGCCAGATATTTATTTGGTAATTCAATGCATTCAATACGCTTTTTATTTCGTAAAGTACACTGCTCTTTGTGTCTGCCGCTTTTCAACCTCAAAAACCACAAACAGACAGTTTGTAATTAAAGAGATACACAACTATCTATGTATACATATATATATATATATATAACTATCTATAGTTGGTCAGTTGTTGGTTTACTACCAATGCTGATTAATGTAGATTGCGGGCCAAATGTGTGCACGTTAGCATTAAAAATGGTTCGACTTTTATTAGAGCAATTAAATTGCGGTTGAAAAACGGAGTGAGAGTCTAACAAAAAAATAAAATAATAGACGAAAAAAGAGTTCAAAATAACAGAAATCAAGCGGAGTTTTTGTTTGAAAATTGACGAGAGTATTTGGCATTTAATGTGCAGCAATTTTCACTCAACAATGGGACAATCGTGTTAACCATGGGACAGACAGGCAACTATAAGAGGAATAAAGATATTTATATATAAATTCTGTTTTTTCTCCCTATTTTTTTAAGTGTGGGGGTGGGGGCAGCACAGGGGCAACTGCTCAACTAATTAGCCATCATCATCAGCGGCGTCGACGGCGTCTCTACACATTTTCCATCAGACACGAAACAGTTAACTGCATTTGGGTTTAGGTTCTTTTCTGGTCTGGAATGCTCTCTGGTCAGGGACTTGGCTCTAACCGCAGGTACATGAGGGTAACACACACACACACACACACACACAAGCACACTTATTGAGGCGGGTGTTAGTAACTAAATTAGCGGCTGGCCACAGCAACAAATACTCAACGTGAATGTTTCCTACGTCTGTTTTTTCGGCTATCTCTGGTTTAGTTTTTTGGGTTCATTTATTCAGCTCTTTTCTGTTTTCAGCCCAGTCAACAACATAGTGTATAAAGGCTGCTTAGTTTGTGAACTCATCTGTATCAGGCAGTTCGAGGCATCTCTCATCCTATAAAATAAATTCATTTAGTCAAGAAAGAGTTTTGAAAGAGTTTAAATATGTTTACATTCTCTAGAAAACAAATTAATTACTCTTATTGGAAGCATTTTCTACTCTCCAATGAATTATGCTTCTTTATCGATTATAAAAATCTAATTATATATTTCATAAAACTTATTGTTTTATTATTTTTAAAATGAAATTTTATTTAGTCCATACGCTTCTTAGACTAACTGTATTATATGCACTGTATTATTGAACGGTTCGAATACATAAATTACATAAAGAGATTTTTTTCTACCTACAGTTTTAATATTAAATTGATTTTAAATATTTTCATTTCAAACATTTTTCAACTCTAGTTTAAGATCAATACATAATTGGTTGTTCTTTCCACTTTTAAAATTCCTAGTTTTCTAATTAAACAAAATTTTAAATGGCTTCTTTTGTAAATATATAATATTAATAAATTTGATTGCATTAATTTTTAAACTGGGCATCTCGCAGTTGATCACATCTTTCATACTCGATTAATTTTTTCATTCTGTTGCAACCACAAATTATTGAGCCGCCGTGTGTTTTAGCTGTTGTTGTTGCTGTTGTTGGTTGTTCGCTTGTTCCATTGTCTGCCGCTTAATTTCCAGTTGTTGCAGTCGCAAGTTGCAGTTAACTGGGCTAATACAGACATCTTTCGGTTTCATGGCCGACACTTTTAGATAAAAGGTTTTTCATGTCGTCTCCATTTCAAAAGAAAAGAAGAGAGAAAAAACAAAACCAACAAGCAACAAATTCATTCTCATAGTCGGGGTGCAAAAAGCAGTAGAAGAAACGGTAGTCGTCAGTCTTGAATGTTCTTCTTCTTCAGCTTCTATCTCCAATTCTCTCATCACTTGTGAAAACTTTCAGGGGAAAACCGTTGGACAGCAAATTATGCATGCAGTTGTCTGAAGAGTGTAGGGTGAGAAGAGAGAGGGAAAAGGGGGGGGAGAAGGGCAGCACTCTTAAAAGCCCACAGTTTATTAATGTTTGTCCAAAATTTAAGTGTCTTCTGTCTGGCATTTTGGCCTCTCTTCGCTTTTACGTGATTTAAGTTGAGTTTGGCTAAAATCATTTCGTCAGTCATTAATTTAACTAACGTCAAAAAGCGAGTTATTAGCGTGCGGGTCTATCAAACACGTTTCCACTTAGACAGGCAGTGGGAGAGGGGGATGGAGAGGAAGGAAAATGGTATAGATAGGGGGGAAGAATCGCTGCAGGCCTCTGCTATCTTGTGTCTTCTGAAGAAGCTCACGAGAGTGTGTCTTCTGTCGAAATGACAACAAATTAGACACTTAATGTTAACTATCTTTTATGATATTTACATTTGGAAAATTGTTTATTGTTTGTGTTTCTGTTTCTGTTGATTTTAGCTCGTCAGACGAGAGAAATGTGTGTTTTCCTTAGCTTCAATTAAGTTGAGAAGTTTATTTTATTTGTGGAAAACTTTTAACTGAGATTCTTAGTGGAAAGTGAGGGGATTTTTTAAGGCTGACAATGTATGAATGATAGAGAGCATTACTTCAAAGAGATTTCAAGAAAAATATGTTGATAGTCATAATTTAATACTTATGATACTGAGAAGTAATGAAAAAGTGCTAAATTCAATTTAAAAATTTTTATTTTTTAATTACAGTTGCCATAGAACTGAAAATCTTTCACAATCTAAAGAGCAAAACGATTCTAATTTCTAATACCTTTAATCACGTTAAATAAATTTACAATAACCATTTCTCTTTGATTTTACATTGACATTTTATCTATTACATATGTATATAATTACTATAGTTTCTATAATCTCACTACTCTATTCGAAATTTTAATATCTTAGTGTTCCCTTATTTTGCTTGTTATAGGAACTTAAATATCTTTTGTAGTAGTTTTTAATGCTTCGAATTCTTCAAAACTTCTTTGACTTATGAGAAACTGAAACAGGAACTCAATACTTTAGAAAATCTGGGTCAACAGCTGGCGTAGTAGTTATTATGCTTGGTTAATGGTACTTTCCAACCCTCCTGGTCGCCTCCCCCAGTTTCTTCCCCTTCCCTTTGGGCTTGACTTATCTCTGGAAATGTCGAAGAGCTGCCATTTCCATTACTTTGCTTGCTTTGCAATTTGCGTCGTTATTTTAACGCGTTTTTCTATATTCCCAGCTTCATTTTTTTTTTTTGGCCATTTTAAAGTAGAGCATTGGCCTGGCCATCAATCATTTTAGCCAAGTCAGAGAGGGAGGGAGAGGGAGGAAGAGAGGGAGAGGCAGTAGAGCGTCAGCCGTTGAGCTGTCGACTCGAATGCGTATCAAGGGGAGTATCACATGCCTGTCTGCCACGCCCCCTGTCTCCTCATTCCCCCTCCCCCTCCGCCTGCTGCATGTCAACAATACAAATGATGGGCGCGCTTTGTGCCCAAGTGTGGGCGTGGCAAACAACGGCAGCTAACTGTAATAGAGATAAATTCGCATCATTTTTTGTCGCTGCGATAAAAATAAAAAAAATATATATGGTACATATATATAAGCCGAGTACAGTGAGAGCAAGCAGTGTACGCACAGCTAAGGTCTTGATGGTGCAGAGACTGAGGTTGAGGTGGAAGAAGAGTGAGAGAGAGAGAAAGAGAGAGGGGGGAGACTCTCTCTTTCCCCTCTGTTCAATGACATTGTCATTTGACGACCACTTTTAATGATGGCACCACAACGCAAGGTGTTTGTGTATCTCCAACAGCTGCTGGGCATCAGCGTGTAATCCGCTGTCCACAAAACGAGTACCCCTACTGTGGATAGACACCCTACTGCTGCTGCCACTGTCCACAATACGTGCGATTATTATCATCAATTTTCCGCCGAGTGAATGAGTGATGATTGTGCCAAAAGAATCTAACGGAAACAGGCAGAGTACTTGGCTTAGGATGTTAGCCCAGTATCATTAACAATATAGACAGAAGTATGGGTTTGTGGCAGTGAACTCCCAGATATCAGATTTCTAGCATCTTATAAAATTAGACATTTGTAATTTATTTGGTTCAACATATTTTGTTTGGAAATAATTAATATAATAATATTTATATAATAATCTATTAATATAAATATTTGTGAAACTTTAGGTGTGGGTCTGCGTCCAAGCAAAGCGAGGACGCCAAAGTGGGCTCCCTATTTGTCGCTTCATTATTAAATTTTAGATTGAGAACAGAAGAAATAATTTTTGATTTCCTAAGCCTTTTTTCGATTACTGGGCATCTGTTAGTCGAGCCACTCGACTGCAGTTTTCCAACATGTTGTTGTTGCTCTCGTTCTGGAGTGGGTGGAATGTGTTAAGGGGATGGGGCTGGGGGGAAAGAGATAAAAGACAAGAGACAACCGAACTGCAAAGCCAGCTCCGACTTCAACTTCATCTTCAGCTTCAATTCAGTTTGCGACTCGAAAGCGTTAAAACGAACTCAAGTGGAAAACAATCTAATTTGCTAAAATTCCTTCCGCTTTAGCTGCCTCCCCATCCCCTCTCTTTCTATCACTATATAACTCTCTCTCTCTCTCTTTATATATATATATTTCATTCTATCTGCGGATATATTTGTACCGTTGTATTGCCAGCTATTTTCCTTCAACTCAATTAAAGTTGATGGCAATTTTCCCCAGTTGCCATCTCATCGATGTTTGTTGTTTGTTGTTGTTCTTCTTGTTGTTGACGTTTTCTTAGCCAATATTGTTAACTGCTTTTGGGCTTATTTAGTTGCCTTTTGCTTGTTTTACGAGCTTATTAAGCATTGCCAGACTTCATCTCAATATACAATATACAATACACAATATATATAAATTTATTTGCTTACAATTTAATTGAAGCCAAAGCTAACTGAAATTCTGTACAAGGTATGAAATACTCTCTCACTGCTTTGTTGGCCTAAAATGCTGTACATTGAACTCTGAGAACTGTGACAGTTATGATTAAACATTGACCCTTCTTTGCCCATTAAATGAGTAATTTGCTTAGCATTTAATGAAAGTATTTACAAACAAATTAATTGAGCAGCTCAGTTTTGCATCTACTTGAATATTAAATTGAAAACTCATTAGAAATTGCTTGGATAAATAAATATTATCTATTAGCTATTTATTTGATAGCATTTCATTTCAAATATTTTTAGGTATATAATTAACGCAAAGAATAATCTTAATAAAAAATATATCTGTTCATAATCTATCTATTCAATTTATCCATTTTAATAGCTCATCTTCCTTTTTTATATTTACTTAATTTTTTATACACTTCAATACAAATATATTTTTTTTACTTAAACCTAATAAATATACCAAATTATTATGTATCAATTACAATATTTTTCTTGGTTGTTTCCCTCATTTATTTATCTTCCAAAGCAGTTACTTCTCACCTTTACCAAGTATATTCAGTTGTTGCCATATTTTCGCATATTTGTTGCCACATTAAATGACCTCTTAAGTATCCTCTTGGATTTCTGATAAATATCTGAGAATGTCTTGATAAGCCGTGCATATATCACAATAGATATATTTATTTTTCTTACTCTTTCTGTATTTTCTTTGCACGCTTGGGCAATTTCTCTATTAGCTGCTCGTTTCGTTGACCTTTTGCCATTTTCGCTGACCTATCTATTCCCATTCCCTCTCCTTTCCTTCATCCTCCTTCTCTTACTCCTCCCTCCCTTATGAAGTCAAAGGACATGCGTTAATCTATTGTTTTGGCTGGCTCCCTTCTAGCCAGCTGGTATTATCACTTTTTGCCTGACAAAACAAAAATGAAAATAAGAAAATTTATATATACTACACTGAAAAAAAGAGCAGCTTTTAAAATTAGGAGCATTTATCGTATATACTTTGTGCTTAACATTTCTTAGCAAACCGCGTATATAAATCTTAATCGCTGTTCTGCTTTTGATAATACAAATATTTAGCTGTTTGAAAAAAATAAATATATCAATAATAAAAAGATTGTTTTCTTATTTGTTAAATTAAATTATAGAAATTATGTAGTTTGTAACTTGACGTATTTTATGTTGATTATAGAATTTATTTTATTTTTTTTATCAGTGCAGTATAATATATCAGAGTAGATTGATGCCCTTCGCCTCCCCCTCCCTATTCGCGTTCTCTTTCTTCTCTATATTATATATTTAAGTTGTCGTTGGCCATTTGGACATTAATGTCATGGAAAATGTTTTGCTGGCGATTGGAAAATTGTTTGTCTTTTGGCCCAATTCAGTTCAGTTCAGTTCAGTTGAGTTCTGCTTGACATCGTTGTGTTATCCTTGTTGACCATGTTGAGCCATGGTCAAGAGACGCAACTGTGGGTTAGGGGAAAGGGGAAGGGGAAGAGGTTGTAGGGCTGGGGGGTTTCCCCTGTAGTTTATGACCTCACGGACTCTTGATATATGAGGCATTTGCATGTGCTATAAATTATTGTTGGGCGAGCTTTTCCTCATTTAATATTCATAAATTTGGAGTTGGCCTTGCAAAAACAGCTACAACAACAACAATGAGGGGAAAACCCTCAAAAAGAAAAACTGACAGCAATGTGTGGAAATTGTCTGTGTGTGTTTGTGTGTGTGTGTGTGTGTGTGTGTGGGGAAATAAGGCTGACTAATTTGGACTGTTGGTTTGTCATTTGTTTTCGACGCACTTCCCCTCCCCCCCCACCATCTATAATCCGTATAATCCGCCCCCTGCCACGCCCCCCCTAGCCATCCTCCCACTCTATGTGTCTTGTGTCTTCTGTCGTGTTTGGAGCTTTTTGTGTCTGTCTCAGCCGCCCTAAACATGTTACCAGCCTGCCACGCCCACTCACAGAGCAGTTATTGCTGTGTGTGTGTCTCTGTGTGTGTGTGTGTGTGTGAGTGTAGAGTCTTGTTTTCACTTGCTTTTCGATTAAAACGCTGCCTCGTCTAACAACATGGAATTAATTCGTTTTATGCTTCCTGTTCCAATGACTTCAAATGTAGTTGCGAGTAAGCACACTGAGAGAAATATGTGTACAGCAACTAAAATATAAAAAATAACAAGTTTAAAAAATGTGCAAATAAAACAACTTGGCTAAAAGTTGGAGCATGATATATTGGTTGGTGAAGACCAAATATTAATTAGATTTCACATAATTCTTACTGAGAAATATAAAGTATTGTATTTTACCTATAATAATTTAAGGAGTCTATTAAATGCAAACATTTTAGATTTAAAATATTATACTTCTAAAATTCCTTTGAATTGAATTCAAAGAAAAATAAAGGTCTGTTAAAAAATTAATGAATTAAGAGACAAAATCACGATCAAAATAGTATTCCCGTTGAATACCGCTTTAGTATTGTTCAAGTTATGACAGTTTTTAAGTTGGTTTAGCTCTAGATCTAGCTAGCTTTGCTACCAGTGGATTTCTGTATCTGTATCTTATGGATACACGCGTTGATGCTGCTGCTGCTTACGCCTACATATTGATTTTCATATTTATTTTGCGCTTTCTGCTGCTTTTCAATACTTTTTCGCTGATGATGATTTCTATTGGCCCTGGACCTGTGAGTAAACTCGACTTTGTTATGCGCCTGCAGCGTCTGCCTTTGTGCGTGGATTGCTCTCTTCTTCTCTTTCCCTCATCCCCTCTTCCCCTCTGTCGCTGTTCCCTTTTCTTACTTTTTGTGCTTCTATTTATGTTCAGCTTTTATTTTTTCCTGCAAGAAAAATGATTGCAAGCCAAGTCCTTGGGCAAAAGGTGAGCAGCATACCATGCCCCATACTCCTTACTTCTTATCCCTTACCCCTTACCCTTTCCATTACCTTTCCATTGCCTTTTCCACTCCCCATTCGCATTCCCGGTTCTAACCTGGCTCCATCTGCGTGTGTGGCCCGCGGCTGCCTGGCAAATCTATCAACTGCTGGCTACCATCTATAAAACGACCCCCCTCTACATCTCTCCCTCCCCTCTCTCACGCTCTCTCTCTCTCTCTCTCTCTCTCTCTCTCTCTCTCTTTCTCACCCCACCCCCCTCTATATGTGGTGGCTTCTTTATTGAGTTTGTGCGCCAGCAAATTGCATTAGACACTTGGCGCAGACTGTGGCAAGCTTTAAGAAGCTGCAACTTTACGAGTCTGCAGCAGCTGCAAGTCGAAATTAGATTTCATCCTTAATATTCTAAATCATAACTATTCGGACACAACATAAAAATGCAAATGAGTTTTTAGAATATAACAGAATATAAAAAAATCATTTCATCAATTCATTTAAAATAAAATGAAATGTTATTTTGGGAATTTTTGTGCAGAAATTGTGCTTATAAAGTCTGTATTATCTAGAAAATCCTAAGCATTTTATTATGCAGCAAGAATTATATTTCTTTGAGCTACAGATCACTGGATTTCACTTTATGCATATCTCAACCATATCAGTATCACATAAAATATGCTTGGATAGAATCGAAATAAAAGATATGCCCTAAAAAAAACGAAACTCAAGTGTTTGAAAAAATGAAAAACAAAGCAACAAAAAATAATTATTTTTCATTTAATGTTTTTTTTCACTTCTTACATTTTTTTTATGGCCTTGGCTCAACAAGTGTGTGTATGTGTGTGTGTGTGGTGTGAGTATCTGTATCTGACATCCTTTTTCAATCATCGAAAGGCGCTGAGTACAAAGGCAAAGGCAGCGTTTTGTTTGTAACTCGATCGCCCACATCTTTCACAACTCACAACTCACAACTGGCTCCAGTTCCCACTCCAGTTCCAGTTCAAATTCCAATTCCAATTGCCAATCCTACTACCTACAAGAAATCCTCTTGAGTTGAGTTGAGTTTTGCGTTGAGCTGTGTGAGAAGCTGGCAGCATTAATGTCTTATTGACAGCTCAGGATTAGAATGAAGCCAAGTGTCTGTTCTTGAGTGTGTGTGTGTGTGTGTGTGTGTGTGTGTGTGCCTGGTGTGTGTTTGAAAAGGGATTATAAAGCGATTTGTTTGTCGAAAATTATGAATCTGTGGAAACTGGCAGACAGTCAGGCAGACTGAGAGTTTTAACTCAAGCATCTCCCACACGCTGTGTGTGGTTTGTCTCACAGTCTCACAGTCTCTCAGTCTCTCTGTCTCTCCGTCTGTCTGTCAGTCATCGTCATCGTCAGTGGCCAATCCCCAAAGTTGTTGAAATTGTTTGGAAGCCAGCTTTATGTTGTTTATACCCTGCCAACATCTCAAAAGGGTATACAAATAAGACAATGTGTGGATAACAGACGGAAAAAGACTGGGAATTTAAATTCTCTGAAGATGAAACTATTTCGATAAATATTTCTGTACACCATTAATTCAAACAGTTTCTTTTCTGTAACGATTAAGTATTATGTTCCAATTATTATTAATTTTTAATTATTATTATTCTCTACACAGTTGCTTAAAATTGATTGCAGTGATTGATAGTTATTCCTTAACATAACTTGTATAAATATTGAATTATAATTTTATTTCCATACTCAACTATTTAAACAGAGTTTGTTCTATTGTAAAGATTGGGTATTATCATCAATAAAAAACTATATTAATTGGGATATTTATTTTTCAATCTATAAAATTCTAATTCAATTTCAATAATATTACTTTTCTAATTCAAGTTTCATATATTTTACATTTTGCCAAATATTGTATTATAATATGTAGCTTGATAAAAAATAATCCTATAGTGGAACTAAAAAGATTATAAGCAATCTCTTGCTACAAAGATTATGTTCAGTTAAACTTAAAGAAGAAATGCTTTATTTTTTTAATTACAGGTCATTTCATAGTGTAACATCTCAACTGTTGTTCTTGCAACTTGTTTCCTTTATGCATTTTGATCAATTTTGACTTAAGCTCCGACTTAAGCAAATTGTTTTTCGGCTTAAAAGTGAGCTAGTTTCTGTAATGGTGAAAATCTGGCAAATAAACAAGTCAAAAGTTAATTTAAAATGATATACAAAGGAAGGAATACTTATATTATCTGCAACCACACAAAACAATTTTCTTAACATTTAAGCAACAGTTAAATGGCTTTATCTGAATGTCCAGCATTGTTAGTCAACATCTTTTTAGCTTATCTAAGGTCTCAACTGTGAGACCTTCAGTTAACGTTTCGGCTTCATTAGCTCAGTTTATCAATGTTATGCGGATGTTGACAATACAACGATCTATCGATCGATCGATCGATTCAAAAGATAGAAAGATCCACAAAAATTTCATTTGAATTTGAATTGGCAATAAACTGTCGAGTTTATCAGTTGTTGAAGTGTCCCAAACAAAGAGAGAGAGAGACAGCGAGAGATGAGATTTCTTTTGACCAGTTTTCCGGCAACTTGTTATACAACTCTATTAGTTTTCCCTGTCATGTGCATACAAATCAACTAATTTGCTTTCGAAATGCAACTACTTGAGTCTCGAGAGACTTGGGGTTCAATTCTCTGATATCATTCCAAACATTTCGTATCCCAAAGTCGGTCTCATAATTAATGTAAATCTGTAAATCGAACACATTTTCATTTGAATAAAATTTCAATTTTCATGCATTCGATTTTGTATAACGACTAACTGAAAGTTTATACCCGTTTATCATTGTCTTTCTCAGGAGGGGAAGAGAAAACAAAATATATAGACTGTTTGTCTGTCTGGAGTTCTTTGTTTCTCGCTCTCTCTATCTTTTACTATTATATTTTTGCTGGTTAACTCAATTACTTTGTTGCAAATGCTTTGCTATTACCTATGACGCTAGAGACAGACAGAAAGGGAGCATAGGGTAAAGATAGAGAGAGAGACAGAGAGAGAGAGAGATAGAGGTAGTGTGTGAGAGAGAGAAAGAGTAAGTGCTTTAGGACCAGTCATCGTGACAGACAGGCCAACTCTCTATTTCCCAGTTGCTTCATTATTAGTGCAAATTATGGTATCAGCATCTTCTCTCCCGCTCCGACTCCCGACTCCCATTTCCTCTCTACCCACGCTCTCTCTCTCTTTCTATATACCGCTCTTTCCTGTTTCCTTTTGTCCTTTTCACTGCCTGCTGTTGTTTTATTCTCTGGGAATTGAGTTGATGACTCGCCCACAGTCAAAAAAAAAAAAAAAAGAGAAGAAAAACATAGGAAAATGAAGAAAATTCCAGGCACGTTTCCCTCGACTGTGTAACATGAGCCCACACTCCTCTGCAGCCCTGTCTGTATCCCTGTCTGTATCCCTGTCTATATCCCTAGTTGTATCCCTGTCTGTATCCCTGTCTGTATCCTTGTCTTTGCTTCAAAATCAACTTGAAACGGACAACGAAGTGAAATCAAATTTGATTGTTGGTGTCAGTCCTAGTCACAGTCACAGTCACAGTCACTTCATATCCTTATCTATATCCTTATCCTTAACCTTATCCCTGTCCTTTTCTACTTTTCCACTGACAGTTACTGCTAAAATCATACGCCCACGCAGCTTGTTTATGTGCCCAAATTTGACGCTCCATTATATTAAATTATCCGATGCTGCATAAATAACTCAAAGATGAAGTCTATTTACCAATATTTAATGCATAAATTTCTATAAATTTACTCGTAGTTCTTCATTCAATTTTATGCAATTGATTTTAATTTTTGTTTTCGAATTTTTTGAAGATTGACCATTATTTAATTGTTGTCCTTGTGATATTTTGACAATATTTTATTAGTAAAATTCCTATACAATAAACCTTTGTTTAAAGCTTTAGCATTTTTACTATGGAATTTATAGATATAAATGATATTTAAGGGTAAATTGTAATTAATTTTGAAGTTTAGTTTAATATCTCCGCACTAAATATTTATTAATGAGGTTTAGTTTTGTAATATTTAAAACGTGATTTTCAATAAAATCCAGCTTAATATTCGAATAATCTCCTTTTAATATATTGGCAATATTCAATTGGTAATTATTCCAATTTTATTGCATGTTTATTATGAATTTTGTATACTTAAATGCTATTAATAGTATATATCTCTTAGTATTTCTGTGTATATAATTTTATACAATTTATTGCAATATTTGCGTTGTTAATTTGTATAAAAGTGATTCATTTTATTATTTTAAAGTCATGATTCTCAATAAAGTTCAGCTTAAAAATATTTATGCATATATCTATAACCGCATTCACGCTCTTAAATATTATTAAAGTGCTTTAGTTTTGTAATTATTGAAGGATTCCAGCTCAGTTTAATTAGTATTATTTGTATCACAATATGTAGCCATGTTTTCTGTGGTATGTGTACGTGTCAGTTCATCGTGAGTGAAGGGAAAATAAATTGTAAGGGGGAGAAATTGCCGTCAACCATCAACCAATGAATTTTTGTATTAAATTAAAAGCCAACTTGCATTGCAAACATTTGGCCATGTTCCATGTTTATGTAGTTGTATTCCACAACACATGAAGAGAGGGGAAAAGAGCTGGCAAGAGGGTGAGAGGATGGTAGGATGAGAGGGGATTGCAATGGGGTGGTAAATGTATTAAATATCAATATGCATTTGGCCCCATTTATATTTACACGCATTTATGCGACTCGGGGCTCAAATAAAAATATGCGAAAATAATGTGCAAACATTTGTGCTAATTAAAAGCTAGTGCGCGTGTGTGTGAGTGTGTAAATACAGAAATCAAATGTGTGCAATGAGAAAGAGATGGATAGTACAGATGAGAGAGAGAGAGAGAGAGAGAGAGAGAGATTGAGGGAAACGTGGCAATTGTAGGACATGTGTAATTGCTTTTCAGTCAGCAATGCAACGAGTTGTTGTTGTTCTTTTTATATTATCATATATATACAGTTGCATTGTATAGTATATGTGTATATATACCATATATATACATGTCTGTAGTTATATATCTCTGGGTGGGCGTTTCTGCCCCAACTTTCATTCAATTGGCAAACATTGAAGCCCGCGGCACGAAAGCGATTGAAACTGAAGACGTTTTGGACATTGGACATTGGAGGACGCCCACGCACTTGAGGCATGTGGCATGTGGCAGCTGTGGCAACTCTGGCAACTGTGGCAACTGCCAACTGGCAGCTGACAGCTGTCGCAACAGAAAGCGACTCCACTGCCATATCAAAGGCAAATCAAAGAGCAGCAAAAGTGAGATACGTACACCGAAAGAAATAATCATTCTGCAATTTATGTACAAAATTCGTGACTTAGCTGGTAGCTTAATTAATTTCAACTTACTTATTTTAAGATTTTCAACAACCTTAACTCGACTATTTTTTTTAACAGTAATTGCAACTTTCAACTGTCATTACTCCGTTGAAACTCAACCGATTTGCGAGCGGAATATCATTTCGATCATTATTTTGGCACTAAGTTAATTCAGCATCAGAATATATAACACTTACAAAATTTAATTTTTTCCAATCCACTGTCTACTTTTTCTATACCTATCCCTTTACATTTTTTCAAAAACTTCTAATTTTCATAACTTTGGCAAAACTCAACCGATTTTCGTCCGGAATATCATTTTGTTCATTATTTGACTTCTAAATTCATTCTGCATTAAAATATTAATTGCTTAAAAAATTTTGTTTTTTCCCCTCACTGGCCACTTTTTCCATACCTACCCCTTTACACTTTTTTAAATTCTTCAAAATGACATAACTCTGTCAAAAATTATCCGATTTTCAAGCGGAATACCAATTTGTTCATTATTTGGCCTCAGAATTTATTCTGTATCAAAATTTTATATGCTTAGAAAATTTGATTTTTCCGCCTCGCTGGCAACTTTTTCCAAACTTTTCACTTTTGACACTTTCTCAACATCTTCAATCTGTCATAACATTGTCAAATCTTAACCGATTAAGATTTTGACCATTATTTGGCATCTTAAATAATTCTGCGTCGAAATTTTAATTAAACTTAAAAAAAATAATGGTTAAAATTTATTAAATTTATTTATTTAAATTTTAAAATATGAAAGAGTCTGTGAAGATTTCTGCAAATTTCCGACAAGAACCAGATTTTTGTTTCAGTGCATAGAGGAAATCTCACGTGTCTTTACAATTTATTTGAGGCATGCAACAAAATAAATTTATTAATAGCCAACGTCAACGATGTCTTCGCACAACAACAACAACAACAATAACAACAACAAAAGAAGAGGAATTACAGCCACCCACACAGCTTAACTTGACTTGAGTTGAGTTGAGTTGAGTAGAGTTGAAACCCGGTTCAACCAGGTACTCAACTCCACCCATAATGAATGCAGCTGTGCTGTGTGTGTGTGTTTGTGTTCATTCATTCAAAAAGATTCACAATTCGCATTCACAATTCGCTTGCGTGAATGCGAAAAGTTCTCGGCTATGAAACTCGCGTCAATTTATGCGCATCACGTTTTCTCATTTTCGAGAATGACTAAATATCGTTTACTCGACTCGACAACAACAACAACAACACTGTGCAACACCAGCAGCAAGCGCACTGTGCAACACTGTTGAAAGTTCGCCTGCAGTTGCAATTGCAGCCAGTGGCAAAAAATATTATTTAACCATTTGCCATGTGTAAAAGTTCTCAACTTCCTCTCTATCTCTGTCTCTGTTTATGTGTCTGTCTCTGTCCCTCTCGCTCTCTCCTTATTTATATATATAGGGGTGTGGCAGGTGCAACGGTAGTTCTCTTTTTTGGTAACCTTAAGACCTCACCTGAAGTTGCATATTTCATTTTGGCGTTGAAGTTCGGCAACTGGCCGAGTTGCTAATGCCAGAAACGTGCCGACTTCATTCATCCTCTATCCGCCATCCGAATTTCGGATTTCGAATTGCGAATTTCGGATAATGTCTTGCCGGAGGTGGCACTGACTGTAACCAGCGGCGTCGTGTCGTTTATAAAGGGGGAAGTTGGGTAAATGGGCAAGTAAACTTCAGTGCACAAAGTTAACTTTTAATTGCTTAATAAACTTTTGTCAACTGGAGAAATTCAGAATTATTCTCCTACAGCCTGCTGCGGGAGGGTTTTTTTTGTATTTTTATAATATCATATATCTATACAAATTAACAAATTTTTTGAATAAACTCTTATGGATTAAACATCTTTGGAACCCTTTTTTCTTATCAACATTAAATCAAATTTATACTCTAAATTCAAGTGATTCCACGAATTAAAAATTTTTAAGGATTTAAGAGAAAATTATTATTTTTAATTGAAATTATAGGAATTGATAATAATTTCAATACAAATATTAATAGAAACCATTAAGTTTCTCTGATTGATACAGACATTTTTTTGATTAATGAGGTTCTTTCGATTTTGGTTGATTTTTGGTTGGATTATTCACTTCTGTTAGAAACCTGTATAGGAAATTCAGTGTTTACCAAAGTTATCAGCTCTCTTTCTTTTTCGACACTTAAATAAATTAAGTTTCACTATCTTCTGCAATATTTTCGCTTAAATGCGGCTTAAACATTGTTAAACTATCGAAATGAAATTCCCATGACGATTTCCCACATTCCACACGTCTATCCCACGCAAATTCCAACCCATTCACAGCTATTAATTAGTTCGTTTAGCAAATGCTTATGAAATACCAAAAGAAATGAGGGAGAGGGGGAAATGGACGAGTCATCCCCCTTTAAATGCCACGCCTCTGGTTGGCTCTCTTCTGACTGAAATCAAATACAAATGCTGCACTTGGCGCTTGCAAATTAGTGTTAATTTATCATGATTATTGTTTCACAACGATTCGTAAATTGAGTTCGTTTAGTTAACTAATGGAAAACAGTTGCAGATACGGCTGCTGAATAGGGAAGGCAGAAAGTCAGGGAGTGCATGGAATATTTTTAATACAGCAACATTTCGAGTTGAAAGCGGAAACTGTAACTAATGCTGACTTTCAGACTGATATCAAACTGTCAAGCTGTCAATTCTTGTTAGAAGCTCATTCGGGGAGTATCCGAAATCGCGACAGTAGAGAGAGAGAGAGAGAGAGAGAGGAGGAAACGATGAGAGATAGAAATAAAGGAATGAAGGAAGGAAGGAAGGAGAAAGAGAATGGTATGGTATGGAGTATGTGCTGCCAATGCTGCTCAAAAATTCAATTTCCAGTTGAAAAGATACATCGACAGTGGGAGTCGAAAGGAGGAGAGGAAGTACTCATGTATCTTCTACTCGTGTATCTGTGAGATACAAATTGGAAATAGGTAGAAAACAGTCATTGAAAAACGATTGCTGACGTGGCTTTGGCATGTGATGCATGACTCCTTTCCCTCCCCTTCCTTTCCTTCTCCCCCTTCCCCCCGTTTCCCCCCTTTCCCTCTTGACCAGGATTAGCACGAGATGCTCTCTTAGGCTGAAAGATATCAAATATGTGAAATGTGCAATGTGAAAGCCGGAAAGTTTTGCTCATGTTGACAGCACAATTAAGAATTTAATTGGCCAACGTTTTGAATCAGAAAAACACAAATAAAAGCTATGAATTTCAAAGTTGAAGCTTATTAAAAAATGTCAGTTACTATAATATACTTTAAATATATATAATAATATTCATAAACTAAATAATAGTAAATATTCTATTTTTAAGTTAAAACCTCGCTGAAAAGTGACTTACTTTTTATTTAACTTAATAAATTTAATTACTTTAACTCGATTATATCTGTGAGCATCTATCGAGTTTATTAAATTGGTTTCTGTTAAATTGAATTTCTTGCGGAATATAAATTGTATAATTACTTAGCGTCTAATTTTATTCTGCAGCAAACTAAATATAATTCAAATCAAGCCTTTTTAAAACATTTTTTAGCTGTTTAAAATCAAATGAACAATTTAGATATACTAACATTTCTATTCTCTTATTATTTGTCTTTCGTTTAGTTATCGATTTGGAGCTTGGAGCCAAGGCGAGTGGGTTTTAAAATGGAGTAGACAATTGGCAGTCAAAGAGTTGTTAGCAGACAATATACCATATATCGAGGAGCAATTGGGAAAACTCGCTGCATTTAGCCAGGACAACAGCATGCCATCAATTGCCAACATCAGCGTGAGCTCCAGCGCCAGGACAATGGTCAACATCCTGCCTGGTCAGGATGCGCGTCTTAGTTACATTGTAAATCAAGTCACATCCGCCTCCGCCGCCGCCTCCATCTCATCCACATCCTCCGCCTACTCATCCTCCTCCTCTGCATCCGCATCCGCATCCGCTGCAACATCCTCATCCCCCTCCTCATCCCTGCCCACATTTAGTCCGCCGCGTATTGAAAGCTTGGTGGCAAGTTCAGCGGAGCAGGATTTGAGCAGCTTTGGGGATGTGACATTCGACATCTTCGATGACGATGACGATTTGTTTGGCTCACCAATGGCCTTCGATGCCAGCGAGCAGGGCTTGTGGAACGGACGCTTTGTGCCACCGCCGCCTCGTCCCCCCTTCTTTGTGGATGAGCCCGTATTAAGTGATGGCCTAACCACATGTGATTTATGCTCCTGGGCCATGCCCACCAAGAGCACGTTCATGTTCGAGGGCACGATAGGTAAGTCCTCCAAAAACTGTCAACAGTTTTTCCCTTCTCTCTCTCTATATATTTAACACTCTTTTTCACTCCCTCTCACTGGTCGTTTCACCACCTCTTTCACTGCAGAAAAAGCCACGGAATTGGGCTGGCCATTGACGTTGATCATTGTGTCCGTTTTGTCGGCGCTGCTCGGCGCCATCATCATGATTGCCGTCGTTCGCTGCCGGCGCAAAAAGAGCTCCAACAATCGCAATGGTGAGTATTCAAAACAATTCGAGGCACAGTGGATCAAGCACTGTGGTGTAAACATGCAGAAACTTCAAGTTACCCAATTAAGCAGTAAGAAAATTCTGAGGAAAATGAGCAACAATATTCGCTAATAGGGAAAATTATTCTAAATATGCAACATTTGCGAATTAAAATAAAAAATTAATATTTCAGAAATATATATAGAATGAGATCAGCTAGAGAACCTTTTTATACAGACTATTTTGATTTGATTAAAAGAATTAAATCATAATTTTTAGCTAAGAAATTTAAATATTTGATTTTATATTAAAAGTTAGGAAAAAAAATAGTTATATTAGAAAATTTCAATACTTATGAAAATAGCATTTACTTTACAAATTTTAATAAACATATTTAGCTTCCTTAGTCGTTTTTAAGGTAAACATGTATTTTTATAATTGGATATTTCCAGAAAATTGACTCATTACATTGCGAAATTATCTTGCAGAACAATATAAAAGTTTCTAATGTTGACAATTGACATAGGTCGACAAAATCCTTGTAGATTAAATAGACGCTTATTGTATTTAATATAAAAAGAACCTATCAAATCTAAAGACACTTTTTTTTGTTCTTTAAAAGTATCTAATTTCTAAAGTAAGTCTTAAACTATTTCATAACCCGCTTAGAAATAATATAAATAGATATTTTTGGGGTTTTTAAATGAAATTTACTTTAAGTGCTTAAATTAATTAAACCTATTGTGGTTTAATATTTTCTTTCGTATTTTTTGTATTAGCAAAATACTTGTTTCCTAAATAGAATTTCTACTCGTATATTTGCTTACTATTTTTTTTCTTGCCATTGCAATTTCTTTAATTAACTTCAAAGAAAATGTGAAACATAATCTCAACCTTCTTAGTCTTGAGTTGCCACATTTGTGCTACAGTTTGCCACCAATATTGTACAGTATATTGTATGCGTGCCACATCTTTCTCATTTTCTCGTTGCAGACACACATGTGCAGTGGTGGTCGCGCAACAAGCGGGGGCACGGCAACGGGGCGGGTGGCACGGGCGGCAGCGGTGGTGCCCCCATTGCCGGCAACGGTGGTGCCCACAATCACAGCATCAACAACAACAACAACAACAATCATCTGAGACGCAGCAACATTTACACAGCACACCCGGCGGACAGCATAAGAGGCTTGCAACCGCTTCCCTTGCCACAGGCGCTGCAACTGCCACAGACGTTGCCACTGCCGCCTACGCTGGCGGCGACAGCAGCGTCAGGGCAACAGCTACAGCAACAGCAACAGTTGCAGCCGTTGCAACAGCAGCAACAACATCAAGAGCCACCACATTATTTCCATCCATATCATCATCATCATCACCATCACGCAGCACATCATTATGAGGATGCCGCTTATGAGGAGCCCGAATATCATCAGCCGCAACAGCTGCCGCTGCCACTGCCGCTGCCTCTGCCGCTGCCGCTGCAGTTGCAACATGGCAGCGGCAACTGCAACTCCAACTCGAACTCCCAATCCAACTCTAATTCCAATTCCAATTGCAATTCCTTGTCGTCGGTCACGTCATCGCCAGCGCCCACAGAGGCAACGACGCATTGGCCGCCACATGCCACAGGATGTGGCACCATGGTGGTCGCCAGCTGAGATGCCGCCGCGAGCTGCTCGTGGTCGCGTCGACGTCAGCAGCGGCGTCGGCGGAGCCTGAGCAGCGGCTGGATTTGGCAGTGACATGTTGCACGACGGCAGCAACAGCAACAACAGCTTGCAACATGGGGCAGCAACAGCAGCCACCGCAACTCAAAAGCCGTTGTCTACTTGAAATGCAACTCACAAATTCTGGTGCAGATCATAAAGCGGATTACAAGTAACATTTTGTGAAGTATATATAAATATATCTAAACTATATATATATAACTATACTATATACATACATTTGTGAAGCAGTTCCTTCAGAAGGATACACACTCTCTACACACAGCTAGTCGGAAAAGTGTTTTGACAAGAATAAACTAATAGACTTTTAAATTTTTTGATGTAAATTATTTCTCCTTTTTAACTTGTTCTAATAATCATAGACAAGATTTCAGAAATATTAAATTCAATTCAAAATAATATATATATATATATATTTTGACAAACACACTTTCTACAGTAAATTCTGCTGTAGAAAAAAGTGATTTGACAAGAGAATGAACTGCAATTAAAGGATTTCATTTATTTTAAAAGTTAGTTAGATTCAATCAAAATTATTTAGTTGTCTTTATTTAACATGTTTTTAGAAGCAAAGACAAGTATAAAATAAAAAAAAAATAATATTAAATCATTAAAATTTATAAATTGCAAGATAAATTTACTGAAGTGTTATTTTGTGTTATAGTTTAATTCAAAATAACTTTTCTTTGAATGAAAATAAATATTTTTCTTCATTTGGCAGAGAAAAATTGTGTACAATTTTGATGCCGTCAAAATACTTTCTAAACTAGCTGTGTATATGTGTGCGAGTCTGTGTGTGTGTGTGTCTGTGTCTGCAATTGGGAAAACCGAAACGAATTTAGTGTCACTTCCACTTCCGTTTTGCAAACTATCGAAAACCAAAATCCCACAGACAGTCGAAGTAAAAAGCAACATGGAGAGAGAGAGAGAGAGGGGTATAAAAGAGAGTGAGAGGGAAGCAGTTGCTCTTTACATGCCTGGCACGTTTTATCCTTTATTGCCGTTCGGCATTAGTACAGGGATTTTGTCAGATTAAAGCAAATAAAGAGCGTGCTTTTTGTTTTCCAACTGGCAACTGGCAACTGGCAACTGACGGCTTTCCTCACTCTTCCTGCCACAATTTTAAATCGTTCTAACGTTGCATGATTGTGTGTGTGTACATGTGTGTGTTAACACTAAGCACATGACAAAGGGCATATAGTCAAAGATATCAAAGCAAAATTTAGTTGAACATGAAGTCTGAACATTGCAAACTGACAGGCAAACAGTGTTACCTCGCTATAGCAGCAGACTCTGTACTGAGTTTTATTCCTCATATATTATTTATTTTATTCGGAAATTTCGACTCTGCCATGTTATTAATTTATTTTTGAAAAGCTTTCTCTTTATTTCAAGTTTTTTTTGTCCAATTTAATTTAAATATGATGAATTATTTTTTTTTTTTTTTAATATTGTTTATTTTTCCAACGAAATCTGAAGAACGTCGAACACATTTTTTTTTTTAATTATTTGAATTTTAATGAGTTTTATTTTATTGATTTGATTTTTAACTTCAATTCTGCCAGTTATTTTTGGATTTAGACCTACAGTAGATCTTGGTCTAAGAAGGAGGTATTTTGAAAAAATTCGAAAAATATTTTAAAAATTTGTGTTCAATATTCGTAAATCTTATTTTGGATTTTAAGTTTCTTCTACCTTTTTTTAATGGTTCCAACTTGTTAAAAATCAAAGTAATAAGCAGATTAATTGAGCTTAACTCTTTAAAAATATAAAAATCATATAAGTACACTGCACTTTTATTATGTCTGAACATTTGCTTGACACACTGTAGAACGCTTTGAACTTAAAAAGACAATTCGGCTTAAAGCCTGTGTTATGCTGTGTGTTTTATCTGTATGTGACTATTATGTGTGTGTGTGTGTTTGTGGGAGAGTGTGTGTTAACTGGTATCTTCCGACATGTTCTCGACTGCAAATAGCAGTAAACTTTGTGGCTTTTCACTTCATTCCTTTTGTTTTGTAATTTCAAAAGCAAATAGTTTCGATTGCCAGGCAAACGAGCAAAACAAAAAATAGAAGGAATAGATAAAGAATAAAACTAAAAAGCAAATTTAAATCTCTAAATGAAAGCATTGCAAATATTGTCAATGTTCTTTGGGCCTTTATAAAAGGAGAGGAGGAACAAGTGAAGCTTTGCCTCTCCTCTGAAACCCTTAAAAAATATTCACCATTAAAAAACAAATTATACATTAAATTTAAATATACTTGCAACATGCTTAAACATTCATTCACTCACAGCACTGTGAGGTTGCAAATTCATAAACAATTCATGTCATGCATATCAAATAAGGTAAACAAAAAAAAAAAAAAACACAACTAAAACAACAACAAAGTACTTAACTCGCGCCATTGTAAATACACTGTAAATATATTCGAGTTAGTTAATATGCAATTTGCTCCAATTAGCAATTAATTGAAAGAGCGTGCAACATGAAAAGTTGCCTCAACTTAAGACTTAACGAATACAAAAAGCAAAAAAACAGAAAAACACTGAAAACACAGAAAACTAAATGAAATAATAATAATTATTATTAAAAGCTAGAACAACTGGCTAACGGTACATTCCTCTTCAAAGTTCAAGTTTTTTTGTATAAGCAATAGTAAATAAAATATAACAACTACCAAAGACTAGTCATAATGTTGCTATGTACAAACTATTTAGTAGAAATCGTAATCAAATGAAATTAACTTCAAAATAATAAAAAAAACACTTTACAGTTAATATAATTCGATTAACCTCGACTTTTTCCACATTCGACTCTAATTTGAATGCATTTTAAATAGATGTTAAAGAGAAGCGAGAAAAACAAACTACGATAAAGATAAACAAACAAAAAACCAACTGCAATATTGTATTTTAAATATTTATTCATTAAACGCACACATTTCGCATCATAATAATAACAATTTACAATTTACAATTTACAATTACAATAATAATGTTAATGTTAATAATAACGATAACGATAACGCTAATGGTAATACTAATGTTAATGTTAATGATAATTAGCGTCTATAATTAATAACTCAAATGTCAACAGATATAAAACAAATAGAGCTGCAGCGAATTCAACTACTAAATGCAACTAAAAATGTTCCAATTTAGCTTAGCCCAACTAATTATGTGCAACAACAACTTGACAATTATAAATAATTATTTTCGCAATAAATTCCATTAAATTGTGCGACAAACAACAAAAAATCAAACATGAACTCGAGAAAAAACACAGAACAAAACACATTGCAAATAAAACAAAACAAAATAAATACAAAAATGAAAAAAAAGAAAATAAATATAATATGATAATTCCTACAAATGCATTGTTTTAATTTCATTTTATTGGAAAAGCATTTAGGAAATTGCGGCAATAAATAATCCATTAACACATTGAACGCAATCAAATTGTCTGCATTCTTATTTATTATTTAATACTTTGGGTGAGATTAAATAAAGTATTAATGGATTTCCCATTCTGTCATACATTTTCAGACCTGATTAATGTACTTATTTATTTAGGTAGGAAGCAGATGTTTCAAATAATACTTGTAAACGAAAGTATTAGCTGAAATGCATAATAAATGCATTTTTTCTATATTTTTAACACTTTTTGGTAAGATTAAATAATTAAATGATAAAGCTTCTTCTTTAAATTTAATTTTTCATAAGTGAAAATTCCCATAGTCAAATTCCCATAGCATTATTTTCTTAAATTCCGGTATTCATTTGCCAAAATTTATTTGATTTTTAATTCAGATATTTGTATCATATAAACTGACGCTTCTGCATACGAAATTCAGCTTCAGTTTATCAGGTTTTATATGCAGATTTGGCCTGTCTTGAACCCGGAGCTGCCATAAACCTTATCTCGACTTTTGCGATCCCTGCATAAAAATGAAAAACGATTTAATTTCATTTTCATAAACCAAAAATGCCAAGAAATGCAAAAAAAGAAATATATGAAAAAAAATCAAGAAAGATCTGAGTAAAAAGTGAAAGTTTTCGATCGCACATTGTTATAATTTTGCGCTGGCAATGACAGGCAGAGAGGGAGGGAGAGAGGGAGTGGAGAGAGAGGGGGAAAGGAGAAGCAACTGAGCGAAGAGTGCAGAAAAATATTTAGGTTGCCCGGTCAAGATGGAATATTTATGCCATTTATGACACGAAAGGCCCTCGAAACGTGTGCCATGAATATCTGTCCCTCTCTCTCTCTCTCTCTCTCTCTCTTCCACTCTCTTTCTCTTATTATATTCACCACTCTTCGGTCTCTGTCGCTGTTGCCACATTTTTGCATATTTGCCGCACGAAGTGAGGCAAGAAAAACAGAAAATCAGTTGGCCAGATAAAACTAAGCCGAAAATAAAGCGCAGCCAACGAGACGTCGTAAAGGCAATCGAAAGCGAAAGATCTGTGAGACGATATGAGGAGCATATGGACGTGTGGACAACTGGACAACTGGACAGTTGGACACACTGATCCTCGTCTGTGGGTGGCAGCGGGCGGCAACCGATTTGCATATTGGAACGATTGAACCTGGTCCAAAACCGACAACAGACAACGGACAGCGGACAACAATTGTGTGTACGACAGCGCCCCAAAACACAACACACTACTAAGAGACAATCCTCTGAAAAAAATACAAAAAGAAAAGGAAAAAGTGAGATCTGTTGGTTTATTTTTTTCGTGTGGAGGCAGCGAAAATGTCATGCGGTTTTATGACTTCATTAGCGACAACCGTCCAGGAATTTAATGGTCACTCCAGGCAGTTGCTGTAGTTGTTGCAGTTGCACTTGGAGTTGACAAACAAATTTGTGGCACATTTTCGTGCATTTTCCAGGCGCTTGATGAGCAGCCAAACAAAACGAAAGTTTAGTGCAAAATAAATAGAAAACAGGAAAAGAAAAGAAAATACAGAAACTAATCAGAAGTTTTGGCCAAGCAATCGAAGAACCTGGACAACATGTCACGAGCCATGTGGCAATCCGAGTGCTGCCAGTTGCATGATGATAATGATGTTGTTGCTGCATATGAGGTCGCCTTATAATGAAGTCGTGCATGCCACAAAACGACAGATTTACTCTGCTTCGATGATTAACTAAGCAACTCGCTCAACTGAAAAAATAGTTGACACCTTTTAACGCTTTCTTTACCGCGGGAATTGGCGCATATCGGAAAAATTGAATTGAAAATGCAGCCAGAGATGCAGATAAAATTGGCAAGAGTTAAGCAGAAGGTAGATTAATGAATAGATGGTAATATTTAATAATATAGAAAGGATAAGAGTTAAGGAAAAGTATAAGGAAGTTAGCAAGAAAAAATATTGAGATAATTTTAGCTATAAGTCTTTACTTGCAGATTCCTTTTTAGATTCCTCATATAAAAACGTAATTAAAAATCGATTTAATATTTAAAGCAGATAGAGTCAAGTTTAAAGCTAGAGATTCTCTTTAGTTTCAATTTGTTATAGCTATAAATTAATACTAAAATTAACGTGTTCTATTGATGACATTATAATCAAACAATCTTAAGTCAAATTAAAGAAAAGAAAAGAAAAAGAAAAAAAGAACAGTCGTTAGAATTTCAAAGAAACTTTTTTAATTAAAAAGCGGTTTGGAAAATCAAATTGTAGAGCAATTGAATTGAAATTGTACTTAAGATTTATTGACATTTGAAAGTCATATTTTGGGGTTAATTAGATTTCGATATCAAGCACTTTAATTACTGAAAGTTTAAGCGCGATACGAGTGTTTTTGATTTATTGGGGCAACTCGAGACGAAATGTGAGCCGAAATGTGGCAATATGTATATATTTTTGAGAAAACAAGACACAATGCTCGTAGATTGACGTTTACAGGCTTTCAATAACTTTCCATGGGACTCGGCAAGCCCACACTGAAAGAAAGAAAGATACATTGTCGGATAAGAAGAAGTACAGAGAGCTCAACTGACATCGCTGACTTCTGACTTGAGGCTGACGATAATGTCGTCGTCGTTGATGCCGACAGGCGAATCATTCCCCAATCCCCATTCTCCATTGATTCTCCTGCTCCTTCTCCTTCAGTCACCATCCCAGTGTTGCCACGATCGAATGCCACATGCATCATCATTATTATCATCATTGTCAGCTGCATGCAAGCGAAAAATCCAACTACTGCGCATGAATGAATCACTGAGGATAGTCAACGTTGCCACAACGTTGCTGTTGCTGTTGTTGTTGCTGCTACATGGAACCAGGCTATGAGTACGGACACGCCGTCTAACAAGATCGCTGCATAGATGCTGCAGCAGCAGGGCGCAGTTGAGGGAGGAGGGTGGAGGGAGGGGGAGGGATGCGGCATCATGCAACGTCTAGCGAAAGTCGCGACAAAACTCTCATTGAGCTCGAGAGGCACAGCAAAATCCAAAGCAGGCCGTGTAGCTCCATAATGATGAATTAGGCTGCTGTCATGTCATGACAAAGTCGCTGCATCTGCATGCGATTGCCAGCACAGTGGGGCAAATGTGCAAAGACTGCACTCATTTCATATAAATATATAAACTTATTCAAATTTAATTCGAGCATGACAGCACTAATTTAATAAATAAACACCTTTAGCTTTAATTATTTAATAGATAAATACCTTTCACTTTAGTTCGAGCATGTAAATTATAAAAATACATATTTTTCTATCATTTTTATATTTTAAAACACTTTAAGTTTCACATATTTCTTTTTATTATCCACAAAATGTGGTTTATTATAAAATACAAATGAAAACTTATGCACACAATAAATATTAAAAATTGTTTATATATGATATTACATTATGATCACACTTTTCGGCAGCTTTGTGCCACTGTGCGGAGTAGAAGCTGCGGTTGTGCTAAGTAAGTAAACACTGGCAAAATGCAATTGCAAATGCGAATATTCAAACGTAAGTAGGAAGTGGAGTTTTAAATGAGCAGCCAAAATACAAAATACAAAAAAACAAAAGTGAAGGCAAACCCAAAGAGAGAGAGAGAGAGAGAGAGAGAGAGATGCCTGTCTGACAAATCGTTTGCTGTTCGACTTAGGCATCGTTTACTGTCTGTTGTCTGTTGGGATTGGCGCTGCCTGCTCCTAAGTGAAATTCAGTGTACAATGGATTTTCTGAATTTTCTTTTCGTTTTTAATACGTTTTGTAGTACTTTTCTTTCAGCTTTTGTTGTGCCACGTTTAGACGATCCTCATGTTGCATGCAAATCGAGAGAAGTGTGTGTGTGTGTGTGCGTGTGTCTGCCTCCATTTGTGGGCTGTGGTTTTGATCCGTTGGCGTTTCGCTAATTAATTGTGGCGACTTGTCGTTGCCAATTAGTTGTGGCATAAGCAGATGACATGTTGTGTCATGTTGCAGCAAATGAAGTTATTATCCATGCCACAGAAATGCTGCTGCCACTTGGCCTTCTAGCTGCTCAGGTTAATTGCCAACAATAAGATTCAATCAAGCTAATGACGGAGCTGGCAGAGCACTAACCAAACCAGCTTTCAGTACTTGCAACAGCTGCCCCAACTTCCTTGGTTTCATGTTCCATGTTGCATGCTCCACACAATTGCAATTTATGAGTGACTCCAAGTTGCTTCAACTTGCTGCAAGTTCGGATAAGGAGACCTTACCGGGTTGCAACCTCGTTGCAAAACTTTCTTTCAGCAGCCCCAAATTATAGATAAACAGGAAAAGAACGATTGTATACAGCTTGAGGAAGCTTTAATACTCTACTAGATTTTATAGAGCATTTCAAAGCATACCCATAATTTGTTTATATCGATCCGAAGAGATTTGATTATTTTAAAAGGTAAATTTTTTGCACACTAAAATAATGATTTCAAGTTTAACGCAGTTCCTTTAAAGAATTTTCATTTTATAACTCACATAAATATTTCCGTTGCTCAACTATCTTTTTAATTATATATATGAACTGATTTCTAAAATTGTATGTTAACTGTGATGAGAAGGACATGCTAATAGTTCTAAAAAAGACCGAGTACCACTTGATTTTTATTTGTTTTCAGGAATATTTTCTTTCTTGCAAACATTGAAAGTTATATTTTTAACGAACACTTGAATGCAGATCGGTTAAATAGCTATAAAATCTATGAATTTTAGCGAATTCTGGAAGTACATATGACGCAAAGTTTCTCAAGAATAATATCTGATAATATCAAAGGATCATTTAAAACTGTCTGACAAAATCTTAATAGCTTTTCTAAGAGTATTTAATTCGCCGGTGTACAATAGAGTTGAAAAAGCGTAAATAGTTTTGTTGCCCTGGGACTTCCACAGTGATCCCTCTGCCAATTGGATCAGGGGGGCAAATTCAGCTGCAGTCGCTGCGATTAATGAAGTTAACGAGGATGCAACAAGTAGCTGGGATTATTTTCTGAGCAGCGATTGAGTTGCACAGTTGCGGAAATTAAGCAAAAGTTAGATTAGTAGACCCAAGAGTCGTTTTTTAATAAGGTTTTCAATGAATATTTTATTAAACAAAATATTACGTTGCACAGGAGCGAAATATTTCTACTTTACTAGGTGTCATTTAGAAACTTGATAGACCAGGTTTACTGTAGATACTTTAATTACATTACTAAAACATGCTTTTAGAATAAACTTTAAACTTGTAATCAAATGATTTTCAAGTGTTAGTTATTAATATAAGAAGCACTCAAAAGAGATTTTCCAGACATTTTTAAATAGGAACAATTAAAGTCAAGTTAATTGTAGCAAAACACAAAATCTCGGCCATATAAGGGGTTAAATATTCTAATTGTTATATAAGCCAAAAATAAATTATCTCTGTTGTCAGTTCTTCCCTTAGACATGACAAATAAAATATTAAATAGAAAATTGCTTGGAGAAAGGATCATCTTAAGCTCTAGATATTTATAAATTTTTTTAATTGCACTTAAGACTGAATTTCGAGAGGTTGAAACTAATCCAGACTTTCCAGCAGAACCGTAAGAATGCTATAACATTGCTTGAGTATCTGTTAGATGTTGAATAAATTGCAAATATAATAATTGACATTGAAATGTGATACTCACGGCCATATAGCTGAAGAGATTAAAGGGCGGAAAAGCATTGGCGGCCATGCTAAGTGGCGATTGAGCCCGTTGCATGATGAACTTGATGTCCCGCTGGACTTCCGGTTTGTAGGGTGACCATTCGTAGACATCGTAGGCAGCCAGGGCTACATTCTGCGACTGCTCGGTGACCATATCGCCGGCAATGCACCAATAGGAGAGATGCAAAAAGGATAACACCATAAATATGACAAATCTGGCTGCTATTGTCGGATCATTGCGGGCGACAAGGGACACAAATGTCGACAAGGAGATGAGCAGAAAGGCAGCGACCAATTGCATTATCATTGGGGCAAAAAAGGCCTTATTGGTACGATTCACCAGGCTGCAAAAGGATAACAAATGATTGTTTAATTTGATTAAATCCAATACCTTAAATTTAATATAATTGTAAAAATTGCTAGCAACATATAATTTAATTTAAATAATCCAAATTATTTCAGTCACATTTCCAATTAAATCATTATTTAAGTAAGATTGATTGAAATTAAATTATCAAGATTAGTTGCTTCGTTACTTAAATAAGATTTTATCAATCCTTTCATTATAACTTAAATTTAAATGAAATTAAAATCATTTACCTACAGTTGATTACAGATTTAAATTTTTATAACTATAATAAAGGCCCTATTTATTATTTTAATAGAGTGTCTAATGTAGTTATCAATTTTCAAATTCAATCATTATTTTAATTAGATTTTATCAATTCTTTCATTGTAACTTAAATTTAATTGAAATCAAAATCATTTACCTTAACTTAATTACAGATTTAAATTGTTACAACCATAATAAAGGCCCTATTTTTTATTTTAAAAGATTATCTAAAGTAGTTATCAAATCGAAACATACCTGATAATTCTCTGATGGAATTCAACCAATTTGTAAAGCTCCTCTCGAAACAGTTGCTCATTATTGCGACCCAACTTGGATAATCCTTTAAGTTCCAGACACAGAATCTTCAGATTGCAGCCGAGTTGAGTAAATATGTGACATGACATCAAGTCCGTAAACAGAACACAAAGCATATTATAATTGAGCACGAAACATTGCCAGATATAAACGAAAATGTGCGCCACGGGATGTTTCTCCGGATCGTGCCAGTTAAAAGGATAAACGGCATGAAAGGGTAACTTTTGTTTGGTCCAAACCGGCTGTGATAAGGCCAAGATATTAAATATGGCAACGCCAAGATGCCAACCCACACCCAGAGTCGATTCCAAGAGAAAAAGATAACGTTGTTGAGCGCGTATTTCAGTTGCACTTCGATCACTTCTCAACTCCCGATGAAACTTATCGATCTCATCGACAACTTCGTCCACGCGGTCCGCACAAAAGTAAAGATAATGCCACTTGATGATCAGATAAAGGGTCTAGAAAAAATATAAAAAGTATAAATATAAATAAAAACTTAATTATAGAATAATGCTATACAGTTGGAACTTAAGTGAACAGCTGGAAAATAGTTAAATCGCATACAAACCCCAATAATCCACAAAAGATCCTGACCCAAATCGACTATATTATCTGAGGATTCCGGTAGAGCACATATAAGTGTACTAGAAAAAGCCGTGATATGAACCAAAATAAAGATATGCCAAATACGACGAATGAGCGAAAGACTCTCCTGCTTATTCGGAAAGTTCCAACATACTCTAAATATATAAAAATATATCATTTAAGAAAATTCACTGAATTTGGAATTTTTGCTTAGAAATATGTTATTACATGAGTTGCATGCGATTGTAGTAAATTGATGAGTGTTGTGGATGCTTTTGATATCGTACAACCTGCCAATAATCAATGGCCTGTTCATAAATACGCCGCCAACTCTTCTGCTTATAGTCACCCATTGATCCTGATTGTTACTTGATATTTGACTGTTAACTTAAGCTCTCACAACTTGCTTTTATACGGAAGAAGTTTCAGGGTCGCATTGTTTTTAAATCGATAGAGAATTAAATATTTATATTCCATATTTAACTCTCGATAGCGGCAAAGATACAAATTATATCAATTTTTCCAGTAAATTATATTCAGCTTGTGTAACTGCAGTCATCTATAATTTAAATATTATAGCTTTATTATAAACCATTCTTTGTTTATAAAGTTCTGCAGGGATTGCATATAAAAATTATTGCATGTAAACATTTTTTAACTAAGTGGTATTCTATTTGCAAATCTTTATCATAACATTACATTACAAAATAGATCACATCTTCAAAGAACCACAATAAAAGTGGTTACTTTTAATTTCAATAAAAAAAATGAAATTTGATTTTAATAAAAATATAATTTATTTTTAATAAAAATTTGACAATAATTTCTATCCATCATTTGTATGATAAAAAATTAAAATTATTTTATTTTTTATTTATATAACTTGAAATGATTTTAATAATTTAATAATAAAATGTAAAAACAAAATATTTATTTTATGCAATTCCTGACATTGCTTTGTTCTGTTTTGTTGAAAATTCCTCTCACTTTATAGTTTCTCCGTATTACCATAAAAATGGAATTGTTTTATGAGATGATCATAGTTCTATTGCTCTATAAATAATGACGTCTTTCAAAAACCACAACTATAACTAATTTATTCCTGTCTCTTGTTAGAATACAGTTTTTTTAAAATATATACAGATTTTTAAAACATATAATATAAATTAAGAAATATTTCTATCTCAGATTTATCTATAGCTTCATTTCAGCCCTGTTTTTATAATTTGCAGTGTTACGCCCACATAATGCAAATTGCAATAGAATTTTCCAGCTGCTCTATGACTTGATGATTGTTATGGCAATTGGCATAAGCAATGTATATAGAAAATATAGGAAAATTATAGAGCAAGGCTTCAATTAGGCAACTGATACGCAGTTTCTGCTGTATAACGAACAAAAAAAAAACAATAACACGATTTTCAACATTGGCAATATACTTGTAGATTACTTGGTGGTGTTGCCTGCTGTTGGCGGTGGTGCTGGTGGTGCTGATTCAGCTGGTGGTGCTGGTGGTTACTCTGCCAGTATTTGTGGTTCGCAGTTGCCACAAAGTTTTGCACTTTTATCGTGCGTTTTGCAGACTTTTTCCTTTACTTCGATTCCTTTTATGGCAACAAAAATGCATTTTACAGTTCGTTTCTTCAAGCGCAAATCTTTAACGGCTTGCAAAATATTGGATTGCCAAATTTGGTAGTCAACGATATGGATGTGGATGTGGATATGTATGGAGTCTAGAACGTCGCATTTCTGTTGCCTTTTGACTTTTGCTATCTATTCGTTGACCTGAACTCGATTCGACTAAAATAAAATAAAATAAATTTCAAAAATAAACACTGCTGTGTTATTTGTAACATCACCCGCACATTGAAAGACATGGGTCTTATTAATCTGGATAGCATTTGGTTGAGACTTGTCGCCGCATATTCGTATTTGGCAAATGGACATGTCGCTGCATGTCCATGTCGCCGCTTCATTAGGCTTGCAACAATGTTGCATCAACGAATCAACGACAACTCTGACAATTTCCATCAAATTCTGTCCAACTTGTTGTTACTTTTTGCACTTTCCAAAGGTATTTCGATGCTCTTGGCAATTGTGTAACATTTGACTAAAAGATTTCAATTCCTATGTTTTATTGATAATAATATATGTACTAATTTGTATCTGCAGCAATGTTGCTGAAATTTGGTACAGTCTCTTCTTTTGCATTAAAAAGTATATTTTTTTGATAGGATTCCATCGGTTCACTCAATCATTTAGTTTCTACAAAACTAACCATTATTAAAGATTTGTCTAACAAATTAAGAAACTTTAAGTCATATCAAGACTTCAGCATCTTGATTTAGTTTTCCTACAATGCACAATAATATATAGATAACTATGTCGAGAAATATTACTTTTTGGAATAAACATTTTGTAAAGCAAGCTCTACAAATGTAAGCAATATATTATTCTATTTTCCGTCTATATTAAGTAAGTCTTATTATTAAATCGATAGAAATTGTGTTTGAATGATTTTGAATTTAATTTTGTATAACTAACCAAGTTTTTTCAATGTAAGTGTTTAAAATCTTACTATTTCAATAGTTCTGTTGAGTTTAAATAATATTTTTATGTGAATATCACGTTTTTATACTTTGCGACTAATTTAAATATAAGTTAAGTATATGATATAGGCCTTAATATAAAATAAAGCTCTTTAAATTATATTTTAATATGCCGTACAATGATAATGATTGCTCTGAAATATTAGTAACTGCTTTAAATTGATTTATATAGTATTTTACAACACTTTTTGCTTATATAAATATTGTTTAAATATTACTTAAATATTCCATATAGTATTTTTTCACTAAATGTATATTTTTTAAATAAAGAAAATTCTAAATAAAGTGTATGCCAGCTGCGTCACTTTTTTAATTCAATTTAAGCCTTTAGTTTTTTTTTTCGGCTAGACCAAATGATGGTCGAGATTTGAGATGCAAGCTTTCGCTTTGGCCAAGAGTTAGCAGCCAGATAGCTTTGCCAACTTGGTAGATTGTCGTTAGTCTGTTGGTCTGTTGGTCTGGCAGTCTGGCAACTGGCAACCGGTACAGGTAGCACTACAATTTGCGCGCTTGTCAAGTGTACGACAACATTACGCGCAATTGTTCAATGTCAATGCATTTGATGGGCATGAAATGCCTCTCCAGACACAGTTGATGTATTGCTGTTGTTGTTATTGTTGTTGTTGCTGCTGCTGCAGCTATTGTTGCAATTGTTGTGCTCATTCATTGTTTTTAGGCGGCATCTTCAGCTGGCTACAATTCCCATGTGCTGACATGTTGTGTGATAACGAAGCTGCCTCCTAAGTGCGCGTTATTGTCGCCGACAGAGAGACAGACGGACAGACAGACGGAAAGATACAGGGATAGGCAAACAGTTCGTCAGTTTGGCAATCGGACAATTCGTCAGTCAGTCAGCCATGTTGTATGCAACATGTGGCAGCCTATGAACTCAATTAAGCTTTATTTTATTTATTTGTTAATGCTGACGTAACCAAGACGATCGAATATAAATTATATTTTCTTTATTTATTCATTTATCTCATCGAAGGCAGATGAAAATAATTCCAATTGCTTGTTTTTATTTTAATTCATGGATTATAAAAAGAAATTTCTATTTTTAATATTTTAAGATCAATTTTGTTATTTAATTTTTAGCTTTTCTATTTAGTTCTTTTACTTATTGATATTCTCTTTTGTATTTTATATTATTACACTAAATGTATTTCAAGTCACATTTAAGCTAAGTTATTGAACTAATTAAAAAACTACACTTTAATTTATTTATATTATTTCCATGTATTTGTCATATTTTTTAATGCTATTTTAAATACTATTTGCTTTTATTATAATTTACTTTTACTCAAATCCCAATTATTAAACTTTCTGTATTACATACGATGATTATAATCTGTATTATTTATGATACTATTAAGTAAAATGATCGGATCGATCATTAAGCTGCTCATCTACTTGTTTACGTTGTCTACATACTCGAGTACTCGCAATGACTCAAAACTATTCACAAAAGTATTCATGATGATAGACCAAGTAGAACTTGGCATGTGTTTAAGCCTAGTTGCAGTTGCAGCAACGCCCCAGTAAGCCAACTTTTATTACAACTGATCATAGATCTGTGTAAAGTGGAGATCAAGCAAACATTTCCATTGAAGTTGCCTCCTTCGGGGTCTAAAGTAGCAAACAATGTTTAAAAGCCGCTCATTTCGAGTGATTTTTCGGTTAATAAATGCATCAAAATGTTGAATCTAAAGCATTTTTATGTCGTATAATTAATCACAATTATATATTTCTATGGGCCCAAAAGTAAATGGCCTGGACAATGGCCAACAAAGCGAATCGACTTTGACTTTGACTTGAATGTGAACATCTGGTTGTTGTTCTCGTTGCTGCTGTTGTTGTTGTTGTTGTTGTTGTGGACTCTGGGATGCGGTTACTTGTACTTGGCGCCACGGGGGGTTGCACGGACTAAAGAGAGAGGGAGTTGCAGAGTGAGAGAGCGAGGGAGAGCAAGTGAAATGGGGAGAGGGGCGCACTAAAATTTTATGACTCTATTATGAGAGTGGCGGCCATTCAGTTTCCAGCTACGTTCCCGCTTCATTGTCCAAGCCCTGGCTATTGTTCTAGCAACGTACAGGGGGGGCAGCAATAGGGAAGGGAGAGGAAAGAGGGGGTTACACTGAAACACATAACACCAACTTCTGAAATCAAGCAAATTCATCTTATATATTTAAACATATACCATTTAAATAAATAACTTAAACTTAGCATATTCATCTAAGCAAACACAGTTCTTAACATAAGAATAAATTATGGAAAGTATTGAAATTAATTATTTAAGAAAAGTATTAAAATGTCATATTTCATTTATACCTCGATGTTCAGTTTAAAGAACCTTTAAAATTTGTTTTATATTTGCTGACTTGAATATTAAAGAACTTTTAGTCTCATAACGCAGATGAGTTTTCTAATTTTAAGAATGTACTCAACGCATTTTGATACAAATATAAGTACTGAGAGTAGAATCTAGATTTAAGAATATTATTTTTATCAGTGTAGTGGCTGTAGTTGTTGCTGGTTGCTGAGTCTGAGTTGCACTTGCCTCTTTGCCTTTGCTTTTGGCCTCTGCATATGCGCAAGTGGATGCCAAAGATTTCAGCATACAGATTATGCAAGCAACACACACATACATACACCTCTACACACACACACATATATATATATATACATAAAGTTTGCCTTTGGGCCGCCGTAATTTATAACTGAGCTAAAATAGCCGAGAAAAAAGCTTTGCGGCAAACACAAAAAATAATGCACACAAATTTGCGTTGAACTCAAGAGTTGAGGCTAACATATGCCCCCTCTCCAACTGCCCCGCCTTCCCCTCTTTACGCCCCCTTTTGACCATGTGTCTCTTGCTGCCACGCCTCTCAGCCCAGCTCAGCTCCTGCTCCATGCAACAATAAACTGCATTCCTTGGATATTAATCACAGCAGCGACACGCTTATGAATAACTCAACTCCACTCGACTCTCAAATCTCCATTCTTCTCCCTCTCTCTCTCTCTCTCTTTTCCCTCTATATCTCTGTCTCCTCTCTATCTTTCACTTCTCTAAATTATGTTTATTATTGAAATTGTGCTATCAGAAAACGCAGTTAAAGTTTCAGATTGTGACAATGCAACAAATATTTTTTCAGCAATTAAATATATAATTAATAATGGTTAATTAGTTATTTGCATATTAAAATATTTTGTAGATATTTATTTACTATAATTTAATTACTTATTTACTTATTTTGTTTGAGTTCTAACAGAAAAACACATTGTTTCTTATGTTCTTTTTGTTTCTAATTGAATGCATAAATTAAGTTGCTTATTCGTCAGATAAAATTCTTTAAATTTCTTTAAAATTTCAATAATTATTTATGTCGACTGATTTTTGAATATATTAAATAAATTTAAAATATAAATACGGAAAAAATCAAATACTTCCTTTGTGATTTTTAAATTTCGGCAGTTTGAAAGTTGGAAATTCAGTTTTTAATTTAAATCTTATTTACTAATATGACTTCTTTTAGTTGACGTTATTTGAATTCCTTCATTACAATTATTTGTTCATACGCTTCTCTTAAAATATGGCCAAGATAATATTTATTGATACAATTGAATTCACTCCCAAGTGTGCAATGTACAGGGTATCAGTTAAGCTGATAGAACACATGCTGCAACAGGACTGTAATCTGGAATATTTATTAACAATATTGGCAACATGCGGCTGTTGTTGTTGTTATTGTTGTTGTTATTGATTCGAGTGGCGTTGGCCGCTAAGCAAATGCAGCTCGCGTTCGATCGATTGATAATGGCAACAACAGCAGCAACAACAACAACAACAACAACGACAACAACAACAAACACTCGCTAGAGGCAAAGACAACAACAGGCGAGACATGCCTGAAATTAAAGGCCAGTTCCAGTTCCTGAACAGCCGCAAAAACCCGAAACACACAATTAATATTTATGACCTTGCCTAGCTGATATATTTACCTGGGCGCACACAGGTAAATGCCACGATTTATCATAGTCATAGTCGAAGTTAAGCTATGAATAGCCATGAGTATGAGTATGAATATAAGTCTGTGTCTTAGTCTCCGTCTCTGTCTCAGTCTTTGCTTAGATACAGCCACAAGGATAATAGAACTGTTAACATGAAAATAAAATTCAAATCAATTGCATTTATCTCTGGGCTCCTCATTCACATAAGGAATATTTTTTAGCAATGGCAAAGGCAAACAAATAATAAAAATTTAATCACACTTTATATACTAAAAATTAGCAAAAATTTTAGAATTAAAAAATTTGGATATTTAAAAAGAAAAACAAAGATATTTAGAGCACACAAGACACGTAATTTAAAATAATCAATATAAAGTTAGAAAAAATGCTAAGGCGGAAATCAAAAATAGTTTATTAAACCTTATTATTAAATGAAGATTCTCCCTTTTCTTATTTCTTTGTTATTTTTAAATAGTTTTACTTAATAATCTGTATTTTTGCTGAATTACTTTATTGTTTTTTCCTTTAAAATTTAACAAAAATATAAAACCGTGGTAGGAAAATAAATTTAAATTTATTACTCTTTATATAAATTTCTTATAAAAAGAATGCCTTATTTTGGTTTCTTTTAGTATTTCTATTTTACTTTAATTATATCTGGATGACCTTTCCTTATATTTATTTTCTTAGTACTTAGTATTATTTCTTTAATATTTTATTTAATTAATTTAAAAACATATATTTTTAGATCTGACTTTTCTTACTTTTGCACTCCACTTTTATATTTTATTGAAACAAATTTTGGTTTGAAAATTTTTATTTCTATATTGAATACTTTCTTGCTCTGTTATCCTTATTTATTAAATGTTATTCCAAATATATGTATTCTTTCTATTATGGTTCGATACTTATATGATTAACATATCTCTGTCTCTCTTGCCAATGCAATAGACAGTTTAAACGCTAATTTAAAAAACAGCTAGAAAATTCTAATGATTTTTTTCATTCATAATATATGCAAATTTAACTAATTAGCTGCCCAAAACAAAAACCAACTGCATAAAAACTCAATTCAACTGACGCTCATGTCAGCTGCACAATACCTCAAGTGGCAGAGAGAGAGAGAGAGAGAGTGAGTGAGATAGGGACAAAGAGAAGCCCTTTGACTACCTTGCTGGGTGGCTAATTAAGTCAACTCCCGTGGCAGCAGTAACAACAAAAACAACAACAACAAGAACTATAATAACAAGTGCATGCATATTTCAGCATGAAAATATTCATAATTAAAGTGCGTGAGTCTCGGCACAAGGGTGACTCTGCACCTGTATGTGTGTGTGTGTATATTATTGTAATAGCATAATTAATTTATTAATTAGTTTTGTTTTCTGCTGTTATTTATTTTTTTTTTTTTTTGTATTATTAGTTCGCACTCAGTGAAGCATGTAGCGTGCCATGAACACAGCGGGAGAATGCGAGTAATTGAAGCTGCCCACGCACAAAGAGTCTGAAATAATCCCCATTCCATACCAATAAGAAACCCCGACTATATCCCAGACACACAAGCAGACACACAGACAGACACAGATACAGTCACAGTTACAGAGAGTTGACTGTTGAGACAGGTTCAAGGTGGAAACAGTAGCGACAACAATTAAATGGTTTTTTGGTCAGGTATAACTAAACAAACGAGCAATAAAAATAAAAGAAACGCCGAAGATTTGATGCACTATATTATAACTTCGACAGATTGTTCCTTTGATATACATAAAGAATACTCAACTAATTTAAGTCAAAGCTAGTCGGGATATATAAGACAATAGCAGCTGTATAACTTGTGAAATTGCTTTTGATTAAAATTTTTATAAAATCAATATTTTTGAGCGATTTTTCCTATGGCAGTTATATAACATAATTATCCGATTTAAACCAGATAAAAATGTAATGCATTCTCTGTGAAAGTTGTTGAAGTATATTAAAAATGACCAAAGTTTTCAATATTAAAAGTGGAATTTCCATAGGTCGTTTTTTATGTCAGCTATAATATATAGTAATCGGATCTGATATGAGCTTTTTAACTGAGAGAATAATTTAGTAAAAAACAAGAACATAGTATAAATATATATAATATATACAAATATAATATAGTTTTTCTTTTGCCTTACAAGTTTCTTGACCAAATTGGCATAGCTTTTTGGTAGTGTATGAATACCATTCACCTTCAGCTTCAACTCCATTCAATGGCAATTATCAAGACCGAAAAAGCGCCAAACAGATTTTTGTATGCAAGTTGCGAGTTGCAAGTTGCGAGTTGCAAGTTGCAAGTTGCAATTTGCGGCGCTTTTCATTGTCGGCTATGCGAGCAATGCGACGACCTCCGTCGTTGTCGTTGTCATTCTTTTGCCAGCTACTGTAGTTATTGTTGTACTTCTTGCTGTTGTTGTTGTTAGTCTCAGACAATTGCAAAATTGTCGCCAGCTCTCGAAACTGAACCCCAACCTGAGGCTGAACTCCAAGCAAGCCGGTCTTCATAGGCAGGCATACCTGTCGCGCATACTCCAAATCGTTTAGCAATTGACTGACGATTGTTTTTCGTTTTTCGTTTTTCGTTCTCTTTTTCTTTTTCTTCTTCTTTTTCATTTGCTCATTTGTTTTGTCTTTTTGGGATTTTTATTTTGCTTGTTTTTGGTTTTGAGAGCGAGAACTTCTTCGGCCAATCGACAATCGTTTCGTTCTCAGGGCCAAGTTCGTCGGCCAGGCTAAAGCTCATTGTCATCAAGACGCGCCTTAATGGCGAACTCTTTGACTCAGCTCGTTGCCAATTTACGTAGATCGTGAAGTGCTTCAGACTACGCAAAAAAAACTATTGAAGTCCTAAGTAATTGCAACTCCCCAATCTTTCCACTCATGTAACTTGGCCAAAACTCTGACGATTATCAGTTGAGAATGTGCGTTTTGACCTTGTCTTAAATTTTCCCGAGCTTGATAACTTAAATTATCCAGCAAAAGTGTTTTAAATAAAAAGAAATGTGACCTTTAAAAATAACTAGTGGTAACACGGAAGAAACTGTACATTGATGGAACAAAATTACATTTTTCAACTTAAAGGCTGAATTAATATAGTGTCTAAACAAAGACAAAAATGACATTTCTCGAAAAAATAAGTCAAGTATCAAAGTTAAGACGGTGAGAAATAATCAATTAATATTTTGATGCAGAATGAATTTTGAGACCAAATAATGATCAACATGATATTCCGCAAAAGGATCGGAAATTTTTAGACAAAAATATGATAGTTAGAAGTTTTTGAAAAAGTTTTAAAAGGCAAGTATGGTAAACTGAACAGTGATGATAAAAAAATTAATTTTTTAAATTAATAAACTTTTGATGAAGTATCAAATAAGAAGAAAAGTAATGACAAATTTTATATATCGCATTGAAATAGGACTAGTTTTGACAAAATTATGGCAGTTTCAAAATCTATGTTAGGTTGAATAGATATTTAACTAATTTTAATTTACGCCTAGTTTATTTCGAATTTTCAATATATATTTAAAGAGTTAAGGAATCTTTCAGTGTTATGAATGTTCCCTGACATTATTAGCTATCTGCGAAATGCTGATCAAATGTTTGGCATTCGCATGTGGCAGTTGCAAAGCTGCAAAGTTGCACAGTTTCAATGTTGCATGTGCCTAAACATGCAGCGCGATAATCTTGTGGCAAGTGCCCCTCATACCGATGGCGATTCATTCAGTTGAGCGTATATACCATACATATATACATATATATATATGTATATATGTGTTTGTATTTCTTTTTGCGACTTGCAGATCATGGAATCTGAGGAATTGAGACAATTATTTGCACATCGTGTATGTGGAGACAAGTTGCAGTTGCACAAAAGCCACATGCGTGAGATGCTGCATCAAAACATTTGCGAAATTCATTAAATAAAAGTCGTGAAGAGTCCGCGAATCGGCGAAGAATCGACGAAGAAGGGGCAGAATCTTCAAACTGCCTGCGAGTAGAGTTGCAGGCAAAAATATTTGACAAAACGCCTCTTGCGAGACGCCGCCGAAGACGTCGTCAACCATTTTTGGCTGCCCCACGGATCGCACACACAATGCGGTAGGTACACAGAAAAAAAATGGGTTTGATTCTGCTTCAAATTATTTTTATATTGAAGGAATAAAATAATAATAAAACTGAGATGTGGATATAAGAAAAAATAATATGATGAATTCAACTACTCAGCTCTTCTAAACAGCAACAAATTAATATAACATTTTCCTACTAATAAAAGGGCTTATAAATATTAAATATGCCACATATAATATAGCATTTTACTATTTCTGCACCAGTAGTGTCCGATAGTTTCCGATAAACAGTTTGGAAAACGGGGCTCAAATCCTACTCAAGCAAAATCAGAAATGTACTTAAAAGTTTAACAGAATGTCGAATTAAATTAATTCGAACCAAAGAAAAAAATGTTGTTAAAGTTAAAATAAAATAACAACAAAACAAATAAATTAAAGATTTATTTATTAAGAAATGTATCAAGAATCCCAACTTCTTAGAATTATAGAAATATTTGGATTTTTTTACCACAAATTTATTTACTTTTTTCTTTGAATAACTTTTTTTATAAAAATACTTTGATTCAAAACATTTGCATTATTATTTATTCATATTTTTTGATTAAATTACTTGGATTACGTAAATATAGTATATTATAGAGAGTGGTAATTTATGTGAGTAATATTTTGACTAAATAAATAAAATATATTAAAGAGAGTGATTATTTTTGTGAGTGTAGCTTCGCCTTGACCACAAAAACAAGGGGCAAGTTCAAGAACGTTGCTAACTTAATACAAACACGACAGGAGGTTAGTATAACTCCGATACAGCTCATAAACTATATCGATTCAGTTTTTGTTTCCTGTTTTATTCTGTTTTTTGGTTTGCTTTCAATTTGAGGCAAGTTAGATTTGAGGCAGGTTGGTAACGCCCTTTTCGTGTCGCTTTCTAGACGAACTGCGAATTGCGATTTGCTAATTGAATTTTCGTATTAGTTTTGGCCTTGAGACGGAAGTTGGCCAACAGACGTATTAGACACGTTGCCACGTTGCATGTTTATGCAAATCGCGTCAACGTCTGTGCCTTGCAGCTTCGTGTGGCAGGGCGCGAAAGCAGGCGCTTAACTAACGCCTTACAATTAGCCAAAGGTCTAACAAAATGCCACGTTTAGTTGCCGGTCAAAACTCAAACTCATTGTTGTTGCCACTGGGCTGTGTGGTGTGTGTGTGTGGCAGCAACAGCTGCAAGTCTCGTGCCACAGTTTGGTATTTAAAAGTTTCGCATGTGGCAAATCTAAAATGCAAACGCTTGTCAGCCAAGTCGGGTCAAGACTCTTAACGCTTTTGCTTTTGCCAATATAAGTATCAAATTACAAAATGGCTAAAATATTGGCATTGGACATGTCCAGCGACGAGTTGCAACTGCCACATTTATTTGCGTTGCATTTCCTGCACCGGGCAACTTGTTAGTGCCACAGCAACTGTTGTTGCTTTTGTTGTTGTTGTTGGCTTCGCAAAATTCATGCACATGTTTGTGCTTCATTTTTGGACATTTCCACTGGCAGCAACAACAACAACAACAAATGCAACAAGGACGCATCGAATTCGCCATCGAATGTGGAAAGGGCAAAAGTTTCGTTGCATTTATGCGAACGGTAGCCTCTGAATCCGCAACTGCAACTGCAACTGAAACTGAAACAGATCCGAAACCCACAAATATAAACCCCAATGTCCAACGCATAGATATGCACTCACTCACAGATACATAAACAAGGAGTTAACAGACTCTTCAAGCGGTTGGTTGACGCAGAGATACCCTAGAATAGCTTCAAAGTCGCACAACTTTTATCAGTTTAAAAATCTAGTTTCAACTGCCAACCTGCAAAGTAGAGTACTAATGAAATAATATAAATATGTTAATAAAATATAACTAAATAATAATATAAAACTTTTTAAAATTCTTTGATTACTAAAAAATTTAATTACAATCTTTTCGTCATAATATTTAATCAAATTGCCGCAACTAACAAACTCAATATTATCGTCAAAATTTGCTTGATATTCAACATTATTTAATTTAGATATATATTTAAATAATTGCTTATGTGCAGTTTAATGCACTCACATATTGAAGCGTATTTTAAATACAAATAAAAAATAATAAATAAAAATTCTTTAGTATATTCAAAAAGCTATTTGCTTTGCTCTTAAATTCATGCTTTCTAAATTAAATCACACATTGAATTTAAAAGCTAAAAAATTTCACATAAAATCTCTGAAAAATATTCGAAACCAAAAATTGTTATGCGGCCTGGGATCTACTTTTTATTTTCTATATCAAGAAATGGAATTCCTTGAGCTTCCACAATTAAATTATAAATTTAACTAAATTTGCGGTTAGTAGAAGTAAAACAATTTCAGATTTTGAGAAACAGTTTTTATTCAAGATGAATAAGTAAGTAAGTTTTATAATTCCAAGCAGATACTTTTCGTTCATTTATAGCAAATACAGGGTATCAGCTGATATATGTTTACACGGATATCTACTTTTATACAGACTCATACTCATACTCGTACTCACACTCATACATTGCATATCTCCATGTAGAATAAACGCATTCGCTATTTTCCGGTTTGTTTATTTGCCTGCTTTGTGTCGTTTGTTTGTTTACGTACGTTTACGTGTAACTCGCACATCGTTTTCAAAAATCGAAATTGAAATATGAGACCCCAGTCGAAATATATACTCATCTGTGCAGATGTGTGCGTGTGTGTGTATGTGTGTGTATATGCAATACATATGTGTGTGTAAACCAAGGGAAGAGGTGAGTCGCATACCTATGCATTTATTTGTTGTTGGCATTTGTTGCTTGTCTCATTGTTTATGCGACACATTTGGTTTAGTGTTCCCTCTCTCTCTTCCTCTCTCTCTCTCTCTTTCTCTCTATCTATATTGGATATTGGATAGTTTGGCACAAGAGAATTATTTCAAAAACGAATTTTTAAATTGCAACGTTTAACTTAAAACCATAAATAAAATGCACAAATTATTTGCTTATGTATATCATATCCCTACCTCTCTCTCTCCCTCTCTCTCTTTCTCTCTCTCTCTCTCTCTTTCTCTTTCTCTCTATCTATATTGGATATTGGATAGTTTGGCACAAGAGAATTATTTCAAAAACGAATTTTAAAATTGCAACGTTTAACTTAAAACCATAAATAAAATGCACAAATTATTTGCTTATGTATATCATATCCCTACCTCTCTCTCCTCTCTCTCTTTCTCTCTCTCTCTCTCTCTCTCTCTTTCTCTCTATCTATATTGGATATTGGATAGTTTAGCACAAGAGAATCATTTCAAAAACGAATTTTAAAATTGCGACGTTTAACTTTAAACCATAAATAAAATGCACAAATTATTTGCTTTTGTACCATATGTATCTGATAAAATAATTGCAATTAGACAATCAACTAAGGACACGGTGTGGTACTTTTAGTGGTGCTTCTAGTGGTGCTTTTAGTCGTGCTTTCAGTGGTGCTTTTTGTGGGGCTTTTGGTGGTGCCTGCAGTGCTTCTTTTAGTGGTGCTTTTAGTGGTACTTTTAGTGGTGCTTTTAGTGGTACTTTTAGTGGTGCTTTTGGTGGTACTTTCAGTGGTGCTTTTAGTGGTGCGATTCGCAACCGTAGAAGTTGACGAAGAGGAAGATATTGATCTTGTCGTACTTCTTACTGTAGATACTGTAATTGGAGATCAGTTGTCTTACAAATTATTTGATAATAATTATACTTCACCTTTAATCGGTGTTGCTGTTGTCGTTGTCGTTATCGGATTTGGTGCAGGTGTTGCGGGTCTTCAAAACGCGCCAAATATATTGAATATAATTGGCTTGAACATGTTTATTTTTTGATTGATGTTGAATACATTTTTGGGGCCATCCGACCTGGGAGAACCCACTGCCTTTGATTGTTTATCAAGGACACAATTCTGCTGGGAAACACTAAAAAGATATCCCTCATTGCAAGAATTACGTGTCTTGCCCAAAAGTCCCAGGCATAAATAATATGATTGCGGATTCTCCGAGTCGACAGCTCTATAGCCAAATTTTTCATTTACACAGATATCCTGGCCTTGGGAAATGACGATAGTCAAAAGACCAATGCATAGAATATTTACTGAAAATTTGTTTTGGATATTATTTATATGATTGTTTAGAGAAGTAAAATTTCAACGACTTACCCACTTGCATTTTGAAAGTTCTTTGAGTTATTGAAGTTTTCTTTTGCTTATATATATAGCGAACAATTAACTGAAAGGTTTCGTCTCGAAGATAACAAAGATAACAGCAGTTATGTGATAAACTAATTCATTTAGTCAAATGAGAAATGTTTGACAATTGAAAGTTACTCAATTTTCTGGAAAGCAATTGCTAGATATTTTTAATTATTTATTAAAATATGAAACTGCAGTTAACAAGTTATTACAATGTTTAGTTATAGTTTGTTCTACATTAGTACATTACATTTTACATTGTAAACAAATGTTTTCAGATATAACACAATGTTGTTACCCTTACAGAAATAAAGTTGTCACGATATTTGTATATTTGTATTATAATATATAAATAAAAAAAAATATCGATTTAGTATCACAAATATTCAATAAGTTTGGGAATGCAAATATAAACTGGTGACTTAATAGCTTTTTTTATTTTCGAATATGAAACTGCAGTTTTAATATTAAATAAATTTTATTTTACTTGAAGCTTCTATTTTAAATGTATTTAGTTGATATTAAATAAAAATATTACATACAAAAATTAAAATAAGAATTTATATATTTTTAAATTTAAGGAAACACTTTAAAGCACCAGAGATACTAATATTTTATCTGCATTTCCAACATTGTATGAGAAACTTTATCGTAGATCATATCAGATCACAGCAGGCAGCTTTTTCAGATGGATACTTAAATTAATTTAAATATCGTGCTGTGTAAATGTAATCTCATAACATTTTTATACTTTTATAAATGCATCATTACAACAGAATTTTATTGGCAATCAAACAATGGACACAAACTGGCCACTTGACGTGGGCAGAACCCGAGGGAACCCGTCTATATGTTACCATATACATTACTGATTTATTGCACTCCGAGACGATTCATTAAAAATTGGATAAAGAGTCAAAATTTTTGTTTGGGATAAAACATTGATTTTATTCGATTTTAATAGCGCCGCGTTCTCTCTGACCGAAATACGTGAACAACTATAAATCGGTAATAAAATGTTACATCTGTTACAGCTGGGTTGGACAAAAGAACCGCTAACGCCAGTCAACAGTGAGGGCTAAAGTTAAAGTCCCAGTTAGGTCATAAATTTGTACAATTAAAAACGATGCTGAGTTTTTACAGTTCATAGCTGAAGAACGTGGTGGGGAAAATTTATGTGTCGCCTTGTTGGGAAAAATAAATCAGAAAATGATAGAAAATCAAAGTTAAACGTTATTCATTTTGGCCCTAAGACTAAGGCCATAAACCTCATTGGCATTTGCATGGGGAGCTCGTAAAAATGCAAGTGTTGGACAGCTGAAGTTCGGCTCGACTTTGGTTGCCCAGTTATATTTATTTTTATTTTGTTTTTGTTAGATTTCCACCCCCCATTGCGTTGTCTTAAATGCCACACATCGCATTTATATTTATATATACTCAAAGTATGCTTAATAAATCAAAACACTATTTATTCATTTTGAAATTTTAATTAGCTAGACAGCCACTCCCCAATTTCTTTAACTCTTTTCCCTATTTCCCCCTCCCAAAGCCAGTGACAAGTTCGTAATAAAATAATTAGACCGCACGCAGTGCTGCCAACGCAATGGAATTGAGAATTGAGAGTTGGAAATTTGGAATGGGAAATCGAATCGAATCGAATCGAACTGGAAATGCAGCACCGATAAGCCTATTAAATCGTGACATTCCTCATGGCTCAATCGTAAATCATATCGTATGAAGTACGCCCCCTTCCGTAACCGGCCATAGATCAATCCGAGTCGATAGTTCGATTCCTCGATTGTTCGAGTGCGTGTTCGATTTTTAACGACCCGAAACGACGTGTGCCGCATTTGAATGTACTCGTTGTTGCAGTTCAAGTTGCAGCTTGAAAACGTGCATAATTATAGAGAATAGTAGGGTATATTTGTTACCTAAAAGTGTTTGTAACATGTCTGAATGTAAGTTAGACAATAAATTCAATTTTCAATTTGGAAATTATTTTTATTATAATTTATTTATAGCAGTGAATCAAACTGAAATACATATCGGTTTTGGTTCGAGTTTAACAAGTCAATTATTCTTAAAGAATTCTTAAATATGTTTCATACCTGTTATAAATGCAAAATTAATTAAGAGATTAAAGCATTTTTAAAATGAGATTCCGCCTTGAAATTCGATTAGTTTTTGACAAAGGTATTTAAGTTAATATATGGTTAAAACTTTTGTCAAACTCGGCCTGATTTTTAGAGCAAAACTAAGTTTTCGAGTCAAAATAAAAGCGTTGTTTTGTACCATCTATGATATAAGGAAAGTATAAAAAATGAAAACTTGAGATATACAACTTTGTATTTTTAAAATTAAATGTACAAAATTTCGATTGTGAATATTATTATATTACATAATAATGAAATGAATATTAAAATAATTTAAAAGCAAAAATATTTAAAGAGTATTATCTTTGTCTTTTGACTTAATCTATCATTTCATCCCTTTTCCAATTCATAGACAGTATTAGGTAGTGTTCAAAATGACTTGTAGTTCTATGCAGTTGCCTGGTTAAGTATCTAATAATCTAACAATTTCGGGACTGTATTTTTCTCATTCTCCAACTCCAACTTTTAAGCACTTATCCAATATAAAATCTTGCATGCCCAATTTCAAGTGTCACATCGCAGACATCGATTGCTGATGGCTAATGTTATCCACTTGACAGCTAACAACCACACGATAAATTGAGGGAATATTACCCCCGATATTCCCCTCAAACAATGGAACACAAGTGAAGTGTGGAGGATTAATTTTTGGTAGGAAAAAGGGAATAAATAAACACGTTGCGCATTAAGATCAAATTACGTGATAACCGAGCAAATGTTGATAGAGGCAAAAGGCGTGTCTTGAAATCAAAATCGGAATGGGAATGGAAATCGGAATGTGGTGGCAATGCTGTCAATGGCAGCAAAGGCGGATTCCCCTCGTATACAAATTGTTTGCGTAGGAATAGATCAACACCCAACAAAAAATGGAAATAGAAATAAAAATAGAAAGACAAGTAATGCGACGTGCAGTGAAAAATGATTCGGAATAATGAAAGAATTGCAGTCAAGATTTAAGTGAGATCAAGAGGCCAAATATGAGCTGGGGCAATGAAAAATAACGAGCTAGGCTAAAATATAACCAAGCATAAAATCGAAATGGCAAACCGTTAATAAAACTGCAGCAGCAGCAGCAGCAGTTGATGTTAGAGGAAGAGTTGCCGTTGTGTGTTGTATGTGATGTCGACACCAGCAACATATGGCCATGGTTATGTGAGAATGTTGGCGATTGAAATCAAACGCCCACTGAAAGTCAAGCTGAAAGTCAACAGCAGCAGCAGCATCAACTGGTCATGGTCATGGTTAGTCTCTTTCGCCAACTGCAATTTGCATAAAACCTCTGGCCAACTGACAATTGACAACAGCAGCAGAGCAGCAGCAGCAGCAGCAACTGTTGCCTGCGCATGCGCAGCGAAATTGTCAATTCGGCAACATGTTGTGGCAACTGCGAGTGCGGCAATGGTCAAGTGCAGAAACAGGTTGCCACGCGGTGGCAGCCACTTCCTAGTGTCTTCTTGCCAATGTTGCCAGTGTTAGATTTTGAAGTGCAGATTGCTGTTGTTGTGTTGCTCTTGTTGCTGTTGTTGTGACTGCCACGTTGAAATTTGTAGCAGTCAGCAATGACACACACACTCGCACACACACACTCGCACACACACACACACACCTTGAGACACTGAAAACTGTCGCAGAAAAAATAGTTCTAAGTTTGGGGTAATTGTTGCCAACGCCAACGTGTCCTGTCCTGGCAACATGTTGCTGTTGCAGCTGCTGCTGCTGCTGCTGTTTGTTTTGTCGATTGTTTGATAGGCAGAGACTGATGATGACCATCAGAATGATGCATTTGTACACCCATGAGTTTTGACGTGAAATCTGCTGTCGTCGCCTGTCCGCAACTTTGGCATAAATTTTCGTGTGTGTTGCTGTTGCTGCACTGAAGTTGCTGCATTGATGTTGCTGCATTTCCCACAGCCAAGCAAACACAGCAGCAACATCTCGACTCTAGCGCCTAGATTAATGCGCAACTCAATTGCATACACAGAGAGAAAAATGCATTTTGCTTTCACTATTTTGTTCGATATTCAAGCAATAACATTTAATTAACTTAACTCATTTTAAACATTTCCATCGTTTTCATTTAACATTTAAAAATAATAAAGTAAGTAAATTTATTTCATAGCGAATTTTAAATGTGATCTCATAATTTAATTTGATTTTCTAAAGAATGTAAATAAATCATAAAAATGTGTATATATTTAACAAAACTATAAAAAAGTAAGACTTCAAGTAGAATAACTTAAGAATAAGATGATAATAAGGAAACGTTTACAATGAAAATATTTTTTTTTTTTACTTTAGCGATTTGTTTAAAAATAATTGATTTCAAAGTTGACATCTTAAAAATGTATTGATTTTTGAGTATCAATTTTCTACATTCATATTAAATGAAACATTAAGGTAAGGATTTAATTGTTTATTAAGTATTTTATAAGAAATGTAAATGCATTTTAAAATTAAGTGTATTATAGCAAATATTTTAAATTATTAATGACTATGTTAATTTTTTTTATTTTGAAGTTAATTTAAAGAACTGGATAAGTGTATTTCGTTTAATATTAAAATGTTATCTATACAAAGTGTATTAAATCTAATTAAAATATGTTTTGTATACAATTTGAATATGGTTAAATCAAGCATGTCTATTTTAATATTATTTTGATATATATTTTTTATACCACAACATTTTATCAGTGTATATTGTATTATAGAATCTCAGCTGGCTTGTTGGCCATTCCTTGCCGGAAGCGATGATCTTGTTAATTTGATAGTCTTGTTGGCAATGTTGCCACAGCGCCAGTCGCAGTTGCAGTTGCAGTTGCACTTGCAGCAATATATCATCATTAGAAATTTGTGAGCTTTCGACGCATTCGAACACGTACTTCATAATTGCAAAAATGTCGTTTTGACTCAGACTGAGACTTGTCAGACTTCCCTCTGGTTGCTCTGCTGTTTGCCTGCCTTTTGTGGCACGCCCACTCGTAACTCCAGTGCCCCAGATTGTCGCTGCACCTGTGTGCAGTGTGTGTGTGTGTTGCATGTGGCAGCAAGTTACAGTTAGCTCATGTCCACACGACTCCAAGTCGACGCCTCCTGATACGGTTTTTGGCCTGGCCTAGTCGTGGCCTGGCAATTAACACTAAAGCAGCAACAAATCAATTTGGCGCGCTGTTGTTGCAACTGAAGTTGCGGCTCTTGCTGTTGCTCTTGCTGTTTCCGCAACATGTTGCAGGAAGATGCGTACCAAATCGATTTGAATGCGGTGCCTATGCCAATGCCAATGCCAATGCATTGTCGACAGCCGAGGCATGCCCCCATATGTTGCATTGCTGATGCATTGCCCCACACACAACCAAATTGTTCAAAAAAAAAAATTAAATAACAAAATGTAGAAAAGGCAGCAACGGCGACTGTTGTTGCTGTGCATGTTGCTGCTGCTGCTGCTGCTGCTGCAGTTACTGCAATAATTGCTCCACTTGGAGCAGCAACAAATCGTCAGGCTTAAACTGCGGAATGTTCCCTCTCCCTGGCGAACGTTTCGCGCATACGAAATGAGACAGACAGCGGCGACAGAGACAGCGAGAAAGAGAGAGAGAGGGAGACAGAGAATGAGACAAAGACGGACGACTTGAATGAAGAGGTTTTCCGCTGCCATTTGGCTAGCCATTTTTTTCCTTTTAGCTGTCTTCTACATGGTTTTTCTATTTTTTTTTTTTTTGTTGACTTGCGTTCATTTCCATGCTCAATTTTCCAATGTTTCCTGTGCCCAGCTAACAGCAACAGCAACAGCAACAACAACCACACCACCAGCAACATCAGCAACATCGACGACAGCAACAAAGCAAACGCCGGAATGCGTTGAAGCTGCACAAGCTGCAAACAATTGTGATTATCGAACGTGGTTGTAGTTCCTTTGAATACACTAACTAAGCGCAGCTCAGCTTGAGGATGACACTGACAGCAAGCAGATAGACAGGACATACATAAAATACCTTTAAGCCCGACATATAGTGGTTGATATTTGTGAAAAATTTTCATAACTTTGTCAAAACTCAAGCGATTTCAGTATGGAATATCAGTTTATTCATTATTTTGCCTATAAATTTATTCTGCATCATAATATTATTTATTTAGAAATTTTGATTTTTCCTCTCACTGGACATTTTTAAATATTTTTCAAAATCTTCTAACTGCCATAACTTTGTTAAAAGTTGACCGATTTCAGTCCGAAATATCATTTTGTTCATTTTTGGCCACTAAATGAATTCTGCATTAAAATATTAGTTGTTTCAAAAATTTTATTTTTTTCACTCACTGTCCAATTTCTCCACTTTTCTATCTATCATAACTTTGTCAAAACCGAAACAATTTCAATGTACATTATTTGGCCTTTAAATTTTTTCTGCATCAATGTATTATATTACAGAATATCCATTTTTAATAAATCTAAAAGTTTAAAAAGAAATGAAGGAGTTGTCAGTACTTTTACTCTCTGTATACCTTTCTTATTTTTTAGCTAATATTCCTCAATGTATTTCACTATTTAACATTAGCGTAAGAGTATCCAAATTCAGCTTTGATTTGACTTCTTTTTAGCTTGTTTCTTTTTTAGAGGATCGTTTGGTACGCCGGTGGCAGTTGGGGCAGTTCGAGCACTCGATGCTTAGGATAGCAATCGTATTTGTGTTGCTCTCAACTTGGGCTGGTCTTTGTTCTTCTTCTTCGTCTTCTGCTTGTTGCTGTTGTTGCTGTTGCTTGTGTGGGGCATCACAGCAATATAAATTGCAGATTTCTAACGCAATTTTCATAGTTGCATCCTCGCAGCGTCTTTGACATTGCCATTGTTGTTGCGGCAGCTGTTGTTGTTGCTATTGTTATTGTAGTTGTTGCTGTTGTTGTTGCTATTGTTATTGCCATTGTTGTTGCTGTTATTGCTGTTGCTGCTGTTGTGTTGTGTGCAATTGACGCTGACTTGTTGCAAATTTCCAACATTTTTACTCAATTGAATATCTGCGCGTTTCTCCAGCGATTCCACAATAATTTTTAGTTATGATAATTTTCGGTTACTGCCACAACAATTGCAGATGTGGAACTATCGCAGATCTAACCCACTTTTCTGTTAAGGAACCAACTGGAAATCATCTGGGAAAACTGTGAGAACATTGTAACAGTCTCCCATATGGTTATTTATTAGAATGAACTTGATTTAAATACAATACAATAATATTTGGTATTTCTAAATGGCATTGAATCTGAGCATGTTTGTTTTATATTTGACAGAAAATCGACTTCCTTTTCTTTTCTTTTGATATGACATTATAGGGAAAATATCGATTTAAATACAATACAATAATAATTGGAATTTCTTAGTCGCTATAATTCTGATAATGTTTGAAAATATAGTTTATTTTCGTTTACTTTAATAGTTTAGCATCGATTTCTCTATGTCTTCTCTACATTAAAGCCTATTGCAGCTAGTTTATTAAAAGTTTCCTTAGCACATACCTTTCTGCTATCTTTTCCCATAACTGTCAAACATATTACCATAACTTATAACTATGCATAACTCTTGTGATTCTTTGCAGGACACAAAATAACCACATAATTTAACAAATTCGCAATACGTGCATGTCTTGCATAAGATTTCCTTCATCAGAGCCTCAGACTGGGGATACAGTAACTCAAGGCAACTCAAAGTAACTCAAAGATACTGTACACTCGTGTATTCAAGATATACTATAGTATATTCAAGTCTGGCACACGCCCACGATAATATTAATTGGCCATTTGCTATGCAAAGCGCAGGCGATGCAATAAGAGAGACCGCAAGACAGGCGACAAGACACAATGACAAAATACACCAACAACAACAGCAACAGCAACATCACTCGCTATTGCAATAGCAACAACAATATTCAATAAACGACAATTGGCATTCGCTGTTCGCATTGTTTGAATCTGGCCAAGACTCTGTCTCCAGTGTTGCCACAATGGAAAGGGCTAAAAAAGGCAATTTGGTCTGAAAGTGGCTACAAAAAGCTTTCCCAAATATCTAAAGTGCTAAAAATAGGCATTGAAATGTGTTCACATATAGCGCTAGTTTCTATGCTAAAAGTAGATAATTTTTGTTCAATAAAAATAGCTACAATTTTGTTTAAAAGGTTTACTAAATTTGCTGATCATATACGAATAATAATCATAATTCAAAAGCTTATAATTAAATTACAAATAATAATGAAATAATTTTTCAGATTTAAATTTCTATGTCTGCATCATTTTCAGTTTAATTAAATTTAACCAATTTACTCTTTAAATTTATGAAAATATTTTTTTTTTTTTTGAAAAAAAAGGCTCTAAACTATAATAATTATAATTTTTATGAAAAGACTTACTTTGTTTATCGGTTTTTAACATGAAATAAATAATCCTTCATTGTTTCGCAGATGCTTTTGGGCAATCTGAAAAAGTAGAAAATTCATTTCTATTAATAATTTATAATTTTCTAGCATATGCAATTACAAAGCTTAATTTTTTTTTATTAGTAATAAATTAATATTGTATATTAAATAATGTGATTTTAATATTAAAATATTATTAAATTTAAATTAATATAAATTAATTTTTCCTTCAATTCCTTGTAAGTTACAAATAGCTAGCTATAAAATGGCTAAAGTGTCAGCGCTGTCTGAGTCTTTGGCTGTCTCGATTCATGAGTCTCGTGCCCGGCAAGCAAAGTTGTCGCTGAATGGCAAACAATATTTGACGGCGTCTGACAGCAACTGTCATTTTTATAAAATATGGTATTTTTTTGTTGTTGCTCCTTCTTGATTTACCGATCGACCGCCCACTCAAATACCTCCTCCCCTCTCCTCTTTCCGATACTATTGCCTTATTCCATTACCAGAGTTTTTATCAGCGTTCAAATCCCGTTGTCGTTGTCAGCGTTAACAAGTTATGCGACGCAGTGCAGCGATTAACGAGCAGAGGGTGCAAAGGGGAGGAGGGGGTGGTGTGGGTTGGGGTGGGGAATGTGAGCGGAATATGGCGGGTGTTGCATTCAACGGTAGCCAAGCAAGCAGATAGCAACAGGTGTTTCTCTTGCATCTTTAGTCTGTTGTAGGTTGCGTCACGTAGCAGCCACAGCAACAACAGTTGCAACAGCAACAGCAACAACAGCAACAACAGCAACATGGAACGTCAGGAGCAACTGGTAATTGAGGTGGCAACTGGCTGAGCAACGGTATTGCCTTTTGATATTCAAGAGTTGTGTCATGGCGATTATTATAAAGATGACTCCCTCTCTTTTTCTCTTTTCTTCTCTCTCTCTTTTCCCCTTTCCTTTTTAATACAACTCATCACTCTTAGCTGTTGTGGGATCTGTTAAAGATGGCTAAGATGGAAAGATACACGGAATGTTAATATGCATTGCACTCGCCATCAGTTTTCAAGAGGCGTTTTGTGTGGAACATGTATCCGATTAGATACAACACATTTCTAAAACACTAGAAAATCAGTTAAATTTTACAAACGATTATAGACAAATTCCACTTTGATTTGAAATGATTTTCAATGATATCAATAAATTACTAATGTACTACAATATTAATTTAGCGAGATACATTACAAGTTGTACAATAATTATATATATATTAAAAATGTTCTACATACCACAAAATGGTTTTTGTATACCAGGAGAACTTCTTTAAAATTACCCATGACTTTTAATTGCATGTCAAAAGAATTCCATCAGTTATTAGTTAGTTTGTTTATAAGAAACATAAAATTATAATTGCACACAATTCTTAATTATACTATGTTTATTTGTAATTTGATAACTTAACATAATTTGGAAACGTTAGAAATTTACTATTTAAAAACAACAAATCAACTTTAATGTTAATTAAATATTAACAATATTAACATCTCTAATAAGTTTTATAATATTTTGATTTAAGCGTACAAACAATTTTTGAATTTTAAAAATCAATTCAAACAGTTAAATATTCAGTGATTGTCAAAAATCAAACTTCTGGAAAATATAGAAGGTTTTTAATCTTGAATTTAGTATATACGATAAATTGGCCAAAAAATTTCTTATGTAATAAAAAATACTACATGATAGATTGAAAACTGAGCCATTCCTTCTGATATTTCTATTATACACGTAAGCTTCGTCGTATATAATATTTAACTCCGCCCTTTAAATGGAATTCATTTATGTTGATGATTGCTCTTCATTCGTTGAGCTCGGCTAGTTTCCCAGCCAATCAACAGACATGTTGTTCCCACTGTCTACATGCAATTCTTCTGCTGCTTCTTCATAGTCTTCTACAAGAGGAATGGCAATCTTAACATTAAGTTGGACAAACCCTTTGAAGACAGTTCACATATTCAATGGGGTAGTTATGCCATTCATATGCCAATTAATTGAAGTGCAGTTATGATTCTGACAGTCCACTGAGGATTGTGTGGACAGTGGACAGTGGACTGTGGAACCTGTTCTGTTGTAGGCACTCTGAGGCGTGTGTGTCTCGTGCAACAGCTGCCACAGTCCGCCCTAATTGTTTTAATGAATTTGCTGCGGTTTTTTGCGCAATTTGCATGCAACTTTTGCATTACAAGTTCCGACAGCTGGGAGGGAGAAACAAGAGAGCGTAGAGGAGATTACAGGAGGGATGATGGAGTTAAGGGGATATAGAGGGGAGGGGAAACTGACATTAGTTTGTCACTGCATCAAAAATGACGCAGAAGGGCTTGCGGCCATTTTTGAACTTGAAGCTTTTTGGAGTGCACGCAAATTGCTAATTGAAAATAAATTGCACTTTAATTTGTTACGATGATAGCAGCAAGTGAAGCCGGAAGGGGGATAAGGGAAAGAAGTGCAGAGAAAGACAGTTGTGGTTGGTAAATTGATAAATTGCTTATTCGCTTGTCAAAGAGTTGACCACAAAATGATCAAAAGATCGGTACATTTGAAGATTCAACACGACAGTTTCAATTATTGTTAATCTTGTTACTTGCTCATTTAATTTATCTACATATTGAATTTCTAATCCTTTGAAAATTAACTTTAAATATTATCCGAAACTTAATAAATATTTAACTCCTATTCTTTTAGTATCATTCGTAATCTGTTATGTATTCATAATTTATTTATTTAATTTACTCTTTATCATCTTACTAAAGTTTATCTAAAATCATTCATGAATTAACTATATAACTTTTTATTTTATTTCTAAAACTCCTCTGTAATGTTGCTAGAATACTTCTAAAATTAATTAGTTATTTATTTGGATTAAACGCTTGAAACCTCTCACATAGTTACGAAACAAATACTTTTAATATTTACATATTAATTTTATAATAAATTAGAATTGTGTTAAAATTCTTTTGAAATCAAACAAGATTTGATTCAAATTTATCAGGAATACTAATCATTATTAGGATTAAATTTGTTAGGATTTTTGTTATTATAATTTGTCTTTTGAACTCTGTCTGTTATTATATATAATCAACTAGAATCCTTTGATATTCCTAGCTTTAATTTCGAATTCATTAAAAATTCAGCTTCATTGAATCTGTAATTTATTCAGTATTTAATTTAAATAAATGATAAAGTCAGAAACTGATAAATATATCAAAAACTTGATCACAAAATGACCAAAAGATCGGTTGAATTAAAGATTCGATGCGGCACTTTCACTTAAAATTGGCAGTGTCACCTGGTTGCCACCGCCAGTGGCATGAATGGTTGTGGTGCCACCGCCAACAGCGGTAGCCACAATCGCCCACACACACACGCCACTCATAAATTGTAACCCATTTTAACAGACTCTCATAGAGTGAGAGAGAGATGGAGACAGGGAGCAAGCAAGAGAGAGAGACAGCGACTGACTGTAATAATTTTTAGCTCTAATTGCGCAGCACTGTGTGTCCAAGCAGTGCTGACGGTGACTGTGACTGTAACTGTGGCTTGACTATTTCACCAGTGATCATTTTGCATTTAATGAAATTACAATAAACGCACGTCGCATGGAAAATAAATAAAAAAAAAAATATATAAAACAGCCGCCGTTGTCCACGCAATCAACGGGGGGCAGTAGTTGGTGGGGAGCAGGGAGGTGGGAGGAGAGAGGAAGGAGGGAAGTGAAGTGAAGTGAAGTGGTTCTCCTGCAGCTGCAGTGTTGCAAAGTGTGCGTTGTCATCGTTAGCAGTGCTCCACAAAAGCGTCCATTAGTGCGTTGGCGTTGTCGTCCTCATTCTCTTCATTTTGGTGTGGCACCTCTGCTTTTGGTCTATTTAGACCCTGTACTCAATAAATACAGCGATTAAGCTCGACTGAAAAAAAGAAATGTGCTTAACAGACAGAAGAAGTCATCTGCAATTTCGGAAGTATTTATTCTGTATAATCAACTAATTAACAGAAACTATAAGACCTAGAGGCATCAATATGGGTATATTATTTCCTGTTTCTCCGCAGCTGAAAAACTATTTTGCAAGTCAAAGAAGTTTTCCAAGAAAGACTGTTAAAGAAAGTTTATCAAAAAAATTAACGCCTTACAAGTTAGATACTATAGAAATTGAAAATAGACTGATAGAAAACTTAATTCAAAAATAGTAATGATGCAACTCCATTCCTAGCTTCCAATTAGGGGATTTACGAGAAAGCCCACCAATATTTTGTTAATAAAAATATAACTGTTTCATTAATAAGAGTCAGTTATATTTTAATTAATTTTAATATGAATTGATTTTAATTTTCCTTTTAATATAATTACAGGTCCACACATAGTCGATTTGGTTCGATTTTAGACATTTCCTACTAGTTTTTTGGTTTGTGGTTGCAGGTAATCCCCATTATTAGCGCAATTAGTGCAATCGTTGGGGCATGCAACATGCCAGCAAATGCAGCACATTGTTGGGCCTTGAATGAGGTCCTCAAGCAGCCAACTTAGCACTGATTGCCTGCATAAAGCCATCGTCGCGTCGTACCAAAATAAATCAGAACTAAATTGAGCATTTGAAGAAAATTTAGCGTGGGTTTCATTTCAATAAATCAAAGTTTGAATATTAGTTTCAGAGACTTCAGTTAAAGGCAGCAGACATTAGAAACGGGAAATTGAGATCTCATATATTGCTTAAATTCATTTAGAATACTGCTAAAGTAAACCAATATTTACTCTCTAAATCAGACAAAATTCTATTAAAATACAAGTTTTGACTGCAGTGCGATTAAAATTTTTGTACAATTCAGTTAAATTAAAAAAATTAAGATAATCTATAGAAAAAAACCTCACAAAATTTTTTGAATCATTCTGAGTATCGGAAGAAAGTCATCTAGTATCTACAACATAATTTTACTGGTATTTTCTAATAATTATTTGTGCTTTTATATTGTTATACGTTGAAATCTATAATATTTTCCATAAAATTAATTTTGCTCACACTCTGTGCTGTTTTAATACCTTTAGGTCCTCAATTTCCTTTTGTAAAACTTGCCAAGTTTTAGGATTAGGTTTTGTGGCATTTTGCTGACATCTGAGGGAAAGCATCGATAGGTGCGTTTTATGGTTTGATTAGGCAACAGATCTTAAGTGTTTGCTGGCCAATATATGGTGGGAAGTTGGAGGTATGTAGAAAATGAGGAGTTACTGGCTTTATCCCGTTGTGTCAATAAATGTCAAGGCGTCTAGTTTATGTGACTATTAAAAAGCCGCACGGTGGTGCAACTGATGGTTGTTGCTGGTTGTTGTTGTTGTTGCAACGGCAGATAATCCAGTCAGATGACTTAATGACAATGCCTGACCACGTTGATGGCAATGAGGATGAGTATGAGACTGAAGTTGATGATAGTTGGGATAAGAACGCGTGCGAAAAGTCAACAACAAAGGTTCAGTTTGGTTTGCTTTTCAACGGGCTGCTCGACGGGGAGTTGTAAAATGCTGCAATTAAAAAGCAGAACACAACAACAACAACAACAACAGCAACAAAGAGCAAAAGTTGCAGAAGCGCCGGTTGCCGGTTGCCGGTTCAATGTTGAAATGTTAACAAAAAAGGCAGCCACAGCTGTCAATTATTTCGAGTACTTTTCACCAACGCCTCACGCAGCGCAGACTGAAGACTGAAGACTGAAGAAGACCGCAGACAGAAGACTCAAGACTCAAGACTGAAGACTGAAGACAGCAGACAGGCGAATGTAGCATCATTTGACAGCAGCTCACCACAAATAAAAAACAAAGAAATAAAAAAACAAAGCCAAAAAATAAATGAGAATCGTTAATTTCGGCATGCCGAAGATTTGATGCACTTACAAAGTCCTATATTCAATTCTTAGCGGATAATTTCAAAGAAAGCTATATGATCTGGAAGTCCAACTTTAATTTAAAATTGATCTGAATACAAATGTCACTTGTGAAGATATCAGCTGGGATTTAAATTGATGTGTATTTGAAATATATATAAAAATAAAATTGTCTCTGCTACGTAGTCAGTGTCATAGTTTTGCCTACACAATAATTAGTGAGTAAATAAATAAGAGAGTTTAAGAAAATAATATCATAAAAGGTATTTATGTATAAATAAGCGACAAAGAAGTTAAATATATATAGATATAAATATGCTTTTTATTACTGACTCCTTTATTCCATTGCACATTTTGTAAACAAATTATAATACCTTCTGCAAGTGTATTTATAAAACCTGCCACAGCATCGGCAACAGCAACCGAGTCGCGGCTCGAGGTAAACATAAATATTGGCAACATACTCGCATGTTGCCCCAAACTGTCAAATTATTTCGATTCATGAATATTAACGCCCATCTGCCAAATGGGGTAGGGCCATGGCCAGGGGGCAGGGGCAGGGGCAACTTGGGAATACAGAATGCGCGATTCTCAGCTTCCAACTTCCAACTCCAAGGAAGCTCTTGTTGTTGTTGCTGTTGTTGCTGTCCTCGTAATTGACAGCCGCACTTCATTCTCTTCCTTTTCTGTTGTGTCTTTCAACTTATTTTTTTTGGGGGTTTTTTGCAGTGTATATGCTCTTTACCGAATTTATCAATTAATTAAAATTCGTGCATTTTATATGAAAATGAAAAAAATGAATATATGTACATATATATATTCATGGCAGGACATTTTCTTGTTGTTGTTGTTGTTGCTGCCGCTGCAGTCGTAAATGACATTTTATTGCCGCACTCTTTTCTTTCATTTTCCCTCTCTTTCACCCTTCGCTCTCCCTGCAGTTGATGTCACACAAATTATGCAATTTTTTCGCCACAATTTTAACTCGTTTTCGGTGTTGGTAATAAACCGCATGCCGATTTTAATACCCTGTAATAATCAAGTGATTTCAATGGGGTATACGTCAAATACGTTTTATATTCAATTATCGTTTTAATGACAATATAAATAAATACGTATCCCTTATATATATCCAAAACATGTTATATATTTTGTGGTATTACATTTTAGACTATTTAATAATCTTATAGATTTAAATATAAAAGTATTTTCCATGCTAAATAGCTTATATATTTTAACAGGGTATTGCAAGAGTTCGTCTTTCTCATCTAGCGCATCTTAACTTATTTTTTCTGTTTGTTCTTTTGCTGCCTGTCGCTTTATATGGCCAACTGTCAAGTGAATGCGGTTATTGAACTTTATCGAAGTTATTAAACGGCCCACTTTTTGTAATTGTCACTGGGGGAGTTATATAAGTGTCCAGCGGGTCAGATAGTCTGGTCATAAAGTGATATAAGCTTATGCGCTCTTAATTATTGTGAGAATTTACAAAGGAAAATATAAATTAAATAAGAGTTTTAAGAATTAAAGAGGGAATTTTAGAGTCTTCTGATACAACGTTTATTTTCTTCTGATCTGTGTCTTGTGTTAAAATCTTTAATCAGTTAATTTCCAGCTTTAATGGAGAATCAATAATTTGATATTCCGCATATTTGACAATGTTATGACAGTTTCAAGTTTCTATAACACCGACAAAGGGAAAGTATGGAAAAAACAGATATTTCTAAAATTTAACATGCTATTAATATTTATTTAGAACTACATAAAAGACAGCAATAAGTGGGAATTTTATAGAGAGTTTAATAGATTATCTGATCTTAAATAATATTACAAATGTTCAGCAAAAAAAGTAAAAAAACAAAAAAACTTTTACTTGGAAATGAAACGAGTTTTAAAATAATAAGTGGGAATTAATAATTTCGCGAGTATTAATATAAAATAATCTTAGTTTAGGGAGGAATAAAAATGTAGAAAATTCCAATTTTACGATTCTTATTTTGGGCAGAATTAATAAAGTATTTGATTGCAAATGAAAATTGTTACAGTTCATTGCAATCTTAAATCAGCTTTTTAGAAAGTGACAGCTGCAAAGTAAGTTGGAAAGTTCATTGACTTTATTGACATGCATTTCTTGGAGGTGAATGTGGCATGAAGCTACGGGTGGAAGAGAAGAAAGAGATGGAGGACGAGAAGAAGGAACTGTTACCAAACAAGGCATTGCCTAATTTTCCATGAGTTCATAAATCAATGTCAGGAGCGAGCGCATTGATTGTCTTCAATTTCGCCTCGATGTGGCAACCTGGCAATGTGGCAATGTGGCAATGTTGCAGTGTTGCAAACGCTTTTGACCCAAAGCGAAAGCAAGCGGCATCACCTAAGGATGCAACTGCAACTACGTGTGGCAATTATGTTTGCTACGCCGCGGCGTTGATGTTGCAACTAAAATCTCTGCTGACGGCCAAAAGACTAAAATCACCACAAAACTACACAGCAAAAAATGAAATCATTTTTTAAATTAAGATACAAATTTAATAAGAAAGCTTTCATTTTAAACTAATTTTGAACATTTGTAAGAACTCCCAAAAAAAATTATAAGCAGTAAATATATTTAAATTAAAACTTTTTGTTAATGAATAAGTGTTAAAATATTAAAGTAATAATTATAAAATATTATATTAGCCTCATATATTTTGATGTTGAAATTATTTGCGAGTATAGAACGAATATCTCAACATTATATTTATTGGGTATATATAAATAAATGATTTAGGTAATAAATAAATAAATAAATAGATAAAAAAAATAATGATAGAAAGGAATAAACTAATCAGAATATAAATAATTCAAGAAAAAAACAATCAGTTAATAAGTAATAAAAAGATATAATTGAAAAGAGAAATTTACAAATAAATCGCTTATAATATAGAAAAAAAATATGATAAAAGAATTGTAAATAAACGAAAAATAAAAATAAGGATAAGAAATAATTATAAATTTGTACTTAAATCCTTGAATGTTTCTCTCTGTGTAAATTGCTTGCCAACTGTTGGGCAAAGTTACTTGAAACTTGGAGCTTGGAACTCGGCTGGCATTAGACGACTCATTAGCATATTTGGTCATTTGCATTAACACCTTCGCTGGCATTATGTAATTTCGTTTTGGCCAGGTTCCAGATTTGCGAGCCGAGTTGTTTTTTGGGGCCCATGACCACGGCCATGTTGAAGCGTGACTTTCAGCGCCTTGAGGCGCTTTCCCAAACATTTATTGTCCTTGTCACATGCAGCATGCTGTATAGGATGTTGCACTCGTATGTGGCACTCGTATGTTGTTTGGTGCATGCCCCACAGTTAGCTGAATTATTACAACGCTCAACGTTGTTCGCCACTCGCGATTTCGTGAGTGCATCTTATAATGCTATTAATTATTTGCATGTTGCACCTTAGAATGTCAGCTCGATGCTGGATGCTCGATGCTGGATGCGTTCGGTTGCAGTTGCAGTTGCACATGCCACAAACTCCACTCCACTCGCAAATTTATGCCGGCAACACGAAGAAATTGTAACAACATGGCAATTTATTCCAAGGAGCCGAAGTCGAAGCTGAATTTGAAGCTGCAACCAACTCTTGATTATCTTTTATTGTCGAGTTTGGCCAAAAGGCGGCACGAAGGCGGGGGTGCAACTTAAAGTGCCCCAGTGACAAGTCCCTGTCCCAAGGTATTCGCCTGGGAGCTGCGCATTACATTTGCCAATCGTCGCACACACTCTTGCCACATTCAGTTGCAAGCGTCTCTTTATTTCTGTGGTGCTCTGCATAGACAGCTTTGTCTGCGCCACATCCGAAATTGTTTGAGAGAGAGAGAGAGAGAGAGAAAGAGAGAGGAGTGGACTTGTGGAGAGAAGTAAAGAGAAGACACTTCTACCATCACACATTTCCCCACTCTCATTGCGAATTGGAATCAGAAGTGTTTTTCTTTCCCTTGCATACGATTACATATATCAACATGTATGTGTAAAACCATGTTAGCGAGTGTCTACTTTAATATACAGCCAAAAGTTTTTCATTTCGAAAAGTGCTTTAAGTTTGTGCAATAATCTAAGCAGAAAGTTATACGCAGGCTTTGATTGATAAAGAATATATCTGATTTAATTAACGTACTTAAATATTGCACTGATTTCTTGTTTTATTTTAAGTTTTGTCATTATTTTAAATATGTCATCATTATATATTTTATTTATATATAAACAGAACAAAAAATAAATCAATCAAATTGGACCTTTTAAAATTTAAGTAGTTTAGTTATTGTATTTTTATTTTGTAGGAATTTTTGCTTACATTCTCAATTACTGTCTTGAAATTTGTATTGAATTTAAAGTCTATAAAATTATTTAATAAAGAGATAAAGTATTATTAATAATAATAAAATAGAAAGCTGTCTTGTTTGACTTCATGGACTACAGGATTATAACTCTAAGAATAATCAACAATTATATAATTTAATATTATGAAATATACTGTCATCAACAAAATGAATAATAATTGCAAAAGAAAGTAAAATATACATGAAATAATTCCCGTAAGATATAAGAATAATATTAAAGTAATAGATTTGATAATTATTACAAGGAAATAAAAATAGAAACAGTTTCTATTGCATTTTTAGGTATAATCTCTTCAAAAGGAATTTCTGCTAAAAGGCAATCATCCTTCAAAGGTTCGTAAGGCATTAGGGTGACCATATTTAGCACTATCTCATATAAGTCACAAAATCAAAGAAATACATGCTCTAATTAATGCTGTTTCCTTTAGCTGATAATGCGGTTTCTAAGTCAGATTTTCAACTACTGCAATGTTGCTGCCACCTTGATTAAATGAAAATACCAAAAGTGTGGGCAACCACAAAGCATCGACAGTAACAGCAACGGCAACGGCAACAGCAACAACATCAACATCAACAACAGCAACATTAGTTGAAGCCAAAAACCAAAGCAGTGAGCATTCATCTTTGCCAATTTGCATTTCGCAGTTTTCCTTTTGCCGTTGCCGGTTGCGGTTGCTGCCAACGACAGTAAAATTGCCTTATATGCACCGCCCACCACACGTGCCCCAACTGCAACATCAGCAACAGTTACAGCAACAGCACCACAACCACATATCACCACAGTGAGACATGGCATAGGCTCAGCGGGTTTTTGGGTTGCAACGTTCCTGGGGCACACTTTCCTAATTAGCTGTAGGTTGTCTGCTGGCGCGTCAAATTTGGGCTAACAACAACAACAGCAGCAGCAACAGCAGAGGCAGCAACAACAAACAATGTCAGGGCAACACATTGCACTTTGGCATCAAATTAATTAAGACTGAAGAACGCGCAAACTTGGTCAACAAACGTGGCTCATACACTGACAAAAAAAGAAACAGATCAAACTCTAAAATCGGAACCATTTAAGTTACATTTTTAAATAATAGAATCATTTTAGAACCAATTTAATTATTGTTGCTCTATAAAAAGCAATATCTTATTAAAGAATATAGATTTTAAATAGTTAGCAAATTATAACAATGTAATATGTTAACAAGAAATCAATTATGGTGTCCACTCAGTTTGAAGTCTAAATCGAGGGTTCAAATCCCATTGTTTTCCCAGAGAAAAACATAAAAAAAATTATTTATAAAAATAACAAACCGGCAAAAATTTGTACATATATAAAATAAAATCATCCAAATTAGATTAATATTAAAATTAAATATTATACATATTAAAATTTGTTTATTTCTTAACCTGAGTACTATTCAATATTAATTCACATACTTATACTTTTTATTTGTAGTTCCATGAAATGCTCTTAAAATCAAGTTGTACTTTCTAATATCAAAAACTTGATGTTCTCTGTACAATTTATACTTCAAAATTTGCAGTTTAAAGAGGAAACTCTCTTATTTAAAATCTTTTTTGAGCAGTGCACCAAGTCGAAAATTGGCTAAAGGAAATGCGAGTGGCTTGTAGACTAATTAGTCGATTATGATGCAACTAATTGTGGACCACACACACAGAACTTAGTGACTTCACAACAAATTGACCTGCAACATGTCGAACAACAGCCATAAAGACCAGCAACAACAGCAACAACAGAAACAACAACAACAACAATGGGCAACAACCACTTGAACCGCCGAAAAAGAAACATGTTGATTGCTCTATCCAAAAAATTAATTGGACCACACACGACGAACCACCACGAAAAAGGAGGCAACAACCACTTGATGCTAAAGAGAGAGAGAGAGAGAGCGAGAGGCAAAGAAAGACAGTGAGAGAGAGGGAGACTGTCAAAAGGGCTGTGTGTGAGCTGCAGAGCGATAGAGACAGATAGACGTGAATTCGTGGTGCTGTGGGTGTCATATATATTTTAATGACCGCTACGGGCCGCCACATCGATGGATTCTTGATAACCACAACGACCAAATGAAATGGCAAAAAAAGAGTATATAAAGAAAACTAAGAAAGAGGTTACTTACGACACGCCGAAGAGTAAATACACTTCAAGCAGCCTGTGTGTAATATTCGATTCATCGCTCTAAATATTAGTATTATATACATAAAACATATACATTACATTACATTATACATATAAAATAAGTACTCCATTTTAAGTAAAATTCATACAGAATCTATAAGACAATTCCCAGAATCCAAACAATTATCTTGACAAATTTAATAAAATATAGATAGTGTACTTCTTTAATGGTGATATCTACCAATCGTTTCTATCACACATATGATATCACACATATCATATCACACATTCTATCCAACATATGATATATGATATAGTTGTCCAATATAAGTTAAATTCTTACATAATGTATAACACAATTCCAAATATAAGTGCTGCGATTTTGCTGACGATATATAAACAAATTTAATGTGGATTTTTAACCTAACATTCCTATGATATTTATATGATATAGCAGTAGGATTCTAAGCAAATTTCATAAGTTTATAAACTGCAATACAAAAGACACAATCTCTGATTTAGATTGAGATAACTACAAAAAAAAACAACAAATTTTTCATATTTCATGTTGATTTTTAAGCGATCGTTTTTATGAATCGATACTGTGAGACATTAAGGTGTGTGTCAGTCTTTATTTACAGCGTTACACATTAAGTAATACAATTTAAATACTCTCTGTAAGGGTATTTTCGAAATGCGGCGCGAATGACTGCATAAATTCATGTAAAAAGCAACCAACTGACTTGCTGACTCCCTGACTGACTGACTGACTGACTGACTGACTCCCAGACTAACTGAGGGACTGTACTCGACTGCTCGACTGGTCTATCTTGAAGATTTGCCTCGCCCATGCCTTGTGTCGAGTGAGTGGCATGCAACCTGGAACCTGGCTGGCTTGCCACAGATCTCCAACTGCCAAAGCTGCTGTCGTCGTTAGTCTGCAAATGCAAATGAGTCTGCGCATATGTAGGTCTCCTGGGTGTCACTCTTAACCTTATTTCCAGTTCTCAGTCCTCAGTTCTCAGTCCTCATAAATGGGAGCAAGCATGCTGACAATGGGTGGCCAACAGCCAGACAGTGTTGCCAGCTTTGCTCAAACTCCAAATGCAGCTTCATATAGTAGCAAAAATATTGGGGAGTGTTTAACATATCACAGAAATATAATCCAGTTAGATTTTGACAATTATAAGAGATTAAAGACTTTGAAAAAGTGTCATTGAGTAAATAAACCAACATTTTTTTGGTAAACCATATGAGGCAGTATCAATGAAGAGGTCAAGTAATGATCGAAATATTTTTATATAATAGCGGTTGAGTTTTTTACGAGTACAATCAGAAGATAATGAAAAATGGAAAGGGAAGAGTATGGAAAAGTGATCGTTGAAGAGAAAAACAACTATTTGCAGTTGAAAAAATAATCAGTATGATATTCCCCCAAGGAAATCGGCTATGTTATTAGTGGCAGAGTTGTCAACTGCATTAAAAAACTATAAAAAGTAGCGAAAATGAAGACAAATATTGAGATCAGATTTAAGAAGAATTTCTTTGTATCAACCAACTTGCAAAGTCTTGTTGTTGTGTTACAAGCTACAAGTTCCCTTATAATACTTGACAACCCTGTTTGCATTAGCTCAACCAGAGTTGTCACACCTAGAAGCTAATGCAATCTGCTTAATTAAACAGTTGTTCTTCGTGCTTTGAGCTTATTTATGGTTTTATTATAAGGGAACTAAAAAGGAATTTGCTGGGCAAGAAAATTATGTGTATGTTGCCACAAATCGCCAGCGGTTGCATGCAACTGCGGACAACAGCAGTGATGTGGCACGCATGTGCAGAAACATGTGTAATGTTTATACAAATGTAAATAGAATGCGGCAAGGATCGCAATCGAGCGGTGTCTCTATTGTTGTTGCTGTGGAGTTGCCTCCGCCGAGAGTCGCCTTGTAACAGAATCCGCCCACTTTGGCAAGCGGTTACGCCCCCAAGCGACCATAGACCGAACCGACTCTCAGCTGTGGCAGTTGCACTCCGTGTTGCAGTCCGTGTTGCACTGTTGCAGTCGCATCGTAAACTCAGCACGTAAATTATGATCAGCCAACGGCGTTGAATATTAATTGCGGCGCATCAAAATGAACAAAAGGCTGCATGAACAGCAGCAACAGCAACAGCAGCAGCAGCAGCAACATTCCACCTAGACGCTAGACACTCTTGCCACATGTGGCAGCAGCAGAAACGGCAACAGAGACCGCTCCATACTTGGTGGTCATGTGGACGCGCGCATCTGTAACGGTGCCTTTGATAAGCGTCGATAATTATTGAGGAGACGTCGCTGTCTTTGGTCTTTGGACTATTGCTCTTCTCCGATCTTCTCTCAGTTAGAGCTTTAATTAATTTGCAGCTAACTTTGATCGCACCATGTCTGGTCACCTCCAGGGATGGACAAATATTTATACATTTTGAAATTTTAAAATATCACAGAATAACATTTGGCAGATATCATTCGAAATATCGAATTTAAAGTAAAGTGGGAAAGAAATGTTTTCCAATACATCCGATTTTTAAAATAGAAGCAAGGCGAGAATCAAGTATTATTTTGTTTTTGTTATATGTTGAAGAAACTATCAATTTAACCCAAAAACAATATATATATTTTTAACAAGATCAAATTTAGATTTAAGTTATAAATTGAGGTTTTAAGAAAAAAATATTATTAATAACTAAATTAATATTAAATTTATAATAAATATGAAATACAAAAACAAATGTTTCAAATAATAGTTTAAGCGATCAATGACTTAATGTAAAAAAAATAATAAATAATAGTATAGTAAATTTGACAAATCTTATAAATGTCTTCAATTTCATATCGTTTTAACTTAATAAATTAAAAAATTTAATTGTTGCTTTCCAATTCAGAAAACTATATTAACTAATTTGAGTTTTACTTTAATTGCCAAGTAATTTTACATTTTTATTGGTGAATTTAAATTTTAAAATCGATATATCCGATTTTGCATCACAATAAATATCGTTCCGTTTAAGCATAATTTTATTTGCGCTGTTTAGTTATATATGTACCATATATAATAATAATATGTAGTTTGTTAGCTATGCATCCCTAGTAAATGATCAGAATTTGTGGAGCTTTCGTTTTGGCCATTGTCGCGGTCATCACTCAGCTGGAGTTGAAGTTGAAGTTGAAATCGCCTCCGTCCTCTGTCAGTGTCAACACAGCAACGACCCCCGTTGCTCCGTCTTGCTATCTTGCTGTTTGATGTATTGTCGCCAGTGCGAGCAGCAGCAACATCAACAGCATCAACATCAACAGCAATATCAGACAAGGTGTGGTCCAGGTTGAGGTCCTTTAAGTGCTGTCATAGTTGTTTGCTTCTAACTTGAAATATATGTTGCGGATGCGCCTCTTGACTGAGTGCCAATGAGAGGCACCAACAGCAGCAGCAGCAGCAACAGCAACAGCAGCAACTCTTAAATTGTTGACTCAACAACATCAGCAACAACTGCAGTTGGCGACCTGGTTGTGGCCTGGCATTTTGTCCTGCGGCCACCAGAGCAGAGAATGCATGAAAAACCAAAAAAAAAAAAAGCATAAAAATAAAAATACGGCAAGAGAAACTTGAAAATTGTTTGTGTATTTATCATTGCCGACAAAGCGGCGTAAATCTCTCAGCAACAAAATCACAAGGCTATCAACAGCAACAACAACAACAACAACAACAAGTAATAATAAAAATGCCAAGCACAGTTGTTTGCTTGTTGACTAAAATACAAACGAATCGAAACACGAGTCTACACAATTCCACAAAAGAGACTAAAACAAATTAAATACTCTACAAAAAACAACTAAAAGCCCGGAAGCAACTTTGAAATCAGAAAGAGTTCAGTTTATTGAATTCTTGCTTCGATCGCCGACAATAAGAAAACAGTTGGGCCAATATTCTTATAAATCTAGAATTGCGGCAACAATGTAACACAGTGTTTGCTAAAATTATGCAAACGCTTTAACTGTTGCCTTTAATGTAAGGAAAGCAGTTTGAAACAACGACTTGAAAGTAATTAAATAAAAGTTCTTATGTTGAAAAATATTAAAGGAACTGCACTTAAAATTTATATAAAGATAATTTAAATTGTTTGGGAAATTTATTATAATAAATCTACAAAAATCATTTAAAATTTATTTTGCATACTATATACATATATTGATTGAAAATTGCATCCAACCTTTCAGAAATATTTCAACATTTGAAAACATAGGTTGCTTAGTTTTAGAACGCTTTTAAAAATCTCTCTTTTTTTTGTAGTTGTGTAAAAATTTTTTAAAATATGTTTAAAAACAAATTTTTGTAGCTGGTTTTAAAATTTTTAGGCTTTATAATTCGTATTTGTGGTATTATATTTCAGTTTATGCAGTTTCAATATCAAATATTCGGTATTTATATTTAAAAAAAATGGTAATTGATCAATCATTTATATTAATATATATATTTTATAGATAGATGTGTACTGCTGACAGCCACTGTATGCCCACAATCTTGAATAACTCCACCTTGAGTAATTAGGCACGATTTTAAGAATAATTACCACCTGGTCGGCATGCTCACATGTTTTTTTTTTCCACATACAATTTGTAAACTCGATTTGATTGTTAGTCGAGTTTCTGATATTTTTTCCAACGATCTTTAAAATTTATAAAGCCCCCAGGCGGGTCATAAGCAAAACGCTCGTAGTTCGGAAGCGAATTAAGCGGCAAATAATAAATAATTTGAGCTCATAAAATGCAATAAAAATGAAAAGAAAAAAACAGCTGCTCATTGCACTGCGATTTATATCATAAGATAATTTCAGACTAATTTGGTAGCATTTAGTCTGAGAATTATTGGCCACCCCACGTTCAGCACAGCGGGTAGCACCACCAACATGCCACCTTACCACCACCACCAACACCACCACCATCAGCAATAGTTGCACCAGCAGCAACAGCAGAAACCACAGCTGAGTAATGGCATTGAAAACTGCATAAATTTCCATGCAGCCATGTGGCACGCCCATTTCAAATCACTCAAACGACAACGGACAGCGAATAAAATATGCAGACATATGGCGAAAAATTGCAATGAAAGACACAAGAAAAATATAAAAAAATTAGAATATATTAGATGGGAATAGATGGGAATAGATGGACGTAGAATGCCCTGAAAAGAAAAGAGTTAAAAAACAAGGAAGAGCTTTAGGTTTGATAAAAATTGAAAACTCCATCGATTGTATTTTGTTTGATTGACACGAAATCAGTTTAGTATTTGAATATTTGAAAGATAACATAGAATGCATATTTAAATATTATACAATATATCAATTTATGAAACTAGTTAAAAAAGATGGAGTTATTTCTTTACTCTTTGAGGAACAAAATATAACAATATAAAAACAACAAAATACAAATTTGATTGACAGATAGATAGAATTTATCTTTAAATATATAATTTCTCAATTTTTTAAACTTGTTCAAAAAATTTTAGTTATTTCTTAACTCTATTAAAAACAAATACCACTAGATTGGCAGATAATATGTTTTATATTTGAACATCTCAAAGTTAAATAGGATTTATATTTAATTATATAATCTCTCGATTTTTGCAGCTACTTAAAAATATTAGAGTTATTTCTTTACAAACAGAAAGTCAGATTAGTATTTGAATATTTGAAAGATTAGATAGAATTTATATTCAATTTATGAAACTAGTTAAAATTAGTTACCTTTTTACTCTTTGAGAAACATATGCCAAATGATTGACAGAAAATCTGGTAAGTATTTAAATACTTGAAAGATCAGACAGAATTTATATTTAAATATAAAGCTTTAAAATGTATTTATATGAATACCAAAAGAAAAGCTTCAATGAAATTGGATATGATATAAAGACTCCTTTTTTGAAAGCGTATTTTCTGTAGATACGCCCAACTGTAAATCTCAAAAAAGTATACAAATATCCGTGTACTGTGTGGCTTATATAATTTATAGTCAAAACAAATGTCAGAGTGACATTTTGATTAAATAAAGCAACTGCAAATGCTGTCAAGTGTTGAGAATATTCGCAGCTGGAAACTTCTGAGACTATGGTGCAAAAAGAAAAAATTCCCACGTCGAAATTATATAAAAAGAATGTCAAATAGTTAAGATGGTACAGTTCAAGTTTAAATTGCAGCGTTAATATGATATTTAAGTACTTGGAGGAATCAACTTCGGGAATATTATTTCCATCACGTTATGCCTATAAATATTTGGAAAGGGGCATGAAAATTGTCGGATGGTTGCCGCCAGCCAGAAACTCCTCTCGTTACTCCATCTACATGATCTGGAGTGGGATAGTTGTGTTTACTATGGTTGTATATCTGCCGATTGCATTCTTCGCAAGTTACTTTATTGATTTCGAGGGATTTACGCCCGGAGATTTTCTAACATCGGTGCAAGTGGCATTCAATGCCGCCTGCCTCGCATTGAAGATTCTCATGTTGCTGCCACAACTGCATGTCTTCAAGGAGGCCAAAGTGCTGCTCGATGTGATTGACAAGCGTTGTGTGCGGCAAGAGGATCGCATTCAAGTTCATCGATCTGTAATACTCTGCAATTACACATATATGATCTATCAGACTGTCTACTCATCCTATGCCACATTAACTTATCTCAGTTCGGCGCTAACGGGTTCAACTCCCTGGGGTTTCTATATACCCTTTGTGGATTATCGTGATGACATTCGCAGCTTTTGGGTGGCAGCTACTGTGGAGTACATTATTGGTTCTTGTGCTGTATTTTGCGATCAGATTATTGATCTCTATCCTGTCATTTTCGGATTTATACTGAGAGCTCATTTGAAGCTTTTAATCGAACGCGTTGAGAGATTTCGCACCGATGCGGCAGAAACTGAAGATGAAAGTTACGAGGAGTTGGTAAACTGCATCAAACATCATAAACTATTATTAGAGTAAGTCTATAGTATAATGTTATTTTCTTACATTACATTATGGACATATTTACTAAAGAAACGCTTAAATAATTCGAAGAACAAAGTATACAATATTTATCTTCACAGATTCTGTGATCTATTTCGACCTGTTATTTCGGGCACAATTTTCGCTCAGTTTCTGGTCATTGGATTGGGTCTGGGATTATCCATGTTGAATCTGCTGTTCTTCTCGACATTGTTGACGGGACTGGCAACCTCTGTGTTTATAGTTGTGCTAATGATTGAAACATTTCCGTTCTGTTATGTCTGTGAATTGATTGATGAAGATTGCAATACGCTGACTTCGGCCATATTCCATTCAAATTGGCTGGATGCCAATAAACGCTATAAATCGACGTTGATTTATTTCTTACATCAGACTCAGCAGTCGATTAATTTTATAGCCGGCAGCATTTTTCCCATTTCCATGAATACCAACATTGAAGTGAGTTCCAGCCTAATACTGAATATTTGTTTTTAATCTTTGCTTTAAATTACTTTTCAGGTAGCCAAGTTGGCTTTTACAGTGGTAACATTTGTCAAACAGATGAATATTGTGGAGAAACTTATGAAGGACTAAACATATTATTATTAAAGAAGCAAAGTCTATTGAAATGGTAAATTTGTATGGTTTTAAAACACAGCTGCACACTGGTAAAAATCTTATGAATTACAGCTCATAATTTAAATAATAAATTTTGACTTTATATGAAAAAAATATATTTTAAAGACAAATTTCTTAAAAATAGTTAAAACATTTTGAGCTATCTTCTTTTGCAATGTATATTTTTAAATTTAAGTTCACACCTGAAGTTTTAATAAAAATTTATCTAAAGCACATATATCTTATAAACAAATAAAATATCTTGAGCTCTCTCTAAGAATTATCTCATTAAAAATAATAAAAATTAAACAATTATTATTGATTCTAGGAACGCTTTGTTTGTTTTAGTGTAGATCAATTCTGAGTTTCTACACTGAAATTTATGTTTCAAGCCTTGCAGCTTGACAACAATCTGTGGACAATGCGAATGCGAATGTGAGAATCGATCCCTAATCGCACATTTCGCCAATTCTTCTTGAATCTACGACCCATTCATTGTGTCTTCTGAGCAGAAGAATTGCTGTTGTGTGTTTAGTGCCGTTTGAATGACTCATGGCAATGGCAATGCCATTGGATTGAACGATCCCAACGGGAATTGCTGGTTGATCGTTGAACTTTGTTGGGCTGACCATAAAATTCAGAGAACATTGCGTATACGCAGTGGTTTGCAAACCAAAATCTAGAACCTTTAGGAGCAGAGGAAATTGAATGTTTAAGTCAACACGTTCAAGGCAACAAACATTGATTTTGAGTTGCAGATACAGCAAGAGATGCGAGCAGAGCTATAGATACGAATGCACAGATACACAGACAGTCGCATAAATCTATCTTTTAGATTTATGGCACAACGGAGCCACGTTAATAGGCAAATGAGCGAGAGAATGAGTATGTTGAAATGTCTCTCAGTGTGTGTGTGTGTGTGTGTGTGTAAGCCAGGTTAACTGTACTGTACGCTATTGCAGTCTAGGCCATCTTGTGTGGAAATGGTAATAAAACTTTTTATGCACATTTATGGACGGTCTTTTTTATGCCAGGTTGTCTTGCAACATGAATTATGAAATATTTGGCAATGCGATGAATCGGCCAATGTATCTTGGAGAAAGAAGAATAACTCTCTCTCGACCACGGCATGCATTAATCATGGCAATGTCGGTAAAAGGACATGGCCAGAAATCTGCATTATCTGCGTGCGGATAAATAAATAACCGCAGCTAAAAAGAATAATAAAAAAAAGAACCTGTAGCCCAAATCCATAAAAATTGAGTTATTAAAATAGCCAACTGCGACAGGTGCCCGACAGAGATAGACAACGAAAGAGAGGGAAAACTGTGAATAGAGAGAGAGGGAGAGAAAAGTTTCAACTTGGCAAACAAACGAAATGCAGGTCAATTGTGGCCAGCTACTGTTAACACACATATTCGCATGTATTTTTAATTCAACTTACAAATGTTACCAATTTTCCACATTCCCGGCGCAACGATAACAATGGAAAATTACACTAGCTCACAAGCAAGTGGTACACAACTTTTAAATAGCATCCTTAACTGGTATAGATTTTTAAGTAAAAAAAATGTAATAATACACCAATTATAATAATTTTGAAACCAAGAAGAAATTTTAAGCAATAGGCTAAAAAATGCCAAATCAAAAATAAAACTGTTTATTTAATTATTGATAATTAATTCAAACAATAAGAGCTACAGTAGGTTTTCTAAATACAAATTTAAACTAATTTATCAAAGGAAGTTTTTGTATTTAATTCAAATTATAAATAAATAGTTATAATCAAGTTATTCTGCTATTTTCAAAAGAGAGTTTTTACTTTGTAATTCCATTAATTTTGTTGCATAGTGTAATTTACGTGAATTGCAGCGCAGAGCGCGAGAATTCAACAGCAAAACAATTACAGCTGCCAGTGTATCGTAATGTTGGTCCAATTACCAATGCGGTTCAACGGGAAGGCACTTGGCCCGGCCCAAAACGTCAGACCAGTCAGTCCGTCTGTCCGTCAGTCTGTCTGTCAGTCTGTCTGTCCGTCAGTCTGTTTGTCCGTCCAGCTGGCAGACTGTCAGCCATGGAGGCGTCTCTCTGTCGTTCGCTCGCTTCGCCCGTCGAATATTTTCCGGCAAACGTCGAGAAAGCGCGATAACATTTTAACACACAACGCAAATTTCATGCACACACCCGAAACACATACACACAAACACATACACAAACACAGTTAGTCAAACAATTGTTCTGACAAAGAAAAGAATTTCTCTTATTGAACCAATAATATTTATTTAACTTGAAATAAAATTAAAAAATAAAATTTCATTAAAAGTATATATTTATATAGTCAATACAATCTGATAAAGAAATTAAAAAAGCCGAATAATTGACGTCTGTATAATACATATATAAATACGTTTAAATATAGAAATAATATATATTTTAAGATTAATATCGATTTTTAAAACAATTTTCTTAATATCAATCATTTTATTGCAATTGTGCAATTGTTTTAAATTAACTTTACCTATATAATATACATATATATATATCTTTTATCCAAATTGTTAGGCTGAATTTATCTTATGAATTTGATTTCAATATTTACTATTTAAATTTGACTAAATAAATGATATAGCTATATTTTAATTTGTTTTAATATTATCAAAAAATCAATTTTTTCAACTTAATTTAATTTTTCTATATATTGGGTTCTTATCTAAAATAGTTTATAAATTGTATACTTTATAAATGATAGTTTTTATAATAACTTATGATATTTCCTTAAATTCAATGCAATGTTTAATAAAAAGATACAATAATATTAATGAAAATATAACGAAAAAGTGTGTAAATTTTAAATTTGATCCAAACACATTTTAGACCAACTGTATGTAACACATCCATGATAGAGTCAGACCAAAAATTGAAGCTGCTGAGTTCTCAACAACACGCGAGGAAAAAAAAAAAACAGAGAGAAGCTGAAGCTGAAGCTGCTGCTGTTTCTGGCCAAACACAATATGACCCTTGGGTCTGCATTGGGGATAAGATAAATGAAATGAAGTTTCTATATGTATTCGGCAACGAAATACATGTATGTACTATATATGCAACGATAATACCCTTAAGTGCTATAGTCGATAGCAATTGTGCAGCTAAGTGAAGCTCTCTTCCTATTCCCATTCCTTTTTTTTTTTTTGTTTTTAGCTAACTCTATGGAACATGTCTGAATTGGCAAGCTAATCATATCCATGCCACAACTGTTGTTGTCTTCTCTGGGTTGTAAATAGAATCATGCAAGCCACATGATCCAGCTGACCTATTTACCATATACCATTTACCATCTCAATGCCAATAAATTAGCATATAAGCACGGACAGGTATAAAATATAAACCAAAGAAAAAAAATGAATTCGCAGACAAAGAAACCAATAAAACAAAAATGATAGGAAGAACAGAGTTGGAAAATATATGCAGAAAATCTGCACATGAAAGGATTTTTGTGCACCAATGAAAACATAAACAAATACAATTTAAGAGTGTGCGAGAGAAGGAAAAAAAATTATAACATCCTGCCAGATACAAAGCAAACAATTCAGAAATACTAGTTGCATGTCATCCCAAAAGTAGACTACACTATGTTTAGTGAATTTTCTGTTGAAGCGGGTGTTTTCATTAGTGTATGTCCAATACTGTGTATAATTTTAGTGTTTGGTATTAATAATTTCTTTTTAATTAAACTTCTTTGATTTTCCATAATCTGAGACTTCTTAGTCTTCTTTTACGAAAATTAAAGCATTAAAAATGTTGCTATAATATTTATAATACAGAAATAAGTAAATATTATTTAACTAGATCATTTTCTATTTAGAATTGTATATTTCTCATAACTATAAAATTTAATAACTTTTAGAATTTTTAAATTAAAAAGTAAACTTATATTTTTCTATCACTTTGATTTTATTTTCTTACTATTTAAAAGCTTATTTTATTTATTCTCACATTTTCCCAACTCTTTTTTTCGCTCGGAAAATACTTATAACCACAGCTTTACTTTCTTTTAAGCTGCAGGGTATAAAAATGTGTATTTTATTATATTCGAAATTTTTGTGGTGTTTTTCTCTGTGCATTTTTATGATGCATATAAAATTTGCAAAAGGATTTGCTTGAAAAAATTCGCAATGCCGAATACAAAAGATGCGAAATACAAAAGAAAGAAATAAAAGCTAGGTAAAAATAAAAGAAATCGAATAAACGAGAAAGTAAACTTATTAAAGGTTAAGTGATGCATATATAAAAAAGAGTTTTAAGTGAATTAATAATATAAGGAGATATCTAAACAGATATATATTGTAAGTAAAAAAAATTGTATCTGAAGATAATTAGACAAAGAAATGCAAACTGTAAGTTACATTCGAATCTGTAGATTAATAGATTAACAAACATGTCAATAAAATGAACTTTTAAGCAGCGATCTACAGTGGAATATATATATATTGTGTGATAGATATATATCTGTAAATTAACAGCTGTCACATTTAAAAGCATTCCACAATTTGTGGCATGCACATAACTCCACTTTTGCAGGGGCAACAAAAAGTGCACACATTTTTTATATCAACACAACGCAGCAAAATCAACTGAATATACAATCAAATACACACACACACACACAGAAAAAAAACAATGTAAGTAAAACAACAACAAACAGACAACGTACAACGAAATTTACAAATAACTTAACAATTTGCTTTTGGCCCTGTTGGTGACGTGGTGCCATGTGGGCCAAGGGTGAAGTTGGAAGATGGAAGGTGGAAGATGGAAGGTGGAAGTTGGAAGGGTGAAGGGCGAGCGACCGAGTCATCACGACGATGATGATGACGGAGACAACAACAACAACTTCGACCAGTGACTGCTGGTGAAAGTTGAGGCCAATCATTGCAGTGACATCAACAACAGCAACAGCAACAGCAACAACAATTGCTAACAGAGACATGAATTTCAATACGTTTAAAGCACAAGTTTGTTATATATGATCATCAAGCCAAAAAGTCAATTCGCAACAACAGCAGCTGAATTATTTCAGTTTTTTTTTTTTTTTTTTATAAGATTGTTTCAAATTTGTGGAATTATTCTTAATATTAATTCAACTTTTAAGTACACAGTGTTTTAATTACTTAATTCGGTTTTTGGATTTATAACTATAAATAGTAATTATTTTTTTCAGTTGTATTTGCTATTCTATTCTAATCTTATCATATCTTTGTTGACTGATTTAACTTTACGAATAGATGCAAAATAAATAGAAATAAGCATATGTATATTATGTAGAGTATCTCAGAGTCAACCAGCTTGTAGCATTTTGCAGCATTTCCTTCTTTGCGAATTTTCTCATCCACTCCTATCTCTCAATCCATCGCCCATTTTCGAGTTGAACTCGTCATAAATTTTAATACACATTTTGGTTTGCAAATTGCTCAAAAGATGCATTTCTCGCGTTCTTCTCCGCTTCAGTCGCCTCTCCATCACCATCTACTCCGCTTCCTTCTGCTCTTCCTTCTCCCTCCACTTTCCACTCTCTTTCTGCACTCCTCGGCTTTGTCTGCATTTGCTGCTGTTTGTCCTTTGGCAGCGACAACTGTGACGAGCCCGTCAACTTTTGATTGACTGGCTAAGTTCAACCGTTGTGGCTCTTGGCTCTTGGCTTTTGGCTCCATCTATTCCATGCTCCTTCTCCTTGTTTCCCTCTCCCTCTCTGCTCGAATCTTTTAGCCACTCAACGCACTGGCATAGAACGGCAGCAAATTGCATAATTTTTACATAAATATGCTGACGTGCATTCATAATCATAAAAAGGGTTAAAATTCCATTCTTTCTTTGTTGTTGTACCATTCTTTTGTTATCCCTCTCAGCCTCCTCCTCCTCCACGTCTTCTTGTTGGCCAGTTATTTATTTGGCTTCATTTCTACATATATATAAATATATACATACATATATTCCATATAATATGCAGCCTAATAGGCATTCGCTATAAGGTCTCCCCACTGCCGGGTTTCCAATTCCAATTGACAAAATGTATGCAAAGCTAAAACAACCAGAAGAAGACACAGAAGAAGAAGACGAAGCACAGTGCATAAAATATTTATGATATAACATTCGGTATTGACATTATTTTCAGCTTCAATGCCGGCTTATAAGTCCAAAACTACTCTACATGAATTACCATTGCGTAAAAGTGGAGACATTTCTTATGGATTATAAATATTTTGACTACAGAATACAGTTCTCCACTACAGGTGCAGGCAAGAATAAACTCTCTACTTTTTATTGCTATGATATTATAAACAAATGTTGACGGCTAAGTAAACTCCGTTAAATTGGAAGGTAGAATAAAAAAGAAAGGAAATCCCATAATCAAAATTACACTTCAATAAAAAATCAGTTAAATTTTGGCAGTGTAATGACTGTTGGAAGTTTGTCGTAGCTTTGAATAATCATCTTAACCAGTATTAATTTTTTTCAATTTCAGCAGAACTTATAAGAAAAATGTAAGTTATTCTTGATTATGACAGATTTGCAAATTTGAATTTATAAAACTTACCTTCATAATCAAATCATGAAATGAAATAAAGTGTTCTAAATATTCATTATATAAATGAAGTATTAATAAAGAAGCCAAACTTTGCTCAAAGTGATATTCCTATAAATATTCTGTTCAGTCGAACTTTTGACATAGCCACTCTTTTTTTTAGTTAAAAAAAATAAAAAAAAAAAAAAAAAAAAAAAAAAAAAAAAATAATAATATAATTTAAAAAAATTAAATAAAAAAAAATTAAAATAAAAAAAAAATTTAAAAAAAATTTAAATTATAAATAAAAAATAAATAAAAAAAAAAAACAATGAAATTGGGAGAGTGAAATATTTCAGAAACCTCAGCTAAGTCTGTTTATAGCTGTTAATATTTGTCAAGGTTTCTTCTAAGAGTTGATTTAAAAAACCTGTTATAAGTTACTTATAAATATACTTCATTATCCATTCAATTTTTCTCGAGTTCCCCCAAATGTTGAGCTCAGATCCCTAGAGCAGTAAGCAGCTCTCTATATATATTTATCCTATTTAAGAATATTTTTCTAGTAACTCCCTGTTCTAATTATGATTAACCCAAATTAAATGTAGCTTATTATTGGTTTAATTTCTGAACTGAGCTTATAGAAAATAGTTTTTAGACTTTAGCTAAATATTAAACTGAATTTTAAAGAGCTCAATGAAAAGTCTTGCACTTAAATAACTCAACTTTAACATTTGTCAGTTGAAGCCTGGCAAGTTATGAGCAAATACTGCTCACGACTAAAGGTCAGTCGTAAGTTTAAAGTTCAGCGGGAGAATAAGAGCATTTATGAGGACATAAATGTGGGCAACATCTACTGGAACATGTCTCCAAGGCTGCGAGTTGTGTATGCTGTGTGTGTTGTGTGTTTCCTCTTCCTCATCCATTACGCACATTTGGACAGTAAAAAAGCAACGAGCTGTGAGAGTCAATTGCATGCAAAACTGTGCCATTGTCAGTTGAATGTTGCTGTTGCTGTTGCCTCTGCAATGGTTGTTGTTGCTGTTCTTGTTGTTGTTGTAGCTGTGACAAAGGCCTGGCCATGACTATGTGACGACCCAGGGTCTTCTCACTGGTGGCAGACAAACACGGACAACCACAAAATGGTCGCCGCAACAGCAGCAGCCACCGTTGGCTAATAAACGACATGTGCGGGTCAAAAGGACGAACCCACGCACAGCAGCAACATCAACGACAGCAGCAACATCAACGACAGCAGCAGCAACAGCAGCAACATCTACGGCAGCAGCAGCAGCAGCAACATCAAAATGATTACGACAACCGCACGCATGACAAGTAATAGCGTTTAAGTCGAGCTGCTCGACTGTTAGATGCCCAGCACCGAATTACTATGTACTACTCAAATAAAATAAATTACAAATATATGTAGCTTAACTCCAAAATAAAATAGATAAAAGCAAGATAAATAAACATATATGTAGCTTAACTCCAAACTAATATGAGCTACTCAAATAAAATAAATAAAAACAAAATAAATATCATATTTTGTATGTAGCTTAATTCCAAAATACTATGAACTACTTATGATAAATAAAATAAAAATAAATGAATTAAAAAAATATGTAGTTTTCAAACTGCAATTTATATTCAAAAGTCAGAGAATAACTTTAAATTTCCAGATTTAAAAATAGTAAATTTTGTTACTTAAAAATGTTTAATTGAAACAATTTATTTGCTTAAAAACATTACTTAAATTTATATCGTTTGGGAGTTTTAAATAAAAACTGTTAAGTTCTTAAATATTTCCGAATTTTATATTTACACTTGAAAAGTTTTTAGGCTTAACTTATTTATAAAAAATCATAAAAAAAAATCATAAAATAATTTGTATAGACCAAATGTAATCTAAATTGCGCTCACTGAAATAAACAGAAATTGTCATCCTTTGCAAACTTTGAGCACTGGGTTAAACAAGGCAACGCGGCAACCAATGAAGTGGCACTAAAGGCGCACCCTAGAACTCTCTTGCCACATGCCACCTCCGAGTTGCTGTTGTTGTTGTTGTTGTTGTTGCTGCTGCTGTTGCCGCCTAGCAATTGTCGTTATAAATGGCAGTCATAATAAGTGGGTTAAATGCCCAGGCAAACATGCCGCACTGGGTCTCTGTGTCAGCTGCAAAACTGTTGCAAAGAGACGAAACAAAAGGGAGCTGGACTTTCAGTGCAGGTCATGTGTTGATTCGCTGTTGATTTTGTGTGTGTGGTTTGTGTTTGTGTTGTGTATTTTGTGTCTTGTGGCTGGCGCAAAACTAATTACCGATAGTTCAAGAGTTCACTTGATGTTGTCCATTGAAGAACTCTTTAAATTGCAATTAAATGCCACTTGGTTGGCGAGCGCCTTTCGAGGCGATTATAAAGCAATCAAGCTGAGACCTGCCCCTTCGCCTTGCCACTTGCCACTTGCAGCTTGCCATGGCACAGCATTCACCGCATTCACCGCATTCACCGCATTCACCGCATTCACATCATTTGCAAAATCATAATTCGCGTGTTAAGCGCGCATTAGTCTCACGTTGATTTATCACAGCAGGTACAACTCTAGAAACTGGGTCTGGGTCTCGGTCTGAGTCTTGGCTCTTGGATCTGGCTTCGACTCTCTCTCTGTCTGGATCTGGGTCCTTGCACTCTCTTCACCCTCTCTCTCCTTCCCCCCCTCTCATGCTTGTAGCATTCGGTTTTAATAACCGAATTCGCAGCTAATTTCAAGCAGAACGTTCAGTGCCAGCGGCATGTGGGTGAATACTGGACGTTCCAGAGATGAGCGCGTGACTTGAACAATTAATCAAAAAGGGGGACAAAAATAACGATAAATTCAAAAAAATAGAATTTAAGAAAAATGACAAAAAAATTCAATTTTTAAGCAATTAATATTTTAATGCAGAATGAATTTTGAGGCCAAATAAAGATGAAATTGATATTCCACTTGAAATTTGGATAACTTTTGACAGAGTTATGACTTTTGAAATATTTGAAAAAGTGGACAGTGAGGGGAAAAAAATTCAATATTTTTAACAAATAATATTTTAATGCAGAAATAATTTAGAAGTCAAATAATGAACAAAATGATATTCCGGACTGAAATCGGTTGAGTTTTGACAAAGTTATGACAAATAGAAGATTTTGAAAAATTGTATAGGGGTAGGTATGGAAAAGTGGACAGTGAGGGGAAAAAAATTCAATATTTTTAACAAATAATATTTCAATGCAGAATGAATTTAGACGCCAAATAATAATCAGATTGATAATCCGTTTGAAAATCGGATAGTTTTTGACAGAGTTATGACATTTTGAAAAATTTAAAAAAATGTGTATGATAAAATTATGGAAAAAGTATAGAGTGAGGGGAGAAAATACAATTTTTCTAAACATATAATATTTTGATGCAGAATTAATGTAGACGCCAAATAATGAACAAATTGGTATTCCGCTTGGAAATCGGATAATTTTTGACAAAGTTATAAAATCTTGAAAAATTTGGAAAAATGTAAAGGGGTAGGTATGGAAAAAGTGGACAGTGAGGGGAAAAAATATAATTTTTCTCAACAAATCATATTTTATTGCAGAATGATTTTAGAAGCCAATTAATGAACAAAATGAAATTCCGGACGGAAATCGGTTGAGTTTTGTCAAAGTTATGAGAGATAGAAGATCTTGTAGAAGTGCCAAGAGGTTCATAAGGAAAAATGGAGGATGATGCAGAATCAATTTAGTGCATAAATTGATTAAAATGATATTTCGATAGGAAATCGGTTAAATACTGCCGTAGTTATGACCTGGTACATTTAATTACTATTTATTCAATGGATATATTTATGATTTAAAAAATCACGGGATTACAGTTAATCGAGATTGCCAAACATTTATGAAAAATGTTTCGTTTCTTATTGCTGACTTAAAAATAGAGTATATGGAAAATCCCGAAATATGTTTGGCCATATAGAAAATCTCAGCTCAATTTAAAATGAAATCACTCGACTCATCTCTAAAGAGGAATAAACATCAAGGCTGCGTTTTGTGTCTCTGCCAGCTGCGAATTCGTTAAGCCAACAACTAAATTTTTCGGCTGATTCTCAGTGGTGTCTGTCCTCTCTCTCTCTCTGTCTCACACTCTCCGTCCCGCTCTCGCTGGAAAGCACTGCCGTCTTTTGGCTGCAAAGTGGAGCAAATTTATGCCCAATTTCATGCGAGTGGCAAATGATTTATGCGACAGGCCGTTGCAATTGCCAAAAAGGATATGTGCGTTGATTTCCCAGTGCCCCAGGACAAATAACTTCATTAGAGTTCGCGCTGGATCTGTAGATGTTGCTGCTGCTGTTGCTCCTCCTGCTCCTCCTGCTCAAAAGGTTGCCCCCGACTCCGCTTTGGGTAATGATGTGGCATGTTGTTTGTTGCTGCTTGGAATTGGGTTTGGATTTGGGTTTGAATTTTTCTCTTCTTTATCTGCTTTTTTTTAAGGATTGTAAAATATATGCAAGGCAAATCGCACGATTCTCGTGATGTTGCTCATATTTGGGCACCGTAACAAGCGATGCAACACGCGACAACAACAACAACAACAGCAGCAGCAGCAGCATCAGCAATGCCAGCAACTAGTTGCAACAACAACGCGCGAAAATCGCATTCTACTTATGGCGTGAATTTCGCGATCGTCTTCTCAGTTTTTTCCTTATTTTATTTTTGGGCTTTGGCACTTGGCACAACCGAAATTCGATTCAAATTCCCAAATTCAAATTTAAATGCAACAGCAACAGCAGCAACAACATTGAGGCTAGAAATTGGCAGGAAGTCACGTCATTTGAACCATTTGTTTTTGTTAACAATAAACCGTTAGCAACATGACGCTGATTACACATGCATCCATACAAAGTGACAACATTTATCATTAGACGGACAACAGCAGCAACATTCAACTTGCAACTTGCAACTTGCAGCACAAGTTGCCGTTAATTGCAACTGAGCAAATGTCAACTTAAGGGATTCTCCATTGACAGCCATTGCCGATGATTAAAATGTCCTTAAACCCAGTACAGTTGTTGTTGTGGTAGGAGTTGTTGCTGCGGTTGCAGTTGTTGCTGTTGCTGCTGTTACAGTTGCTGCTGCCACGCACTTAATTAAGACGACAAGTGAACGACCTGAGCTGTCAAGTGTGCGGGGCATGTGGCAAGCTGGGAATTGCTTTGAAATTGCTGCGGATCAACGTCTTAACTTATTTAATATGTGGCGCAAAGTGCAGCGGAATATCCAGTCAAAAGACAGGCTAAGTGCAGCCAGAGATACATTTTAAAAAATTGCCAAGCAAAGACTTATTTATGTAGAGCTTAAGATAAAAGCAGACATCGCAAAAAACAAAAATTTAACTTTAAAATCCATCAACAGGCATGAGAAAATAAATACAGGATTATTAATATTAAATAAATTAAAGAAACAGAACACATTAAAAAATTGGAGATGTTCTCTTTTCGATTTAAATTTGTGAAGCAACGTCTAAAATAAATATGTAATTTTTTAGTATGCAGCAAATTATCTCTCGAATTTAAAATTGTAATTTTATTTAGATTTTAAAACTTTACCAAGTCAATCACCATTTTTGAAATAAACAAACACTTTTTAAACAAGCAAACACTTTAAACAGCAAATAATTTTCTGTTTGTCCACAAATATTAAATACAAGTAATTGTATTTTTAGTTTTCTCAAACTGCAGCTCTATGAATGCCCTTAATAAAAATATGCAAAATAAGAATTCCATATTATAAATAATTTCTTGAAATTTTGGTATATGAAATTTAAATGTCAGCGGAAAATATACTAAGTAATTTAAGTATGAAACCTAAAGCACACATATATATATATAGTATATTCCAATAGAAAAAATGAAAATGAACAGAAGAGAGAGAGTGAGAAATGATATATGTAATGCACAATTCTCCTCCATTTATTTATTACCAATTTCTGCCCTGCAACTCCTTCGTTTCGACAAACTTATGTGATTCTGAGCCATTGATTTGGGCCATAAAAAGCACACAAATCTTATTGCAGTTCGCCTTCTTGGCTGCCTTTTAGTTCCAATCGATCAGCAACTCGAACAGCCAGAACAACAAATAAATAATAAAATATGTTTTGTGTATTAATAAAAGGCCAACAACGATACAACGATACAACGATTGCACTTCACACCTCATTGAGATTGGCCATAAAGATGCCTTAATAACTCAGCTAAGCTGCAAAGACGAGTCAAAAGAGTGCAGCATGAAAAAGCAAAAAAAAAAAAATACAAAATAAAAAAGGATGCCACAAATGGAGGCAAGTATCAAACTGCTGCCGCTGCCGCTGCCTGTGTCAGTATCGTTTATGGCTGCCCATATTTAATTTGCCGCTTCGCTCGATGGCCAATTGAAGCGTTACGATAAGAGGCCAAATTCATAAATATGAAAATGGCTTCATTTAGTGCCACGAATCGACTGGCAACTGGCAACGATTTCGGAACGATTCGCATTCGAGACTCGAGACTCGCCCTGGTTCATATCGCTTAAATTAATACTGAAAATTTCAACACTCACGATACGGGACCATATTTTACGGCCAAAAGGCAACACACAACACAATAACAATAACCGTAACAAGTAAGAGGGAGACTTGCAAAATGCTCGACTCTCAGCTGCCCAGTACAAGCAAACGATTCTATCAGCATAAATATTATACAAAATAAAAATTACAAATTTAATAATAGGTGTTGAAAAATATTATAAGTTTCCAAAATTTTAATAATAATAAAAACTACTTAGTGATTATGCATTTAGTTCGATTCAATTGCAGGGGAAGACTTTATTCAAACTTGTTGCATACATATGATATTTATATTTATTGAATATTGGATCCTTAAATTTTAATAAATTTTTCAATATTTCCGAGCAAATAAAACAATAATAAAACTAAATATTTAGAATGCCCGAAATATTAAATAATATTAAAAGCACAATAAATAATAAGTTCCAGCCGAATTCCAGTTCTTCTTAATTAATTCATGGCTATATCTTAATTATCTCTTATATTTACTAAATGATGAAAATTAAATTTTTAGCAAATGTTTTTAAAATAGTCAACATGTAGTGTATCAAGTTTCAAGGCTATAGTTTCAAATAAATTACTTATTCTTCATGGAATAGAAATATTGAAAGCAAATTTCACAAGTCTTACTTTTACAGTCGCTACGATTTAAGTTGAATACGAACAGACAGATATTATCAAAAACTTATAAGCGTTTGCTTACTTTTCAGTACTAGGCTAATAACAGTAACAACAGCAAACAGTCAACTCAGTGGCAAACTGACAATGGGAAAGGCGTTGCAGCCTTTTTTTTATCTGACAAATGCGCGATTATCTCGAAAGTTGTTGTTGCTGCTGCTGAAATGAGGCAGCTACAGCAGCCGAAATGAAACGAAATGAAATGAAACGAAACGAAACTGACCCTCACATTCATTTATCAATGCAGCGGAATATGTCACCGTTGCGAGGAAGAAAGTGCCGCACCTCTAACGGCTGCAACAGTTGATGTTGCTGCCGTATGTTGCTGCTGTTAGCGATCAACGTCTTGGCCATAGAATCAACTGAGTGGCCGGCTTGTCTTGATCTACCGACGTCCAGTCGCAACAACAACAACAACAACAGCAACAGCAACAACACAACAGCAACATTGAGCGGCATCTACTTCATCATCATCTGAAATGTGCGACGCGTAGTCAGGGGCTGACATTTTTGAGTCGTCTCTGTTGTCTATGGCAGCGCCCAACGGCAGCAAAAAGGTAGCAACATCTACAACAGCAACACCAACAACAACAGCAGCAACAGCAGCAACAATAACAAACAAACTGACCAGGCGAGCAAAGCTTCTCTCAATGATTAATTGACTTTCAAAATTGCTGAAATTTTTAATTTATTATACGCGCCAAAGTGATTAATCAGTAGACAAAGCTGCGGCCAAGGGGAGTTCAGGTGAGACAGAGAACGGGAAGCGGGAAGGGGGGAAGTAGTAGAGGGCAGAATGCCCAGCCAGAAAGGTAAGCAGCAGCAACAACAACAACAACAACCACAGACAACGGCAATGCACGTAGGCAGCAGCAACTGTGGTGACGAGATTGAAAGTGCTGGGCAGCAGCAACAACAAAAACAACATCAAGAACAACAACAGCAACAACGACAATAACAACAACAAGAAGTTTGTTTGTTATACCCATTAAAAGAGATCCAAAAGAGTGTTATAATGTATTAAAAAGAAAGAACATCAACATAAATATACATTACAGTAACCCTCTTGATTCTAATTTTTAAAAAATATAGAATGTAAAACATTTTTAACAATAGTTCAAATATATTATTTTCCATTTTAATTATTAAAATCAATCAATCATTTTAATCAATCAAAAATAACTGCACATATTACAACTTCGGTATTAAAATTAATTTAGCTTAGAAAGATAAAAACTTAAACAAAATCTGATATTTTTCTAGATATTTTTCTGCGTACATTAAATTTGTCTTTTTTATTATTTAGTATTTTTCGAATTCAGCGTTAACTTTTCTAGTAAAAATTTAAAAATTACTATTATCTTCCATTAGAGAAGAAATATAATATTATATATTACTTATTTCAATTGCAGTAATTTTTTGTTGTCACTAATTAAAAATTAATAAAATTTGATGAACATTAAGAATATAATATATATTTTAACTTTTCATACTACAAGGTACTTCATAGTCGATCACACTTAACTAAAAGCGATTACTTATTTTTTATGTCGCTTTCAATTCTTTAGAGCGCATCAGTCAGCGTCAGAGACGTTTAAAGCTTTTAATTGCCGCCGCTGTTGCTGATGTTGCTGTGGTTGCTGCTATTGCTGCTATTGCTGCCGTGTTCTGTCTGCAACATGCTGCAGTCATGCTTAGCACAGATTATTCAAAGCGTTTTAATTGAGTGGATATCAAATATAGTAAATTAAACTACACACACTGTAACTGCTCTGCCCTCCCGCCCCTGTACAAACCAAATAGAGGGCGTGGCCATGTCTTTTGGCCCAGTCAAAGATCCAGAAAAAATGCAGAGAAACCATCAATTTTAAAGAGAGTGTGTATTAATTAAAGCCAGGTAAAACAACAAAGGAAACATAAATTAACCAATAAGACACTTTCCTTGTGTCGAAAGTATGAAAATATGAGAACCTGGTCCAAAAAGTTGGACCAAAAACCAGAACCGTTAGTTCAACTGCGTTTCGTTGCGTTTTTCATTCATTTTTTTGTGTTTTGGCTTTTGATGTTCGGCGCACAAACGCATTAACATAAATATGAGCTTGAGATAAGTGAGGAACACACCCCAAAAGAGATTGAAATGGAGGAAGAGGATAAGTAAGGGGTAGCGGAATGGGAAAGTCGCATCTGCAGGAGAGGCTTGCATTGACATGCGTTAGACAGCAAACTCCAGTTGGGGATGGGGGCGGGCAACAAGGGGGCGTGACCTGTGGCAAGTCGCAAAAATGCAAAAGACCAAAAGAAGAAAGTTCAACGAAGATTTGATACCCTTGCAAGGCATTGATTTTAACTATATTGTATATTGTTATCCGATGTCAAATAAAATAAAAAAATTGGAAAGTTTCAAAGTAAAAACAGTTGCTCTTTTAAAAGGTTGATTTTCAATTGATCCTTTTAAAACAACTATATAACAACTATAGTCCGATTTCAGTAACATTTCTTTGCTTCAAATTTTTAAAAAAGAATTCTATATTCATAATCTATTAAATTCGTTGAGGTATCTTTTAAATCATAAAAGTTGTTCGTATTAGGGGAATATATTTAACCGATCCTGTTTAAGTTGTAGAAGATGGAATTGTAGTAGATATTTTTAAAAACAGAAAAGTTGTACAAGTAAAAATAGTGATCCTTTTTAAAATATACAGGTTGAATGATTGAAAATTTCTCAAAAATGTTGAGGGCAATACCAAATGCATGTTTTATAAGTTTCCTGAAAATATTTTGAAAACTAAGAAAGTATTTCATATGAAATATTGATTATATATAATTTATAAGTTATATATCATTAGGAATTAATAATACCCTCTGCAAGTGTATCAAAAAAATGCAAGAAAAAGCGAGAAAAATCTCAATAGGTGATCGTAAACACAATTACGTTTTGCGGTCAGAGCAGGAAAAACAGCAACAACAACAGCAATAACTAGGAAAAGTGGGTGTGGCACTGCAAACGCCGGCAACATATTTGACGCATCGCTGGCAACATTCAAATGTTGCAAGTTGCCAAGATGTGGCATAGACTGTGGCAATCAAATGCAGCTACAGCCATGATCAGGCTGATGATGATGATGTGGATAATGTGGATGATGTGGATGTTGTTGCTGTTGCCGTTGCTGCTGCTGCTGATGAGTTGGACAATATCGCGGCTTGTTGCTGTTGTTGATGGGCCAATGTTTCGGTCAGTTTGCCATAACGAATCGCGCAACACATTAAGGGTTGTCCATGCCATGCTCACAGTACGAGCTCAAGAGGCGGCAACAACAGCAACAGCAACAACGCGCAATTTATAAAAATGTCTTAATTTTGTACGTTGCCATTGCCACAACAGCAACATCAGCAGCAACAGCAACAACATTCGGGCGGGCGTCAGGCTTTAAACGCCGCAGGAAGAAGTCCCGGCCTGGCCAGTTGGGCAGTTGGATAAAATGACTGACGCTGATGCCTGTCAGTTCGTCAGACGGACGGCAACTTGTTGCTGTTGCCGTTGCTGTTGCTGTTGCCGCTGTCGCCTTCATCAATTGTGTGCTGGTGCCGTGCTGTTGTTGTTGCTGTTGTTGTTGCTGGCAATAAATTGCATTTTAAGCGCATTTTCCCTGGCATTATTATGACTTTATAAACTCTGCGGGCTTTATGCCATCGCACAATGGGCACTTTGCATTTGTTGTTGCCGGTTGTAGCTGTTGTTGCTGTTGTTGCAGTTGTTGCTTTCTCACCGCCCCATGCAACGCCTATTGCACCGCAGCAACAAGCAAGCATTGCAGCAAGGTGTGAGCTATTTTTATTTATACAAAAATTTATAAAAATATATAAAAGTACACTCAAAAAAATGAAAGTAAAAAAAAAGGGAATACAAAAAATTCCACATGGAATTAATGGTCAGTATTCCTGGATATTTTAAAAATTTTTCAATTAAATGCAGCGTTTTATTAATCTTTCAGTAAACATATTTTTAAATTTGTTATATCTTTTATAATTTTTTGCTTAAATTGATGGACGAATTTAAAATATAACAAGCAGAACTAATTCCAAAATTATTTAGACGATCGGTGATCTTAAAAGTGTTAAATCTTGATTCTTACTTCCGTCGCAATAAATATATTAATCATTTAAGAATTATTTGTAGAGAAATATTTTTAAGAATATATTTTAGGCACATTTTCTTTTTTTATTTAACTATTTTTTTGAAATAAATCAATGTAAATAAAAAATCAGAACATTACAATTTAAAATATGTACACGGACTTTAAGTAAAAATTTAACTAAATTTTATTAAATTTCATATTTAAAACTAATTAATTAAATAATTAGAATTTAAACTTGAATTTTTGAGTGATTTTTCTTTTTTTTTGTGTACGTTCCTTTGATTGCTAGAGAACATAAAGAGCGGCTGAAAGGGGGACAGGAATATAGGGGTACAGGGGGATATAGGGCTGGTCAATCGGGCCACTTGATGGGCTGCCATGTTGCCTCGTCTGTGCTCGTAACAAGATAATTGCTTAATTTGATTAGCAATTGTTGCTGTTGTTGTTAGTATCGGTGCTGCTGCTGCTGTTGCTGCTTGCCGCCTGCTGCAACTGTTGCTGGCGGCCAACGCACCGCTGGGCGTGCAAATTGCTAACAATTTTGATATTTAAATTATTGAGCCTGTTGCCGAGTCGAACAGCAACAGCAACACTAACAATAACAACAACCTGACAGCTCAATAAACATTCCATCAAGAATAAAGAATGTAAAAATCCAATTTTCATAAGTGGCCGCCAGCCAACCGACAATTCTACCAAAACACCAACTGATGTCCACTGACTACTGTCCACAGTTTCGTCCTCTCATCCTCCAGTTGCTGTCCTCGTTCTCATCGTCATCCTCATCATCGTCCTTCGTTTCGCTGCTTTGCATTGGCATTGAGTAAAATGGCATAAATTAGCAACTGTTGCCGCTGTTGTTGCTGCTGTTGCTGTTGTTGCTGCAGCTGCAACCCGGGAGCAACAGCAACTGCGTCCTACACGCTGGCAACCAGCTCCTAATTATGTAATGCACTTTTTATAAGTGCACTTAATTTGTTAATTATAAAATTAAATTGAAGCGAAGGGAAATTGGAAAAGTCTATGGGAAAATCTACGTTTTATGTCAGCACAGCAAAGAAAATTTATTTGAAATACATTATGAAATATATGTGTAAACTTTGGCTAAGAATAAAATATTTGACTTTAAAAATATATCAATAATTCAACTAATTATTTAATTACAATCTAAAATCGCAAATAAAATTAGACATTGAAACTGAAATAAGTAATGAGTGTGTATATTATAGAAAAACTATTTTAAAATATATTATATCGTGATAATCGGATATATATTTATTTTAATTCTTATATGATCAATAGAAAATAGGAATTTTAGAAATTAGAAATTACTACTGGTTATGATTTTTGTTTATAATAGGTAATAGCAGTATTAACAATATAATTTAATTTAAGATTCTATTTATAAGAATTTACAAAGATCTCAGACTGGCTGAGAAAAACTCTTAAATTATATCTGATTTATGATTAATTCAGGATGCAACAAATTGAATAATTATTGAGAGATAAATAAATGTTGGCTTAAACTTTTGATTAGCTTAAATAGGTAAAATTAATTCCTGCAGTTCATTAACATAAAAAATTATAAGTTTTATGTAAAAAACGTACATAAATAAAATGTATTTAAATTGTTATCTATAAATCGCACTTCGTTATATCATTTAAAATGTATTATTTAAATCATTCTCTGATATTCATAAATTAGATGGCTAAAAATAAATAGATAAATAGAATAGCGATTATCTAATAATTATATGAATTACGTGAAAACTCTACTTCCATAAAATTAATGTTTGCTCATAGTTTCTAATGCGAAGGTGTCCAATTTCTAGTCGCTCAGAAGACTCGATAAATTTTGTGGATTGCCGCTGGAGATGTTCTTAAATTTGATATTTTAATAAATTAAGCGTACTAAAGCAACTGGCAATCGGAAACTGAGACCGCCTGAAAGTCAGAGACGGAGATGAAAAGAGCGCAGACTGAGAGAAAGAGAGAGAGAGAGACTGGGACTGAGGAGATTGGAGAATTAACGATACGGTAGCCAAGTTGAGGCGCTGGTTGTAGATGCCTGCCAACTGATTGCAATTTGAAATATTCAACGAGCGCTGTACAAGTAACAGGAACAAACGACAAGAACTTCTGTTTAGATTGGACAGCTGGGCGGACATCCCAGTCGGACCAAGGAAGAGAGGTAGGAGGTGAGAGGTAAGTGTAAGAGGTAAGGCGACCCAAAACATGATTGGCATGCGCCCAGGCTTAGACCCAAATCCGGGTTGCCAGTTTACTGACCAGCTCAGTTTTGTAATGAGCACCTCTCTCTCTTTTTCTCTCTGCTTTTCTACATAGCTACTCCTTTTCCCTAGCTACCCACTCCTTTCCCTCATTCCCCAATTCACCAGTCGTACTACCTACCGGCATGATCAGCGATAAGTTCAGGCTGCTCATATACGAAATGGTTTTAAATTTTTCGTCTAGTGTTTGATTCTTATTAACAGATTGGCGAAAGCGTCTTACAAGCGCATTTCAACCTCTACTCTTCACTCTTCTGTAGACTGTAAACTGGATATTCGAAGTGTACCCAACCCAAATCACACTCCATTCACATTTACATCATGCCAGCAGAGTCTGGAGACTACGAAGGATTAGACTCTTCTGCATACAATTAGCCCACAACAATTTGAGGCACAAACAAAGTGTGCTTGTAATTTATTTAAATCTTGCAACGTTGCATCAACAGGTCCATTTCCACAAGCCAAAACCATAAGCCCAATCAGCTAAATAATCAGCAAAACAAACCAAACACAACAAAGCAGTTTGAAGAGCGAGAAACACACATAGCTGAAGAATCAAGGCTTGGCAAGGTTTGTCTTACCTCTTCTCTCCTCTTCTCTTTCTTTCATCCACATCCATGCCACTTGACACAAAGATGAAAGTCATGTGGCAATTCATTCTATACTTTCCCAATGTGCGATTCCATTAACTGAATAGTTCACTTTTATTTGCAGTTGGGCAATTGGCAATTGGCAATTGAAGTTGAGTACATCCTTACAATATCATAAAAACCTACATCATATAAACTTTCGAAAATGGCAATTATTTTAATTGCGTCACTATAATCTCTCGACTTTATTTGCCACTCTTATTTTTATTGCAGCTATTAATAGACACATTGTCTTTATATTCTGAATATTTCATGAGAAACGCTTGGGAAACAGACAAGTTGTTGAAGCAAGAGTGTACAACTCTTAATATTATTTGGATAAATCGTTACTACACTATAAAAATAATGGCGAGTTAATTTCTAAAGTGAAAGCTTTAACTTAACCCATGTTTAAAATTAAACTTAATTTGTAAATAGTCTGAACATTTCAGAAAGATTCGTTGATAAATATAAAAGTTGTAAAACAACGATTGCAAATACCTTAGAAAATCGGACTATTTTTTAAAAAATATTACAATTTACATTTGTAAAGTAAAAACTGTGGTTCTTAACATACTTCTAAGAAATCATATAATCTAAATATTCTGAATATTAAAATTATAGAAGTAGTGTGAAGCTATAAAATATAATTTAATATAAAAACGAATGCAGTTAATTTAAGAAAGGATTAAATTTACGTATTTAAAATTAAAGCATGGATTTGCAGTCTATAAGTAAACATATTATGTGAATATTCTGAATTATTCATCAGGCTTTCAGAAAGAATATCGAAAAAGGCGACTATGTTTTAAAAAGGATTCATATATTCAATTTTAAAGTTACAGCATTTAGTTAAAAATAAATAAATGTTTTATATCTAAATTCTCTTAATAGTTTTACGGATGGATGATAAACTCAAAAATATATAATTGAACAAGTTTTTTAGAAATAGCTTATATTTTATATTTATTATTATAATATATAAAGATTTAATTAAAATCATTTATGCTCTTAATAAAGCACATTTTTATTAAATCTAATCTTCCTTATATTTTATAAGAATTCCTGTGCAAAGAAAGTGTGAGATGATCTGAAAGATCTGTTGCTGTTGCTGTTGTTCAATTTGTGAGTTATTTATAGTTTCTAACAGTTAACAAATTGCTTCTCATGTGGACTAGACTTTTAATAACAAGAAACAGTCAATGCCACAGTGATACACGTATCTTGGCAATTTATGTGGTCGACTCCAACTTGTTGTTGCGGTTCCAAATCATGAATGAAGTATACTCCAAATTGTATGTGTTTGTGGGGAACGCAATGCAATTACTTATCACAGTTGGAGTTGGAGTTGCCTCTAGAAACTGGCATTGAAATTACTTGTGCTTCACACAGTCTGACCGAAAAGTCATCCTACAAGCCTGTGTGGATTCGTATGCAAATGGCAAATACCATGTGTCTCTAGGTGCTATGCCGTGTTGTGGACACGACTATTACCTGTCACATTGTCAGGTGATTGCGAAATTGTTGCGTTACGCCAGCAACCATTGCCCATTTGCCCATTTGGCCCAATGGGCGCGACGGCCTTTTAAATTTGTGGGAAACATCAACTGCAACTAAGTGCAGGGCCCATTGATGAGGGGCCCCCAGTTGGAAACGTGACTCGAACGTGACGTTTGTGCAAACAGGAAGATTCAACTGACAGCAACAGTTCGCGGCAGCAACAGCAACAGCAACAGTTGGCGCTCTTGGGACTCGGGATAACTCTGAGCCAGTCCAAGTCCAACTCCAACTGCAATTCACTGTCACAGTTACAGACAGACAGACAAGAGTTAATACAGTTCAACTCGAGATGGAGCTGCAGTTAGAGTTGGAGCTGATCTGTTGTTGACTTGATTGCCAACGCTGCACAGTGGTGCTGCTACTTCAAATTCCAAACGAAATTCGATTAGAGAGTTGCCACAAATATTTTACGTAACTATCATCTAAATATTCTGGTTAAAATAAAACTATTACAGCCCGAATTATTATAGTATCATTATATCGTAATAATTTGTATAAGATATTTATCTATATAGTTAAAATATATTTTTATTAAAAGAATATTGTTTCCTAATTAATAACATCTTTATATAGAAGAAACCATTTGAATATTTATTATTTCCATCAAAATACTTTAAATATATTTTGAAATCCAATTTCTATATAGAAAATTGCGATACGTTTAATCTGTAATCTAAAAATTGCAAAATCATTGTTTTTTATAAATCGTTACAATCTAATTTTTTTGTAAATATGTTTTATAATTATTCTATACATACTAAATATTTAATAGAATTTTTTAAAGTACACAAAAAATTACTATTTTTGTACTAAACACTTAGCGCGTATTTTTTACGTTTTTCACATGTTTTCCCACATATTTTTCGATTTAAAAAATAAACAAAGATAATGAAATGTTTTTAACCGTTTGATCTAATTTATTTTTTTTTTAATGTTGTGAAATATTTCGAAAAATTGTTCCACTGTGCAGCGTGGCTGGTGGTCAAGGCGAAAAGGCAAAAAACCCGAAACCTAAATCCAAAACGGTATTCGCAAAATTACTCGTACTTAAACGTTTGTTATTGTTGTCGGTTGTTGGCCAAGACATTGACTGCGTTAAGGCCGTGACGGAGAGGGAAAGGGAAAGGGAGAGGGAGATGGGGAACAGAGACGGTAGACTGAAGTTGATGTTGATGTTGGCCAAAAGCCGCAATGTCTGGGCCAAGGCGTTTTCGCCAGGTTTGCTTTAGACTTTATCAGGCGCTTACATCACACAGTACAGAGAGCACAGAGTACAGAGAGTACAATAAGCCATGGCTTTCAAATCATTTGCATTGTAATATTTTACAATTTGCCCCGAACTCATGCGTAGGCCGAGACGCGATCGAATGGGCAACATGTTGCATGTGGCATGTGGCAATGGAGTGAGGCAGTGAGTGAGGCACAAAAAGTCCGTGTGTAATTGATGAAAGTCTCAAATCGCTATTAATGTCAACGATAACAACGCTGTTAACTGTCCGTTAGACGAGAGAGAGAGAGAGAGAGAGGTACATCTGCATCTGGTGGGTCTGTTCTTCTGCAGTCTACAGTCTACAGTCTACAGTCTGTGGCTCTTTGAGGCCTCATAAACATTGGCGACACAAATCAAAACATGTCACAAACAGTTGCTACGCCTCAAAAATTCTTGGAAAGCGTTTTACTTCCTGGTGCCAAACTGTCAACATGTCTAGGCCATGGTTAGTTAAGGCCTCCAGCCTCCAGCACTTTTGCCTGATTTATGAGCCGCGTCAATTGCGTTCAAGCCTAAGTAGCCTAGGCCCAAACAATTACCAACTCATAAATGTGGCCCATAAAACGTCTCTCTTTCTCTTTCTCTCTCTACGCATTTGCATCTTTGTTGCTTTTGCTCATAATTTACTATATTGTATATTATACAATATATATATAAATGAAATGATCAGATGGCCTGCAATTCACTTACAGCCAACGCCTTGAATCAGCTCTTAAGCAAACACTCAACTCAACTCATCTCGCCAATGACAGGCCCATTGTATTAACGTGGCTTATCAGTAGAAAGCCTTTTAATAACGCATATACACATAATGTGCAAAAACCGTGAAGATTCTTCTTAATCACTAAATCAAAACTCCAGGCATGCCAAATATATATGAAAATTGAAAAACGTTTCAGCATCCCAAACAAATACATATAAATAAAAAATATACATTTTTGATGCTTTCCACGAAACAGCCAAAGGCGACTATAACAACAAATAATAATGCTTCAAGAAGTTTAAATGCGCTTCTTTGAATTAAGTAAAAATAAAATATGAAATAAAATATATTTAAAAGGAATAAACTTTCACATTATGTTTAAAAAAATATTAAAAAAATGCATATACTTATAAAAATGCTTTCTAATACAATTTTTTTTAAATTTTCAAGATGTGATTTTTAAAAGTGAAAAACAAGTATTTAGAATTATTCGTAGATATATTTTCAATAGAATGATTATTTAAATAGTGCTGAAATATTTATACAATATACATTTTAATTAAAAGTGGTGAGAAAAGTAATAATAGTTTTAATAAAATTGTGAATTACATTGGCATCGATATATATAATTCCTATGACTATAACTATATCATTTTTATATATATATCTTCAGCGAGAGCTTAGTTCATATAGACAGAAGGTAATTGCTATGTTGATTCAGCTGTTTATAAGGATTTCTTATGCTTTCTCTTCTACAATGCTTCTATAATGTGTTACATTTTTCTTACATAAATCATAATACCCTTTTCGAGTATATAAAAAGTAATAAAGCTTCATTGATGTACCATATCTCTGTGAAGGCAGCTTGACGTGGAGACGTGCAACCGAAATGGCCCAAAGCGCGATACTCAACACTTTAAACAAGTTTTTGACACCGAAAACTGATTTACTCATCAAAAAAAAAAATAAAAATAAAAAAATTGAAAAGAAATGCAGTGTGCCAAAATATCAAGAGAAAAAGGGAAAACATTTTTATATTGGCCATTTCAATTATCTTAATGCACTTTAATATGAACACAGGACCAGCTTAAGAAGAAGGTCTCCTCTTTTTACCGTTCTCTGACGCACCTCAGTCTTCTCAGACTTCTCGTACTCGTATGTGATTGTGATTATCAGCTAATAAGGCATCAATAAATTTTGGTAAGCAGCAGCAGCAGCGGCAGCCGCATCCGAAAATGCCATGAGGTCTCGGGATCGCCTCGAGATGATGCCACAGATTGCGGCAGGCAGATTGCAATTAATTTGCAATAACTTTTGATAAATGCTCAAGTGTTGCCTTTTGTTGTTCTTATTTCTTGTTTCCCTTTGCTGTGTGTGTGTGTGTATTGTTGTTGTGCAGGAAAGTGGAATTACCGTCGCCCGATAAAGAGTTGACGCGATTAAATGCCGGAGATTGCAAAAAAAATATATAACCCTATAGGAACTACCGTTAACAATGGGAACCACCAAATTAAAAAAATTATATTATACATATTTATAAAAACTATCTTCATAAATATCAAAATCTGTGTCCAGACTCATTAAATAATCACTGAAAGCTAAAATTGTTACACATCATAATTCAGTCACTTTAGAATTTCCATAAGTAACAAGTAAAAATTACTAACAGAAAAGAATAAAATATAAAAAATAAATAAGTATTGTAAAAGAATATTTGTTTACCTATATTATTTAAAAAGTTCTCTGATTAAAACTCATTTAACTTACCTAACTCAAGAAACTAATTTACATTAAATTATCAAACTGTCAAGCTGTCATTATTTTTATCGCAATAATGAACCATAAATACACAAGACCTATATCGAGTGCTATAAAAGCTGGAATGTATCTTCCGCTTCCCAGTTGTTCTTTAAACTTCAAGTCTAACATGATTCAAATAAAGTGGCAAATAATTTTTCTCACTTTTCTATTCTTTTACCAAAGGAATATCGAAGTTCAATCGACACCTATCCAACGCATTGTAAATGGATTACATGCAGAACCCAAGCAATTTCCATATCAAGTTCTTCTTCATTATATAAATGATACTACGTGGAAACCATTTTGTGGTGGCTCTATAATATCAAAAAGAACTATCCTCACAGCGGCTCATTGTATCTCCGAAGATTTGTAAGCCAATATTGATCTTATCTTATTTAATAGAAATAACTTTGTCAATTTATTCTCAAAGGGAGGAAGTTAAAATTTACTTTGGAGCCGTTGATAGATTAAATATTAAAGAACCGGGACAACAACATTTGATCGTAAAACGAAATAATATTGTGGTGCATCCAGATTGGGACTCAGCTCAGGCAATCAATGATATAGCTCTGATTAAGCTGCCAGCCGATCTACTATTCGATGACTATATTCAACCTGCAAAGTTGCCAGATCCAGATAAATTTTATGATAACGCAGATGGTGTTGTTTCTGGTTGGGGCCACACTTCAGGTAAATATATCCCTGTGATTCGTTAACTAAATAATTATCGTAATTATTTTCAACAGATCTAGAGAAGTTTTCACGTCAACTTCTGTACTTTAATATACCCATTCTGTCAAATGAAGAGTGTAAACTTCTTGTGCACAAGTATTTTCCAGTATTATTCTTCCCATCATCGTATATTTGTCTGAAGCCCAGCGGAAGTTGTACATGTCATGGTGACTCCGGAGGTCCATTGGCCATAAGAAATGAAGATGGTACCAGCACTTTACTGGGTATCACTTCGTTTGGCATGGACAAAAAGTGTACGGTTAATAAACCAGATGTTTTCACTCGAGTTTCATCCTTTTTATCGTGGATAAAACTATACGAATCTATTAATGAAACATATGATGAACAGGCAACAATTGATCTATCATCTTCTTCTACTACTACGGAGATACTACCATCATTTGAATCAAAATAAATATATAGAAATAAACGAAAATTTCGGCGTTCAAATATTAAATTTTTTTGTAATAAAAAAAAGTACAAATTGCAATTTTTCTGAATGGTAAGACTTAGAAAGCAAAAATTTTCACATTTCATAAATAAGTCAGCTTTATTTATATAAACAATTTAAAATTTTACAGTTTTTCATTTAATAATAAAAAGTACCAAATGTAATAAAACAGAATATACATAAACATGAAGAAAAACAAAGTCGTAGTTAAGAAAATGTTGTTGAAAATGGTTTGACAGGTAATTTTTGACTTTTAGATTAAATTTTCTAATTAAAGAAACTAATTAAAAGAAAAACTAACTGAAAAGCTGTCATAATTTGTTTATCTCAATAATAAATGCTATATAAGTTGAAAAGTCTCTTCAGTTTGTCAGTTCGTCTTCAAGCTTCTAGTTCAACATGACAAAATTAAAGTGGCAATTCATTATTTTGACTCTCGTATTCTTCTACCAAAGCAATATCGAAGCACAATCCATACCAATTCAACGCATTGTTAATGGATTCCCCGCGATTCCTAAACAATTTCCATATCAAGCATTAATAAGGGGTTTCATATATAGTACATATTATAAGACTTGTGGAGGCACCATAATTTCAAAAAGAATTATTCTTACAGCAGCTCATTGTATAGAAAATGATATGTAAGTGATATGTAAATATACATTACAATAATGGATATTCAACATTTCCACACAGGAAAAGATTTGAAGTTATCCTGGGAGCTGTGGATAAATTAAACACTCAAGAAGTGGGTCGGCTAAGTTTGGAAGTTAAACTGGAAAATATTGTGTTGCATCCGGAGTGGAACTTTGTTCAACATATCAATGATATAGCTCTGATTAAGCTGTCAGCCGATCTGGAATTCAATGACTATATACAACCTGCAAAGCTGCCTGATCCTAATCAAAGTTATGAGAATGAAATTGCAGTTGCATCTGGTTGGGGCTTAACTATAGGTATGTTCCCATGAGTGTCTACACAATTTTCGAATAAATCACAGATAGTTTTAACAGGTCTAGATCTGAAATCGGACTCAAGGCATCTTCTGTACTATAATGAAACCATTATAATCAATGAGGAGTGTAAGCCTATTGTGCACAATTATAAGCCAGAACTATTCTTTTCATCTTCGTGGATTTGCCTCGGTCCGAGTGAAAGCAGTCCGTGCCTTGGAGACTCCGGAGGTCCATTGGCCATAAGGAATGAGGATGCTACCAGCACTTTAGTGGGAATCACATCATTTGGCATGGACGAAAAGTGTACGGCTAATAAACCAGATGTTTTTACTCGGGTCTCATCCTTTTTATCGTGGATACAACTATACAAAACTATTAATGAAACATATTATGAACAGACAACAATTGATCCATCATCTTCTACTACTACTACACAGACACAACTATCTTTTTGAATCAGTATAAAAATATATAAATAAACAAATATTTCGGCATTACAAATTCAAATTTTTTTTAATATGCAAAAAAGAAAAAAAGTTAAGAAACGCAAATTTTTCACAAACCGGCGGAACGATAAGACTTAGGTTACTGAGTTCACATATCATAAATGAGTCAGTTTTATTGTGTCACTTAAAAATTAATATATGTATGTAAATATATGTAAATACGAGTACGAATAACAAAGTCGTAGTTAAGAAAATATTGTTGAAAATGTTTTGACAGGTTAATTAACGAAACTAATTTAAAATAAAACTAACTGACAAGCTTTCAGAATATCGCAAAATTAAGTGCTATATAAGTTGAAAAGTCTCTTCAGTTTGTCAGTTCTTCTTCAAGTTTCAAGTTCAACATGACTGAATTTAAGTGGCAGCTAATTTTACTTACTTTTCTATTTTTCTATCAAAGGAATATCGAAGCTCAATCCACACAAATCCAACGCATTGTAAATGGAACCCATGCAATTCCTAAACAATTTCCATATCAAGTACTTCTTAATAGAAGAATATCTAATGATTGGAAACCATTTTGTGGTGGCGTTATAATTTCAAAGAGAGTTATCCTTACCGCAGCTCATTGTATTGATATTGACTTGTAAGTCAGGTGTTCGAATACAATTTAAAAAAAAAGGATAAATCTCAGAAAGTTAAATTTAACAGACCTTCCTTCCCACGAATCGATGTCGTTAAAATATATTTTGGAGCCGTGGATAGATTCAATATTAAAGAAACGGGTCAACAACATATAATAGTAAAGCGAAATAATATTGTGGTGCATCCGGAGTGGGAACTTAGTCAATTAATCAATGATATTGCTCTGATTAAGCTGTCAGCCGATCTGCAATTCGATGACTATATACAACCTGCAAAGTTGCCTGATCCTAACCAAAGTTATGACAACGAAGTCGGTCTTGCATCTGGCTGGGGCCGCACTTTAAGTATATATTAGGATTATATTACTAAATTTTGAATGAGCTACAACTTTTTTTGACAGGTCCTGATTCGAAATCGGCCGCAAGGCAACTTTCCTACTATAAGGGAACCGTTCTATCAAATGAAGAGAGTAAACCTCTTGTGCATAAATATATGCCTTTAAAATTCTTTCCATCATCGTATATTTGTCTGAAGCCCAGCGGAAGTTGTACATGTCATGGGGACTCTGGAGGTCCATTGGCCATAAGAAATGAAGATGGTACCAGCACTTTAGTGGGAATCACATCATTTGGCATGGATGGTGAATGCTCGGTTCATCAACCAGATGTTTTCACCCGAGTTTCATCCTTTTTACAGTGGATAAAAAAGCACGAATAAATTAATAAAGCAAATTATGAACATGATGCTATTGATCCTTCGATTTAGTGACTCTAAAAAGTATACAGCATTAAATGCATAACATTTTAAAATTCCTAATTGAAGTCCTTTCAGCTTGCTAAATTTGTTTTTTTTTTTTGCTTGATGAAAAAATATGTTTAGACTTCAAAGCATTATATTTCATGTTATTTTTTTCTTTTATTATTATTATATTATTTTACTTCTTCAACCTTCTTAGCTTAAAAAGATTTCACAATTTACCCAATGGATTTACACAATTTGTGTATTATTTATCGATAGTACTATCAACAGCTGCTTCTATTCATAAATGTATATCTATGAATATTTTCCATATTTCCCTTAAAGCTGCACTAAAAATTATTTCAAAGAGCATCTTAAATGGTAAAAAACAAAATTAGAATAGATGGTGAGCAGGAAAAAAAAGTAAACGTTGAAAAATCCCCAAAGGCTATATCATTTTATTAACTTGCCATCAAATTTTATGTGCAACCGCTAAGAAAAATGCCAAACGATCAGCATGAAAATCGCATGCGACAAATTTGCCATTGCCATTGCGGCAACGTTGCAATGTGGCAATGTGGCAACGTGGCAATGTTGCACAGTCGCTGTGAGTATGCTGGAAATTTGAAAAATGTCATCAATAAGCGAAAAGTTAATAAAAAATAATTAATTTAAGCGAGCAGCAACAGTTGCTGAGTCGGAGAACTGAAGAACTGAAAGTTGGGCGGGTCTGCTTCTCTAGAGAAACACACACACACACATGTGAGTATGAGAATTGACGCTGCAAGCGCATTTAAATTGAATAAAAGTCGCTGAAAAGCCAAAACCAACTGACAACGCCTCAAACATTGCCAGCCAACGGCAACTGTTGCTGTGGTAACAGCAACAACTGTTGCTGCTGCTGCTGCCGTTATGCGCTTAACATCTTGGCATCCAATCAATTAGTTTTTATGCGCTTCATTCCTGTCCCAGAGCCAGAGAGTTGGCCAAACCCAGTCTTCCCCTTCTCCCACTCTCTCTACTTCCTCTACTTCCCTCAGCTGCAAGTTGAGACTATGGCTAAGTCGTCAGCAGTGTCAGCAACAAATTGGCGAAGGGACAACGACGATGACGACGACGACGATGACGACAACCATGATGATGACGACAACTCGCAGCTGGCAACCAGCAGCTTTTTGCCGCCAGCTTCTACTAAAACGTAATGCGCTGTACTTTCTCAAAAAATAAAAATAAAAAAATGTGCACAAAAAATATAGGGAAAAGGCGAAACAGCCAAGTAAAGAGCCTGACTACGAAATACTCGATCATATTATATTTATTTATTGTCAGGCTATAAAAAGCCGAAATTTAATTATACATTATTCATATAAAAAAATCTTATAAAGTAAATATAAATATTAATTACAAATAAATACTTTATTTTAATATTTAATATTTGATATATTTTATTTATTGTCAGACTTTAAGCAGCTGACAATAAAATATACATTTAAGGTGCAAATAAAAATTGTAATAATCAAAATAAAAATTAAAAATCATATTTATCATAAATTTGGATTGTTTTATTCTTAATAAAGAAATATATTATTCTTAATAGTAAATATAAATATAGAGACATGTTTGCTTACTTTTAGGCTAACTTACTTAATGTTTAATAAAATAAAATAGACTGATGAATAGCAATATAAAATTTTTAAGATAGCTTTATCAACTGATCTTAGTTGAACAAAATACCTAATTCACGATATATTAACAATAAAATGTATTATATATGTCAATAGTCAAAGCCTCTAGCTCTTTATATATAAATTTTTAATAATATTTTTTATATTTATCACAAAAAGTGCGTAGTTAATATACAAATATTTTTTAAAACTATAATTGAGATAAACAGATACTATTAAGATATTTATTTTTATCATTAATAAATGTATTATTGAATGCATATTAAATCTTTTCCATAAGAAGTCTCAAAATAATCTATTCAAATTATGAAATTGCAGCTTAACTAAGAGTCATGTTGAATTAAAAATAAATTAGGTTTTTGGATTGAAATACTTTGTCAAAGTTGTTAATAATTATGGTAAATAATGAATTATTTTGAATAGAAACCAACGAATAAATCGCCACTACTCAATGATAATAATCTCGTAATATTTAAATTATATTTAAAACAATTTTCATACTGTTACAAACAATGCGATGACAATAATATACCCCTTTACTCTACGTGTAACGGATATATGAGATGAAAAAACGAGGGGAGCAAAAAGAAAAGGAAGAAAATATCAAGAGCTGTCTGTTGGGATGTGAACCCGAGAGTTGGGAACAAGTCAGGAGAGAGCAAGATATTCAAATGGCTTTCAAATGCCAACGAAATGTGCGCAACTTTTGCGGTTTTCAGCGATTGACAAATCAATTTGGTTGCTTGTTGGTCTTTTGGCTTGGAGTTAAAAGTTTGGGGTTTCATGGCTTTTGTTTGCACAAAATGCAACACCTGCTGGTTGTTGTTGTTGTTGCTGGTGTTGCCTTTGTTGTTGGTGTTGATTTAAGCTTAGCTGAAGGCCAAGAATACCCGCTAGCTGACACCTTAACCAGCCGAGTCAGCCACGTCGATCAAAGACATTTGAACACTTGGCAAATAAATATATGCGCATTGCTTTCAGCACAACACAGATGAGAAGAATGAGGAGCAGAAGAAGCGAGGAGGAGCTGGCAGTGAGAAGATATCGAAGACAAGCTGCATAAATGCATGAGGATGGGCTCAAGATTCGAGAATCGCATCGAGAATCGCATCGAGAATCGAATCGCATCTGCATTTCTTGCCATTGATGATGTGGCTTGCAATTTTGGCCAAGTCATTGCCGCTTGTTGTTGCCATTTGTTGGCATTGTTGCTGTTGTCCAAACACAACTAAAGTGTTAAAAAACATTCCCATGTCAGGTATTAGCAATTTAAGTTTCCTCAGAAGTATCTGCAAGATACAACATACAAACTTAAACAATAATTTTCTGATTGCAACAATGTTGTTGCACATTTTAATTACCTAAGAGAAAAACTAATTTACCTTAAATAGAGCTGTCTTCATTCTTATCGGACTCATAAATCCCTTCAAAATAACCATCTTATAGAGCGCTTTAAAAGTTGGAAAGTCTCTTCAGTTCTTCTTCAAGTTTTAAGTTCAACATGACTGAATTTAAGTGCCAACTTATTTTTCTGGCTTTCGTATTCTTCTACCAAAAAAATATCGAAGCACAATCCATACCAATTCGACGCATTGTTCATGGATTTCACGCGATTCCTAAACAATTTCCATATCAAGCGTTAATTAAGGGCTTCATAAGTGATACGAGTACACTCCATAAGCCTTTTGGAGGCACCGTAATTTCAAAAAGAATTATTCTTACAGCAGCTCATTGTATAGAAAATGATATGTAAGTCATATATATATTTCTATATATACCAATACAGCATAACAATGATGGATATTCAATATTTCCACACAGGATACGATTTAAAGTTGTCCTAGGAGCTGTGGATAGATTAAACCCTCAAGAAGTGGGTCAGCTGCTTTTGATAGTTCAACGAAATAATATTGTGGTGCAACCAGATTATGACCCATCTCGAATAATCAATGATATAGCTCTGATTAAGCTGCCAGCCGATCTGAAATTCAATGACTATATTCAACCTGCAAAGCTGCCTGATCCTAACAAAAGTTATGTGAACGAAATTGCAGTTGCATCTGGTTGGGGCCAAACTATAGGTATGTTCCCATGATTGTCTACCCAATTTTTGAATAATCACAGTTGTTTTCAACAGGTCTAGATTCGAAATCGGACTCAAGGCATCTTCTGTACTATAATGAAACCATTATAACCAATGAGGATTGTAAACCAATTGTGCAGAAGTATTATCGAAAACTAAAATTTTTATCAACGTGGCTCTGTTTGGCACCCAGTTATCGTTCCACATGCTTTGGAGACTCTGGTGGTCCATTGGCCATAAGGAATGAGGATGGCACCAGCACTTTAGTGGGTATCACATCATTTGGCATGGACGACAATTGTATTTACACACCTACGGTTTTTACCCGAGTTTCATCCTTATTACAGTGGATAACAACAGCATGAATAAAAAAAATTTATCAAACTATGAACATTAAACAATTACCTCTTCTTAATTTAACCAGTTTAATTTTTTGTATTTCTGAAAAACACACTGTCCCAAAAATCAAGTAATTTATGTGATTTCACATTTGCAATTTAAAAATATTTTTCGAAACGAATTAAACAATAGATATTTCAAAATATTTCCTAAATTTTCAACGTATTTGTGTTGATTTAGTTAAGAAAATGGGACTGAGTTTTTGGGATTTTTTTATCACTCATATAGTTCATTAATACAAAATATTGACTAGTATATTACTATATTTACATTTACACGTAATAGAAAGATTAATTTTTTACGAAAGTCAATTTACCAGTATTATGAAAAAAGCAAACTAGCAACTTTTGGTTTAACATAAAAACAATTAAAGGAAAGGAATAAAAAAATATTCATTTATAAAATGGAGAACACTTAGGCATAGCAAAATAAAGATATTGCAATACCCATAGGAATTTTAAGTAAATGCGCTTTTAAGATTAGCTTAAAGAAACCATATATATAAAAATATATAAATTACTTCCCCGCTTGCAACAAGCTTGTTGCACATTCAAGTTACGTAGTCGATAAAAAGAAAACAAATTAACCTAAATAAAGTTATTGTCAAGCTGCTGTCAGACTTATCGGAATCATAAATCCTAAGCTTACATTCCCTTATATATCGAGTGCTATAAAAGCTGGAGAGTCTCTTCCGATCGACAGTTTCTCTTCAAGTTCCCAGTTCAACATGTCTGAATTAAAGTGGCAACTAATTTTTCTGACTTTTCTATTGTACCAACAAAATATTGAAGCCGATACCTCAACAACGGAACGCAATAGAAATCAAGGACATGCACTTCCCAAACAATTTCCATACCAAGTATATATTCGAACATTCAAGGATTATTCATTTGATAAAGTACCAGCTTGTGGTGGCGTCATAATTTCAAACAGAACTCTCCTCACAGCAGCTGAATGTATACCCAAAAATGTGTAAGTCGTATTATCGAATAAAAGCATCAAATAATATACAAATTATATTTCTAAAGCGATTTTATATACATTTATTTCGGAGCTGTCGATATAAACAACGACATGGAAGTGGGACAACAACGATTGTACGTCAGACGAAAGAATATCGTTGTTCATCCAGAGTGGAACTTGGAGCTAAATATCAATAATATAGCTCTGATCAATCTACCAGCCGATGTGCAATTCGATGAGTATACTCAACCTATTCAGTTGCCTGATCCAGATAAATCCTATGACAACGATATTGGTGTCTCTTCGGGTAAGATAATTATAGTCTCATGATATTCTTAAAATTTTAAACTAATTAAATGTATATTCAACAGCTTATGTTAATGGTCAACTCATGTATTCGAATGTAACCATCCTATCAATTGAGGAGTGCAAGTCTACAGTACTAAAGAATAATCCTGGTGGATTCTTCCCATCATCGTGGATTTGTCTCAAGTCGATCCAATATGGTCAATGCAGTGGAGACTCTGGTGGCCCATTGGCCATAGGAAATGAGAATGGTCACAATATTTTGCTGGGTCTTAAAGCAGCTGTCACATCAGTAGTCGATCAATGTTTGGCTAAAAGACCTATAGTTTATACACGAGTTTCATCCTATTTACAGTGGATTAAAAATGAGAGTCAATAAAATAAAAATAAGCAAGTTGTGAGCATGAAAATATTGATGGTTTTTATCTTTCAAATAGTTGAACATATAATTATATATACCATATATGGTATATATAGATGTATTATAACTACATACGTATAAATTATATATGTAAGTTTATCATAGCCTTAACATTTCTTTATTATAATTGTATAATCGTACAGTATTTATTAATTTTTCAACAAAATTTGGAAGTGTTATTAGATTTAAATTAGAAGAACTTCTAATTTTGCATATTTCTTTTAATTTTACCAAATATTCATTTATTGATAGCTGGAAAACATAAATAAATTTAAAAAATATTCATGATTTGATTATATAATTTATTTTAAGAAGGACAATTTATAATTTTCATATCAATTGTGAACTTAAACAAAAATATGTTACAAATTAACAGATTAAATAAATTGAAAAATATGGAGAAAAATGTTAGCATTGCAAAATGAGGCTTTTATAATACACTTTCTTATCCACTTTTGAAAATGTGAATAGTTTTAAATAGCACAGAAATAGTTCTCTGATTGCAACAAAGCAATTGCACAATAGATTTTTCTAATTAAAAAAACAAATTTACTCGGAATAAACTTACTGTCGAGCTGTCTTTCTACTTATCGAAATAATAAATCCTAGAAATACAACCTCACAGCGAGTTATATAAAAGATTATAATTTTCTTCCCATTGTCAGTTCTATTTCGAATTTCAAGCACAACATGGCACAACTAAAAAGTCTATTCATATACTTGATATTTCTATATTTCTACCAAATGAATATCGAAGCTCAATCCACACCAATCCAACGCATTATAAATGGATTCAATGCAAATTCCATGCAATTTCCATATCAAGTTCTTCTCAATTTTCTAAAAGATTCTGATTGGAAACCATTTTGTGGTGGTGTTATAATTTCAAAAAGAATTATCCTCACAGCAGCTCATTGTGTTTACGATATTAAGTAAGTCAATTTTGATAGATTCCCATATAATTAAAATAATCTTCTTATTTTATTCACAAAGGGATGACATTAAAATATACTTTGGAGCCGTGGATAGATTAAATATTAAAGAGCCGGGACAACAACGTTTGATTGTAAAACAAAATAATATTGTGGTGCATCCAGATTGGGAATTCGCTCAGATAATTAATGATATAGCTCTGATTAAACTACCAGCCGATTTACTATTCGATGACTATATTCAACCTGCAAAGTTGCCTGATCCAGATAAATTGTATGATAATGAAAGTGGTGTTGTTTCCGGTTGGGGTCGCTCTTCAGGTAAGTACTTATGATGTTCATCTTCTTTCAATTTTATTAAAAACTACAATCAACAGGAGATTTTTCTATGACTAGCCAACTCCAGTATTATAACGTCACTGTTATGTCAAATCAAGAGTGTAAGCCTAATGTGGGAAGGTATGAGAAAAAACAATTCTTTTCATCTTCGTGGATTTGTCTGAGTCCGAGTGAAAGCAGTCCGTGCCTTGGAGACTCCGGAGGTCCATTGGTCATAAGGAATGAGGACGGTACCAGCACTTTATTAGGAGTTGCATCTTTTGTCATGGATCCAGAATGTACTGTTAATAGACCTACGGTTTATACTCGAGTTTCATCGTTTTTGTCGTGGATTGAAAAATACAATAATAATGTAATCAATGTCTAAACAATTTACAATTGCAATTATAATTGAATAAATTTTCACTGAGGTGTCTTAAATTACTTTAAGTGTTAAATATTATATCAGATGAAGACAGTTAATCAATTAACAGAGAGAATTGATTGTTACCTTTGTACCTATGATTGTACCCGTCTTATCATAATTTGGTTCCGACTTGTTGACTATAAAATATATTAGTTAAAACAAATAAAGTAGAATGATTTACTACACAAACAACTTCTCGGATAGTTATTAAATGCAGAAAATAATATGGAAAATAAAGTCACATACCAAAGTTTCCGGTCATTAAGATTAAAATTAATCATGTAAATGTCACTAGAAATTCTATATTGTTGAAAAACCAATTAAGTCTCAATAAACTTACTGTCGAGCTGTCATTGTTCTTATCGGATCCATAAATCCCTAAAGATATACAACCTCATATCATGTGTTATAAAAGTCTGAAAGTCTCTTCCAATTGTTAGTTGTTCTGCAAGTTTCAAGTTCAAGATGCCTCTCTTTAAGGTCAAGCTGATTTTACTGGCATTTCTATTCTTCTGCCAAAGGAATATCGAAGCTCAATCCACACAAATTCAACGCATTGTAAATGGATTCCATGCAGAACCCAAGCAATTTCCATATCAAGTACTTCTTAATAGAAGAATATCTAATGATTGGAAACCATTTTGTGGTGGCGTTATAATTTCAAAGAGAATTATCCTCACAGCAGCTCATTGTATTGACGATAATATGTAAGTCAATATTGATCTAATCTTATTTAACCGAAATAACTTTCTCATTGTATTCACAAAGAAATGCCATTAAAATTTACTTTGGAGCCCTGAATCGTTCCAATATCAAAGAAACGGGACAACAACGTTTGATCGTGAAGCGAAGTAATATTGTGGTGCATCCGAAGTGGGAAATTAGTCAAGTAATCAATGATATAGCTCTGATTAAACTGCCAGCCGATCTGCAATTCGATGAGTACATTCAACCTGCCATTTTACCAAATTCAGATAAATTGTATGACAACGAAAGTGGTGTCGTTTCTGGTTGGGGTTATTCCTCATGTATGTTCGTATGATATTCTAATCAATTTTTACAACTAATCACAAAAATTCTCAACAGTTCCGGGCTCTATGACAAAACAACTGATGTATTTTAATGTAACCGTTCTATCCAATGAAGAGTGTAAGCCTCTTGTTAGCAGGTATTATCGAGGAATGTTCTTTCCATCATCGTGGATTTGCCGAAGTCCGAGTGAAAGGAGTTCATGCTTTGGAGACTCTGGTGGTCCATTGGCCATAAGGAATGAGGATGGTACCAGCACTTTACTGGGTCTCACATCACTTGGTATGGACAACAAGTGTACGGTTAATAGACCCGGTGTTTATACCAGAGTTTCATCCTTCTTGCAGTGGATAAGAAATCATGAATAAATAAATTATCTGATTGTGAACATGATACGGTTTTCAATAAAGTTTTCACATTGAAAAATAAATATTAATATACGTGTATTATCTTTTTTCGGCTTCTATATTAATATTTTAATTTATCTAAAAATATATAACTCAAATAAATTGATCTTTTTTAGCATTTTAGATTGCTCATAGTGCTTAAAATCAATTCATTGAGCTAAAAACAGTTATCGGAAATTTCACAATCTTTATAGGTACGAAAATGTTGGTTAAACTTGAATTTTATTTTTAGAAAAACGTATTTAAAAACTTCAATTTGCTGAACTTTCTTTAAAGTATTTATTTTTGATTTTCTATTTTTTAAACTTATTTCTCTTATTGGTTATGCCTGTTTTATAGGGTATCCTGACCTATAGATGCCTTGCATTAGAAGCTCATAAAGCGTTGGAAAATTATACAATTTAAGAGCTGATGTCCGTGGCGCAACACGCCCCAAAATTTGACACAGACAAAGGCTAAAACAAATATTCCAAGTCGATAGAAACCCACTCAGTGGTACAGAGCAACAACAACAACAACAGTAACAATAACAAACGTTTTGTGTCACAAAATATTTGAATGTAAAGTGCGCAGCGCGACTTGCAACTTGAGAGTCTGGCAATTTTTGCTTTGCTATTTTGCTGTCTCTATTTCTTGTTGCAAGCAAATGCTGCAAGTGCCTGGCTGACGTGCGCCTGTGCAACTGCTCCCTCTCTCTCTCCCTCTCTGTCTCTGTCTCTGTTTTTCTCTTGCAGTTCCTTCTGCCCCTGGGTTGGATCACTAATTGGTCACGACAGCAGCCAGCGTTGAGTTTTTGAAAAGCGAAAAGTAAAATCCATTGAATTTGGCAACGGTCGATTGCCATTTGTTGTTCTTGTTGTTGTTGTGTTGCTGTGTTGCTGTTGTTGTTGGCCAGCTGAAACCTTCAATTTTGGTAGCCAGACGACAGCCAAAACCTCCCCTCTATCTCCTTCTCCTCCCCCTACTGATGGGGTCTTAAAGTTTAACATCGCAATTGATTTTAGTCGTCAGTTTTGTGGGCTATTGATTTTTTGTTGTTAGTGTTATCGTTGTCTTTGTTTTTGTTGTCTTTGTTTTTGTTGTTGTTGCACTGATGGCGCAAACTTTAAGCATTCAACATTAAACTGTTCGATTAGTTTTAGTTGTTGTCTCTTTACTGCTTTTTTTGATTCCCCCTCAAAAAATTTATAAACGACTGCATTCAGTTTTATTATCGAATATCAATTTGAATGCATTTTTAATCATTGTTTTATGTTGTTGTTTGGGCCAAATTGAAAATTATTATTCAAACTGTTATTAATTTTAATATTTATTGTTATTTAATAATGCACAATGCTGGATGACGTAAGAGACAAAAGCTGATTTCGGTTGGCCAATGAATAAATTCAATTTCAAATTGGTCAAAATAAATGCAGATAAATTAACAACAACAAAAGCAGGCAAAAGGAAACAATCGAAACATTTCAATTGTAGTGAATAAAGTAGATAAATTAAACAAAATTAAATTTAAAGTGATAGAAAATGTAGATGATAATGTTTAAAATTTGGTTTTGACAAAGTTATGCAACTTTGAAGTTGAAGAAAAATTTTTTACATGCTACAGTTTATTAAGTTGATTAAAACTTGAGGTTTAAAACTTTTTATTTTCAAAATCCTCAAATTTCAAACTGCACAAAACTTAAGTGCAGAATAAATTAAGTATCTAAACTACAGTCAATATAATTTTTTCCACTTTCCAATCGGTCAAATTTTGAGAAAGTTTGCAGCTGCTTTCAGAAACCAATTTTTATTGTTATTTAATACTTATTACACTATTTAGAGTTAATTAAAAGTTCTGAATAACTTGTTGAACTTAATATCAAAAACCAATTTTATATTGTAATTTAATACTTATTACACTATATAGAGGTAATTAAAAGTTCAGGATAACTTGTTGAGTTTAAAATCTGTTTATAGATGAATTAAATACTTAGACTCTCTTAAGTAGAAGTATCTTGAACTCTCATTATAATAAAGTTTTTCACTCTCCATTTTACTGCTACTGAGCAATTTATTTGTATTGAAAAGAATTGGGTTAAAAGCTAAGTGAATCGAAAATACGGAAATCGCTATATTAAATCTTCAACAGAAATGAATCATTTCATCAATAAAACTTTGCAGATTAACGAGTTTTATTCCGATTGCTTTGCATATGGACTCCCAACTCCCATTAAACACTCTGTCGGTTGTTAATGTAATTTTGCGATAATTTATTGGCTCGCTTATTGCAGCTTGTTGCAGCCACAATAATCGAAAATTTTCGGCAGTCGCCAGCGGCAACTGTTGTTGCCTAAATATAAATGAAAAGAAAAAAACACAGGAAAAATAATATAAAAAGAAGGTAGACAACGTCATTCATCAAATAAAAATTTACTTAATGAAATTAATAAATAAATTATGATATAAATCTTGTTACAATCGCCGTCTGAACGATGCCGCCAATGTTGCTGGTGTTGCTGTTGCCGCTGTTGTTGCAGTTGTTGCAGTTGCAACTGCAGCAGCAGCAGCAACATTTTTATTAAAAGCTCTAAATTATTGGCAGTCGCATGCGACGGCGGCAACAAAGCAAACGAGGCTGGTCAACTGAACCACTGGACAACTGGACAGACAACTTGCCACATGGACGTTGCAACCAACCAAGTGGCCTGTGCCACATTAACGAGCAAATGTCAATTTCGCAGCAATCTTTTTGCAATTTTTGTGTTTTTAGTTAATAATTTTTGCTGTCCAACTGTCGGCAACAGCAACAACTGCAGCAGCAACTGTTGCTGCCGTCGACGTCGTCGTTAGCGATGCGCGTGCGCAGCAGCAACAACTACAGCAACAACAACAATAACTTGCACGTTACGTAATGTGCTAAAAAATATATTTGTGTCTTGCTAAAATTAAGTTAATTTATGATATTTTCTGTAATCATTTAAATTTATTTCGTTTGGCATTTTAAGAGGTAGTTTAGCTATTATAATTTGCAGCGTTGAAATTTATATATTTTATTTTATGTTAAAAAATTATAACATTAATAAACTTTTACAGAAAATAAAATATACGGATTTGAGTAAAAGATAATTTATATGTAATTAATATGTAAATATTTTATTTAATTTAAATTTTTCTGTAATCATTTAAATTTATTTCGTTTGGCATTTTTAAGAGGTAGTTTAGCTTTTTAAAATTTGAAGTGTTGAAATTTATATATTTTACTTGATGTTAAAAAATTATAGCATTAATAAACTTATACAGAAAATAAAATAATCGGATTTGGGTAAAAGATAATTTATATGTAAATATTTTATTTAAATTACTAAATTACTAATCTCTATAAAAAATATCCAAATATATAAAATTTGTAATTTGTTCTTTACTATAATTAATTTATATTTTATAATTGAAAACTTCTCTTTTTATTGACAACTTTTATTAGGGTATTTTTCACTTCAATATAACCCATTGTAATTTTGCTGGGCAGTTGATAAATTTTTCAAAATTGCCAACATATATTTCTGTGATTTTTGTTGTATTTTTGTTGGCACGTAAATGAGTCAAATATTGACAATTTATACAAGTAATTCACATAGGTGCCTCTAGGTAGCTGTCCCGATGAGGGGGAGTTTATAGGGAGGGGGGTGAAAGGGGTATGGGACAGGGAGAAGGGGCCAGGGGAATTGGGAACCTAGGCGATTGCCAAGAAATATGAGTTGAACGCGTTTTTTAGGTCGATGCCATTTTTTTAGCTTTATGCTGTTGTTGCAGTTGTTGTTGTTGTTGTGTGTTGCAGCAATTGCAATTTTGATTGCTGTTGTTGCTGGTTGTCGGTTGTTGTTGGTTGTTGCTGCTGTAAACAGGAGATTGTTATTTGCAACCCGCTGTGCGTACACCGCAAACTGGACAACTTAATTTGGCTAAAGTCGCTTGTTAGTGTTTGCCAGTCGGGCTATGGACCAGTGTTGTTGTTGTTGTTGTTGTTATTGTTGTTGTCGTTGTTGCTGTTGTTGTTCTTTTTGCTGCTGTTGTTGTTGTAGTTGTGGATTTGGCCTGTGATTGCCGTTGTTGCACATATGACTGCAGTCTGTGAATAAAGATGAAGTCATCTTCCTCTCCCTCTCTCTCTCTCTCTCTCTATCCCTCCCACTCTTCTCTCCTGCCTCCATTCGAATTCTACACTTGTCAAAATGGCATCAAACAAGTTTATAAAAATCTTTTTTCATTCTCTTTATAAGTTTGTTGCCGTTGTTGTTGATGTTGCTGTTGATGTTGCTGTTGATGTTGCTGTTGTTCTAGCAAACTTAGAGAAACTTGTTGTTATAATAATTAATAGAACATTGCAATGTCTGAGCTGCTTTTCTTCTACTTGCCTTCTTTTGTCAGCCTGGGAACATTTTTTTGATTTGCTAACAAGCATTTATCGATAACTATTTAGCTTTAACAGCTTTTAATCTAAACTTTTATGAGTCTATTAAATATATTAAATTTAAACAATTCAAGTTATATTTAATTGACACCCATTTAACGACATGCGTTGATAGTCTTTATCACGAATTTTAAGTAGCTATTATCAATCGTTATCTTTAGTTGCTAAGCTTCTTGACTATCAGTTTTTCACATAATCTGAACAGTGCTTTTCCATAGGAGCTTTACATTATTTAAGTTTGTTATGGATAAGTGTTATCGATTATTGATATCGATATATAATAATTTTTTTTTTGGTTATTTTGCGTTTCCTGCACATTACTCAAAGCTCTTTCTATTCAAATTAAATTCTAAACTATTGTTATCAACAGTTTTAGTTTCCTATTCTCAATCACTTATTGTGGTTTTAATAATATTGAATACAATTAGTGAAATTTAATCGTTGCTATTTAAATACATTTTAAACTTTGTTATCGATAGTTAAAAATGAGTAAAAATCTATTGATTTACTGTTCTGTTTTTTTAGTTACATTAATTAGCTATAATCAGAAACTGCTTAAATTTTCGATACTTAACTTCTTTCTTTCAAAAGGTTATTTTCTTTTATTCTAATCTTTCGATAGTCTCAAGCGAATAAAAGAAAACTTGATGACTTAAAGTTTTCTTTTATTCGCCTTATCATTTCTGTCTATTTTAAGCTTTTAAAATCGATAGATAACGACTTGTGTTTATAGAAAGTTTCTCAGCTATTTAGAGTTTAATCTCATTATCTAAACTAGTCACCAAGTGTCTGATTATTTGTTGTACATTTTCTATCTGTTGTTATTTTTTTTTTTGTTGCTTTCGTCCTGATCGTTCATCATCCTTTCCAGCTTTAATTACTCACGTCTTTTGATTAATTTGTTGACTTGCTTAGCTTAATAATTGCCACACGAAAAAAAAAAAAAGAAAAGGAGGCAAAAAAGATAGAAACGACAGTTTGCCATTTGCCACGCCAAGTGTGTTGCAACAAACTGCAGCTGCAACAACAGTCGCAACAAGCGGCAGCAACAAAAACAACTGGAAAGTTGTCGCGTCACATGCAACAAACGACATTTATCATGTTAACCTTTGAAGTGCATTTGTCTAGACGTCTTCAACGAGACTTACTGTTGTTGTTGTTATATATTTTGTTTTTGTTGTTGTTGTTGTTGTTGTTGCAGTTGCGTTTCCTGCCTTTGCTGCCGGCAGTTATGACAACATAAAAAACGCACGGAAAAACATCAGAAAGCAACAAGGAATCATAATAATTTGCAATAAATTAACGCCTCGTGTGCGCTGCGACAACAGCAACAACGACAGAGACAACAGCAGCAACAGCAACAGCAGCAACAAAAACAGCAACAGCAACAACCACAGTTAACAAAGGCGGCATTTCGTCTAGGCGCAAGGATTAAAACACGCCCATGACTTCTCCATGTTTCCTCGTCATCTTCATTAAGTCAAGGCGCGTTGTCGTTGTCGTTGTCGACTCGACATCACACACACATACACGCACACACGCATGGATATGTAGAAGTAAGTGACCTACAGTCCACAATATGCTCAACTGTTAGATGCCCAGTACCAATATTCCATAGCAACTCTATTCTACTAATATTTAACTAACGTATTTAAAATAAATATTTTAAAAATATATATATAAATACAAAAATAAATTCAATAAAAACGTAACACCTTTACCAATGATTCTTATAAAAGTCCTGTTCCTAACAGGACTGTTCCTATTAGACTAATAACACTTAAGACTTGTTAATAATAATAATAATAGAATACCGGTTAGCCTTATAAATGAGTTCGATTACAAGTAAAAAAATAAACAAATATATTTTAAATTTCCTTTGAAATGATACGCAATTCTAAATGAATTTTTTAAATACGGAAAACATATTTAAAAAAATGTTGCAGCATTTGAACTCCTAGATTTCCATTTTCCGTATAACTTGCTACACTCTAACCTTCTTATTTATTGTAAGGTTTTCTTAATTCCTTTTCTTTATAAAAAATATTATAAATATTTATAAGAAATGCTTTTTAAATGTGTCGAATTTCAAGGTGGTAGCCTTAAGAGTTTAAGAAAAATTCTTAATTAAACTTGATAATTATACACTATATTTTAGTTGCTCCAACTCCTATAAACTCTTACAACACTCAAGTGCTTACACACAAAGTTGTGTTCACGAAAACATCAGCCTTTTTGCAGTATGTTTAATGGGCTCTTAAAAATCTAGATATGTATGTGCTGATGTACAGGTAACTTTGGCCCAACTCCCTCTGGTCCATATCCTTTTGTCTAATTTCACGCTGTCGTCTTTCATCAAAGTCTGACGCGCGTCCCCGGCGAGTAATTCATCATTTTGCGTGACATACTCGCCTCCAGCTTGCAACAGCAGCAACACACACACTCACATACATGTGAAAACACACACATAAATTCTCAAGTGCCAAATGCATTTTTTATATGCCTTTGAGTTGCCTGCAACTTCTGGCAATGGCGTGACAATCGACGACGCGATGTCTCCAACACGTTGTCTGTCTGTCTGACTGCTTTCCTCAGTCTCCACTCTCTTCTCTCCACTCACCATTCACCACTCTGCATCATTCCAGTCTCGGCACTGTCGTTAGCTGCTAATTATTCAAATTAATTGTTTAGCTCGAGAGACATGCGCACGCGCAGCTCAAACGCCAATCAAAGGCGACAGTTGGCCACGTTAACATGCCAGCTTCTCTTTCTTTTCTCTCCCTCTCCCTCTCTCTCTCTCTTTCTCTCTGTTCCCCTTCTTCCCACACTTCTACTTATTGTTACTGCTTGATGTTGTTGTAATTGCCGTTGTTAATGCCTGCACTCTTAACGACCTACGATTAAAAGTTGCTCCTCTCAGTAAAAAAAAAACCCTTTTGTGACCACTCTAAATGCCATTTTCAAGCATTTTTAATTGAGTTGTTTGGGCGTCTGCTAAGCTTAGACTAGAGATGCTCGCGTGTCGTGACACGACTTGAAAAAAAAGGCTGTTTTTGATTGTAGAATAAATATATAGACAGCTACAATCTTTAAGCAAACAGCAACTTCATTTAAGAACTTCAGCAAAGTGAAGGAATCATAATTGAAAAGCTCATCAAAACAATAGAAAATATTTAATAAATCAGATTTATGTATAAAATGTGAAATTATTAGAATTTTAGCATTTGCTAGTAGTTTATATTTGAATAATAAATTTATTATTAAGATTTTTTTCTTTACCAAAAGTAAGAAATAAATTTAAGCAAAACTCTACTTGAAGATTATAAATATAGAAATTTATTTTAATAGTACAAATTACAGATAGTACAAATAATTATATTGTAGGTTAAGGAAAAGATTTAAAAATGTATAGAAATACATAGATATAACATTGTAAGCAATAATGCGGATAGTCAAACTATTTTTTAGTCTCAAATAATTTTTTTGTATATTTGTTTGATAATTTAAAACAATTTAAAAAAGTGTTTTCTTTTATACTTATTCCGCATATTTTTAAAGTTGAAAATCTGCAATTTTGAATGAAATTTCAGCACGCTCACATCTCGAAATACGTTTGTATTTTAATTCGGCATTACGAGCACATTCTGCAATTATTGTTTAGACTGGGAAAGTACGAGAAATACCATTATGGACTGGGGCAGTTCCTTTCGAAACTGCCAAACAAATAGAAATGCAATTTGAATGCAAAGTTTAATTTGAGCAGTTTTGTAGTTTTGCGACTTGTTTGCAAGTTCCAATTTAGGTCGACTCAATGGCATTTTGCAGGTAGGTTGGAATACCTGTCACAGGTCTCAACATACAACTGACAGTGGGAAATGCAACTCCCAACTCTTTTCCTCTCATTCTCTCTTTATCTTGCGCCTTTCTCTCTAGCCTTCTCTATTGCTGATAGACTGCCAGCAAATTGCCATTAATGGGTGTTAGTTTAAGGAGGAGTTTCAATATCCAACTGACAATTTGCTTTAACTGTTAAGTTCTCAATTTAGTTTTCAAGACTTCTAGTTTATCTACATATCTTCAATTCTTCATTTCTTTCAAAACAAAAAAGATCTGAAAATTAAGTTGTTTTTCACATTCCAACAGCTTCTCATATTTTTTGCTGATAAAGTTTCAATGATTTCTGTTTTTATTTTCTTTTTCTCTTATTCTGGCAAAGGACGAATGCAAAAGGCGAATAACGACAACTCCATTTATTTGCTTTAGCTTCAAGCAGTTGTTTTATGTACTCCAAAAAGAAGACAACAATTTTAGACAGCTTGCCACTGTTGGACTAGAGCATACCCATTACATAGGATATGGGCAAAAGCAGCATAATATTTGAAATACAACAAATAATAATAATAATAAAAAATACTGATGAGTAAAATTTAAGTTGAATTTCTTTTATAAAATATTTTTTAAAAGATCGGAATTAAGAAAACTTTATTTTTAAGTTAATTAAAAAAATGTTATTTGGGTAAAATAATAAAAGAGGTAAATTAATAATAATTACAATTAAATTTAATTTGAAATCGAAATTATTTATTTATTTATTAAAAATAATGCTTGTAGATTAATTTATTTAGTTTAATTTAATATTTATGATAACTATGGAAAGTAAAAACAAAATATGTGGGTAAAATAATGCAAGAAAAAGTGACATTAACTGTTAAATTCTTGCACCAAATATATTAATAAAATAAATTAGAGATAATATGTATTTTTAGATATAATTTGAATTTTATATATTTTTATTTAAATTAATAGTTTTAAAAATCTATTATTAATTCTTGACATATTAGAGTGCAATTAAAATACCTTTATATTAAAATTGAATTTTAAAAAAAAGGTTTTATAATATTTCTGGACTTGCCTCAGAGCTTAAATACCCCACACAGACATCTGATTGGTTTACAGGGTATTCAAAGAGTAAACTGGAAATGGTGACCACATTTTTTGCTGCTGCCTGGCTAAGATTAGCATCGATTTCTGGCTACTGTTGTTGTTGGTGTTGTTGTTGGTGTTGTTGGTGTTGTCAAAAGCGGTTATTTTGGGCTTAAATGGTTTTGGAATCAAGAAATGAAATGAAATCGGCAGGGATAAAAATTGTTGTTTGGCCTCAGCCAAAAATGTCGACGATTATGACGACTTTTTGAGCAGCAGCGAAAAGACAGAGAGACAGTGAGACAGTGAGACAAACAGACAGAGAGACAAAGTTGCAGAAACGACAACGAAAACGTTTTTGGGATAAATGTTAAAAGGAATGTTTATGCAAATTAGAAGCGATCGCCGCATCTGTTTGATGTCCTTTGCAGAATGAATTGCTGTGCGGCAGCAAAAAGGGAACGAGTTGCCTCCGGCTGCTGCCACCAATACACTTGATGATAATCACAACAACAACGATGATAATAATGACGATGCTGAGCTCAAACTGACTGAAGACCCCAAATAGAAGCGTTGCCAATGCGATTTTTGGCAACACGAGTAGCAGCCAGCTGCCAGGATGAGATTAAATAGCGATACCGAAAAAGTAACTTAGCCAGCGAGTCGAGTTTGCCAAACGGTAGCCGCAATTTGGCATAACATTTGTGGCAGCCACATGCGGCAAGTAAGAAAGGAGAGAGAGAGAGAGACTAAAAGTCATTTGTTGACTCCAGCCGAGCAATCGAATTGCAATTAACGAAAAAGCGAATAAACGATTAAACGAAATACGAAACATGGTAATTATCTTAATTAAGTTGAATTGCATGATCATTCTTCAACAAAAGAAAAACATTGCAGCCACAGGAAAGTCTAAGTTTTTTATTCAAAATATTTGTAAAAATAAATAAACAATATTACAGTACATCAATTTTTTTCACAAACAATTGACACCATAATTTAAAATTTATTATCAATTTTAAGATGTCTCCAAGTCTCCGCTATTTGAGATGAACAATGTTTTTAGTTCGAACATTATGTTTCAAAGATAATTGGTTCATGCAGCGAAGGATCTTGACGATATAGGAGATATAACTATAAATGGTTGGGAAAGCAAGCCGGATCGATCATCAAAGCAGAATTTTTAAAATTAAAATAATGTAATAAAAACCGATAATATACGTTAATACTTGAATTTAGTTGGAAGCACAATAACAAAATAGCAAAAATTGTCAGAGAAAAAAAGAAAGAAATAAACGAACTTGAATGATCAATTTTATACCCCTAACAACTTGCAAAAACAATGAAAATAAACTAAATAGTCAATAGTGCGATAATTGAAACGCACACTGCTTTTTTCGACATTTGGGAATCACCAAAGAAATTGTAGATAACACGTTATCACAATGATTGTACCAATAAATGTTGGTCGTAAGTGAAGTGAGTATTTGTTACTGACTATCAGATTAGTCAGTCGATGGAACTGTTAACGATCGGACATGAATTCGAGTGTGAATTTCAGTGATATTCAGCTGAAAGAGGTAACGCTTTAAAATAAAATTTAAATACGTATTTTAAAGCTAATTAGATGGACAGTAAAAAGATCGCGGAATGTTAACTACATTTTAAAGCAATATCCAAATTCCTGTTTGAATAGTCCTTAAATACGAATCTTTTCAGGTGCTCGGAAATGACTTTAATAATACAGTTTACAAAGCTGAATGGGATAGCAAAACGATAGCGGTGAAAAAATATCGAAATGAATTTTATTCGAAAGTAAATTTTAAAGAAGAGTACTCCAAATTCGTAAACATCGATCACGAGAATATTTTAAAGTTGTTTGGTATCTCGGAGTGCAATGATAATCATTCTCATTTACTTATGGAATATGCAGACTGTGGATCACTGCACGATCAAATTTATGGAAATGGAGTATATACCACAGCTACTGCTCTCAACTGGATGTACCAGTGTGCAAAGGTAAGCTCAGTTGTATATAAATATATCTTTAAGAATATTTCGATTATATCTCCATTTGTAGGGTATTCTATATTTACATCAACGGTCTATTGCCCATTTGAATATTGAGCCAACAAACTTGTTCCTAACCAATAACTATCAACAGTTGAAGATCGGTATGATGGACACTTCGACTGAGAGATCAGTGATACGTGTTAGTCTTGTCCTTAGACCCAACGAGGTATAATTTATTCATGTATCATATTTCATATAAACATTAATAGTGATCCACAATTAGTTAATAGACTATAGAACATTCGATGTATTCGCTTTTGGCGTCGTCCTCTGTCAAGTCCTGACACGAGAAATGACTTTTACTGATTTTCCCGAACACATATCCCCAGATATAAGATGGCTGATTAAAAAGTGCGCAAATCTTTGTCCTGAGCAGAGACTGGATATTGAGAGAGCTGCCATACTTCTCGCATTGGAAGTTCTATATATATCGGATATGCAACTAAACGAGGTAATATCAATTAATATTTATTAGTAAAGTTTTTAAAAATCCGTAATTTTCAGATTGGATCTGGATCATTTGGTATTGTCTATAAATCCGAATTACTGAATACTCCATATGCGGTGAAAAAATACTTTGTAGAAGATGCCGATGTCAAGAAAGGCATTGAAAGAGAAGTGAAATATTTATCCCAAATTGCCCATAAGAACATTATCGGGTTAATAGGTATGATTCATACCAAAGACTCCAAAACCATGATTCTCATGGAGTTCGCAGACTGTGGTACTGTTTACGATTATATACATAAGAAGAATGAATATTCCAATTCGATAGCTCTCGACTTGATGCACCAATTAGCCGAGGTTAGATTAACTCAATTCAAGTTTCTACATAATAATATTCATCAAGTATTCCATATGTTGTAGGGCCTTGAATATTTACATACCAGGGATGAAAAGCCAATTATCCATCGAGATATTAAGACCAAAAACTTATTACTCACCAACAATTATAAAATATTGAAGATCGCCGATTTCGGTACAGTTACAGAACAGGCTACTTTGATGACAGAGGATTATGTTGGAACCCCCGAATATATGGCACCTGAGGTCTGTGATACTTCTCATAAAAGGTAACTAATTTAATCGCAATTATTTGTGTTTAAATAGGTTCTAGAAGGATACAAGTATTCGGAGAAAAGTGATGTCTATAGCTTTGGGATCGTTTTCTGGGAGGTGATGTCGCGAAAAAAACCATTCTACCACTTGAATAATAATCATCCACTCACCATAATGAATTTGGTCAGCAAAGGTAAGTAAATAAATACTAATTCTATAGCTTTTTAACTATTTTACGACTTCAGGTGATCGGCCGCCCATCGAGGATGTAAAGGATCTGTCCAATATAAGAGCTTTGATCAATAATTGTTGGGACAACAACCCGAATAATCGACCTTTAACTCACATTATTGTATTAAAATTGCATTATATGAAAATTGGTATTATATGAATGCAAATTATGTATATATTATAAAAACTAAGATAGTATAAACTGAGAACGTTCTCCGACGTATTATTGTACAATGGACAAAGCTTGAAATATTAATGAAATTTGACTGTTTTCGACAATTTTGATAACACATAATCAAAAATTATCATTATAATACTAATAAAAAATTGCTGTGAGCATTTGTCAGCTCTTATCGGGTTAGTCAGTCGTCAGAACTGTTAACGATGGGAGTGTGAATTCTCATAATATATATTTGAAAAAGGTTACGAATCCACATATGGTTTATCTCAACCAAAAATTTTATTTACTTACTCTACAGGAACTCGGTGATTACTTTGAACAAAGCTTTTCCAAAAAAACATAAAAATAAACCGAGCATACGAGACATTAATAAGGATCAATCATGAGAATATTTTACGATTTAATGGTACCTCAGTGTATATTTCTCAGGAACCTTAAATACTAATGGTTATGCGGATTGTGAATCACTGTACGAAGAAATTTTCGCAATGAGACAAATGGATTTTATTAATTTATTGTAAAATAATATTCTAAATACGTAAAATCTGCAGAAAATGTTTGATTTTATAAGAAAACGAAACCATAAAAAAAAGACTTGTAATCGAATCTGACAATCGTTTAATCTATGCCGAAAGTCGAGTCTGGAAAATGTCACAAGACCATTAAAGAATCGAACCGCCAATAAGATACAACTGAAACTTTAACTTCAATAGTAACTGCAGCTCTTAACTCGCAGATAATTTGCGATCATTTGGCGTTGATGATGCCACATTGATGATGAGATGATGGCGCTGATACCGCACACCGATAACGGTCGATAAGTCTGCACTCTGCACACACTGCACACACTGTGCCACATGTGGCATGCAAATATTGTCGCGACTCCAAAGAGAAACGTGTCCCAAAAACCTGCCACACAAAACTGGACAGTCGAGTGTCTGTCTGTCTGTCTGTCTGTCTTTCTGTCTCTGTTCTTGTCCCTCTTTCTGTCTCTGATCGTGTAGATAGTTAAGATCGCTTATCGAATTGAATTATGGCAGAGCTAAAAGCCTGCCAAAGTGCATTTTGATGTGTGTGTGTTTTTGCGTGTGCCACAGAGTCACATACTAATTTGACGACCTTGCCACTTGCCACTTGCTTTGATCCAATTAAAATCCACACGAATAAATAATTCACTTTTAGTTTCAATTTCTTGACACTTTGCAACTGCAAAAAATAAACTAAATGTCGAAATGTTATCGATATCATTGAGCCACAAAATTTTCAATTCAATTGCCAAGCAAAAAAAAATCGGGTTTGTTTTTTGTATTTGCTTCCTGCAGCGTTTAAATTGAATATCGTGGCTAAAAGTGAAGTTGAAATTCAGCCAAATTTGCCATTGCTCTTTATTTTTGCCTCTATTACAGACTGTAGTCAATTCCATAAGGGCACTCGACACTGGGCGGTCTTAACTCCAACTTCCAAATCCAACTTCTAACTCCAACTTCCAACTCCAACTTCCAACTCTCCATTCACTTATGGAATCAAGCCAAGTTTTTCCCCCCTCCCAAAAGTCGAGTGCAATGGTGAAAAGTCATAAGAGGCAAAAAATTCAACAAAATATGGTTTCTTTATTTTATTTTTGGGGTTAAAGTGTTTGTTAATGGCATGGAAAAATGTCAAGCGAATCTATTTTGCTGCAAGCAAATAAAAATTAGATTTGTTTACGTATCTTAAGGTTTGTTTTTCTGCATTACATGTTGACATAGGCAGAAAACTTAAATTCGGTTAATCATCAACTACAACTTGTCAAATATTGACTATAAAAAAAATTTTATTAATTACATGTTTTAAAAAAAAATCTTATTTAAATGATACAACTATTATAAAATTGGCGTGTATTTTAAACAAACATTGGAAATAATTAGATATGCTTATTTACATTTAAATTTAATAAAAAATTATGCACCTATTGGAAATGACAGTAGATATTCTTATTTAAAAGTAAATTTCAAAATCATATTCCCACTAAAAATTAAAGTTTTTAAGCTTTATTTAAAATTGAAATAACTTTATTTTAAGTGATATTTTAACATGTAGTTTAGTTATATTATTATTTTCTTTCAGCAGCTTAAAACCTGTCTTTTTATTTGTTTAATAAATTCTAACTAGCGACATTTTTTTCTAAGTTTCATTTCATTAAAAACTTGTGTTCTTTCTGCGGTTAATAGTTGTATATCAAATGAAAACTTTACATTAACTAGAGAGGCATCTCAACTTATAGTATTGTTCTCCAACTAAAGACATATTTAAGACTGTGCTAAATGTGGAAAGATGGCTTTAATGGCTATAAAAAAAACTAAAGGTAATGCTGCAACTCGCCACATTTGAGAATTCTTGTTGTTGTTGCCGTGGCAGTTGCAGTTGCAGTTGCAGTTAAGACTTAGAGTCGACGAGAAAAACAAGTGGCCATAAAATATAATAAAAGGAAGTGCTTAAAACTAACAATAACAACAACAAGCTGTGGAGTTGGGAAACTGGAAAACAGAGAAAAATAAAGAGCAGACGTTGTTGTCTTGTTGTTGTTGTAGTTGTTGTTGTTGTGGAAGGACTGACTCCTTTTACATAGTTGAGTGTCTGAATTTATTACCCGCGATCTAACACGATTTCTCGCACTTGTACCTACAATAATCATTATATGCAAAACACACACACACAGGTGTGGAAACTTACAAGCGCCAAAGCTTTTTGCATATTTGGCATGCAAGAGGAAAAGCGGAAAAACTCTTGGAAAAAAGAAAATAGTCTAAGAAAAAATAAACTAACAAGTGCAGCCAGAGAGTTTGCTATAGAAACTGGTCTGATCCCAAGCTGTAGATGCATCCCGAAGTACACTCCACATATATATAAATATATATATATATACATATATATATATACTTATTTTAGTTAACGACATTTGTCTGCTTGTATGTGTGCAAGTTAGTTTATGTTTTATATAATTTGCCGTGGGCAACGCTGAAAGATGCCACCAGGCTCAACGACTGTTGCATTAATGAGCAGCAGGCGGCAGTTAGGGTATGCAATAGGGTATGACAGACTTACGAAAAATTTAATTTTTGAAACGTTTCATATTTTGATGCAGAATCAATTTAGTGGCCAAATAATGAACAAATTTGTTCCGTTTGTAGATGTCATCATTTTTGACAGAGTTATGATATTTTAAAGAATTTGAAAAAATGTCAAGGGGTAGGTATGGAAAATGTGAACAGTTGGGGAAAGAATATTAAATTTTTAAAGAAATAATATTTTGATGTAGAATTAATTTAGAAGCCAAATAATGAACAAATTTATATTCCGGACAAAATCGGTTCAGTTTTGACAAAGTTATGACAGTTAGAAGTTTTTGAAAAAGTGTCAAGGGGTAGGTATGGAAAAAGTGGACAATGAGGAAAAAAAATAAATTTTTGAAACAAATAATATTTTGATGCCGAATTAATTTAGATGCCAAATAATGATTAAATTGGTAGTCCGCTTGGAAATCGGATAGTTTTCGACAAAGTTATGACAGTTAGAAGATATTGAAAAAGTATAAAATGTGGAAAGTGTAGAAATATTGATATTTTTTAAAATAATAAAATGTTGATGCAGTATTAATTAAAGTGGCAAGTAATGAATGTATTTTTTTACTTAAGAATATTTTACAGCGTATCTAGCAATCGATCAATGTGCTTTTTAGAGCCTGCAGTTATGCTGCAGCGTTGCCACTAGTTTTTTATTTTGTAGTTTCTTGCTTGATTCGCTTGCAGGCCAAAAAACCAAACAGCCAACAACAAAAACAAAAACAACAAGCGCAACTTGTCTATAAATATTTTAAAGCTGCTGAGCGAGAAAAGAGGGAGGAGGGAAAAGGAAGGGAGGAGGGAAGAGAAAAAATAGGAGTATATATGTGTTTAGTACGAGTAGCGCTAGTCTAAAGAAATGCAGGCATGAGATTACAATCGCTTGTAATAAATACCTTAAGTATCACATATATCAGTAACCCAAGGACGTGCATCGTAAGTCAAGCTGAACATTATTATTAAGCGGACTGCGAGCACTAAAGGGGAAGTGAGAGGAGTAGAGAGAGAGAGAGAGAGGAGACTTGACTTACGTGCAACAATTTAACAACTTAATTATTGCTAAACTACGTCAGCAACAACCACAACAACAGCAAACACAACAGCAACATGGAGACATAAATAAACAACGGTGCGTATGAGTAATATTCGTGGCGGCTAAAATCGTGGCCTGGCTGAAAATAATAATAATAATAATAAGCAGCCTGCCAAAAAGATTGCAATGTGCGATATACACAAAAGATGATCATCAACAGCAGCAGCAACAACAACAACTTCAGACAACTTGTGGCAATTGGATGAGGGGCAAGTTGTGGGAATTGGGATTCGTTTTGGGCATGGAACGTAGAACGTAGAGCGTTCGCTTGTCATTGAGTAATCTATCGACAGCTTGGCCATTTAGTCAATACACACACACACACACACACACACTCGCACACACACTAAAATCGCTGTGTGTGAAAATTAGCATAAAAACGCAATATTTGAATATTAATGTGCAGTTTGTGGCTGGCAACTTGCAACTTGCAACTTGCCACTTGCAACTTGGCGCATTGCGTGCAAGGCCAATAAGATGATGATGAAGAAGAAGACACCGCTAGGGATGGGTATGTTAATATATTGATATCGATATTGGCTCGATACAGCAAAAAGATATTTCGACAAAAATATATTATTAATTTAAAACCAATCTAAAGTAGTAAAAAATAATAATTCGAATGTTATATATTTAAATATTATAAATAAAATTATGCATTCATAATTTATAAGAATAATTAATAACGTGCCATTACATATTTGAAATGGGAATAATAACATTGTGTACTAAAATTAATGCTATAAAACTGTTAAAATTTAATGTTAAAAATCATATATATACGACGACATCCCCTTTATTTGTAATCGATAAATTTACTGAATATTATTTATTACTAATGTTATATTATTATATTGTATTATATTACTAAAGTCTATAAATAATTAATATATATTTAAGTTGCTTAGATTATATATATAGATTTATATTTATTTGATAGGGAATATGACCAATATTTTCATTGTATATTTTCCACTGATATTTTATTCTAGTCCATTTAATTTTATTCTTAAAAAAATACTCTCTTTTAAATTAAATAATTATCTTTTAGACAATGTTAAAAAAACATATCGAAGCCCATCCCTAGTAATAGTGAGTGCCACTTGACTTACTCGTTGCAATGCTGCAAGCAGACAACGCGCAACGTGCGACTTGCGACTTGCAACTCGGTAATCAGATCCTCTGGCATTGATAACAAACACAACACTTGCTGTGCTTTTTGGTGCTATCGCAAAAGTTTGCATTCTGCTTTTTTGCATCTTTCACTATTTATTTTTTGTCTCCCTGCTTGGCACGCATTTGCTTTTAAGGGGGGAACAGGGGGAACAGGAGGTAAAGGGGTGATATACAGATTAAGGATTAGTTATTATTGGACTGTTGCACAGCTTGAGAAATGTTTGTGTCATGTTTTCCTGCTGTAATCTACAAAACGCACAACTTCCCACTCGCTTTATTCACCTTGCCCACCTCTGTCTCTCTCTCCCTGCCTTTCTCACTCTCTCTCTCTCTCTATCACACTATATCTATGACTCTTTAATGCATTCCAACGAAAGTTATCTCACACTACATTAAGATAAATTTTGATCTCACTCAGACAACTAATTTAAATTTCAAATTAATTTAATAAAAATACTTTTATATTTAATATATTTTGTTTCTCTACAAATAATATTGTTCAACAATTCAGCAGTAATTTTAAATAAATAAAAATTCAAAGACAAATCGAACAAATTTCTGTATGAACTACTTTTGAATGACGAAAACTTATAAAAATAACATAAAATTCAAAGCTAATAACCAGATTGAAGTTTTATAAATAAATAATAAAGAAATCTAATTATGCCTTCAAATAATACTATTTTATTAACAACACTAGCAGCTTAAATTGTAAAGCATATATTTTTTTAAACCAATTCAGTTTAGAATTAAGTTTTGTTTTAAATACTTACAAACTGCAACAAACTGTAAAACTAAATATTCAATTGCAAACAGTTGAATATATTTGAAAATCCTCAAACAGTGTTGACTTATTGAATTTTGTTGGTGTCCAAATAGATCTAGGACTTGGGTGAAAAGCTTTTCTTGCGGTGTAACTACCATTTAGTTATATAAAAATAAAGAGTGAAAGTTGTTAAATAAATAAAATAAAATCATTTCTGTCTCATAGTCTGTCTCGCTGTCACCATCTAGCGGACAGCAGCGCAACTAGTTTGTTCCACTGTAAAGTTCAGATTTTGTCCGCCAGCTGGCGCCAAGATTAGTCGATACAGCAACCAGCAATGCAACGCAGCAAAAACGCAAAATAATAATAAAAATATATAATTACAAACAAAATTAAAGTAAACAAATTGCAGAATTTGTATAAATATTTACAAATTCAATAAACTAAAACTTTGCACTTTGCACTTTGGGCTTTAAAATACATGTAGTGTCGAATAATCTACTACCTAAAAATAGATTTCACCATAAATAACCAAAGTGTCGCGTCGCTAACTGAATCACAGTTTAAACATAAGAAAGAACTCAGAACTCAGTAAATATTGAAAGAAGAAGCTCAAAAAAAGGTTCATTGACCCAACACAAAACACGTTACGTAGAATGCAATTAAGAAGAGGAAGATGTACTTTTAAATTGTACTCAGTAGAGAGATTTCACAAGGCTTCGATAATGTTATGTCGTCATAATCTCGACGAGGTCGGAAGCTGAAGAAGAAGACAATATGTGGGTCAGAAAAAAAGACTTTCACAAAAAGCGCGCGAATTGCATTGCCGGCGAATTTACCCCACCTTCCCCTCTCTCTCTCACTCTCTAACGCACAATCAAAAACTAGCAGTTAAACGAGAGAGAGACAAACATACAAGAGAGAGAGACACTTTGTAGAATTGAGCGTGAATCACTTGCAAAAAATCACAGTGTGTTTGTGTTGTCCGTCACGAACGCCGCCAATGTCTCCCCCTTATGTTTCCCTCCCTCTCTCTCTCTCCTTCTCTATCTGCTCCCTCTCTTTCACTCACACTCTTACTCAGTTAAGCATAAACTATGACGTTGTGAATCGCTTAATTCATGTTAATTTTATTATTTAATAGTTTACACTGCGAAAATTAAATTGGATATTGAAAATTGCTGAGCATTGTATTTAATTAATCAAAGTTTCCCTACATTTAGAGTATATACCATATTAGTTTGAGTTTGTCTATTCATATTGTGATAATAAATTAATTTTTTCTTTAATATTTAAGTAGTTTTTTGTTATCGAAATAAATAAATGAATTTATTAAGGAATATTTCTAAAATAGTATTATATGAATGTTTGTAATATCATTAAAATATTTTTAAAATAAACTACTCAGCTAAATTCATTGTATACTCTTAAAAAATAATTTAATATTTAAATAAAAAAAAGTATTATGTCTGTTATTTTCATTTATTTATTTATTAATAATATTTTTAGTCCTTAATAATTTGAAATATAGTTTTGAAAATGTTTTTTTTTTTGAATTTTTAGGAATTTAAATTTAAAAAGAGTTAAGATCGTAATGTAGCGTAATAGATAAGATTGTAATTTCATGGATTCTCTGTTATTTTACTTATTTACTATAAATTATTTGGCATGCTAAATTTAAATATAATTTCCATGCAAGTTGCTGCATCTGCTTCCCAGCAAACCAGCAAGTTGCATGCCACAATTGATTGGCTCTTGTCCAACTTTTCGGCAACACAAATGTATCTATCTATCTAAACATCTATCTATCTATTTGTCCCACTCTTCTCCCCACCTATGTGATCCGCGGCACGTGCGTCGCTTTGAGGTACAAATTGTTGTGCGTCCACACACACACACACACACACACATACGAATAGCTAGACAGCTGCTGTTGTCACGCGGCTGCAACCACCGGCAACTAGAATTGCAGATCAATGTATCTGCCAGATACATTTCGAAACAAGCACAGATATATTTAATGTGCGGCACGAGGCAAAACTCCCCCGCAACTCCAGGAAAAGCAACTGAAATCAAATTAAACCTAAATATAGCCGAAAATAACTAAAGTAGAAGGCGAGAAGACCAAAAACGAAATATACACAGAGAAAAACGACAGCACAGAGGTCACCTTCAAAGGCGTAGCAAGTTAACAGGGAATGAAGTCGAAATAAAAACTCTGGAGAGTCTGGAAAGAGAGGAAGAGTGAGAGAATGAGAGAGAGGTAGAGAGTGTAGCCGGCCTCTCAGTGGCTTTCACAATGCTCTTTAGGCCATTTCGTCATTCATCCTTACTCGGCAGCTGGCGTCGCTGCTAACGTCGCTGCTAACGTCGACAGCTGCTGCTGCCTGCAGAAGGCAGTGAGAGAGGCAGCGGGAACTCAGAGGCAACTGGCTGAGGCAACGGCAGCTACAAAATCCAGCGGCAACAACGAAATTCCAACGAGTCTCAAACAGTTCGCAACGAGCGCGCAAACCGCACGGAACGTCGACAACCTCAACAAAAAAGAGGCCTAAAAAATATAAATCAAATCAAGCCAGTGAATTCCGAATAAAACAAACAAAAAAAGTAAGCAATATCAATTGTAAAATATACCAAAAAACACAAACTTAACAATTGCTTGTGCTAGTTTTCCAAATATTTCTTCAAGTGCAGCATTTTTTACTGTCTGCTCAAAAGTGCATTCAACTTCCGCCCTTGGCCTTGTACTGGGCCACTTCCTGTCTGGTTGCCCCCTTTTTTTTTATATACATATCTATGTGGAAATTGTGCTTATACTTTCACTTTCCTTTTCGTTTTCCTCACAACGCATGCGTCGATTTTTCCCAGCTAAAAACAGCTGTTCCACATTTTCCGTATTTATTTCGTTTTTTGTCCACATTTGACTTTGAAAGAAGGTCATTTAATATTGTTTCTGGTCCATTTGCTTGCAACAAGTAAGCTGGTCAAGTGTTGCATGACGAAAACTAGATAAATCGGTAATAGTTACTATAGGCAATGACCTCATACTATCTACTCATAACTATTCAGCGTAGTTTCCCATTAAGAATTTACAAATAAGTTGAATTTTGCATTGAATGGTGACAAGTTTTTTTTTACTGTGACAGTAAATTAGCTCAGTAATATGTAGTTATATTAGCAAATAGATTTTCCAAGTATTTATTCTTAAAATCAGCTGTCTGTTATAATCGAACTCGGGAAAATCTAGATATATCTTGCTGAAATTCGATAAAGCTGCTTTTATGAGCTATACCTTAGATATTTATTGGTTTTAACCATATAACAATCATATCTTAAAGCTGTCATGCATCTGATCATTTGAGAATATTTATAATTATAAAAATCCTAATTCTAATCCAAAATATCAGAACTAACTTGCGAATTTAAACTTATTGATATATTTTTTGCACATTCTGTGCATTTTCTTCATATCAAAACACATTATCATAGAGAAACTGTAGGATTCTATATCAAAAATATATGTGTTCTCTAATACTTCAACTAAGCTTAATATTTACCCGTTTTTAATTAAATTTCTCTGACTATAGCAATTTTTTGTCACATTTTTAATACTATTTTATTAAAAAAAAACCCGAACTTTTTATTGGAGAAATCATTGATGTGATAATATATATTTACTATTGTTTTCTCCAATATCTTACTTAATCTTAACAAATTGAAATTGACAATGTTTCAATTTGAATCTTGAATTTTCAAATGTAGATACTTTTATAGTGTTTTCATATATCTTTTAAAAACTTCTCTATATTGGAAAATTTTTGTGTTATCTCAAATGTGTTAGTCAAACTTTAAAAATACATTTATTATTATGTTATCTACAAGTAGAACAAGTATTTCCCGAATCGAAGAACAATATCAGAAGAAAGAAATTATTTTGTATATTTTTAGGGTCACTTTAATTTAAAATTTACTATTTTTACACAACTGCATCAAATCTTTTGCAAATCTTACACCGTTATTAAAAAACACTTGTTTCTATAAAATCCTTTTAATTGCTCATAATGTATATAATATTATTTCCAGCTTTTCTTTATATTATTATTATTATTTATATTTATATTACTAATTTTCTTGTGTAAGCCACAGTTTTTATTAGAAATCTCTCAAGTTCAGGGCAATAAAATCGCACATTTCTAATTAAAAACGTGCTCATTTGGTTTATAATTAAAGCGAATATAAACATTTGAATACCGCTGATAAGCAGCTGGCAATTGTTATTAAGCTTATCAGTAATTTCTAACAAATATTTAACTCCATCCCCCTAGAAAATATACGTCACAATATTTAAAAATAAATCAACTTATTCACTTGCTTAATCGTGTATCGTAATTGAGTATTTAGATTACTAATCGATTGCTGGCAGTAATTATTAAGTGACTTATCAGTTGATAAGACGCATATTGATTGCAAATTGATTTCTCGATGATGAACTACATCATTATGAAGTTTTCCTATCTATTGCAAATTAATCGAAGGTCTCTTTGATAAAGAAAAAAAGGGTATTACTTACACCCATTGGGGGAGGGGTTAATGAGGTTTATTAGCTTGAATGCCAATTGGAATTGTTGTGCGTGTGTGTGGCATGTGACGCCTTCGCCGCCCATTAACCCTCCACCCTCCCCTTAACCCATGCGACTCACATATATAAAACTCACAACTGCGCGCAAAATGAAAAATTAGAATAAAAATTGAATTTTTTTCGACAATGTTGCGTAGCGGTTTCTCTTCCATAAGTTGCTGCGTGTGGAGCAGTCGGCAAGTTTATATAAATATGACCTTCATGAAGGTTAAACAACGCCGACACATAGGTCTGTGAGTTAGTGTGCGTTTGTGTGAGTGTCGCGAGATTTTTCCACTTTTACTAATTCTTATTAAGAACACTGAGAAAAAAAAGAAACCATCCTCTATCTAAAATCAGAAATATTCCACATACAAAATAGACTTGTTGAGAAATATATAAAAATATGTGTGTAATAATAAGTGTTGATAAAAAAATCATAAGATCAGTATTTAATAAATATAATATTGTTTTCGACGTTTTTTTAATACAAAAACATTTTTATAATAATAAAGAGACGATATTTCAGTGACTAAACTGATTAAAAGAACACAATCAAAAGTGAAAAACTTTCGTTTCAATTGTGTAAAAAATCAAAAGAAAATTAAACAATAAGAAAAATACACAAAGTATACAAATATACAAAAATTAATTGTCTTACAAACAAATAGTTTTATATACTTTTAAACATTTAAAAATTAGGTTTATAAGCTGAGAATTTTTGTTTTATGTTGTTTACATATGTTTACATATAATTTTGTATATCAATATTTTTCTCTCAGTGTAATACGACGCTAATTTAAATATCAACAGCAGACACGTGATATTAATTCGCTCTTTCTTTCGCTCTCTCTCTTCCTCTCTAGCAATGGCCGCCGTTAAGGACAGTCTATTGGCCCAAGTGGCTGAGGTTTTGCCCAGCTCGGGTCACAAGGTCACCGTTGTGGGCATCGGCATGGTGGGCATGGCCAGCGCCTTCAGCATTCTCGCCCAGGGCGTCTCCAAGGAGGTCTGCCTCATCGATGTCTGTGCCGACAAGTTGCAGGGTGAACTTATGGATCTGCAGCATGGCTCCAACTTCCTCAAGAATCCACAGATCACAGCCAGCACGGATTTCGCCATTTCGGCCAATTCGCGTCTCTGCATTGTCACCGCCGGCGTCAGGCAAAAGGAGGGAGAATCTCGTCTCTCTCTCGTGCAACGCAACACGGATATTCTCAAGAACATTATTCCCAAACTGGTGGAAGTAAGTACAAAATATAAATATCTAACTATAATTTATTTGTTTGCAAACTTTAAATATTTATTTCGTTTTACCTTAAAGCAGTACAATAATTATCATGTCAAGTTTTTAATAAACTTATTTTACCAACTTTATTCAATTTAAATTAAAAACAAAGAAGATTCAATATATTTACTTGAGTCAGCATCAAATTCAAGAATTAAGGTTAATCAGATGCAAATATAAATTATTTGAGACACAGATGAGTTAATTAATTTTTAATGTTAAACAAGAGTGAGTTAATTTAATTTTGTTTATTGAATTTGTTGATTATTTTCAATTTATTTACTTGGCAATTGATTTGAATAATACATAAATAACACAACCACTAAATATAAATTTTGTAATTTTCATTTCTGTAACAAAATATTTAGTTCACTAACTATCTGCATCTACAATTGATTTAATAAATATTTAATTATTCAATTGCAGTACAGTCCCGATACCATTTTGCTGATGGTTTCCAACCCCGTTGATATTATGACCTATGTGGCCTGGAAGTTGTCCGGTCTGCCCAAGAACCGCGTCATTGGCAGCGGCACCAACTTGGACTCCTCTCGCTTCCGTTTCCTCATGTCCCAGCGTCTGGGCGTGGCACCCACCTCCTGCCACGGCTGGATTATTGGCGAGCACGGTGACAGCTCCGTGCCCGTCTGGTCCGGCGTTAATATTGCCGGCGTGCGTCTGCGTGAATTGAATCCAACTCTGGGCACCGGCGAGGATCCAGAGAAGTGGAATGAGTTGCACAAACAGGTCGTCGATTCGGCCTATGAGGTGATCAAGCTAAAGGGTTACACTTCTTGGGCCATTGGTCTCAGCACTGCATCCCTGGCCTCGGCCATTTTGAGGAACACGAGCAGCGTCGCCGCCGTTTCCACTTCCGTTCTGGTAAGTCTCATTACACTAGGCAACTAGGTTGCTGCTTTTAATCACTTTTACCAACACACATACACATTTCTGAATCTATTCGAGATTCAGTTGTCTAGAAATCACGGCAAAAAACTTTCATTTTCAAATATTTTAATTATTATTTTGAATATATTTACTTCAATTTTCACTAGAGATTTATTTAAAGTTCCCACATAACATTTGGTTTAACAATTTTAAATTCGAATTTGCTGCAGTTTTGAAGTCTAAAGATCGAAAATTTAAGTTATGCTTTAAATATTCAATCATATTCAATTTATAATACATATATTATTTTTAAATTCAATGATTTAAGTTTAAAAATGTCTTCAAATAATTCAGCGCTTAACTCATCACATTCCCGAGAAATTAACCTAATTCAAATACACGCTTAAGTTATTTTTTTTTAATCGTCAGATAAAAAACAGAATTAAATACACATCCTTTCCAAAGAAAATACAAATTTTAAAAGTTATTTTTAATATTAATATGTATGTTGTAATGTAAACTAACTGTTATCTAGTGTATCATCTACAAGAAAACAATTTTATAATCTGTATATCTTCTTCATTTTTAGGGCGAACATGGCATTGATAAGGACGTCTTCTTGTCGCTGCCTTGTGTATTGAATGCCAACGGTGTCACCTCCCTTGTGAAGCAGATTCTCACCGAAACTGAAGTCAAACAGCTCCAGAAGTCTGCCAACATTATGGCCGATGTTCAGGCTGGTCTAAATTTCTAAATCTCTAAAATTAGTCTGGGAAAGTTGGAGAACCAGTGAAGCAGTCGCATAGCAGAAACAAAGTATTCTTTGACACAACCAATGTTTATTTATAGTACATCTCGCAATAGAACACACAATTATTTATTCTTTAACTATTTTGGTTTGCTTTATAAATAAATTATAAAAATTAAGAAATCGTAAAAAAAAAAAAAAGAAAATACAAAATCATTTATATTGACATAGTTAAAATGGAAAGTAAGTTGTTGCAAACTAAGGAAAATATTGTTGACAATTTAGCTCTGGTTATGTTTTTAACTTTAAGGTACATCCGATAATCGATAAACGATAACTGGAAGTACCCAAAACAACCACCGCTACCTCAATCGGCGTAAATCTTGAACCTTTGCAAATTTACAACGTATATATTAAAAATTAATAATGATATAGTAAAATTTATTAATAAAAATATATGCATACTTTAAGCACCTAGTTGTCTTCTCGCACACAAATCAAAAATAAAAGAAATATGTCAAAATATATCGATAAAAAGTGATTTTTAAAAATAGACTACAATCGAGCAAACTCGACTATGATAGCTCGGTACTGTCCAAAAGAAAATTATGGTAAAAGGAAATAAGGTCAATCCCATATTAAAAAACTTGAAATCATTTTATACATCTTGTAATTCATCATATATGAAAATATTCTCCACTCAAGCTTAAAAATTGCATTTAAAATTATTCTCTCTTTAGTACACTTTGTTCTTTTGCAAGTACCGGGTCTTAAAAATACAGTTTTTTCTGCATGTGTCACGATTTGAGACGTTGATCAATAGTGCTCTCAGTTATCTTTAGCGACAGAAAGCGTTGGTTTATCTAGAAATAACGATAATAATTTTCTTGAGAGGTAACTCAGACCAAAGCCAGACACAATTTCAGCTTGATTCTAATTTGAGTCGTTTAGAACGTGCAAATTTCCGAAAAATAGCAAATGAAACTGAAACTCAAGCTGAGATAAGCGAGGAAACAACGATAAGCCAACTCAACTCAGTCTTAACTTGGCTATAAAAGTGGTTGGAACAACGCAGAGCTGTGTTAAAGTGACAACAATGAGGGGAGAACTAAGTAAACTAAGCTGGAGAGAATTGGCTTTGGGATTATTCTTAATCTGGCTTGGATTAAGCGAAGAGATCACAGCTGTCGCGAGCATTGATCGTGTGCAGAAACATAATCTGGATTTGTTGACAGAGCAATTAAATTGCGGTTGGCATGCGTTCTGTAAGTTCTTTAAACACATTTTATATGAAATCATATCGTATTTCTCATAAAATATATAGAATTAACATGAATATTGCTTAAAAATAAATTAAATATAATGATTAAATCCATTAATAAAATTAAATTAATTAATAATACGAAAAGACAAAACTTAATAGAATTGTCATAAATTTGTTGATGATTTTATTAATTGTTTTCGTATATTATTATAACTATTTTAGTTTGTTTACAAAAAAAAAATAAATTATATAAAATAATTTCAATAATATTAATAATGATTTCGGTTAAAGAAATTTAAAAAAAATGCTGCTTATTATCTTCATTATCTCAAAACTGAAATGCACATAGAATTAAAAAATTCATAAAAATTCTGATAGACATATATTTAATAATTATATTACTAACAAAAATAATAATGATAAATTTCGTGATTTATATAATACTAAAAAACTAATAATTACAATAAAACTAATCTTTTTGCTTTATAAAAATAATGCATTGCAGCCTAAAACAGATGAAATAATATTGAGAATAAAATAATCATAAAATTTGTCCATTAATATTAACAATAATAATAATTGTAAATACTCGGCTAACATGTATTGTTATTGTTTGTTAGCTGAATATTTACAGTTATTATTATTTATATGAAATATGAAAAATATTTTCAATAATAATGATGATTGATTACAAATCTTCAGGTGATGCGCCCGTTGATGAGGGCGTCATGTCGCTCTTTGAGGGCATCAATCCGAGCGATGCACGTCTCCATGTGATGACCATCACCAATCAGAGCATCCAGTTGCCGATTAAATCGATACCGGAAATACGCGATTTTGATATCGATGCGAAACGCAGGACATTAATCTATGTGAATGCATTTCACACAGCCGACAGTTATTTCAGTGTGCAGGAGCATTTGATGTTGTTGCAAAGGACACGAAGGGATCTCAATGTAATTGTTGTGGACTTTGCCACAAATGTGGCACAATTGTATTACACGGTGCGGCATCATCTCTCTGTGCATGGTTATACAATTTACAAGCTGTTGAGTTCGCTTAAAGATGCGGGAATTGCCGCCAAGGATATCACATTGGCAGGACATTCGGTGGGTGCAAATATTGCAGCCCTGGGAGCGGATCTATTTGCCAAGGCCAGCAAACAAATGGTGGGTCAACTCATTGCCATCGATCCGGCCACAATGTGCCGCACCAGCGATATTCTGGTGAGGCAAAGTGTTGCGGCACGTGTCGTTGTGTTGCATGGTGAGGGAGATGTTTTTGGTGTTAGATTGCCTTTAGGCCATGTCGATATATATCCCAATGGCATTGGCTATTTCCCCAGAAAGAAACTCCAACCGGGCTGCGATACTAAAATCTGCAGTCACATGTATCCATTTGTGCTTTTCATGGAGGCTCTCATCGAAGGCGTCATGATTCCAGCCACCAACTGTCAGAGTTGGGCCAAGTTCAGACAAGGCGATTGCAGTTTCGAGAACACTCTAAATATCGGTCTCATCTATCCACAGAATGCCAAAGGTCTGTACTTTTGCATGACTCAACCGAATCCTCCATTTACCTACATGGAACACGGCTTGAGGTACAAGAGTCAGCAGTCCGAACCAACCAACTTACTGGCTTAGCATTAACTCAAGAATTAATATTATTGTTTTTATATAAATAGTTTTAATTTAAGCCATGTTAAAGGAGCGCTAAAAATACTCAGCACCTATTAATTTATTCAACTGTTTTTCTTTCATTTTGAAAATTAAAAGAATGGGGGAAAATAAATTTCAGTTTATTTTCAGGGAGCGGCAAATTAAATAAATATTTTTCAACATAAATTATAAAATATATAGCTTTATAAATTATGTCATTAGAAAAGCAAAATTTAGGTTTACAATATGGAATTTTCGATATTCCTTGCAAACATAATCAAAGCAATAATAAAATGTTATTAAAAAATAATGAACAAAATTTAAATGCAGGTTTAACTATGATTAAAATTGCATTCCACTTAAAAATCAATCCAATTTGGACTATGCTAAGCAATTTTAAAGAATGTTCAAAAAAATAAAAGTATATAGCAAAAACTTAGATAATCCCCGCAGTATTAAGTGTCGCCTAAAAGTATGCAACACTTTCTGATTCAAACCAAGTTAAAGTGCTGCCAAGCTGCATTTAGCCAAATAAACGATTTAAAATGCAAAAATATTTTAAAATAAATTTCTCACAATTTTACAAGAAAGAAAGAAAGGAAATTGTATATCATAGACAATAAAATGATTTTAAAATGTGTTAAGAAAACATAAAACATTTAAACTCACCCCTTGATGCAGTTGAAAAGCTGAAAAGAAGTTAAAGGTGAGTTGCATTTTATATATTTTAAAATATTTTATTTAAGGTATAGAAATTGTAAGCTTGCATAAACAAATATCAAAATTATAAGAATTACCAGAAACCAAAACATATTTTTGTAAATTGTAAATTATGATAACTTTTTGAGGCAAAATAATAAATTAAGAAATGGAAAAAAATAGTGGTTTTAATTTGTATATACTAGTTAAATATTTATAAATGTGTCTATTACATTTAGATAAATAATACAATAAAAATTGACAATTTTCAGCTTTATCTTATACAATACCAAAATTGTGAATTATTATCAATTTTAGTTGAATGTTTTAAAAAATATTATTTATATCGTTTCTTAAATTTAAATATAACACATAGAATTAATCAGTTATAATAAAAATTGATTGAAAATGTTTGCACATAGGAGAATATTTTTTTTAATAATTAAAATATTTTATTTATTTTTGTGCTATTATAATTTTAAATTTTAATACTATATTTTTCCCTATAATTATAAATTTTAGTACTATATTTATGTACTATAATATGTTAAGATATTAGTTAAGAGTCTGCAGCCCTGGCTTTAAGCACAGCTCTGCCAAGCTCTCTCTACTTTACTCTCTATCTCTCGCTGTCTCACTCTCCTTGTTGTCAACTCTGTTCTTCGTACTAACTGGCTCTCTTTGTCAACGTTGGCATTGTCTGTTGACCATGTTCTGCGTCTCTCTCTCTCTCTCTCTCTCTCCCTCTCTCTCTTTCAGCCGATCTCTTACTTACAAAAACAGCTGATGCTTAAGCCAGAAGCAGCAACAAAAGCATAAAACACAATACACACACACACACACACACACGCTCTGCTGCTCTCTGTCACACACACACCCACACACACAGTCACATTGTTGCCGTGTCTACCTGTTGCCAACAAAACTTTTTTACTTGGCTTTTTTTATTGAAAATGCTAAAAATGTGAGTTAAGAGTCGACTGCGCTCAGTTTTGGAGCGCAGTTTTGTTGAGTTTACGTTGCTGTCTGGTTGTGTCCGGCAAATACGGAAAACGGAATCGGCATCGCCATCGAAATTGATATCGGCATCGGCATCGAAACGAGCTGAGAGGCAGCGATAAACCCGTCGGTTGCCTCGTCGGTATGTTACAAAGCTATAAACCTAATGTCAAAAAAAAAACTAAAACTCAAACTCAAACTAAAAAAAGTACAAATAAAAAAACTCTCGTTGTTCAATCGTCGCCGCAATCGCGTTGATCGTGCGGAACAGTCAAAAAATTAAAATAAATAAATAAATAAATGCCGAAACAACAACAAAAAAGATACAGATACTTTTTGTTGCTGCTGTATGATCAACAAACAAATGTCTAAACACAAGTGTGTTTTATACATGCCACATATTTATGTATCTACTACAAGAAATGTTTACAAACATTGTGAAATTACTCGACATAAATTATAAAAACAAAAAGTGACTTTTAATTCAATATTTTTAATTAAAAACTTTGCTGTTAAAGATATTAAGATATAAGTTCAAGTCTGCGCTTGCATCTCGCAAATCCAATAGTTACAGATACACGTATTCGATGCGTGTATCTATTGGCTGTGAGTATCTTTAGCTTCAGCTCAGGCTGTATCTCTGTACGTGTATCTGTAGTTGTAGCTGTTAATGTATCTGTATCTGTAACTGTATCTGTTAGCGCGTGTCTACGACTTTAATGTTGTTCTTCAGCTTTGGCGTCTCCAGTCTCCAGTCTCCATTCTCTATTTAGCTCTTAGGTGTCGCCTCGCACAGAATGTGCAACTTGTCCAAATTTGGTTGCAATTTTTCAATTGAAAATTGTTAAATGAGTTCTCAATGTGACATCAGAGACAGGCGAACAATAACAAAAGAAAATTGTTCAATTGCGCAATTAGAAAATCGATAATAAAAAAAGAAACTAGAAAATCATGAATAAAATGCAGAAAAGAATATAAATTATTTATGAAATCACAACTTAAATTTGATCATATAACAGAATAAAGTTAAAATATCTGTAGTTAATATTTCTGTCAACTTATCGTTCATTACAATGCATTAGGATATTAATATTAATTATTAAAAATGAAAGCAAAAATGTATAAACATCTCAGCAAGAATTTTATTACGCAATTACACAATCAATAAAAGACACAATAAAATGATCAATTCAATGCATGAAAATTATAAATCAAATGCTATTAATGACAGTTAAATATAATAAAAAAAAACGCAAACATTTCTGTTAAATTTATTGATATATTAAATAAAATATTTTAAAACAATAAAGGGAGTGACAATAAATAAATAAATAAATCTTAATAAATATGAGTAGACTAACTTTACTACATTAAATTAAATATTTCAATTACCTTACTACTTTAAATTAAATATTTCAATTAAATTAAATCTCTATTTTTAAAAAATCAAATAATTAATTTTTTGCTGTGGCCCAAAAAATATCTCATATATATTCTTTAATTTGCCTATTAATTATGTTCAATAAAATTCAATTATAACGACCACAAATTAAATCTCCATTTACAGGTCTAGATTTCAACAATTTAATGAGCACGTAAATTTTCAATGATTAAGACAAATTAATACCTCAAAAATTGCGTTTGGATAACATCAATGAATTTATGGAAACTACGAGTAACAAACAATGCAAACAATATAACGAATATACAATAAAAATGTATCTACAATATTTTATTGTGTGCTAATGAAGTTGAAAACTCCCACTGTCTGAAGCTCAAGTCGAGAACGACTTAAGAAAAGTGCAAGTGTGCAGGTTTCCGTTTGGTATAGGGAAAATAAAGAAAAGAATAAAGCAAAAAATAGGCAGAAGAGTCTAGAGTTATCGATACAGAGATACCCTGTAAAATATTAATAAAAGAAAGTAATTTACATGTTAGCAAATTAAATTGGTGACACATTTTTCTGTTGAAAATACTTTATAATATTAAATAACAATATAGGGTATATTAAGCACACATTGACTCATTTTGCTAACGAATTGTGACCATATTGAGTCGTCTTTTATTGCGTGCGTGCAAAGAAAGTGAAAAGCGTAATGAATTTGAACAAAAATTCGTCAGCAATCAACGTTGTTTCTTTAAGGCCATGGCCAATATATCTTAACTTGGCTATGGTGGCATCATATGCGCAATTTCCTTGTCATCATCTCAACTGCAACTGCTGCCGCTTTTATCTCCACTGTCAAGTCTATTGCTGATGCTGTCTGTCAACTGATATGTTTTGTATCTTTATCTGACAGTTTGGTCTGTTATCTTTTTTTCTATTCTATTTTTTTTTTTGATGCATAGAGCCATCATTGCTTGGGGCAACAATTCCTATAGATAAGCTGTAACTTTTGACTTATCTTTCATTTTATATAGTAAGCTCGGCACGTGCCTGTTCCAAAAATAAAATAAAATAAACAAAATGATATTCAAACTCGTAAAAATAAATTTCTACAAGCTGAGCTCAACTACGGGTATATTACTCGTAATATTGTAATAATTCTATGAAAGTGTGTCAAGGGGCATGTTGGTGTTTGAAAGACTTATCAGATTTGACTTTAAGCTTATGATTAAACAGTTTGGAGAAGTGCAATTCGCAGACGGCGTGACTTAAGTCAAGATATTTTTTAATGGGCGTGTTGAGAGTTAGCTAACCGGTTAGTCTAACTAACTGACAAGTATTCAAATTCACTTAAAGTAAATTCTATCATTGTTGTGTTTATAAAGGAAATTAACGCGCTTAAGTGAAAATGAAGCGCCCTCTCTGCATTAAAGGAACCTGTTTTCATCAAGCTATTAAATAATTTATGCAAATAATTACGTCTAACGATCGACAGATAAAACAGCGTATATATTGCCGTAACTGTAGGGCAACTGGTTTTAAATTCCCTTCAAAGAGATTCTACTGAAACATCAGCAAAATGCCTTGATCAATCAATTCCAAGCGAAATCGTTCAATTAATCAAAATAAAATATCTTCAATCAAGCAACAAAAAAAACCAATGCTGACTTGGCAAAAAATTTTATAAATATAGTAATAAAAAAGAGAGAAAATAAAGACAAGTTAATTTTCGACAATCTCAAGGTTTTACGGCGTAAATACTTGAAAGAGACTACAACAAACCCGATGAGGCACCAGATATGTGTCCCATATAAAGGCTGTCTGTGTGTGAGTGTGTTGTGTGTGTGTTGTGTGTTTTGTCTGTCTGAATTTGGGGAAATCCTGGTAATAAGTTGATCTTAAAGTACGAACGCTTGTTGATAAAACCAAGAAGGCCTCAAGGGCTTCAGTTGAACAGTAAAAAAAAACCCAGCATCATATTAAAACGTTGTTACAGCAACTTCAAAATTATAAATAATAATGAGCACAACAAATAAATAAGTTTTAAAATTAAGTTGTCTTCGAAACAAAATAAGCACGTGTACAATATAATACATAACAATTTATAATAATAATTTTAAAGTTTTAACCGTAACAAAAATTCAAATTAAACAATTAAATAAAAATGATATTGAATTAATTCAAATATTATTTAATACAAGTTTAAAGTAATATAATTTGCAGCAAACTCTACTAAAAGTTAAAGATCTTGAAAAACTTAAGCAACTATAAATAAATTTTTTAACAACATTAAATAATTACTTAAGCAAATTTTAACTAATATTGAAGTTAAACAAACTGATGAAAGTGTACATAAATCAAAACTACATCAAATACAGCAATAATATTCATATTAAAATGTACAAAAAATATTTTAAAAAAACCATTAAATAGTATTGTAAGAGCGTATAGAAAAAGTGCCAATAAAATTACATAAATTTCAAGAAAGGTGCATTAAATTAAATAGCATGTAAAACGCAAGCAAATGAAAGACAACAACAACAATAAAAAAAAGCAACACGAAAAATGCCAGCGAACAGTTGGGGAACGTGTTGGAATTTAAGTTTAGCTATTTTTCTCTTTATTTTTCCCTCGCTGTGGCCGATTGTTGTTTGCAGTGTATTTGCATGAGTTGCACTTGTGTTTGTGAATAATTTTACAGTTATCTGAACGTGTGTCGCGCTCTCACTTATTGTTATTTCAGAAGGAAAAGAAGAAGAGGGAGAAGTTGTCGAATTCACCTGCTTTAATTTACAACAACAACCAACAACAACTAGTGACTGCAACGTTGTAGGTGGCAGAGGGGGCAAGTGAGTGTTGCCATCAATGCGGCGACGTCGACTTCGATGCCGCTGTCAATGACAATGACAAATTTGAATGAAGCCCAAACTTAGCCTCGCCAAAAATTGAACTAGATAAAACATTAAACAACATCTACTTTAACCAACTAAAGCAACAACAATAACTACAACAATATGACCGTTTCATATGCGGGCGAAGTACCAAATGGCAGCAGTTTTGGCTGCTTCTGGAAAATCCTCTGGAAGTGAGTATTACATATTCTGTTTGTGGCATTAAATAATATTGTTATCATTAAAATTAGTAAGAATAATCTATTTCTCATTGTGTATAAATTTTACACATTGATTGAATATTTTGTAGAATAGTAAAAACAGTCATTTTAATAATAAAATTATTTACTATTATTAGAAAATAGCAATGTAGAATTTTTTTGATTAGTCTTCTTTGTATCATTAAAATTAGTAAGAAGAATCCATTTCTCATTGTGTATAAATTTTATACATTGATTAAATATTTTTCACCATAGTAGAAGCAGATATTTTAATGATAAAATTATTTACTATTATTAGAAAAAATCTATGTAATAGTTTTTTTCATTACAATTGAAAGATTTACAAGTCATGCAATTTTTCTTTAAGAATTTCATTTGTTAAAAGTAATGTAATTATATTTACATATTCTCATTGATTATTTATTCAATTTCTTCTTCTTAAGTTAAAATTAATGCGAATTTACTTATTTTTACCTATTTTATTCACATTCTTTGAAAAAAATATTATTTACTGTGGTAACTCAAGTAACTTTAATGAAACATTCAACAAAAAATTAATATCGATGAAACCATTTCCTTACAGTATAAAAAATGCATTAGAAATAAGTTTTCATTTTGTATGAAAATATTTCATTTTTCTATGTAATGAAATCATTTTAAATATTTAATTCGTTAGAAAAATGAAAGTCATGAAATATAATGCATTCTTAAACATAATATGATGTATTATTAAACATAATCAAAAATATTTCCAACAATGATACTTATTTCTAATGATAATTATAACAATAATAAAAGATCTATAGTGATTTGTATTTATTTTGCAAGCTAATAAAATGCCTTATGCTGAAATTTTAGATAATTAGCTTAACTTATATATAAATAATCTTGAATTATATCAAAAGAATTATTTAATACATTGGGGAGCATAAAATAAAAATAATTATATGATAGATGCCGTTAATGTAATTGCTGTATTGCTGGACTAGAGATAGGCAAAAATCACAGCTTTGTCTGGGTAATTTTCGCATTAGTCATACAGGCAGAGAGTGTTTACCAGAGTAATTAACATGGCATATGTACGAACACTTGTACTCGCACTGTGCACAGTGACAATCAACAGTCACAGTCACAGTCACAGTGCCCAGTGTTCAGTAGCCAGACAATTCCAGCCATGTGTCCATTTCCAGTTGTTATTTTCTATTTCATTTATGTATTTTCATTCCATTTTTTTTTTTGTAAGCTCGCATCAATTGTTTTTAAAGTGCAGTCACTCGTAACCAGACAACGAACGGTCAGCTCTCGTTATTTCAGCTTCAGCGAGTAATGAAAACCAACGAGACTCGTTACAATATTTAAAAAGAACTCTGTAATTAATACATCGTATTTCAAATGTGGTTTTCCCGCTAACAACTAAAGCACAGAAAATCTGTAAACAATATAAGCATTTTGCTGACAATTAAGACAATTTATGGTACAGCTGTTGCCATATTATTTTAATTATATTTTTGTTAACACCTTGTTTAAACAATTTTGAAACATGTTAATATTCTGATAATTAGCTTTTCAAATGGGAATCACATAGCAGATTTATCTACTCATCACAATTGCTATAAATTATATTTTTTACCAAATTTATTACCTAATGTAAGTTTATAATTTAATCTGAAATTCAGTTTCTTCTAGTTCACACTAAATTTGCTGACTACAAATTGAGAAATTTTACTTTTTAATAATTCGCTGTTGGTTTTTAACGATTTCACTTTTAAATATTCGTGTATTATTAACCTGTTTTCAGCTTAAAAGTAACATAAAAGCAAAAATGCTAAGCGTATAATTAATAATTTCCTTCAGAGCAACACAAACATTAGTTGACTTTAATTAGCTACACGTGTACTTTGTGAGCTATAAGTACTACACCCTAAAAACACTTAAATTTATTAGAAACTCAGTTTAGAACCGAATATAATATTAAGAGTAATCATAATAATATATTATACAAATACTATGAGCGCAAAGACCTTGGTTATGATGAGACAAAGCAGAGACCCCAAAAAATCAAAATTAATCCGAAATTCCTGTTTAATCAAACACGAATCATTAGAGGTTAAGATAGAATATCACAAACAAAACAAAAATCCCCTGTCCCATGATAGACAATGATATTCATGGCAGAACGAGCAACTCAAAAAACTTGAATAATTTTTCAGAGAATTTGATTTGCGTTGCCATTGATTTGTATATTTATTAAAGGGCTTCTATAAGGAAATAGATATTGGTCGAGTTAGAGTTAATTTGTTAGAGATACCAGCTAACTAGTTACAAAGTCCAATCAAAAATTATATTTAATATCATGCATCTTTTGTGTTCCGTTTCGCAGATGGCGCGGCAGCGTTTACAAATTAGTCTGGCGTGAATTAATCGCCTATTTGTGTTTATATTATACCATAAATGTCATCTACAGATTCGCGCTAACTACGAATCAGCAACTGTAAGTATTTACCCACCAATCAACAAAGATTATATTTGATTTGTTGATTTCCTATTTGATTTTTGACAAATAATACTAAAAATAAAATTAAATGGAAACTGATATAAGCAAAACTTAACTATAAAACTTAACTAATAAATATTATAATTGCAAAGATAATATTTCTTAAAATAATGTTGGGTAATTTTTGTTAATATTTTATATAACATTTTTAATGAATACAGTTTTCCTAGAATGTTCTTATTGCAATTTTACAAGATATTGACTATTCAATGCTGATTGTACACAAGATTTTTTCTTCACATTGATGTTTTAATGCTTTTCTTAGAAGACTTCTTTTACTGATGTTTCATTTTTATTAATTCCCCAATTAGTCACAATCCACGCAAATTTCTCATTAAATTTATATTATTTAATTTGATAACAATTTCCATATATTTAAAGTAAAAACATCTCTGACTATTTAATTAAAATTTTTCTTTAAAGAAGTTTTCTGCTGCTTCTCCTCCGTCTCCAGGCATCGAAAAATAGTTTTCCATATATTCAATATATTTTAATGTTTCCAAATTTAACGTTTCTAATTAATGTATCATTTATTTTGGTCACCATATTTTGTAGTTTCCCAAAATTGTATTTTTTTATAAATATTTCGAACTTCTTACTCATATAATATGTAATCTATTGCAGGCTGTTTAATAAAATAAGACTATATTTTGGGAAACAGGCTGAGAGCATACCCATGTCCTTTGTGCTGGGCTTCTATGTGAATTTGGTGGTCAAACGTTGGTGGGAACAATACCGTCTATTGCCTTGGCCCGATACGTTGGCTTTGTTTATCAGCGCCGCAATTCCCAACTCGAATGGAGGGGTTAATGTAAGTGGTTCCACTTAAATTGTATAACACCACAGCTGAACGTCTAATTGTATATTTTTCTCTAAATAGAACGAAACGGGTCGACTAATGAGGCGTAATATAATGCGCTATATGGTCCTGGCTTATGTCATCACCTTGCAACGCATCTCGTTGCGTGTGAAGCGTCGTTTTCCCACCACACAACATCTGGTGGATGCGGGTCTGATGCACGAATCGGAGATGAAAATCTTCGAGGCTATGAATCAGAAGAGTCCCATGTCCAAATACTGGATGCCACTCGTCTGGGCCACAAATATCATCAATCGGGCGCGCAAAGATGGCCTCATTGCGTCGGATCATATTGTGCAAACGATACTCGTTGAGTTATCCGATATTCGAAGACGTTTAGGTGGCTTAATTGGCTATGATACGGTCTGTGTACCTTTGGTCTATACTCAGGTATGTAATTTTTGGAAATATTTCAAGTATTTGTTGTGCCAAAAAAGATGCACTTCAGGGGGCACCCGGATTTGAACCGGGGACCTCTCGATCTGCAGTCGAATGCTCTACCCCTGAGCTATACCCCCAAGATGAGATAATTTATTTCAATTGTGCATTTGAGTCACACAACTCGTTGCCCACAAGCTGTGACTCAAGATAAGAAATAAGAACACAGGCGGAAGTGATACTTGAACACAAACTGCAGACGTCAATTAAATTGAGAAGATCGACAGCGAAATACTCTTGAATCTCTGCCTTAAAGTACTTAGATGATGTAGCTCAAAATATGTGTCAGTTTGTGGAAATTTAATTACAAAAACAACAACACTTTTTGACAAGCCCGCATAACATATTTAGTCGAAAATTATTTAAGTCTTAACTGACGTCATCAGTCAATGTTGATAAACAGATACGTTTATTCTGATAACTCCTAAAAATAAAATTATTTCCGAAGACAGACTTTAACTAACGCTTAAAAATTGTAAGCTATTTCCCATGGTATATTTAAAATTCTGAGAAAACAATCTTTTACACTAATAAATAAATAAAAATGTCAAAAATTTATATATTATCACATAACTAAGCATATAAATGCTAAGAAAAAATACGTGTATGAAAGCCAACAAATTTATTTGAAAAGATCGTTAAGATTGTTTGTATTTATACATATATACATATATATTCATATGTATTCTCTATAAAATATTATTTCTTAAACTTTAATTATTTTTTTCTTTTGAGATATTTCGTTACCCACGTACATTTCCGTATCTTTCTCAGGTGGTTACCCTCGTGCTTTATACCTATTTTATAGCCGCCCTAATGGGTCGACAGATGCTGCCGATGGTTACGGATCCCAAGGGACTCGAACAATCCGATTTATATTTTCCGCTGTTTACCGTTTTGCAGGTGAGCAAAAGAAAAAAATTAACAACAATATCAATAACAATAACAATAACAAAAGCAATTTTATAATCTGCACGTTCCGCATTATTTATCATAAATCATAGACATTGCAAATAATTGAGAGAAAAAATATATATGTTAAAAAAAAATAGTATTGTGGTTTTTGGATCATTAACGCAACTGAAATTGAAACTGAAATTGAAAGAGAGACAGAAATTGAAACGCAAATTAGTTGAAAGGGGGTGCGGGGTTTATTGTGGCAATGGGTTTACCGCTAAACGTAATGGCAATATGAATATATATAGTAAAAGATATCTGGACTCATTGAGACGCGATATGCTCGGGTTTATTTGTTGTTTTTGGTTATTGCGGTTGAAAGGCAGATTTCAAGTGTTTTTTGCGTTATGTAAAGAAAACGACTCTCCGAGTCACGTTCGAAATAATAAATTGGCATTTTTTGGTATTGTTTTTTTATTTTTTTATTTTTGTATTTCACGTTGGCATTTTTTCAACTGAGATAAAAATCAGCAACAAGTGTTTTTCAACCATGTTTAGGAGCTGTCATTAATAACTGTTAATTTTGATTTTGCTACCTACGAAACCAAACACAAATAAACAAAGTGAGTGGAAAATCATTTGACTCACATATGAATACAACTCACACTCATTCACATGATTCTAACAATTGACAATCGACACATACCTTTAGTTAATTGCATTTAATTACAACTTTAAGTTTAACTTTTACTATTTCTATGATCTTATCAATTTCACAGTTCGTTTTCTACGTCGGCTGGTTGAAAGTTGCCGAGGTGCTAATTAATCCCTTTGGCGAAGATGACGATGATATCGAATTGAATTGGCTCATTGATCGACACATCAAGGTGAGTTGATAGCGCTCTTCAACGAAAGAGTACAGAATTAACTTTTTGTTAACATTTGTTCCATTTATCTCGATAACTTGACACTCTATAGAATTTAATCATTTCCGGAATAGTCCCACATAAATGAAGAATTTTTCAATTATCAAATATTATTTTAAGACCTACTTTTCTTCAATAAAACTCAGTTTATTAACACTCTGTAGTATTTAAATATTTCCGAAATTTACCCTCATTGTTGTTGGATTTTAATACCAAATATGCTTCGAGGCTAAATTTCATTTAATCATACTCGATAAATTAATACTCTGTAGTAGCTAAATATTTCCGAAAATAAGTTTTTTTAACACCAAAAATACCTTGTAAATTAGCTTTTCTTTAATTAAACTCGATAAATTGAGACTCTGCAGTAATTAAAATTATTCGTTTTCATTACCAAATTTGCCTAATAAATTTCAGAGTGTCAAATAAATTAAATATTCACAATAATTGCCTGTAATAAATATTTTGAATTTATTTATTTTATATTAATTAAATATATTTATTAAATAAATTAATAATCCCCTTGCATTCGAGCAGAAAACAATGAGTACAAGATGTTCATATACTAATGACTCTTTCAAACAATACAAAAAACTCTCCAACTTCTCTTATCATCTTTAAATGTTAAGAAAAAAGAAAACGCCAAAAGTAAAAACCGGAATAACTTCAAATGAATGTCAAAACCTCAGTCAATTTGACATTCAACGTGAATTGGACATTCAAAAAAAATATATGCATTAAATAATATAATTGGAAATATTCCTCAAGTAAACAACAAAATAGATGTCAACGTGTGAACACCGCCCAGTAAAATTTCCGAATATTTATAATACGTAAGCTGTAATTAGACAAAAAGCCAATAGATAACTACTATAGTTAACCCAGTCATAATACTGTCAACATTCGCTGCAAATTTATTATCAACTAACACACAAATATTTTTCAAAGTTTTGCAAGTTTGTTTTCACTTGTTGTGCACTACAAGAAATTGGGTTAGTTGACATATTATTAACAGTTGAAACTTCTTTCGACTTAAAGAAAGAAACACAATTTTGCCACGCGCTAAATTTAACAGGCGTTTAAAACTCAATGACAGCGGAGGTAAATGAAAAGACAGGAATTGGCTACAGAGACTTTAAGGGTGCTCTACCAAATCTCTGAGCGTAAAGATGTTAAATATATCTATTTATTACAAAATGAGGTGGGAAATTTAAAAATTATATGTGTGACTATTTTGCTCAGAGTGCTCTTTCCGTTAATTTTTGATAAGTTGCAAGAGAGACAATGGTATAAGAAAAATACAAAATTGATAAAAAATAATTTATTTAAATTAAAAATACAGTCTAAGGGTTTTCAAAAAATATATATTAATGAAATATATATTACAATCAGATCAGTACTAAAAAAATCTTACAGGCGTATAATAAAATAGAAATAGCAACAACGGAAACCAAAAGAAAATTTAAGTAACAACAAATTAATAATAAATTTGATATAAGAAGAAAAATTATAGTATTTTTTTAATTTAGATCAATTTTTGATATTGACATAAAACGGAAACCCAATTTAATTAAATAAATTTTTATATGACTTGCAAAAAGACAAAAATAGGTTGAAAACATGGAGTTATTAAAAAGAAAGTTGATCAAAGAATTCTAATAATTATCACTGAAATCAACAAATAAATGTTATAATTAGAATTTACAAATAGAAATGCAATCAAAGTGAAAATATATAATTTTCACACAATTCTCAAAGGGGAAATACAATTTCTTTTGGGCTTTTTAGAGATTTTAGATATCCGTTGAAGTTGTTGAGGGTTTAAAGTAGGAGATACACTAGTCTTGCTACTCCACTCACTTGCAGTGCTTTGTTGGGGATTTTTGTGGTTCATTTTATATATGTTTTTTGTTGTTGCAGCTTTTCGCATTGGGCTCTGAACTTGCTGCTGCTGTGCGAGTATGTTTTGCATGTGTACAATGTACAATGTACAATGTATGTTTGTCTGAGACTGTGTACTATATGTGCATGTGCGAATATATCTCTGAGTTTGGGGTCTCTGCTGTTGCTGGTTGCTGCTTGCAATTATTTACAAAGCCAACGGCAGCACCAGCAACAACAACAGCAACATCAACTACAACACATTGGCAAAAGTAAATTGAAAACAGGTTTTCTGTTCAAAAACATTGAAACCTCTTTTGTAGAGCGTTTTTATCATTGAATGTATTTTGTATTTAGTTTCTGTTTTGTAATTTTTTTTTACTTTTTGTTTCTTTTCTTTATTTTTTTTTTTTTTTTTTTTTGTTATGATCAACTTAGGAGCAAAGTTTTGACTGCAATACAACAGATTTTTGGGCCAAGAATTGTCAGAAGAATGGTTTATGAAAAACACAAGCAATAAGAGTTTAGTTTTTATGATCTTTCAGTCTGGATAGACACTCAAACGTGACACTTGACAATGAGTAAGAAGATCATAAAATAGAGCAACAATTTATTAATATATGGAATTATTGTTGTTGGTCGTGGGTTGCACTTAATTTGCATTGTGACAACAATTAAAAGACATGAACATTTTCACTTTCGCGTCTGGAGTGTGGAGTGTGGGTTCGATCGTGTGGTCTGTGATGTAATTTGGTTTCTGAAGTGGCTAAACAGTTAATCAGAAATGGCAAACACGTTCCACTTACGATCCACTTTCATTGATTTTTTTGGCACGCGTTAGTTTCTAAACTGATTTACGATTTCTACAGGCCGCCTACATGATTGTGGACGAGATGCACGAAGAGCATCCAGAGTTGCTCAGAGATCAATACTGGGAGTGTGTGGTACCCAAAGAGTTACCCTATACTTTAGCATCCGAACACTATAGACGCGATGAGCCCAAGGGATCGGCGGAGAAGTACAAGGTGAAGAAAGAGGATGCTATGTATGCGAATATTATACCTGGAGGTGGAAAACGTATGCTCAACGATGATGTCTATGCAGATTATGTGAGTATATTTCATTCGCATTGCGAATAAGTCGAAACAGAAATTATAAGATAAGTAATGGGAATCATAAATTAGGAAATTACATGTATAATAGATTTATTGAGATTACAGAAATTAGGATACCAAATTTGAGAGACAAAAATTATAATTTGTAATTCCCAATTTATATTTCCACACTAAATGTTTCATACTTCTGTTTCCAAATTTTTATTACCGAATTCTCGAAATATTTTTCAAATTACATAAATTAGAATACAAAATTTAATAGATTAAATATTACAATTTGTAGTTCCTAATTTTTAATTACACATTAAATGCTTTCTAGTTTGGTTTTTGTTATTTTCATTTCCGATTTTCGTAATATATTTCGAAGTACAAAAAATATAATACAAAATGCAGAAGACAAAAATTACACAATGTAGTTCCTACCTTTTAATTCCGTTTTAAATACTTCCTAGTTTTGCTTTCTATATTTTTACTACCGATTTTTTGTAATACTTTTATTTTAGTTATTTTTTTCATCAACTTTTGACACTTTTCAAACTCTTCTTCACCTTTCAGGAGAGCGTGGACACTCCTATGGTGGAGCGTAGGAAAAACAATTGGCTTGTGAGACAGCTTTCCCGCATGGGTTCCATGCGTAGCCAGTCTACAGCGTATTCTTCAGGTGGTTTGCCCTTCAATCGCAACCGCTTGAATTCCGTTTATTCTAGTCCTGAATCTGGCATGCCATTATCCATTCTGCAACAGCAACAGTTGCAGCAGCAACACCAGCAACAACAACAACAGCAACAGCAAACTGGCTTACAGCAACAGCAAAACCAAAAGCCAAGTCTCTACGAGAAGTTTGTGCATCGCAAATCTTTGCGAGCTCAACGTCAACTAATAAAACAAAGTAAGTAAATAAAAAAACAAACTAACTTTCTATAATTTTTAATCAGTATTGGAAAGTGTCTTGAATGAAAAATTTTCCAAAGAAAATATTGATGTCTGATGCAATTTAATCAGTTTTTCGCACTATTGACACTTTTTCTAAATCTTTAAGCTGTCATAACTTTGTCAAAACTTAACCGATTTAAATGGGGAATATCATTTTGATCATTATTTGACCTCTAATTTGATTCTGCATCAAAATATTCGTTATTTAAATTTTTCCAAAAATTCAAACCATCATAACTTTGTCAAAATTAAACCGATGTCAATGCGGAATATCATTTTAATCATTATTTTACCTCTAATTTGATTCTGTATCAAAACGACATTTTTTCACATCCCTATTAAATTTCCATACCATAATATTTTTTAAGAGTGCTTTCGGAACCTCAACATTTGTTACTCAATGATGTATTTATTTTACAAGCTTTTCTCGATTTGATGTGAATGTGAATAATGCCTATCAATAATAATGTATGTTAACTCCTTCAGATTCCAAGCTTAATGGCTTAAGCATCAATGTGGCCAAGACACGTCCACGCATTCCCACTCCCGAGGTAACTAAGGATAACAGCACCAATACAGGTAAGTCTCTTCTTCAGATATATCTAGCACATGTTGATAGTTCAACCGTGTATTGCACCCCGTATAGCAAGCGGTGCCGTTATAATGGCTCCACAACAGCTGAGCACACAAAGCACCAGTGGCATGTATCCCTCGTATCACAGCACCAACACCAGCGGCACCACAATGCACCAGGATAGTGGCCAAGTGCTGGGCACTTTGCTCCTCTCACCAATCAAAGAGATGGACAGCTCATCATCCAATAACACTCTGATTCCAGGGCATCCAGCAACGGCAGCCCTCGCCCAGGCCGTCATGCCGACTAGATTGAAGGATGGCTTCACAGCGACCAGTAAGTAGAGACTATCGAGTACCCTGCACTCATTTCTTAAGAGGGTGTTATAGCTTTGTGCTTCGTTTTGTAACAAATTAAGGGGAAACAATTTAGAAACTAGAATCACTTGGTCAATAGTCATGTCCGTTTGTCTAGATCTTCAATATAGACTTTTACAGATAAATATAGTATTTCTGGGATACGATAGAAGCTAGAAAATTAATTGGCTGAATAACACTAATTAAGCCTTATACTTAATATAATTTTTTTTTCCATTTCTCATGACACGAAGAGCGAGTTATTTAAAAGAATATATATTTTAAAATTAAATGAATAAGACAAATATTTTTAAATTAAATTTATGATCATTTAACAATAATTGAAGTAATTATTTCAAATGATTAATATATTAAATTATTATAGTGTTCAATGCTATTTATATCTGCACTGAATGATTTATTATTATCGAAATTAAACACTAAAGTTATGTTCATTTCGAGTTAGTTATTTTTCTATTATGATTATTAATATCGCAACGATTTCGAACATATATATTAAATAAATACAAGTATTAATTGAAAAAATAGTCGTTGTTTTGTAAACGTAAAAAAAAATATAAGATTTGTTCTATTATTACTATCAATAATCCTACTGAACCACACACATATCGGGTAGATAATATTTGATAGTTAGGGCTGTTTTAAGTGTTTAGGCAACGGAATTGCCAAAAAGTATGCAGCAATTTTCAATTTTTAAAAATGCAAAGCAACGAAAAGTCTAAATTACTAATGGTAATAAATTCGTTACTCAGTCAACTTATAGTAGATTTAAATAGGGTAAAACTGCTTTATATATTTGTAACCTGTTTTCACCTGTGAACTAAACTAATTCTCATTTTTCCTATACACAGCTTTGCCAGCGGAGAGCAACATCACGACCCTCTCGTTTCCCTTTACGGTCGCGACGAGCGGCGGAGACACGATGCCAACTGGGACCTTGAGCATTTTGCCACTGACAGGCAATGCCCAATTACCCACGATCACAACCACCGCCAGTGGTTATGATGCCAACGATGTCATTACCACAATTCCCGTCTCGTTGTCCATTCAAAGGACACCCTCGAGTCTGTCTATTGTGGAGCTGACAGGAGTTGGAGATGGTGGTGGCGATGTCCATCATAGCAGTGGCTCCAGCAATGGCAGCGGTGGTGGCATCACCACAACGGCATTGCTATCGGTGACACCACTGAATGGACCCACCAATAATATATCCCGTCAGAATAGCTTCAATGTCAGCCTCAATCTGCAAGATGCAAATTTTCTGCGTTCCTCTGTGCGTTCGGCGGGACCCACGGATGCTGTGGATGCAGCAATTCCCATGCCACGTGGTGGCAAGGAGGCATCAGCACAGACAGCTGGATCAGCCACTGCCTCCTCGGCTCCCTCAACGCTGGCCAAGCACAAACCGGAGCCCAAAACGGGCGAGGTTTACGTATAACTGATGTTGATCATGTTATGGATATAGCTTTCTAGGGATATAACCAGATGCGGATTATTTGAACAGAGTTGAACTTAGTTATATTTAGGATTAAACACGCTGGCATTGCGCCGCCCGGAACCATTTTAAAGATATTATATTAGAGACAATTGTGAAAAATATCATAAGAAAATTTATTGATATAAGTCTAAACTATAGATTTTATATTAGTGTCACCTTTGAGAAGAATTAAGATAAAAGATCTAAAGAAAATTAATTGTTATATTTCTAAACTATCGAAAATATTTCGTAGATATTATAGAAATTTGTAAGACTCAGTTAAAGATGAGAGATCTTAAAATAATTAAAATATTTTTTAAGCAATATATTACAGATCGAACGAATAAAATATCAAATTGACTTCTTGCTATAGATAGTATATTTCGGTCAATTGTCAAAAATTCACAAAATATGGAAGATCTTTCAAATAATTAATTGATTTAAGTCCAAAATATCGAAACAAATTAAATAATATTTTATTATTAACAATTATAAGAAGCCAAAATAGAAATAAAAGATCTTAAAATAATATATTACAATCAGTTGTTGAAAAAGGTAGAAATAACTAAAGATGAATTAATTAACAAATATAGTTATGACATCGATATCATTTAATATATATTAGATTCAGTTATTAAAACAATAGTGAGATGTAGAGAAATATATAAAATTATTCGACACAAGTCCGATATAGAAATATCTTAAACTTTAACAAAATATCAATCTGTAGTTATAGCATTCCATTAAACTTCTTTTAATGAATCTATATCTTCGTTGTTTGTGTATATAATCTTCCCTAATGCTAACTGAAACTTTATTTAGTCATTTCTTGGCACTTGCCATAATTTACTACAACGTAAACTATATAAATAATATCCGCAATTTTATATCAAAAATCCCTATCGTGTAAATAGAAACCAACACAATATGTGATATGCGATTTTTATTAATTAAACTGTTTATAAGCCTTAAAATCTAAGATGCATATTATTGATACCTAAATATGTGTAAAAAAAACCATAAGCAATGTTTATAAATAATAAAGAATCTATGTACCAATAAAATTGAATTAATCTTAAAGGTCATGGTTACTAAACACGAATAGTTTAATTAAAGTGGGTCACTAAAGATATTTGATACCAAATAAATGATTGAAATACCTTACGAGTATGTATAAGAGAAGAGAAATTATTAGATATATAAGAGCAACATTTAACTGAAGATCAGTGAGAACTCTTTGCCAGTTCAATTGACACTCTTCCAGTTCAATTAAAACTGGGAACGCGCTGATCAACATATACTTTTTAGAAATTTAAATGGACTGTTCGAAAGTCAACTGTAGTCAGTAGCTTTGAGGCGATCGTGTGTAACGGTCCATAAATCGATCAATAAAAATTGGATAGCTATTTGTGAAGATAACTCTTAAGGATACAGTGTTGTGAAAAAGGTGATGACAATAGAAATTAAAGGAAGATCATGCAACTAAATAGCAGGAAAAGAATCCTGTATACATCTATGCTATGTGTACTATATATGTACTTGAATGATTTGTGATATATCTGTCTGCCTGAGTACAGTTGGCACCTAACTTGTTAACCTCGAGGTCAATAGCGTAAAACTAAAGGCAAGCCAAGAATCTTGCAATGATTCTCGTACTGTTGCCTAATTGAATTAACCTTTCTGCCGTCTCAATAGAATATGTGTGTGTATGTGTATAGTGTGTGTGTGTGTATGTGTGTATAGTGTTTGTGTGTATTTTTGTGTGTGTCTTATGTTGTGCGTGCTGAAATCATGGGAGTGCAGATCGATGGCCTATTAAATATTCAAATAGTATCAAGTTAATATTAATAATTTGATAAACAGAAAAAATTCCAGACTCTGAGAAATAAATTTAAAAAAATCAATCAAAAACAGATCTATAGTTCATTAAATATCAAGTTGATATTAATATTGTAATATTTTGATACGCAGAATATATCTGCCAAATTCTGAGAAAAAAATCAAAAATCGCATATTAAATGTCGAGCTCATATTTGATAACAGAATTCCGCAATCAAAAAAATTTCGAAGAATTTAAAAAGATTGGCAATCTGGTATTTTCTTAAAGCAAAAGTAAAATCTTTTAATGATCGGAGTTTCTTAAAATAATATTTGTATATCCAGTTTTATAATTATAATATATTTCCCTATTACCTTAATAATATTTTTATAATAAAATCCCAATTAAAAACAAAGAATTTTTAACTGGAATCTTAGCGCGATTTGTTTGTATAGCTATAGAATGGATCGCGACGAGGCTTCCATCACGACCAGCGATGAGAAGTCAAACGGGGAGGAGACTCCAATTGCTGCGGGTCTCGAACCCACGGCTCCTATAAGCTTCTTGCAACTGTTTCGCTACTCGACGTATTTGGAACTGTTTTGGCTTTTTATTGGATTTGTTATGTGCTGTATAAAGGCTTTGACATTGCCAGCTGTGGTGATTGTCTATAGTGAATTCACCGCCATGTTGGTGGATCGTGCTATGCAGGTCGGAACCAGTTCAACGGTACATGCTCTACCTCTTCTCGGAGGCGGTAAGAAACTGTAAGTTATCTTTGGAAACGAGCTGTAATTATCTCTAGTCGTATTCATATCTATAAGTATATGTTAATATCTATATTTTTATCTCTGTTTATGTTTTTATCAATATCTATTTTTTATACATTTATTCCCACCCCACATTGTGCTTTGTCACTAGCGTGATTCGCTGATTCACATTTATTTAGGTCTCATAAATCATATTACGACATTAAGGTGAGCTTAATGATGGACACGTGTCGATCCAGAGAGCTATCTGTATTTATATTTCTATCTATATCTTTATCTATACACCCAGCGAAGAATGCTGTAAAACTTTAATGTTTTCACTCTGATAAAAAGTATTTTGAACCATGACTTAGCGTTAAATATGCACTTAAAATAGAATTTAATATGAATGTAATCAATTTAAATAGTTAGAAATATTAAATATAATTATGTTATATACTTAATAATAAATAAATATATAGGTATTATAAGATATTATTTAAATCTAACTTGAATGAGTAAATTCTCTGCATTTAAGCACTATAATCTTTTATAAAATTATGGCATATTTAAATCAAAGTGTGTTATATTTATTTTAAATTTTAAATGACATATAATGATAACATTTTTATCATTGCCAGCACAAATGCCACACGTGAAGAGAACAATGAAGCGCTCTATGATGATTCAATTTCTTATGGCATTTTACTCACAATCGTTTCGGTGATCATGTTTATATCTGGAATATTTTCGGTGGATATATTCAATTTTGTAGCTCTACGTCAGGTCACAAGAATGCGCATTAAACTCTTTGAGTCTGTGATGCGTCAGGATATTGGCTGGCATGATTTGGCCACCAAACAGAACTTTGCCCAAAGCATGACTGAGTATGAACATTAGATACTTATTTAGAATTTACAAATTGTTTCATTTGTTTCCCTTAGCGATATTGAAAAGATACGCGATGGCATCTCTGAGAAAGTTGGACATTTTCTATATTTAATTGTGGGATTCATCATTACCGTGGGCATATCCTTTGGCTATGGCTGGAAATTGACCTTGGCTGTGAGCTGTTATATACCACTTGTGATTGCGGTCAACTATTATGTGGCCAAGGTAAGATCTTTGTCAATAGAAAAAAACAAATTATTTGAATGAATTATAAAAAAAAAGATATGATGTGACTTAAATACTAATTATATTTATAATAATAATTTGGTCGGTTTAAATATATTTGAAAACGTATACAAAAATTCCTATATATGCCAAGAAATAAAAGTATTTCTTAGTGCTATTTCCAGAATGTGAAATCAATAGACTTTTTATTAAAAAAAAAAGCAAAAATAATCATTGAAAACTTTAAGCAAAATACGTATTTATTGCTATAATAATATCATTATCCTTTTAATCAGTCTATAAAATACCAAAATATACAATAAAAGAAAGCCAAATTTGGATATCTTGTTGCTATTTTAGAATGTAAAATCAATTGATTTTACCAGTTTTCATTTGAAATAAAAAAATTCATAGAATATTCTAATCAAAAGACATTAGATGTAAAAAAATTATTGAAAAAAAATATTTATTAAATATTCTGAAAATAAAATTATTTCATTATTATTGCATTCAACGTATTGTATGTATATGTATATTTAATCAAATGTTTTCGAACCACACACAGATTCAAGGCACATTGACGGCTCGGGAACAGGAATCGTACGGCGAAGCGGGAAATTTGGTGGAAGAAATCCTGAATGCCATACGCACAGTGGTATCTTTTGGCGGTGAGAAGCATGAGGTGGAGCGTTATGAGAACTTCTTGGTGCCAGCTCGCAAGGCGAGTCAATGGAAAGGAGCGTTCTCCGGACTAAGTGATGCCGTGCTCAAGTCCATGTTATTTTTATCCTGTGCCGGTGCATTTTGGTATGGTGTTAATCTAATTTTAGATGATCGATCCGTCGAAGACAAGGAATACACACCAGCTATACTGATGATTGTAGGTTGAACTAAGAAATTCTCTTAAGAACTCTGTGACTTTATTTTTATTTATTTATTTCATTAATTCATTTTTTTTATTTATATTTGTAGGCCTTTTTTGGCATCATTGTGGGCGCTGATAATATTGCTCGTACCGCGCCTTTTCTAGAATCCTTTGCCACTGCACGCGGCTGTGCGGCGAATCTTTTCAAAGTCATTGATATGCCCTCGAAAATTGATCCCTTGTCTACGGATGGCAAGCTCCTGAATTATGGCTTGAGGGGTGATGTGGAATTTCAGGATGTCTTCTTTCGTTATCCCTCACGTCCCGAAATAATTGTGCATCGTGGTTTGAATATTAAGATCAGAGCTGGACAAACTGTGGCTTTAGTTGGTTCTTCGGGCTGTGGAAAATCCACTTGCATTCAATTGTTACAGCGTTTCTATGATCCTGTTTTTGGAGCCGTACTTTTGGATGAGTTGGACATACGTAAATATAATATACAGTGGCTGAGATCGAATATTGCTGTGGTGGGACAGGAACCAGTTCTCTTCTTTGGTACCATAGGTATGTACTGCAGACTATAATTATTGTTCATTTTTATTACCACTATTTTCTTGTTAGCACAAAACATAAGCTATGGTAAACCTAATGCTACACAGAAGGAAATCGAAGCAGCTGCCACACAAGCTGGCGCACATGAGTTTATAAGTCAATTGCCAGAGGTAAATGGGAAAAAGATTACAGAGAATAATGTTCCATAAGTTTCGTATATCTGCAATTTCAGAGCTATCGGACCACAATTGGTGAGCATGGTTCTCAACTCTCTGGAGGTCAAAAGCAACGCATTGCCATAGCCCGGGCTCTCATACAGAACCCCAAAATATTACTGCTCGATGGTAAGTAAATTGGAATAGAACAGAGACCAAAAGTCTTAAATACACATTGAAAAATACTATATGCCTTATTAAATAATTTATTGGAAGTCAAATTTTATTTGAAAAGCTTAAATAAACCCACATTATAGTAAAATATATTGTAATTTTGTCTATTTTTATTAAAAATTAGTTATTTTATATAATAAAAAAATTAAAGAAGTTGGAAAACGTATTTTAGTGTAGCACATTTTCTTCTCTGTGATTTATTTAGCTAAAAATATGTACTAAGCTCGTTCTCTGTGAATATTCTTTAAAGAGGCCACCTCGGCTTTGGATTACAACTCGGAGAAATTGGTGCAACAAGCTTTGGACTTGGCGAGCAAAGGACGCACCACAATTGTGGTTTCCCATCGACTTTCTGCGATTCGTGGTGCTGATAAGATTGTATTTATACACGATGGCAAGGTGCTCGAGGAAGGTTCACATGAAGATTTAATGGCGATGGAAGGTGCCTATTATAATATGGTGAGAGCTGGCGACATCAAGATGCCAGATGAGATCGAAAAGGAAGACAACATTGATGAAGAAAAACGTGAGTGGGAAATGTGTATAAAGATTGAAAAGTTGCATAAAGAAATTTAAATTAATTAGGCAAAAGTCTGGCGCTCTATGAGAAATCCTTTGAGACAAGTCCACTCAACTTTGAGAAGAACCAAAAGAACAGCGTTCAATTCGAAGAACCGCTAGTGAAATCCATCAAAGATAGCAACAAGAAACAGGAAGAATCGGCAGCAGAGAAACCCAATTTCTTCGGCACCTTTGCAAGAATTGTGCGCATTGCACGTCCCGAATGGTGCTACCTTATTTTCGGAGCGATATCAGCAATTGCCGTGGGTTGTTTATATCCAGCATTCTCTATAATATTCGGAGAATTCTACGGTGCACTTGCCGAACAGGATGAGAGGGTAGCGCTCAGTCGTACCGCCGTATTGTCCTGGGCCTGTCTGGGTATTGCAGTTATTACCGGTTTGATTTGCTTCCTGCAAACTTATCTGTTCAATTATGCCGGCGTTTGGTTAACCACACGCATGCGTGCCATGACTTTTAAAGCGATTGTTAGTCAAGAGGTTGGATTCTTTGATCAGGAACAGCATTCCGTGGGCTCTTTATCCGCACGTTTATCCGGCGAAGCGGCGGGTGTACAGGGTGCCATTGGATATCCACTAAGTGGCATGATTCAGGCCTTATCCAATTTTATATCCGGTGTTTCGGTTGCCATGTACTACAATTGGAAATTGGCTTTACTTTGTTTGGCCAACTGTCCGATTATTGTGGGATCTGTTATACTTGAAGCGAAGTGAGTACTTAATTTATAATTCATTTAATTTTGTTTTATAATAAACAATAGTTTTACCCACCACTGGGATTAAAATTGTCAAATAGAATGAACAAAAATGTCAAACCATGAACAAACTTTCCATATTATAATCGGTTTAGTTTTAACAAAGTTATGACGTTTTGTTGTTGGTGAATTTCGATATATAGAGTTAAAAGCTTAATATATAAGATATTCAATTTTGAACTTACTATTAATTGTTTTAATATATATAATATATATGAATTTTAATTGGAAACTATTTACTGTTTACTTCCCTGTGAAATCTTAATTTCAACAGATAAATAAAATTTTCTTTTCTTTAGAATGATGTCGAATGCATTGATTCGGGAGAAACAAGTCTTGGAGGAGGCCTGTCGCATTGCCACAGAGTCAGTGACGAATGTTCGCACCATTGCGGGCTTAAGACGCGAGGCTGAGGTCATTAAGCAGTACACGGAAGAAATTCAACGTGTTGAGATATTGATAAGACAAAAGCTGCGTTATCGTGGAGTTCTTAACTCAACCATGCAGGCATCTGCTTTCTTTGCCTATGCTGTGGCTCTGTGCTATGGAGGCGTCTTGGTTTCTGAGGGACAAGTTCCATTCCAGGACATTATCAAGTGGGTTGAAATCCTATTTAAATATGCGAGCCGTAAATAAAAAAGCACAGACAGATCGAGCATGATCTTTGTGCTTTTTGTTATTGCAGAACTTTGCTTGTGTTCCATTTTCCAAAAAAATAACGCATAGAGCTATGTGAATTACTTTTTCTCTACATTAATTGCTTTCTTCTTATTTTCTCTAGGGTGTCAGAGACCTTGCTCTATGGCTCCATGATGTTGGCTCAATCCTTGGCTTTTACACCTGCTTTTACGGCCGCACTGGTGGCCGCTCATCGCCTCTTCCAGATCCTCGATCGCAAGCCACGTATTCACTCTCCAATGGGCACCATTAAGAACACACTCGCCAAGCAATTGAATCTCTTTGAAGGCGTGCGTTATCGTGATATTGAATTTCGTTATCCAACGCGTCCGGATGCAAAGATTCTCAATGGTCTCGACTTGGAGGTGTTGCAAGGTCAAACGGTGGCTTTGGTGGGACACTCTGGCTGTGGCAAGTCCACTTGTGTGCAGTTGCTGCAACGCTACTATGATCCGGATGAGGGCAATATTGTAAGAACCAAAAAATATGCGTATTTCTTATATCCTTTACAACAGAAAATAAGTGTGTATTGTATACGTTGTATGTAAGCCTCTATGATTCTATAAAGGATTTATCTTCTAGCTTAGCAGCAATAACCGACTCCATAAAGTACGGTCCGTCGATCTGTCTGTGAAGCCCATACATCCAAAGATTTAAAAATATAGACTTTTAACTGGATGTTTAACGTCTTCTTATATTAATATCTGTTACACAATCGAATCCCATTAAAATCAGATGAATAGAGAATAGAGTATTTATAGCTGTTTGAAGTTTTGAGGCGCCTAAAAGTAGGCTGCCAATTCAATCATGGATCATTTCTCATTTTTTCTATTAAAATATTTATTGTTCTTCCAGCACATTGATCAGGATGATATACAGCATGACTTAACACTGGAGGGTGTAAGGAGAAAACTCGGTATTGTGTCGCAGGAACCGTCGCTCTTTGAGCGCACAATTGCCGAGAACATTGCATATGGCGACAATCGTCGAGAAGTGTCCATGGCGGAGGTAATTGCAGCTGCCAAGAGCGCCAATGCTCACAGTTTCATTATATCCCTGCCCAATGGCTACGATACTCGAATGGGCGCCCGGGGCACTCAATTATCTGGTGGACAAAAGCAACGTGTGGCCATTGCACGTGCACTGGTTCGGAATCCCAAGATCCTGTTGCTGGACGAAGCCACCTCAGCGCTGGACTTGCAAAGCGAGAGGGTAATATCTTCCCAAAAAAAATCAATAAATGACTTTTTTTAAAAAGGAATATATCTCTTTCTTATTTAGTTGGTTCAACAAGCTTTGGATACGGCCTGCTCGGGACGCACCTGCATTGTCATTGCCCATCGTCTGTCTACAGTTCAGAATGCCGATGTTATTTGTGTGGTTCAAGGAGGACGCATTGTGGAACAAGGCACCCACATGCAACTTATTTCCCAGGGTGGCATCTATGCCAAGTTGCACAAGACCCAAAAGGATCATTAAGCATTTAGTTCCTCGACGGATTAATTGATATCTAACACAATTCTAACTATTGTCACATTTTTTATAATTACATTATAAATTTATTAATTTAAATAAAATATTTCACAGTTCTTAGCATTGTTTCTATTTAAAGAAAAGGGGTTGGCATTGTCAGTGACCACTTTATAATACTTCTGTATTATAGAATAATTTTTGCATGCAAAACGAATTTTCTGGAAGTCATACTATAGTTTTATATATCATAAATATATTGTTCGCACTCTTTAAGCATTTGCTTTTACCTTTTTGTTAACATATTTATAATTATTATCGTATTTAACATTAAACTGGTGTAAATTTGCTTTAAATTTATAGTAAAAATAAATTATTTTTTTTATTTAAATAGCTTACGCTGTATATGTAACCTAAGACAGTTAGCAATCGGTTGATATAAATTGGAGAAATAAATATTTATACATATGTAGTCAATTAATGCAAACATAAAAAAGGAAACCTTTTGGCAGTTATTATATTATTATAACAAAATATTCAACTAAATAAAATGGCAAAGAATTATTTTCTAAACCTTATTTATTTTATTTTTTCTTTAATTTGTTCTAGAATTTCTTATTATAATTCCTTGTCAAAGGGAAATTTTTAATGTAAATCACATTAATTTTTGTTAAATTATGAAAACAAATTATTTTTTTTCAATTTGCACACACATTTAAATATATTTGCAATCTGTTTAGAAAATCTGCGCATTATACCGATTGCATTTTGCATGGTGAAGTCGCCAACTATCTGAACAATATTGTACAATCTTTGTGGCAACAATAGGTATAAAAGAAGCTAGATGTCAATGTCACGATAATAATGATTATAAACCTGTTGATAAGACTTCAAAATTATGTCTGTACTTTGCCGAATAGACAGTGCTCATTATCATATTATCTACACTTATGTAAAGCGATGCCATAAATGTCTATTCCAGTGATAAGATGGAGGAGAGCGTGAGAGTGCTCAATATCTAATCTGTGGCAGGAATTTCTCAGACAACCTCTGTTGACCCGTGATTGGTATAAAATATACAAAAAATATATAATGTATATCTATATGTATTTAAAAGTTATGCACACCTTTATGATGGACACACATTTCCTCAAATCATTCTGAACCTTGAAAAAATCAATTCAATTGATATTAATAAACTATATACACGAAAAAAATAGAAAAGAAAATGAAGAGAATTGCAAATGTGCTCTGTGAGTGTAGAATCCATTTTTACGCTCTTTTGGGCATATTTGAACATTAATAGAAATCCAAATTGATAAAAGACGATGCCATGTGTAGATGCACCAACAGTTCGAGTCGACATTTCAAACGGCACGGTAGATAAAATCACCGAGCGCGAGTGTATAAAAAATATATTGCTAATGTAACGCAAATTAATTAAACCCAAAAAAATTTACTTAATCAAAGTACATTTCAAGCATCAGAAAACTTCGTTGATAACCACAAAACAAAAAATATTTATATATATATTGAAGAGTAAAGATCGTGTGTTGAGATTGGTTTTTGCGTCAGACGAATGATAACTACTAATTGACCCCGAGGGTTAATGTTTATAGGCAAAACTTTCCAACAACTGTTGAGTTACGTCAATGTCAGAGCCTAATATGAACGATATAGTGGCTATGGATGAGACCCAAGTTGAGCCGAAAAAGGTCAAAGTGAAGAAGTCCTCAATACCCACAGTGAACTATATACATCTATTTCGATATGCACGCGACTGGGACTATCTGTTACTTTTGGGCGCCCTTATAGCTGCCCTTCTACATGCCTTGGTCTTTCCTATAGCCATTATCGTATATAGCGAGTTGGTAGCCATGTTTATTGATCGCAGCTTGGGCGTTGGCACTAGTTCAGGGACACATGCCCTGCCCTGGTTCGGAGGGGGCAAACAACTGTAATTACTATATATTTTAAATTCCCCTGGCAAAAAAAAAACATCCTAAATATCATTTCTTTAGCACCAATGCGAGCTATGAGGAAAATATGCAGGAACTACGCAAGGATAGCGTCTCTTTTGGCATCCTCATGACATTGGATTCCTTGTTAATGCTCTTCTCCGGCATGACTTTTGTCAATATCTTTAATCACCTCGCTCTCAAGTTGACAATACGCATGCGTCGCGAGTTTTTCAAGGCTACAATCAGACAGGAAATTGGCTGGCATGATATGGCCAAGGATCAAAATTTTGCCGTTCGCATAACTGAGTAAGTTTATGTACAAATTAATGAATAATAAATAATTCATTTTTAGAAAGTCTAACTATTATTTAATAAACTTCTGCAGTGTAAAATATTTGTAGTATAAGGTTATACAGACTAATAAACTTCATTAACTTTGCCAAAACTGAACCGATTTCAATGCGGATTATCATTTTAATCATTATTTGGCCTCTAAATTCATTCTGCATCAAAATATTATTTGTTAAAAAATTTTGATTTTTTTCCCCCACTGTCTACTTTTTCCATACCTACCCCTTGACATTTTTTCGAAATCTTCTAATTGTCATAACTCTGCTAAAACTCGTCCGAATTCAATGCGGATTGTCATTTTGATCATTATTTGTCCTCTAAGTTCATCCTGCATCAAAATATTACTTGTTAAAAAAATTTGATTTTTTTCCCCACTGTCCACTTTTTCCATACCTACCTCTTGACATTTTTTCGAAATCTTCTAATTGTCATAACTTTGACAAAACTCAACCGATTGAAGTCCGGAATATAATTTTGATCATTATTTGGCCTCTAAATTCATTCTGCATCAAAATATTACTTGTAAAAAAAAATTGATTTTTTTCCCCCACTGTCCACTTTTTCCATACCTACCCCTTGACATTTTTTCGAAATCTTCTAATTGTCATAACTTTGTGAAAACTCAACCGATTGAAGTCCGGAATATAATTTTGATCATTATTTGGCCTCTAAATTCATTCTGCATCAAAATATTACTTGTTAAAAAAATTTTATTTTATTTTCCCCCACTGTCCACTTTTTCCATACCTACCCCTTGACATTTTTTCGAAATCTTCTAATTGTCATAACTTTGCTAAATTCAATCCGAATTCAATGCGGATTATCATTTTAATCATTATTTGGCCTCTAAATTCATTATGCATTAAAATATTACTTGTTTAAAAAAATTTGATTTTTTTCCCCACTGTCCACTTTTCCATACTTTGTAATATCTGTGTGAAAACTAAACGAATTTTCATAAGGAAAGGTGCAAAAATAAACTTTTAACTTAAACAAACAGGGTAGTCCAATATTGAAACCTATAATCTATATAAATTTACGCAATTATTTCTTTAGTAACATGGAGAAAATACGCACTGGCATAGCCGAAAATCTGGGGCACTTTCTGACCATAATGTGTGATGTGGCCATAAGCGTGATAATCTCCTTTGTCTACGGCTGGAAGTTGGCCCTGGCCATGTTTTTTTATATACCACTCACCATGGTGGTTAATGCAGTTGTAGCGCATGTAAGTGGAGAGATAATATTAATGAAGTTATATTTGCTAATCGTCTTAAGTCTTTAGTATCAAAGCAAACTGACAGCACGGGAACAGAGCTCCTATGTGAGAGCCAGTTCCGTGGTGGAGGAAGTCATTGGTGCCATACGCACTGTGGTTGCCTTTGGCGGAGAACGTTCCGAGTCCACGCGCTACGATAATCTTCTAAAACCCGCCTTGAAGGCGGGCAAATGGAAGGGCGCCTTCTCCGGTCTTAGTGATACCGTGATGAAGGCCATGATGTTCATTGTGGGCGCTGGAGCTTTTTGGTATGGCGCCAATTTGATTCTACATGATCGGGGTAGCGATGTTGCTCCAGAGGATCGAGATTATACTCCTGCGGCGGTTATGATTGTCATCTCTGGCATTATTGTGGGTGCAAATCAGCTTTCTCGCACCTCTCCCTTCCTGGAGACCTTTGCCATGGCCCGAGGATCTGCGATTGCCATTTATGATGTCATCGATCGTGTTTCCGCAATTGATCCGCTTTCCAAAGCGGGCAAAATTCTAAACTACGGATTGAAGGGTAGCATTGAATTTCGAGATGTCTTCTTTCAATATCCTGCTCGAAAGGATATTATAGTATTAAGAGGACTCAATGTGACCGTTAAGGAAGGTCAAACTGTGGCTTTAGTCGGTTCCTCGGGCTGTGGAAAATCGACTTGCATTCAGTTGTTGCAACGTTTCTATGATCCAGTCTTTGGTCAAGTTCTTTTAGATGGCGAAGATGTTAGAAAATACAATCTCAAGTGGTTGCGCTCCAATATAGCCGTGGTGGGTCAGGAGCCAGTTCTATTTCAGGGTACTATAGGTGAGGATCACTTATATCTATTTTTTTATATTAGAATATTCAGTTCTTCAACTCTTGCAATTAGGTGAAAATATACGTCATGGCAAACCGGCGGCTACACAAAAGGAAGTTGAAGATGCCGCCAAGGCTGCCAATGCTCATGATTTCATCATTGCTTTATATAAGGTAAGTTCCATTAAGCAAATCTGTTTATTTCTTAATTAAATATTTGTTCTTTTTTCAGGGCTACGACACACACATTAGTGAAAAGGGAGTGCAGCTCTCAGGCGGACAACGTCAACGTATTGCCATAGCCAGAGCTCTTATACAAAGACCTACAATACTTTTACTAGATGGTGAGGAATTCAAATCTTAGCTGTGGTAGTCTAAAAATATAAAATTTATATGCCGAATTAATTCAGAGGATAAACTGTGATTAATAAGACATTTTGCTTGAAGATTAGTCAACTTTTGCCGAAGTTATGAAAGTTTAATTCAAATGTTGAGCGTCAAAACTACATGTGAAAATTTTGTTCTATTTGGCATGATTTTTTACAGTAAAACTAAAGGTGTTCATGTTGTTTTAGACTAAGTAAAATATGAGAATACAATTTAAAGTACAGACTAAAAAAAATGTTTAAAATTTTAATAAAACTTAATGCAGAACAAAGGCATGATAAATGTGACATTCCGTAGGAAACTAGTAACAGATATGGAAGCTCAAAAAACTGTTCTTATTTGCTTTCTTATTTTTTAATAATTTTCTATAATTTAATTCAAAATTTTTTCTGTTGGATATCTTTAATCAATGCATTTTTCTTAAATTTAATCCAACTTCCTTCACACAGAGGCAACCTCCGCTTTAGACTATCACTCCGAGAAGCTGGTACAGGCTGCCTTGGACAAGGCCTGCAAGGGTCGAACCACTTTGGTGGTTTCCCATCGTTTATCTGCCATTCGACATGCCGATAAAATTGTCTATATGGACAATGGCAAAGTGGTGGAGCAGGGCAGCCACGAGGATCTCATGAAACTACAGGGTTTTTACTACAAAATGGTCGCTGCCCATGAATATGATGAGAAAGCTGATGAATTGCTTAATGAATGCGAAGAATTGCCTAAGGAACGCAAAAAATCCCATGATGTGGAAGTTCTTCCTAATTCACAAAAAACCTTTGATAAGAATGCAGAATTCCAAATGAAGCGTTTAAATGAAGTGAATTCTTCCAAGCCCCTAGAGACTGAGAAGTCTAAGCAAACGAAGAGTAATAGTTATCCACGGACCTTTCTTCGCATCTTGGGCTGGGCACGTCCCGAGTGGAGTTTCCTTATCATTGGCACCATTTGTGCTGGACTTTACGGATGTGCCATGCCAGCCTTTTCCATTGTCCTGGCTGAGCTCTATGCCTCGCTGGCAGAACCTACAGATGAAGCTGTGCTGGAACACAGCTCATCCATGTCCATTGTCAGCGTGATCATTGGCATCTGTGCGGGTGTCTTCTGCTTTGTGCAGACATTCTTCTACAATCTGGCTGGAGTTTGGTTAACCTCACGCATGCGGTGAGTTTGAAAGACACTTATCTGAATTATATCTACGTTATAAAGGAGTATTATAGTAGCTTTATAAAGCCATTGACCGAAGTGATCGTTGCCAGCGATCAGAAATTTAAAAGCATATTTTTTAAAAAATTCAGAGTTTTTATTAAGGTTTAAAGCTTTCTCAAGATGGAATAATATAGAAAACATATTTATCTTTTTTCTATTTCAAAGGGTTTAAATATGGTTTCCTTTTTAATTTTCCTAAGTTTTCATTTTTATAAACCTTAAAAATTTACTTAAGAATGGAAAATATAAACAACACATATGTTTTGGTATTTATTTCCCATATTATAGAGTCTAAAGTTTATTCACTTTTAAAATTTCCTGATTTTAATTGTATAAGCTTTAACTTGTTAATATTTTTAAATTTATTGTTTGTCTGTGTGTTTTTTTTTTAATTTAATCCCTGATCCTTGCATATATTTTAATATAATTGTTACTGAGAGTAGCGACCAACTCACTGTACCGATCTTAAATAATTTTCTTACTTCCATTCTCAGCTCCAAGACTTTTGGCTCGATTATGAAACAGGAAATGGGCTGGTTCGACGAAAAGGAGAATAGTGTGGGAGCATTATCCGCTCGATTGTCTGGCGATGCAGCCAGTGTTCAGGGTGCCATTGGTTTTCCCCTTAGCAATATTATACAAGCTTTGACCAACTTTATCTGCAGCTTTTCTATAGCATTTTCGTACTCTTGGGAGCTGGCACTTGTCTGTTTGAGCACAGCACCATTTATGATAGCTTCGATTGTGTTTGAGGCCAAGTTTAGTGAGAAGTCGGCAATGAAAGAGAAGACGGTGTTGGAGGAAACGAGTCGCATTGCCACGGAGACAATTGCACAAATTAGAACTGTGGCGGCATTACGTAGAGAAGAGGAACTGATTAAAGTCTATGATGAGGAAGTGGAACGATATCGTCAACAGATCAAAAGTCGCTTGAAATGGAGAGGATTGGTCAACTCCATGGGCATGACTTTGATGTTCTTTGGCTATGCGGTCACTTTGACCTACGGGGGATTCATGTGTGCGGAGGGAAGGATTAAGTTTGAAGTAATCATGAAGTAAGTTTTCGAAATACATTTTTACTATGTAAATCTAACTTTAGTTTAAAGCGTTGTAGCAATTTAAGGATCTATCTTTTATCTAAGCATATTGATAATATAAAATAGTTTACAGCAATGTTTAATCATAAATACTTTATATTTATTTTAATAATTTTTTTCTTTAGAATTGCCAACACAATGCTTTACGGTCTCTTCATTTTGGCCCAATCCTTGGCCTTTACGCCAGCCTTTAATGCGGCATTGCTTTCGGCTACTCGCATGTATGAAATGATAGATCGTCAGCCTCTTATACAATCTCCCAATATTGTTGAAGAGAATGGCAATCGTAATGGTATCTATAAGACGAATGTTTTGGAAAAAGGTGTTAGCTATCGTGGCCTCAACTTTGCCTATCCATCAAGACCCGATCTATCTGTGTTACAGGACTTTAATTTGGATGTATTGCAAGGTCAAACTGTGGCACTTGTCGGTGCTTCCGGTTCCGGTAAATCAACGTGTGTACAATTGTTGCTGAGATACTACGATCCGGATGAGGGCAAGATTGTAAGAAAAAGAACAAATTTAAATACAAAGATTTGATCATAATATCATCATATTCACAGCTAATTAATCAGGAGAGCATACACCATGACATAGAGTTGAAAGCACTACGTCGTCGCTTGGGAATTGTCTCGCAAGAACCTTCGCTCTTTGAGAAAACCATTGCTGAGAATATTGGCTATGGAGATACCTCGCGGGATGTGCCCATGCAACAGATCATTGAGGCAGCCAAAATGGCAAATGCCCATGATTTTATTATGGCCTTGCCCGCACAATACGATACCATGTTGGGCGCCAAAGGAACACAGCTGTCGGGTGGCCAAAAGCAACGTATTGCCATTGCCCGAGCCATGGTGCGTAATCCCAAGATTCTGCTGCTAGATGAAGCCACCTCCGCTTTGGATATGCAGAGTGAAAGGGTAAGTCAAGTGAAGAGTCTGAAACTTTGTGTAGTTGTGAGTGTGTTAATTTTTTATTTTATTTTTTTGTCTTTATCTTATTTACAATCTGTCTTAATCTGACAATAGGTAAATTTTATAATTAAAATTAAATTAATAGAGTCAGTACACATTCATTAAGCCCTACTAAATATTCTATGGATCACATGTTTGCATTACAGGTGGTGCAACAGGCTTTGGATTCCGCCTGCTCGGGCCGCACCTGCATTGTCATCGCCCATCGTTTGTCCACAGTGCAAAATGCGAATATTATTTGTGTAATTCAGTCCGGACGCATTGTGGAACAGGGCACACATTCCCAGCTGTTGGCCAAGAATGGCATTTATGCTAAATTGTATCGCAGTCAAGCAAAAAACAAATAACGCTGCTAAGTATGCAATAGAACTTTTAGCAATAACACACGCGCAACAAAAAGTATGCTACAATTTAATTTAAAATGCTTGTAAAGAACTCATAATAAAGATAAATCATAGAAAACTGCCTAAATATTTTTCAAAATATATTTTTTACTAGTTACTTAGAAAATGGTTTTTTTTAAGACCTTGGAAAATTTCTTTTGCTCTATGTTAAAGGTTGTTAGGCCTGAAAATAATTGTGTTGTACACCAAATAACTAATACCATATTCATTAGTAAATTGATAAATATATTATAATACTAACAGTAAAGATTAGCCACTGGCATTATCTTATCAATTTTATCATTGTTTACTTGAGTTGAATGAATTTTCAACCGTTTAAAGACCATATAATGTGTAGACACTTTAGTACCGCATTGCGTTTTATATCGTACGTAGATCATTAATAAATTTATATTAAAATGCACATTTGTTTATTTGGTGCTTTACTATTAAGCCTATGCTTTAGTGAGTAATTTAAAAAGCAATTGTCAGCTTATCAATTAATTATACAATGATTTAAAGTAGTGAAAGCCGATGGGGCACCAAATGTTAAAGTTTGTGCCTTGGAGAGTTCCTGCAAAAATGTGACTGCAGATAGCGCCATCTGTCTGTGGGAAGAGGAAACCGGCTGCATACGCAAATATGCTTCCTTATGTCATATGTTAATTGCAAGTTGTCGCGAAAAAAGAGGTAATTTCAGTATAATATTTAGAGATGAGTGACCACCAAAATGTACTACTTATAGTGATGAGGGATTACAGTGATGTTTATTGCTCAATGGACACGTATTTATGCGAGGAATCAGCCACAATGGAACGTTGGACTATCTTCTATGGTCACGAGAAGGATTGAAAGCAAATGAACGACAAATGAATGAAAGACAATATATAAAAATACGAAATACATTTATTAAAGCCTTCAAAGTAAACCTTGCCTACGGAGTTTCTTAGTTATTCACTATTAATTTTAAATATAAATTATACTGTCTTATTTTTGTATTATCAATTACTTAATGAAACATTTTTTCGTTTTCCTTTTTTATAAATTTGTATTTGTTTTTTTTTCTCAGTGATTTGTTATCTATACAGCCCTTATATTGTACCTCAAAAAATTGAATACAAATCAATATCAATAACAGTTAAGTCAAATGAAAATTTGGTCCCATCTGTCACGCTTTATGAACAAAGTTGTAAGATATAAAATCTATGAATTATTCTGAAACTTTCACAGTTCATCAGCTAAAAGCAAAAAGTAACTAGGATTACTTTAGATATATATATATTCTTCCAGTTATTGTCATGGTCATGGCAGCCATTTCTCACTCTGGAACAAATACAGTCAATGGCCGGGAATCCCGGATGAACGAGATGCCGATGCTGAACTGGAAAATGCCTATGAGATATACAAGCATCAAACGGAAAGAACCTATTACTTAAATATGTAAAGAAACCGGCAAATCAAATCATGACTAATATAATACAAGTTGCAGGTCTAACCTACATTATTGTTAATATTAATCATGTTTATGAGCTTAATATAAAACAATTATTTTGTTGAAACGTGCATTAAGTTGGTTCCTATTAAATTCCGTCAAAGATCACGTAGATCGTCATTTATAAATTTCAAGTTCCATACAGTTTGAATTCAGTTGATTTCAGTCAAGTGTTCGACAATGTTTCTACCCAAGTTCTTATCAGTATTTCTTATTTGTTGTGCGCTTGGTATGTTGCAGAAAATTTTAGTAAATTTATAAAGGCAACTCAAGAAATTTCCTTTTAGCACAAGGACTTCCTTTTGACGATTTTAGCAGTGAAGATGATCGTATTAATGAAATTAACTCTGAGCTCGATCGTAAACCGATTATTCCCAATGTCGAGCGCATTTTTAGCAGTGCTGAAATACAAAGTTCAACGAAACTCGGCGAAAAAAATCGAAATAAAATAAATAGAAATGGCGAAGATACCACTAAGAGTTCTAAACATGCCCATGGAATGATCACTTCCATGCTGAGCTTTGTCAGTAGTGTACTTAACTTTGGCAAAACCATTATACGAAATGAATAATTAAGTTATTTTAATATTGTTCAATTTAATGTTAATAATTATAGCGATAATTATAATAATACAAATTACTTTATTGATTTTCTTCTTTTGGGAGTTCGAACCAATTTCAAAACAGCTTTTGGACTTGTGAGTTATTTTTTGGCAAATACTTAAAATACAAACATAAAACAATCTTTCAGGCAAAAATGTTTTTTAAAACTTAAAAATCTGTACGACAAAAGAAAAACAGTCTTATTTAATTTACAAGTCATTGATAAACGACATTGTAAGATAATTATGTGTTAACATGTCTCAAATCTTGTCAATTCAGTTATTTTTCTCTTTAACTTTGTTTGTAGACTTTGAATGCTAATTAGCAATATTTATGACGTTCAAATATTAAAGACTTTGAATGTAACTTTCAATAAAGAAACCTCGTATTAGTATTTAATCCAACTATATCTAGCTATATATATTGATAATTATAGTTAGTGTGGATATAAAAAGAAGATTACAAGCTAAAAATTGCCAAATTCAATAAATTCAAACAAAAATTTAAAGCAATTAATAGAGTTTTTTAATAGCTAACGTTAATTGTGCAACATGAAACATGTGGCACTGCAGCAAGTCAATGTGGCAGACACCTGAAGCAGAAGGTTACGCTTCTCGCGCACTTTTGTTTTCCTTTTTTCTAGCTCTTCGAACTCGAATTCGAAGACAACAAATTAATTGAATGACAAACAACAGATTTTTAATTAGCATCTTGCTAGATGTATAAAAATTATATTGTATATAGGTGCGCACAGGTACATAAGTATTAGCTAGCATATGATTTAAATTTTATAACTAATTCGCCTCGAGTAAATGATATTTAAACATTTTGTTAAGCGAATTCATGTTCTGGGACAGCTCATTGCAGACACGCACAACGCAGCCTTTAAATAGATAATGATAATATGATAGATCAGTTACAAATACAGATACATTTAACAGACAGACTGTCCCACTAACCCACTAGATATTTGATCACTTTCAACAGCACCATGACGATAATTGCGTCGATGCACACGCGACGAGAGTTAGAACCAAATTGAACGCCAAATCAAAAATTCAGCTGCGAATAAATAAATGAAACGACGTACGACCAGATGAACGTCGTCGTCGATGCCAACGTCAACGCTGACTGCGCTGCACCGTGGTTCAACAATCAAATATTTTGCGGTGCTCTACAAATATTTAACAGCGATAAAGCAAACCAAAATCAAAGTTGGTGTTTATGAAACCAGGCACAGTGAAAAATTATTGACAGAATTGACAATCTATCAAAAACCATTCTCTTTTTTTATTTTATTGTCTGGCTACAAGCAGCCGACATTTAAAATTTAAATATACATTAAAAAAAATAAAAAAAATTATATTAAGTAACCCCTTTTCAAACTAATTTATTTTATTGAATATTTTTGTCTTAAAAATTTTAAATGTAAATTCTCCAATTTTCGGAGAGAATATTATATATAAAATTATTTAGTAAAGACCATTGAACATTGAACATTGTATAATGTATATTGTAATATACTCTAATAAATTTTTTAAAATTGGCAGATTAACATCAATATTAACAAATTATTTAGAATATGTTATAACGGTAACAATGGAGTCTCCAATTTATATGGAAAATAATAAAGTAATTAAGTTAAGTTAAAGTAATGTACTTACCACCTACATTTATTAATGATTTATTCATGATTTCAAATTAACTTGCAACCTGTGTGCGAAGCCAACATACACTTTAAAGTTTAAATCAAGAACTTCTCGTTGATGTTGCAATCAATCTGTCATATGTGAAAATCTACAGATATGTACATATGTATGAATTTGTGTGCACATGCATAACATTAATAAATCTATTTGAATATTTTCGGCAAAGCAGTTTACCGAATATTCGCGTGAATGGCCAGAAATACGGCATCAACATAAGCAGCGATGTCAACGTTGACTGCGACGTCGGCAGCAAACTTGTTACGTCATCAGAACTCGTTTGCATCCATAGAAAACCGCCTGCACAGTGTAACTGCCGCACAATAAACGAGCCGAAATTGGGGCCAAAAACCGTAGCCGACTTTATCAGTGCGATTATTTTGATAGTTTTTCGTATATTTTGTTTGTTGTAGTTGTCGTTTTATTGTCATTGCAAAAGTTGCCAACCAGTTTCCTCTATAGAACCAAGCTGCAACTTCATACATACATATGTATGTGCAAACATGTGCACATAAATACGTTGTCAACAAGTTGAGCGCTGCGCCGCGTCGCTGCGACTGCGCTGCATTGATCATGAATTTAACAGCGTTTTTTTTTTGGTGATCGTGATTTTCAAAGCAATTCACTGGCAACTTTAAAAGCCAAGCTTTTATTTAATGTCTCTAGCAATAAACTTCAACTAGTTGTATTTTGTTCAGTGATTGTAGGTTGAGTTTCTTTTCGGAATTGGATTTGGTCAAGCTTCAGCGAGAATCTAGTCTTAAAGCCCCGTTATTCACCTTCAGCACAGTAATTTCGCACACACACGGAATATTCAATACATTTCAACAGCTTTTGCTAATGCACAAGTAACTAACAATCGAAATTACTTCTTTTAAATAGCACTTAATTTGTATTGTATATTAAACGAAGTGTAAAAACGCGCACAACTTAACTTTTCCTTCGTCTTATGTTGCCTAAGATTCGATAACATGCGTTTGCCATAAAATATCGATTTACAGGATTTCTTATTAGCTGACTGTTATTAACATAACGTAAACTGCGCTCATTAACAGACACTATCTCTCGACTTACAGGATTTCTAATTAGCTGACTGTTATTAACATAGCTTTAACAGTGCTCATTAACACTTTCACTCAACGTAAGAGGAGAACACTGAAAATTGTGTGTGATTTAATTTACATGGCTTAAGGTAAGTTGATCTGCACTATATATATACATATATTCTAACATTCTTCAAATGAATTACCACCAACCAAGGATATCACTGTTGCTCGGAAATGACGGCAAGAATGCAGAAGCGACTGATCAAAAAGTATCGATGCCATTGTGTGTTAGTATGCACACATAATTATTGGCAGCTCACAATAGACATAGAGTTAACGGTTAATCGTCAGAGAGAGAGAGAGAGAGAACGTCACTCTCTTGCACAATCTGAATATTATTGTGTGAGCAACCAGTTTTTCTTACTCAACTGCAAGCAATAAAACAAATGCAAAGCCGGCCGGCATTTTGCTTGCAGAGAGAGAGAGAGACTACTCACTGAGAGAGTGCAAGTGAGAGCATAAGCATAAGAAACTGGAAATGAACGAACAACGCAAGCAAAACAAAAGTGATGAAAACGTTATCTTGCTTGTTGTCTTCGCCGCTTCTCAGCTGGGTGATGAAGTAATAAATGGGCCGGGATCGCCGACAGCCGACCGTCGACAGACGTTTCGGTTCGTGTGAGCCGACAACAGCCGACAGACGACGAATTCATCAGTGTTAAGTGCAGACACATTTCTTGCCTAATCTTTTTTTTGGGGTACCGAGGAAAACTTCTCGTCGCATGAAGTTCAGTTGCTCGCGACGAGCCATCCAGTGCGGTTGGATGGGCTCTGAATAAAAATACAAAGAAGAATCGAAAACAATAAAGTGAAATAAGAACAGTGAAAAGATAAGACCATACATAAGACTGTGAACCGGAAGTGAGATTAAAAAAGGACTTTTCTTTGTGCGCTTGGGAGTGTGAGCGTTGTGTGCACAATGGGGCTGCTTGTGGGCGTGGGCGTGGCTCTGAGCCTCCTCGTTACACTTTGTCATGCCGAACTGACGCCGCCATATTTCAATCTGGCCACAGGCCGCAAGATTCATGCAACTGCCACATGTGGCGAGGATACCGACGGACCTGAACTCTATTGTAAACTCGTCGGCGCAAATACGGAAAATGATCATATTGACTATTCGGTTATTCAAGGACAGGTAGGATATATGATAATGATTTATAAATATATATTTTAATTCAATTCATTATACATACAAATATCTTGAATTTAAGCGTTCTTCTCAAATTAAAAGACTACTGGAATTTTCTGTAAATGTTCATTCTAATTTCCAGTATACACACAAAAAATATTAATGCCACATGTGTGGAACATTCTATTTTTAAAACTATTTTTAAACCGAAAAACTGAAGTTTCGTTTGTATTTTTCTTCACATGTGTTTCTTTTTAGGTCTGCGACAATTGTGATCCCAATAGTCCGGATAAGAATCATCCGCCGGAGAATGCGATTGACGGCACCGAAGCCTGGTGGCAGAGTCCTCCCTTGTCCCGAGGCATGAAATTCAATGAAGTCAATTTGACCATCGATTTCGAACAGGTAAACAGCAAGAAAGAAAGGTGTAGCCCAAAAAAATGTAAAAAAAGAGAAAAATAAGGAGAAAGACAGACAAAAAAGCAACTGAGAACAAGTCAATGCAATGTTCCTATGTTCCTATGGGTTCGGCTTCAAAACAAGTTGAGACAGGCGCATTCAGGCCCAGACAGGCTCGTTAAATTAACGTTTTTAATGCGTTTTCATTATATTTTCGACGTCTCCAACATCGACAGCGACGACGACGACGACGCAGCGAAAAATCTTGCTGAGCTGTTGAATTGTTCTTTTTCTTCTTCTTAGTTGTACCCTTTGGAGTTGCGGGTTATCAGTTTTGTATGTATGTATGTATGTATGTACATTAGGGTGCATCGATTTGTATCTGCCCAAATAAATATGTAATTGAAAACTTCACAAATCCCCAATTCCTAGGGCCAATTCTAATTCGATTTTCACCAAGAAATCATAGTTTTAAATACTATTTCTATACCCCTTATTTTTATTTTTGAATAAACAACATTTATATTTAAATAGTCTATAGAATCAAAGGAATATTTGTCTATAAAGCATAATGTTCCTGCTAGAATTGATCGTAGATTATGAAATTTGTTAACCATTTATTGTGAAAAAGGAACCACCCTAATGTACATATATGTACTAGTGTACGGGTTGTCTCAGTTTACAAGCTCGCTTAGAAACCGTCGCAGAGCATTGACTTTTTCTGTTCGTTTCATTTTTTCCTTCTATGCGATAAGCAGCTAAATATGTCGGAATCAAGAAGTCTTCTTATTGCCCACATCCAGCATGCGTACCATATAATATACTTTATACTGATAGCAGACAGTTTCAACTACTATATATACACATATTCACAATCCGCAGTTATCATTTGAATGTTGTATAAAAAAACAACAGACTTTTGGGGTCACTCATCGTCTTATCGCACTTGCAACGGAAACACTCGGATTCTAAGGCTTTTCAAACTATCAAAATTATGGCATTTAGTCTCATGTATAAATATGTTTCTACTTGAATTACTTGCTACCTCGGCTGTGGGAATGAAATGAGATCATCTAACATATGAAATTGCAACGCCTGCACATAATTCTTAAGTAAAAACGAATTACAAGTATTAATAGATTGCTTACGACAGCTAAAAGAATAGCTGTAAAGATGCAAACAAAATTCTTCTGATAAATTCTTTCATATACAGATTAAAATATGTAAAATGAATTTAAAGAATATTTAAAACTAATAAAGTATTCAATTTAATAACTTTTGTTTATGTAGAAAGTTCTTCTATTTACGGATCATTTATTCTAAATTTGAAAGATATTAAAAAGTCTCAGTAAAAGTCAATTAAAACCCATTCATTCTGTAAATTTTCAATTTCTTCAATAATGAATTTAGTATCTTAAAATCTAATAAACTGTAAAGCTTTCCAATTTCTTCAACAATGAATTAAGTTTCTTAAAATCTTATAAACTGTTAAAATTTTCAATTTCTTCAATTATGAATTCAGTTTCTTAAAATCTTATAAACTGTTAGACTGCCTAACTACACATGTTTACGCAAAATATAAAAAAAAAATCCCAAACAGTATCTCGAATCTACAATCGCACATATAGTATATATATATTGAGTATGTATGTGAATATGTACATATGTGCACACAATGTTTGGTTCGTTTTCAATTGAATTCAAATTGAAAAGCAAACAGAAAACAGAAAACAAAATAAACAAACATTCAGTGAACGCAGATAAATTTAGTACATTGGAGGAGAGCATGGAGTTAATTCTCCTAAATGATCTCATGCAACCTCAGTAGATGCTCACACACACACATATATATTTGCACAAACGCTAACACAAACCCAAATAAACTATACACATTTGTTGTGTATACACTACGCTCATAAACTTTAATGAATTTGTGCATTTGCGAAGACTAATTTTTATAAGAGGAAATCTACAACTGCAAAGCAAGAAAAGAATTAATGATAGAGGGATGGAAAATTTAAATGGCAAGAATTTGATATCCAGAAGTTAAAAAAAACGAATACTAATTCAAATGGGAGTACAAGATAAAGAAGTTCCGAAAAAGTTATTTTTAAAGATACAAAAATATATTTTCATCTTATCTTTGATAAAAAAACATATTATAGAAATGAATCGTACTTTAAGGAACAATGTCTTCAATTTTTTAAAAAAAAGATTCTTGAAATTACGGATTAACAGTAACTCAATGCATTAACAATTTCTTATTCCATACCTATAGTAAAAAAACACTGAAAACTTATTCAGATGGTAAAAAAAAAATTGTTAGCTCAAGCTAAAAATTAAGCAAAATGCAGAATTAAATCAGAACAATAGCTTATTTCTTTCCGAAAAAAAATCAATCTAGAGTTAGGCAATGAAGTAGATACAATCTTGATTACCCATCTAATATTTAATTTCTTTTGAATGAATTTACGCTTAAATTCCTTTTATTTTCTCACTTATAGGAATTCCATGTCGCGTACTTGTTCATACGTATGGGTAACTCACCACGTCCGGGTCTCTGGACGCTGGAGAAGTCGTCGGATTACGGTAAAACCTGGACATCCTGGCAGCATTTCTCCGATACGCCCGCTGATTGTGAAACCTACTTTGGCAAGGAAACGTATAAACCAATAACGAAGGACAACGATGTTATTTGCACAACGGAATATTCGAAAATTGTGCCACTGGAAAATGGAGAGATACCGGTGATGTTGTTGAACGGACGTCCGTCGTCGACGAACTACTTCAACTCGACGGTGTTGCAGGAATGGACACGTGCCACAAATGTGCGAATTCGTTTGTTGCGTACAAAGAATCTATTGGGTCACTTGATGTCGGTGGCACGACAAGATCCGACGGTGACACGTCGTTATTTCTACTCGATCAAGGACATATCGATTGGCGGTCGTTGCATGTGCAACGGACACGCCGACACCTGTGACGTCAAGGATCCCAACAGTCCCATTCGCATTCTCGCCTGTCAATGCCAGCATCAGACCTGTGGCATCCAGTGTAACCAGTGTTGTCCTGGCTTCGAGCAGAAAAAGTGGCGTCAAAACACAAATGCTCGTCCTTTCAACTGCGAACGTAAGTCCAAAAGTTCCTGATTACCTTATATTATTATTTAAAGATCGCAAATAAGTGATTTGAATATCAGATTATACAGAAATCAGAGAAAAAAAAAAAAATTTATATATAAAAAATTATTTACACAATTCAATTTAAAAAAAAACTCCCATTATTCATATTATTTAAAGAAGTGAAAATTCAGATAAGAAATTTTTTTATATATCTAAAAGTTAGTTTTGAAAAGGGAATACTCTTTTCAATTTTCAATCTCTTTTCATTTTAATAAAAAATATTTACTTAAACACCTATTATTCATATTAGTCAAAGAAGTTAAAATCAAACAACACATTATTTTATCTTAAAATTACTTTTAAAACGGAATACTCTATTATTTATACTATTAAATTTTAATCAAAAATAATTACTTAAACTCCTATTATTCATATAAGTTAAAGAAGTTATAAAACAGTAATTGAATTGAAATTGTTATTAAAAAAATCATATAAAAGCTATTGTTTTTAAATTGAATCGAAAATTTCAAAGCGCATTGTTTTAAATTCTTCAGTTTTTATTGTATAAATATTATTTTAAAAAATGACCACTTTGTAGTTGTTTATCAGATAACGGAATAATGGAAATGAATTTATTATTTATAATTTTTATTTTCAATTCCTGTAAACATATGTTGTATTTACTATACTATATATTATATTATGTTATTTATAATTATATTATGTATTCATTTTAATATTTTCCTTACCTTTAACAGCCTGCAATTGTCATGGCCACAGCAACGAGTGCAAATATGATGAGGAAGTGAATCGCAAGGGTCTCTCCCTGGACATCCATGGACACTACGATGGCGGCGGCGTGTGCCAGAATTGTCAGCACAACACCGAAGGCACCAATTGCAACAAGTGCAAGCCAAAGTTCTATAGACCTCGTGGCAAATTCTGGAATGAAACCGATGTCTGCAGTCGTAAGTTTGAGTTTCGAAGATTATTATTTAGCAGAAATTAAAATTGTTTCTATTTCTTGCAGCCTGCAATTGCGATCTGTCCTATTCAACTGGACACTGCGAGGAGGAGACTGGCAAATGTGAGTGCCGTGCCGCCTTCCAGCCACCCAACTGTGACTCCTGTGCCTATGGGTAACACCTCTATCTTGTTAACTTTCAACAAATACAATACTATAAAATTCTTTTTCGGATCACGACCTGTCTTTTCTATTATCTCCATTTAAATTCAATACTGTTCTACACACATCCTTGATAAGTTTTAGCTCACTTTCTAACGATTATGCTGATCCATTAGGATTTTTTAAATTTTTCACGATTTGTCAATTTATTTTATAAAACCTCTATTAATGAATAGCATAGCTTCTTTAAATTAAGTAATTATATAGAAATTTACATTTTTTCTCCTGAAATCTCTCTTGATTCCTCCACATATTTTCCAGACTTTCTACTTTATAAATCTTCCTTGTCTTGTCTACTTCTATGTCTCCGAATAAATTCCTTTTTATCCTTTATACGTTAATTTCATTCTACATTTTATATTTTCACTTTATTTTGATTTATTATGTTCCTTGATTTATATTTGCTTTTTATTAACAAATATTGCAGCCTTAAAAAAAAATATATCTTTTAAAATATTTCTTTGTAATCTTCGCTACTCCTTTGTAGCTAGTAAAATTGTTAAGTACCTTGAATAAGATTAGCTTTTTATTCAAAAATATCGCAGTGTTTCCAAAAGATATATCTTCTATGTTCTTTCTCTTGATTTCTCCATACCTTTTCTAAACTTATCTTGTTAATCTTCTCTGCTCCTTTGTAGCTACTACAATTATCCACAGTGTCGGGAGTGCGAGTGTTATCTGAATGGCACCAACGGCTACAACTGCGAGGCTATCAATGGCATTTGTCCCTGCAAGACGAACTTTGCCGGCGCTTTGTGCAAGGAGTGTGCGGAGTCCTTTTATGGTTTTCCCGAGTGCAAGGCCTGTCAGTGCAATCAATTGGGCTCCATTAACAACGATTGCGATGTGGTATCCGGCAATTGCGCCTGTCTCAGCAACTGGGGAGGAGCACAGTGCGAACGTTGCAAGGATGGCTACTACAATGAGCCAACCTGTTCCTGTTAGTATCCATCATTTGTTATTTTAAACTTAAGACTGAGAGTTCTCTTGTTTTGCTACACAGATTGCGACTGTGATCATCAGGGCACCGAGTCGGAGATTTGCAATAAGGATACGGGTCAATGCATCTGTCGTGAAGGATTCGGTGGACCGCGTTGCGATCGCTGCTTGCCAGGATATTTCAATTATCCCTCCTGCCAGCCCTGCAACTGCTTCACCACCGGCAGCTCTGCTGTCACCTGCGACAACACCGGCAAATGCAACTGTCTCCTCAATTATTCTGGAAAACTCTGCAACATGTGCAGCGCTGGATTCTACAACTATCCTGATTGCTTGCGTGAGTTTATTTTGGGAGGAGTTTAATATGAAAAGCTGTTTAATATCCTAATAGACTTTTGGCTCTATTTTTTAATTATGCCATCGCAGATTATGTAAAAATGCTGATTAAATTGAGGAAAATATGATATTTAGGTGTCTTAGGAAATATCGCTACAAAATGAAATTTTAATATAAAAAATGTCAATATTTCTGAGGGGGTATTTAAGTGAGCAAGTATTTAAAATATCTTTCAATCTTTAACAGCCTGCAAATGCGATGAAAATGGCGCCGAGGGCATCACCTGCAATGAGGACGGCTGTTTCTGGTAAATAAAACCGACCTGGACTTAAATAAATATCAGCTCTAATATAATCTTTGATATTTTAGTAAGCCCAATTTCGATGGTCGCCAGTGTGAGAGATGCAAAGAGTCTTTCTACAACTACCCGTCTTGCGAGGACTGCAATTGTGATCCCGCTGGTGTCATCGATCAATTTGCCGGCTGTGGATCAGTTCCAGTTGGAGAGCTGTGTAAATGCAAGGATCGTGTGACGGGCAGAATTTGCAATGAGTGCAAACAGCTGTATTGGAATCTGACCATTAGCAATCCAGAGGGTTGCCAGGAATGTGATTGTTTCATAGATGGTACCATCTCGGCCTTGGACACCTGTGCATCCAAGTCTGGCAAGTGCCATTGCAAACCACACACGACGGGACGACGTTGTAATGAGTGTAGGGATGGCACCTTCGATTTGGATGGTTCCTCGTTGTTCGGCTGCAAGGATTGTAGCTGTGATGTGGGTGGCACCTTCAATGGCGAATGTGACAAACTCACCGGACAGTGCAAGTGTCATCCACGCATCAATGGTCGGGCCTGTAGTCAACCCCTAACGACCCACTACTTCCCCACTCTCCATCAGTTTCAGTTTGAGTACGAGGATGGTTCTCAGCCATCGGGTGCCCAGGTGCGTTATCAATACGATGAGAAGGTCTTTCCGGGATTCAGCAGCAAAGGTTACGCCGTATTCAGTGACATTCAGAACGAGGTGCGCAACGAGCTGACCGTCTTCAAGTCCTCCGTTTATCGCATTGTCATACGCTACATGAACTCCAATGAGAAGAATGTGACAGCCAGTATATTGATACAATCGGAGAATCCTCTAGAGGTCGATCAAAAGTAAGGAAACTATAGCTCGATTTACATATATTATATGCTCAAAATGGGGAATCATTATACATAATTTTACTATGTTATTTCGCATTCTTCATTATCTCCTGATTTTAATCTTAAACAATCAATTTTGGAGTGCAGATTTCAGTCCATCAACTTATTAGTTTCTGATAAAAATATCTAAAATTCGACTAAAGAAAGTCGCACTACCTATTTTCGATTTGGGATTGTAGTTATCTGGGACTTTAACCATATGAAAATGTTGTAAAATAACATAAAATTATAACATTATCATTATAAGAAAAATAATAACTTCTCGAAAATAACCAAGTTAGTTGCTATAAAAATCTAAGACTTCTAATTCTTACCGTTCAAAATGTACATTCATTTTTAACTGATTAGAATTGGTAAAAAACAATTTTTAATAGATTATTTTAATGGTTGAGAATATTTTCTCTGAGAATATTTTCTATTCGAGTGCTTTGGTCTAAAGAGTTATTTCCTGTTTAATCAACTTGTATTTCTTTTACAGCGTCAAAGTCTTGTTACGTCCGACAACGGAACCGGAGTTTGTCACTGTCGCTGGACCCAAGGGCAATAAACCCTCAGCTGTTGTTCTCGATCCGGGACGTTATATCTTCACCACCAAGGCGAATAAGAATGTAATGCTTGATTACTTTGTGCTCCTGCCAGCGGCTTACTATGAGGCTTCGATACTAACACGTAACATTGCCAATCCCTGTGAGCTGGGCAACATGGAGCTGTGTCGACACTACAAATACGCTTCCGTTGATGTATTTGCACCGGCCAAGACACCCTTCATTGTGGGTAGCAACAAAGAGCCAACAAATCCCACGGAATTCTATAGCGATGCCGAGCATCTGGAGATCGTTAGTCATGTTGGAGAGATTCCAGTGCTGAGTAATACTCAAAAGGAGCTAATTTACATATTGGATGTGCCGAGAAGTGGACATTATATCATAGTTATCGATTACATCAGTGAGAAGAACTATGCGCTGCCTTATGATGTGAGTCTTCGGCTGGGCAAGGATGAGGAAACGGAATCCTCTGTGTATCTCTATCCCTGTCTCTACTCCACCGTTTGTCGCACACCCATTAACGACGATGGACGCGAGAAGTCTTTCTACTTTAACACGGAAGATCAGCTACCGGTTACCATCTATGTAAGTGCAATTTTCTGTACTCCCTAACGAATTCCCTAACGAATTGACATTATTATTTTCGTAGGCCGACACTGATGAGGATTTCCGTGTGCCCATCATTTCTGTAACTGCAATTCCTGTCGATCAATGGTCCATTGATTACATCAATCCCAGTCCAGTCTGTGTGATTCACGATAAGAAATGCGCTACACCGAAATTCCGTTCAGTGCCGGATTCCAAGAAGATTGAATTCGAAACGGATCATGAGGATCGCATTGCCACCAATAAACCTCCCTATGCCGCTTTCGATGAGCGTGTGAAGCTTGTGCATTTGGATAGTCGACAAGATGGTTCAATTGCCATTGAATCAAAGGTCTCCGGGCCGAAGCGTTATGTCATCCTGGTCAAGTACTATCAACCAAATCATCCCAAGTATCAGGTGCTCTACACTTTGACCGCCGGCAAGAATCAATACGATGGCAAGTTCGATATACAACATTGTCCCTCCAGCTCGGGATGTCGTGGTGTCATCCGACCCATGGGAGATGACGTGTGGTTCACCATAGAAGACGACTTCAAATTTACATTGACGGTAAGTGAAAGGCAATTGAAAATTTCCCTAGGTACCTTAAATAAATTTCGAGTATTTCTTAGCATTTACAAAAAAGAAATAAAAAATGAAACAAATTTTAAGAAATGCGAACACAGTATCTATATGATATAATAGATAACCTTTAAATGCAGAGACTCATTCATATAAACATACTGCACTATTCCTAAAACTTATCCTATTTTTCCATTATTAATTTTTTAATGACAGGATTTCAAATTTTCTATTCCATATTTTCATTATCAATTTATTTTTTATCAAAATTTCGATATTTCTTTTATTCTTATGAGAAATCTTTTCAGAACCTATATTAATTTCGATTCTTTTGCAGAATTCGCGAGCTCAAGGCGTTTGGCTGGACTATTTGGTGGTGGTGCCAGTGGATCAATACAATGATGATCTGCTTGTGGAGGAGACCTTCGATCAGACCAAAGAGTTCATCAAGAACTGCGGCCAGGATCACTATCACATCACCCACAATGCCAGCGATTTCTGCAAGAGTGCTGTCTTCTCCTTGACTGCCGATTATAATACCGGTGCCTTGCCCTGCAGCTGCGACTACGAGGGATCCACCAGCTTTGAATGTCATCCATTCGGTGGACAGTGTCAGTGCCGTAATAATGTCATTGGACGACAGTGTACCGCCTGTAGACCTGGTTACTTTGGTAAGGGAGTCTGTGATGCACTGTAGATTGAATTTTCCTTTTCTAATTTTGATTTTTCTATAGGCTTCCCCGATTGCAAGAAGTGCGATTGTCCGAGCATTGCCATGTGCGAACCGAACTCGGGTGAATGTCAGTGTCCAACGAATGTCATTGGAGCTCTATGCGATAAGTAAGTTAATTACCCCAATTCTTCCCTTCTTCTAAATCAATTTAATATAATTATTACCCGCAATACCTAAATTCGGAAATAAGTTTTAGAAAAACAATTTTATATGCAGTTAATACACAACAAAGTGTGATGGAACTGTAATATCGGAATAATAATGGAAATATTCTAAGTGCAATAAAAATTTAATTTATGTTTAACTTTGTCAAAAATGAAAGCCACAAAATGTGATTACTATGAGAATTATTATTATTTTTCCCCCATTTTAATTCTTCTTAAAACTATGTGACTTACCTGCAGCAACACAACAAAAAAAATAACACAAAAAGTTCACACGAAAAAAAATTTAAAGAAAAAAAATACACTTGGCATATTCGCATTTATTTCCCTTATTTACACACACTTTTCTCTCCACACCAACATGGCGACCAACATGGCCGTAAGAAAGACAAAGCCTACGGGAAAAAAATTGATCAAAGAGAAATGCGCGATTGAAAATATTTAATGCATGAGATTTTAACGCTGATTAAAATAATTATAAAAGCTGAGACACATCAAATTGAGCACTGTTAAGCACTTAAGCGACTTCGTTTTACATTTGCAATCGCAATGAGCCATACTTGGCAGACACAAGAAAAAAAAAGAAAAAAAAAAAACGAATAGGCTTATTATATATGTACATATGTAAAACGCGGCTGACACGATCCGCAGTTTCCCGGCCCGTCGATTGCTGCAGAGACGCGAGGCGAACTAAATCAAAGGAATTGCAGCGAGTCAAGTCGACCAACATCGAGTCCCAAAATATGATTGCGCGGCGAATTCAATTAGGGAGAGCGTGCATTGCCTCTCCAGAGAGGATTATGCGTGGGCAGCTGAGTTGTTGTTGTTTACACTTAGAGCGCATTTCATCTCTGTTACAAATTTTAATTGCTGCGTATATTCTAATTATTAACTCTCAATTGGCGGACGGAAAATTAAATTTGGAATCAATGCCAATCCTGCAATTAAACAAGAAAATAATTGCTGGTCTTATTTTACAAATTCTGCCACGGATATTTTCAACTTTTTGTTTTAAATGAAAAGAGACTGTTACAAAAAAATACTAGTTAAAGCAAACAAATCTATTGCTTATTTATACATTTTCCTTGTCACTTTATAAAGATTTCAAAATGTCATAACTTTGTCAAAAATCATCATTATTTTTATATTATTATTATTATTATCATTATTTTTATATTATTATTATTATTATTATCATTATTTTTGGCCTATTTTAATTCTACATCAAAACTAGAAAATTAAATTAAATTTTATACTTTACTGTCAATTTTTTCCATATATTCAATTGTCACCATAATGAAATTTTCAAAATGTCATAAGTTTGTCAAAAATGAACCGATTTCCTCGAGGAATATCAAATTTATTATTATTTTTCCCATATTTTAATTCTGCACTAAAGCTGGAAAATTACATTTTTCATACTTTACTGTAAATTTTTTCTAATTCTATTATTCCTTAAGAAATATTCGGAAACCGAATAAGGTACCTTTGGAATCTCCTACTTTTCAGCCTCATCTAGCATCGTCTTCTATTTTCTGTTGTTCTCACTTGAATATATTTATCATATATTGAATCTTAATTTTTTTCAACTCCTCCGCTTTTTTTCCTGTTGTTTTCCATGCATTCCTTCTTGCTTCTTTTCCGCTATCCTCTTCCTATTCCGAATATTGTTATCATTTTCTCCCACTCATCGAATATTTCTTATTGCAGATGTGCGCCCAATACTTATGGCTTCCATCAGGTGATTGGCTGCGAGGAGTGCAACTGCAACTACATGGGCATTGAGAATGGGAATCAACAGTGTGACATGTTCAACGGATCATGCGAGTGCAGGGAGAACATTGTGGGCCGAGCCTGTGATGGATGTGCCAATGGATACTATGAGTTCCCACGTTGCAATCAATGTAGTTGCCATCAGCCAGGAACTGAGTTGGAAGTGTGCGATAAAATCGATGGCAGTTGCTTCTGCAAGAAGAATGTGGTGGGCAGGGATTGTGATCAGTGTGTGGAGGGCACGTATAATCTGCAGAATAGCAATCCCGATGGTTGCACCACTTGCTTCTGCTTTGGCAAGACCTCACGTTGTGATAGCGCCTATTTGCGAGTCTACAATGTCAGCCTAATGAAAGATGTATCCATAAATTCTGCCGATTTCCTGGAGAAAAGCATTGAATTTGAAATCTGGGATGTTAGCCAGACAGAGCTGATTGTCAATGAGACAACATTGCAGGCGGATTTCTCGAATCGCGAGGTGAACGATCAACGTGTCGCATACTTTGGCATGCTCGATTATCTGCTCAATCAGAATAGTCACATTTCGGCATATGGTGGAGATCTGGCATATACCCTGTACTTCACATCCGGCTTTGTGGGCAAAGCAATTGTTGCGCCCGATGTTATATTGCTGAGCAAGGATCAGATATTGGTGCATCAGAGCTATGAGCAGCCCAGCAGTAATTTGCCCTTTAAGAATCGTCTACAAATGGTGGAAAGTAATTTTATGACACAATCTGGAAAGCCTGTGAGTCGTGCCGATTTCATGATGGCTTTAAGGGATCTCACCACGATCTTTATTCGAGCGAATTATTGGGAACAAACATTGAATACACAACTCTCCGATGTCTATTTAACGCTGGCCGACGACGATACCGATGGCAATGGTGAATATCAATTTTTGGCCGTCGAACATTGTCATTGTCCACCCGGATACAGTGGACACTCGTGTGAGGATTGTGCGCAGGGTTATCATCGTATTGCCAATGGTCCCTATGGCGGTTATTGTGTGCCATGTGATTGTAATGGACATGCGGACACTTGTGATTGTGCCACAGGAATTTGCACGAACTGCCAGCACTCGACACGCGGTGATCATTGCGAGGAATGTGTTGCGGGTTATTATGGTAATGCCACACATGGCACACCACATGATTGCATGATTTGTGCCTGTCCCTTGCCCTTTGATTCGAATAACTTTGCCACCGGCTGTGAGATCTCCGAGTCGGGCAATGAGATCCATTGCGAGTGTCTGCCGGGTTACACGGGACCGCGTTGTGAAGCCTGTGCCAATGGTTTCTATGGCTCTCCGGAAACGCCCGGCGATGTCTGCAAGCTCTGTGAATGCTCTGGCAACATAAATCCCAATGAGCAAGGCTCCTGTGATACAAGGACTGGAGAATGTCTACGTTGTTTGAACAACACTTTTGGCATGGCTTGTAATCTCTGTGCTCCCGGTTTCTATGGCGATGCTGTCGATCTGAAGAACTGTCAGACCTGTGACTGTGATGAATTGGGTACCTTGGAATGTGATCCCTATGTGGGTAAATGCAAGTGCCATGAGAATGTCATCGGTGAACGCTGTGATCGCTGTAAACCTGATCATTATGGCTTCGATTCTGGCGCCGGTTGTCGTGCCTGTGACTGCGGAGCTGCCTCCAATTCCACGCAGTGCGATTACCACACTGGACACTGTAAGTACTATGGAGAGACGCTCTAAGTTAAGCTCTCAATTTTACCAACATCTAAGCTCAAAGTTTGACAGTGTTTTAATTGGAAAAATTTAAATTAAATTGAGATCTTTGTTTCTTTCTGTTTCTGTTGCTTAAGTTTTCTATTTTAGAAAGTATCAGTATTATTTTTATGTTTTTTTAAAGGTTATAGTCTTTTACATTTTAAACTTACTCTTTCTTTTTGGGCATATGTGAAATACTATTTTTAGTAGTACATAAATCAAATTTTACAGGGCAAGACAAATAAATTTTCCGTTTCTGTTTCATGATTAAGTATTATATTGTTTATATAATATTTTAATAGATGAAGATATTAAATTTGAAATACAAACTTAACTTCGTAATTATTTTTATTAGATTCATGAATATTTATTTTATATGACATATATTTTTTTCTAGAAATAGGAATTGTTTCTAACTTTTTTCTATTTTGTAATAATTTGTAATTTCTAATTTAAACTTAATTTAAGGCCTCTGTAAACCTGGTGTGACGGGACGACAATGTGATCGGTGTGCCCAGGATCACTGGAAGTACGAGAGTGATGGCTGTACACCGTGTAACTGTAATCAGGGTTACTCCCGAGCCGGAACCGGTTGCAATCCCCAAACGGGACAATGTAGCTGTCTGCCTGGCGTGATTGGAGATCGTTGTGAGAATTGTCCCAATCGCTGGGTGCTCACCGAAGACGGTTGCATGGAGTGCAACAATTGTCATCATGCACTGCTCGATGTGACCGATAGACTGCAGCAACAAATTGATGGAGTCACAAGGGATTTCCGTACCGTGACAATGTCATTCTTCACAAGTCAGAAACTCAATTATTACGATCATCTGGCAGATGAATTGGCGCCAAAGATTCAGGCACTGGATCCCAACAGTGTTAATTTGTTGCCATCCCGTGAGCTCAACATGAAACTGGAGATGGACACGAAAGCTTATGCCAAACAGGTTAATCAGACACTCAACAATGCCATGGACATACGACATAGATCGGGAGTTCTATTAACGAATGTCTCGGCCGTGCAATTGGAGGCATTGGATAGAATTGATCAGGCTGGAGTGGCAATCGCTGCTGTGCATGCGCTCTCCCAGAATCTGGAGGCGACGGCCACAACAAAGAGCGGCGCTGCCTTGGAGCAGGCTCAACAGTTACTCAACAAGATCAATGGCACACAGATTGAGTTGCAATCCAATGAGTTGGTGCTCAACAAGGCCAGAGAACTGTACGATGAGGTGGACAAACTGGTGGAACCGATTAAGCAACAGAACCGAAGTCTCAATGCCCTAAAGAATGACATTGGTGAGTTCAGTGACAAGCTGGAGGATCTCTTCGACTGGAGCGAACAATCTCAAACTCAATCCAGCGATGTCGAGCGTCTTAACGTGGCCAACAAACGTTCCTATGACAATTCCAAGTTCGATACGGTCTCGGCTCAAGAGCAGGAAGCGGCCAACAACATTAAGGTAAGTTTATTAACATTTGTACTAAGTATTTTCCTGATTAATTGTGAAAACGCCCCCAAGCGGTAAGAACTAGAGAGTTGAAATTTTTATTATTTTCCATTAAACAATTAAAACTTTGATATTTCTTGAGATATCTTAATTAAATTTGCAGAGAGAGCGTTTAATATTATCATATCATATACTCTGCCTTAATTTGGTTAACGTTGCATAACGGTATTATATAGCTGCCATAGGTTGAATCGGTTGTAAATCCACATTTTGTATGATAAACTTTGTGGTATCTTAAGATATTTAAAGCATACTTACAGTTTCCATATTTAGTAGTCTTATATACATTATTTTCAAATTTAGTTAAAATTGGACTACTATTTCATATAGAATTGATCGGTTGTAAATCAATCTTAAGCAAAAAAAAAAGATATCTGAACAAAACTTGCAGTAAAACTATTTAATTGCGCAAATTTAATTCTAATCTGATCAAATTTGAATGAATAATGTAAATGAGGATCGCAAGTAAATTCATCTTTAGTAAGAAATTTTTTGTTTGTTGCTTGAGATATCTTACAAACTTACAGTTTAACTGTATGAGAGTAACGTATACATTTTGCCAAATCGGATTACATCATTATAAAGCTGAAAGACTAGGAACAATCTGTTCCTAAGGAAGTTCTTTCGTAGATAACTTTTAGTATTAAATTTGAAGTGATTTAAATTTCTGTATTTATTAAATAGGAAGCAGGAAACTATCTCATCAATGGTGAACTGACGCTGGGACAGATTGCCACCAAGCTGGACGACTTGCGTGGTGCCCTCGAGGAGCTAAAATCGGTGAACAAGGGTGTCGATGAGTATCTGCCGGCACGTGATGAGCAGCACAAGGATGCGGATGCACTGACAGAACAGGCGGAATATCGAGCTGCCGAATTGAGTACACATGCTGTCGATTTGGCCAATCAATATACGGATATGACGGCCAGTTCGGAGCCGGCGATTCAAGCGGCCACCGCGTATTCGGATATTGTGAAAGCCGTGTTGGATGCCGAGCTACTGAGTCAGGATGCCATCAAAGCCGCCGAGAATGCATCCGAGTTGCGTAATGGCATCGAGGAGCGAGCTGGCAATGCGGATATTGAATCAGCCGAACTACTGCAAAAGGCAAAACAATCGTTGCTCAAGGTGCAGGATGATTTGGAGCCTCGACTCGATGATGCCGCCGGCAAGGTGAAGGATATTTCCGAATTGAATGCTGATTCGGAAAATAAACTAAAGGAAATCAATGTGTTGATTGGTAAATTGCCAGCGGAAACGCAACGTGATTTGTGGAAGAGCTCCAATAATAATGCCAATGATGCCTTGGAGATTCTAGACAATGTGCTCGAGACATTGGCTCCCGTGAGCAGCCAGACACCCAAGGAGCTGGACAAGGCGCGTAACATTAGCCGAGATGTGGACATAACCAACAAGGACATATCGCAGGCAAACAATCAATTGGACAGCGTAGAAGTCGCTGTGCCCAAACTGACCGAACTCGCCCAAGAGATTGAGGAGCAACAGCAGCGTGTGAGCGAACAGAGTCAACAGCTTGGCCAGGACATCGATCATCTGAAGCGGCAAATTGAAACAGCGCGCAGAATTGCCAACAACATTAAAGTTGGAGTCACGTTTACGCCGAGCACAATTCTCGAATTAAAGACGCCAGAGAAGGCGCCGCTGTTGGCCACCAAAACGAAGCTATCCACATACTTTAAGACCCAGGAACCCAACGGATTCCTGCTCTATTTGGGCAACGACAACAAGACCAGTCAGAAGAACAATGATTTTGTGGCACTAGAGATTGTCAATGGTTATCCGATCATGACCATCGATTTGGGCAATGGTCCGGAGCGTATAACAAGTAATAAATATGTTGCGGATGGTAAATATTATCAGGCAGTGTTGGATCGTGTTGGTTCGAATGCCAAGTTGACCATTAGGGAGCAATTGCCGAATGGCGAGGTGCAGGAACATACGAATTCTGGTTTCCTTGAGGGTGCCAACAATGTACTCCATGTGGATCGCAATAGTCGTCTGTTTGTCGGCGGTTATCCGCCACCATCGGACTTTACTGCACCTAGTGATATACGCTCCAATTCGTTCCGTGGCGACATTGAGGATCTGCGCATTGGCGATGAGAATGTGGGACTGTGGAACTTTGTCTATGCCGAGGATAATCAGGGACAGGGAGCGGCGGAGCGAGGTGTCTTGTTGGATGAGCAAAAACCTGTGACGGGTTTGAGATTCAAGGGCAATGGATTTGTACAATTGAAGGCAGCTCCGTACAATTTCAAGTCCCGATCGAGCATACGGTTCAAGTTTAAGGCCGCCAAGGATGCGGGTAATGGTCTGTTGTTCTTCTATGGACGCGATCGGCATTATATGTCCATTGAGCTGGTGGATGGTGCCATCTATTTCCGCTTTAAGCTCGGCAATGGCTTGGTTAGCTCTGGCAGCCAGGATCGTTACAATGACAATCGTTGGCATCATGTGGTGGCCGAACGTGATGGTCGCCGTGGTCTGCTGAAGGTCGATGATATACTGATTAATCAGGAGGAGGCGCCAGCGGATGCGGAGCATGAGATGCCCAAGCTCAAGCACATGTACTTTGGCGGTTATCCCAGTCGACGCAATCACTCGGAGATTGTCGAACAGAACTTTGATGGTTGCATCGATGATGTTCGTATCTCGGGTATTCACATCGATCTGACGCAGTATGTCAATGGCACTGGAGTTGTCGAGGGTTGTCCGGATAAGTATTCCACCTCGTTGTCGTATCCACCACATGAATATGGTTTCCTGCGCATTGCCAATGTCTCATCGGAGAATAATTTCGATATTGTCTTGCGCTTCAAGACGCGTCAACCCGATGGCGTCCTCTTCTATGCCGCCAATCATGATCAGAGCTCGACCATTGGCCTGACCTTGGATCAGGGTTATCTTACACTGCGCAGCATGGGCAGCGAGCTTGTCATCGATCAGCGGCAGTTCAACGATGGCGAGGATCATGTGGTCACTGTGCATCATGATCACAATCAGCTACGTTTATCGGCCGACGATTCACAGGATAAACGGTAAGTGTTGCTCAGCGATAAATCTCACACGAAATTAATTCCCTCTCTTCTCCTTAGTTTGCTGGACATACCGGCACCCTTGGAGATCAGAGGAGGAGATATATTCTTTGGCGGTCTGCCCGATAATTATATACCGCCCAAGGGTGTCATCTCCACATTGGCCTACTTCGTGGGCTGCATCAACGATGTGACTGTCAATGGGGAGATTATCAACTTTGCGGACAGCGCGGAGAAGAAGAATGGCAACATCAATGGTTGTCCTCAGGATATACTGGGTGAGTTTCCCATCCCATTAATATAATAATACATTTTCAAAATTCAACTGAAGACACTATAAAATAATTCGGGATTTTCACTTCTATAAACGATAGTCAAAAAATATCTACTTTTTAAATTGAAAACTATAAATTATTAAATTAAACTTACATTTAATAATTTTATTTGAATACAATTTTATATTATTACCCAAAAATTACACCAAATTTTTAAAAATAATATAATATGCTCTTATTCTTAAAGAATTCGTATTTTAAGTTATTTAAAATTAATTTTGTGCAAAATTTGAAATTATAAAATATGTATTAAATTGAACTTATGATACATTTAAAAAACTTATTTGAAATAACAATTTACTGCACTTACCCAAAATTCCACAAAATTTCCAAAAAATTAATACACAATGTTGATTCTTATTTTTAAAGTTATTTAAAAAGTCTGTTTTCTTCAAAATAATTACGGTTAAGTTTCTCAAAACCTAGCTTTGAAAATCTGATATTTTTCTATATCAAGTCATCAAATATTACCTTTTTTAGTACTGTACACTATATCTTTTAAACTTGGGAGCCTTTAATGATTTTTTTATAAAACATTGAAAACAAGGCTTCTAAAAACAAATTTTGTGAAATCTCCCAGAACTGCTTTATTTTCTATAATTCAACATTGTCTAACAATTTTTTCAGAATTTTTAAGATTAGGCTTCTAAAAGTCCAGTGTTTTTTAGCAAAATTCGAAAACTAGTCGCTATATTATATCTTACTCATATATCACTTTTCTAATTATTTCCACTCTTTAATTTTCAGCTTATGAGCCCAGTGTGCTGCCCACTTATTATCCATCGGGTGCCAATGAGCTGGAGCCACCGGCACCAGCCTTACAGCCGAATAGAGGTGATTCCATGGACTCCTATGTGGCACCAATAACCAGCAGCACTACACCAACAACAACGACAACCACAACGACAACAAGCACAACAACTAGCACAACAACAACAACAACAACAACGACGACAACTGCAGCGCCAGTTGTTGTTAAAGAGGATGAAACACTGCCACCACTTGGACCACCGTTAACAACACCACGCACCACGCTAGTGACTAAACCACGTCCAGAGCCAAATCTGCCAACTGATTTACGCTGCAAGCTGCCAACGAATCCCAACTATGATGTGGACTTCATTGAGGCTGGCTATCGTTTCTATGCGTATCCAGAGCAGCGTCTGGAATATCACACGTTGCCGGTGAAATTGAGAAAACATTACGATATAAGTATCTCCATACGCACCAATTATCCGAATGGTGTGATCTTCTATGCGGCTGCAGCTGCGGATGCGGAACAAAAGGATCACTTTATCGTCGTCTATATGCTCGATGGTCGTCTGCATCATCATGTGAGTGTGGGAGCGTTAATCAATGCCAAGGTGTCCAGCGAGCAGGAGATCAACGATGGTGAATGGCACACCGTGGAATTTGTGCGCACCAAGAACATGATAAGTCTGTCCATCGATGGCAAGGAGCAACCAGGTGCTGTGGAGCTAAACATTGATCGCAGCTCGCCGGCAATGAATGTGATGTATCCCGTTTATGTTGGCGGTTTCACCAAATACCAGGAGTCCGATATCAAGCAGTGGACAACGCTATCGGGAGCAACAGCTTATTACAATGGCTGCTTGAAGGATATCAAATTTGATGGTTTGGCTTTGGAGACGGAACCGGTGGTGCATAAGGTTGTGCCCTGCACGGATCAAGTGGAGGAAGGTGTATTCTTCCATCAACCCACGGGTTATGTGAAGCTCTTTGATCGCTTCACCGTCGGTTCGGAGGTGACAATTAGCTTTGACTTCAAGCCACGTGAACCAGACGGTCTGCTCTTCTCGGTGCATGGCAAGAACTCGTATTTGATATTGGAGTTGGTGGATAACACACTCTATTTCACGGTCAAAACAGATGCCAGGAATACGGTTGTTGCCAATTATACGCTCAATGATAATGCCAGTTTCTGTGATGGCAAATGGCGTAATGTTCAGGCCATCAAGTCCAAGTTTGTCATCACCATTGCCGTTGATTATGTCAGCTCACAGCCGGGAGTTGGCAACGAGGGATCCGCGGTGACCAAAACAAATCGTCCATTGTTCATGGGCGGTCATCATGCGTTCACCCGGGCGCCGGGCATCAAGTCCAAAAAGACATTCAAGGGTTGCATCCGCGATGTGCATATCAACAAAAAGAAGGTCTTCATAACGCCCAATCTGATCTTTGGCGACATTTGGCAAGGAGTTTGCCCCAAGAACTAAAAACAATCCCCAATCAAACTCACAATGGACCAATACGACTAACCCACCCGATTTCTATGTAAAGGATATGATTGCTGGACTACGAACGAACAAATTCTACTACGAACAATTATCTCGACGAGCTGTCACCTTAAATCTGAAAGTTCCTTTGACTTTTGAACTTTCAGTAACACTGCACGTCGTACAAATATATATTATCTAAGTCTTAACTTGTGCCAATTTAATTAATCAACAGTTTTCTTTAAATATATCAAATATATTCGTGTAACTTGCCCCAAATAAATTTCAAATCATTCTTAAAGTACATTTAAAAGAAGCTTGTTCTGTTATTTCTTTTAATTTCAGTTTGAAGTTTATAACTTACATAACTTGCTTAAAAATTGACTGATTTTGAAGTGAATTTTCACTTTTCATCTTTCATCATTTATTCTTTTTTATAATAATAATATTTATATAGATTTTTCCCCTCACTGTCCACTTTATCTATACCTACCCCTTGACTTTTTCAAAATATTCAATCTGTCATAACTCTGTCAAAACTCAACCGATTTTCATGCGGATTACCATTTTGTTCATTATCTAATCTCTTTATTGATTGTGCATTTAAATTTTATTTATTTCAAAAATTTAATTTTTTGGTCATTTTTGTCCAATTTTCCATACCTACCCCTTGACATTTTTTCAAAATATTCAATATGTCATATCTCTGTCAAAACTCAACCGATTTTCATGCGGATTACCATTTTGATCATTATTTGGTCTCTAAATTCATTCTGCATCAAAATAATATTTGTTTAAAAAATTTGGGTTTTTCCCCCACTGTCAAAATCTCCAAAACTATCATAACTCTGTCAAAACCTATCCGACTTCCATGTGAATGATAAATTAAACTCATTTTGATATGATTTTTCACGATTATTATTATTATTATGTTTTACATACATATTTAATTAGGTTACACAAGTCTCACGATAGGAGAACTGAATGCATTTACCAGAGCGACAATATAATACACTAAAAGAGTTTATATTGACACTCAAATATTATGCTTTAACATATTCAAATAGTGTGTAAGGGATTTGTTATAATAATGTATATATTCAATAGATATTTGTAGTAAATTTGTGTGTCGTTTTGATAGAATAGTGTTTAGAGAGTTTTGTTAAAAGGAAAATTTTATAAAATTGGACAAAAAAGAAGTTTAATTGTGTGTGTGAGTGTGTGTGCTTTGCCAGTGTGCTAGTTATGAATGTGTGTGTGTTAGTTTTAAATGAATGGAAATAAAAATTTGCTAAACAATCATATCGAATAAGAACCTAGTTTTGGTTTCATCTTTAAATATTGTAGATATATGAATATGTTTTTTAATATATGTTGTGTGTGTGTGTGTATATATAGTAGTTGCTGATTTGTGTTCTTTAATTTATTTATTTATTCCATAATGTTTTTTCTGCTTAAACGCTAATCACTAAGATCACCCGAGAGAGATACAAACGCACGCGAACGCGACCGAAATTCCGCGATGAATTCGGTTTAAGGTACAACGGAATCACGATTTATTTTCATTTTTTAGTTCATTTAGTTTTGCTTTTGCTTTCAGTTATATAATTATGCTTGATTACTTTTTTATTGGGGACTCGGGGGCGAAAGTCCCGTATTGTTAGTTACACATATTTTTTATATATATTTTGTATTTAACGCGACGCGAACGAACGACCCGAATTTACATTATTATCACACGTTCCCCCTGAGTTTTTTGTTTCTTTTTTTCTTTTGCCGAAATTTAATTAATACTATTACTTAGATTTACTTTGTTTTTTTCTTCTTCCTTTGAGTTGTTGAGTTCTTCTTCAGCTTCTTTACTTTTGTTATAGTTTTATATTTATATTAGTTTAGTTTAGTTTGTTTTCTTTTTTGATCCGCGACAATTTCAAAGACTTTCGTTTCCATTTAGTAGTACAATTTACACCTAATCGTTAAAAAATTTGTTTCTGTACAAAAAAACAAGATAAATAATATGCTAAGGTAACTAAGTATTCAAAAGTCTGAACAAAATAGTAATTAAACATGCTCCTACTATACAAAAATTATATAATACTTTACAAAGTGATCAGTCAATGGGTTGCTTTGTTGTTGTTTTTCATTTCAACATCATCTATCATCTTCTTTGAAATATTTCTCACAAAATAAATATCATTATCATTTAGCATATTCAACGGAATTCTAATCTCAATATAAATTATTTTTTGTTTTCTTTTTTTAGCTATAACAAAACCTATTAAAAAATATGTAAAAAAAAAAAAACAACCTATATAAATATCATGTCTCGTATACATTATAAGTAAATTTGTATCAGTAACAGTTGCACTATTATTATTTATACCATTTTTTGTTTGAATTATTACCCGACGATAATTACGATTTACGATACGAACGAACGAGCGACGATAATACGCGAACGCGAAACCGTTAGAACCCGACACGACACGCGATTTTTATTATTATAACGAAAGTGTTGGGATCTATTGTGAAATTCAATATGTTAATGATTCATTCATTCTATGGAATTTAACTGAGTTTCTCTTTATTTTGTTCGGTTATAAATTTTTGAATAACTTCATCAGTCTTTGTTGATATAAAATATTTGTTACATTTTTACTAAAGTTGATTTTGAATGTATTTTTACTTTTGATTTATCCATTTCACAATTTACCCAACGACTTTTTTTAGTTTGAATTAAGTACCGATTGTATTGAATTACATGTTTTTTATATTATTATATCATATATGAATTTAACGCGAGACGAACCGCAATATCGGTTATAAATTAAAAATTGTAATTACCAATTATTATTAGCCGTAAGTAAACACAGTATTTAACTGGTGTGTTCAAGTTTTGAGAGAGTGTGTGTGTGTGTGGATAATATATATGTATTATGGTTGTAGCTTGTGTTTATCTATTTATATATTATATAGCACTGAATCCGGATAAGTACGGCCGGAACACACATGTAAATATTTTGTTTTGTTTGTGGTCTATAGACAGACACAAATCATATCCAGTTTAGCATTTTAGCTTTAGTATGTATCGGTTAAATGTATATATATATATATTATGTGTCAATATACAGTATGTCAAGAAATTATTTAAACTTATGCACAAAGTACTTTTTGTTTTTAATAGTTATACTCAATAGATTTCATTTTTATTTTACAGCAATTAAGGAAAAGCCAAAAATCTAGAAAAGTTTTTATATTCAAAATAAAATATGTGCTTGTCAAAACAATTTCTGAAGATACTGTATATATGTATTTATATGTGTGTAGTTAGTTTGTTGACTTTATAAATAGAATTTCCAAAATATTGTTGTAAATTTAATTTTTTAAGAATTATTCGAATGTGCATCGAATCAGCTAATATAGTATATATATATATAATATAGTATAACATCGGTCTGGCTACTGTGCTTACACTAAGTTTTTTAAAGACGACGACACGCTTAATCGCATACTTGAACATAATTGTCTAGTTTATATTGTTGCTTATGTGGTGGATTGTTGTTACTGTATCATTCAACTCCACCTTAGATCCTTAGATCTGGTACATGGTAACCAAGCGCTCGGCTAGAGTTGGCGGGAATTGCTCCACAAATCGACGCCAATTCTCATCACCGACTTGTGTCTTGAAGCCGTGCAATATCTATATTTGTTGAAAGGAAATATGCGTTAATTAAATTTGCCTTCTCTAAAATATATGAGTATAATATTAGTTAATTTTTATCAATAAATATCTCCTCTTTTTTTAAAAGAGTAAACATGCTTATGAAATAATAATTTCATTTCCGTTTCTTAGCATTTTCCATTTTTTTTGATAAAAATTTCAAATAAAAATTGAATGCACACAATATTTTAATTTAATTTCGACGATTTTCGATAAGTTATTTAATTTATATTAAGGCAATTCGTGTTAAATACCTTTTGTATCATCTGATGCAGATCCTGAGGCGGATTAACCCATGAGGCAATCGCATCGCAGAAGAATATAAAATCGGGCACCACGCCAGCTGGATTCACCGTGATCATGTGGCACATGCCACGAAAGGCCGAGTCCTTTTCGTCATTATCTCGTATGTGACGCAGCGACGTGCACCTGTTTATTTTTTAAGGATTAAAACAGGTCAAATCAAAGAGGATTAAAGATCATCAATTCAAAATCACTGAGCATGCCACAGGCAGACACTCAACAAAATATCAAAAATTAATTAAATAATTAAGAGTTTATAATAAAACAACAAAATTGATTTAGTTGCTTGTGTTTGGATTATAAGCCATCAAAATGTAAAGTTAGTATGAAAAGTTATAGGCCAAAGGGAAAAAAAAAAAAATTAAACGATATAAACTATTGAATAATAATAAATCGTGTTACACACCACTGTCGTACAAATTCGGGCAAATAAGGAGCCACTTCAACTGGGCACACATAACCTAGACGACCGATTGTTATTGCTAAAAGAACAGAAAAATATAAATAAATCAACTGAATTAAATTATATTACATTTATTGTACTTGTATTCGAGAGTTACACGAACATTTACAAATATGCATATAATAAATATGGTATGTGTGTATGAAATGTTTTCAATGCTATTGCTGTTATTATTTTAGTTGCTGCTCTCTACATGCAACGTTCAATGAAATGCGAAACAAATGTGTTTAGGATTATTGTAAATAGCGTGAGCGCATACATATGTACAGACATATACATACATATACACATACATACAATACGAGTATAATGATCAAAAATACCACATACATACAGTTGGTCAAGTAATTGATTGGACAAAGAAAAAGATTCTCATTCTTGTTTATTATTATTATAGATGTTAAGAGTTTATAAACAAGTAATATTGGAATCTCTTTGTTTATAGTATTTTTCTTTACCATATTTAATATTTTCTTTGTCCAAAAATGTCTTTGACTTACTGTAGATATATAGAGGCACTCGCTGTACTCACCTGTATTCTCCAGCAGCGTTTTTGGCGTATTCGGTCGATTGATGATGATGAAGAGATCGGTTAGTACAAGGTGTATGTACTGCTTGGTATCCTCACCTAGAAAACAAAAATGTTATAAACAATTATACTCTATAAATAGCACAGTACTCTATCTAATACTGTTTATGCTATATGTTTATATGTATATATGCATATAAATTTGTTGTTTTTATTGTATTCATATCATTTGCTTACCCAATTTCATGCAAATTTCACCAATTGCCCAGGTTGCATTGTTACACACTGAAATGAAATCGGGATTCAAATTTTGACCCAATATCGGAAAGAATTCGGCCATGAACGGATGTACATGTGGGAAGCATGCCTTGGTCAGATCACCCAGCAATGCAAACGAAGATTGGCGCACCTATTCAACAATAAAAAAATGTTTGTAAACGTACTTTTAAGAAATTCTTATAAATATGTAGCAATAAATATTATAATAAAATGTTGGATAAAGTGAATACTAGGGAATAAATACTATAAAAGTTAAATTATAAATTACTAGTTAGATTTTAAAATTAAAGAACGAAAGAAAATGGAAAGGAGCAAATTCAAAAGAGAGTAAATAAGGCTTTCCATTTAGTTATTTTAGTTGAACTTTCCAGTTTATGTATCCTCTTTTATATATGTTTTTTTGATACCATAAAATTTTAGTCTATATTTCTTTAGAATTGTATTTTGTAATGATATTGTAAACTTACTTCAGGCAGCACATCCTGCATGCATTGATAAAGCAGATGCATGATATTGCTATTGGCCACCAGGGTCTCAATGTGCCGATCCAGACCTTCGGCAAGGCCAGATAACAGATCCAAGGCAACAATCATTCGCTCCTTATCAGGATGTTCAAATGTGTGATTCTGTTTGCATAGCTATTATTGAATTTAACAAGTGTATAGTAAATGTTAATAAATAAGCTATCTAGTTGTTACCATTTCCTGATTGATTGTCTGCTCGATTAGGGATATGCATCTTCTATAAACCGGATCACAATAGGGTAGAAAGCCGGATTGCAAAGCTGTTGCAATGCTGGACAGACATTCGAGCAATGGGAACAGATCCTTGTCATCATCTTTAAGTAAATTCCATTTGGCAATTAATGGCGGCATCAGTATATCTATGTATTGCGGCTTATTCAAGTGATGGCCGACAGAGTCCGCCAATGTGCCAACAGCATCATACAATATCAATAGATTCTTATGCTGATACTTGGAAAAAGCGAATACAAGTGTTTTTAGTATATATTCCAAATAGGGCACGAGTTCTGTGCAAGCCTCCTCCTCGAGGGTGGCAAATGCCGAGCAGGCAGCCTCCTGTACACGTTTATTTGAATCCAAGATACGCTTGAGTAGCTCCTCCATCAGTGGCTTCAAGTATTGATCATGCGGTTGATTCACCACCCAATTTGCATAGCGCGACAGTGTCCAACAGGTGATGGAACGCACCAAAGCCTTCTTGTCGGACAAGCAGCCAATTAGATAGGGTATTAACTCAGGCAGATGCTGGATCATTCCTTCCATGCAGCCCTCGGCAATGGCGCCCAGTGCGAGCACACCGCTCTCCTTAATCACCCACTCCTGATGGAACAGCGTGTCCTTCAGTATGGGCAGCACAATGGGAAGACATTCCTCACGGAATACATTTGCCAAGACATCGAGAGCCGCTGCGCTACACTTGCGCAAATTCCACTCAGATAGCGAACTATCATCGTCTAAGCCATCATCAAACTCATCATCATCATCATCGCCTCCACCACCTGCCGCCTGACCACCATCGCCACTTTTAATCGTGTGTGTGCGTGACTTGTGGAAACGCGGACGTATATCCTCCTCACGATCCGGAACCATGTCATCCTCCTCCACATTGCCCTTGAGCAATATAATATCAATTTCCGAATATTTCATGCCACGTACAAGAACTGGCGCCAATTGGGGCAAATAGGGAGCGAGGACATCCTTGCAGATGCTTTGCTCAGCCAGTGACAACCAGAACTCAGATGCCTCCAAGGCCACGCCCTCGTCAGAGTCCTGTGTGCGCAGCAACATGTACTAAAGTTGAAGAAACGCAAGGAAGATCGACTTTGAGATAAACTTCTACAAAGTGTATATATATATATATGCTAATGTTATCTAGGTATTTTAAACCCTAAAGGGATAAACAATGTCTGCATTTTATGATATTGGCTTGCAAAAGACCTGATTACAAATTTTAAATAAACTGCATTTATCCTGTAATCAAATTTGTTATGTCGGCAACTAATTTTATTATATAAATATATATTAAGTGTAGATTTAATTTATTTAATGAATCTACAAATAATGTTGATCAAAAATTTATGTATATACTTAATGGGCCTGCTTCTATTGGTTACCTACTTGACACACAACCAGGACGTGAAATAAAGAATAGATGTACATATTCCCCAACACTTACCTCAATAATCTGTGACATGTGCGGCATCAATCTGTCCATGCGTACCTCCAACAGCATAACTAGGCCATGACAGACATTTTTGCGCACCTCATGATCCTCATCTGACGAAAGATTAAAGAGACTCTCAATAAAAGCATCAATGTGCAGCATCAATGCCTGGGATCGATTGATAATGAACTGATTAATGCAACCAATGGCATGGGATCGTATCTTGGGGCTGTTGTGTTTAAAGTATTGCAAGAATTTTGGAATCATCACATTCAATGGTCTGTTAAGGGCTGCCGAATCCAAGATTTCAGCTGAATCCTCGCAGATCTTTTGCAGTGCACTAAATGCACCCTCGCAAACATTGTAGTCCTGATTGTCGAGCATATCGCATAGGGAGGGCAACAATTGGGGCCAATTCTGTAGGCCACCATTGCTGGCTATTGTAGTAATCAAGATGCTGACGGTGGCACGGATTAATGGTGATGTATCGCCAACAGCTTGCAAGCATTCATGTTTAATATACTCGACAATCTCTGGTTGCAGATTGCTGCCGTGCATGCGTATGTTATTCTTGAGGATCAGGCCACTCAGAGAACGTGTGGGTTCATCTTCTGTTTTCAATTTGGTCAGCACATAAATCAAATAGTTGTTAAAGTCGGGATAATGATTGAATTCCTCCAATTTCTAAGAATATTATATAAATAATGTATTTATTTATCATATACAATTTTACAGGGTATCATTACCATTTGCACTGCCATTTGAGTTGCTGTGTCGGGTGACTGAGATTCTTTCAAGATCGCAATGATCTGCTGCAGTCCCTCTGCCTGCGGTTCCCACGTCATTTTGTTGCTGTTTTAATTCAGTTGAGAGATGCTGTCAAGAGTAATGGGCAAAATAATTATTAGACACGCTTTTAACACCCCACCCACAAAAAAACCGAATGAATTCTAAGCTAAGTTGAACGCCCTTTTAAAGGGTAGCACTTTTGTTCGAGGCCATCTCTACACGCACACACACACACACTAGCCACACACATGCCCAGTTATACAGACACATAATGTAATAACTACTTGAGGCTCGTCACTGCCGCCATGTTCTTTGTACTCATTTATTCACTCTTTTTGCCTGATTCTACTTTCTCACAATTTATATATTACTTTAGCACTTACCTGTAATTGTGTTGGGGCGTGCGTTAAAACTAATTTTCTATGGTTTGCACTTGATAAACTCCCTTAATTTTCTCTTTTTCACTTTTCCCTTTTTACCAGATGAAATTTTTTATGTGGTGCTTTTGAGTGTGACCGACTGAATGACTGACAAAAGTACGTTCACATTGCAGGCGATACCGATACAAATAAAAACAGTGTTGTCGAATGCTAAAAGCTATTGTGAATAAGTATTTTAGCGTCTGTATAGATCCCTGATGATATTTTATAGCTATTTTAAGATCTATTTGCTGCAAAACTTGTGAGTTGCTGATAAAAACAGCTTTTTTTTCAATTTACAATGAGTGCCAACGCGGTACCACTTTAATCACACAATAAAACGTCGCGGAACTAAGTTTTTTTTTTTTCAAATTTGTAGATCTTTCTAGCTCTAAGATATTATAAGTTTCATATGTCAGCCCATATTGGAAGTTGATCACAATATGCAAATGGGCTTAAGTCTAAAACCAAAGAATGCCAACTTGGTTTTATTTGTGACCTAAGATAAGTTGGCAGCTCCACGCCTGAAGTTGTTTTGTTTGGGGTTTGAGGCCAGACAGAATCCATTAATTTTTAAACAAAGGACCACGTTTCAGGACATTCATCCCGAGGTCAACAAGCAGAGGCATCATCACCAGACAGACGGTCAAGTGAAAGTTTCTGAGCTTAGTCGCATTTCAAGACCAGTTGCGGCCAGACATGAATAAGCGCAACAACGTGAGTGCAAAAATGAAAAATACACAAAGAAATAATTGAGTTTACAATAAAGAGAAAAAAATTCAACAATTATTTGTAGATCCGGCTGCCGCCAGAGGTGAATCGGCTGCTATATGTGCGCAATTTACCATATAAAATCACATCGGACGAGATGTATGATATCTTTGGCAAATTTGGTGCCATACGACAAATACGCGTGTAAGTAGAAGGCACAGTTAGTCAAGTAATTGTTTTGACAAACTCAGAATATTCTCTAATTTTCATTTGAAAAAATATTTTAATATATGTTAAAAATAAAAAAAATAGAATATTTAAATATTTTTCATTATTTTTACAGTGGCAACACGCCGGAGACTCGTGGTACAGCTTTTGTAGTCTACGAAGATATTTTCGATGCGAAAAACGCCTGCGATCATTTATCCGGCTTCAATGTGTGCAATCGCTACCTCGTCGTCCTTTATTATCAGTCCAACAAGGCCTTCAAACGGGTGGATGTGGACAAGAAGCAGGAGGAGCTCAACAATATCAAATCCAAGTACAATCTAAAAACACCGGAGGCACCATAAAAGTGCACTATACAAATTCCCACATACATTTCTCTATATACAGTTTGTCAAATAGTTCAGACGACATAGAAAAAATGCACATAAAATACAATTTTCTTGATTTATTCTTTAATTAATTAAACTTGTCTATGGGCAAGTTTAAAAATTACATAATTCTAAGATCCATTGGGTTTAATGTGCATATTTTTATTTGGAAAACAATTACTTGACTTACTGCATATATTTATGTAATTTTTTTATTCAAAAAAACTGTCTACAAATTCGTAATTTTAACAAACAATTTTGCTATGTACTTGTAGAGATTTTCAATGTTTTTGTATCATCATTTAAAAGTCAACATCTCACATCATCTCACCCATCATAATGTATCATCAAAACTTTTTAAATATTTCAAGCATATTACCAACTGAAATATTCAAATTGTTGAAAAATCATTTACAAAACAACACACATTCATCAAAATAACAAGCAAGTAAAAGTAAAAAAAAATTGTAAAATTAACATTTGTTTGGATTCTGGGGGTGAATAATAATTCTTCAGTATTTTAGGTTTTTTTAATAGTTCAAAAATATCAAAGAGAAGAAAAATATTTAAATTAGCATATTTTTGTTGAGTGTGTAAAAAAAGTCTCTTTATTAATACTTAAGCTATTTTTTTAACAATTATCTATTAGTTAAATATTAACCAACAACAAGATCTTTCAACTTGAAAGTTCGTTCCTACGTTGAGCAGTGGATTTATCCGTGGATTCCTCAGGTATCTGTGGAATTCCTGCCGCAGCTGCTGCCTGATACTGTTCATAGGTATTTTGTTGCTTCTCCAACTCACGTTGTTTTGCCAGCTCCTGCAGCTCCTCCTTGGCTGCTTCGGCGATTTTCTGACGCAACGCTTCCACATTGCGACGTTTCTCACATTTCTGGACTTGTTTTTGTCGATACTTCTCAGTGATTTGCTTTGGCGGTCTCTCCGGTTTCGGTGGCTTCTCTTCGTGCACCTTTTGGTGTCGAATCAAAGCAGCCTCCTGCCGAAAATGTGTGCCACAGATCTTGCAGGCATAGGGTTTCTCTCCGGTGTGAATCCATTCGTGCTGCTTGAGGGATTGCGAGTTGGCAAAGCGCCGTGAACAGAAGCGACACTCAAAATCTTTGACCTTCTCGTGGACACTCTTGTAATGTCGCTTCATGTTGCCCAGGTTGTTAAATCCCTGATTGCAGCCAGGACATAAGTGTAGTCCCTCCCTTTGCACCAAGGTTTCTGGTAGATTTGTAGATATCTGGACAGCGGGTATGGGATTGACAACGGTACCAGCCAGTTGCGACAAGTCGACACGTTCCACACGTCGCGGATCACGCGGTATTGTTGCCACAGACGCCGCACACACCTTCAACAGCTCATTCGCCGCGTGGTCATCTGCAATTTCACTTGGCTGCTCCTCTGCTGCACTGCCCAGTTCCACCTGCCGCTGGCGATAGGTTTCTATGGCACGATCCACACTCTTTTCATGTATCTTTAGATGCTTCGTCAGACTTTCGGTGTAGAGGAATTTCTTGCCACAGACTTTGCACTCGCAACGCTTCTCTCCAGTGTGCGTCATCTCATGGATCTTGCAGGCATGAGATTTGCCAAAGGTCTTGCCACAATATTGACACGCATAGTTCCTAATCTTCTCGTGCACAATCTTGACATGATTATCCAGAGCTCGCCTGGTATGTGTGGCATGCTCGCAGATCTGACACTTGAACATCTTTTCCTGCGTGTGCGTGAGTATATGTTTGCTCCACTCCTGCCGCGTGGTTTTGCCCACACCACAGTAGGGACACACATAGTTCTTAATCCCTGCATGACGGAGCAAATGATTCTTCAGAGCGCTATTAATGTGGAATCCCTTGCCACAAATATTGCACGGATACGGCAGCTGTTCACCCGTGTGCTTGTACATGTGCTTCTTGAGGGCCACGGGACAGCGGAAGAGCATGCCACACTCACTGCAAGATTGATTTACGCGCGGCACACTTTCTCTGGACATATTGTGCACCTTTTTCAGGTGAATCGTAAGTAATCTTAGGCGCGGGAATAACAACTTGCAACCCTCAACAGTACAGGGTATCTCCTCATCACTCTTAGTGTGCGCATAATCCACATGCAGACGCAGTGCAGCCGCTGTGGTGAATCCCTTCTTGCAGCTCTCCATATTGCACTGAAAGGGCAACAGTTCATTGTGATGCTTCATGTGCTCCTCGTAATTAAGTTGCTTTTTGAATTTCTGCTGGCAAATTTGGCAGCTGATGATGCGATGCAGATGACGCTCCGCTTGAGGAATTCGTTTCCGTTTCGTCTTTGTTTTGGCTGGACTTGACAGGAGGTCGTCTGTACTGCTGTGCGATGTCCGCAGACGGTGCGCTAGCGGCACATCATCCTCACTGTGACTATTCTGGGAGGAGGCAGAGGAATTCCGGACTATTCCCTCCTCGGCTTCCTTGTCCACGCTCTCCAGCAATTTAAAGACATCCTCAACGTTGTCAATCTCAAATTTGTGGTTCAACAGCGGATCGTAATCCGTGCTAGGTTCATGCTCATCCTTCACCAGCAATTCCGTCTCATTGCTGGCCACAGGAAGCGCGTCAAATAGATCAATTTCATTTGCATCAACAACTTTGCTAGCGACCATTTGCTTGAAACGTTGTACGGATGACACACATAGCTGCCGAAAGTCTTGCAGATCAATTAACCGGGCGTAGCAACTGCTGCATAGATTCCTCGGGTAGCCATCTTGGGGCTCCACCGACAAGGATGTGCACACTGTGAAAGTCTTGGCGAGATCTGGCTGTAAAAACAGATCATATATTGTGGAGCACTCGAGGTAGACTAAACAAACTCGACATATTGAATGAACTGAGTACGTTGTAGCTGTGCTCATGTCCAGAAATCAAACACAAATGCTGAAGCTAAGCTTAAAAACAGTCTTTTAATTTGATTTAATATACACAAGTATTTTAGGCGTATCGAAATATCGATAGCTGTTTATTATGATTACAGAAATTTTAGTGATCTTTTTATGGATATTTTTTTTATCGATTGGCGCTACTTATGCAAATTGGTATCTGTATCTGCTTTCGCTAGCGATACTCGATACTTGTACTCGTTCTAGTTGGCTGACGAGTATACACCAATTTTTTCGTGTCAATATTATTTTTTTTGTTGCTGGAAAACAACTAAATAACGAAAAAATTTGTGAACTATTGAAATAGTTGTAATACAAACCTGGCACGATGGACGTGGCGAGGACATACTCGATACACACGCTGTGTCGCATTTGCCTGAACCTGCTGCAAAACGATGCAGCATACGATTTATATATGGTACCAGGCCTGGCCAAAAAACTCTGTCTGTGCACGTCGCTGTCTGTGGAGCAGAACGATGGATTCCCCAAGAATCTGTGCACCAACTGCTATGCCCGGCTCAACGATATGCATGACTTTCAGAAATTGTGCGTGGATTCGGTGCAAAAGTTTCAGGACATGGTCGCCAGCAACGCCTTCACTTGCCAATCCAATTTCGATGTGCTGGATCCGAGTACGTCGGCCCATGATTTGCCCAATGAGGATGAGGATCACATTAACTTTGATCCGCTGTTGAATCACAAAATGGAGCTGATTGAGAATGAAGAGGATGTGTTCAAAATGCTCGAGGATGTGGACAAAGAAGCGGAGGAAGTGGAGAAGGAAGTCAAACAGCATAAGCACAAGCAAAGAGAAAGAGAAAGGGAAAGGGAAAAGGAATCGAGGGAACCCATTGCCATAAACATGTTCAACGAGGACAGCTCCTCCGTTGAGAGCGGCAATGACAACGATCGGGATATTGATTTTGAGCCAAACAGCAGCGACGATGACATTCCTCTGGCACAGCGGATGCGTGGCAAGGCCCAGAACACTAGAGCTGCCAAGTCGAAACCCAAGAAAAAACGTGTCACTGATGAAGATGATGACGAATTCAGCACATCTGCATCCAGCTCCTCCTCGGACGATGATGAGGATGATCCCGAACGCAAAGGTCGCAAGGAGAAGCCAAAACGCAAAAGGATTCCTGTGGCAGAGCGTCATCTGCATCGCATCATCGATTGTCACATCTGTCATCAGAAATTCAAGAAGGCCATCCGCTATGAGGAGCACATGAAGTACCACAACGATCTGTTGCCGTTCCAGTGCAAGGTGGAGAGCTGCAAAAAGGGATTCACCACAGCCAATGGACTGCGCATTCATGTCGATCACGCCCACACCGAACTGTCCGAGGTGCATGCCTGCAGCGTCGAAGGATGTGGGAAGACATTCCCACGCGTTCGCCTGCTCACCTTCCACATGAAGAAGGCGCACAACATTTCCAAGTCAGCGGCACCATTGCGTGACTTCCCCTGCACGGAATGCGACACCGTATTCCGTTGTCCAACCGCACTCAAGAAGCATATGTACAAGCACACCGGCGAGGAGCTGCCATATCCATGCAACATCTGTGGCAAACGCTTTGTCATCAACAGCGCACTCAGGGATCACTTGATGCGGCATGCCGGCATCAAGAATCATGTGTGTCCATACTGTGGTGTGGGCAAGACGACACGCCAGGAATGGAACGCTCACATCCTCACGCACACCAAGGAGAAGAAGTTTAAGTGCCGTCAATGCGATCATGCCTCCCACAACAAACAGGCGCTGTCCAATCATGTCAAGGTCGTCCACATGAAGATCAAGAACTTTGCCTGCCAATATTGTGGCAAGACCTTTGGCAAATCCCATGCCTGCAAGGTGCACGAAAGGACGCACACTGGCGAGAAGTGCTGCGAGTGCAAGATCTGCGGCAAGATCTTCCTCTGCGAGAAGAGTCTGACAAAGCATTTGAAGACGCACGAGAAACGCGATCTGCCGCCAGTGGATATCCATCGTCCGCTAAACATTCCTTTGCCAGTTAGTCATCTACCGGATCATATGCAGATGCAGGGCGATAATCTCATGGGACAAAATGTGGCTGATGATTTGCTCAAGGCATGTGGCGGAGGACCACCAGGTGTGGGAGCGGTAGGCGGAGCAGCTAAACCGAAGAATTCCAGACGTGTGCAACGTGTGGACATCTCTCAGCTGGCTGGCACTTCTGTGAATCCCATACCATCGGTATCAGTGCCCTCCTGGTCGCCACAGGTCAACTTTACCAAGAAGGAGGGTCAGCACATTTGCCCAGGCTGTGGACGCGGCTTCAATAACATTGGCAACATGAAACTTCACTACAAGATTATACACGAAAAGGTGAAGGATTTCGCCTGTCGCTTCTGTCCCAAGCGTTTCTCCAAGGCACAAATCTTGCGGCATCATGAATGGATACACACTGGCGAGAAACCCTTTGAGTGCAAGATTTGTGGCAAGCATTTCCGCCAGGAGACGGCACTGAAGAAGCACATTAAGACGCACGACAAGCCCAACCGACGTCACTATCCAGAGAAGACAGATCCATCGCCACCGTTTCAGCATAAAATCGAGCCGCGTGAAATTGATCGTGAGCCAAGAAACTATGATCAGTATCAGGATCCGGCAGCGGAACGGGCGGCGGCAACTGCGGAGCTCCTGGCCCACCAGATCGAGGAGAACGAGGCGAAGCGAAAGGCGGACATTGAACGGCGAAAGATTCAGGAAGCTGCCTGTGAGCAACTGAACAAGCTGCAGAAACAGCAGGAGATTGAAAAGGCCACCACATCCTATGATGGCTACTATGCACAAAAGGCTCAGGCTGAAGGTATCAGCGTGGACGCCCTTAAGATTGATCATGTGTAAATGGATTTGGATATGGATATTTGGATGCATGCACACAGCGACCCAGCAATATTTTTAAAATCTACTTAGTTTTAATTTCTTTTATAATTTCCCCCTCAATATATGATGATCTGTAATCCTCGAATTGCTCCATAGTTAAACAACAGAGCAACTAACATGTATTTTTACCACCAATATTAATTTTACTCCATACATACATACATATTATGTGTACGTATTATCGTTGTCTATGTACTGGATGGCATCTATTGCTTAATTAGAATAATGACTTCATAATACATACATTTGTCAAATTGTCGTTTTAATTTTTTCCCCCTTCCACAACAGGATTTTGAAATGTAACGAATTTCGGGTTTGCATAGGGTTTTGATTATCCTAGCGGTTGCCTGTATTTCTTAATATATTGGAAATTAAATACCTGTTTTATAACGGTTCACCTAAAAGAAATATGGTCACAAATACACATTAAAAATATATATAAATAAAAATATTCAATATAGTTTAATATATATTTTAAATAGACAGATAACTTTTCTAGATATATAGCTTTGAAAATAGCGTTAGCCAGCTATAAAATAGCTAAATTGGCAGCAGAACTGACGCTATTGTAATCATGTTAGAGAACTACTCGATTAATTAATCGATGCTTAAGACAACCTCTAATGCATAAATTTACTTTGAGTAAAACTGTGTTAAAAGTACAAAATAAGTTAAATTAAAAAGCAATTAAGCGCACAAAATGAATGAGGATATTACACCCTCAATACACACAATATGTCGCATTTGTTTATCTAACCTGGAACACGATGAAGCCTTTGACCTGTTTGCTATTCCGGGTCTGGCGAAGAAGTTGTGTGTGTGTACTTCGTTGTCAGTGGAGCACCTGGACGGATTTCCGAGAAACCTCTGCACCACCTGCCACATCCGTTTGAACGATTTGCATGCCTTCCAAAAGCAATGCGTGGAATCTGTGCAAAAGTTTAAGGAGTTGATGGCAAGCAACAACATTTCAATTTCGACAAATCCAGCGGACAACTTTGACGTGTTAAATGTGGTTGCGCCGGACGCAGAGCTGCCTGATCCACTTTTAAATACAAAAATTGAAGTTGAAAATGAGCAGGATGTGTTTAGGATGCTGGAGGATGTCGATAAGGAAGCCGAGGAAGTTGAGAGCGAAGAGGATGAAAATGCAAGCGACAACGACAATGAGGACATGGATTTTCAAGTGAATAGCAGCGATACAGATGACGATATGCCGCTGTCACGCCTGCGAACTAATACCAGAGCCACAAAGTCTAAGACCCAGGAGCAGGAATCCTCTGAATCGAATGATGAAGATGTTGCTAAAGAAAAACCGAAGCGCAAACGAATTCCAGCAAGTGAACGTCATTTGCATCGGCTCCTTGAGTGTCACGTTTGTCGTCAGCGGTTCAAGAAGGCAACGCGCTTCGAGGAGCACATGAAGCATCACAATGATAAATTGCCATTTCAGTGCTCGGTGGAAATCTGTAAGAAGGGATTCACAACTTCCTCAGGGTTGCGTCATCATATGGATCACACGCATCCGGAACTCTGCGATCGCATTCCCTGTACAGTCGCTGGATGCGATCAATCATTTCCACGCTCTCGCATGCTCACACAGCATTTAAAGAAGGTTCATAAAATTTTAAAACCTGAGATTCGTCATAATGCCTGCACGGAATGCGACAAGGTTTTCCGTTGTCCCACAGCGCTTAAGAAGCATATGTATAAGCACACTGGTGAACAGCCGCCCATTTCATGTAACATCTGCAACAGACGCTTCCACATAAACAGCGAGCTCCGGGATCATCTGTTGCGTCATGCCGGCGTCAAGAATCATGTGTGTCCTTATTGTGGCGTGGGCAAGACAACCAAACAGGAGTGGAATAAGCACATTTTGACGCACACCAGAGAGAAGCAGTTCAAGTGCCGTCAATGCGATCATGCATCCCACAATAAGCAGGCTCTGGCCAATCATGTCAAGGTGGTGCACATGAAGATAAAGAACTTTGCCTGTCAATTTTGTGGCAGGACCTTTGGCAAATCTCATGCCTGCAAGGTTCACGAAAGATTGCACACTGGAGAGAACTGCTGTGAGTGCAAGATCTGTGGCAAGATCTTCCTCTTTGAGAAGAGATTGATCAAGCATTTGGAGCTGCATGAGAAGCGTGATGTAGCAGCTGCAAAATCTCCAGCAGATGGGGATGCACCAAAGCAGTCCACAGAGCCCATCGATGTGAAGAACGAGCCAACAATTCCCGTGAAGAAAACAGATGCAGCCAATATCAAGCCGAAGAATTCACGTCGTGTGGAGCGTGTAGATATATCTCAGTTGGCTGGCACTTCTGTGAATCCCATACCATCGGTATCAGTGCCCTCCTGGTCGCCACAGGTCAACTTCACCAAGAAGGAAGGTCAGCACATTTGCCCAGATTGTGGGCGCGGCTTCAACCATATAGGCAACATGAAACTTCACTACAAAGTGATTCACGAAAAGATCAAGGACTTTGCCTGTCGCTACTGTCCAAAGCGTTTCGGGAAGGCGCAATATCTTCAACATCATGAGTACACACATACAGGGGAGAAGCCGTATGGATGTAAAATATGCGATAAGCATTTCAGTCATGGATCATCACTTAGGAAGCACATGTTCTCACACAACAGACCCCCGAAGGTACCAAAGCCACAGAAGCCTCCGCCCAAGAAAGATGAGATACCTAAATTAAAACTAAACAAGCAACCAGCCAAGAATTATGAACAGTATCAAGATCCAGATGCCGAACGAGCGGCTGCAACGGAACAATTGATTGCTCAACAATTGGAGGAAAATGAAGCGAAGCTCAAGGCGAAAGCGATAGCCCGGGAAATTCAAGAGGCAGCTTGTCAGCAGCTCCAGAAGTTGCAGGAACAGCAGATCTCCTATGAAAGCTTCAATGAATGAAAAAAACTCCGAGTATAGTATTTTATATAAGTTCCCAGCAATTATTTTCCTATATTGAAAATATTTCAATTTGATTACGATTTAAACTTTCTGTGTACATTCATTACAAATAATTATTTTAATTTAGCCATAGGCACTTGTATTAATTTTTGAATACTATAATAAAATAATGAGTTTATAGCAAATATTTTATTATTAATTAATGATATACATATTATCAAGTATGATAATCAGTCGCTATAACCATTTAAATTCAATTTTAGCAATTACAAAGAAAATTCAAATTTAAAAAGAATTTAGCAACCTAAATGATCGTAGAACGTAAATCCAACTAGCAAAAATATTCTATCTTTTCGGTTCACACTTAAATTTTCAAAATGCGGAAACTTTCCCGAAAATTTAAATCTTTTGCAAATCGTTACCCAACACAGACGAATAACTTGCAATTTGTTTGCGCCATGTGGCAACGCCACCAGTTATTTATTAAGTCCTGTTATTTCTGTTGTTGAATATTTCGAAGATAGTAGAATTTTAAAACGATTGCACTTGAAAAATGAGTGAGGCGACTTCACCCTCAATACACACAATATGCCGCACTTGTTTATCCAACCTTCAACAAGATGAAGCCTTTGACCTGTTTGCTGTTCCGGACTTGGCGAAGAAGTTGTGTGTGTGTACTTCCCTGTCGGTGGAGCACCTGGACGGATTTCCGAGAAACCTCTGCTCCACCTGCCACAGACGTCTTAACGATTTGCATGACTTTCAAAAACAATGTGTAGACTCTGTGCAAAGGTTCAAGGATTTGGTGTCCAAAAACTGCTTCATAATCCAAACTATGCCGGAGGAAGATGTCAATGAAAAGGATCACATTAATTTTGACCCTCTGTTGAATACAGAAATGGAAATAGATAATGAGGCGGACGTTTTTAAAATGATTGAAGATGTGGATAAAGAATCCGAGGATGTAGATAATCTGGAGGATGCATTTAATGATAGCGGAAGCGACTTTGAAATTGAAAATTTGGGATTACAGGAAGATAGCAGCGAATCCGATGATGAGAAGCCTTTGTCCCGCCTGCGAAGTAATTCCCGAGTCACAAAGTCCAAGGCAAAAAAGAATGATAAGCCGAAACGTAAGCGAGTTTCAGTTGCCGAAAGACAGTTAAATCGCCCAATACAATGTCACATTTGTAATCAAAAATTTATTAAGTCATCATGTTATGAGGAGCATATGAAACACCACAATGACCAATTACCTTTTCAGTGTTCCGTAGAAAAGTGTAAGAAGGGCTTCTCGACTTCCACAGGACTAAAGCATCATATGGAGCACACGCACCCAGAACTATGCGAACTTCACCCCTGTATAGTCGAAGGATGCGAGGAATCCTTTGCACAAACTCGCATGCTTACACAACATCTGAGAAAGGTCCATAATATAGCCAAGCCTATCATACATCCCTGTGCGGAATGCGATAAAGTATTCCGTTGTCCAATGGCTCTAAAGAAACACATGTATGATCACACTGGCGAGGAGCTGCCCTTTGGCTGTACCATATGCCAGAAACGCTATCGAGTGCACACCGAACTCCGAGACCATCTCTTGCGACATGCGGGGATCAGAAACTTTGTTTGTCCTTATTGCGGTGTGGGTAGGACTACTAAACAGGAGTTGGATAGACACATATTGACGCATACAAAGGAGAAGAACTTTAGGTGTGATCAATGTGATCAAACATTCAAGGACAAGCCGTCTGTGTCCAGGCATATCAAGGTAGTGCACATGAAAATCAGGAAGTTCGTCTGCCAGTATTGTCAAAAGTCTTTTGCCAGCGCTTATCACTGTAAAACCCACGAGAAACTACACACTAGGAACGATTGCTTCGAGTGCACAATCTGCGGCAGGAATTTCCTTTTGGAGAGCAGATTAACTAAGCATTTAAGGATTCATGAGAAAGGAATAACTAAAGACGCTAAGAGCTTCAAAAAGACGGACACTGGTGAGGATGTGCAAAAGTCGAAAACAACAGTAGCTGTTAAAAAGAAACCAAGAGATCTACATCGAGTTGAGATTGTGGATATATCTCAATTAGCTGGCACTGTCGTTAATCCGTTTCCCTCAGTAGTTATATCATCCCCGCCAGAAGATTTCACCAAAAACGAAGAACATCACATTTGTCTGAACTGTGACAAAAATTTTACCACGTTTGGCGGATTGAAATTCCACATCAAGACAGTACACGATAAGATCAAGGACTTTGCCTGTCGTTTCTGCCACAAGCGTTTCAGCAAAAAATGTAATCTACGTCGACATGAGTACACACATACGGGCGAAAAGCCGTACGAATGCAAAGTATGCAGTCAACATTTTAGGCATGATAAAACCTTAAGAAATCATATGCAATCACACAACAGACCTCCAAAAGAACCAAAGCATCCAAAGAAACCCAAATTTAAGCCGACTGATCCCTTAATAGATTCTCCGGTGCCTAGAGTGCGGCTGAATACGGAACCAGTACAAAACTACGAGCAGTTTCAAGATCCAGATGCCGAACGAGCGGCTGCAACGGCTCAATTGATGGCCCAACAACTGGAGGAAAGTGAAGCGAAGCGGAAGGCGGAAGTGAAAACCCGAGAAATTCAAGAAGCAGCGTGTGAGCAGCTCCAGAAATTGCAGCAGCAGCAGATCTCCTATGATAGTCTTACTAAATATAAATCAATATACTGAGTAAATTATGTACATCTCTTACTTGATACCTAAGTCACACTTATGCAAAGTTGTGTGTATGTGAGAGTGCTGAAATTAAGAGGATCTTGGAAAGAGAGAACGCGCTCTATTATTGTTCTTTTAGTACTCTATCGTTGTTGCCTCTCACATGCATGTTCTAGAGTTATTGTCCTATTCGCTTGCAGACAACGAGAGAGTGCGGTTCTATCGGTTGCTTAAATAAAAAAAATATTGAAGTGTAAGAACAATTAAAGTGTTTCATTATTTGGTTGATGGGCTGGCTTATAATATATTTTAACGTATATTATCAATAACGTATGAATCAATAAATACGTATATTATCAATAACGTATGAATCAATAAATATATTTCTGCAGCAGAAGTTTTTAAAGGATAATTGAAAAAACACAGGGTATCAACTTGGTGATGGGTGATGTTGATTTACAGCAAAGTTATTAGAAGTTGAAAGCATACATATTTTAATTTAGTTTGTTTATGAACACCTGACTTATTTTTTAGGGAAGAAATAACTGCCAATTGAATTATGAAATGTGCAGGGCTGCAGCAAAAATAGTCCTATACACAGATGTTAAAGAAATCACACACACACACACCCAGTTATACCATTCAATTGTTATTGCTGAAAAGCGCAGCTGATGGCAAATATGCAAAAGTACTCATGTTAGCGATGTACTCGTTTATGTTATCGTTATCAAACACTTAGCGATAGTACTGTTGCACTTCCATAAGTAAATTCTTGTTGAAAGAACGAAAATTGTTAAATTATAAAACGATTGCATACGCAAAATGAGTGAGGAGAGTCCACCCTCAATACACACAATATGCCGAACTTGTTTATCCAACCTTCAACAAGATGAAGCCTTTGACCTGTTTGCTGTTCCGGACCTGGCGAAGAAGTTGTGTGTATGTACTTCCATGTCGGTGGAGCACCTGGACGGATTCCCGAGAAACCTCTGCTCCACCTGCCACAGACGTCTTAACGATTTGCATGACTTTCAAAAACAATGTGTAGACTCTGTGCAAAAGTTCAAGGATTTGGTGTCCAAAAACTGCTTCATAATCCAAACTATGCCGGAGGAAGATGTCAATGAAAAGGATCACATTATTTTTGACCCTCTGTTGAATACAAAAATGGAAATAGATAATGAGGCGGACGTTTTTAAAATGATTGAAGATGTGGATAAAGAATCTGAGGATGTAGATAATCTGGAGGATGCATTTAATGATAGCGGAAGCGACTATAACAATGAAGATGTGGACTTCCAAAGGGATAGCAGCGAATCCGATGATGAGATGCCGTTGTCCCGCCTGCGAAGTAATTGCAAACCCACAAAGTCCAAGACAAAAAAGCATAATGAAGATAAGTCTAAAGAAAAGCCAAAACGTAAGCGTGTTCCAGCTGCTGAGAGACATTTGCATCGTACCATTGAATGTCACATTTGTAATCAGAAATTTATTAAGTCATCATGTTATGAGGAGCATATGAAACACCACAATGACCAATTACCTTTTCAGTGTTCCGTTGAAAAGTGTAAGAAGGGCTTCACTACTTCCACAGGACTAAAGCATCATATGGAGCACACGCATACGGAACTGTGCGATCTTCACCCCTGTACATTTGAGGGATGCGAGGAATCCTTTGCACAAACTCGCATGCTCACGCAACATTTGAGGAAGGTCCATAATATAGCCAAGCCTATCATACATCCCTGTCCGGAATGCGATAAAGTATTCCGTTGTCCAATGGCGCTGAAGAAACACATGTATGATCACACTGGCGAGGAGCTGCCTTTCGGCTGTAATATCTGCCAGAAGCGCTACAGAGTGAATACCGAACTCCGGGATCATCTCTTGCGACATGCGGGGATCAAAAACTTTGTTTGTCCCTATTGCGGTGTAGGCAAAACAACTAAACAGGAGTTGGACAAGCATATGTTAACTCACACAAAGGAAAAGAAGTTCAAGTGTGATCAATGCGATCATACCTCCTCCAGTAAGCAACGTATGTCCAAGCACATTAAAGTGGTTCACTTGAAAATCAAGGACTTTGTCTGCCAGTATTGCCCAAAATCCTTCAGCACTGCTTATGATTGCAAGATCCACGAGAGATTGCATACTCGAAATAATTGCTTTGAGTGCACAATATGTGGAAGGAATTTTCTATTTGAGAGCAGATTAACGAAGCATTTGCGGACTCACGAGAAGCGCAAAATTACATCAGCAACGAGCTCGAAAAAGACGGAAACTGATGGGATTACTCATAAGGAGTCAAAGGAAACGGAATCCATAATGAAAAAGCCTGATATTCCGGCCAAGCCAAGGGATCCACGTCGAGTTGAAGTAGTGGATATCTCACAATTAGCTGGCACTGCAGTAAATCCTTTTTCATCGGTTTCTGTTGCATCGTGGTCCCCGCAAGAGGACTTCACCAAGAACGAAGGTCTACACATTTGTCCGGAATGTGGCAAAAACTTTAACAAAATTGCTGGGTTGAAACTCCACATAAAAACAGTACACGACAAGGTCAAGGACTTTGCCTGTCGCTTTTGTCCCAAGCGTTTTAGCAAGTCTTATCATCTTCGCCATCATGAGTATACACATACTGGGGAAAAGCCGTACGAATGTAAAGTATGCAATCAGAACTTTAGGCATGATGCAACTTTAAGAAAGCATATGGAATCACACAATCGACCTCCAAAAGAACCAAAGGCTCCGAAGAAACCCAAACCTAAGCCAAAAGATCCTTCAAACGATCCTCCAGTGCCTAGAGTCAGACTAAACGTAGAGCCAATAAAGAATTACGAACAGTATCAAGATCCAGATGCCGAACGAGCGGCTGCCACGGCTCAATTGATGACCCAACAACTGGAAGAAAGTGAAGCGAAGCGGAAGGCGGAAGCCAAAACCCGCGAAATTCAAGAAGCAGCCTGCGAGCAGCTCCAGAAGTTGCAGCAGCAGCCCATTTCCTATGATAGCTTTTCTAAATGAAGCTCTAAATATGCTTAAACATAAATCTCAGTAGTCTATTTAAATTTCCTATTGTAAGTTAGCTATATAAATGTCTCCACAAACAATTTGCGCACTTTAATTGTCAATAAGTGGAATAATATCTTTATAATAAATAAAATGTCTTACGGACGATGCCCACATACAATTATGCACATTCCTGAAACTCGTTTAATTAATCGAAATTTTGTTTAATTAAAACTTGGTTTTTGTGTGGTATATTCTGAATATTCAATATTGTTTTTTTAAAAACTTTTTTAAGAGACAATTTAATTTGAAAACACTTGCACACACAATTGTGACCTGCAGTGATGGTAAATCAGAAAAATACTCATGTTATCGATTAATCCCTTCTACTCACGTTAGCGATGTTTACGTTTTAACGTTTAAATAATCGTTACTCAACACTTACAAATATCAATGTACAATTTTTCACTCAGTTAATTTTTATAAAAAATACGAAAGCTATTGAGTTAACTGCACACAAAAAATGAGTGAGGAAGCTCCACCGTCAATGCATACAATATGCCGCACTTGTTTGTGCAACCTGCAACACGATGAAGCTTTCGACCTGTTTGTTGTTCCGGGTCTGGCAAAAAAACTGTGTGTGTGTACTTCATTGTCGGTGGAACAGCTGGACGGATTCCCGAGAAACCTCTGCACCACCTGCCACAGGCGTCTCAACGATTTACATGATTTTCAGAAGCAATGTGTGGATTCTGTGCAAAGATTCAAGGATTTGCTGTCCAGGAACTGCTTTATAATTCGACCGCTTCCGGAGAACGATCATAGCGACGATAATACTGCTGTGCAGGATGTTGTCCAAGAGGAGGAGCATATTAACTACGACCCCCTTCTGAATACCAAAATAGAAATTGATAATGAGGAGGACGTTTTTAAAATGATTGAAGATGTTGATAAGGAATCTGAGAAAGACGAAAGTTGGAAGGATGCGTTTAATGACAGTGGCAGCGACTATAATAACGTAGATACGGGATTACCAGAAGAGAGCAGCGATTCCGATGATGAGATGCCGCTGTCACGCCTAAGAAGTAGTACCAGAGCCACAAAATCCAAGACGAAAAATGTTGCTAAGTCCACAGAAAAGACGAAACGCAAACGAGTTCCAGCTTCTGAAAGACAAATGAATCGCCCCATAGAATGTCACATATGTAATCAGAAATACTTCAAGGCATCACGTTATGAAGAGCATATGAAACACCACAATGACCAATTACCTTTTCAGTGTTCCGTAGAGAAGTGTAAGAAGGGCTTCACGACTTCCACAGGACTTAAGCATCATATGGAGCACACGCACCCAGAACTATGCGAACTTCACCCCTGCACAGTCGAAGGATGCGAGGAATCCTTTGCACAAACTCGCATGCTTACACAACATTTGAGGAAGGTCCATAATATAGCCAAGCCTATAATACATCCATGTCCGGAATGCGAAAAAGTATTCCGTTGTCCAATGGCTCTAAAGAAACACATGTATGATCACACTGGCGAGGAGCTGCCCTTTGGCTGTACCATATGCCAGAAACGCTATCGAGTGCACACTGAACTCCGGGATCATCTTTTGCGACATGCGGGGATTAAAAACTTTGTTTGCCCATATTGTGGAGTGGGTAGGACAACTAAACAGGAATTGGACAAGCACATACTGACGCACACGAAGGAGAAAAAGTTCAAGTGCGATCAATGCGATCATACTTCTCACAACAAGCAATGCATGACCAAACACATCAAGGTGGTGCACATGAAAATAAGGAACTTTGTCTGCCAGTACTGTCCAAAAGCCTTTGGAAGTGCTTATGGCTGTAAGAACCACGAGAAATTGCATACTCGGAGCGATTGTTTCGAGTGCACAATATGTGGAAAGAAATTCCTCTTCGAGAAGAGACTAACGAAGCATTTAAGGACTCATGAAAAGCGCAAAATCAAGTCTGATGCGGGCAGCAAAAAGACGGAAACTGATGGGGATGTTCCGAAGGAAACGAAGGAACTAGTAGCCGTAATGAAAAAGACAGAAATTCCTGCCAAGCCAAGAGATCCACGTCGAGTCGAGGTAGTAGATATATCTCAATTAGCTGGCACAGCAGTTAATCCCTTTCCATCGGTATCTGTGTCATCTTGGTCCCATCAAGAGGACTTTACCAAAATCGAAGGTCAGAACAATTGTCCGGAATGTGGCAAACATTTCAACAAAATTGCCGGATTGAAGCTCCACGTAAAGACTGTACACGATAAGATCAAGGACTTTGCTTGTCGATTCTGTCCCAAACGATTTGGAAAATCAAGCCACCTCCGTCACCATGAATATACACATACGGGAGAGAAGCCGTACGTTTGCAAGGTATGCAGTCAAACCTTCAGGCACGATGGAACATTGAGGAGGCATATGGAGTCACATAACCGACCTCCAAAAGAACCAAAGGATCCGAAAAAACCTAAACCCGTGCCAAAAGATCCTCAGGAACGTAGACTGAAACTTAATATGGAACCAGTGCAAAACTACGAGCAGTATCAAGATCCAGATGCCGAACGAGCGGCTGCAACGGCTCAATTAATGGCTCAACAACTGGAAGAAAGTGAAGCGAAGCGGAAGGCGGAGGCGAAAACCCGGGAAATTCAAGAGGCAGCGTGCAAGCAGCTCCAGAAGTTGCAGCAGCCGCAAAGTTCCTATGGTAGCAGTCCCACTGAACAAAGCTTTGAATAAATATTAACAGAAGTCTTTAGATATACTTTTGTTTTATCAAAGATATTTCTAATTGGGAATATTAATGTACATACTATTTATAATATGCAATTTTAAGTAAATAACATACGTTTTAACATACACATAAATATGTACATATTTTTTATTATATTTAACTAGAATAATAATATTAAAGACTTTATATTCAATATTCTAAAATTTCTATCATTGTTTTTTCAATGTTAACGCGCGCAATATCAATTTAGTTTAAATGTATATGATGGTATGTAAAAAGTACTCATGTTAACAATGTACTTAACAGTAGCGCCTAAAGTACTCAGTTGACAATGTACTCGGCAAAGTAAGCGATCGTTACCCAACACTTACGGATAAACATTAATGCATCAATTTTCTCTCAGTTAAATTTCGTTGCAAATGCAAAATGACTGAGGAGATTTCACCCTCAATACATACAGTATGCCGCACTTGCTTATCTAACCTGCAACACGATGAAGCCTTCGACCTGTTTGTTGTTCCGGGTCTGGCCAAAAAACTGTGTGTGTGTACTTCGTTGTCGGTGGAGCAGCTGGACGGATTCCCGAGGAACCTCTGCACAAACTGCCACAGCCGGCTCAACGATTTACATGACTTTCAAAAGCAATGTGTGGATTCTGTGCAGAAGTTTAAGGAGTTAATATCCGCCACTTGTTTCGTAATCACAACCAATCCGGAAAATGACCGTCCAGTCGTGGATGCTGCTGTGCAGGATGTCTATGAAGAGGAGCACATTAATTTTGATCCACTGTTGGATACAAAAATGGAAATTGATAATGAGGCGGACGTTTTTAAAATGATTGAAGATGTTGATAAAGAATCCGAGGATGTAGATAATCTGGAGGATGCATTTAATGACAGCGAAAGCGACTATAGAGATGAGGATGTGGGACTACAAGAAGATAGCAGCGACTCCGATGATGAGATGCCGCTGTCACGTCTACGAAGTAATTCCAGAGCTACAAAGTCCAAGACAAAAAAGGATAATGAAGATAAGCCTAAAGAAAAGCCAAAACGCAAGCGTATTCCAGCTGCTGAGCGTGAGCAGCATCGCTTAATTGAATGTCACATTTGTCGTCAGAAGTTCAAGAAAGCAATATGTTACGAGGAGCATATGAAACGCCACAATGATCTATTGCCGTTTCAGTGTACAGTGACAAAATGTCAGAGGGGATTCACAACTTCTACTGGATTAAAACATCATATGGAGCACGCACATACGGAACTATGCGATCTTCACCCCTGTACAGTCGAGGGTTGCGAGGAGTCCTTTGCACAAACTCGCATGTTAACACAACATCTAAGAAAGGTGCATAATATTGCCAAGCCGGAAATCCATCCATGTTCCGAATGCGAGAAAGTATTCCGTTGTCCAATGGCGTTAAAGAAACACATGTATAAACATACTGGCGAGGAACTACCTTTCGGTTGTAATATTTGCCAAAAACGATTTCGGGTCAACACCGAACTGCGGGATCATCTATTGCGGCATGCCGGGATTAGAAACTTTGTGTGTCCCTATTGTGGCGTGGGAAGAACGACAAAACAGGAGGTGGACAAGCACATCCTGACGCATACGAAGGAGAAGAAGTTCATGTGTGATCAATGCGATCACACTTCGCACAACAAACAATGCATGACCAAACACATCCGGGTGGTGCACATGAAGATCAGGGACTATATGTGCCAGTATTGCCAGAAGTCCTTTGCCAGCGCCTATCACTGCAAGAACCACGAGAAACTCCATACTCGAAACGATTGTTTTGAGTGCAAAATCTGTGGAAGGAAATTCCTCTTTGAGAGTAGATTAACGAAACATTTGGGAACGCATGCCAAGAAAGGAAGTAAAACTTCAGCAAGCTCAACAAAGACGGATACGGACTTTGATGTACAGACGGAGTTGACAGATGTTGTGAAAGTACCAGAAATTCCAGTGAAGCCAAGGGATCCGCGTCGAATTGAGATTGTGGATATATCTCAATTGGCTGGAACAATCGTTAATCCCATTCCATCAGTGTCTGTATCCTCCTGGTCGCCACAACAGAACTTCACCAAAAACGAAGGTCAGATCGTTTGTCCAGATTGTGGGAGAGGCTTCAACCACCTTAGCAATATGAAGCTGCACTACAAGGTTGTACACGAAAAGATCAAGGACTTTGCCTGTCGCTTCTGTCCCAAGCGCTTTAGCAGATCTCAATATCTCCGTCATCACGAGTATACACATACGGGGGAGAAGCCGTATGAGTGCAAAATATGTAATCAACGCTTCCGACATGATGCGACATTGGGAAGACACATGCAATCACACAACAGACCTCCAAAGGATTCGAAAAACCCAAAGCGCAAGAGAAAAGATCCTCAGGAGCCGAGACTCACATTGAATACGGAACCAATAATGAATTACGAACAGTACCAAGATCCAGATGCAGAGCGAGAGGCTGCAACGGCTGAGTTGGTGGCCCAACAGCTCAACCGCGAGGATAGTGATGCCAAGCCCAAGTGGGGACTAGCCAAAGGTGGGGAGATCCAAGAGGCAGCTTGCGAGCAGCTCCAGAAGTTACGACAGAAGCAACTCGAAAAGGTTTCCTATGATAGCTACGCTGATCAAGTTTCTGAATCTGGTATTCGCAAGGATATAGTCAAAAATCATGTATAAGCTTACTAATAAGACTTTTCTGTAATTTTATTCTGAAATGTAAATACTCTTGAAATTAAGCATATGAATGAAACATTTTATAATATAAGTACAATGTACATATATATTTATATATATTGCAATTAATTTTATATAAAATTTGAAATTAGAATTATGAATTGAATCAGTTAATATTTACTTGTGCAATAATATTTTGTTATTATGGATAAACAAAAAATTATTTCTCAGCAATTTTGGAAAATAACTATGAATGAACTCGAATATTTTTACTACAATTTTTAATAAATACGATTTGAAATACTTAATTATTATATTATGTAATTTATTAACCATTTTTGAAATTGGATTGAATCTAAAATTATACCAGAATTTTTAATTTAATTTAACTACTTATAAATATATGTAAATATATCTTATAAATTCCTGTTCTTGCAGACAATTTCAAATTGCGATATATTTATATTTGTTATCAATGAAGAATCGCATATCTCATTCAGATACATTTCAATAGTATCGAGTACTCGTGACTACTCGTTGAAGTAACCGATATGTTGAGTACTCGTTCCTTTTGTGGACGCGTATACATAGTTTTTCTCAGCGGAGAAATTGTGCTGGAAATTGATTTGATCAAACTTGTAATCGAATTTCGAAATAAATAGGCGATTCAATATGAATGAGGGGAGTGAATACTCCATACACACGATATGCCGCATTTGCTTGGACCACCTGCGAAACGATGCGGTCTACGATCTGTTCCTGGTGCCCGGTCTCGCTAAGAAATTGTGTGTCTGCACTTCACTCTCTGTGGAGCAGCACGATGGATTCCCTAAGAACCTTTGCACCAACTGCTACACGAAGCTGAACGACCTGCATGGATTCCAGAAGATGTGTGTGGACTCGGTGCAGAAGTTTCAGGACATGGTTGCCAATAATTATTTTACACCTGTCATTTCGGATATCAATCAAATTGACAATGTTGATGTGCTTAACATTGCACCACCCGAGGGTGAAATGGAAGAAGATCGCATTAATTTTGATCCGCTGTTAAATACGAAAATCGAGGTAATTGAGAACGAAGATGATGTGTTTAAAATGCTTGAAGATGTCGACAAGGAAGTCGAGGATGTGGACAAGGAGGGGGACACATCGTCTGAAAGCGAAGAGAATAACGATGAATATGCCGATGGAGACGGGGATGGAGACTTTGAGGTGAACAGCAGTGAATCTGATGACGTTAAGCCTCTCTCACGTTTGCGAGGATCAACCAGAGCATCCAAAGCCAAGGCCAGAAAGACGACCAGACGTAATGATGATGACGATGACTCCTCCAGCTCTGAATCGAATGATGATGATGATGACGACGACGACGATGATGATGATAGACCCAGATCCAAACCAAAACGTAAACGTATTCCGACTACCGAACGTGATCGTCATCGTCTCATCGACTGTCACATCTGTCATCAGAAATTCAAGAAGGCAATCCGCTACGAGGAGCACATGAAGCATCACAATGATCTGTTGCCATTCCAGTGTACGGTGGAGAGCTGCAAGAAGGGATTCACCACAGCCGGCGGTCTGCGCCTGCACATGGATCATGCCCACATCGAATTCTCCGAGGTGCACGCCTGCACTTTTGAGGGATGCGACAAGACATTCCCCCGTTCCGTCTTGCTCACGTTCCACATGAAGAAGGTGCACAAGGTGGCAAAGCCAGATGTTAAAAGACATGCCTGCACTGAATGTGAGAAGGTGTTCCGCTGTCCAACTGCACTCAAGAAGCATATGTATAAACACACCGGCGAGGAGCTGCCATTTGCCTGTGAAATCTGCGGCAAACGATTTCACATTCATAGCGTGCTTCGGGATCATCTGTTGCGTCATGCCGGCGTCAAGAATCATGTGTGTCCGTATTGTGGTGTGGGGAAAACAACCAGGCAGGAGTGGAATAAGCACATCTTGACGCACACCAGAGAGAAGCAGTTCCAGTGCCGTCAATGCGATCATGCCTCCCACAACAAACAGGCGCTGTCCAATCATGTCAAGGTCGTCCACATGAAGATCAAGAACTTTGCTTGTCAATATTGTGGCAAGACCTTTGGCAAGTCCCATGCCTGCAAGATCCACGAGAGATTACACACGGGAGAGAACTGCTGTGAGTGCAAGATATGTGGCAAGATCTTCCTTTTCGAGAAGAGATTGACCAAGCATTTGCAGTTGCATGAAAAGCGTGATATACCGCCAGCGTCAACAGCAGTGAAACCTCAAGATGATGGACAAAACACTCCAAATGTCAGTCAAGATCAGCAGAGTCATCTGGCAGAGCCAGTCGATGTGAAGCCTTTGCCGGTTATTCCCCCCAAGCCGAAGAATTCACATCGTGTGGAGCGTGTAGATATATCACAATTGGCAGGCACTTCGGTGAATCCCATTTCATCTGTATCCGTTCCCTCCTGGTCACCGCAAGTCAACTTCACCAAGAAGGAGGGTCAGCACATTTGCCCGGGCTGTGGACGTGGCTTCAATCACATTGGCAATATGAAACTCCACTACAAGATTATACACGAGAAGGTCAAGGATTTCGCTTGTCGCTATTGTCCCAAGCGGTTTGCCAAGGCGCAATATCTGCGTAATCATGAGTATATTCATACTGGCGAAAAGCCCTTCGAATGCAAGATCTGTGGCAAACATTTCCGCCAGGAGCAGGTGTTGAAAACTCATCTTAAGGTGCACGACAAGCCACCAAAGCAGCCCAAGGAAAAGAAGCCCCCAAAGCCTTCAGTTAGCAAAGCCAGAGGTTTAAAAGTTGAGCTCAACAAAAAACAACCAAAGATTCATGACGAATATCAGGATCCGGCGGCGGAACGTGCAGCGGCAACTGCTGCACTCCTTGCTCAACAGATCGAAGAGAATGAGGCGAAACGGAAGCAGGAGGAGGCAAATCGCAAGATTCAGGAGGCCGCCTGCGAGCAGCTCAATAGACTTCAAAAGCAAATACAAAGCGAAAAGGGATCCTACGACAGCTACTATGGACAGAAAACGGAAGCCGAGGGCGTCAATCCCGATGTTCTCAAATTAGATCACGTTTAAATGAAAAAAAGAACGGTGAGATTGAGATTCTAAAAAATAAATGTATAAAATTCTTTTCTTTATGTTAAATTTTTACAGCTGTCCCAGTCTATTTAAGAAACACACCATATATCAGATATGATATACGGTATTATCTATGCGAATCCCTCAAATGGCTTCATACACATACAACCTGTAAAACTCTTGACAACTTAATCATTTTAAATATTATTAAATTTTAATTACTTCGTACGTGTTGTATTACATAGTTAATCCATAAAATCTGAATTCTGTATAGTTTTGAATTCAAATTGATTGCAAACTTATCTGTCTCCTGAAATATAGCCACAAATCAGGACTTGACTTTGAAAAAAAAACTATAGCTCAGATACAATTTTGAGTAAGCGAATCCGTGGAATTCCACAAATCTGAATTTTGTCGCAATTTCAACTTTATAGAAAGGCTCTTAACTTAGATAAAATAACAGTACTACAAGCGAAAGAATTATTTTTAGAACGATAATTTGCATTAAAAAATGGGAATATATAGATCGATGGAGCACAAATCTAGAAATCCCAATTTTGTCCAGATTTGATTTTTTAAATTAAATAAAGTCGCAAGCCTGGAGGGGAAAAAATAAAATTATACAGCCTGGAATCTAGTACTCACTTAAAATCTATATAACCGCCCGAAGAATGGAAACTTATAAATTGATGGATTTATGCTATGGATTAAAAACACAAATAATTATATAATATCTTTCAAGCTATTAAATTAAGTACTATAAACAAAATAACATTATTATTATGATTACAATTTAAGGAAATATAATATCATATATAATATCAACATGGCGTGTTTCCACTCTTATCCTGGCTATGGATGTTACAATTCTTAAAAACGGATAACTTTTGGATAAGGGGTCCCCCACTTATGTCAAAATGCAGTCGAGACCACTTCAACTGCTCGTCACTACTGGTGTTTACTTTATATGCACACACACACACCCTTATAAGTGGTATGCGTGGTTGTGTGCGAATCAGTGTTGTTGTTAAGCTATTTTCTAGGTACATTTAGCTATTTTTAAATACCAAACCCAAGAAATTTTTACTTATAAACTCCCAAATTTCAGTCTATAGCTAAATATTAATTGGTTGAAGGAATATCACTTTTATTAATTTATGTTTAATAATTCTAAGCATTTATACCTAGCTGCAATTATACCTTATTAGCTATTTTAGCCATTGCAATACTGGCAACACTTGTGCGTATTTGTATATATAACTAGAGGTGTGCTATCTGAAAGTATCTTCATATCAAAAACTATCGATACTTGCCAGCAAGTAACCGATTGCTTGTCAACGAGTACAAGTACTCGTGTTTTCCTCCGACGCGTATTTTAGCTCCGCAATAATAAATACTTTTATATTAATAGAACTATAAAATCACTGAAGTCGATTAAAAATGAATGAGGGGAGTGGATACTCCATACACACGATATGTCGGATCTGCTTAAATCACCTGCGCAACGATGCCGCCTACGATCTATTCCTAGTGCCTGGTCTGGCCAAAAAACTTTGCGTCTGCACTTCGCTCGCTGTGGAACAACAGGACGGATTCCCTATGAATCTGTGCACCAATTGCTTCAGCCGACTTAACGATCTGCATGACTTTCAGAAGCTGTGTGTGGACTCGGTGCAAAGGTTTCAGGAGATGGTTGCCAACAATTTGTTTACAGCTGCAGTGGCACAAATCAATCAAATGGATAATTTTGATGAGCTGAATGTGCCGTCACAGGAGGGAGAGTTGGCGGGGGGAGGAGGAGGATCGCATTAACTATGATCCGTTGCTGAATCACAAGATGGAGATAATTGAGAATGAGGAGGATGTATTCAAAATGCTGGAACATGTCGACAAAGAGGCTGAAGAGGTGGAAAATGAAGTCAAACAGGATGTTGTGGATCAGGATGATGATTTCTCAATTGAAAGCAACAGCGACATGGACTTTGAGCCTAACAGCAGCGATGGTGACGATGACATGCCGCTGGCTCAACGCTTGCGAGGAACTCCAAGAAAGAGTATGAAAAAGATTTCCGCGGATGAGGAAGACTTTAGCTCAGGTACAGACGAGGGCGGCGTCGAGTCCAAGACAAAGCGCAAGCGTATTCCAGCAGCTGAACGTCATCTGCATCGCATCATCGATTGTCACATCTGTCATCAGAAATTCAAAAAGGCCATACGCTACGAGGAGCATATGAAGCATCACAATGATCTGCTGCCATTTCAGTGTAAAGTGGAAACCTGCCGAAAGGGTTTTACCACCGCCGGCGGCTTGAGGCTTCATGTAGATCATGCACACACGGAACTCTCCGAGGTGCACAGCTGCAGCGTTGAGGGATGCGGAAAGACCTTTCCACGCATACGTCTGCTCACGTTTCATATGAAGAAGGTGCACAACATTTCCAAGGCGGCAGCGCCGCCCAGAGATTATCCCTGCACCGAGTGTGAGAAGATCTTCCGCTGTCCCATGGCGCTGAAGAAGCACATGTATAAGCACGATGGCAAGGAACTGCCCTTCCCCTGCAATATCTGTGGCAAACGCTTTGTCATCAACAGTGCACTCAAGGACCATCTGATGCGTCATGCGGGGATTAAGAACTATGTGTGTCCCTACTGTGGTGTGGGCAAGACCACACGACAGGAGTGGAACACACACATCCTCACGCACACGCAGGAAAAGAAGTTCAAGTGTCATATATGCGAGCATGCCTCCCACAACAAGCAGAGTCTGGCCAATCACATCAAGATTGTGCACGAGAAAATCAAGAATTACGCGTGTCAATATTGTGGCAAGACCTTTGGCAAATCCCATGCCTGCAAGATTCACGAGATGACGCACACGGGAGAGAAGCGTTGCGAGTGTAAAGTCTGCGGCAAGAAGTTCCTCTATCCAAAGAGTCTCACAAAGCATCTGAAGACGCACGAGAAGCGTGTGCTGCGCGCCATTGAAACGTATCGTCAGCGCCAGGTGGAACTTGGCGAAGGAGCTGCAACGGAGCCCACGGATGTTGCTACTGTTCCAGCGCCTTCCACCACGGCGGAGGCAGTCGACGTCGTCATGTCTCAAAATGCCGCCGATGAGCTGCTAAAAGTATGCGCCGAATCGGTGGCCACCATTCCCAAGGATCCACGTCGTGTCCAGCGCGTGGACATCTCTCAGCTGGCTGGCACCGCTGTCAATCCCATACCATCGGTATCAGTGCCCTCCTGGTCGCCACAGGTCAACTTCACCAAGAAGGAAGGCAAGCACATTTGTCCTGGTTGTGGTCAGGGCTTCAATAACATTGGCAACATGAAACGGCACTACAAGATTATACACGAGAAGGTCAAGGATTTCGCCTGTCGCTTTTGTCCCAAACGGTTTGCCAAAGCACAAACACTGCGTCATCACGAATGGATTCATACGGGAGAGAAACCCTTCGAGTGCAAGACATGTGGCACACATTTTCGCCAGGAGACGGCGCTTAAGCGTCACCAGAGAACGCATGAGAATCGTCCGCCTGTCATCTCGTCGAAATTCTATGCCGCCCGCGAAGAATTGGAGGAGCAGGAACGCACAAAACGCGAGGCGAGACACAAGGCGGAGGTGAAACGCAAAGAGATTGCAGAGGCAGCCAAGGAGCAGCTCTCGTCGCTGCATAAAATTGAGGCAACCGATAAGAATCTTCACTCATATGATGAGTACCAAGAGGCAGCGGCGGAACGAGCCGCGGCATCTGCGGAACTTCAAGCCCAGCAGTTCGAGGAGAACGAGGTGAAGCGGCGGGCGGACATGGAGCGTCGCAAGATTCAGGAAGCCGCCTACGAGCAGCTCCAGAAATTGCAGCAACAGCAGGAGATTGAAAAGGCGCAAAGCTCCTACGATGGCTACTATGCTCAGAAGGCACACGCCGATGGCACCACGCTGGATGATCTAAGGATCGACCATGTCTAAAGAAACCATCAACAAGTCTGGCATGATAAGATTTAAAAAATTCTATCATCGATTTGTGAAAATACTTTATAAACTAATGGCAGCAAAAAAAAAATAAAATGAAATATTTTGGAATCCTTATATTTAGCTAGCGTTACAAATAGACATAAAAGAAATTTAGCTCTAAGTATAAATAAACACATACAATTTGAAGAAAAATAAAGTGTCTTTTACTTAATTAATTAAGGAAATTTATTCATTTTACAATGGAACACAAATCATATTTATCTATTAATCGTAAGAATAAGGGATAATGAATTCATAACCTTACGCTAAAATATTGATATTATTATTGAATTTCCGACTTAGGTTCAGTTCAATCTCTTAATCACATATATAGAAATTCTATATTTTATTTTTTAAGTATATAATGTCATATTCTCCTCAAATGTTTCATTGACAATGAAACCGCATAGATTCCAGATACATATAATTAATGATATAAATAATTATTCAATCTTACTGATATTTTCAATACTGCGCATATCATAATAAAATTATGAAGTTTTTCATTTCATCATTTAACTTAATATTCGAGTCTTAGGTTGAACTCTTTCCATTTATTATAAAGAGATTCTTTAGACTGTCAAGCGTCATATTATCAAGATCCCAGTGGGTAGATAATGTCGACCTATCGTCAGCCGATTTAATAAGCTTCATTATATTCTCCTCGATGGTGTCATTAACAATGAAACGATGAACGGTTGTGGGTCTGCAAAAGTCATAAAGAGGTTTAAAAAGAAATATTGTGTACATTATATCAATTGCGATAATTTGGTTATAAAAAAATAAGAATTCTGTTTCAAATTTTTCTGAGTAACATTCTTAATCATTTAAATTTAATTGTTTAGTTATTCTTTAATCAGTTATGCTTTTGTCTAATAATTTTGATACTCGAATTGGAATTGACACTTACTTTGTCTGACCAAAGCGATGGACGCGGCCAATAGCCTGCAGCTCCTCGCCTGGAGTTAGGATTGGTTCCACTAGAAAGACATGTGTAGCCTCAATTAAGTTTAAGCCCTTTGAGCCACGCGAAATGGGCATCAGCATACAGGTAATCTTCAGTTCAGCTTGCTAAAAGGGAAGTTGTTCAATTCATTGCTCCTTTTTCAAGATGACACTGATTACCTTAAACTCATCAATATCACGATTTGTAAACTTATTGCGACACGTGATGCCATTCTTTCTTAGTGCATTGGCTATGTGATCCAGAATATTGGACCATTGTGAGAAGATTAAGATCTTTTCCTCATCCTTGTTAGCACATTGCGCTTGAATTTTCATCACCTGCTCGACAATGCATGAAATTTTCGTGGAAAAGTCGCCAATTACTTTGGAACTGTTACCCTTGCGCACCGAGTAATACAATCTGTAAATAAATAAACATTTAGTTGAACAAAGTTTTTATTAAATTAACGTTTCTTCAACTTACTGAGGTGAATTCTGACGACACATTGGACATTTTGTGGTGCTCTCTCGTCCCATTCGCTTTTTCATGTTATCCAGACAATGCTGACAAAGAAAGTGTCCACAGGACATCATGACATACTGCAAAATAACATTTTTTAGACTATAAAAATTGTAATAAAATAAATCCGTATGTCTTACGCGTTCATCATCCAGTGTTTGGCAAATGGGACAAGGCTTATCACCGGTATCCTCCTTTAAATGCTTCAAATATTTGAGGCGTCCCAACAAGCGTATAAAGTTCAATTGCGACTCTTTAATATTTAAATTGTTGAACAGTCGTTGCTCATCCAACTGAATGGGCAATAGACGAAAGTTCGATTGCTCCTCTGGATCTTCTGTGAGCGATATGCGCATTTTGCACATGTCCAGTTCATCAAAGCTTTTTATCACATATTCTACTTCAATCCAGTATTTAATTTGTAATTTTCCGAGACTCTGCAAGCAGTCCAGCTGCTCCAATTTATTCTTACACTCCGTACTCCACTCGTGGAATTCACTTTTGCCGCTCAGAAAGCTGAAGACAACTTTAATGAGTGTAAGTTCCCAGCTGGGATTCTCGGAACCGTCAGTCATGGTGCCCTCCTTGCCCAGTTCTTTGTCAAAGATCAGGCACTCAAACTGATTCACAGACTCACGAAGCTTGCATAATGGACAAAGACGTTTCTTTTGGGGATTTCCTTTGTTGGTTGCCACTTCAGTTTGTCTGTCATCCTGTTATTAAATAAACATTTATATAATTAGTAAGTTAGATAATTAAATTATTAATTTACTTGCCAAAATCTCAGCCAAATGACAGTTGGACACGTTTTTGATAAACTTAATAGAATCGACTGTTAGGGGATGTCCATTTTCCACAGATCCGCATGCTTGGCTCACCATTTTCTTGAGGAATTCAAAGTCACGACGTAAACTTTTGCGCAGCTCTTGCAAGCGATCGTGCCAATTGTGAAGTAAATACACAACTCCAGTCATGGAACTCACTTCACTCAGCTTTTCCGTCGAAATATTATGACGAAAGAACTCATGAGTTATCTTATTCCATATGGCATTGTGCCAGTTTTCACCGCTGTCGATCAATGTGGCAAATAATTCCAGTATACTCGACTCGAATTCCCCAGCCAATCTGTCCAGCTCCTCCAGCTTCGTTTGATAGGCCAATTCAGCTGCCTGCATCACAGTTGTCGTCGTCTCTAAATACTTTCGCTGCAGTTTATTCAATTGGCGGCTGTAAGTGAACATTTCCTCAGCTGGCAGCTTATCTTGGTTGGCAGCCAAGTTGGAAGCTTTCAACATATTGTGCAGCGCGTGGATTTGGAGCAAGCTGTCCACGCTGTAAATTACAAATGAAAAAAACTTTAGAAATAGTAATAGTTACAAATATCGTTTGTCAAAGGAAAAGTGCAGGTAAAAACATACTAAGGTGATTGGGTGATTTAGTTTTGACCAATTTATAACAGTCAGAATACTTTGAGAAAGTGTTAAGGATAAGTTTTGTTAAGGATTTTGACAAAGTTATGACAATTTTAAAATTTGAAAACGTAGACAAAGAGGACAGTGATGGATGCAAATGTGGATTTCTGAAGCTTACGAAATGTGCTCGTCGTTGTAGTCATTGGCCAGCTTGATAACCTGCTTATAGTTGTCTATAGCATCTTTGTATTGGGTCTGTATGAAATTGATGGCAGCGATGCCATTGTAGGAAGATGCCCAAGTGCGTAGTTCCTGTTTGCATTCTTTCTCATTGGTGGCCTTAAGATGGACCAACAGTTCCTGCCGATTCATATAGGTATTTGTGTCGGATACATTTTTATGGACCACAAGGGGAACGGAGCAAGTTTTCCGTATGCGAAGAAATGGCTGCAACATGCTCCTCAAAAGCTGTGGTGAAATGGAGGCCAAACAGGAGCTACTGGTGTTGGGATTGTATTTGGTGTGCTTGGCAATGGCTTCCAGGAAAAGTGATGTACATTTGATGTGTTCCTCGCGGTAGTAAAGCGACTCAACATTACTCAGATCCAGATAATGAACCACCTCCGATTGCGGCGGTATGCCCAGTTCATGCTCCACCTTGGATTTGCAGGTGCGCCACATGCAATGCTGCAAGAGGTCCAACAAAGGTTCCACCTTGTGATTAAGCAGAAATGAATTGGCCACCGTCTGCCACGCATCCAATGGTTCACATGCCTCCCGAAAGCCAATGAATTTCAAAAGCGGTGCCAAATCATCGATGGTCTTCTGTATGGGCGTGCCAGTTACCGCCCAGCGATGAACAGCGGGTAAATTGCCGACCATTTCAGCCGCCTTCGATGTGCTGCTCTCAACCATTTGAGCCTCGTCCAGGCAGACACGCCACCACTTGACCATCAACAGTGGCGAACTGGGACGCATATAACGCTGCTCATAGCGCATTTCACGATCCGTTGTGTTCCCGCGCGTATGATTAATCTCATGAACAAGTACAGTATAATCCGTCAGCACAATATCGTATTTGGCCAACTCCATAGGACTGTACCAAACGCCGGCATGTAAGCCAGGATAAAGCAGCACCTTTAACGTGGAATCAACATGTTTGCTAACTTCATGATACCACTGTGTCTTGATCTCATTCGGTGATACTATAATGGTGGCACCCGTATCCACCATCTGCTCCTCCGAGCAACTGGCTGTCAATTCTGTCCAGCAATTTGGACACACATAATATTCGTTAGTATCCTTAATACAATTCTGATGTTGCCACAGCTGGCAGCGTAAGCACTGCACTCTTTTTGCAGCATTAACCTGTTGCATGCAAATACAATGGACTTTACGCTCCGGGCGACGTTTCTTCAGCGGCGCATTGTCGAACAGTTGCTCCAAATAGTTCATCCAATAGGTGTTTTCAACATTAGTCTTGGGGTTCAGCAGGAGCGTGGCCAACAGTTCGACGGTCTTGCCCAGACCCATCTCATCGGCGAGTATGCCACCGGGTGGCAACCGTATCCTGGGCAGTGTGTCTTCATTTGCATAAAATTGCAGGCAGTAATTGTGTTTGTAAACTTTGTGTGGATCATTGGAAGTCTTGTATAACGTATAATTGGCAGTAAATTCGTTAAGCTCACGCTCACGGCTCAGCATCCAGTTGACGGTGCGTTGTTGATATTTTCTCAGCTGCGATTTGAAGCAACTTGGCAGGGAGAGTGGAGCAGACGGAGGAAGCTCATTATTATTTCGCTCCTGATGCTTGCAGTATAATGCATTGTAAAGCTGTGTGGTCACATAGCTCTTCAGCTCACGCTGTTGCTGATGCTGTTCCTGGAGTACCTCAAAGTCCAACGTGGGCGTAAAATTACTAAAGATTATAGGAAATATCTCGACTGCCAGTTGCATATCCTGTGCATTTGCTTTAAGGAAGCAACCTCCTTCAAGCTGCAGCAGCACGAGCGTTTGTCCAACTGTCCTGAAACGCAACTTCGCGGTGCGTCTTTTTGTAACTGCAACAATTATTATATTATGAAATTTATTACTTTAATCTAGTCAACTATAAAATTGTACTTACAGTTTGTTATGATTTCAATTAGTATTTGTGCATTATCCGCTAGGCTTTCTTTTATCACCCACTGTTTTCTGGCGTATGTAAACAGCAAGTCCTGCTGACTGTTTACACACTCCTTTGCGATTTCGCAAAGCACAACTGCCGCTTGCTCCATTATAAATCGGGTTCTTCTCAATTAATTACAAGCAAAAAACATTTTGTTTACAATTTACCGTCGCGCACTCCAGCTTTGTGCAGAGCTGCCAACTTGTCTTAATTGATTTTTTAATACATTTGGAAACAGCTGTGCCGTCGCGGTCTTATCCATTTTGCAGCGCAATTTCAGCTATTTTTTTGGATATTTCCAGCCAAGAACAGTTTTTTTCCTCTAAATAGTTGGCAACAGTTGGCGTCAATAATATAAATAAATAACAAGCGTGTGACTGCAAAAATTTTTGCATCGTGATTTGTTTGCCGCACATAAAATTACGCCACACAATAGATGAACGCGGTTATAGCACTATGTCACTTTTGCGAAGCGCATGGTCCCTGCGCCATTTTCTGTACACAGACGCTGCGCGACACAAAAGTCGAGGATTTGGTGAATCTGGAGCAACAGCAACAACCAGGACAAAAGGCATGCTCCGCCTGCAACTATACGATAGGCCGCAACAACAGCAATGTTATTTACAGTAAGGATACAGAAAGTGGCGCCACATTTGTAAGCACCAAGGTGGCCACCATACAGGAGGTGGCCAATCTCGTCAAGCAGGCGGCTGTGCGTAGTCTCAGCTGTGAGATCAACACCAACAAGGACGGCGACGGAGGCTTTGTATTCTTCGGCGACTCCTCACGTGGCCACATACTCAGTCATACGTTTCGCGTGAGCGATTTACAAGCTCGTGGTTACTATCAACTCTTCTCGATTATAGTTCTAATGAAGGATAAGTATTTTCTGTTGAACACGAAACCATTTCTTGCCGAGCATTTGAGAAAGATCTCCACTGAGCTGCAAGCGGGTGCACAGCGCACAAAGGCGTCGGAGGAGCTCAACTATTCGGCGAGACAAAGGCGTTTGTCGGGTGCACAGTTCCTTATGCCGACGCCACGTTCGCTGCTAGAGTTGACCGGTGAGGAGCACATCTTTGCCCAGCTGCATTCACACTTTGCCTGGATTCTGTTGGCCGGCTCTCGTTTCCTCACCGAACACATCACATTTGGCAATCTTCCCTGGTTGCCACCACAGAGCAGCGGTCGTCCACCTGCCCAGCGTCTCACATACAACAGCTCCACCCTGCCAATGATACAAATGTACGAGGATGATCCCGAACAGGAGGGATTCTTTTCACTGCGATACATTAAAAAGGTGGTGTCGAAGGATGACTTTGCTACTGTTTGCTATTGTGCACTAACTGGAGTCAAGATTATAGTTCGTGGTGCGCCAGAGCGCACTGTGCTCTTCATGATGTGCCTGAAGAAACTGCTGCCGGAGCCCATGCATAAGCTAATGCGCATCGATGCACAACATCAGCACTCAATCAGTTCCGAGTACAAAATCATTTCCGTCTCCAATGACATTGCCGTGCCGATTGCAAGCAATTCCGTGTTTCGCATTGATTTCCTGGACAAGCATGTGAATGGCAATGATATCGTCTCCGTCAAGTGGCCTGCTGAACTGCCCAGAAAATGTAAGTAATCTTATACTTAAAATTTGGCTAAATTAAAGATTTATCTGTGATTCAGTGCCTGATCTCTTGGTGAAGCTATTGAAGGCCGTCAAGGCTGTGGAGGAGAAGACCTTCACCGAGCTGGTGCTCAACAAACAGACCAAAGTTCTCATCGAGGAGTGGAAAAAGTGAGTTATAAATTACAAGATTCAATTTATCTTTAACAAATAATAAGGATATTAAAAGTCACTAAGGATAAGATTGTAGCTTTAATTACACACAGTTTAAGGGCATCTCTTTAAACGTTTTCTTATCTCACATATCAATTAATTTGTTAAATTCCTTTACAGCAAAGTGATTTGCCTTAATCATGCCAAGACCGGGAGCGTTCAAAGCAAATTGAAGAAGGTGCTTGGTGTGCAACCGCAGGATCAGCCGATTATTAATTACTGGAGCACGCACTTACTATAATTATTTGTTTGTTTGTATGTACATACATATATATAGGAAATTAATTTTTCACTTTTTGGAATAAAAATTCTTTATTGCTCCAAAGAGCGCAACGTTGTTTGTTGTTTTCTTCCACAAATCAATATAATCTTAACCAAAAAGCGACGTCTCCATACAGTTGTTGTCGTTTACTTCTTGTAACCGCAGCTGGAACGACGACCACGAGCACGCTCGAATTTACGTCCCTTGGAGCGGACATATGGGCGAGTATGCGAATGAGGCACACCAGGAGCCTTGCCGAAGTGCTTGCAAGCAGTGCGTGCGGTACGTCTGCCCTGGAGTAGCAGGGTGTTCTTGCCTGTGGGCGAGAGGAGAGCCAACTGATCTAAGGTCAGCACTTCACCGCCAGCCTTAAGGATGCGCTCGCGAGCCGTCTGGGTGACATGGAGGGCACACACCTTCAATTTGGGCACCACCAGCAAACGGGCATCATCGGTAACGGTGCCAACCACAACAACAGTGGACTCGGGCTGCTTGGCGGCCTTGGCGAAGCGTGCGATGCGCTGCAGCGACATTGGTGGCCGATTGATTTTGCTCATAAACAAGCGCTTCAGGATGATGCGGTTGAACTTCTTGTTCGTGCGACGTTGCAGGAAACGGTACAACTACAAAAATAATACACAGTTTAACTCGAGTTCTTATTGGATTTCACTTATATATTTGTTGAAATTACCTTGACGAGCAAGCGCAGGTAAACATCCTGAGATTTGGGTTCGGTTCTGCGAACCTTGCGATCGTACTTGTGGTTGATATCAATACCCTGTAAGATACACAAAATATTATTACAAACTGTTCAAATTGTCTGCGCTCTGTTAACATTTTTAAATAACATTGCATATTTTTCACAAACATTTAAGATGTTTACAAATTTATTTTTTAGCTTTTAAGATTTCTTGCGTCGTACCATTTCGGCGACCGGAAAAAGAAAGAGACGAGCAATGACACTTAGGGATGGCTAATATATCGATTCATCGCATAATGCAAATGTATCATACGATATATAAAATATTACGATATCATTGTGACCAAAATGTTTATTTGGCAAGCTGATGACTCATATTTGAGGAGGAAAACATTATCGCGTATTTATTATTATTATTAATATGTAATGCTTTCATTTACTATTTGAGCTGAAAGTGATATTTGTCAATAATCATTGTGAGGTTATCGAGTGTTTCGATTTTGTGTAAACTTTTGACAGCCGCACAGGGCTGCACAAGAATATGAAGCTCGCTCGATTAGGTGAAACAAATCGAGCCAGATCGGACATTGTTACTAGTTGACAGCCTTGGTCACACTCCCACTAATTGCAATGGCTGCGGTGTATTTACGTAAAGGTTTTTTTATTCTGCCCCAAAATGTAAGTAAATAAATTAATATTTAATGATAAAATGCTTAAATATATCACTTATAGTTGGCGGCCAGTCGGCAAAGATACTATGCCACCGCTAAGCAAACAAAGACCAACACACTGGCAGCTGTTGCAGAATCGATCTCTGCCAAGGGGTAAATATTTGTGTATTATGCGATTGATTAATTAAATGATGCTAAATGTGTAATTTCTTGCAGCTTTCTGCGTCCGCACAAGCCTTACGCGCCTGTCAGCGATGCCGCAGAGCGTGTGCGTGCCGTAGCCGCCCAGTTACAAATGACAAACGGTGGCGATCAACGAAAATTAACCGATTTGGGAGAAAAATTCAAGTTTCTGGCTGTGTGTTGTCAGGAATTGCAGCATGGTGTGCCCAATTCACAAGTGCATGAGCTGACCACGGTAGCAGATGTGATTGCCTTCTATCAGAAAGCTGTGGACACCACTGTGCCATATGATGCACTAAAGCGCATTGAGCTGCCTGAGAATTTGCACATACAATATGAATATTTGCGCTTCCATCCGGACACGGATACGAAATTCAACGGAAAAACCGCGTTCCCAAAAAGTTCGACTCTTGTCACGGGTCTTAAGTATCGACGCAAATACGAGGGTCATGAGGCCAAGCGATCCTGGCCATAGTTTTATTTGTTAATCCTATATAAAATAAATAAAATGTTATGTTCTAAAAGCACTGTGATATTGTTTCCAGCAGATCCTCCGATTTGTAAATGCTGTCTAACGATTTCATTACCCTGTCATCCTTCAATAGCTCCATAAGACGAAGATCTGCTTTGGCCGCCTCAAATGTATTATACATTAATTCACTGTTGATTTCTGTTACCGCTGGCTTGTTCATAATGCTAAGAATCTTCTTTTGGAGCTCAATTTCGGGATCGGGCGCCTGTAGTTTGGCCAACGCATTGGCATCCCCCAACTCCTCTATGAGCCGCTTCTCCCGCTGCTCCTCCAGATATTTGATAATGCATTCATACTGTAATCCGGTTAATGGCCGATTATCTGCCAGCATTTCAAATAACTTCTGCATTGCATCGGGATGTCTGTATTGATTTGATGCATTGACTAGCGCATCATGTTCCTGTTTGACTAGAAAATCAGTCACTATCAATTTGATGGCATCCTCCAGTGGCATATTGCGATGCTCGGCAGGCACACCATATAAAATGTTGACTGTTATGCTGTTGAGAGCCTCGTGTTTTGGTGTAACCAGCACAGCATAAAGACATCCACGTGCTGAGATGTTGCTAAGCACCTGACCCAACATGACGTCCTCGTTGGGAAACAGTACATCAACCCGCAAGCCAGCCTTGGTCAAGCGATCCTCAATGAACTCGGCGTATTTGCTGTGAATAGAAATTCATGAATAACTAATTGCAATAATAACTGAGTTTAACTGATTACGTATTATCACGATTCACCACAATGATCTCGCAATCATTAATGGGCACAGCACTTGCTGCAGCAGCAGCTGACATGACAATCCCGCCTTGGACAGTCATTGGACCAACACCTCCGCCTCCAATTCCTGCGGCAGTTACAACTAGATTTCCCTTTTTAGCCGACTTTGTCTTTAAGCTGGCATTGCGCACTTTCAGTTCTCTGGACTTGAAGGTTGACTTGTTTAGCGAATCTGCACATTTGTTAGCTATCTCCTCGCTCTCAAATTGCACAAATCCGAAATTCTTTTGCACCGCGGAGCCCAAAACTTTGCCATAGGGATGACATATGCTTTCCAGTTCCTCACGCGTACACAGCGGTAAGTTTCCAACGTAAATGCGATTCTTTGCCAAAGCCGGATCCCGTGCAATGTTGTAACCGGGAGCACCGGGATCTCGAGTAGCAGCCATTTATAAATTAAAATTTCTGAGCAATAAGAAAACGTAAACAAATCGTCTACGCCAATATAAGGTGTGGCAGCCTTGTTTACAACAGAAAGCAGTGTGGCAGCCTAGGCTCCCAGAAATTGTTCATTTCCATATTTACGAAATTCCATGGTCTGGCAACGTCCAAGCAAACGGTACTGGGCAATTTTTTTAAATTAAAAATAAGCGAATATAATAAATCAAACGACTCAAGTGAACTAGTGACCAAATTTATTGCAGTTAAATTTAAAATAAACAGTTAAAGTAGAGCATGTGAAATGTAGCTCTGCAATTTAAGCGTGTATCAGAAAACCAGCGCCATGATGATCGTGCACTTCGTGTTCCAGCTCGGGTTTCTTCTTTGGTACGTACGGATTGTGTTCAGGATCAGCGTTAAGACTAAGATTAGAGACAGATTAATTATTAAACTTAGAATGTAAGTAGTTTTACGGTAACTTACTGATACAGGCTGATAGCTTCCTCACATTTGACATTGTACCACCAGTCGCAGGCGAACTCTTTTTGGTTGAATACGGTGCCATTTGTGCATAAAAACGATGCACCTTGGTGTCCCTCGCGTCCGTCGTGACAGACGTGATAGGCCTGACAACCGGTCTCCACATTGGCATACATGCCCGGTACGGCGGGCACATTATGGCAACTAAATTGCGTGTGCGGCACTTCATGATAGATCGGATAATCCACACCAGGTACTCCGGGTATTTTATTCAAATCCTGTTTATCCTCGTGGCGTGGATGATGCTCCGATTGCGGTGGATTAAACAGGTGTCCAAATTTCTATATCAACGTAAACATATCAAAATAAAGTGCTGCATGTTGCATAATACCACATATACCGGTTTTACAGAGATACTCGTAACTCCCCCCTTCGTTTATTATTAGCAAACAATTAAACATGTATGTAATGCTCTGTGCAATGCTTGTGAGTGTAATTGTGTTCGTGTGTGTAAGGCTTTGTCTCAATTGCATGTTACAATTTTTGGGTCAAAAGTGAACGTCGGCCACTCGCACTCACTCGCACTTCAAGCTCAGACATAGACAAGAGTTCCACACAAGTTTTACAGAGCGTTGCTGTCCTGTCTCGACGTCTCTGTCACTCTCTCTTGCTATGTCACTCTCACTGACTAATTAATAGCATCCCATCTCCAACGTGTCATCGATTGTCATAATGATTTGATCGACACTAACCTGCACTTCAATCGATAACGCTGCCCCAAGCAGCAACAACAACGTTGCCAGCATCCTCAGTAGCTTCGACATCGCTCTTTCTTTGATTTTAGGACCAGGTTGTCGTAGATTTAATATTTATTTTGGAGTTAAATCAACCGTCTGCGTTCGGTTTGAAAATCGCACTGAAATTGAAGTGCAGTTTTTCCACTTGAGACAGCCTCATGCAAGCTTTCAAGGGTAGCCTCTAACGGTAAGCGGTGCTTCGGTTAGCGTGACTTCGGCTTCTTTCGTGTCTGCAACTTTCGATTTCATTTGGAAGCTGTTTTGAAAACCAAAACTAAGCTTTTGCTTTTTGCCGTTACTTTTTGCCTAGACCGCCTAATTAATAGGAGTTTCAAACGAAACCTGAGGCAAAACGATGATAAGTTTTAAGTACATATATCTTATGCATATGAAAGTAGATACATTTATTGCATGTGTGGGAAAGTAAAATGCAATATGCTTTATTTTGCAAGCAACAAATGGTTTGGGCCTTACAAATATCCACAGATACTTAAGTCGTATTACGTATATAATATTAATCATTGTCAGGGAATGAAATGTTTTTAACAATAAATCTACGAAATAAATTTAAAAATATATGAAGCAATAGTTCAGTTAATGTATTTTAATAAAATACGAATATTTCTGAATAAATGTTGATATCAATTATTCTCTCATGTTTTCTGTATTTAGAACAAAAATATTTGAATATAATTCCAAATAAAAATTTATATTTTCTCAGGATCTAAATATCTGAGATTTTCTCACTCATATTATTTGAAATCCCTGGCAATTATATTAAGAATGGGCTTTAACTGTGGAAAGCAAAAATATTGTATATTGTATTGTGTAATGAGTAAATGTACTAAAGTTAAATCTTATTGAATATCCATTATATTAACTAATACAATTTTTGCATTGCTGGATTCAAATCCAGTTTGCTTAGCAAGTCATCAAATCCGCTATAAAGCTGCAAGAAAAACAAAGAGTTGAATGGTATTATTAATATGATGGGGTTTTAACATGGTCCAGTGATCAAAAACGAGCTTACATGTGTTTTGCCATAACTATCCACATAGGTTTTGCTGCCGCCGGAGGTTTTCTTAAACGCGGTCAGCGCTGGACCATGTAGAAGATTCACGTTTTGATAGGATTGTGCCTTGGATGCACTGCTGACATGACTTTTGCCCACAGTGGGTGTCAGTTCCAGAAAATTGGGCACTACATACGTACACATACACCCATATATATATTGTTGAAGGCAGCCAGGCGTTAAATTCCTGTACTCACCTTTCTTGGGCTGAAATTTAACCTGATTTAGCAACGGATTGTGGAGCTGGAATTGTCGATAAGTGGGCAGTGCATGCTTTGGTGGCACCAACACATACTGACGACCCACAGCTTGGGGATAGAGATATGTGGTCTCCACGGTGGGCACTTGTCTGTAGTGATAGCGACCCTCTCTCGGCGTATAACGGCCATCCGAACTGAGCGCTATATGATAAACGGTGCGCATGCCCTTATCATAATACTGATAGACCTGACAATCGATATGATAAATAATATATTATATATTACAATAAAAGTTTTTAGAACTTGGAAATATTTAAATATTATCAGACCTATAGCTGTTTTGTAGATCTTTTTAAATTGTTGTTTTTCGCCTTGCATTTACGATAAGTATTTATTTTATTGTGGATTATGAGTATGTTTAATGTACATTTTGTATTGGACATTTTAATGTAAATAATACTTTTAGTAAGTATTATTAGTATTTTAGCTGATATATTTTTAATATTGAGTACTTTAGCTGTTCATTAAAAAACTCTTATAAATTTTAAATATTGAGTATTTTAACTGATGCTTAAGTAAATGACATTTTTGCTGTATATTGGATTTAATTGAAGCAATACCCCGAATCCCTAATTTTTTTTAAATACAAACAGAAATTTTAAAATTAGCTGTAAAATAACTAACAAATACTAAAAATTTTTACTTTTAATTATATTTATTGATAATATCTAGCTTTAGGGTTAGTTCAGTGAGTGCAATTATTGATATTGTGAAGTTGTATTATGCAAATCAGTTCGTTGGATCCTAAAAACATCTATAGAGAATATATAGTATTTTATCTGATAAATTCCTTATATTGAGTACCTTAGCTCTTAATTATAAAAGTCCTATATATTTTGAATATTGAGTATTTTAACTGATAGTCAAATAATTATTATTTTTAAGGTCTATTGGATTTAATTGAAGCAATACCCCGAATCCCAAATGTTTTTTAAATACAAACAGAAATTATAAGATTAGCTGCTTTTAGTTGAAGTAAAATAAGTAATAAATATAGTTACCTTTAATTCTATTTATTGATAACATCTAGATTTAGGTTTAGTTCTGTTAGTTCGATTAGTGATATTGTGAAGTTGTATTATGTGAATCAGTTTGTTGTAGTCAATCTATAGCGCACTCACCTGGGGACTACGTTGTTGGGGCACAATGCCGTCGGGCACTGAGATGCCCTCCTTTTGCAGACGGTTGAGAAACAGACGATCGGTCTCAAAAGCAGTATCTGGTATCTTGCCACCCGCATGTGGCAGCACTTGTTCACGATAGATTTGGCGTTTCTTTAATGGGTTGTTATTATTATTTATGGAGCAAGCATAATACCAGAAGTATGTTATTATTTTAATGTTTATTACACACCTTGTGATGACGTTCCGGATTTTTGAAATCGTCGGCAAACACAGCAGAGCTCAAACTGAGCAGCACAAACAATTGGCAGACATATGGCGACATTATTTATTTATTTATTTCTTATTTTGGCTATACGTAAATACGATCAATTTCAAAGGAATTTTCGCAGCGAAAGGTCAAGTTGATCGAGTTGACAGCTGTGTAGATCTCAGCAAACAAGTGTTAGCAGCTCGGTACACAAATCCACATTTTAAACATTTTTCAAAAAAAAAATGTTGCAAAACACACACTCACACACATGAATATATGTACACTTATGCCGCAATTGAATGACGAGCTTGTAAAAAGAATCTGCAAATGAATTCGACTATCGTTTGTCTGCCAATAAAGCTGAACTGGAAGCTGAAGAAGTTGATAGATTGGAGAACTGCGTTGTGGTCGCGTCGACGGTGCCAAACATAATGAATGCAAATGCACAAAGACCGCTGATCTCTGGCGGCTGCCCGGTGCGCCAGGTGCCCTCTGCCGACGACTCTGCTGACGACTCTGCTGACAACAAACCGAGTATGATGGCTTTCAGTTAACTGCGCTCATCACGTGGTAACTTGGCACGACAGTCATCTTTATGTTGTTCATGTTGTTGTTGCTGCCATCATCTTAAGATTGCCCAAAATCAAGACAGGCAAAATATAGTGCTAGTGAATTAGTTGACAGTGCTAGACTTTCAGTAATGCTGTATAGCATCGTTTTCGAAGATAAATGTATTCTTAAAAAAATGCAACAATAGATCTAAAATTGCTCAAATTAGTCTGAAGCTTCTGAAAAAGTGTCAAGGGAAAAGTGGAACAAAAAATTTAAATTTCTAAATAAAAATAAACTAATTGAAAAAAATCTACAAATAATATTTTTATGCATAATCAACAGATCTAATATTGATCAAATTGAGAATCGGATAAATTTTGACAAAGATATGACGGTTTGAAGATTTGGAAAAGTGTAAGGGGTAATTGGAAAAAGTGGAAAGTGAGGGGAAAAAATTTAAAATTGCAAATAAAATATATTTAGATGCAGAATCAAATTAGAGTCTTAATAATGATCAACATGATAATTCGAATGAAAATCGGTTTAGTTTTGGCAAAGTTATGAAAGAAAATTGGACAGTAATGTCAAAAAAATTTAATTTTTTAAATAAATAAAAATTAAAGCCAGAATCAATAAAGAGATCAAATAATGATCAAAATGGTATTCCACAAGGAAATCGGTTGAGTTTTGACAAAGTTACAACGGTTTGAATTTTTGGGAAAAATGTCAAGGGGTAGGTATGGAAAAAGTGGACAGTGGGGGAGAAAAATTAAATTTTTTTAAACAAATTATATTTTGATGCAGAATCAATATAGATACCAAATTATGATCAAAATGATATTCCGCATAAAAATCGGTTAAGTTTTGACAAAATTTTGACAGTTAGAAGGTTTTGTAAGTGTCGAGGGGTAGATATGGAAAAGTGGACAGTGAGAAGAAAAAATGAAATATTTTAAATGAAAAATATTTTGTTGTAGAATTAATAAAATTAATTTTAATTTGCCTCTTGCCTTTTTCAATATACCCCGCAGTAAGCACTTGTTACAGGGTATCTGTTACAAGCTGTTAAACATTTCCGTTTGCTTTTACCTTAAAGCTTAACTACTAAATTAGTTTTCATTTAACAGTTTGCGCTTCATTAGTTGTCGTCCAAAACTGGCAAAAAATAAAATAAACATATGCATAAACCATATTTTGACCACAGGTAATTAATTAATCTTGTTGTTAACTTGACCAAGTTGGCTCTTAGTGGGTTTTTGGCTGATGAATGTGCTACTTCATTTGGAACTTTCAATATTTCGCTGGTCAATATCTTTGCTAAGCATTATTACAATACTTTTCATTTCTTTATTCAGTCTTTTTTCGACAAGACAATTTTGCAGTCGAATCGAATTATTTATGTATTTTTCCCCCTCACATTTGAAAGTGAATGTTGTTGTTGCTTTTTTCGATCTTTTGTTTTTGTGTTTAGTTTGATTTTGTTGTTGATTGCGCTTCAGTTAACAATTTATTATAATGTTTTTGAATTTATTGATTGTTTTTGTTATTATTATAAATATTTCTGTAAACATTTCAAGATCTGTTGTGTATTTTTTGAGTGGCTCTCATATTTGGCTTTGTTAGAAAAATGAGGTTGTTTAAACCTTGATTGTTTTCTGAAAGTAAATTGAATTGGTCGACTGTCCGGATTTGTAGTTGATTTCCCTATATATTTGTTGAAAAATGTTATAAAGATTAGCAAATAAAAAGTAGAAAGAGAAACATAGAACTAATTTAATAAGGATGTCAAAAAAGGGCAACCACAGTTAGGAATACTGTTATTAGGCAGCCAAAGAAACTAAATAGCCCTTAAAACATTACTTCCAAATTTTTTAGTCCCTAATTTTTATAGGAATAATTGGGTTATAATTCCTAATTTTGATCTTTATAGTTTTAGTGTTTCAGAACTTGTTATCCTAATTTATGTTACCTAATATTTATTTTATTGAATTTCCAAATTTTTGATTACTTTTTTTCATCTTCATCTTGGTTTCTTTATTATTGTAGTGCCTTAAAAAGTATTTGGAATCCGTATGAGATATCAGTTGGCATAACTATATGTTTCAAATGCCATAAACGATTTTATTAACAATATTCCCACGCCTTTTGTACTTAATATTCCGATAGCATTTGAAGTGTCAAAAGTATATTAAGTTGGGGGAAAGTTAATGCGATGTATGTCGATAAGAATTGGTCGAAACATTTCAAATGCCAAGCACAAACAGTTGTCATTATCACAGTTACATAATCTTTAAAGTTTTAACCATTCCCAAGCAATCTACAAATGATATTGGGTTACACAAATTACAAAACCACAAAGATATGTAGGTGGAGGGGGCGGAGTTCATCTTCTGGTCTGATCTTCTTGACTGACCTTGGATGGCAAACAACAAATCGAGATGCAAGACGATGATGATGATGACAATCAAGAGATTAATTATTTGAAATCACCGTCGACCTTGTTAACAGTCTCGAATGCTGCTCTAGGCAAAAATTGGTAGTGCACTGAATTCATTTGGTAGCCAGTCATCTTGTGGTCGAATCTATTGTTAACCCTCTCGCTTGTCACGCGCTAATTGCTCGGGTTTCCTGGAGTCTCTCTCTTTCTCCCTTTTCCTCTGTCTCCGTCAATTATCAATTGGTAACGGTCAGCGTTGTCTCAAGGATTTCATAGACATTCCCACGTATTTGCACCAAAAAGGCAAGAACGCTACACTCGAGCTTATCGACTTTTAAATGCCCAGTATCTTTAACTTTTCAATTTAATGACTTTAAATTGAACAAAAAAATTTTATACCTTAAATAAAAAATTGTTTAAAGATACGAGTTATTTTGTTTTTTAAAGTGACGAATAAAAATTATTATCAAGAGTTATTTTATAACTTTTACTTTAAACATTAAAAATAAGTTAAATACTATATAAAATAAGTTTTTGTTTAAAAAATGTTTGGATTGCAATTTTAATTTTCAAATGTAGCTGTCTTTTTTCGGTTTAGTATAAAATTTTGTTTGTTTCAACAGCTCTTTAATTTTGTAACTTTTTAATAAATATATAATAATTTGTAAGATTGTAATGTTTATTTAGTTTGCTATCTTTATATATTTTTAATATTAATTTCAACTTTAGTCTCTGTCAGAAACTTAGCAGCCTGTTCACCCATCTGGCTACTGGGCTGTAAACCTTTCCAAAAAACTGTCACAAACAAACAAAAAATATGAAATGCCAAATATCACGAGTCGTATAGTCGCGATGATGGCCTCAAGAGCACGTTGACTCGGAGGTTAGCTTTGAATTGGCTACGAATTGGCCCACGGGAGGTTCAATTGCCTCAAACTTGTTTTTTTGTACCATTTGTGCAATCAGGCATTGTGTGGGATTCAATTGTGTGTATCTCGGGCATTTAATGCCAATTAACGCACGATTTTCGATTATTGCCCGATTGTTTGTATTGCAATTTCAATAACAAAAGTGACCACGTGCTGTCTTCCACTCGGTAGCTGATCAAATCAGCTAAGTAAATTGGCCAATTACAAAACTATAACAAGTCGAACAAGTTCTTGCTGCAAATTAAACCATTTCTAAATTTATCGATCGTGTTCCAACTTCCGTTTTCCGCTCGAAATTCGCGCAATCGATTTCCTATAGGTGTTCAGCATATAACGGAACTGTGATTTATTTATTATCCCAATTCATGTTATCGATTTCTTAACAGCTATCGACTTTCAGCGATATCCCAATGCATATTTTTAAATATACATTTATATCTCTGCCAAATTAAACGCATTTTTATTGAATTTTAAACTATATTCAATTTATTTTTTATTTTCCCGGGTTTTTTTTTGTTGTTGTTTCTTTGAATAATTTTCGTTCAACACTTCACAAAAAGTTAAACAGTTATATCAACCTTTAAATGGACAAGTTCCGATTAAGAGAGAATACAACATACATACAAGTAATTGATTTCAATATATAATTTGTAAACTGAACAATTGACTGATCGAATGTTCTAATATAAAAGTTAACTTTTCGTTTAAATGCGTGCAATTCGTTCATTTCCTCAGTGTTTCTTTTTTAGAATTATTCAATGTGTTTTTTATTTCACTATTTTTTTTATTTAAAACTACAATTAAAATACAAATGTTAGGCAACAAAAGTGTGAATATCGTTCTAAATTGAATTTACATATGTCTCTGATTTGTTGATAGTTTTCAAAATTAAACTAATGAATGTATGTATAAAATATATGTATATAAATTTGAGTAACTCAAAGGCGAAATATTCCCTATTTGATGTGGAGGCCTCGAAAAAACCCCTGCAAAATGTGTATACAAAAATAAGAGACTCTTTGTGAATGGCATGCAGGGTATTTTTCGGACATCCTAGGACCAAATCGTATTGCTTATAAACTAAACACGCTAAAAAAACAAGTTAAGCAAAAATAATAATATTAAACGTTTGCAAAATTTTAGTTTTCATTTTTGTAATACTCTTTTAGAACAGAGAGGGAGGATGGCGGAATAGGTTACAAGAAAGAGAGAGAAACTGTGTCTTTTTGGAGATAATATACTTTAAAATCAAATAACATGTAGTTTGCGTTTAAGCTTAGTTAACTGTTTAGTTTGCTTTGGTACTAAAATGTACGCACAACAACTAATTAATATAATTGCATTTCTAAAACGTGCTTAAACTAACAGTTTTTATTTTGTTTTTCTATTTTTTGGTGCTGCGTGCTGATTAGTTAGGCACTCGAATAAGTATACATATATATTAATAGTATATATTATAGTATAGTAAGCCTTAGGGTACTACCTTGCAAAACGAAAAGAAAATAAAACGAGCAACATTTACAAATTGTTGGGTGACGCAGTTTTAAATCTAACAATAGTTAGATCCCTAGGAAAAATATGAAGCCATACCGTAATTGGCTCACAAACTATGCTAAAAAGTATATCTCTCATCAAATTGTATACATATAGTGTATATAATAAATATATATCCCTTGGTGTAGCACTGTTGTTTCCTTCTTCATTTTCTATTTTTTTTAGTTGGTTTTGCATAACGAGTTTGTGTGCGTTATGCAGAGGAGATTGAATCAGGCTTAGAGGCCTAAAGGGAGAGTATATCCCCAATTTATTGCGCCTCTGGATCACCTCCATATACTTTCAAGATATCGTTGATGGCCGACTGAGTGCCAAAGACAAGGGCACAAACGCCGCAAATGGAAATCACAATGTTCTTCCAAACTATCCAATTGCCAGGACCGAAACCAGTGTCCCAATGCACAATAAGCTCAATGATGACCTGCAACAGACATATTCGAATTATTAGACAATCTTAGGCAGTTGAAATATATTTTGTTATATTTACCGGAAAGATCAGGCCCAGTATGGAGAAACAGAAGGCGCCAATAAGACCCATAAATGGCGCAATGGTTGGCACTGAAACAGCCAAAACAACAGCGCCAGTTACCAAAACGGTGCTGTAATTAAATAGAAAGACATTTTATTAGTTGAGACCAATTAAAAAGTTTATCGTTTGATATATAGTTTATATATAAATATTAGAGACACTTCTGCAATATTTAAACCTATAAGATTCTATTTATTTTATTACTAAAATATATACCAAATAGAGGATTATAAAAAAGTCAAGCATTATTTACTGATAAACCAATATAATAATAAAGAAAACTTGATTGTAATTTAATAAAAGTGCCAAAAGTTCTATAAAAGAAAGTTTAAATATTATATAAAAACGAAAAACGGGTTTTTGTAACTTTTACATCGATCTATAATTTATATATGACGTTTTTAGTAATAAAGATCAAATCAATAATCTTTAAAAGAAAATATTGTGGATATGTTTAAGTAATAATATTTTAGGTATAATACTTTAATTCTTTTGTGAGTTAAAGCTTATAGAAAGAGGTTGTTAATAATTACTTACCGCAGCACATAGTTGACAAAGATGGGACGCTTGGTGCACCTGTCCTTGATGCCATCCCAGACAATCTCAAGGCACACATAGAACTGTAGTCCAAATGTGCAATAGACGGCCAGAGCAATCAATATCTTAACCGCTTGTGCTGGCCACTCGTCTGTGGGCAGATTCAAGGTGATGCTCTCACCGGTAATATTGCCATATTTCATATAGCCAAGGAATCCGAGCATTATATAGATCAATGTCACACCAGACATGCCCTTGCTGAGCACACCACAAATGCCCAAGAAGTTCTGTGGCGTCTTCATGTTATTCTCCAGCGGCATAACGACTCCAATTGCTTCCATGGCAAATATGGTGATTGAGAAGAATGCTGGCAACGTGGACAATGTGAAGAGACTACGTTCCTCAATGGACGGCAATCCCTGGACCAGATAGTAGAAAGTAAGGAGCAAACCGAGACCCATGAAAACATTGGCAACCATTGAAACGGGAGCCAAGTACTTGAGATTGGGCACCCAGGCAATCAATATCAATGGCACGAGCAGTACACAAATGATGACACGTGGATCGATATCGGTTTTGGTCCAATGCTCCACAACCTGTTCAAAATTCTTGGCCACAATCACCGTGTAAACGGAGCAGGTGCCAAAGTACGTTAGGAACATGCCAAACAATATCGAGAACTTGGCAAATGGAGCCAAAGGACGACACCATTTTGGACCCTTTTGGAATGCAGCCTCGGCAATTTCAGCGAATGTCATCTTAGTGCGTCGTGTCTTGTAGTACAGCTTGTGACCGCATTTGACCTGCAACATAAATAAATCGGTTTTAGTCGATATATCTAATTTTTTAAGAAAAGCAATAATGCTATATTAAGAATTAGAGGAATTTATATAATTAAATGAAATTGATTTACAATTTACATTTGATTTTGTTTTGGATAGATAACAATAATAATATTGTTTGTTTTTGTATATTTGTTATAATAAGTTGGTTTGTGTCGTTCCCTTCAAATCATTCCTATATCTATTTCGTTCAAATATCTCATTTTATCTACCGCTTTATCAATAGCGACAACAATTGTTGCTGTATTATTTGCTTTGTTAACATAATATGCATATTATTATCTGTTATTGTATTCAGACTCTAAATATTAAATTGTCTTTTAAATTGTATCTATAATTTGTATTATCATCTTTTAAATTATTTTCTGCTTCTCTACATATCTATTCAAAGATACTTTTCTTTATTGTGAGTGAACTCAATGTAGCTCCTAATTTGTCTCGATCCTTTCAAATTATTTATCTATGTCGTTAAAATATCTGATTTCATCTATTTGTTTTATTTGCCATATCAGCAGCTATGTATTTTATTATCTATCATTGTATTAAAATTGTATCTGTAATATGTATATTTTTCTCTGAAATTCTTTTCTGCTTCTCTACATATCTTTTCAAAGATATCTTGTATCTCGTATCTCGTATCTCAAGTTAGAACTTACCAGCACGTAACTGCAGTGCGTGCAGATAAAGGCAGTTAGAATGGTAGCAAAGATGCCCATGACAAGACCAGAGCACATAAAGGCAAATGGCATGCCCAGAATGCCAGTTCCCAAAGATGCCTTCAGCAAATGCGTCAAGGTTTCCCTGTCACTAAAAAATATATTAAAATAAAGAGAGAAATTGAATGCATCTACTTTTACTCTTGACTCGATTTGGACTTACGTTGTGGGATGTTCATTGTCGCGACTCGTAAATGGATTGAAATCATTGTTAGCCAAGGCCTGCTCGGCATCTGCTTTACGCGGTTGTATCTTGTATCTGTAAATGGCACCAAAAGATACAGAATTGATTAGTAAAATTAAAAGATGTGAAATGTATTTAATAAATTGAATTTTATTGCCACCTCAACTCATCATTCGCTGGCTCCAAGTCACACTTTTCCATTGTGCTCTCGAATTTGTTGATCTATAATACAGCGCTGTTGGCCAACAACTAAAAGTCTTATTTAGTTGCAGCATTTTCTTATGCTTTTTATGGCCAAGTGGTCGGTCAGTGAAATTCTTTGGCTTTTGGAATTGCTGCATCTGCAATTATAGCATATAGTTGCTTTGTCCACGTTCACAACTCATTTAGTGTTTACAACAACAACAACAACAACAATAGCAACAGCAACTCAAATAGCCTTCTTTGGACAGCCACTTGCGATTGGCCAGTTCACTTGTGCTAACTGAGCCTGATTTAAGCCATCATTTTCATTGCATCAGCCAAAGAAATCAGTTCGAAAACAAATACACAAAACCAAGTTTGGCTTCAAAAATGCTGTCTACTTTTTGGCGGTACTTTAAAAACCTGCACAGATTGAATTTTTAACTCAGTGGATTTAATCTGAATGAAATTTTTATTTGAATTTTTTTAAAGAGTATTTTCAATCATTTTTCATAAAACACCAAATTTATTAGATTAATTTGCAGTACTATTTTAATTTCAATTATATTTTATATTTATATTTATAAAAATTTATTTTTTTTAGTATAAAAGAAAATTTTCTTTCTTACTTCATTAGAGTTCTGCACAAAAATTTTTTTGAATACCTAATTTGTTAGTTTGAATTGTAGTTTTATTTAATATTGAATTTCACTATACTACATATTAATTTTGTAATATAAATATTTCTGCAAAGTTTTTTAAAAATGTATTTTCCTTGACATATTCATTGAAACTTATTCGCTTTAATTTGTAATTTATTTTAATATAAAATGTATTATATTTATATTTGAGCCAATTTTAATAAATATTTTGTTTAATATTACTGCACATTTTTCAGCGACAAAATATATTTCAAGCTGTTCAAAAATTTGCTTTCTTGACTTGTTTGGACATGTTTTTTCAAGTTTACGTTTGCTGAAGTTGTTTGCGAAAGTCAAGCAAACATTTGCATCTGCATGTTAAATATTTGTCATGTAAATAGAACTGACAGTGTTGAAACTTGCGTCTGCAACAGATATATTATTGATAAGCTCAGAATATTTTTCTGATTTCTGATAGTATTTAATCAGTTCTTGAAAGTGTGAAAATGGAATCTTTCGATACATTATCAGTGGAAATTACATGTACTCTGGGAAATGATGTTTTCCCGCAATAAAAGAATGTAATGTATATTCACTTCATTTGAAATACAAAAAAAAAAAACAATTTAAGCGTATTATTTTTAATAGCTGTAATACATTCTTGACAGCATATTATATAGCAGTTCTATATATATATGTATATATGTTATCGGACAGTAGCTTCAACCGTCACTATTAAATGCTTTTATTATAAATTCATTCACTTAGACTATAAGTTTAAATGTTTCTTATCATTTTGAAGGCGTAAGGTTTTCTGTCGCTAAATGAAAGGTTATCATTATAATTGATAACTAAAATATAATCTCAAAAAAAAACGTGTAACCTTTCTGATTTCCCAAAAAACAATTTTTGGCAGTTTTTTAGTTTGTGATCTTCCTATTAATTTATATAATCATTTACGTACATTTGTTATCAATCAGTTTAAAATGCAATTTGTTATTCAATTTTCTATTTTTGTTCATTTCTTGTTGTCCGAGAAACGTGTGATGTCAATTGACATTTAAATATTTGCATTGACAAGCTGCATAATAATATTTGCTTGCAAAATATATATTCATTTACATTTATAAGATCTCTCGATGCAAATAAGAAATACGAAAAACAGAAATAAGCGTGCAGCGTTCATGTTCAGTGCACGACTAGAAGATACCCTATAATAATAAAAACTATTCAACGAATTTCTGGCATACACGTTGCGCTTGTATGAAAGAGTGTAGGGTATTTTTGGTACACAAATAAATAACACAGCGTCAACTGTTTTGAAAAAATATTTGTGTTTGAGAGAAATCAGAAAAAAGCTTGAACTAACAATTTTTGTAAAAACAAATCAGTATAGGTATTATTATATATATATTGTATATTACGTGACGTGAACTTTGGAATGGTTTCTGACGTTGGCCCTATAAGGCAAAATTGATTAGACGTATAATATAAAAATACACTTAGTTCTCTCCACTACGACAGCTGATTTAAAATATTTTATTTGACGACAGCTAGAAATTGTTTGGAGTATGAAATGAAATAAGAAATTTACAATGATTTAATTTAATTTTATTTTAACTTTGACTAAAAATGGTTAATTTAATATTATATTTAAGCTAAACTTTGTAGCTAAGAAGAAAGCAAATTCCAAAGAACTAATTTAATTGCACTCATAATTGTTTTTAATTATATTCGGCTTTGCTATTTAAGATCTGTGATATAATAGCTAATAATATCAGCCTGTGAATGAAGTCAATTAGTCAAGCGACTTTGGCGGCAATTTATGTAGTTTAACTAACATTTAATTGTTGTACACGCCATGTGGCTTTTAAAACTTTTATTCATTCATTTAAGTTATTTATTTGGAAATATATTGGAGGTTTAATATGGTTGATAGAGACATCAGATACTCACTTGTTGGTGCCATCTCCGGGCAGGAATTGTTCCATTTCCTGTGGCGCATGTTTGACGCCGTTGTCAGGCTACAAATATTGACATCAATCAGTCAAACATCAACTAATCCAATTATAAACAATAATACTTACCACAACGTTTACCATTTTGTGTGTGTGTGTGTATGTTGCAAATTTCTCACAGTGTATAAGCTACAAACAGACAGAAGAGCGAAAAAAATTGATTAATTGAATAAAGAAAATATTGATTACAACTGGAAAGTGTGAGATATATCTACATATAGTGTAAAAACAAGGAATACACATTGCCTGATTGATTCAACAGACAGTTTTTAGATTGGAACTGATCAAAATTCTTTGGCATATCGAAGTAAATATGTTTATTGGCATTAATTTCATATAATTTATGCATTCAATTGCCTTTTAATTGATTCGTGCGCCGCACATTTGATTTGCTTAACTTATTGAAATAAATTTGTTTCATTTTGTTCAGATTTGCAATTGCAATTTATTCACTTGATTTTATGCTTTATTTGCCACTTAAATGTCGTCTAATGAGACTGCTTTTTACTATATATATAGACCCAAAATCTACGCTATCAATGAACTTTGTAAGCATTTCATTAAACTGTCCCATTCAATTATTTCGGCCTTGTCATCATATGGGTTTGTTTGTTGTTAAACCGCTCTAATTCTATTAATAGGTGTTAAGACAATGTCAAATCCCTGCCAAAATTCGTAAAATGTGTTAAATTTAACAATATGCAAGAAAATGTTTGGGGGCGTATATATATATACTTATATATATATTTACATTTGTCACATGCGTCAATTCCATATGTCAAACTTGTGTACTTTGCCACATTTTGTCATTTACAACTATCTAGCCTTTTGCAATCTGTAGACTCTAAACAAAAGTCATTAACAGCGCTAAAGGGTATCACTTTTCACCTATATCATATAATTAAATCATATTTGACACATTCTCTTTTATTTACAGTGTTCAGTTTTAAATTTTACTTTGTATATTATTAAAATTCACGTTAAAATTGTCGCAGCTAAGTTGTGTGAAAATTTAAGCCTTCTAGGTGTTATAGTCTAAGTTGTGAAATTATCAGAGAGTCAGTCAGTCAGTACAAACGTTTTATTTTTATAGATTTATTTTTAATCTTTAGTTATTTATTTAAATTTTTTGGTATATATTTAATTGTTTTTCTTTAAGATATAGTTGAGAAATAAATAACTGGAATAAATATGTAGATCGACTGACAAGATTAATGTGCTTTCTTGGCCGTTTGTATTCTAGGGCTTAAATATTTGCCTCATCAGCATTTTTCAATGCTTATATTGTGGTTTCGGTTTTAATAACAACTTTATCATTTTTCGTTTTCTTATTCTGTATATTTATACTTATTTATTGGCTTTCGTTTACCAAAGCACATTTTGTGGCAAGGTTGAATGAACTTTGAGTCTGACAGTCAAGTTTTGTAAAGTCTGAACTTGAATCGCACAAATAACAAGTATTGAATACCACTTTGGATTTACGAACAGCTGTAATACAATCTTAAACAATCCCTTTTCAAATATGTGCTTTATCTTTTATACTTTTATTTTAAGGAGGTGAAATACGAAACACATCGGATCTTTTTGCATACATTTTTGGTACTTACAAAATTCCAAAATTTGAAATATTATATTAAGAGATTTCCTTTCATATATTAATCATATCACTGATAACTTAAGTTTTTTTAGGTACAAAATAATAATATTTTCTGAAACCTTCTTTTATACCTTTAGCTTTCATCGATAAATTAGAAATCTGAAATTATCTATTCTCATTCTGGAAATATATTACTTTAATTTTTAAAACTGTCTTCGGTTAAATTAAAAACTTATACTATTTATAACTACTATATAAATATACTATTATATTTCATTCATCCAATCCGCACGTTTCTTTATCTTCACAATATAAATCAGGCTTCCACACTTACAACCTCTAGACAATCGCTATAATTTTTAATATATCTTCTTGATGTGAAGGGTACCTAAAGTAAGTGCCTACGTCACAAGTATCACAACCACAAGTACCTAATAATTTCTGATTAGATATAGTCGGAACATGGAAAACTCTTATCGATTATGAAACGTGTCGTGATAGATGAATGGGATTGGGATTCTACCAGATGGAATAGTCATATATATAGTAAATATACTAAATGTTGATATGTATTTAATACGAAACCTAAAAGAACCTTCACCCACTGCGAGTCTATAAAAAATTGGCACAGTTTTTTGTATTATTGTTAGATATTTGTTGTGAGGTAATACCATAATCTCATGACCCGAACCGGTGCAAACCGGTTTCACAAAAACTTTTAGATAATTGATCGATTTGTAGTAATCAGTGCCAACATCTATACTACAAATGTACACACATGTATACATATATTTATATATTTATATGTATTATATAGATAGACACAACCCGGACCAGAGCATGACAAAGCCCAATTTGCGAGATAACTGTAAATGTTTTCCTTGAGGCACGCCACAAATTTTAAGTGCTCTTTTGTTGGTTGGTGGCGTCGTTTCACTAGAAATTGTCAAAAATTGCCAAAACCGAATTGATTTCATCATTCTCAATTAAAAGGTTACAACACGTGCCTGTCGTATCTTTTAGAAGATTCTTTACTTGTTCTGAACTGGGGGATCATTCATATTTATTTTAGAATTGTGTAGTTTAAAGACTGACAAGTCCAAAGTACCGAAAAACGGAAAAGGTATTTTTAAACAGATTATCTAAGAAAATTACAGTATCTAATAGACTTTAGAATTGATTCTAATTATATAGTTAAAGTTTAAATATGGGATCTTAGACATACGTTAATGGGTAGTTGATTGACAAGTCATAAGATCAAATGGAGACCTTTTTGTACTATTTTTGAGCTGTTCACTATGAAATGTAGCTCATATAGTCTGTCAAATTTATTTCTTAAAAAATGTAGTGTAACTATTTAAATAAAGTTAAATATAAGTTTTTTGATAAATTATATGCCCTTCTTTAATTTTATAAATTGTTTAATTCTTAAATCCTTTATTTCCCCAGTAAACAATACGTAGCAAGTCTGTTTAAAAATAAAAATATTATCACAAAGACAACCTTGAGAAAATAGAATGCAATTTTTCACTTTTGGGCTTATGATCTCAAAGCATGTGACGCAAAATGCCGAAGAATACGTGTATCGACATAAACAAAATAAAAAATCAACGGAAAAAAGAGAATAGTAAATAAAAGAATTGATTGTGGGTCAAGAAGTTTACTTTGTAAGGGGACATTGATAAAATAACAAGTAAAGTAATTCATAACACAGTAAATCATTAACAATTTACAAGAACCAAAGTTGAGGTTATAAATTTGTGACGTAAGCAACAATGTAATGTGACGAGTCTAATCTCTAAATCATATGTGACGTCAAACTCTCTCTCTCTCTCTCGCTCTCTTAGCAATTCAGCGTGCAGCATCCTGAGAGACGGAATGAGAGGGGATAAATATGTTTTATGCTCTGTCTGTCATAGACGCTCTCACGCTCTCAAAAACTAAAAACCACCCGGCCCGGCCCCTAATTGAAATAAAAACACGTGTTCCAATTTTAGAACTAAAAGTTTGACGTTTTCGGATATTTAAAATATGCAACTCGTATATCCCCTATACATACTACATCGGAAATATACATATACTGCTTAACCACATAATGTTTGTATGCAAGGTCTACTGAGGTTCTTTATCAGGAATTTCTGACTAACCTTGTTGGAATTTTGAAATTTTTTTTAACGAATTTATATTTTAATAAGTCACATTACTCAGAATCGGAATCGAAAGCTTCGGAAATATCCCTTTTTATTATATTTAACTTAAGTAATGTTAATTATTTAAAAAAGCATTCATATAACTTATGTGCTAGTTTATTTTACAAAAAAAAATTCATTGTGTTTATTATTAGCTTCAAGTTCATGCTGCCGCCTGCAAAGTTTCATAGAAATTTCATCAGCCAAAACATTTTATTTTCTTCTAGCAGAATTCTTCTGTTGCTTCTATGATTGCATTTGTATACGCAGAATTTCCCTATAGAAATTGAGCTGTTCATATTCCCAATGCCGGGGAACATCTCTCAATTGAAAGTATTATATTTCTTGATTTCCTGTTTGCTTTAAAGATCGATATGATGAGAAACATGGAAATGTTTACTGAAATATTGTCTTTAAACGATTTGATTAAACATGCAAAAAAATTATGAAAAACAAAGATACTTTATTTAAAAAAAAAATATTAAAATATAGACTTGTAATGATTGTGTTCGATCTGTTTAAACTTTAAAGAAAAAAAGTGAGGAGAAAGAATTATTTATAATAGATGTTGTTCAATGAATTTTCTTCCAGACTACTTAATTAGGTATTCACAATCAATACGCGTCATTGAAAAATGTGCAAGTAATCGTTGGAAAATTAATTAGCTAAGGAATGAAATATCAGTAGAAACTATGATTATAATCAAAAATTAAATGTCTATTGAATGGGGCGGATTATTTCAAACAGCTATTACTTTGAACTGTTATCTTAATATTGTGGACACTTTGAGGTCTCCTCTCATAACATTTACCCTATCATTTTCTGATACTGCATTGAACTCAAAGGCAATTAGCATTTGCTGTATAGATAGTGTGGTAGCTCAGTGTAAACAATTGGAGTGTTATGTGAGGGGAACAGGGAGGAAATATACTGATAAAAATACGGCAGTCACAAGGCCACTAATAATGCAGTATATGTGTATTAAAAAAAATATTTTGGATATTTTTAAAGAATTTATCAGTGGAAAGAATAAGAAATATTTCGGATATGTTTAAAAGAACTTATCAGCAAGTTTTTTTTTCAACGTTTCATTGACGGTTCAATTACGGAAGAAATTCCCGGACAATTAATAAAGAATGAAGAAGCAATGTACACCTGAGGTGTGCCGCCGTTCTGGCAATTGGTTACGTCTAAAAATATATCGATTTGCCAAGACAAGCAGTAGTAGATGGGATGGTAAATGAAGATGGTAGGGGTTGTTAGTACTCTTGAGTTACCACTACGAAGGCGGTCAAGTGTAAGGGCATGTGCGGACAAATTGCGCAAATTGAAGAACAGGCAAATAGGAAAGCACATAAAGAACAAACGTCGAGTACAATATTCATTATCTTGAAGAAATTATTTCGTACAATACTTTTCTTCAGGTAGTTTTTAGGAAAATCATTGTATTTTAAGACCACGGAAGTTAGGTAAGTCAAATTGTATTTCAGACAGTTCTATATAGTATAATTTCAGTAGAAAGTGGTTAGCTTTTGTGAGTAACTATTACTTGAAGAGTAAAATTAGATTACTAATTTGCATAAAAGATATACAAAGAATTCAATTTATCAAATAATAGTCAAGTATTTCATGCAGATTTTTAATTAAATTTCTAATAAATTAATAACTTATCTTATCTATATATTTATTATAATTTTGGAAGGTCGCTCAACTTCTAAATTGAAGTGAAAACAGAGCATGTAACTGTTCTTTGCTGCCCACGCGCAACAGTTGCTGACGTTTGCCCTGCCTTCTTCTCTTTCTTGCTCTTTCTACGTCTGTCTCTCTCACTCTCTCTTTTTTTTCTAAGACTAACGTCACAGTTAAACTACGTCTTTTGATATGTATATTTGCTTTGTCCGCAAAATTTCTTTATGTTAATTATCATGGCACAAAATCAATATCCAAAAGCGACATTGAAAAATGAATTACATAATTGAAGGTAGGTACATATGTACCTGTCTACAGTTAGTCAAGTATATTATTTTACTATTCAAAATGATTAAATTTAATGAAAATAATTTTACTATTCAAAATGATTAAATTTAATGAAAATAATTTTTATTTATTATTATTTTACATCGATTTATTAATATTTTATAAAAATTAATAATAAATACTTTTGTTTAGTTTGTCCAAATGTTTTCTTTACTAACTGTATGTTCGAGTGATTCCCAAGTTTGTTTAGATAAGGACGTAGCAAACTTACAAAACACACCTTAGAACTGTCTCGTGATGAATTGTGTGCACTGTTATTCGATTTTATTTTTAATGGATATTTTAATAATTTTTGAAGGGTTCTTCACCGTTTTTACGACATTTCCATGTGTAATATAAGTCGCAAAAAAAAGGTTGGTATTAAAAATTTGTCGAGTACAGTAAAATCTGTAAGCTAAAAAACACAACTTGGTTTAAGAACATTTTAAATGAGATAATAAGAGTTCCTTAAATCGAATTTAAGAAGATTTATTCATAATAAATATTTCCATACTATGTTTTTGGCTACTATATCTAGTATGTTGGTCTTTTTTGTCAGTGTACAACCAAATTATTTTGTGTTATATGGAGTGTTGAAATTTGGGTCTATAGCATAGGAAGTTAACTGTACTCTAACGATTGACGCTGTTTTGTTCATTCGACTTTCTCCTCAATTATTGTTAAATTACGTAGCACAAAACAATTGTAAAAAAACGTGGCACATCTGCAATTCAAATTATACGCAACAGCCAATGAACTACAACAACAACTACAACAAGAAAACAAAATAAAGGTACAACGTAACATTTTGCTGTTATTATGGTATTGTTGTTGTTTTCTTAGTACAACCTTTAAGTTTTCATTCATGGAAAAACGTTTTCATGAATTATTCGCAGGTATAACAAGAAAAGGTCGAAGCTAGGGTACTATGTTAGGGTATACAAATGGCGATGTTAAGATATTTTAAATTTAGCAGGTGAAACGCTGGCAGGTAGAACGTTAGCGTTAGCGCTCACAGTGACGTCGGCGTCGGCGTCGACAGCGACGTTTCGCTTACGTTGCAATTATTGCAAAGGGAATTCGTGTTTAAACTTTTTTCTGGCGCGTTTTAAAGGGTTTTTAAAAGTTCTAAGCAACAGCAAAAAGTTGTAGATATATAATTGACGTTAAGCTGTTCGTTATGCCCATATTTTAAAACGTTGTTGAATAATGTACACTAACCAACAAAATTGTAAACGACACAGTTTATTTACATCTTATATTTGGTCTCATTTAGTTTTTGTACTTTTCAGCATTGCATTATAACATGTGCTAATTCATTTTAATGAGTTTTTCTTTGACGTTTTTGCTCTCCTTTAAATTTGACTGCATAACATGTGCGTTGCAGTAGAACATCTTTTTTTAGACTTATGTACAAATTTCGTACCATGTGCTTGAAATTTTTTGTCTTTTTTTTTTTTGTTGTTTCTAATGCTCCGCGCATACACCCGAAAAAAAAACTGCGTCTGTGTACTTACTTTGCTCACTGTTGCGTGGCAGCTTGTATTTTTCTCTTGCTTTATACACTTTCTTAATATCTGTTCACTGGTCTCTAGTTAAACACGCTAATTAGCGCCAAATTTGTTAACAGTTTTGTTTGCTGTCGATGCAGCAGTATTTAAAGCACTGCTTTAATTAAATACTAAAACCCGATGCATTCAACTCAACCTCGCACCACAAAAATTGAACAGCTACTGACGCTAAACGAAGAGCACAGCGTTTTTATATTGCGCTGCGAGCGCTAAGCGAGCGCGCCAAAAAATTTTAAGCGACATCGCAGCTGAATGAGAGAGTGTGTCGAAGAGAGCGCACAGTGTGCAAAAGGCGGCCGGCGCGCTGAATGTGTAGCGAGAGGGAGAGCGCATATAATAAGTGAAAACATAGACGCTCACTCGCTCATGCTAATGAAAGCATTTGACATTAAAACAAATGAGCGAACAGCCAGAAAGGATAAGAGCAGAACTGAGAGAACGACAGTGGGACAGTGACGAAGGAATAAGAGTAGTAAAAGGAGTAGGAAAAGGGCAAGGAAAAGTTCAAAAACCTTGGCATTTGGCTGATGAAATCTGCTATTCCCCTTTCATAAGCAAGCTCTTCTTGTTTCATGTTTAAAGTTTTCGCTCTCAATCGGAAACATGAAACTTTAAATTAGAAGCGTTTGCAAAAAGTGTGGGCTTATAAAGCATAACAGTAAATTGCATCAGCGTTAAGATAAACCTTATCAAATGCATAAAACTATTCAACTTAGAGTGCACATGCATTTATTAGCAAGCAATAAAAGGATGAGTTGTAATGACTTTCAGTATTATGATATTGATAATGAAATACGTCATTGTTCTAGGGAAATCTATTTTATAGATAAACGAATTAGACATAGATACACAAATACATGCACACAAGCATTATGATGAAATTCCCATAGAACCTGTATCTATTTTTTTTGCAAGTCAGTTTCAATTAAATACTGCATGTCATTTATCGAACTGAGCTTAAGTGTATATTTTCGTATAAACAATTTTCGTATAATTTGTCAACACATGTTAAAACTCATGTGCCGTGTGCTTTAAGAGAGACAGAAAGAGAGAAAGCTGCAGAGAGCCATAACTCGCAATTCAGCTAATATTCGTGGGAGTATTACCATTTTAAGTTGGCTAATTGTTCGATTAGTCATCTAGAATTATAGTATTTATAGTCCTTCCTTGTACGTAGTTTCTTTCCTTATTTACTCATTGAGTCAATCTTAGATCATTCTTAATGAAAAATACTCCTAATAGTCATCTAGAATTCCATATAAATATTTCGTTGTTTATTTCATTTATTTTTTCTTGACCACATTTTTATATAGTATAAACTGAACATTTATATTCCTTGCTTTATTTTTTTTTTTATTTTCTCTCCTTTTGTAATTGATTCATATATTTGGTATAATTGTATTATTGGTTTAATATTATTACTTAATGATATAAAATTTAGTTCTTTTAAATAGTCCCAATAGTCATCTGTAATTCATTTTATTTATTCCTGTTTTCTTACCACAGTATATAAATAATACTTCGATTCATTGCATCTTGAATCATATTCAATTTTGAATCACGATTCAACTCCTACATTTTCATGATTAAATTCCTTGGTTCTTCCCCAGATAATATAAATAATTAGTCAACTTATTTTTTATCATTTTCAAATTTATTTTTCTTGAACTTGAAACTAGAACTTTTCAGAAAAAAACGTCTAAATAATTTCATATGCTTGTAATGCTTTGTTAAAATGTAAAACTTTATTCCAAAAATCAGCAATTCGTTTTGTATACATTTTCCATAAATTACATAGAATATTTAATTTAATTTTATTTGTTTATGCGTTATTCGTAAAATAATATGTGTATATGTGAAACCAAAAAGATTTGTTTCAACTTATAGAGCTAAAATAAGGTCCGCAGATTTCATAGTATATTTGTAGTATAAAACGTATACTTGAGATTTCAAATCTGTCAGCATTAAATCATAAGTTCCAACAAACTTTCTAAAAATCCTGCTATAACTTCAATTGAATATATTTATTTAAATAAAAGATTATTAATTGCACAAGAAATTCTTACAGAATGCATTTGTGATCGATCGGATACAGAGATTGTATTATCGATGAGTCTGGTATATATATATATATATATATATATATATTACTTGAGCTGAGTGTTATATGAATCGTGTGAAGCACGTTGACTGTGTCTGTAGTTTCTATATGTGTTTTTTTATGTTTGTCAGTTTGGAACTGCAATTCAGTTACTATTGAGTTTGAGTTTTTGTTTGATCTATTGTAACGTTAGTTGAGAGTGTGATTGATTGGTTGACTGAGAGTAGTTGTGATTGTGTGCGTGTGTTTTTTGGTGTGGTAAAAATTTCTTGCCAATGGACGTAAATACTTAATAAATATACATATAGTAGTGTATATATGGCAGTACATTTGGTTATATCAAAAATTCGGGTGGTCTACACATTATCAATTTGATCCGAAACACACGCGCTATCTATCCGAGAAAGTTTTGTTGTCTATTTGAAGCCGAGCGCTTTATCTATCCTATGGCTTCAAATAAATGAATCGTCAGTGTTCCTCGGGCGGTGTACGAAACTCCGATATCCAATCGGTAACGCGCAATCGAAAGATTTCGGTTTTGGTCAAGATCCAATCGCGATACTGATGTGGTATATACTCGACCAATTTATCTGCAATATCTGGATTCTTAAACATTATCATGTAGATAATCAGCACATTGAGCATAAAGAGCAGCATGAAGGTCATCAAGGATGAGAAGGCAACGCCCGATAAAGAAGTAAACCAGCTTCTGCCATTTGTTGTCGACTTCTTCTTTTGATTGCTCTTTTGATTTGTGACTTTGGTGGTGACAGTGTGCACGGGTTTAATGGTCAGTTCATTTTCTGCTGCAGCTCCGGTTTTCTTCGATTTATTTGACTTTTTGTTTGCCTTGTTTGACTTCTTGTTAGCTTCACCACCACCACCACCGCCATTGACCTTTACTCCAGTGCTGTGGTTGGAGTTGGAGCTGGTACTGCCATCGACATCACCGGCGCCTGCCATTTGGGCCGTATTCAGGTTCTGTTGACGTTCTCGCTCAATGAATTCCGATTTGAAGTTCACACAAACGTTGACCTGCAAACAAATTGTACATAAAATGAGTGCTTTTCACTTGACAGTCAAGTGTCCACTTGGCTTACAGTATTCTTGGCCGCCTGTTGGCAGTCCTTCAATGTCGAGCAGCGACCAACAATTTTCTCCCAGGCTGGTGTCAAAGGATTGCCCTTCAAGTCCAAATAGCGCAAGCGACTCAAGCGTCCGAAACTCAAAGGCAAATGCTCCAATCTATTATTGTACAAATCCAAGTGACGCAGATGCTCCAACTGTCCAAAGTCATCGGGTAAGGAGCGTATTTGATTCTTACTCAGATCAAGCTTAACTAGTCGTGTGAGTGTCGTAAAGTTGCGCTAAAAAATAGGGAAATATTTTCAAAAATTGCTTACTGAATAATTAGCTTTAATGAACTTACGCCAAGTGTGATCAGACGATTGCTGGACAGATCCAGGAAGGTAACGCGTTTAAACGAAGCCTGCAAAGGTTCAAAATCAACTGAATATTGTGAGTTCAATTTCAAACAGGATATGTTCAGAAACCGATAAAAGAAACCCCCGAAAAATCAACCATAAATTTGGCAACTTTCCCATGCCAGTCAGTGACCGACCAACAGTCCAGAGAGGGGTGGTAAAAAGGCCCTGCCAAATCACAAGAATCAACCCCTGAAGCACATACAGTCGGTCCAATAATTATTTTGACAAAGACTTAAACTTCCATACATAATTCTTTAACTTTCAAAAGAGCTGAAGCCTAAAAATTAAATTAGTTTTTTTTAATGGAATTCAAGTTTTCTATTTATATTTACATGTTTTATTTAATTTTTCCTACGATAGTTTATTGTATTGTATTTATTGTAATTTAGGATATATTTTTGTATACAATTATAATTTATTTTATTTTAATTAACTTTAAGCTACTTTAGTTAACCGAAATTCATTTTAATTTATTGCCATTTAATTGTTTGAAATTTTATTGCATTAAATTTAATTTTATTTTGTTTTAGATTAAGATTCTTTTAATGATTTCTTTTTTGAACTTGTAAAAATAATAAAACTTTTTTTTTTGCTAACTATAGTATGAAAATTATTTTTCATACAATACAATTACTTGAGTAACTGTAAACAACCACACACTCTCGCACATACACACACAGCAACCACACAGCTCCTTTATGTGGCGCTCTCAAGTGTAAATGCAATGCAGTCAACGTCAGCGTTAATTGCAAGCCAGCCGGCAACAACAACAACAAGAACGAAAACAAAGACAAGAACGACAACACCGTCATTTATATCACTGTTAACGTAAGCGAGATAGCCTATAACTGGCTAGACTTCTGGCAGACTCGGCATCGCGTTGTTTGCGATTGCATTTACTCTTTGGCGTTGGGGAGGCAATGGGGGCAGAACTACATCGTGGGAGGGTCAGGTCAGCTAATTAGCTATGCATTGATATTATTGTAATTAGTGGCACCCCATAAATTGCTTCGTTTCCCATATACTTACAATTTCACGCACTGGGATTTCAGTAAGTTCGGACAAGCTGAGATCACAGTGTTCATCCTTCACGCGCTCCTTCACATTCACTTTGACTTTGTCTACGCCTTTTGGCATATTTGCTGTGTATTTTGTGTTAATTTGTATTCTATTTTGTAATTAATAAACGAAAGTCCGACACAATTTTGAATGCCCACTATTCGAAATGAAAACCAAAACACAGCTTGCACTTGCTGCCGGTTGTGACCAAGGCTGCCACCCGGACAAATTTATGAACTGGTTCGGTTTTTAAAATAAATGAATAGGTAAATTTCCAAAAGAACGGTATTTTTAAAAAGTCTACATTTTCTTACATGCTATTTTATTTTAAAACTAGAATTTAGGAGAATATATAGAATTTGGTCGATATTTTTATTGTTTTTATTAAAGATAATTATTGTTACTTCTCCCACCGAGAGTTGACTCAATGTTTAAAATATGTACCTTTAACATTCTCGTATTTCGAAATCTTTGTCTATTATCTTAATTTATTGCAAAGTGAACATTTAAATTGTTTACCGCTGATACAGTGAAAAAAGCCAGATCTAACTATACAATGTCTAAGTTGGCAACAGTAATGAATCGTTGCATAGTACAACAGTGTGGTAACGCTTTGCGCAGGTCCCCAAGCAATCTGATGGTATTGACGTCATATATTGAAACATGCATAGTTCCGATTTTTTTTTAATAATAATCCAATCTTATTAAGGCATAAAATCGCCAAGCTTACAAATAAAGCATTTTCAAAAATATGCAATGCCAAAACTTTTCAGACACACTGAAAACGTCAAGGTTACAGCAACACTGTCAAGTAATAAAGTGATATGCTTTTGTTTAAAATTTTACATTTATTTTGTAAATTTTATTTTTTAAAAATCTGCGTATCTAAACAGATTTTAGCTGTTGGTCTAGTTTAGTCCTCCTCCTCTTCGGCAGCAGCACCGCCACCACCTTGGTTCTTCTTCATGTTCTTCCTCTTAACGCGTCCAGGACGGCCGCCACCGAAGGGCGATTTGAGGGAGAAGTCAATGTGCTTCTGCGAGTCCAAACGCACCACGAATGATGGGATGTTGACCACTTGCTTGCGCACACTGCATAAACAACAATAAATAAATATTTATTAATAAAATGTGGAATAACTTAGCGCGACTGCTGTACAGTTAGAGCAAAATTGTGTTCAGTGCAACTTACGCAAATGCAGTTAATGCATTATGGTTTGAGTAATCGCTAGAGGATTAACTGCACAACCAAAAGACGTTGAGAGCCGGTGCAAGTTTCAAGAACTTGTTCGACTCCCAAGTGGTCTTACTGAACATTTTTTAGATATAAACAATTTGTTTTGCCTTGCGACGCTTTCATCGCCGCTTGTCCAAGCGATATTTACCGAATGTGACGCTGGCGGATCAACACACGTGCGTGATGGATAGACTTGGCCAATCCAAGCTTGAACACTTGGGTCTGCAGACGACGCTCCAAGAAATCCTCAATCTTGAGGCCCAACACGTAATCGAGCTTCATGCGAGACTCGTCCAAGACACCAATGCGCACCAGACGACGCAGCAGAGCATTACCTTAAAGATGGGAAATTAAAGTATTAGTTAGATTAATTCAATTAAAACAAATTACATTTTTGTAAATTGTATACTCAGTGTGTATTGGTTAACGTCAATGTGTTTGTTTCAGACAAGAAGTGTCAGATTATTTTATTTGTTTAATACAATTCATCATAAAGTGGTTAGTGTAGTAAAACAATTCGATACATAAACTGAATAACTGATGTATTTACATCACTGTTATTTAAAAATATTAAAATATATCTATCGATTTATTTTAAATCACTACTATGATGCAATGGAGTTTGCCTACACTAAAACATACCTTGGAATAGACGCTTCTCGTCCTTCTCATCCAAAGTGAGCAGCTCACGGGCAGCCTTACGGATCTTGGCCAAAGCGTATTTCACACGCCACACTTCACGCTTGTTGCGCAGACCATATTCACCAATGATCTTCAACTCCTGATCCAGACGCGCCTTTTCATAGGGGCGACGGGGAGTCACATAGGTCTTTGAGAAGACCGAGGGTATGCGGCCGTTAACCATGATTCCAACAATTCAACCGAATGCTGTAAAAAATATATGAAAAACATGCGCAGAGTTTAGATTTAATCGTCTTATTTAACTGCCATCTCTTCACATTTCTCTAAATTTATAACATTTAATTATTGTTACGTTAATATTGCAGCATTTTTGGTTAATATTTTACACAATTTCAATTAATTTATCTTTAATTTGGATTTTAAATTGCAGCTCAAATTTTTTACGTACGTTCGGTCTGATGTTTCCACTGAAAGAAAGAGTAAGAGAAAATTTTGGTTGTCAAGTAGGTTGCGTTGCCACACCGCTTTCTGGGATCCAAAGTTGCCACACCTTTTGGATTAAATGGCTACACCCTTACAGCTGCATTGCTGCCAACTTTTTAGTAGAAAACATGTGTTACTGAATGGAAAACATTATTGCGGGCCCTTTCGAATAGGTTTAGAACAAATAATGATAGCAAAAAATTAGATAAATATATATTTAAAGAAGTGTAAAGTAAAGTGCATTGAACTTTGAAAATAGCCGAAACTAGTAACAAAATAGTTCAATTGGCAACAGTGTCTAAAGCTTCATAAACCAATTTTTTGCAAGTAATTATGTGTTTTTAGTAATATGGCAACGCCAGAATAATAAATGCAAAACGGCGCGCGTTGTAAATTTAGTGCACTTGAATTCCATAAATATTATACAATTTTATATTGAGTAGTAATGATATTGACATGTGCTTTCCATGTTTTGAAGGCTCCTACTCGCAACTGCAAAATGTAATTTCCTTTCGGTGCAGGTATCTCGGATAAAGTTCCTTCATTGTCAACGCCTTTTAAAATTATATAGTGCTGTGAAAAATCATATTATTGATTACAAATTTATCTGATATTAAAAGATATATACCAGGTAAGGACAGCTCTGATTAATATTTGTAAATATCTTATAATGTTATGCAACATAACTTAACAATTTAGTCGCAATGCTATACAATTTAAAACTGTCAAAGTAACAATATTCAGTGTAATTTTGCACTCAACATGTGAAATTGCTTAGTATTTACTCTAATCTAAAATCTTTACCGATTACTGGTTTCGAGCTCTTGCATTCTCAATTGTTATATAATATAATGTGTATATAGTTGTGTAGTATATGACTGAAATTTTATTCAATTGATCGATATATAAATACATACTTAATTTTGTAGATATGTCAGACATTTGAGCTTAATTTATATTGCTAAATATTTTAACATCTGCTTTCCATTTTCGGAAGGCAGCAACTCGTAGCTGTAACATGTATTTTCCTTTCGGTGCAGGTATCTCAGATAAAGTTGCTTCATTGTCGACGCCTTTGAAAATTATATCGTGCTGTGGTGAAAACTCCGAGAATTAGTCATTGAATTAACCAATTTCAATAGACATATGTATATACACGTACCTGATAAGGGCAGCTGTGATTTAAATTGGAATATTTGTTATAACGCGCAGTAATAAAGCTGAAAAGTTTTGTCAAGAAGGATTCTCGCTTAAAAGCACAAAAATCGAGGGTTTCATTTAAAATGGGAATTCGGTAGGTTTTTGATATTTTATATAAAGTGATGCCCAGCTTGAAAAAGCAAGAGAAGTTGAATAAAAGAAAATATAAATACTTTACTTCAATAAAAAAATTAGATTAAATTGAAGAGTAAATTAAAATGAAAACGGAAACATATTCAAGTTACTATTACTTACAGTTACGTCATCGATGGGTTCTTTATAACGCACTACCACATGAAAATTCAATTTGGTTCGTCCATTTTCATCGCTTTTCATTTCACAGCTTTTGAAATAGCTAAATTTCGGGTCCAATGATATGCATTCTGATTTAGTGACTGCAAAGAATTTTCCTTCAGTTGAAATTGTAAGGACTAGTAGTAGAAATAGAATCCACATCTTTGAATCCATCCGTATTCAATCTGTTTTCAACTTGACACTTGATGTGACTGTCTTTGGTAAAAGTCTGCAAAATTTCGCAGTTCGAAATTGCTTAAAATTACTCAAATCTATAATCTTTACCAATTGTTAGTTTCATAATTTGGCATTGCTTTTTTATTATATAATATCGTATGTTATATTGTGTATTGAGGCGCATGACTGAAATTAATGTTAATCAGATCGCAATACATATACTTAATATTTGAAACGTCAAATTTTGGAGATAACAACTTTTATAGCCAGTAATAACTCTCAACTGGTTATGGGTATATTATCTAAAATAGATCACCATTATATATCCAGTCGTTAGTTATAATTAACAAAATTGCTACATTTTAGGCGGTTACTATTTCATGTGAGTTGAAATTTCTTCAAAAAAATAAAAACATTTCCTTGGGAAATACAGTTACTATGATTATAATTTATTTATTGTCTAGCATAATTAAATTTAAATGTAGCATCGACTCAGATACTGACATGATGGATATTTGGACTTACATAACTATGAAAAAGTTTATTAGTAGTTTTATTTTTTAAATTTTCTACACTGTATTTTATGTAATGGCTCAACATGTTGTTCCTGTTGTTGTTCCTGTTGCTGTTGTTGTCGTTGGCCATTGGCCCGAGAAAGTTTTGCAATAAAATGGCAACAGGCAAAATATTCTGCATTAAGTTGATGTTGCACAAACTTCAAGTCAATTGCACTGACCACAAAAGCAAAGTTGCAAAGTGGCGCACAGCCATTTTACATTTGCCATTGCCACTTCCCATTTGCCTGCCACATGTGGCACAATGTAGAACATGCCACAATGCGCCATTAAACGTTTGATGCATTGCATGTTGATTTGTTTTATTGTATTAGTTATATTGTTGGCTATAACTTAGCAGCAGGTGGCAAATGGCAATTTGTAGTTTGTAGGTGGCATGTGGCATGCAGCTTGTTGCGTGACTTTTAAGCTGCCACTTAAATCAATGTACATTTTAATTTGACAAATTATGATTTTATCACGGGCAAAGTTTAAAATTCATAATTTTTAATAGCATCGCTTGAGCTGCTCCTTCAACTTTGGCAACCTCATAAAGCGCAACAAGTTTTATTACAATCGTTCACTTTTTTTTTAAATAACCTACAATTTATTGCAGATTTATATCCGTACTTTAATTTAAAATTAAAAGCTTAAGATTTAAGTTTGAGAATTCTCAAAGTTTACAAGTCCACATTTTTGTGGAATGAGTTCATCGAAAGTTAAAACTTGAGATTTAAAATATTTTCTAAAGCTTATTTATGGAGATTTCTTTTTCTGAGTGTACATTTAAACCTTTGCCATTTGTGGCCGGATTTGTCTACATTATTAACCATTATTGTCTGGGCAATTGTTGTTGATTGACTTTGAACTGCTGACTGTTTCTCTTGGCCTTTAGCCTAAGTGCTTTGTTAATTGTTGCATATTCAAGTGTTTTTCATTTGCAAATTGCTTGGCTCTGTTGGGATTTTTCTTGCTTTTAGCTTGAAATTTCTCTTGTAGGCTTTGAAAAAATGTTCGCCTTATGTGCGCCGACAAAAACTTGTCGTTTCATTTATTTTCGACGGCATTGGCAACATGTGTGCAACGTGTCGTATGCGTGTTGTGCCATAAATTATGCCCCCAAAAAGTAGTTTAGTTTTTTTCTATTCTCTTTTTTTTACTTTGGGCTGTTTAAGGATCTACACTGCTCAAGGACATGCTGACAGGCGTGTATAAATAACTGAACTAAGCAAATGGCACAAAATGCCTGACGATAAGATGTATAAAAAAAAATGGGGGAATAAAGCGAATAAGAAAAGTTGACTTGGTCTTAGCTTGAACCGGAAACGGATATACAATTTTAGTAATTTTCGTGAGTGACCAAAAGAAATGTTCAAACAAAAAAGGGAAATTGCCAAAAGTAACTCAAGCCAAAGTAAAAGTTTTGGTACGGCACGTTGCAGATTTAATACCCTAACAGAAAACTGCACAATATTTTAATATATTTTAATTTCTTAGTTGCAATTGACATTTTTTAATTTTTAAAGACCATTTCATAATGATATTTAATTTTTCCTGTAAATCATTTTTTTCTACTGCTGTTTTTTATATTGATTTCGTAGTTATGTACAGATTAAGTCTGATAAGCCGAATTTGTGTAGATCTATGAATAAATGGAATGAAAATGGATAGCTTTAAAACTAACAAGGTTTTCTTAAAATTAAACACTTTAGTGGATTAATAATAAACCTAAAAATTGGAAATCCCTTTTTTCACATTATTAAATACCTTTTAAGAATAAAATAAATTGTATTAGTAATTTTAAAAGAAACTTGAAAACATAATTTTGTTAAAATTTTTTGAATTCTCTAAACTTTTAAAATAATTCTACTATTTTAAAAATTAATGTCTAATAATATTAAATATTATTATAATTTCTTAATATTTAATTTCATTGTGATCTGAGATGCGTTACATATTTTGCAGACAACATTTGTAATACCCTTTGCAAGGGCATAAACAACTTAAAGCTTAGCAGTTGCTCAACAATTTGTGGGCTGCCCTGCAGCTTGTGTTTTGTATTTGTTTTTATTGGCGTGAAAAATGTAATAATGGATTCTCTTTTGCCTACAAACACACACATCAACTGTTGTCATGTGTGTGCGTGTGTGTATCTTGGCATTGGCCTCTGCCATCATTGTCCTTGCGCCTTTTTGGCCATTGTTGTCCTCAGTCTCGCCTGTGTTGGCCAAACAATATTTTGCTTTCACTTTATGTGCATTTCTGCGCTATGTTTTTTCTTGGGTTCCGTCTACTTTTTATGGGCCTCAGTTGATGAAGTTATATGTGGCCCGGCTATATTCTCCATTTGCTCCAAGTTTATAGTGCTTGTATTTTAACTATTCGCTGTCCGGCAAAATGGCCGCCTTGGATTTGTGCTTCACAAAAGTGTTGCCTACTTTTTGGGGCGATTTGTAATGAGCCCGAATTGTGGCTCTATTTAATGGATCAATATGCAAGTTGAACTACAATCTTGAATGTAGTGCATTTAGAGGTCTACTTACGCGACTTGCTGGATTGCTTTATATTCCCTGTACGCACTGATGGATTTGAAAGAAGTATGCTTCAATTGGAATAGCTTTGGTTTGACATGGACGTTGTCTTTATACAAAAATTAAGCTGGGTATATTTTAGTTGATCATTTTTTTAAATATACTTCGTCTTGCTTTCTACCCCTCTTCCTTTCATCTGGTCTCTTGGCCTTTTGTCAAGTTGGGCGCGTGTGAAAATGTGCCTAAGGTCATGGCCGTGAGTGTGTACAAAACTCTACGAGCAATTTCGTTTATTGAAAGCACTCAGCAGTGTCGAACACACACACACAAACACACACACCCGATGAAGAACTATGCATGGATATTTGTGACTATGGCACATTTTATTTAGTTGATTTTCCTTTGCTGTTCCGCATAAGGCAAATACTGAATCCATATTGCTTTTGGCATCGAATTTGGCAAGTGCTTTTCAAAGTTTTACTACAAACTATATTTTTGATAATTTGTTTCTACACTCAAAAAATTATTACTCGTTTTTTAGCCTATAGTTTAGAAATTTGCCTTGCCGATTTCAATATAAGATAGAACATTTGTTTCATAATTTTAAAGATCAAGAAACTATTTTCTAACGCATTAGCTTACTCTTCGAACTTTGTTTCTCCATTTCACTAGAATAATATCTGCAAATAGAAACAAACAAACAATATGAATGGATATTTAATAAAAATACATTTTTCGTATGGAGATAAATGAAAATTTTCTAAGTGTACGCTTTTTATTTTCAATTATATGCAAAAGTCACTAAACCATTTTACTTTCGATTCGCGTTTTGCGATTTTTTAGTTTTTGCATTTTCACTTGACAAAGCAAAAAGAAGTGATGGAAGGGGAGGGAAGGCAAGGGGAGATTGATGCACTCAGTTATAAAATCGAGTTTAGTGCAGTTGAGTAAATAGCACTGGCAAACAGCATAAAAAGAGGAAAGCACGAGGGTTGCCAGTGAGGTTTGATTCGCCACAAGGGACTGCAATTATTGATTTGTAGCATGTTTGCTGTAAATGTTATTGTTATTGTTGTCGCATTTGAGTGACGTTGATTGGATTAGCATTTGCACAACGCATAAATATTTATGAACATAAGCTGTTCCATCAAATTCCGTTGCCCCGCACAACTAAGGAACTCGCTGATTGTTGGGCAAACAAATAAAGTTTTTCCTAGATTTTTTTTTGACCTCACAGTTTTCCTCCTGTTTTATTTTCCCAGTTTTCTGCTTCTCTCTCAGTTCGCAATATTAATTTGTTTGCTGGCTGTTGCCACTTCAACATCGCCCTCGCTCTGTTCTATTGTTATGCCCCATGCCACATGCCACATGCCTCATGGTTCATGCCACTTGAATGTGCCTGCACACGTGCTACACGTTGTGTCCTGCACAAAGGTTTTGACAGGCATTTTAGGGTCCTGTTGTTGTCCGGTTTGGTTGCCTGGTTTTTGGGGCTACTGACTAAACAATTATACGCTTTTGATACCCTAGAAATTGTTTGAGAAACAGAGCATATGTATTTGCTTACAATATATGTGATGAAATTTGTGAAATATTTAAAGAAATGCTTTTTAATGTTTCTAGACTATTGCGATGAATTTTATTAATGTTTTCCATTTTTAAATAGTAACAGGCAGTGTTGGAAAATGAAACAGTATTGTCTAAAAAGTGTGCCAAGAATAAATAAAGTGCTAAAATAGAAAGCATATTTTAATTGCGGAAGTTTACTATTTGTATTTATTTCCAAAATATGTCCTATTTTAAAATGTTAAATGAAAATAAAAAATTGTCTTAACATGAAAAACCAGCAAATTAGTTTTGTTTGTTTAAAATATTACGAGTTTAATTTAAAAAATAATGTAAAATGTAAAAGGATCTGGAGGAGGATAAACAGATTTTTGAATATCACAAGAATTATCAGAGTACTTTTTCCATTTTCTCTCATTTTAATATTCAGTACGTCATTGGACTTATTAAATTATTTGTCATACTTTCAAAATGTATATTTTTAATTTTCATATTTATAATGTCAGGAGATAGCTATTGTCAGTAAAACATTTATGAATAAGCTACAAGGCGGAATGAAAGATAATACTTGTCTTTTTGCAAAGTACACAGTATTTCAGGTGTGTGGCATGCTCAAAGATTTTCTTTGCTGCTTTTACATCCACTTAAAATGCCTGCATGTATTTGAGTGCGTGTGTGTGTGTGTGTATGAGGGGCATATGTGTGTGTGCTTAGACAAGCATGTTAATTGAGTTAGTTTTTATCGCATCCATTTAATGGCAATGTGTTGATGATTAGTTAAGCTGCAAATATAACAAAATATATTTTTATTTGCGCCATCAAATGTAATAAACAAGAATTTGAATTACCTTTAGTATTGTCCATAAAATGTGTATAATTTATTTGATCAATTTGAAGCGCTGCTTGCTGTATTTAAATAGACAAGAGCTGAAGCTGAAGAGCTTGTTGAGCCAAGCAAGTGTTGCCAATATCAAATGTGGAATAGAAATATCCATATATATATATAGCTATATAGATATATACGTGTATGACAGTCACATGAGGCACTTGACAGCAGCAAACAAACATGACAGACACTTGACACACAGTTGAGCTGAGCAGCAATTGACACCCCAATTGACAAATATGTGGCATGATGATGTTGATGTTGAAGTTGCAGGCAACACATTCTCTCTTCAACTGAATACAGATTAGAAATTGACTTGCCATTGAATTGCGCTACTTGGCACGTAAATTATTGATGATTGCTACTTGAAATTGGCACAAAAAAAGCTAACTTCATGCCATTAAGCCCACAAATAGAACCAATTCAGACGTTAGCAGAGTAAAAGAAATTGAATTTCAAATGAAACTGAGCTTTGATTACTTTCTGCTCATAAATGCATAACATTTATGCTTAATGTCACGTTTGCTATTTAATTTGATGAGGTTCTACTTAGCGTATGCGCAATTTTTAGCAGCCCAATGTCTAAAGACTTTTAACAAAATGAAACTGAAAGTGTTTATTAATTTAATGTTAATTTTCACAGCTTTTTATATTAGTTTACATGAAATGTAACAATATTACGTATACGTAATAAAATAATAAGTTGAGTTTTTTTTGTATTTAGCGCTATTATTTAAATAGATGTTAAGTAAACACATATTATTATAAATGTAATATAAATGTGTATATACTTCACAATATTTTTCTTGAATAATTTGATAATAATTGAATAATTAGATCTCAATTTCTACATTCTTTTCCAGTTTAACGCAACTGGCAATTATCATGCAGCTTTTTTAACACAACAAATCCAAATAAATAAATTTGCTTATTAAACAAGCAACTCATCGCACGCTTATTTTATTTTGAAAAAACACTGAAAATAAAAACTGTGTTTGCCGGATAGAATACTTAGTACCGAATTTCTCAAATTTTGCATAATTTTAGCAGGAATTAAATTCTTAATATTCTGAATAACAGACTTACAATTCAATTGCCTCTCTAATTTAATTCTGGTTTAAAAAATACAATCTTGACTATTACAAAATTAAAGTTTTTAAAACTTATTCCTAAATTTTCTGAAATTTGACTGAATACCAGATACTTTTAATTTTTTTAGTATTTGCAGTATTTGTTTTTTTTTATACAATTTTTGATTATTGTAAGAAACACTTAATTCTGAATTGGGGAAATTTTAAGATTTTTCAGTTTGATTTTTAGAATAGATTCTTTTTGTGCAGTGTAGTTTTCAGTTGATTTGTATGCCACGCACGTTGTCAGCTCAAAACAATTGTGGCGAAAACCTGACTCGCAACTATTTGGATGACAGGCTGACGCCTTTTTTTGATAGAAGGCAGAAGACAGTGGGCGTGGCATGTCGCATGTGGCATGGCATTCAAATTCGCCAAAAGCTGTCAAATTTCGCGCGCAGCGCAGGCTTTTTAATTAGAGCGACAAGTTTTGCAGAGACCGAACGAGAAAGGAAGGAAGGAAGAGTGAGAGGATAGAAAGGAGAGCAGAGTCGTCTTTAAATGTGTGCACGCTTTAATGTGTCTGACAGCTGGCGAAAAGGAGTCGAAGACAGAAGTAGAAGCTCCTTTTATTTTCATATATATGCGAGTCACGCGGCGTCTTTCAAACTTGGCATTAAATTTCAAATGAAATTGCTGCTGTCTGCAATGTGATATTTACACAGCATGTGTTAAAAAATCAGCGCCTGACAGCATTTGTCCATATCACGTATTCGCATCGTTGTCACAGTGTCTGCAAACTATCTGAGCGAAAATATAACTTGCCAATTTATATATCTATCGCTTGAAGCCTTAAAGTGGCTTTAAGCTGCAAGAATTAAATTAATGTCACTTGAATATCAAAAGTAATGCAATAAAAATTCATATTAGTTCTTATTAGTTAAATCAAAGTTTATTAGAATTATTTCATAAATATTAAATCAATTGATTTTGATATCTATTACTTTAATAAATTATTATTGATATTAATTAATAAAAATTCATACCTAAATAAATATGCAGTATGCAAACATCTAAAATAATGCTTAGAAAATTCACATTTTTCAATATTATTTAACTCAGTTATCCAGTTTAATAAATAAATACTCAATAAGTTACAAATCTATGATATTTGGGTTAATATACATTACTTATATTTGAATTACTATAAAAATGAATTAATAAATATTGAACATTTGCATTATTCTATTTTATTTAAACTACTTATTATTATATTAAATGTATAAAAATAAAATTTGTAGTTTATTTAAATGTTTATGGCGTTAAAAATACTTGCCAATCTGATAACAGTGGCGGCTTTAAAACAGCTTTCGGCCGAAAAAGGAAAAGTCAATAATGTATTACGTATACGTCACTCAAACTTCAAACGTTGCTTATTTTGATATACATAAATACACCGAGTTAATTCGAAGGCAAAGTCATGCATAAATCTGTTTAAAGTAAAGACGAACTTTCGAATACATAAATAACGTAGCATATGCAGGATAATAAGGATAATGTCTTGTTGCCTTCTGCCGTCACAGTAGCTGTCAAAATAAATAAAATAAAATAATATAAAATATGTGTGTGGAGCTGCCATCGTATCGAGTCTGAGCTCAACAGCCTCATCATCATCAGCGGCATCAGCTTCAACCTCAACGTGCTCAGGACAGCTGCTAAAATGTTTGTCAAGGTGCAAATTCAATAAAAATAAAAAAAATACCTTGACTTTATTCCTCTCTTTTTTTCCTGCTTCGACATTTGCTGTCGAAGTAAAAGTCAACAAACTTTGACGACCTTATCGAGTCGTTGTCACGCCCCATGACCCTCGTAACGACCCCCCGCCCCTCGCTCCTTTGATGATGGGCGTGTCATTTAGTTTGCCTGTTTGAAAATTATTAAAATTTGGCCTTTGTGTGACATGAAAATAAAAAGTCGCAAATGTGATGCAAGACGGCTTCCGCTTCACTAGCAAAACTTTTCATTGGTTTGCACAATATTATGACAATAACACACAGATACACACAGTCACAGACATAGCTAACAAATGGCCAAAGTTCTAGGTAGTTGAACTAGAAGAAGACGACGAAGACGAAGTTTTATCTTTACGCTTGGACAGAGCTTGCGGCATCCGAAGTCGGAAAACAAAACAAAGCCATAGCAACAAAGTAAATTCCACGGCAATGAAGTGTAAAAATAACAAAAGCTGCTTCTTACACTGTTACAAAATAAAAACAACAACCAAATAGTACAAATAAATACAACTGTAATTGATTTTTATTAGTGAAGATTACACAAATTACACTCTAATTTAACTTTGAATACTTATAATACTAATCTAAAAGTTCAAGTTAATTTAATTAAATGAAGTGAGAACAAAAACTAAAAAGAGTCTCGATTGCATATTTTTTATAGATTTAAATTATATTAATAATTTAATATAATATAATAATATAATAATAATATTAATAACAAAATTAAGAAAACAAAATTTAATCGATTTCAAATTAAATTTGTTTCGTAAATATATTTTTATATATATTTTATTCAAGTCAATATAAAAAGTTCTATGATATAAAGTTGAAGTTATAAGAAAATAAATATAAGAACTCAAACAATTAAAAAAATTTTTAATTATTATTGTATTTTACTTTACTTTGACAAAAAACCGAAATAATTTTAGTTGTAAAAATATTATAATACCTATATTAAATATTATATGAGTAAAAAAAGAATTAACTAACTATAAAGTATATTAAATATAAATATTATAATACCTAACTTAAATATAAAATAAATCTAAGCTTAATATGAAATATATCTAACTGAAATACATTCAGTTTTCAGTTTGATTACAGTTGATATCTTCTAAATCTAAGTACTCAAATATTCAAATCAAACTGGAAATATTTCAGTTGTGCAGTGTATTTTCTTTCAGTGCATCGCCAGCTCTCACCTGGCTAAGCTTCTGTACTATGTGTCCTGCTGCTTCTGCTTCTAGTTGGAATTTAATTTCACAACAATAGCTCGACTTTCAACTCATCCCCAAGTTTCCCATTTCTCGCTTCAAATTGACCAAAAAACTTTGGGTTTAAAAATTTTCTTTTAAAGCTTTGTCGTCGTTTGTATCCTTGTTGTTGTTGCTGTTGTTGTTGTTGTTGTTGTTGGCTTTGGCTTTTAACGCACATTAAGTCGGAATGTGTCCTGCGCTGTTGCCACAGTCAGTTCCTTTGGCGGCCATTTCTTATGGCCATTTGCACTTTTTATTGACTCGCCGCGTGACTCTTTCCGCTTCCTAACTTCCCATTTTTTTTATTTTATTTTACTTTAGTTCATTTCTTTATTTTTTGGTTTCCCTGTCACGTGTCACAGCAACATTTTCCCCCAGAGTTTTCTTTTTTCTTGCTTCCTTGCAATTGCTTTTAACTCTCCGTTTGTTGTTTGCTCTAATTAGAGATCCTGCATCGTATGTGCATGTGTGTGTGTGTGTGTGGCAATTAAAATTGTTTGCAATTTGCACGTGCCTCTTTAAATGCAATTAAATTCGTTTAATTAGTTTTAACGACAGGCATTTTGCACTTCAACTTCTTCACTAATCGCTGAAAGGCTTGCTCAGCATTTTTTTAATATTATTTTAATTGCCTTTAAATAGGCGTAAAAGTAATTAACACCATTAACAGGCAATTAAACAACATCTGAAATGATCAATTTGCATTTCAAATACTTTCTAGAATTTTGACAGATTTGTATTGGCCAAAAACAAATCAATTTAGTTAAGATTAAGAACGCAAAGTATTTATATATATAAATAAAATAATTTTCACCTCTTTGTCTGTATTTAATTGATGCAATTAGAAAGAAACGTTAATTTCAAAAAGTTGCTCTTAACATTATTTAATAAATAACTAAAGAAATGAATACCAAATGTTACATTTGATAAATTCATTGTAGATATATTGATTGAAAATAATTTTACTGGCGCAATTGCATGTCAACATTTTACGTCTGTTAATGGTTGAAAAACTCAATTAATTGGCTTATGACGCATAAGCAACGTTGCCAAAGTTATCAATAGGGGGATGCCGTAAAATATTGATATTTCTGGCTGTAATTATTCGATGTCCTCATATATACCTGCTTTAAGCTGTAAAAAAGTGAAACTTTATGCCATAAAACTGCAAACGTTGCTCTTGATATGAATAATATAATTATATGCAATTAGCGGACGCAAAAATGTAATTAATTTATTTATGAAAAACTTCTGAATTGTTGAATTTGCATATTATTTTCATATTTGACCTCTGATTGAATTTGCTTGAGCAAAAGCTGAACTTATTGATATATTACGCATACGCATGCTGACAATCTGCCCGATGAATGTGAACCAAAAACAGTCAAAGTTGACTGTGATACACAATGTAAAGCATTATAAAATAATGACAAATATTTTATTTGATGAGAAAGTTATTTTTGTAGTCAATGAACAGTCGTTAAATTTGTAATTCATTTAAAGTGCTCTTTAAAAGAATTATTTTATAGATATTTAAAGTGCTTTTTCGACCTCAACACTAGAGTTAATTATTCATGTAATTTAAATTGAGTAAATGGCTAGTCCTTAAACAGGCGTTAAATTTATAAAAACTATAAATAATTATTATATTTATATTTAAAGTGCTCCATTTATATTTTTTTATTTTTCTCTACTCCAAAATGTAACCAAAAAATATTATTATTTTGTTTAAAATTACTTATACGTGAGCGAAGATGATTAGGCTTGATGTGCAGGCAGTTTGATGGATAGCAAAAGAACTATCAACGCATCCATCACTCTCAACATCAATCTTCAAGCTTTACCCTAAGCAACGGTGCGTATGCGTAATGTGCGCGCTGTCTAACGCCGCTGAGTGAGTTGTTGTTGTGCAATAGCAAGAACAGCAACAACAGCAGCAGCTGTCGAGGTGGCATCAATCCAAAAACATTGACGCTAATCGGCCGTCAATGGGCTACACATCCGTTGGTTGATTAAATTGCTGTGGATTTCATTGACGAATGAATAAAGGAACAAGCGAAAAAGGAGCAAAATGAAATGAAAATTCCGGCCATAATTAAGAGTGTTGTGCTGTCTGTGCCGGATGTGTCTGTTGAACATGTGTAAAATGCCTGAAAGGACACGAAGTGAAGGCAAATATGAGTTGCAGGACATGAGGCTGAATAGAAAATAGGGAAAGACTGCAGACAAGCAGCAAAAGTCAGTGTGTGGAATGTGTTCTGACAGAGGAGAAGTGACAGCTATGAGGGAGAATTTCAGATTCAGCAGAGCGAGACAGAGACACTGTTAAAAGGAGGGAGCGAGAGTGAGGAAGAGAGAGAGCAAAAGGAAGTTGTGAAGGAAGCCAACTGAGATTGCGACAACTGTGAAGGAAGCTGGGTAATTTCCATGACTTGCAGCAGGCAGCTGACCAGTGTTGACACTTTAGCTTTTAACTAGCAATATGTTAAGATTCTTTTAGCTAGAAACTTGACATTATTTAATATTTAATTGTCCTATTTAAATTGACAATAAAGCTTATTATATATCTATTTAAATTATGAAAAGTATAGATTTTTTAATGTATATACATTTTTGGCCACTTATTGGATTCTGCATTAAATTTGGAACTTTACATTTATTACAGTCAATATTTTATATAGTTTTCCCATTACACTTATATTTTTGAAACTTCAAGCTTTTATAACTTTGCGAAATCTTTATTGATTATCTTGCAACATGTTAATTATATCAATATTTAAACTCTTATTTTATTCTATATTATAATTGGAAAGTCCTATTATTTATTTATCTTATCTAATATTTCTATTACTATGTAAGCTCGATTCACAGCTTGAATAACCAACACTACTTTAAAATGAGCTTGAAAAATTGCAATAATTATTAGGCACTTTTACTTAATTTCATAGCTCAGTTTTCTGCTTAAACTAAGCACTTTAGGCGCTTTAAACGGTGGCAACACTGCCGCTGACCCGCAATGCAGCTAAAGGACATCGCAGGATGCTCGGGACAAATACTACAGTCTACTTATGTGCGCAAGTTAACAGGCAAGTGCAAGAGACAACGAAGTCTCACTAACTGGGAGTGTATGCAAAGTTTAACGTGGCACAGCTGCAGCTGCTGCACAGTTTTCGGGCATGTTGCATGTTGCATGGTGCATGCTGCATGTTTGTAGTCCATTATGGGGTAAATTTAATTTACTGCCAATGCAGCAGGAGCTGCAAGACCAAACCAAAAGCACAGTTGCCGTTGCACGCGATTGAAGACAGCGACTTTTACAGCAGGCAACTGGCAACTGCCAATGCCACTGCCACGGAATGGGGCAAGTTTACGAACGTAGACGTAAATTGATTTAAGTGCATGTCACAGCATATTGCCACAGCCGGAGTCACAGGACTCGTTGTGAGGTCCTGGCCAGTAGACGCTGCTTAAATCGTTTAACAAGCCCAGTTTGTTGCTTATAAAATTTGCTCGTAAACTGGTTTATGTGTTACACGACACACACACAGACAGACAGACAGACAGACAGAGATAGAAAGATAGATAGAGAGTGAGGGAGACAGTAATGGACAACTGTAACTTCATTTCAGTTGCCAACTGCACTCTAATCACATTTCGTTGAATTCGAAACCCGATTCGTAATTGGTTTACTCGACTGCAGCGTCCAGCGCTTAATGAACTTGTGCTAAAAGTGGCAAAAAACCCCAACGCAGATAAAACTAAAAAAGTAGAGTATTTATTTAATGGAGCATTGCAACAATAGAATAGCAGCCAAAACCAGCTCGACTGGGTTTTAAGTCTGGCCAAAAAACACAGCTGTCCTGCAAATTTAGAGACTGTTTCTGACAAGACTTAACACAATAAATCCAACAAAAATGTTACACCGGAAATATCGCAGATTTTGTATTATTAATTTAAACTCAGAATTTTATTATTAATGTTAGTTTTATATTTAACAAATTTAAAGTTAGAACCTGTAACCTAACTTCGAATTTTAATGGCATCCAAAGCTCTGAGCTAATAATATTACATTAATATGTATTCAATGTATCATAAAAAATTAAAATAATTATCACATTAATTAAAATTTTAAAATAATGTGTTTTAAGATTTAAGATCAATTAACATCTTAAAACTAAAGATCAATGTTTTAAAACTAAAGCTACTCATTTCAATTATAATTGAATAGTTATTATGAATTCTGAATTTTATAATGTTCAGTTGCATTAGTATTCCTTAATTTGTGAAGCTTAAACTTTTGGTTTTCAGTAAGGAAACAAATAATAATTTATATTTATAATAATTATCATAATAAATAAAATATACTACATCGCGTGTAAAGTAATCCGAGTGCGATTAATTCATTTAAGTGCGTTATATACTTTTGAATTTAGAAAACTTATTTGGATAAGCATTTTGTATTTAAATAAATATTGAGCTTATTTGGTTATATAATAAATAAGTCATTAACAATTAATGTATTACGATACATTATATTTGGCAAATAACTTCTAAAAATATATTTGTTAAAAATACCAATTTTTAACTCAACAATTTGGAAATGCTGTATTTTTTTTCAGTGTATAAACAACATGTCTGGCAACACATACGCCTTTCGTTGCATCCTTGTTTAACTTGGCCATAACTTTTGCCGCCATTTTCCTTTTCCTTTTTCGTTTTTGTGGTTGTTGTTGTTGTTGTTGTAGCACTCGGCGAATGATTTAAAACTTTTCTTGTTATTTTCGTCTTTAACAAGTTTTTCGCCGTGCTACGATTGCCACTCGTGAATACTATTTGAGCATCCAAAGTTGTAGGCAACAAATTAATTTAATGTCAGACACAAGACACAAAACTTGTCGGCTTGTGGTTTCATTGCTTGGCGGAAAGAGGTTTGATCCATCGACCCTATTGTATTTCCTTGGGCTTTAAATGATGTGCCAATGACATAAATTCATTTTAGGGCAGTGAATTCTGCTATAGCCAAACTTTATATGCTTCCTAAAATTTAAGGGTATAGCATAAACTAGAAATTTGTGATGGTTATTAAAGATTTAACAACGGGTACTAACCATAAAATGACAAAAGGTTAGGTTAACAGAAACAGAACTAGCTTAAAGTGGAAATTAAGCAGATGTAGCGAAGAGATAGACTAGATAGAGTAGAGATAGAGAATATAAATAAACGGAAATAGCGAGTAGCAAGTTAAGCAAGTGACGTGCAGAAAGAAAGAAAGGATTAAGGGTCTTACAGAAAGAAAAGCGTTTCGAGTAGCGAATAAGAAGACAATATTAAAATGAGCAGAAAATGATGATTTGATCGAAACTCATAAAGATAAGCGATTACAAATTTGCTGACTAACTCAGTAGTTAGTTTGTAATAGCGAGTAGAAGCTGGAAAGCAGCAAATGGAGAGTAACGATAAGTAATAAGTAGAAGAAAGTAAACAGTAAAAGTAAATAAACAGTTGCGAGTAACAATCTTTTATAAGCATATATAACTTAGAGAATAACTCAAACATAATATACAACAACTAGTAAAGTACAAACGACTAGAACGAAGAGCGAATAAACTACCTATGCTTTGATTATTCACATTTTCTTCCAGCCTAACGTCTCTATAATTTAAATACCCATTATTTATTTACACATAAATTAAACTTTTCTTGCATATTTATTTATAGTGAATCAACCGCTAAACTTTCATTTAATTGATGCTCAGCAACCATAAAAATCGGCTACTCATTAATTTCATTGGAAATGCCAATAGTCAGCATTGAGAGCAGTTTTAAATGTCGCGTGAGTCAAGCTTAAATCACACCCACACACACTCACTAATACACAATAATTCACACACAATAATACACACACTCTCACACAACTATAACCATTTTGAGTATCCAGTTGGCAACAAATACTGATTGCACTCACATATTCATTTAGATGGCATTACAACCATTTAGTCTTTCTTTGTTCCGCCTTTAAGCATCCCTCTTTCTCCTCCCCCTCTTGCTCTGGTTTCTTCCCTTTGGGCACTCCTTGAGCTTCGTTTGACCACCTTTAATAATTGCACTTGTCGACATTTGTTTTACACTGACCCCAAACGAAACCCTCTCAATTCACAGCATATTTTATGCTTTCGAGTTGAAAATGGCATAACATAAATTGCCCTCAATGTGTTCAGTAAAGAAATAAAAACTTTACATTTTATGCATTGTATTTTTACAGTGTATATGCTAAAGAGTATCACACTTTTCTCATGAACTATGTAACACAAAGTTATGAAGACTTTAGAATTCAATAAAACAAGTTGATTTAATATTATTCTTTATTATATTATTAATTATAATTTGAAAATAAAAAAAAAAAAAACATTGCTATTGCAAACGCTAAAAATTAATTAAAATTTTAACTGAAAACCAAAAAACTGATGTAGAATTTTTAAATTGCGACCTGGAATTGAACTTTTAACTTTTTTGTACAACCTTTGAGGGCAGAAAATGATTAAAAATAAATTTATACTTGCAAATGAAAACATTAAAATATTTATTTTGATTAAAAATTTCAACATTTATATTTTAAAGTATTTGATTAAATAAATATGCGCATAAACAAATTTATAGATCGTAAAATAAATAGCATTTTATGCAGCGAGAAGGTTATTACTTTCGATATTGTACTGAAATAGAGTAAGTGTTACTTAGTTAAATGGTGAAGCGAATCTTATAGGGAATGCAGAGTTCGTTATAGACCGATAAACTTAATGTTTCTCTCTTGTTTTATACGTAGACGTATTTATGCGTCGAGCAAGTAAATCGTTTGTTGCCATATAAATCGTTATACGCTTTGGTTTTCTCCTTTATTTTTTTTTCTTCTCATTTTGGTTTTGTTTCATGTCTCTCTGTCTCTCATTCTATGTGTGAGTGTGTGTGTGTTTATTCTGGCGAATTTATAGCTGTCCATTTCCACGTTTGCTGAATTATTGTAAACGTAAATTGAAAATAGCATAGCCAGAAAAAGAATGAAATAAATAAATACGAGCATTGCAGTTGCTGTCGCTCCAATTCTGTCTGAACCCGCCTTGAATTTTCCCTCTTTGCTGCAGGGCTTTTCCCCCACATTTCCATCCACTTTTCTTGGTGCAATGCAGCGTAAAACAAACTGAAACAATTGCATTACATGGCAGATGAACAAGCAGAGTTACAGTTTCAACTGTATAAACATATTTTCAATTGCTTGAAAATTGCTCTGTGGCATTTCGCCTTCAATTTTCCACTGCATATTTAAGCAGCTTTGAAAACTTTTGCAACCTCCCCTCGCACAGACACATTTCACAATTGTCTGACTGTCGACGTGTTTCGATGTGGCAATTTGCATGTGAATTTTTATTCAAATCAAAAAACAATTTGGCCAAAAATCAATTCCAAAAAAGGTCTTAAAAGTGCTCGTTGCTATTTTAAATATGTATGTCATGAGTGTGCATAAATATTGTATAAACCAGAATGCCAGCGAGGGAAGGGCATTAATGCTAAATTGAAAACATTGGCAGACAAATGTGAATAACCTAAACCTTTTAGATTGTCAGCGTTCTCTGTATTTGTTGGGTATGATAATTCAATGGAAAAGGGTGTAAAAGTTCAAAGAAGTCTACGACTTTTAAATTACTTTTTAAAAAAAAATTATTTAAATAATTTGATACATATTTAAATATGATCAAGATATATCTTTTTACTTATTTATCTTTTTTATTTAGGCTATAAAATCTATTACAATAAAAATAAAAATGTTCACATAATCAGCTTTATTAAGGTTAATAAAACCAATTAAATGTAAAATTATCTTGCTTTGCTTTTAATAAGAAAAATTAATATTAAAATGTAATCAAATAGTCTCAATAATCCAATTTTATTTACCAATAAATTAACACACAGTTTAGTTAGGAATCCGAAAAACAGTTCTTTAATTTGGTAAGAATTCAAAATCACAGTTATATTATTATTTTAAAAATACAATTTTATTAAAACTACATATTTAAATAGAATTTATTAAGTTTGTTTATTTTTAAGACTTGTTTATCTTAATTTATATGTCTTGCTGTGAAAAATATAAATTTTCTATTATATTTGTAATTTTTGTCTTACATTTCCATTTGTTTTGCTATTTTTATTATTGGGTACAGAGAATTTTTGAAGTCGACCAGCATTTAAAAAATAATAAAAGTCATTTTGAAGCCACTTTTCACACAGACTTTGAAAGCTTATGAGCACGATCTAGTTTACAGTTGTTAACTGTTATTAAATGCCAGTCAGTGTGAAATCTAAATGTCAATGTGTGTGTGCTCACATTTCCAGGCTCAATTTCGTGTCAACGACGCAGTTCAGGTAATTTTCCAAGCTGAGCGTAAGCGGAAATTTGACGCAGACATTTTGTCGCTGCCATTGCCAACGACATTTTATTTATGTGCGCTCATAATTCAACTGTAAATGTCACACGAGCACACACACACATACATTGAAAAAACACTCACACACTTGCAGAAACCGACACATTAGCCGCGACGATGCCGCGACAGGCAAAGTGCTGCTAGTTTCCGTTTCCGGCGCAAAGCTCTGACTTGCTTGCCTTGCAAAATTAACAACAATGGCGGTGATAAAGACGCCCGTTCATTGTGCACGTGTGTGTGCGAGTATGTGTGTGCATGTGTGGCTTTTGTGGCTTTAAGTAGCGAAATGTGCACGAAGTTTTTGCCTCGCCTTCCGCTTCTCCCTGCTTGCCATTTAGTTGCTGATTTTTCTTACACTTTTTAACGTTGCTAGTTTTCCAACATTTTACGTTGGAGTTTTCTCCTTTTATTTTTTATTTTTTATTTTGTACGTGCTGACTTATGAACCTGTGTGGGTCTGAACTGCTGTGTGCTTGTGTGCGGCTTCCCATTGTACTATACTTAGGGGAACGCTTGGCGGATTTATGTAGTCCTGGCGCGCACTTTTGGCCCGCCTTTTGGGCCAATTGAAATGTCACGTTGCTTCTGCAATGAATGCAAACGTAATGATGTGGTTAATGCTGTGCAAGCTCTGCCAAAGGAAAAGCATCTCAGGCATACATATAAAAATGCTTTGCAATAATACATTATTTAGAAATTAAATTCGTTAACTTAATATATATATCAGAACTAATGTTGTATATAAAAAATAGTATAAATTTACTAAAATATATAAAAATATTTATTACTGTTTCTTAAACTGTCGTTTAGCAGAGAATCACATCTTTAAAATAGTCTTTATTTGCATGAAGACCAGTAAAAATTAAAATGTTTTTGGATTTTTGTATAGGAAAATGAAAAATTTTACTTTAATGCGATGAGCTTTAAAAAGAAATAAAATATCAAATACACGTGTATTTAAATTACTTTTCGATGTAATTACAAATCGTTTTCACGCCTCATTTATTTCACAAGATTTAGCAAAATTAATTCTTTATTAATAATGAGTTATCTAACTGCAATTAAAATTTGAAATTTATACTCTTAAAATATATTTGTATTTAATTTCATTTCACGTTCGTAAACCGACTTCCAACAGCCGCGTGTCCCTCAGTAGCAAGCAATAAAATTATAAATGGAATCCACATCGTCTATCTATCAGTTGGACTCTTAACTGACTAACTAAAAACTCATATTTTAATGCATTATAGTCTAATATTTTATTCAATTTTATTTAAAGTGGTTACAGTTCATTGAATTTGTCATTTATTAACAAAAAAACCGCAGTTGAAATGCTTTATTTTGTATTTCCATTGTGATTTGTAAGGCATAACATAATTTTCATTTTTTTTAAATACGAAGTTCACATTACAGATCAAAGTATTTAGCTTTTATTTTCAGTGTCTTGTATTGCAATGTACAGTGAGAAAAAAGGCTCTACGATTTAAGATTAAGGTCTCAGATAATACACAGAACATTTCGAATAAAAAGTATTCGTAATATTTAATTGAACAAATAACAAAAGGGAAGGTTTTTTAACTTATAATAATTTTCTTACATTTATATATTTTTTTTTTTCGGACTTGTTTATTTTATAAATATTCCAGTACCAACTTTGTCCTTTTTTTAGTGTACTGTGTTCTAATTGAAGAATTTTATTTGAAAACATTTTTGCATATCATTTAATCATGCTTTAAATATTTATGCTCCTAATTTGTCTAAACTAAACATGAGTTTACATTAAATGGTTATTTATATTTCCGCTTTAGCGGTTTTTGTTGACATTTGAAATGTCAACAAATACATTGCATTTGTATTATTATTTTTACTAACATTTTCTCTCAATTTTCTGATTGCGGCCAGTTACCACAGATCCCTGAAAATTCTCGTTTTGTTAGCTGAAAATAATTCATGTGCGTTCATGCGCATTGAAAGCATTTCAAAATGTCAATGTTTCAATGTTTTATTTCTCTTATGGCCCATAGTAACAATAGTCAGACAGTTGACAGTCATGCCTGTATATAAGGAACTACTTAAATTTAATTGGAGTCCTACAATAATTCATATTAACTTGTAAAAATAATATATGAAATAAAAATTAATTGGTGTATATAATATATGAAATAGATAAAACTAACTTTAGGTAGCTCTGATTTAAAAATAAAGATAAATTAGTGATTACCAATTTTTCTGAATGTTGTGACGAGTAATATTAAATAGATAGTTTGGATTAAAATGTATTAATATTTACTACAATAAAGTAAACGATGTGACTTGAATATTTTTAGGTATCTTCCTTAGCAAAGTTTTACTGTATTTGTTGTTAGTAATTTATGTGATATTCTGACATTTTATTTTTATGTAGTTTTTAATAGTTAGTCTTAAAAACTATGCCAACTATGTGTTCAGTTTTCGACCTGTTTAACAACTATCTGCATCTTCACTTTCGTTGCTCTGTTGCTTGCCGCATCTTGTGGCAATGAACTTTACACCGACTAAAAAAGAAAAAGGAAACAAAAACTTTACCAAGAAGCAGCAAAGAATTCTTGTTACTTTGTGTTAAGAGGAATCTATTGCATGTGAAATGAGCTCAAAAGCTGTCAAACTTGTTTTGGTATCCAATGAAACCGAAATGAGGCATCGTGTTGCATGCCACATTTGTGGAACCCAATATAGCATGGGGAAACGTAAGAGCAGAGCTTTAAGAGACAACATCTTAAGCGCTCGACAACTGCTTAGTCGACACATTTGTTGACCTACAAAGCACACAGAATTAAGATAACGATACAGTCTGATAAAGTATATAAACATGTGTGTACAGACTCATGTCTATTTCTAAAAGTATATTCGATGTGGCCTCTGGCTGAATGCATATAAATGAGGCAACACAAATATATTTACTTAGACGTATACTAAACACCAGTATCTAAAATCAGCAAAAAATTAATTTACATATCTTTGTTCTAAAAAAAGATTTTAAAGCAAAAGTAGCAATATTTAAAACATTAATCAAGGTAGTTCTTAATAAAGGTATTAAGTATTGAATATTTAGAAAAACAAGATAATATTTATGAAAAGAGAAAATTGTGTAAAAGTATAAGTTATCTTCAAATCCCACTCTTACCTAGAAAAATCAAATATACGATAATATTTATAAATTTATCGAGTACGAAAACTTTAATGCCGTATTTTTAACAGTGTACTAACTGTAAGAATCAAGAATTTTAGCAGGCGTCGCTGCCAACATGGACAACAATCAAATGACTGACGAAAACTTAAAGAGAACATGCAAAATCCACACACTACTAGAGTAGAAGAATCTGGTAGACACAAGACGAACACATACACAAAAGCTTGCCTTTGGGTTTGCAATTCATTCATTCAGTCACTCATTCATTCGCTTAGTCATTTGCCCAACATGTCCTTTGCATGTGTGCTACGGGGCGTATACGTAACATGAACGTGGCTGCCATAGCCACTGGCAACAGCTTTTTGTTCAACATGACAAAGACATGACAGCAAATGAAAATGAAAATGTAAATGTAAGAAAAAGAAAAAAGAATTGCGCTTTTTGTAATGCTTTTAATGCCTTGACGCAAAAATGTTCGCTCGAATTGATTTATGACATGGCATTGAACTTTTTCCATTGACGAATCGTTGGGCGGTGCTGCCGCCTTAAAGGTCACGGGGTCGTCGATGGCATTAGGACTCTGTAATTGCGGCAAGTTATGAAAGTCAAGCACAAGTTTAATCTCTTGGGTTTCCGTTCGCCTCGCCAAAATTGATTGAGATTGAGTTGCATTTGGGCTTTAGACTCCCCCGTAAATCATTTGTTAGCCAGACAATGGCAAAAGGACAATGGCAACTGACGTTTTTCACTTAAATATTCATCAATTTCGTTTGGCTGTGCATTCTCAATAAAGAATCTTGAAGAATAGAAGCATTAGCATGATTAGATAGCCATCAGGAAATGTTGCTTTAGGATAAATACAACTTTCCCTCTATCGATTCATTTTATATTCTTATTTTCTACATCATTTTATATTTTAAGTGTAAGCTTGCGAAAGGAAAATTGTACAGCACTTAAAATTTTAAATTGTATTAAGTTATTTACATATTTAAATAACATTAAATATTACTTCGAAATAGTATAGAAAAAATATAATAATATATAAATAAAGATATTATTATCTTAATTGGTTATATAAAAGAAAGAAATCAATTTGTTTTTTTTTTATAGTTCACAATATAATTTTCTCTCACAGAAAGTTTAATACAATCATTTTTTCCACTCTCAAAATATTTTTTATTCTTAATTTATATATAACGACAAGTTTTATTTAATCATTTTTCTTCAAAGATCTTACAAAATAAATGTGCTAGATTGGATATATAACTGAAAAGTATTATACAACATTTTTTTAGTTTAAAATTCTAATCCTTTTATTGGTTGGACTTTTTTATGCTTTTTACTTTAACACTTTTTCATGGTGCTTTCATTGCTGTTATTGTTGATGCTCAAAGCTCATTTGCATAACGAAAACTTGTTAATAAAGGCAACTAAGTTGCATTTCACAGACTTACACACACCTCTACATAGTTAAGCAGTTACACAACTGCTGGCAACAAGTTTGCCACAGCTTAGACAAAGTTTTTGATTGAGTTTGCAACATTTGCCTAGTACTACCAAGCGATTTTCCAAAGGTGTTGTCCCTAAGCTTATTTTGAGATCTCACTCATTATTTTTGCTTGACTGTTTGGAAAAGTTTTTGGCACTCAATCTCAGTCATAATTAGCCACAGTGCAAGTTTATTTTCACTTGCCCGCAGACCTTTTTTTCCCTCTGTCACATTGTACATTATTTACGAATTTATGCAAATGACAGACCGTCAAAATTCTGGCGACTAATTAGTCCACATTAATTTGCTGGTTGCTCGAAAAATGTTGGTCAAATGCGTTGAAAAGTATGCTGTATAATTTATGCTCTGAAGTCTATATTTTTCTGTTGCGATTTGCATAATAAATGCACATAAATGAATCTCTAATCAACTGCCGTCATTTCAAATGCAAAATCACAAGAAGTTTGGTTTTAACTTTAAGAACTTCAACTTAAATGAGTAAAACATATTTAGAAATGGCTGGGAATTATATATTTTTTGTAGTTATATATTTATTTGAAATTAATTGTAATGTGGCACAAAGAACATTTAAAAAGCATTCAAAAACAATAAAAAAACGATTGTGATAAGTATCCGAAACCGATTATAATTATAGAACAGAGTTAGAGTCAAAACAATGTTATTGACTTAAGTATTCATGGAGTTCTGTTGAAAGGACCCTTCAACAATGCTAAAGTATGTAGTTTCATTTTAATCCACCCATAATATTTAAAGATTTCCAAATTTCAGGTAAATGTAAGGCTTCTTCGAAAATACAATGGATTTCAGCCATTTATGTTCAATAGTAGCTTAGATTTTTGCAAAAATATGGAAAATCCAGCCGGCAAATGTCATTTTTAAAATTTATATTTAATTTCAATTCAACCATATTAGCTCATAATCATTTCATTTAATTATTTCATTTTCCATAGTACGCATAGCATTTAATCTTTGTAAATAACATAGATATTAAAAATAGTTTGAATATGTTAATGATTAGATTTAGTTGCCCACAAAGGGTAATATTACGCTAGTCCAATTAAGAAATTATGTTAAATAAAAAAAAAACGAGTATTGAAGAAGCATTTAATCTGTTATTAAATATTATAAGTATGTGAAGTGATCCGAAAAACGTTTAAATAAGCTATTAAAATCGATAAAAATCTGGCATAGAATTGAGATCAATTAAAAACAGATGACATCAATAGATATTTTTCAATATTATTCATTTCAAGTGGTCACATTATTTAAAATTTATTTGACTTTTGAACGTGATAGACAATGTGGCTTAAGTTTGTGTTTTTAATGCTTTTGGTTGGATCACGTTCCGAAAGTGTTACACGCTATTCGAACATCAAGTGTGATGTATTGGATCCGTCCTATATCGAGTTTAAGCAGTGTCATCTTAAGATGCTGGGCCGGGGAATTGTTGGCTTAAATGTACATGCACTTTTGTTAAAAGGATCCTTCAACATTTGTAAAGTAAGGAAATATGTTCATTTAAAATTATAAAGTACAAAATAAATATGTATATATTATAGGTAAATCTCAGCTTTTGGCGCAGATACAATGGATTTCGTCCATTTATGTTCAATAGAACCGTTGATTTTTGCCGGCAATTAGAAAAACCGAATCTTAAATTATCATTTGAGAAAATATTTTATGACATGTTGTCCGAAAATTCGAATATTAATCACACGTGTCCTTATGAGGTGAGCTAAAAGTTTAATTTATAATATGAATCGTATACTAAAATATGCAATTTTAGAAGGAATTAATTGTGAGAGAGTTGGTATTCAAAGAAAAGTTTCTCAGATTTCTGCCATTACCTTCTGGCGAGTACCAATTTCAGTTATTGGCAGCTTTCGACAATATTTGGGTAACTAAAGTCTATGTAAATATATTGCGAGAGGAAGAATTAACTAAGAATAGTTAATTTAAAGAGGACTGCGACGAATACAGATTGCGTCAGTTGGATTTCATTACATTTTTTGAATCTAAGATAATTCGATAAATAAAAATAAAACAAAAAAAAATTCTAGAAGAAAATAAATATAAAATTAATTATAAATTATATCAAAGAAGTAGTACTTCGTCACGAGAGTGCTGACGAACTGAACTGTTTTTTTTCCTATTTTATTTGTTATTCTTAAACAACAATTAAAATAATAGTAATAATATTGCTACATAAATTATATAAATTTTGAGCTCAGATTTAAATTCGGATATTAGAAAGGCAAGCAATCTGTTATTCAATATTTTTAGTATGTTAAGTGATCCGTGAAACGTTTAAATAAGCTATTAAAATCGATAAAAATCAGGCATAGAAATGAGATCAATTAAAACAGAGGAAATCAATAGATATTTTTCAATGTTATTTATTTCAAGTCTTCACAATATTTAAAATTGATTTGACTTTTGAACGTGATAGACAATGTGGCTTATATTCGTGTTTTTAATGCTTTCGGTTGGATCACGTTCCGAAAGTGTTACACGTTATTCAAACATTAAGTGCGATGTATTGGATCCATCCAATGTCGAGTTTAAGATGTGTCGTCTTAAGATGCTGGGCCGTGGAATTATCGGCTTAAATTTCCATGTACTTATGTTATAGGTGAATCTCAGTTTTTGGCGCAAATACAATGGATTTTGTCCATTTATGTTTAATAAAACCTTTGATTTTTGCCGGATAATGGAAAAATTCCCATGTTGAATTATCATTTGAGAAAATATAATTGGAAAATATAATTCAAAGAGGACTGCGAGGAATACAGATTGCATTAGTTGGATTTGACTATATTTATTTGAATGAAAGATAATTCGAAAAATAATAATAAAATAATAATTTTAAATTATATTGAAGAAGTATTCGAAATGCGCTTTCCATAAAAGAGGCAATTCGTATTAAAATTATTATTTTTTTATATAACATTTGCTTGATAGAATAAACGATAACTAAATTTCAATTAAATGCTGAAAACTATTATTTGTTTTTACAAAAGCAATGCAATCTTTAAGGAACTAAAGAGAGATAGAGAGAGTTAAAAGGGCTCAGTAAACATAATAAAAACCAATTAAAAGTGCTCAGTGAATGAAAAGCGGAACAGAATTAAAATGGGTTAACTGACAGCCTAAACAGTTGACAGTTCTCAAATTTCCACTGCAGTTTGTAATTGAATTTCCCTCTTTTGGGTGCGTAAAACAACAAAATACGCTTAAAGCGTCAATTGAAACATCGATTTGCCATAAATGTCCGTCAATGCAAGCGTTGAGTATACGCCGTGTTGCACAGTTGATGTGTCCTAATGGCAGGTTCCATAAAATACAAGTTAAAATGCAATAAGCAGCAAATCTGCCTGTCTGCCGGTCTGCATCAACATTTCAACAGTTTTATCTTCATAAAATGATGCGCTGACAACGTAAGCGACAATTATCCGGGTCCTTGCTCCTGGCACCGATGATTGAATGATCCTGGCTGTAAAACAAATGTTGAACAAACAAATACCTTGTCAACAGCAAATGGCATCTACAACGGCAAACGACAACGGCATCGACCTCAGCTGACACTCTGAAAGTAATCCGCTGGCAAAATGTTTGATTTATGTCAAAGTTATCGACCAACTTGCCAGATTTCAGCGATGGAACAAGGGAGAAGTTAGAAGGGAGTGTGTTTAGAGTGAATCGAGAGTTTAATAGAGTTGTTTGACTTATTCCGACAACTGCTCTTCAATTTCTTCGAAAGATTAACAATCCCGGATAGAAATTAACCAAAAATGAATTGATTTTTAAAGATGATCAGAATCAAAAAAATAATTTAATATGATATACAAAATATACAATTTTACAACTTAAAATCTTGTTTCATTGGGCATGAATTTTTACAGTGAAATTAAACGATTTGGAATCATAAATATTTATAAATAAATATATATGTCTAAAAAAAAACGGGCAATAAATATTTATATTCAACTTTCCGATAGAACTTGTAACTATAATTAAAAAAATATATATTAACATATTCGAATTTATTGAGTTTTATTTAACACATGATAATGAGGTTTTTATATATGATATTACTAATACAATTTAAATTTGCTTTTCTTTGCTGGGAAAAAATTTTCAAGCATTGATCTTCAATCCATGAACACTCAGCTCACAAATGAACGCGATTAAACCGAGCAAGAAGCCCAAGAATAAATTCAACCAAACCCAATACAAATCCGGCAGCTTGAACTCATGAAATGGTTCATAGTCGTAAGGATCCTTTTGGTTAATGCGACCCAGAGCAGTAAGAGCTCTCAGAGCTTCCTCTTGCCAGTAGTTCAATAAACCAGAGGAGTGAACTTGATGAATGAATAGATCTAGAGGTTCAGCATAGATCGAATTAGCCTGCAAAGGAACAGACATGAGGAGGTTTAAATTAATCACTAAATCGGGATGATAACAATATGCTGGTCGATGGAACTTCTGCTGCTGTCTATTTGTCATCATCCAACCGGCTGAAGTTGTTGAAAATGCCTGCGATGTATTTAGTTTCCTTCGTTGACTAAAATAGTTATTAGCTTGAAGATATTCGATCTTAAATCGAATCATATCGATGGGACTTCCCTTCGCAATTTTGTTCACATAGAAACGTTCGCCTTCTTCGAAATATATTCGCAGTTTCGAGTCCCGCAACTCCTGGAAATTGGAAATCTTTCGTTCTGTGGGTCGCTTTGTTAACAGCGTCTTCAAATGCGCTGCGAAGACTGTGCTGATCATCAGGCCCACGATAAAGAGTTGGGCTTGAGTCATACGTGAACTGATCGTATAATGCGGCCAGAGACTGGAGGGTTGTCCCAAAATTCCAGAGATCATACGCTCATTGCACATCAGATTTGTCCAATCAAAATTCTTTCTCATCAGCAGCGATGTTAGACAGAAGTCCAGCAGTACAAAGAGTGCGTAGGACATCAGAAGTAGTGTCAACATTCTCCAATTAAAGACCAAGACATATACATCGGCTGTGGGAATTTCTCTGGCACAAGGAACCATTATAGACCAAGACGTCATGTCATAGGGATAACTAAAGATTCCCACCTCACTTGCCAGTTCATAGCCACAAAGTGTTATCGGTAAATTCAGAGTTCCATTTAGAGACATATTACGCAATAGAATTATGGATAATTCCTCTCCTATCACAACTTCACGTTGCAACTGCAATGTTATATTGTGATTCCTTGTGAATTCCTGTATTAATCTTGAAACAAATCCAGCCAAACGCAGTTGACCGGTTTTCTTATCGATAAACGCCATAGAACTGGCCGATATTTGATCTGGTAAAGTGCGTGCAACGTGCCGTTGATAGTTTTGTAGTTTCACAAAAATCGATGTAATGTTATCGATTGTTAGCCAGGACCTATCGGCATACGGTTGCAGTCGAAAAGCGTTGCCAGAAGCTACAAAAAGCAGCAGGACATGTGGAAATTGCAGTTCTTCTGTCATGACTCGCAACTCTTCAAATAATTGCTCCACAAATTCCTCCTCTTCTTGTTGTTGTTGTTGCAACAATAACAGTCGCACATGCCGCATGTTGTATAGATTTTTGGCCAATGCTTGCCACATTTCAGTGTCCATTTCTTTATGGCCAGTTAGACATATCAAAGCCAACATTTCACTGCTTTGACTGTGTCTCAAATAGAAATTGGCCTCGTTATTGAAACGTAGAGCAGGCCAAGTGGCAGCTTCCATAACCTGCTCCATTTGGTGGCACGCCAGTTGCTTTTTGTGTTGCAACAACAGAATCGTCTCAAAGGATTGCTCTTGATAGCTGCGTTGCAAAGTTTCCTGCAACGTGAGTGTCCAACAGGGAACGACGAGCAATAACAGAACCGCAACTTGCCACATCTTGTGGCAGTCTGTCTATTGCTTATTTCGATTTTATTCACTGTGAATTTATCTTTCTCTGGCATCTAGGTTAATTAGCATTTGTATCTAGTTAAGTGTCGACATTACTAATGATCAAATTCTAATTAATCATCAACTACATTAATTATTAGATTTATTTATTATTTTACACATTGTTTATTTGTTAATTACAGGTTTGTTAATTAGGTATTTTATAGCCAACATTGGACAACACTGATTTCTATCTTAAATTTAGTTATTCAAGTATTAAAATTACAAATAATGTTTATTATATAATTTTTTTTTTCATTGCTAGTTTCTTTTTCTTGCGTAGATATAAAATTTCTCTCTTGTTTATTTATGTTGCATAAATTGCTTAAACCGCATGCATCTTAATTGCATAATTCTATTATAAGTTGATAGTTTACTTTAAGCAGCTTAAATATTTGTTGTTTTGTCAGCAAATTGTTTATCTTGTTTTTCAGTTAATATTTGCATAACTTAATCCCTGCATACTGAAATACTTTGATTGATTTATCTACAATCTGACCATTTGTCCCTGGTAATTACTTCAAAACATAATCCCTGTAAAAGAATTCTGATTATTATGCATATGATTTAAAAACTGTGTGAACACTTTTTAGTCGACTGTAAACACATAAATAAATAAATAAAAAATATCTGAAAGTATCCCATTATTTTCGATGTCTTTTTGATTTTTAGATAAAATGATTTTTTAAATCTCGTAAATCACTTTAGCACAGTCTGGGTTGGAAATTATTAATTTAACTAATCTTGAATTAAATTCATTTTTTTTTGCCCAGATAATTTAACAGTTTAATCTACAATTTATTCGTTACGCTTAAAACTTTATGAATATTTCAAGCTGCTAATCTGCGTTACATATTTAATTGCACTCATAAACGAATGAAGTTTTTCTTCCTTGGGGAAACTCTGTGTTGAACGCTGCAAAAGTTTTCAACAAGTTTGTGGCACTTCCGGTTGGTCGCTTCAATTTATTTGACGGAGTCGAGAGTTGGCACTCGACTTTACTCCAGCTTTTTAATTTTTTCACAGTGTTTTTTCAATTAAACGAATTTGAAGGCAACACAGTTGTGAATAGACATGAGTGTATTCACGCTTATTCACACTCATATGTGTAGTCATATTCATGCCATTTCAAGCTTTAACACATTCTGAAGAGACTCACGCATTAATTTACACATCAGTGCATATTTGATTTCATATTTTTATTCATAATTCTGTCGCCATGGGAAATGCACGTGGAGCTCTTGTCCTGAATATGTTATAATAATTTCAATTTGAGCTGGTTGTGTATATTGTGCTAAAGAGTCTGTTTGTGACAGCTTGACGTTTGCTATAATCTGAAAATTAATAAGTTTACTACTTTAAACTTTGTAGATTTCTCGAAATTCACTTGCAGCATTAGAGTCTTTAGAATATCATATTTTACAGTCCAACGATTTTATTTGAATTTCTTAATATTTTAAAGGAAATTTCATTATAATTTTAAGTGCACATTTTGCTTATATTTAAAATTCAAATAACTAAGAAAATAACTAACTTTAAATATAAATATTGCTTACTTTATTCTAATCATAAAGTGATGTGTTAATACATATTTAACAAAAAAAGTATAATTTAAAGCAATATACTTCGTTGATCTTACTTATTTTGTGACATTAGCTTTGCAACTTTACTTTAATATATTTGTTTGCTATTAATGAAATTGAGTATTATAAAATATTTTACTTAATATGTATTGAGTAAAAATAATATACAGATTATGGTTCTGTTTTTTTTCTTTTCTATTCTTTGTTAAAATCTGATTGTTTTTTTGTTTACGACTGAAAGCGTAACTAAATAAATGAATTGAATTACGATACATATAACATATAAAATATGGTATGTATAAAACCTATTTTAATAATTTGAATTTTTTATTTAGAATTTCTATTTTCTGCATTATCTTGGTTTTCTGCAATTTTCAATGCAGGAGTCGAGTTCTCTTTTCAACAGCTGTGAGTGCAGGGTATTTGCAAGTCGAGCTACTATAATTTTATCTACTCCCTACTTGTTGTATTTGCATATACATAAAGTCTGGCTGCTGTGGCTTCTACAGCTGCTGTGTGAGGTGTTGTTGGTGGACCTGAGTGAGTGCTGTGCACCGCGTTGACATGCAGTAAGTTGCAAAGAATTGTTGCGAGCATAATTTATGCCAAAGCACGGCACAGAATCAGACCCAGCCTTCGCCCCCGCCTCGGCGTCAACCTCCGCCTTTCCAGGCATAACAAGGACGCAACGTGGCGTATGCGTAATGTAACATTAATTGTATTTATTTGCTTTGTTGATTGATTTTACCGAGCGACTGGCTTACAGCAGAGCGTACATTTTAATTTGTGTCGTCTGTTTTATTCTCTCATTACTCCATTTCCTTTTCTCCCACACGTTTTACTCTCACTTTCGTTTACATTTCCTTTTTTGTAAATTCCATTTCCATTTGCTAGAAAATGGCGTTTATCAAAGTTATTTTTGTGTGTCATTTACGCATTGCCTTTGGGCTTAGCTACAGCCACGCCCACTCCAGCGCCCACATAAATTAGCGCTGATTTAACGAAGCGTAGAAGCAGCGGCAACAGCAGCTACAAAGCCAAAAAAAAAACCGACAATTCCCGAAAATTTATTGGTTTTTTATCAGCAGCTGCTTGCTACGAATTGCCTTATCAAATATGCTCATCTCATTCGCGCTTTAATACGTCTCTGCACTTTAAAAAAAGTTTCTGGCTTCAAGATTTTGCTATGAATTTTGGGTTATGAAATGTACCGAGTTTATAAAATAAAAGCATTTTAAAATAGGACCAAGTTCTTATTGATAAAATCAGAACTTAATATATTTTCCGTTCTACAAAAATACAAATATAAGTAGAAGAATAAATATTCTTAAATTTAGCAACCAAAAAATTATACCTCATTTTAAATATATAATATTTTCATTGTATTATTTGATTTTAGAAAATAACAAAAAAAATTACCTTTATTAAGTTTTTTCTTGGTTAATTTGGGACTCAAAATATAATTTCTAGTAAGCGCAAAAGTTTAAGCATTGACTTAAAATAATTAAAAAGATTCATATTTATAATCCTAATAAATATATCTTTTGCTATTGCAGCATTTTTTTTAAATCATGTATTTGTTTATCAATAAATATTTATATTTATATTTTTAATTTTTTTATTATTAATTTTTTTCTTGTTTAGTAGTAGGTCTTTTCTTTCAGTGTGTGCGTGTGTAAATGTTTATGTCAAGTGAGTTTCATATTCTTGTTATTTATGCTTAAAATAATGAGTCTGTTGCTTGTGTATGAGCCAAGTTATTAATTGATTTGGCAGAAGCTTTAAAGCCTTATCGCCCGGGTGGCTGTCTAATATAAGAGATACACACAGACACACCTTTACATACACACGCACACACACACACACGCACACACAGCCACCTGGGCAATCGACAAAGTTTTGCCCGAGGTAAGCGAAAAACTTTGTCAACCACTTGGCATCCGCAGTATCCGATTTCTTTCGCACTCTCTCTCTCTCTCTCTCTTCTTCCTTCTCTTTCCCTCCTTGCCACACGTGCATGTTGATGGGCTCTTGTCAGAGTTAAGTGAGCTACCTTAAGGATATTTCCTTTATATTCTTTTATTTCTTGTTTCACTCTTGCCTGTGAGTACTATAATCTTGTCACGCAATGTGTAACGCAATAAAACAGGAGCCATATTAAGGCCTATAAGACACATTGGTTATTGAACAGTTTAACAAACTGAGCCAATTTAGCCAAGTTCTTACCTGTCTATGTTGAGTTGTTCCGCAATTTCTCCTCCTTTTATATGACATTTATTATTTAATGCATAAATTTACTGTTTTTATCTCAGTAATTTAACTTTTCTAACACTTAAAAAAAATTGGTGAACATTACTTATTTTCATTAATATATAAATTATGACCCACGTATCCTGACTTAGTGAAATTAAATTCAAAAGTCTTTATTATGTATCTTTTGTGTTAAAAACCTTTTTATTATCTTTCAGCTATCGCGATAAATCGAATTTGAACTTAGTTATTATATGAACTACATATTTGACGCTGTTTTCAAAATATTTGGCTATTAAAATATAAAGAATGAATCGGTTGAACATTGAACATTGAACATTTTTACACTAGTTTTATTTTTTGAAGAATATTGCGATGAAATCTAAAAATTTGTTGTGTATGTTGTATTATTTCTTCTAATAGATATTCTGAAAAATTTACCAAATCTAATTATAAATATATACATGTTAACCGAGTTTTCTGATAAAGATTATTCCGTATACTAGCTAGACGAATAATGTAATCTTAAAAATCAGTTATTTTCTTTTTGACCTATTTTTTTTAGTTCGAATTCGTGTATCAGATTATTTATCACATATTCTTAGTGAATTTTTATTTGTACTCTAAGTAAATTCCATTTTCAGCTATAAAAATTAAATCTAAATGGAGTATCAATTATATAATGAAATATAACTAAAGAGTATCTAAAGATTTACAGATCATAGCAAGCTTAACTTTTCTGTTTATTTTAAATTCTTTGACAATATGTTAAGTAGAAATGACACAGCACACGGGAATAGGCCAAAAGTTTTTTTAAGGGGAAACACACGATGATTGAACAATTCCAATTCCTGCAACCGGTTAAGATTTTGTTTTTTAAAGTCTGCGAGCGTTGAGACTTAAAGTATTTTGGTTCTTTTTGCAAGTTTTTAAACTGTTTGCGAACTCGCAACGAAATGAATTGTTTATTTTTTCGCATTTGTTTTTCGCTGTGTTTTTAATTAAAAAAGTGACCAACCAGGAAAGTTGGTAGCTAAATTTTAGCCAATGCGAGGACAGCTATTTGAAGTTTTTCACTTTGATTATATATTTTTTTTATTTTTCCTTTTGCGGAAAGTTGAGAACGTAGTTTTTGTTGGTATTTGTTGGAAATTGCAATTAAAGCACAACTGGAATTTAAATGTCGGAGAAAACCTTGAGCGTAGTTTGCTTCACACAAAACTATCCGCTAACAAATTTTAAACTCAGTTGTCTTTCATTTGTCATCAAATCGAAAGTCAGTTGTTGTGTGCGTCTGTATGTCTGTCTGTAAGTCTGTCTGTCTGTCTGTCTGTGTCTGTGTGTTAAGGTGCATCATTATTTTTTCAAAATATATGGTAGCTAAAGTTCGTAATCTACGTTCAATATTAATATGTATTTTCTAAAAACTTAACTTTGAATCTATGAAAATTTGAAACTCCTGTTTCTAACCATGGTTTGGATACAGATATTGTCAAGAACAGATTAAAAACATTTCAGATATGCTACTAATAATACACTAAAATTTAATATAATATGTATATGTTTTTCAATGCGAAAAGCAAGAAATATGAAATGATTTTAGAACAATGGTTTCTTGGTGACAACTTCTTAGAATAAATCGTAGATTTTGAATTTGCGTTAACATTTCTCAACTTATTTTGGATCCGTACAAATTGATGCACCCCAATGTGTGTATCTCTGTGTGTTTGGAAATGTCGCATCCTTTTTGAAATTTGCACGGTCTGTCATCCCTTTTTTTTGTGGTCGAGTCCTGCTGGCATTTTGAAAGCTTTTTGCATATTTCTCATGAATACTATTTGCACATTTCCCCAACCAATAGACAGCGTTGAATTATGCGTGAATGTCTAGGTTTAAATGCGTGAATATCCGAGAATTCAAAGTAAGTGAGTTGTCACTGTACTTATTTTCGTATATAAGCCACAAACAGAGCTATCTGCTTTTCTCTCTCTCTCTCTGTCACTCTTTTTGTTCAGTTTGTGGCCGACGAAAATCCCTTGCATATTTTATGCTTCCAGTTATTTCCGGCATATCCGTTAGGGTTTTGAGAATTTAGCATACCTGAAATATGTAGAACCAATTCCTGTCAATCAGACACGTTTTGGGGTCAATTTTTTATTTTTCTATGAATACGAAATGATTAATTTGGTAAGATTATAAATATTTTACACTTTTATCAGCATTAATACAAATTGAATGTAGTTTGTATCGAGTTATTAATCTATCGATTAAAAAATCGACCCAATTATTATGATGTCACAATTATAATTAAATCGGCAATTAATCGGTAAAGTTTTGATAAATTTATGACGGATTGAAGATATTGAAAAAGTGTAAAGGAGAGAGTATGAAAAAGTGGACAGATGGAGTTAAAAAATCAAATATTTTAAGTGAATAATATTCTGATGCAGACCAAATAATAATCAAAATGGTATTCTGCACTAAAATCGGTTTAGTTTTGACAGAGTTATGACAGATTGAATATTTTGAAAAAGTGTCAAGGGGTAGGTTTGGAAATTGGACAGTGATGACCAAAAAACTAAATTTTTTAATAATTAATATTTATATGCAGAATCAATAAAGAGGTCAAATAATGATCAAAATGGTATTCCGCATTAAAATCGGTTAAGTTTTGCCACAGTTATGACAGATAGAAGATATTGGAAAAGATTAAAGGGGAGAGTATGGAAAAACAGTGGACACTAATGGGAAAAAATTTAATTTATTAAACATATCATATTTTGATGCAGAATACTTATAGGAGCTAAATGATGAAAATATTGACATTACACGTGAAAATCGTTTCAGTTTTGACTAAATTGATAGTTCGAAGTTAGTGAAGATAGTGAAAAAATGTTCAAATTAGTTTCGCAATTGTTATCCGAATCTTCTTGTTTTTAAAAGTCTATTAAAAATATGAATAAAGGATCTGAAAAATTATTTTTCGAGGGGAAATTAAATAAAAATTGGTATAATATAGAATAGTGTAATTTTAAAGAAAATGAACTCTTGAATCAGAATTAAAAAGAGTTGAACTTGAGGCCTTCATAATTCATAGTTTAACTAAAATTTGAGTTTTGTATGCTAATTTAAGCAAACTTTCGCTTAAGATTATGATAGGTAAAGGTTAGCTATAACGTTAATTCCGTTAGCATAACAGTAGACTCTGTTTATCTCATTAAATTAAGTTTTATATTATACAAAAAATATGATAAAATTAAACAATTATGGCTAAAACGTTCTAGATTAAAATATATTATACATTTTGTATAAATTTAAAAAGGAATTATTCATATAGAAAAAATTGAAGACCCGACAAAAACGGAGCCGTAGTCTTAGCAACTCTTTTGACAATTGCTTGTTTGGGTAGTAAAACCAAAACAGAGAAAAGATACGAATGCTTTGGGCCAAGTTGCAAGCACGTGTAGTTGCCACACGCTGATTGGCCAGCGGCTTTCGCTTTTCGTGTAGCAAACAGAGCGGGAGAGAGCGAGAGAGCACCGAAGAGATTGAGAGAGAGAGAGGGAGTGCGCGAAGTATGGAATACAATGCTCTGCTCTCTGCTCTTTGCAATGCTAAGAGAGCGTCGTGTAGTCGAAAACCGGTTATGGGGCACCCTGTATTAACTGCTGGTGGGCAAACAACGACGTCGAGTCGTCGTCTCGTCTTGTTTCAGTTCTTGTTCGGCGTTCATTGTGTGCAGTCGAGGCGGATACGCAACGCACGACGCTTAACGGTTAACGGGGCAACGCGACGCGCTGCAAATAATTCACGAAATCTCTCAATTCGAATGCGGAAAATGATCAAAAAAGATACATTTTGCATACCGGTTCCCACGCAATAAGTACGCATAAAAAAAGTCGTTAAATATTTTGGTTTTCATTCAAATTTTAAATCAGAAGACGTCTTGCACTTGTAACTAAACAACTGTGTAGCTTTGTATCTTTGTATCTTTATATGTTTATATTTAAGCTCATAAGTATCTAAGTGTCTGAGTATCTTGTGTGTGCTGCGTTCTAAATGTTTTGTCGTGCTCGTGTCGCGGTCATTAGACAGCCAAATAAAATAAACAATAAATATGGTAAATGAATAAATTGTTCGTGTTGAAAGTTAAGTTCTTAAGCGGAAAAGAACACAAAAATTGGCATAAAAAAGAAGTATTTCCGTTTCACACGCGCTCGACTCGGTTGCGAAATTATTAAATATTCATAAAAGTTAAGAAAAAAAAGACAAATACTGAAGTAAGAACAAAAAAGCAAATGAAACTCATCGCTGTATTCAGAAAACATAGCAACAAGTCGGCGCCATTTGGTCAAGTCTTAAGAACCTAGAACTCAGCCGGAACGTTGTATATGTATTTATTAGCATTCAGTCAAGAGCTTCAACAAGAAACAGCAAAAGAAAAAGAGAGAGAAAAAGAAGCAGACGCGTTCCTGGAATTGGCAGTTAATTTTTGAAAAATGAAAAAACAATTTATACCTACAACATAAACCGCAAAGCCAAAGGCAAAAAAAAAAACATGTTAACCAAGTAATTTGAGCGGTATATTACTATGTGGTGGTTCTGTGTGTGTGTGTGTGTGTGTGTGAGATAACTGTTAAACTAACTAAGCTATAATAAAATAAAAGTACTTATAATGCAATATTTTCCAAAACTTATTTAATTGTTTTTATAGCAGTTAAACCAAGTTTTTTTTTGGAATTTTTCCACTTCTTACTATATGTTTTCTGATCTATAAGACAATGTAGTGTTGCTTTATTTGCATAGTCTAAAAATGATGTTGAATATGCCAATGAATAACCATTCAAGCAACCCACGCAAATGGCGCATAGAAATTGAAAGTTCCGCATAATTTCCAACTACAAAAAAAAAGAAGAAAAAATGTAGAAAAAGTACAAAAATTAATTCTGATTACGCGACGCGTTCTAGATACTTTTTGCAGATGCAAAGATACGCGTTGATGGCTGCAGATACAAGCGGGTCGCATTGTATAGATACAAAGCTACCTATACTATATATATATATAAGTAAACTGTGTCTTTGTGCCAAAAGTTGGACAGTGTTTATGATTATGCATATATATAAATGATGAAATGCGCTGAATTTCAGTATTCAAACCATAGTCTCATTCACGAAAATGCATCTGCAAGATACTCAGATACACAGCTGCTGCTGCTGGTTAATACATAAGTAATCAACGCTAAAGCTGCGTGCAATGACAAAATTGCTGATAACTGATCAACTCGGCGATCTTCGATCAATAATTTTATTTTAGTTTCTGCTTTGTGCTCAACATCTTTTTAGTATCTTAAGTTGGAAAAGCTTATAAACATTTAAATTGCCGCACGATTTATGCTAAACTAAGACAGAGACAGAGAGAGGGAGAGATAGAGATAGAGGGGCAACAGAGGGGAATGAGAACTCTCAAGGTTAGCTCGTAAGCAGCGTTCTGGTATCTTTAAGATACGTTTTGTGAACGCTTTAAAACTAAAATACTATATGAAATTTCTTGCGCTGGCCAAAAAACAAAAAGAAAATAGAAAAACTTTTCTTTTCCTGTGTGTTGTGTGTTTCACAAGAGATTTATGTTTGTTTGTGTGTTGTATTGGCCCAAAGTATTCCAAAGTATAGAAATACATACATGTACATGCATATATATTTATTTATCTATAGATATCTTTGTATGTGCGTGTGTGTGTGTCGGAGGGGGGCGGTTCAGAATGCTGCTCAGTTGGGGCGCTATTTATAGGCGCGTAACACAAACGCGCCGAGCATGTATCTTATAGATACATTCTGGCAGCAAAAACTTTTGCATCGACCTGTTGTTGTTATTCTTGTAGTTATTGCTGTTGTTGTTGTTGTTGTTGTACGCTGTCTGGCCTGTCTGTTCATAAATAAGTATAAAAGCCTCAGCGACATTGCCGAGACAAAGCCCCATTTGGCCGTCTGATCAAAGATCGCCACAAAGGAATCCAGTTAAGATACAAACAAAAAAATAAAGGTTCTCTCTATGTTCTCTCAGTCTCCTGACGTTTGCAACAGCGTCTGCAACATGTTGCCTTTACTTCTACACTTGCTGAAAGTATTTTACTTTTCTAATGGGCTTTGTAAAATTCTTAAAGAAATTATGTCAGTGAACAAGTTGGTTTCTATTTTCGGAGTTATTTTTTCCGTTTTCACTGAGTTTGAATTTTTTATGGTTCGATATATGCTGGAGAAAATACTTCACAAATCGGACTATAACATCTATTATATCACAAATCTCCTATAAGAACTATAGATTTTAGATCTAACTTTTTTAAGCAAAAGTTGTTCCTTTCGGAGATAACTCTGCTATTTTTATTTATTCAGTATTGTAAATTGTCATATTTTTTAAACCATCAGACTTCTATATCATATAGCTCCCATGGGAACGATCCTTAGTATTAAAAACTCTTTCAATTTAATAAATACTTCAATAAAAGCCACAAATCTAACGTTTGGTATTTTTTAAATTATAATCGATTTACTTTCTAAAATGATTCAAATCGAAAATCTTTATTATAGGAACGGTAATAATAACTGTAGGAATAATAGGTTCAAAATCAATGAAAAATGTACTTTATCTTCGAGGTATCTAATTATATAGGCTTCTAAATTAACATTTAACAATATTTACCGCAAACGGATTAAATCAATAATTGTTTACATGTCTAAGCAAGAGTATCAAATCTTCGACTTGGCCAAGTTAACCTTTAATATTTGTTAGTTTTTAGCTTTGAAATCGAAAACAAGATTGATGCCAGGCAACCAGACGCAACCTGAGGATGTGACGCCAAGTGCTGAATAAAGACAGACAGACAGAGGGAGAAGAAGAGACAGAGAGAGAGAGAGAGAGAGAGAGACAGAGAGAGACAGGGCAGCTGGCACAGCTGGCGAATCTTGTAGATTTTTGCCATCACATAGCGCCTAATTGTTGTTTATCTGTTTATTTGGCAGTTTTAAAAAATAAAAGAAATAACTCGTAATAACAACAACAACAATCGAAACTCAACAAATTCGCTTTCAAGTTTTCCGCATTGCCGAAAATTTTCTTTCCAAATTCCCAAAAAAATGTGCGCAATTTTTGTAAAAAAAAGCAAAAGAAGCAAACTACAAATGTTCAACTGCAAATTGACGACCAGTTTCGATTTTCTGTTGTTGTTGTTGTTGTTATTTTTGTGTTGCCTGCAACTTGCATAATAAACAAGATAAAAGCGTAAAAGAGACAACACATTGCAACTGGTGGCAAGTGGCAAGTGCAGCAAATATATTTTCAGTTTCGTCGATTCGCTTGATTGCTGTGCAACGTAATTACACGAAATCAAATAAAAAATAAGACAAAAAATACGAAAAAATACGAGAAAAAAAACAAAATAAATACAAAAAAATCTAAAAATTGCAGCTGACTTAAAGGTTCATGAGCGTGGGGAGGGGGAAGGGCGAAGGGGGCGAAGGTGCAGCACAATGCAGTCAGAACCGGAAAGGAAGTGAGCGTGTAAGTTACCAAGACTTTGACATCGACAACGGCAACGACAACGAAGAGAAGCAGAAAACCGGTTCCAACTGGCGACTCCCCCAGTCTTCAGTCTCCGGTCTGCAGTCTTCAGTCTCCACTCTCCAGTTCGCTGTCCACTGTCCAAGTCGGAGCCCTGAGCTCAACGCTTCTTGGAAGCACGTCGTCAACTTTGCCAAGTCATTCACTTGCATGCGATACGAGTTTTTTCCATTGTGTTTCTTGCTCTCCTTGTTGCTGTTGTTGTTGCTATTGCAGCTGCTGCGGCGTCGACGGCGGCAGCGACTGCAATGCGCAGGCGCAGCTTTTGTTGTTGATAGTGCGGGCGAAGAACGAAACGAACCATATGAAACGAAACGAAACGAAACGGCTAGAAATGAAACGAAACGAAATGAAACATAGAGCGATGCGAAGCACGAGACAAAGCGTAATACGAAACCAATACTTAGCAGAGAAGCTGACGCTGACGCCGCTGTTGACGTTGACGCCGACGCCGCAAATAGGCGTGCATTTAAGAACAGAAATGTCCAGAGTATTCTGCAAGAAGTTTACACTCAAAGAAAATTGATAGCACCAAATTTTTATAAAAAGAAAACTCAGTAAACATAAATATTGTTAGTAAAATTAAATATTTCTGGCTACTTTATTTATTATATATTTTTTGCCTTAGGGATGAATAAGCACTAGAAGAGCAGATCGCAAAAAGATATTTTATTTAAAATAACAATACCAAAAGTATTATAAAGTTTTATACTTTAATGAATTCTTTCAAAAATTTTCATATATATTTTTTATTTTTAATTTAATGTAGTTAGAAGTCAAGTTTTTTCGCTACTTTTTTATTAAAAAAAATTGAAAAGCAAAAATTATAATACTTTTTTTTTCCAATTATTAATGTAACACAGTTTTTGCAAGTATTTTTCTTTGAGTGTATCAACTGCAGTGCGTAGCAGAGAAGTGAGTTGAGAAAGTTCTAAACAAGTTGAGCAAAGGGAAGCAAAGATTGGGTTGGGTTAGTGTATGTCATGCACTCGGCTTCTCTTTCGCTCTCCCACTCAATGGCTCCCCCCTCTCCCCTCATATATCTCCCTGCGCCTCTTCTCTATGGCAATAGGAGTATAGTTTTTAGTATGCCTCACAACGCATGCGCAAAGTACTTTAGCGCAACTCGTGTCTTGTTCGAGGTACTTGAACCTTGGTGTTGCCACAAAATGGCGGCAGCTACTTAAAGCAGCAGTAGATACTACTACCATATATAGATGATATATGATTGTTGGCTCAAGCAGGCATTGAACTTTGCAACGTTGCAACATTGCAACATTTAGAGTGTGAAACAAAAACAAGACTAGACATCGACTTAATGTGCAGAAAAACTGCAGCTTCAAGTGCAAGGACATGGTTAAAATATCTGAAAACAGTAAATACATTTTGCTCAATGCATTTGTAGATATTTAAAAAGATTCTACAGTTTGAAACCCGCTTCAAAAATGCATTTTTTCATTTTTAAATATTTTTAGTTTCATTTAAAATCAAGTTAACAAACAATCAAAATTTTAAAATCGGTTTGGTTCGGTTATTTTAAGTAGTGATAATTTTAAAGTGAGAATTCAATGCGCAAACCGATTTATATACCGTTTAAAATTCATAGCTTTGGTTCGAAAATTCAAATCAATTTAATTGAATTTCTATTAATTGCTAGAGTAACGAATTAAAAGCGAACATCTATAAAGACAATTGTTGTAATTATTGCAGATTACTTAAATCTAATGAATTTTCTAATGTTTGGCTGGCTTTCTTATTTAAATTAGTATATTATTGTAAAATAAGTGTTGTTGTGTGTTACACTTTTTCGAAGAATGGAATGCCATTAAGCCCCTGATAATGAGACTGACCTCTGCATTAGCTAAGCTGATTTATGTTGTGCCCCAAAAAGTGTCAACTGTCCCAAACCTCGTGCCCCAATGGCCTCCATTTCAGGGTGTCAGCTGCCTGCAATTTGAACTCAATGGAAACCCGAAATTGATAAGTTAATGTGCGACGAAGAGTGGGGAGAGAGAGAGAGAGAGACGGACAGAGAAAGAGACAACGATAAACAATGACAAACAGACATTCGAGAAATGCTGGCATAACTTTTGTTTTTGAACTTTTATTTTTCTTAAAGCAGCGCGCAGCATTTTTTATTTCTTCTTGTTGCCTTATGCAGATTCAGTTGGAGATAAAACGAAAGAGAGGCACAAGGAGAAGAAGATGCAGAGGAAGACAGGGACAGCGACAGAGTCTCAGACAGAGACACGAACTTAAAGGAGAAATGTTGTGTTGCCTGTGAGACGCGACTTGTTGTACTTGTCATTTACAAGCTTAAACGTCCATGACCCTTTGGCCTGTCTCAGCAAGACGCAGAAAGAGGCAGAGAAAAGCATAAAAAGAGAGAGAGAGAGAGAGAAGGGGGAGAGGGAGCGACTTTGTGAGACAAAGATTGCTCTTAACAGAAACAGATAGAAAACCAAAACAAAACAAAGCAAAACAAAATATGATGCACAGCTGTTGACATAAAGTTTAAGTTTTGAAATTGCTGAGTTCATTAAAAGCCGCTGAGAGTTGATGAAATTTGTCAGATAAAGTAAATATGTAGCAGAGAGTGGGAGAGAGAGAGAGAGAGAAGAGAGAAGCGAGAAAAGTAAGCGGAGAACCGCATTGATTTGACTGTCCGACTGAATTATTAATAAACAAGCATAAACAACACTCAATATTGAAGCCGAATTCCCCTTGCTATTTTAAAACCAGCAACGGGTATATCTGCTTAATACTTAAGGCTTAAATTATTGACAATTTAATAAAATAAACAAACGCATTTAATAATTAATATAACACTTCAAATTAATTTGGTGAATTAAATGTCTTGACAACATACAAAAATTGCTTATTTTATTTTCCACTTTTATTTTATTTATACATTTGTGTATAAAATATTTTCTGATAAAAAATATATTGCGTATTTTATTTTGTTAAAATTTGTATTTTTGTTAGTAACTCGTACTTCTTAGAATAAATAGTGAATGGATTGATAGAGAGATAGATACTATTATAGTATTAATGAAGCCATATTTCAAGTTTACAGGGTATATATATAAACACAATAGTTGTCTGCTTTTAATTAAAACTAAGACATTTCCTGCAAACCATATAGAACTGTATATAGTATGTATATCTGATTAAAAGCAAAAAGACAACGTGCTTTTTTGAATGTTTATAATTTTAATAAATGTAAAAGTTTGATTAACAAATTCGGCACGTGCGTCAATAGAAACCCACGACTTGTCAAGAGTGAGAGACAATAAAATGGGAGAGAGAGAGAGATAGAGAGAGTGTGATTGGAAATAGGTAGTTATTGTTTACCAAGCAAAGAGCATGAGGAGTATGATTCAAACTCTGTGAAAATAACATGATTCCAATGAACTTTACACCCAAATGATTGGCTGACTCAAATCTTAAAATGTTAATGTGTCGAAAGCGTTAAAATGACTCACTAAAATAGACAAAAAGTCGCACCATTTATTTAATTTCAAAACATTGACTACAGCAGTCAATGGAAGCAGTTAAATAGGCAATTAAGGCTTAAAGACTATTATAAAATTGAAGTATAAAATTACACATTCTATAAATTGATCCAACAATTACTTATTTATTTATTATATTTCATAACAAATTGTTAGTTAGCTGATTTGCTAATATTCCAATGTTATTTTAATGTTCTTTTCTTCTCTTTTTTCAGCTACAACCGCAAATTGGCAGTGAATGTGCAGATTTCATAATAAATCGCAAAAAGAATCGTGTATCTTTTTGCTCACTCGTTTTCACTAGCTGTCTCGCTCGAAACTCACAACTGACGCAATTTGAACTGCTCATAAATTGAGATTAAAGCCAAAAGCTGTTCAGAGTGGGAGAGCAGAGGAAAATAAAAATAGTAGTAGCAGAAGAGAAGAAAGACAAGAGGAAACAAATAGTATAAATCAGAAATCAATCAGAGCGCTCTAGACGCTCCACACAATTTGCATGAGCCAAAGCATTAGCCAACAACAGCAACAACAACATCGGCAACAACCACAGCACCACTTCAATTCGAGTCCGAGCCACTGTAATAACCCGACTCAGAGGAACAGCCAGCGAGAGGGGGAGGAAAGGAGTCAAAACGAGCAGCATTTTATGGCAATTGCGCCATCAGTTGCAGAGACGTAGCACGAGGAAAATGAAAACAATTTCATGATACTACAAGTGGTCCGAATCGGTGCTATTGAACTATCTGAGAATGCCATCGACACCCTACGATCTCGTGCAGGACGATCAGGATCTTCGGGTCCCTCTCCATGCCGAGCAGGCCTTCTTCAATGGCATCACGTTTCAGGCCAAGGTAAGTCACAATTTAATTAGAAAATAAGATGGTAGATACTCTAAAAGTAAATATGCTGGGAGTTATCTTATTATTAAAATTATATATGATTTTAAATAAGAAGATAGATAGATAATAGTATTTCTGTTTTTAAATTGATAGACACCTGTGTAGCTTCTTCTATTAATTTCATGCTAAACAACTGAGAATATTTAAATATTTATCTAAAAAATATGGCTTCACATATATAAACAAATCAGCCTATAAATTGATAGATATATATGAGATTTCATCTTTAATTGTATGCTGAGGAGGTAAAAATAGAATTTCTACTCAAACTAAGATATAATATTTTCCTTACTTGGTTTCTTTTCTTGAGCTCTAAATAAATTTGAGCTCTAGGACTTCGGTCATATTGCAACGATTGAACAGCTGTTTAAAATTTAATCAATTAAAATATTGAAGTTTATTAGTTTTCTTACCCGAACAAATCAAGAGAAAGGCGCTTAATCCAAATAATATGCGAATAAACATGTTGTCTTTATGGATCTACTGACTAGATTGATTGGCAAACGATCGTTTTTATAGCTAGTACACTGATTAGATCCATGAAATGTTAAATCCAAATAAACACTAGGAAAATTTTATGAAGTAAAAACAATTTTGGGAGCATTTATAGTTTCCATATTCCAGTTGGATTTTATTTTAATTGATTATTTTCAGAACCAAATAAAATGTAGCAACTAGACAAACTAAAAAGTTAATCACTCAAGTAATTAATCATTTTAGATATTTTACCAGTATGTTGTCTTTTTAATCTTTTTTTTTAAATCTTTAAGAAATATTTTCTTGGCTTTCTAAAATTAAGCATTTCTCATTTCATTAACATTGCAAGCCAAGTATAACATTAGTTTTCTTTTATAGAATCAAGTTATTAATCTATCAATAAAACGCATTCTTCAGTTTGGAATTTTGCCCTGCAAATAAAAACTTTATTTATTGTCAAAGTCAAAGAACTCGTAAATGTTTCTAGTTGAAGACGAGATTATTTAATAGATCTGTGTTTTATTTTTACTTAGATCTGCGCTTAATGAATTAATTTCTTTATGTAATTTATTGGCATAATTAAAGTAAGATGTCAAGATTATTCAAGAGACTTAGTTCCAAGTAAAATTTATGAGTCACTTTTGAAATGAAGTAAACACTTCGTTGGCATACTAATTCCCAAAATGCTTCTAACTGAGGTTTAAACAAGACGTCGGCTTGGCTTTCAAGTGAGTGAAAAGGAAGGCGAAGAAAAAAGAGGGGAAGAGACAGGTAGTAACTTAGGAAGAGGTGTGTTCAACTCATAACTCTTAACCAATTTGTTGCGTTGTCAATTGAAATTTCACTATTTTACCGACAATCCAAATTGCAGTTTTGTAATAAGCATATCGATAAAGTTATATCTCTATACTTGCCACCGGCTGTTGCACAAACAATGGACAAAACAATACAATTCTGCTGACAATTTATAAATGCAATTAAACATGTACGTATTTTTGCCAGCTGCTATTGAAATGTTGTTGTTGTTGTTTTTATTGTTGACGGAAGCAATGTTTATATGCATGTGTGTATAGAAAGAGTTTTCCAACATTCAACGAGTTAGTCAGCTGTCACAATGCCAAACATGTTTCTTCCCAGACAGAGACAGCATGAGTGACAGACAGAGACAGACATAGAAAGTTAGACAAAGCTGTAAAAATGGTAAACAAATTTTCTATCTATAGTTTTTTGTTTTATTTTAATTTTTTTGTTCTATCTGCTCGCATTGAATTATTCACATTTGTTTAGTTTTCGGTTTGAAATTGTTGTCTACATATCCTGTATACATCAGAAATTCAATGCGGGTATATTTAACTAATATATGAATATATACATATGGAAGTTCAATAAGTGTTGGATTTTATCTACAAAGTATCATCTTGTTTCTATTCGATTTACTTGTACATTTTTAACCTAGTCACTAATTAAAAGTATTACAAATTTAATAAAGAAAATAGAGTTAGCACTTTTATCTTTGGCACATAGCTACATATATTTATAAAGCTAATTTCCGGAAACTTTTATTATTTAATTTAATGTTTCGCTCGCTTTAGGATAACTGCAAGTCGTACAGTCTCTTTACTCGTTTTTATTTCTCTACAGCGTATCTGCAAGTCGTGCAAATTTGAATCGCTGCTGTTTTATGTTGGCTGAGTATCTGTAAGTCTTGCACACCCGCCTTGCCGGATTTTCGTGCACTACAGCGTATCTACAAGTCATTCACTGTCTATAGAGCCTAATTTATTCAACAGTTGGACAGAGTATCTTTTAATCGCGCAAGCTCAACTCAATTGCTTTTCTGTTAACTACAGACCACATGCACGTCGTGCATACCCCATTCACCTGAGTGTTTCCCTCTTTTGTTGCTGCCGTTTATTATTTTTGTGCAGTGTGTGGAAATTGTTTGCGTGCCCAACTCATATATGCATATGTATCTTTGTATCTTTGTATCTTCTATTCTATATAGAGTGTTCTAGCTTGTTATTGTTGTTATGATGGCAGCTGTTGTTGTTGCTGCTGGTATTGTTTAATTTAATAAGCTTTGGTTTGTTGGATCTGTTTGATTTGATTAGTGGGCAAAAGGTTGACCAACATTTCAATTGTGCGGCCAATGACATTGGCTGCTTTTTAGAAAAAATTAAACAGAGGAATAGCGGATGAACCATTGTTGTTGCTTGGGGTGCATTGAGCTTTGACTTTGCAGTTGCAGTTGCATGCAACGTGTGTGGATGCCACATTACTTTGTATGCAAAGCGCTTGACACGAGTCGACTCAAAGCCGCTGTTGTCTAGTATTTTGCATAATTTCTTTTGAGTTTACGTAGGAGACATTGCACTTGGAGTTGTTGTAGTTGTTGTAATTGCTGTAGTTGTTGTTGCAGTTGCACAGTTGCAATTAAATGCACTCGGTTGCCAAGCAAAATTGCCGTGAAGCAGCGACAAAACCCACGCCAAAAAAAGGAAACAATTTACAATTGACGTAGGGAATAAGTTTGTAAAGCAGAAGGGGAAATGAAGGGAAATGAGGGGAAAGGGCGACACAGACACACACATGTGTACTATACATACATACATGTGAGTACACTTAAAATAGAAACATACTTTAATTTTAGATTAAAAGTCATTTAAATTAAAGTATATTTTGTAATAGAAAGTTTTAAAAATAATTCTAGAGTTTTGTGTAGTTAATATATTTATAATAATATAATATTTCTAGATTTTTGTATAGTTAAATTGCTTGATATGTTTCGAGTTTTTACAGACTTTAATTTAAGAAAAAAATGAAATAAAGTATCAAAGAAAATCTCGTCTATTAGTTTTGGAAATTTCGAGTGCAGTCAGTTTATCAAATTGTTTAGTTTTTTCAAGTGTAGTTTCTTTCTGCCAATGCACGTGCTGTTTGTTGTTGATTCTGTTGTTGCTGTTGTCATTTGCATTTCGGCAAAGCAAAATGCAAGAAACAAATACATAAACATTTGCACTTTTCTGTTATGCTTTCTTGCATTTTTTTCATGCATTTATCGCTTTGTTTGTGTTTTGTTTTTCTGACTTCTTTTTCTCTTTTTTTTTTAGTTTTGGGGCTTTGTAGAGGGTACCGTTAGCCTTACTGTATGTTATACGTTATGGCTGGCTGGCTAACCCAAATACGTTAACACGGTTGGGATTTTAAGACGATTTCTGTAGTTCTCCTTTTTTTTCTTTTACTTTATTTTTTTGTTTTTGCTGTGTCAGCTCGACTGATTCATCTCAAATAACGCGACTCTGACTCATATATGCAGCAGCGTGTGTGTGTGTGTGTGTGTGTGTGTGTGTGTGTGTGTGTAGCTGTCATTGTCGAGCATTATTTATGAGAAGTATCGGACAGGATGCTACTTATAAATATATTTATGCCAGTCTCTAGATCTTGCCAAAAGCTGATCCCTCTGCCAAATCCCCATTGCGTCAGTTTTCTCTCTCCCTCTCCTTCTTCCACACTCCCTCCACCAACGAATATTTCTGCCTACCGTCTCCTGCTTAGATTAATTGAATTTCATGCTTTGATTTGGCGTTATACGAAAATTGGTTTGTTGCCTCCTTGCTGCCATAAATCTTTCAAAAGGTGTATAAATTATTTGCTCTCACGCACTTTGGCCTGGCGCCGTTTTTTTTGCACTTTTTATACTCTAACAGTGAGTACTATAAATTATCTAATATCAAATGTTATGCAAAAAATAGCTATACTCTGTTTTGCTGTTTATTTGCTATCTAAATAATTTAAGAGAATATTTTATCTTGTATATATTAATGTGAACTATTTTCATATTTTAATACGCTTTTTACTTGGCTATTCCGTCTAACAACCAGGCGTATACTCAACATCTGTTTTGTGTCTACATGTATTAAAAATATCATCAATATATATGTACCATAATTTTTGTAATTCAAGTTTCCAACTGATATATATTTCATGAGTTGTTTGCTTACAATTTTGGTTAGTTAAGTTTCTTATATATGATATCTGATTATGGTAAAAGAGTATGTAAACGTTTTCATATCAAATTTAACTATTTTCTACTGTTTTCTTCCCCGCTTTTTTCGTTTGCTCTTTCGCCTGGCAACCTGGCGTATACTTAACATTTGTTTTGCTGCGATTTTCCCTTTGTTATTCTGCTTTGGCTCTATCAAATATTTATTCAAATGCCTCAAGTTCAATTCGATTTATGCTTCCGTCTTTTGACGCGAATTTCCACACTTGACTCATCAATAATTGAGGTGAAAAGTCATGTCAGAGATGGTTTTCCCAATGATTCCTTAAACATATATATGTGTATGTTCCAGTACTCTCGCTTTCTGATTTCTTTTATTTATGTGCGACTGGGATTTGTGCGTGGAATTATAAATATCACAGTGTATTTATTTGGATATTGTGTGGGCTTAAAATGTCATTTAAATTGCGCCACAAACAAAGAAAATCTCACACTTATCATATACGAAATGTATGCTTATGACATTTTTCGAATTTGTAAACAAAATTAACATTATTTGTTGTCACTTTGCTGTCTGCATTGTTTTTTTTTTAGTTTTTTTTTTATATGAAATCAATTTTTTTTTTTGCTGCTGGAATTTAAAGGGAATTTCAATTGAATGATTTGCCACCTGTGGTTTTCCACAATTTCCATTATGCGTTTGTTGTATTACAAAATTCCGAATGTATATACAGATATATTCCAATATACATATTGCGGTTGTCGGATTTTATAGCGCTCTGCAAAGTTAATTATTATTTACGCAATCATAATAATTAAGGTGAAGGTGAAACGCATCTGTTCCCATTTTGTTGCAAAAGAAATAGATGAAAACAAAAATATAATGCGAATATTTCAAGAAAAACTCGCATAAAAAAAAATATGGCGCATAAAGAAAATATTGAAAAACATATAAAAGCACACACACGTGTGTGTGTGTGTGTGTGTGTGTTTACCCATTTTCCCATTTGGCCCATACGCAAAATTATGAATTTTCATATGGTGCCTGAGTCTGTGGCATTGTCGGTGGCGTATACGCAATGTTTTCGCTCTGCTGCTGCTGCTGCTGTTTTTCCTTTGTTTTGTTTATCTAAGCGGCACATGCAGCACTCGTTTTGTTTTAAGGCTGCAAAAGGGACAAAGAATCGACCAAGAAAACGCGTCTCTTCATATATCAATTTCAATTATCTGACTGCCTGGCAGTTTTTTTTTTTTTTTTTTTTTTGCTATATAAATTATTGGTTGAATTTGTGTCGAGGGCGCCGTTGACAGGAAAAGGACAAACCGTAAAGGATTATGTGGTCCTGGGCCTGGCTGCTGGCTTTTATCAGCCTCCTCAGCTGACAGACACAGACACAGAGACAGAGACAGTCGCAGAGAAGAGGCGTGAAAAATGAGTCATAAAATGCAAATAAAAACTCAAGTGTCCTTCTGAAGGAGTGAGACTTTTTGTGTCCTTTGTATGTGTCATTGTCAGAGTTTTATGTGTCTGCTGTTGATGTTGCCTGTCAACTGACTTTAAGACGCTCTCTCATCAGCAAATTTAGCAAATTTTTCGTGTGTTTGTTTAACCTTTTGCACAAAGTTCAATTTGCTCGTTAAATTTTGGTTTTTGATAAACATTTGTGGAAATGTGAAAATGTGAAAACGTTGTTGGGGTTTTCATAGATACGTGTTATTCATTGCTAATTTCCGGGTAGATTGGCAACGTGCCATTGTTTAGATTTTGTCTGGTTTACATGGCATAATTAACAATGCTGCCAACAACAGAACTTTATGGCCAACACTTTTGTTGCATTTACTCGCAACACGGCGTGGCAGTGGCAACTGGTTGGCTTAACGGTCTGCGGCTGTTTGATTAAAACTGCGGTTGCCAACTGCATCACAGCACACACAATATCATTATCATTATCATCATCAGCTTGTCAGCATCATCATGTCTTGCTCTGTATAAACAAACAAGCCGTGCATCTTTGCCATTTTATAACTATGCCAGTGCATTTTTAATATTCAGCCAACAGCATTCAATACCTGTCTCTTTTATTCCCCCATCTATCTCTCTCTCTCCATTTCTCTATCTCTCTCTGCTTTATTGTCTGCTTTGGCCCATAAAATCCTCAATAAAAACAATAAGAACAGCTCATAAAATGTATCTCATTCGATTGTTCTGCAGATTAAATGGATTATCTTCAATAGATGCTCTTTTATCTATTGGATATCATCGTCATATTTATTGCGTATTATCAGCTATATATTTTTACGAGCTATTCAGGTGTGTGGCAGCTTTCAAAGGATGTACATGCATCATATAAAGTATTTAGAGCTTAGAGATGATTGCTTTTGACCAACAGACATATTGATTAATCAAAGTCTCTATTGTGAGCATCTTTTGCCTGTTATTGCTACAGGGTATGTATATTAAAGTGGGTATGCCATTCGCGTATCTATTAAGTTAAAGATAATGAGTTTAGTCTCTACTCTTTAATATCAGATATCTACTATCTACACGCTTCTCTCTTTTGACTATTAGCTACTCGCTGCTCGATGACTTCTACTCGCTAAAATTAACTAATTATAGCCTATTTTATACTTTTTAACAATTACTATCAACTCGATTCAAGGTACTTTTATATGTCTACTAATTTCTCGGTATTTTTTACATGATACTGCTTAGATGTATAATGTCCACTCGCTAATATTTAATGGCAGTTTTTTACAAGTTATTAATTTTTAGTTGTAGCTACGAACTCGGTACTGTTTACTCGCTACTATTAACTCGTTACAGTCTACTCTTTACAGTCAAATTGTTAATGCTTGATGCTGTGGTCTACATCCCAATGTTCACTCGCTACTCGTTACTCTCTACTCGCTACTGTCTATCGATACTCACACTTTACCAGTGTCAAGCTCTTTTTTATAGTTCTGTTCAGTTTTAATCTTCGCTTTATTCGATTATCTCACATCTTTTATGTTCTCTGTAAGACTCATGTTCAATATTATATTTAATACTCTTTACCTTCAACTTTGTTCTCCAACTTAAATAGAGTATAAGAGACTTGATTCAATTTAGTTATATGATATTTAATGGACTCAGCGAGACTTTGGCCTGTTGCTTTATGCTCTTCACTAACACCAGCGTTTTTCACTCTAAGAACTCTGAATCTTTTAACTGATAAAACAGAGTGCTTCCTCATATAAATGTTGTTTGCATAGTATGTGTATTTATGAGCTAATTCTTGGCTTTTAATGTGTGTCAAGAGCAATATTAATGTTGGTCATCATGGATTAAGTGGCCATTACAGTGGCTATCAATGTTTTTGTTTATGTATAGCCCTTTAGGGGGGTCGAGTTCAGTTCCCCCTCCCCCTTTTCATTCCCCTTTTCCCCGCTGTCTCCTTTGTCTTCTAATGACTCATTTGATTGGCATTGCTCAATGAGGCATAAATGCGGCACATGCTCATTTATTATCAACTTATTACACAATTTGCTGTCGTTGGTGTTGTTGTTCTTGGTTGTGAAGTTGCTGAGTTTTCATTTCACAATTGCAAATGCAGGCAAATAAGGCTTTTCACCTGGCATACGAGATGTGTGAGGCACAGCTGTGTGGCACATACACTGCCGAAAAATCCGGCGAACACCAAAATTTATTTAAATTAAAAAACACTTATTGGAATTAATGTTCTAAGATACTCGAGATAATAAAAAAGAAAATGTGGTGGATTTTATATTTGTAATATTTCTATAGTTGTTTTATTTTATTTATATATAATAAAAACATTTTTCTGCCTTGATATTTTGTTTTTCCTTAGCAAGAGTGGGTTTTAAAGTCGTGATTTCATTTCAAACTGAAGCGACGATACCACCATAGATTTCAGATAATTTCAATTGTTGTTGAACTTAGGAATGACATTTATATGTTACGAACTGTGATTGTTTAGTCTTATATTCATTATCTTTATTTTTACAATCTTCTTATTTGAAGAACAAAAATTGAGCATTTTTTTTAAGAACTTGTAAACGTCATAACTTTGCTAATACTTAATATTCAATATTTGGCGTCCAATTTAAATCTGCAGCAAAATTGTATTCATTTACAAATTTGGGTTGATTTGTTGTCTCTCTTGATTTGAGAAGTGTTTCGCTGTTTTGCAGTGTATGTGAGTCAGCTCGTTGCGCAGCCGCATGAAACCGCAACGGTGGCAACGACTCTCACCCACCAAGCAACCAAGTCAACCAACAACCACCAAGCACTCAACTCAATTCAACTCGATTCGAGTCAACTGAACCACTTGCCTGTCCCGTTCTGCCAAACAAAAATGGGTAACGCACTCCAAATGTTGTTTGTTGTTATTACATTTGCAGTTGTTGCTGTTGTCTAGCGAAGCGCAACGCAGCATTGCGGAAGTTGCAACTGCAACATCAACGTGGCAGCTGCTGCTGCTTCACGTTCTGTATTCGTATTCGCATTCGTTATATTCATATGTGGCACACTCCCAATTGGCCTGGCCAACAGATCGACCCTTTCTCAGGCTGTCTGTCGATGCCAAATGGACGCTGACAGCTGCCGTTTTCAATATTTGGGCTTGGCCATGACCAAAATAGTAAACAAAACTGTCCAAGCAACGACAAACTAAATTTCGCAACACAACGAAATCGATATACTCTCGCTGAGTCAGACAAATGCACAATATTGGAAATTAAAATAATTAAAAAACGCTAAAACTAAACTATTAGTAATTGTAGTTATTTGAAGGTGAATCAGCTAAATAGTTAAGGCATAAAAAATAATTTATATAAGAATAAATTTGCAATTAAACAACGAAAGGAAATGTCAATTTATTGCAATTTATTTTGAAATAATTCAATGATTTATCTACAATTTTTATTTATTATTGGAGTAGTTTTTTTAAGAGCCATCAAATTGCACAATGAAGTAATTGATATTGTAAGTATTATAGTTATAGTTCCTGTTAGAATTTTAATAGCTGATGTTTTCATCTTGGGGACTAATAACAATATAGAATAATCCAGATATTTTCGTTGGCACTCTTTCAAAATCTTCAATCTGTCATAACTCTGGCAAAATGGAGTCCATTAGCATTTGGAATATTATTTTGATCATTATAAAGCCACTGCATCAAAATATATATCTCTTAAAATATTTAATTTTTTCTCCTCAATGTCCTTTTTTTCCAAAGTGTATGGTTTATAGTATTTCAAAATTTTCTCTGGACAAATTTTTCCGATTCTTATGCGGAATGTCAATTTGTTCATTATTTGTTATTTTAACTGTTTCTGCATCGATATATATAATAATATTAATAACAATAGATAACTATTTTATCACTGCATCAGCTCATGATTTCTCATCATAAAATCTTTAGTAAAAGTTCACCCTGTCACTCCAAAAGTTGTTAGTATTCATGCTCAGTTAATTTCCCAAAGGTAACTCAACTATCGACCTTAAACTTGAAATATTCTAGTCACATTCCAAGTATAGAAGAGAATGTGTATGCTGATAGTCAGATAATTTCATTCTTTTCCCTATATCAACAATCAACCATGATATTCCTTACGTAGCGTAGAAAATAATGGGAAAAAAACAAATGTCGCAGTTGGTGTCTTATTTTTTTTTGTTTGTTTTATTTGTTTGTTTGTTTATAATGACGAAGAGTCGATTGTCTGCAATCTTTTTATGCCAATTTTGCGAATAGGAAAAATAACTGAAAAGGGTAGCCAGCTCGTTAACTGCTGCTCACGTTTCAAGCTATCAATGCAGAAGGAGCAGAAGGAGAAGGAGAGAAGACGAAGATGAAGTGAAGAAAAAGATTGAAAATTATCTAAGAGTCGTCATCAAAGCGGCAAGCAGTGAGTTTTCCCCCAGTTTTCCTAGTTTTCCCAGTTTAATCAGCGACAGGCATTGAATGCAATTGAAGTCACTTTTGCTATGCAATCTTTCACAGTTTTGTGCTCAGTGTTTGTTGCAACTGCAACTGCAACCGTTTCAAGTTGCCTCTTTTTTTTCTTTAGTGCTTATCTCAGCGCACGCTTTGTGGCAGTAGCTTTGGCTACTTCAGATAGTAAGTAGTTGTTGTTGTTGTTGCAACTCTTGTCTGTGGCACTGTCAAGTGCAATTATGGGGCAGACATTCACTGGCTGCCACACAGCGCGACCTTTGCCACAGAGCCGAGCCGATAGAGCTGGCAACCACATCTCCCTCTCCCTCTCTCCCTGTCTCTCTCTTTCCCTCACTGTCTCTGACCAGCATTGCCACATGACAATTTAATTAACTATTTAACTGATGCGTACAACTTTTACAACTCACTGTTGCAAATATTTGTCCGCTTTTGATTAATCTATAGCTAGAAATTAATTGGTTTTTGTGTGCCAAATATTGTGTGATGTCATTGTTTGTCTATACAAATATATCTATTTCTAAATAATATTATTTATGTGCTGACTAGATGTTTGAGTGGAAATTTAATATTAAATGTATAGTCCAAATTGTAAGAGTTGCCAATGAATGCTTTAAATATTTCTAAATGTATTTACTACTTTATTTTGACCTTCCTGACTCTAAATTTATTTGGATGTTTAAATTATATTTAAATTATTATAATACTATATATATTTATTTTACTATATTTATTGTTGTTTTTTCATTTATTATAAAAGTGAACTAAATTTTTAAATATTCAATAATTGAAATATTTTTTATAAAAATATTAACTCATACATAAATAATAAAAAAAAAAATGTGTTTTTTAATAATTTTATTTATGAATTGTTATAATAAATAATTTTCTTATATCATAATAAATAAGATTACAGTATTATCTCGTTTATGGTAAGAAATTGAATTCTTATACATAATACATATAGTGAAATCTTTTCTCATATATTATATTAATTTTAAGAAATTTAACAACCATTTTTGGGCAAACTATTTATTAGATTTTTTATGACTCTTATCAGTTAAATTTTACTGTAAACGCCATAAATATAAGTGTTAATTCCATAATTTAATATAATCCACACACAAACATAATTTCAATAATTTGCTTTGCGATTTAAGAACACGGACAATGCCGTCTTGCACCAGCTAGTCTATATATGTATATTTATAGGGAACGTCTGTATATATAAACACATAAATAACTTGCAAGTGGCTGCTCTGTTGACAAGCAAAAGCCGCTTTCTTGTTTGTTTGTTGTTATAAAAATCTCAAATTAATTTTCAAACAAATTTCTGGGGCTAAGAACTTTTGTGCGACCTTCGTTGGGGGGCGTGGCATAAGTAGGAGGATCGAACAGTTTAATGAAAAATTTTCGCTGTCCATTGTAGGGACGTTAATTGAACAGTTGTCGCAGCGCTTGTTGAAAGATTATTTGACAGTCTTAGAAGAACCAAAAAAAGGAAACTAATTTTTATTCTCTCTCTTTTTACTTTAAATTTTTTGGGCAATTTAATTTTTTTACTGTTTTTTTTTCTGTTTGTAATTTGCATTTTATGTTTAAGGGCCGCATGTGAAGTTAAAAGTTATTGGGCCATAAATAACGCCCTGCCAAATTCTAAACAAACATTTCCCGACTTGACTGTCGAAGATTGTGAAAGTTTTCCACTTGATGCTGACTGTCTGTGTATTTTTTTCTTTTACTTTTTGAAATTAGCATAAAACGTTTGGCATTTTGTCTGTCAATTGTTGAATGTAAAAAATTGCGCATACGCCGCGTTATTCAACCCAAAAAAGTCAGCTCATAAATGGCCTAATTTTCTGAAACTTTTCATTCTTTCATATTACTACTGTGCTTCTTTTCTTATTGTGTTTTTCATACGGTTCACCGAGTTTTCTCTCCCTAAAATACTTTTTCCCGCAAATTTGCGGGCGCACGTTGTGGGCGGTCGGCGGTGGGCGTGGCAGTTCTAATTGCTTAATTGAAAGCCAAGGCAAATTAATAATGCCGTCGATTGGCGCTTAATTGTGAAATATCAAAAGGCAGCGCCAACCACGCGGCGTATACGCAATGTTATTGTCTCGATCTACTTTAGAGCTCTCTCTCTCCCTCTCTCTCTCTCTCTTTCTAGCTACTTGAGTGCTGAAAGCTTTTCAATTAGCTGCCAATTAGTTTGCATTTTGCTTAAGAACCCAATTTAAGCATAACATTTGCAATATACTTATACTTTTTCAACAATTTCCCAAACACACTTTCCCAGCAGTCGCAAATTTTCGCTTGCCATAAATTGAAATGGCACGAACCGAACAGTTGATATAAACGTAAAAATTTATAATGCGTAAAGCAGTAGAAAGCAGTAGGACAGCATGCATGTCCTTGTCCCTGTCTAGTCCTGCCACATTCCACATTCCAATTTATTTTGTCCTGTGTCCTGTAACTCAATTTCAGCAACGCTTTGCTCTATTAAATTTGCAAATTACGCTCAGAGCTATTATTTTATTTGTGCTCTATCATATTCAGGCTGTGGTTATTCTAGTTTTGCATGAAATGTGAAACACTTTTTGTGGATGCTCATGCTGAGCTGTGTGAAATTTTATATTGCATATTCTGCTCATTTAAATATAAAGTTTAGTCATTAAATTTGATGTTCATCTCTTTTAAAAATACTTGGCAAAAATATCAAATTTAATGCTGTCAAATGACAGAACTATGTATATAAAATATAATATGTGTGATTTTAATGAATATTCGTGTAGGGCATTTTAATTAATGGCAACCTTAAATATAGTCAAAATTTGTTAAAAGGGATTTCAACTAGAAATGAGAAATCTAGAATTAAAAATTATAAGTCTTTAAAAATAAAGCTGAATAGTCACAGAATTACTGATTAAATGAAAAAATAATGTCTTAAAATTGAGCAAATCAAAGAGTATTCAATCTGCGATTACAAATTGCAAGATGTTAATTCTTGTTAAATTTGAATTTGAATTTAACACATTTTGTCAGCTGTCGCTTAAAGTGGAAACTTGTGCTCACTAAGCTGCAAACCAAATGCTTTCACAGAGGCCCAACATAATTGGCTAATCATGTTGGGAGGTTGGCAGCCTCTTGAAAATGATTATGCAAACACCCACTCAAACACACACACAAACACAACACACACACACTGACAACCACTAACTAACTAACTCAACTCTTGCTTTTCTTACATTTGCCCTCAGGCCTGTAAATGCTGGAAAATGGGGGAAAAACAGCAAGAAGCGGGAGGCGGTGAAAATGTATTTGTTGTTGGCCGTGTTCTCAATGTTTTCTCAGTGTGTTTTTGCTGTTTGGCAAATTAAAATTCTGACTTTGGCACTTGTTGGCTGTCGCAAGCAGAGCAGCAAAAACAAAAAAAGAAACTAGAAATTCTCTCTTTGGTTTTTTAATGAGCTAAGCGAGCGCCTCGAGGCACAAGAACTCTGCCACAGCCAGTTTCAGTGCCACAGGCCACAGTGCCCAAGTTGCTGCCTCAACAGTGTCCAATGCAGCACAGTTTTCTATCTAGCTAAAAGCATCACCAGCGAGCTATCCCTATACACGGTAAAAAATATACTCCATTCCGAGCTGAAATTAGTTTTGAAGCCATGTCAAAGTTCGATGAACGCGTAAAAATATTTGATTTAATTACTATACTATTTATTCTTCTTATATTAAACAGTTTACTATTTTTGACTTTACTCTCAGCACATCTATTCATAATCTGGGTTCTAAACGAATTTTTTTTAATAGTGCAGAATTTTTTACACTTAAACTCTAAAAACTTTCTTTAAAAATACATAAAAAGAACCAGAATTTGTAAATTAATTTAACATAATTACTTGTATCGTTTGAATTGAAGTATTTAAGTTGTTTCTAATATATTTTTAGTATAAAATTGTCTTACATATGTTGTGTAAAATGTTCAGCTTTGTTAGTCTTACAGTTTTGGTTCCACAATGAATAGAATAAATGACTAATTTAGGCAGTTAGCATAGAGTATTTTATACTTACATATTGAACATTTAATCTTATGTATTCTTATTCATTTGTAGTTTTTACTTAACATCAACTTACTACACTACAAATTATTTGGTTTCTTTATTTTATTTTTTTTTAATGCATTGCGACTGATTTTGTTCCACGCTAAATCGATACCTACATTTGAGTATAGTTTTTTTTTCAGTGTATTACAAGTGTACTCTATTGCTATCTCTGCGACAATTCATTGTGTTCTATTTAGTTTCTCAAGCTGTCGCCCAGTTGTCCAGCTTCCACTTTTGCTTCCGTTCTCAGTTCTCTCAGTTCTTTGAGGCTGCTTATCTTTTGCTGTATTTGTATGGCTTTTTTTTTTTTTTTTTTTTTTTTTGGGGTTTCTGGCCTAAATGAAATAATGAAGCACATTTAAATGGCAGCATAATGAGCAGCCTTAACTACCAAGCGAAAATTTCCAGTTCTTGGAGCGACCAAGAGCGAAAAAAAGGACATCTGTTTTCTGTTTTCAGTGTGTGCTTTTCTCTTGTGCGCCTTTTAATTATTCAAATTTATTTGTCAGCACAATGTGTGAGTTTGTGTGTGCCAAGCCTTGACAAGTGTCTGTTTATAAGTGTGTGTGTGTGTGTGCGGGGTGTAAGTGGGCGTGGCATTTTCACTAGGCAGCTGTTGCCCTTCAATGGAACCACAGCGAAACTTTTTAATGAGTTTCGATTCATTGCACACACACACAACACACAACACACATATACACATACAATACACACACACACTCAGCACACACACACAGGTCACAGCTGGCAATCAGCAGCACAACAACTTGTCTGTCATTTATTAATTAAGTTTGCTTAAGACGCGCTTCCCTCACATCCTTTGCCTAAGCAAATTCAAATATTTCTATCCCATTTCCTAATTCCTGATTCTTGTGCACAAACAAAAAGCTAGCTGGCATCCTTTTACCTTTTTGGCTAGGCAACTTTTGCCTCAACCTTTTGCACGTGACTTTAATTGCTTTTGGTCCTCTTATCTCTGGGCCTTGATTAAAATTGTTTTTGATAACTAAAATGAGAAAACAAACTCCATTTGTAAAGTCAATAGATGCCAACGGCCAAATACATAGCAAATATGTTTGAAAATCTCTGCCAATAAATTCACTGCAGTTCATACAAATGCCAAAAACAGAAAATGAGTCAAGAGAGAGAGAGAGAGAGAGAATTTTCTCATTGTCGCATTGGCCAAAAATCCACAGACGTGTCAAGTGCATTGCAGTCACTCGAAAAGTGGTCAGAACATGGCCCGAAAGTCAGCTTCAATTGCTGTTCAATGGGCCAACAGCAAAGCTAGGCCAAGGTTTGGTATTTGTTTAAATATTGCGCATACGCCACGTTGCTACATAAATCACATTTCATGCCTTACAAATGAAAAAAAGAGGAAAAATACAAGTAATAAAAACTATGTCTGTGTCTTTGAGGCAACATGACAAAAAAGCAACGCAGAAACATAAAGAAAACACGCGTTAAATGTTATTAAAATGACAACAGCAAAACGGAGGTGACAGACACACACATATGAACAAGGCGGGGGGCGTGTCAGCAGTCGCTCAATGGCACAAGACATAAATAAATAATAAACCACAAATATCTACAAACCAAAACTGAAGGATTTTTTTCTTCTTAAGTTTTTTTAAAACACAAGTAAATCATCATCATCAGCATCTATGGCAATGTGAGCATTTTCTTTAATTTTCCACAGTCTTTTTTTTATATATTTCGTTTACAAATAAATATAAATGTAGTTGGTGGTGAAAGGCGGACAGTTTGCGGTGCTTATGAGACATGAGAATGTTGTGAAAAACCTGACGGTTTCCGGGTGGGCTTAGACCGACTGAAATGTGTCAAGATACGAGATAAGAGATCAACTGTTGACAGCTGAAAAGGAAAGCAAAGGAAAGGAGATGCTTACCACGAATCACACATAAAGAGGTCAATAAAATTCTGATACACTTGACTTCAAGCTTTGAAGTTGTTTAAGTGTTTAAGTTGAAGTCTGCCAAAAATAATAATAATATATAATAAAATGTATGTTACTGACTTAACTTAAATTATTGATTTCTTAGTGCAGATAAAAAAATTGTTGATAAAATATTTATAAAAATTAAATATGTGCAATGTAAAAACATTGATGCAATAATCGTTTAATTTAATGCGGAATATATTTTTCAAATAAACTAATATACAATATTAAACATGTCAAAAGAAATTTTAAATATTAAGAAGTTACTGAATAGATTTAATTGAATGAAAATTGATCAGATTAATAAAAATACAAAAATGAAATTCATATTTTATTTAAAGCCATTCAAACCAAAATCTTTTAATGTAATGCGCATAATTTTTAAAATATAAAGTAAAATTAAAGTAAAAATTAAACGATAATCGATTATTGCAATGCATTTAAGTTTGAAAAATAATCGTTGTCAACTTCAAGGAAATATTATTTAGATTCCCAATCCTAGAAATTAAACCTCATGATGATCGATCGAATTCAATGATTCAAAAACACACATTTTCTTACACTTTTTCCACAATAGAAGAAACACTTTTTATATTAATAAAAGTCCGCCTTTGAGCTTTTCAGTTTGTCTTGATTGCCCATCAATCAATCATTGAGTTTTCGCCATAACATTTTCTGTATTTCCTTAAAATTATAGCTGCGAGTTCCACTCTGTCTCATTGTCTCCCTCTCTGTCTCTCTCTCTCTCTCTGCCTTTGTTGTGTTTTTACGATTGATTTTCAAATTTTTTATTCAAGTATTAATCACACTGGATAAAGATTTGACTTTGGCCTAGGCAATTTATGGACAATTCCAATGCCATGAATGTGAATTGGCTACTAAAACAAAAAACCGAAATAGCCATTATTTAATTAAGCTGGCAACTCTGACTGTTTCAAGCATCTCTCGCCTCGGGCGGATGCAATTAAGATAAATGTCAGTTGACGCAAATGTAAAGTAACATTTTAATCAATTTTATCAATTAAAAGAATGGACAGACATTTGCCAAGAAAACTGAGAAGAAAGCAGCAGGAAGGCAATGAAAGGGACGTTAGGTTAGAAAAAGACTCTGTCCCGCAATAGATTGACAAAATTGAATTAAAAAACTGTCAACCTAAATGAAACTGACATTTGCAAGTTGCTTTTAAGCAATTTAGTTCGTGTTACAATTAAATTAGCAAGAAGTTGGAACTTTGGGGAACTTTTAATAAATGAATTTGTGAAATACTCGTAGAGGAAAATGCTCTTCCAGTTGAGGCAAGCAATTTGCAAGCATTTTTCGTAAAATAATTAAAATAATGAGCATTATTTCAGTGTTGAGTCACAGCTTGTGTGGTATGTTCAATAAATAATTAATGAGCGGCAACAAGGCAAATAGAACCGAGAAACAACAATATACTCGTAAATAATGTGAACAATGCATAGCAAAAATGCATTCATTGAATATAGAGAACGTGTACGAGTTTGAGTATTCACGAATATACTCGAAGTTGTTAGGCGAACACCTTGACATTGACTTTGCCGCAAATACGCAACCTGTTGTTATGTCCTTATGTGGCAACAATGCAATTGTGCGTGCTCAATGCTGCACGTTTAAAAAAACTTGCCCCCAATCAACAAATTGCTTTAATTTGTGTCTCGCATTTGGGAAAGTCGAGCGCATTTCAGTTCAGTTTTTCTTGAGTTTTTTTTTTTTTTTGCAACCTCACAAATTGCAGTATAATGTGCGTGCCCTCGTTTTGTGCCTTGCTAGAGCTGCAACATCTGATTTTCACTTGGAAAGTCGCATTACGCTCTCATCACTCATACGCCGCGTTTGCCAGGCAAACAAACATTACGCTGCAACATATCGCAGTTCTTTCAGCTGCGTTTAACAGTTCTACTGTTGTTGTCACAAACCCATTTTGATACCCATTACACCCTACTTGTGGACGGGTATAACTCTTGTTTAATATTATTTTTCACTTGCAATTAAATAGATATTTTTTAAATGGTATATAGAAATGCATATTATCTTGACGAGCTTTAGAGAATCTTGAGAATCCCATACATCGTATTCTTTTTGAAAGGGAATAATTTTTTTATTTAATTATTGTTTATTGTTATTATATTCCCATTAAAATCGACTTTATATATTTTATATTGCCAAACTATAATACAAACTATATACACATATATATACATGTAAATTCAAGCATATATAAGTTATAAGCTATTAAGATAACTAAAATTATGGTTGCTTTAAGTTTTTCCAGGAATGCGAGCTCCTTGTATATCTAATTAGAATACATTGTAGATTTTTAAAGATTAAGGTGTGCCATGGGTATCTTATAGTCGGATACACTACCAAAGTGTTCTTGCTTATATATTATCAAAATTTCAATGCCACAACGCATTGCGTGTCATTAAATCCAAAAAGTTGTCGCATTCTTATGCTGAACATTATTCTTTTTACGGCTCGCCCAAATGTTGTTGTCCCTTTATTTAGTTTTTTTTTTTTTTGGGCAAGGCGTGTCGCATATTGATTTCCCTTAAAAGACACAAACATTTCCAGTTAATTAAAGTCTATGCATAAATTGCCACATTTCGTGCAGGCAACCAAGTGTGAGAATTTCATAATCCATTCTTTTTTTCCCCTGACTGCTGGCAACATTTAATTTTTATGTTCTCTTTGACGGTTCATTGCGCTTTGAGTGAAAGTCTTGATAAGCTGCAATTTGTTAGCTGACATAGATGTATGGCCCGCACTGTTCACCAAAAATGGGGCGAGAAAAGGCAACTTCATTGGCAATTGTTGTCAGTTGTCAGTTGTCTGATGACGAAGTATCCTCACTTTGCTTGGCAACTGCCAGCGATTTGTCATAGATTTCGATTTCGGAGAGTTGCAACTTTCTTTCCCACTGTTAATTGCATTTCAATTTAAGCGGTGAAAACATCACAATTCTAAATAATTGACTTTTTTCAGAGAAACATACGTTGTATTAAAATTTATGAATGTTTGCCAAAACTTGACCGATTTCAATGCGGAATATATTTTTTTCAAATTTGTTTCAACATTAAAAATTTATTTATTTAAAAATTAAATTATTTGGCCACGACTGTCCAATTATTCATACCTATCCCTTGACACGTTTTAAAATACTTCAGTCATTACTTTTCAAAATTTAACCCTTTTTAATGCGGATTATCATTTTAATCATTATTTGACTTTCAAATTTATTCTATTGTACATCAAATTATTGTGTACTTAAAAAAATTCTATTCTTTTAGCGCCTAATGTAAGCTGCAAGCTTCCCTGACTTTGTCAAAATGAAAATGCACACATTTTATTTAGTTATCATTTGATGAATATATGTTTTTTATCTCTTTTATTGAAACTGAACCTTAAACACAAATAAAAATATATTTGTTAGCAGATATTGTTGATTGTGTCAAATGTTTTTTTTTTGAATAAATGTCACTGCATATATTCACATCGATACATTAGCAGCTCTAATTCAAACCGACAACGTGACAGGCATTGGAATTTCAGGAGTTGCCTTGCCATTTCGCATATCGCTCATACGCAACGTTCGCCTGCCACTTAACATATTCATGTGGATAATCTGCATGCCTGTGTACATGTGTGTGTGTTAACAAGCTGATTGCCTGTGCTGCACACGTGTTCTGTGCATATCATCCTCGCATTGCAGTTGCTTTGTTTTCTTGCTTGTATTTGAAATCTGTGCACATTTTTCGCTTGACGCTGTTGCTGATGTTGCATGCCTCGTTTTTGCCTGGAAAATGTGTGCCAGCTGCCATTGTAATTATGTTTACTAAGCTAATAGCCGAGTTGCCACAAGTCATTGTTCTAGTTGCAACAACAAGTTGCACTTGCCACAACAGAAGCGACGATTTCTAATCAAAAACTGTTTGCTTTCATTTTGGCCCAAATGAGTTTTGCACTTTGTAATTTGCAGTTGTTCTTGCGGCTTTGCAACAAGTTGCAATTGAATATAATTAGAGCTTATCCCCGAGACTTGTTCTCTCTCCCTGTCTCCCCTTTAGCCGCTTCCACTCTTTCTCTTTCCATCTTGTCCCATCTGTTTCGGTATCAAATTGCATGAAATTACTTCATCTCTGTGTCTGTTGCACGTTCAGATCTCACGGCTGCGACGCCGGATGCCGTCATTTAGACTATGAATTGAAGACGCAGTTTAAGTCGTTGTCTGTGTCTTAGTCTTTGTCTTAATATTAGTGCTAGTCTTAGTCTCAATCTTAGCCAGTGTCTCAGCCCAACTGTCATTAAATTGTGAGTGTTAAATGTGGCGAAAATTTCACTGACGCCTTTAAGCGACACAAAGTGAAATGCGCCGGGTTAAATGGAGAAATGGAGAAGAAGAGAAATACACAGCAACAACAGCCACAACAACAACTCTGTCCACAAACGGTCAGAGACAAAGGAAAGAGTCGAATCAGAGTCACACAAAAAGGAAAATTGCCATCAAGCTGGCAACGCAGACGCACGCAGCTCAAATTGATGCGCAACAAGAGAGTTGCCAGTTGCCCGTTGCATGTTGCAAGTTGCAACACTCAGAGAAATATGGCATACTAAAATTGGGAATGACCTTACTTAGATTTTTATAGCTTTCTGCTCTTCAAAGTTTTAATTTGCCTCAATTTCTTAAATTCGCTATGAGTCTCTTCTAAATTAAAACTTAAACACCTTGCTTAATATAAAATCTGTGATTTTAGTTAAGTTTTATCACCAAAAACAGTAGAGATGCTTCTACTAAATAAGTTTCCCTTAAATTTTGTTTGTAAGTTCTCAAATAAATAAAACACAATTCAAAAAAACGGTCAAATAAAGGAAATAATTAAATAAAATAGTTTAAGATATTTTCGGACTCAACAAAAGTTTGTTCAAAAATTTAAATAAACTTAATAAAGATATGAGTTTGTTATTTAGTTGAAACAAGTAAATTTTAAGGTATTTTTTTTCTGGTTAACAATTGTTTTTTGTAAATTAAATATGTTAATGTTCTGTACCATAAACAAGCATAAATTGTGGAAGTAGTTCAGGACTTTTGTTTAACATGTTTCAATCTTTAAGAGACTTAAATTAAACTCAAAATGTTCTTTTTGGAGTATCAGTTAGTTTCGTAACTCCGTCAGTTTTTTTTAAAAATCATTTGCACTAGCGTATTTCCTTTTCAAGTGGTGAAATCTCAATAATTTTTCCGAGTGCATTGGCAATGGACAACAAAACAACTACACATTACTTGGCCATGTTTGAGTTTTGCAATTGGCAACATTTGGCGCTGGCTTTGATGACTTCAAGTCCATCCGTCTGTCTGTCTGTCTGTCCGTCCGTTTGTTTGTTTGTCTGCTCTTGGCTTACTGTGTGTTCTCAGGCATCAATTGCCAATGCTTTTGGCTTTGACTCTGACTCTGACTGTTGGCCAAGCCTGCTGTGTTTTTTTCATTAAACAACCAACAACCAGCAACCAACAAACAACAAACAGCAAACAACTGACGGCTACTTGTGCCTCTCTAGTGGTTGTTGTTGTCATTGCTGTCTCTTTGTCTGCCTGCTAAATTTATTGCAATGCATTTTCCCATTTACGTCACGCAGGTATTCGCAATTTTAACGCTTTAAAGAGCATTGAAAATCTGCTTGAAAATTATGGCCAAAATGCTGGCTATTCAGTTAGTTACACGTTTGTAATCTTCCTACTCTTAATATCTCTACTATCTTATAATCTTACAATTTATCCTCTTTTTATATTGCAGGTAAGCATATCGATCAACTGCACAAATTACTCAGAGTTCAGGGGTTAAAGGGTAAGCCAAAAACAAGTTCATTAACTCAAAGTGAGAAGAAAAGAAAGGGCGCTAGGAGATACCCTGTAATCAGTACTTAGTATACTATGTAAATGAATTGGAATGCAAAAAGTGGACATTGAGAGAAAAGAGAAAATATTTTAAGTGATAAATATTTTAATGCAGAATCCATTTAGAGAACAAATAATGAACAAATTGACATTCCGCATAAAAATCGGTGAGTTTGGACAAAGTAATGTCAGATTGAAGTTTTTAACATAGTGTCTAGGGTTAGGTAAGAAAAACTGGTTAGAGTTGGGTGTATAAATCGATTTGGGTAAATAATTAATAAATTTAACATTCCGCCAGAAAATCTGTTAAGATCTGAGAAAGTTATAATAACTTACAGTAACAATTTATAACATTAAATTGTCCACTTTCGAGATGTTGATTTATCATGCCACATCGATTTGTATTAAATAATTGATCATTAACAAAATAGTAGTTAAGAATCGGTTCCCAGAAAATTGAAGCAAAGCAAAGTGAAACTATAGTTATATTTTATAGAGCAAAGATCTGCAAAATACAGTTAAGAAAATCTCGACAACTTTGACATTCTACAGACAGATGTTGGACTTCATTAAGCTGCATTTTAGCTCAGCTAAACTACCCCATTGTCATTTGAAACAGAGTGTAGATTGGTTTAGGAACAACACCCTCTATAGCAACCTATGGCAACCAGGCAACCCGCAACCACAACGCTCCCCGCCCACCGCCCACCTCACACCATTTTTGGGTCAGCTACTTTCGTAAGCAACCCCCTCGATAAGTTCCACCCCCTGCGTTCAAAGCTCGTAACCGCAAGCTCGTTTCAATAGCCTGCCACCGCACATTAGTCAGCTCATTACTTAGACTTAAAAGGGGGAGTCATTAAATACCCGGCCCATATACTAATGGAAGTGTGACCAGGCAGCAATAAAGCAACAGAAATCAATTTTTAATTTTCAACATTTTAATCGAAACCATTTAAAATTGTTTAACACTTGTGTGTGAAATTTGATATTTCTACTCGTATTTGGTTAAAATTGTTGTTAAATTAGCGGCTCACATTAAACAGAAATACGCACATAACAAAAAGAGATAGACAGCGTAATGAATGAGTGGAAAGAGAGAAAGAGAGTGAAAGAGAGAGAAAAGCCGCACACACTGCTGATTGAATTATTAAAGCCGCTAATTAAACGCTTCCGGTCGTTTAGTTTGCCGCGTTGCTCATACGCCCCGTTTGCCACGCAATTTATTTATTTTAATTGATGTTTGCTCTGCTTCCCTCTACCTCCCTCTCTCTCTCTCTCTCTGTATCTCTATCAGTATTTAACTTGCCCACTCTTTGGCTGACTTTTAAAAAATTGACAGCTTATTGTTGTTGTAATTGGCATTGTTGTTGCTGATATCTAAATAATCGCCCAGTGCTAAATTAGACGCCACTTGTTTTGGGCCAGCTTTGTTGCTGCTACTTTTTCTCAATGAAACTGGAGTAAGGTAGAGAGAGGGAGAGAGAGGGAGAGCGAGAGGGGAAGAGGGTCACGCCCTGCCTTGTGATACTCGTGGGTCTTACAGTTGAACTGCCTGTACTTTTAGCCTCATTGTGTTTGCTTAAGCACTTCAATTGATTTTCTGCTTGTTGTTTATTGTTCTTCTCAGCTTTGCTGTTGCTGTTGTTGTTGCTGTTGCTATTGTTGCTCTCAACTCAACTTTTATGCGCTTTGTCGCTTGTTGTATTGCTCTTGCGGCAGGTCCTTTTGAGAGCCTCTCAGTTGGGGTCCTTTGGTCCTTTTACAATGCCAAAGTTGGCTTATTTATTGATTTTATTCTCACTCCCCCTTCTCCTTCTCTCTCCATCTCCCACAAACTTGGACTACCCATTAATTGCCTAACTTGCCAAGGCAACTAAGTTGCCAAGACATTTTTATTTTATCATTCTTCGAATCTATGTGATCTTTTTTAATACCACATTAGTTGAAACAAATATATCAAATATCTATCATAAGCAATCTTAACATTAACAATTTAAAGTAGCTTATTTGATCGGTTCTTGATAGGGAATTTGTACACATATTGGGAAATATTATCAACAAATGCATCATTGTCTAATTAATAAAATAGCAATAATGATGTTTTTATTAATAAGGTCATATTTAGTAAAATGAAATATTTAAATTAATAAATACATATAAATATCAATATAAATATAAATGTGAATATTAATACAAAAATTAATAAATAGTACACATTCAAAAATAGAAAATTGACTTTGAAGTCATATAGTTTTTATTTAATATATAATATATTTTCCCCTAAATGATAACAAAATCGCATATTCTCTGATTTATTAATGCTTTTTCTTTCACTTTTTGGCTGTTAAAATATATTAAAAAGATATATATAATCAGTGTATTTGTCATCATTGCTGTGAAAATGGTTCTTTCTTGCATGTTTATTACATATCTTTTTATACCCTGTTTTGCGTTTATCTGTCATTATTTCTCCCTCTCCCTCTCCCTTTATCTGCATCTCTTTCTGTTCACACACTCCGCTTGCCACTTTATATGTAATCTGATGTTGCAGCTGCATATTTGCATAATAATTGTAAGAATTCAAAGTGGAAAATATGTGGGAAATTATGTGGGTCAATGCTGGTCCAACTTTTACTTTTCATTTTCAAAAGAAACTTAACTTCATTGTAGCTGTTGTTGTTGTTGTTGTTTCTATCAATTTGATATATAAATTGACATGGGCGTAATATGCTTTAAGTAAGTGTTGTTGCCTCGGGGTGCATTGAACCAGAGAGAGACTGTGAGCTAATAAAACTTGACACTTACACTTACAATGTATTGTAGGGAACTGCGAGAGGAGGGAAAGTGGAAAGAGCAGGGAGGAGGGAGGCGGAGCTAATGAAGTCTAGCGAAAGTTACAACAAAGAACAAACAAAGAATGTGTGTGAGTGTAGATCTTTATTTTATGACAGTCGCTTATTACAATGCTATTTGAGTGTGAAGCGCATAAAAAGCGAGTTGTAATTGTTGACTTGTTGTTTGTCTGTCTGTCTATCTGTCTGTTTTGTAGCCGGAAACAGCTTATTAACTGGGCTTAAACTGACACGGCAAACGCCTTAAACAAATCTATAAATGGAGACAATCAATGCGGCAAATTGTGGAAAATGCAAATGCAGCTCGAAGAAAGCGCAACTAAGTTGAGAACTAAACTCTAAGCCAATGTTTTATGGGCCAAAAAGGGTTAAGTGCATTCTGACTGGCATTTTATGGCGCAACAGACAAAACATGAGTTGGCCAACTTTGGCTTTTACTTTAACTTTAACTTTAACAGCTCTTGCACCTGGAATTTAGCTGTTGAATTTGTCTGCTTTTAGAGATGTGAAGAGAGAGAGAGGGAGAGAGGTATGGGGGAGAGAGAGAGTGAGTGGGAGACAAGCTGTTGTTGTTGCTTCTAAGTAGGCTACCAGCCAAGTTGATTTATTGCGCTACTTAACTTAACATTTGTTTGCAGCTCGTTTCTGGCCAAATGTTGCCATTCAAATGGCGCTGAAAACTAGCATCAAATTATTTGTTGTGTTTTTGGGGCGTCAACGTTAAAGATGTTCAAACTAAACTTAAAGTTGCTATTTATGTGGTTTCTGGAAATTGGTTTCTATTTAGCCTGGCCTGGATTTTGTGGTTAGTTTAAGGCCTGCGGTCTCTGGGCCATTTTCAGTTAACAAATAATTGTTTTAAATTAAGCGCAGTGCTGCAAAGCGCCTCAAGTTATGCACAGTGGGGTGCATCAATATATTTTACAATAGTTACGCACAATTCTAGAAAGGTTTCACCAAGTAACTGCCGTTCTATGATCAGTTTGCAGACTTCGCTTTTGAATTGAAAAATGTTGTGTTTTTAAGGACAAGTTTATCTGTTAAATTTTGTAATCTGAAAGTTCTGGTCCCAACCAGAGTTTTGATACCGAACTTGTCCGAATCTAACTAAAAATACTAAAGATATGCTAATAATACTCTGCAAAAAAAAAAAATGAATTTTTCAACTTATAAATCAGAAATAGGAATTCATTTTATAACTATATTTAAGCGAAGATTGCGAATTTGGGTTTAGCCATTTTTTTTTTCCACCCATATAAATCGATGCACCCTAATAAAGAGCATAAAAAGTCAGCCGCAAAGTTTTCAGCGCAATCATTAAGTTGGCAGTAGAATGATAATGAGAGAGAGATAAAGGTGGTAAGGGAAGAGGCAGAGGGAGTGGGAGTTAAAGAGAGGGTAGAACAGAGAAATGCTGTTGCTTTGTTGCGCAACAAGGTTGTAAGTAAGGAAGGAAGAAAGGAAGGAAGGAAACGCAGCACAAAACTAAATTCAAGATGAAAGCTAAACAAAAGGCGCAGGAGGCGTGGCAGCGCCTTCTTAGCTTCTGCTGATTATCTGTGGTGTTGCCAGAGGGTGGAGAAGAGTGGCAGAAGGGAGGTAGGGGTGGGTGAGGAGGGAAGAGGAGAGGAGAGGCGAGTGTTGCTGCTGTTGGTGGCAATGGAATTAACATTATTAGCGGAAATTCCTTTGCTGCTGGCAAAACTTTTCCAAGGCAGACAGCTCGTGTCACTTTTAACTTGCTCGCTGTTGATTTTCAGTTTTTAAATGTTTTGCCGTTGCCGTCGTCTTTTACGATTTGAATTCAGAAATTTAACGAAAAAAGGACGCGGATTCATAATGCCGAAAAGCGCTTAAAACAAGAAACCAAAAAGTTTTTACTAATTCACAACTTGAAATAGAGCGCTGGAAAACAAGAAAAACGCATTGCAAATAACTAAATTCGAGTGCAATTAAAATGTGACCGCGAATTGAACAATTAAATGTTTCAATAAACAGTGCAAATCATAAATAATCAAACCATTTTTCTTCATGTTTGTTTTGTTTTTTATTTATTGCTCAAATGCAGAATTTTCCGCATTGATTTTTGTTTTCATGGTTTTTGTTGATATTTGACATACACACACAAAGTTAAGAGAGCAGCTATCGAATGTTCTCTTTGCTTGCGCTGTGCATTTTTCACATGCCGCCTGGAAGTATGCAACAATATTTTTGAAAACGCATCATTAAACAGCTGCATGGGCAGCACTGGCCAGTGTTGTGGCCGCTAGTGGGAGTGGGAGTGGGATAGAGATACTGAATTTTCATTTCAGTGCGAAATGTTAAACAGCGAAATGTAAATACACTTTTCGTATTGCAATTTATTACATTCATATTTATGAAATTATTTTTAAAATAAATATAATTTATGTATTTAAAATAAAAACAGATTAGAACTGTTTTACAACGAATTGTAAATACACTAGTGGCATAGTAATTCGTTAAATTTTTAATTACTTTGCTTTAAGAGAATCTATTATTCAACTAGTAATATTTTAGATTGGATAAAAATATTGTGATATTAAGTAATTAATAACTAAAACAATCCATTTTTTCATACACATTCATTTTAAAATTGTGTATATTCCTACATTATATATTGATTAAATTTATATTATTACTTTAAAGTCGTATCAGTCACATACGTAGTATTTTTTATGAAAGCTTAATGTTTTCTTCATTTTTAATCATATTAAAATGAAAATTTCGCATAGTTCAGACTTAACGCGCTTTTAAATTAAATACGTAGAGTAGTAAAAACAATTTGTAGCTTTGCGCAAAATGGCGCCAGTTATGCAAAGAGTCAAAGCATAAAAAAATACATTCACATATTTATATACTTGTGTATGTATGCAAGTAAATATTTATGAATAAAAAATGAATGCGCAACGTTGCTCAAAATGTGGGCAAACGAATGTTTTACATTGTTAGAAAGCGGCCAAAGAATTAAATAGAATTAGCTAAAATGCTCTACTCAGAAATACCCATTAAATATATAGTTCTTTTTTAATAAAATCAACTTGAGAATACTGAGTGTCAGAACTAATAAATCGGAAATGAATGACAAGAAAATAAGGTTCTAAATCAATGACTTCATATATTTAATGTTTTATAAAAATATATTTCGTCTAATAATAAGTAGTACTTCTTTTTGAAAATTACACCACCCTTTTCCATGGCTGCAGGGTATTATAGAAAGCAGTGAACAGCACATTACAAAATGCTTACACAAACCCAAAGGCTGCTGGAGTCTGTTGCCCATTGTCCATGGCATTTGGCCTGCAGCGCCATTAGCCATGGCCGAAACAGACACTGAAAGCGTGAGTCGACAACCGACAAACCGGCGGACAGACAGTCAGACCGACAGACGACAGTCCTAAAAATCCCAGCGCAAACCGAAACCCAATCTGAATCCTTTTTATGCAGCGATTTCTTTTACATACATTTTCTACGCTTTTCTCAATTTTTATTATTTTATTTTTTGCATTTCTAAGCTGTTCTAATCTGTTTGCCTTTGGTCCTTCGGCGGTTCCTCTTGCTCGTCCCCTCCCCGCGTCAGTTGGCGTTGGATTTGCATTTAATTTGGTTATGATATTAGTCAGGCTTTTAGACGGTTTTAAGCGCTGCTTAATTCCTCTTCCACGGTGCACACCTTTATGAGGCATTAATATTAATGCTGCTCGGATCTTATCAGATTTTCTACTTTGACGTCACAGCCACTAAGCGGACGGACAGACGGACAGACAGACAGACAGACAGCAGCCGGTGTTGGGCTTTTTGACTTTTAAGTTTTATGCGATATTTGCTTTTGTATATTTCTTTTTAAAATGATTTCCATCAAAATGTTAAATGTAGGAAAATAAACAAATTCACAGAAATAGAATTTCCAAGGAAAATCGATTGCTTAACTCCAGAAAAAGAAAATTCAAAATTGTGTTAAACCAATTGCTAGATAAACGAAAAAGGGCCAACATAAAAATACAAAATTAAACACAAATTGTAGAAAGAAACGTGAGCTGTATTTTAAAATAAACAAAAGTCGAGCCCACCTGTAAAATCAATAAAATTAATGTGACCCCAGAAATGTCTTAAAAAGAAGGGAATGCCAACATTTGTTATTAGTTAAATTATGAACTCGAGCATAAAAATACGAGCACGTTGGGGTGATTCTTATTTTTTGTTTTAGGGCCTATAAAAAGACGTTATTCTAATGTTGGCCATTTCTGCTTGGGCTTTAATCAAAGCAAATGAATTTAAACGAAGCGACTCACAAAGTCCTCGAGGACATTTGCATGGCTAAAGTCGCTGTAGTGGAACGTTTTTTAAGTGAAAAAAAAGGATGCGAATCGCATAAAAAAGACGAGCACTCCAAAATGTAAACCAACACGCAGAGGGAGTGAGAGAAAGAGAGAGAGAGGGGGAGAGAGCTGGAGATAGATAGCGGGGTCAAAGAGAAGCTGGAGATGGGTGAGAGGGAGGGGAAGAGAAGCTGCTTTTTATTTGCTCGAGGATTTGTATAGCTGGAGAGGATAAGCGCTGTATCCGTTATCCTTTGTGTTTGCATGAATTTAATGCAATCTAAATATTTGTGGGAGACTTCTATTTCTGCTTCTGCCTTCTCCTTCCATTCATCCCATTCTTCTGCCTCTATTTTTTATGTTTTCGCAGTTGCCTGTGAATGTTTTATTTAAATGGATTTAGTTTGGGTTGCTTTGTGGTGTGAACAGGCGAACAAGTTAATGTTTTAATGCTCTTTGAGACGAGCTTAAAGCACAACATAGCTCTATGAATAATACAACTAGTTAGAGCGAGAAACAAACAGTTAAGGGCTTAAAGCTTTGAGCTGAAAGCTTTTTGTGCAACTGTTGATCATGCTTTTAGGTGCTTTAAAGCATTTACTTTTGTGACAAAAATAATCTCGATCCCGATTCTTAATTACATTAAAAATCAAAGTAGTTTGTTCCAGATATTATTATTTTACTGGGAATATTTTTTTAAACATAAAAACAAATTCATTATTATTTTACTTTGCTTTATTATGATTATAGTTATCATTTACAATAAAAAAAGGTTTACTCGGAAACTATTAAATTAAACTTGGTATACTTATATTTATAGTTTTGTAAATCCAATAATTAAATTAACATACGAATTATTTTCTTAACAATATTTAAAATACTATGTCATACTCACAGATACAATTATATAACAAGAAGGAATATATATAGAAATTGTAAAAATTTTTAGATATGTATAGTTTTAGACTTTCAATGAAGCTTTGAAATTTTGTGTAACTTAATTTATGCATCTCTAAAAATATGTAAAAATCTTGTGTAGTGTGATTATGATTGAAAATCTTATACTATAAAACTCAAACTTTGATTTTTTAATAAAAACTTTTTGCAAATGTATTTTGTTCATTGTATCTTTAACTCGAACTAGACAGTTGGCTATAAATAAACCCACATATAACGTTTTCCATGTTAATGAACTTATGTGTAAAGCTCATAATTTGCTTGAATTAAATCAAAATTCTCTTCTTTTTTTTGGTAGTGTGCGTGTGTTTATTTGTGGCTTGAAAGCATTTCATTTTTGGCAATTTATTATTAATTCTGCCAATATGCCAAAATCTATTTTCTATGAATTTTAAACATTTGCTTAGCTATTTATAGCCTGACATCTGGAAGCAGGTAGTGTGGATGGACAGAGAGAGGTAGAGGTGCTATTGAGGGAAGAGGGAGTGGGGAGGTGTATCTGTAAGGTGTTAATGTGTTGATCTTTTGTATATGGCGCACGCCATGCAAATTGTGTATCTAAAATGAAAATGATGGGCAAGATTTATTATGTGTTCGCAGAAATGCGCAGCAAACAAATTCGCTCACAATAGACACTGAGCTCACAATGAGCTGAAAGACAAACAGATTGACAAGGATATGCAGGATATGCAGGATCAAACAAGGACTCAACTATGCAAAGCCATACCATAATAAATATTGGTTTTTATTACCTTCGAGGGCGTGTCTCGTACAATTTTATGACGCTTTATCTGTCTCTGTTGCTGCCTCTCTCTCTCTCTCTCTCTTTTATGGTGTGTGTATATTATTGCCATGTCATTTTCATTTAAATTATTGCTGCCGCTGTAATAAAATGCTTAAATCTAGGTCCATATCTACGCAATCGTTATCCTTGACAAACTTGTATAATTTGCGCGTGAATATTGCAATTTATTTTTCAAGAATTGCTTTCAACAAGTGCACAATACTAAATAAAATATAATGGAATCGTCGCTTGTAGTCGCAATTTTGGCCATAATTTTATTGGCCAATAGAATTCTTCAAATGTCAGACAAATGAGAAGGAAAATGATTATGAAAACTAGAAAAATCTACGAAAATGAAACTGAAATTAATGACGTCAATTTGTTGGCCATTTTGGCTGTTCTATTAACCTGTTCCAGTTGTCAAGACAAGGGCTGCACTTTGTATTGCACTTTTTGGCTTCGATTTGTTGTTGTTTGCATTAAATTTAGAATTACTCGCACACTAATTATAATTATAATTACTGTGTCGAGGCTGATGTTGTTTTTGGCAGTGGTTCAGTGGTTCAGTGGCTGCAATTAGCAACAGTCGCTAAAAGTTGCCTATAAATAAATATGCACACGAGCTGCGATTTTTGCCAGCTGCCTCTGGGAGTCCCCTCTCCCCGCTTTCCCCCTTTCCACATCCGTATCCGCCCCTGGGAGTTGCCACAAACTTGTGCAGCAGCAGAAATTGTTTTATTTGCTGGCGCCAACGGGTTTAGCTTTTATTTATCTGCTTAGTTTCGAATGGTTGCTCCAGGGAGCAATAATAATCAAGGCGGCAAACCTTTAATTTATTGGATTTAACTCGTATCTAGGTATGGAATCTGTTTCTTAAACCCCTGACTTATGATTTATTTATAAATTTTTATATATTTTCGTTTATAAGTGTAACAAATGATAGGAAATTTGAAATACAAATTTTTTATTATAAAATTGCTAAAAATATTAAATATGTCTGGAATTATTAAATGTGAAAGACACAAATTAAAGATTAGAAAATAGTGTGTTTCTCATTTCCATATGTTTTGGTTTATATGTTTAATATTAAATATATTGCTATTAAAAAAAGTTCTATTTATTGAAATAAATAATATTAAATAATATTATATAAAACAAATGTTTTTTTTGTTCAGACTATAGTTTTTTTTTTTGATATATATTTTATTAGTATTACAATTAGCTTTTTCCCAGTACATTGATATTACAGTATTTATTCCCTACTTTAAAGTATAATTTTAGAAATATTTGCTAATATTTAGTATACTTAAGTTTGCAATTTAGGTAATTATGTAACTAAATATTTTCTATATGCAAAATACTAAATATATTTAATGAATTTTGTATTTTCTTGCAGTTCGTCGGCTGGGAGGAGGTGCCGCGTCCAAATACCCGAGCCGAAATCGTGCAAGCCATGCGTCGCATACGGGTATGTAATCTGCAGTATATTAAGCATACGCAGCGTATATCACTGCCACACACAAAGTTGTTATCCCGCATGCGAAGCAAGCAAAACTTTCGCTCCGCTGCCAATTAATGAAAGTTTCCTTAAAATTCGAGTAACTTTCTTGCGCCGCCTAAAAGCAGGCAACAATTTTTTTAATTGTATTTTTACTCAACGCTGCCATTGTCAATGTCAATGTGCTTTGATTACAGCTACAAGCCATGACTGAGTTAAAGGCATATTTATCTGCCACGCCCACTTATCCCACACACTCACACACACACACGCAGACACAAGGACAGCTGTCTGCCTGTCAGTTTTTATCCACGACTTGGTTGAATCGTGCGTGAGTTGGCTTAAATATTGTTAGCCTATTTGACATGTGTGTGTGTGTGTGTGTGTGTATTAGCCTTGTCTGGCTGTCATTTGGGGCTTGGCTAATAGGGCGCTTGTTATTGTCATGTCTGGCCATTAGAAGCAAACGTCAAAGGCAGCCAAATGTTAATTGAAAATTCGTCAATTTCCACTGTTGAATACGTGACATTTATAGCGTTTTCTCACTCTTTCACACTCTTTCTCTCTGTTTACTCCCTCTCTCTCTCTCTAGTACGAGTGTAAAGTGCAGAATCTAAAGAAGCGTAAGGTGACCATACAAATATCGGTTAACGGCGTTCGTGTTGTGCTCAAGAAACGTCGACGAAAAGTAAGTCAAAGTCATCCATCAAAATAAATAGAAAAACACAGGGAAAATAAACAATTTGATTGACTTTCTGTTATTATTGTACACTTTGAACAGAAAAAGAACTGGACCAATGACCCCGAGGAAATCGAGTTGCTCAATCATCCCATCTATAGAATATTTTACGTGTCCCACGACAGCAGCGATCTCAAAATATTCAGCTACATTGCACGCGATGCGAGCACGGATACATTCAAGTGTTCCGTATTCAAAAGTCACAAAAAGGTAAGCCAATAAGTCACTTGATTTATATATTTGTGTATACAACACAATCCTTAAGCTTTGCGAAACCTGTTCATATTATTTACTTAATAATTGTTAATTTATGTCCAAGTGTCAGCTGCAATTTTCTTTTGATTTTTGATTTTGCCAAAAGTTGTCGCTTGTGAATTTTAATAACCACACGTTGCACTATCTGACTTAGAGACTACCCCTTCCCCCCCTCCCCTTGCCCTTCTGAAAAACCCTCCTCCCCCCTGTCCTCCCACAACGGTGTCTAGTCTAAATATAAACACATTTCTACATTTGACAGTTTGACTGTCCCGATTTTTCGCAAAATGTTCTCTCAAATGCACAAATTTGGCTGTCATCCAGCGTGGTGGATGCGTGGAGCGGCTGAAGGGGAGGTGGAATTGTAAATAAAACGCAAACAAGCGGTAAATAAACAAATAAGTGCGATATGCACAACTGAATAACATTAGTTGCTTTATATTCACATAATGTACTCACTTATTTATGTTTAAATGCAAACCAATTTTTTGATTGACTGTGATCCACTTTACAAGCTTCAAATATTTACGCGAAATATTTCAAGAAAAAATATACTGCTACTATATATATATATCATATAGGTATATATACCTAAACTTAGGATTACCATAAATTAATTAACAGCACAGATCTGGGACAATTCTTTTCTTGTTTAGTTACACACTTTGGTAGTCTTTTAATAAAATAACTTTTAATAAAGTAAGTAAATCCAGAAATCGCAAACCAACTGCAAACAAAACAAAAATGTTTGTGTTTTGGGTTGCTTTCAGTTGGATTTGATTTTTAGAATCTATTTTTACTAAATTTCAAATAACTTGGAAAATAAGTAAGCGTAAATTATTAACGAATTCCATTACATAGTGATTTTCTCTGATTTGTTTTTTTTTTCATTGAAATAACTTACAAATTCCAACCCAAATACATCTAGCATTTTTAATTTATAATTTGAATTCAACTGTAGTGAGAGTTAATTTACAGATTGATAGTTAAATTATTAACATTATTAAAATTTAAAGAGACTTCTTTGACTTGTGTTTTCAGATCAAACATCATCTAAAATGGCAAATGACAATTTTTAGCCATTAAGATTAACATTCATCAGTGTCCAGAGAGCAGACACATTTCGCAGTCACATTACTTGGCATTCAAATTTAAATCGAAATGTTCAACAGTCAAATGTAAGACACAGCTGTCTGTCTCTGTCTGGCTGTCTGGCTGTCCGTCTGTCTCCATCTGTCCGTCCGTCCGTCCGTCCGTCTGCTCGTCTGTCTATTCGTGCCATATTTCCGTATTATGGCCAATGTCTAGTTTGTCTATCTGTTGACCAAATGCGAATCAACTCACTGTGACAAATATAAACTTGGCCAAAACTGCTGCAACTGGCAGTCAAGTTTTGGCCGCGAATTTGGTCAGCTGAATAAATGGCTTTTACTTTGTTTGCCAGCAAAAATGCATTTGCTTTGATTTGTGATGCATTGTGGTTTATTGCCACGAATTGGAGTATGAGACACGCCTCTTTCTGCCCTTCAACTTTGGCCTTTGACAATGTCAATGTCAGACATTTTTACACTGAAAAAACCAAAGTTTTATTTTTTTTGTTTTTAAATTAATACGGTTTGAAGTTAAAATTACTATTACTAAAATTATTAATCTTAAAAATTTAAATTCTTAGTAGAGGAATACACATTAGGAAAATATAATAAAGGTATAATAATATAAGTTAGAGTTGCTGCTTCAGTTTGAAAAGAATCGCGGGTTTGTTAAAAAAAATATCTTAAAGGAATATTTAAAAAAATATCAATTTAAAGTAAAATCAATATAAATCAAAATAAAAAATATTTATATTCAGATTGCACATTTTAAAACTAAATTTTCTTATTATTATTTTAGTTGTCTAGAGTATTTAAGATAAATTATTCTTAAACCTATATTTTTAGTCTTGAAAATAAAAGAACTTTTTAATATAATTTTTATAAAATAGAACTGCTTAGAACTAAGATTTGTTTGCTAACTCCATGAATTTTATGCATAATTTTAAAAAGAAATTCTTAAAGTTGACTCCAAAATCTTTATTTTAGCAGTTATTGTTATCAGTGTACTTTCGGCACAATTTTTCAATTAACCAAAGTATTTCGGGTTGAAAAGACAGGCTGTCGAAATGGCTGACAAGTGACACAGTAAATTAAGGCCAGGCCAAGTCACACACACACTCGCACACACTCGCACACACTCACGCCTGTGACACGTGTTAAATCGTAGCTGATTTAACTAAATTGCGCATACGCCATGTGCGTCAGTCGGGCGATCTAAGTGCAGCGATAAACGGCAATAAACAATAAAAGCGAACACGAAACGTAATGAACAACACAACACAACACAGCACAGGAAAGTGCAACGCAATTTGCACTTTGTACACGAACATTATGCGAGTACGAGTAATTATTATTTTGGTATCGTGGGGATCGTCAAAATAAACAGCAGACAATGCGCTGAAAGCGTTTGATTTATGGCTAAGGCAGCCACAAGAATAAGCTAAAAAGAAAAGAAGAAGGAAACACTGTGAACAGTTGTAAAGTGAAAATGAAAAGCGCCTTTGTTTACTTCCGCGAAACACAAAGCAGTGACGTCACAACTGGCATCAAATCGCGCATACGCCATGTCGAACCCAGCAGGCAAACCGATCGAGGAAAATACGCCGATAGACCAAAACAAACGCAGCGTGTTGCGTGAGTATGAAACACGAAAAAATAAAAATAAAAATAGAAAATATGAGAATACAAATAAAATCATATTAAAACAAACGGCCGCGTTAACAGCTGAGTGGCGAAAGCTTTTTGGCCAAGCGAAAAATGCGAAAGCTCCAACCATGAAACCGGCTAACCGACGATCCATCACAGATCGCATCGCAATCGTTTTCTCGGCCATTTTCCATTTCCCATTTCCCATTGTCCAGTGCCGTTTCAACTTTTCGCCGCTGCAGACGTGTGTTGAATATATACGCAGTATATATAAAAATATATATTCTCTAAGCGATATAAAATTATGCAATTGAAATGCGTGTGTGCGTGTGTGAAGTGCAGTGAATTGTAGTGAAGTGAAGAAAACAGATCACTTGTTAAAAGTAATGTCAAAAAATAATAATAAATTCAGCCAGCTCAAAGAGAAAATTTGAAATATATAAAAAATCTAAAAAATATGCAAAACATGTCACAGGTATTAATTAAATAAATTCTGGCAATGTCATGTCAAATGCTTTAAACCAAATACTTGGTTAGTCCATAGATCAACTGGGGAACATAAAATGAAAATGAATATGCAAATAAAACAGCAAAGCAAGGAAAATGTGAAACATACGCCAAAGAAAAGTGTTTGTCATGAATTTCTGACGCCATCAACAGGCGGGCCAATCAGTTAAGCAACAACAAATAATAATAACAGCAGCGAACAACAACAAATCATTAAAAATATCAATAGTATATTAGCTTCAAAGTAAATGAAAATTGTCAAAAAAAAGCACTGGAAAATTGATTACAATACCAAAGTCGGAAAACGTGTCGAGGGAAATAAAATCGAGAGTTGCCTATAAATAATTTTAGTGCCATTTATGTTAAGTATTTATAAACAAATGGTTAGACCTTGTCCACTCAATTGAAGAACGAACACAACTGACGCACTTTGCAACTTGTTTATGCATATTAATCGTTCAAAATGCCGCAATCAAAGTTAATTTTCATTTTGATTTTCATTTCGATTTCCATCATCTTAAAATGCCCACGCAAGAAATTGTTAATGAGCCGTTTTGCCCACAGGTAGCTAAAAAGGCTAAAATAAATAAATAAATTATGTGTGAATGCTTAATCAGAGAGACAGAGACAGCGAGAGGGAGAGGGAGAGAGAGAGCAGTATAACACGTGATGGGCCATGAAAAATTAATGTATGTGAATTTTCCACACTATTTATATACTTTGCGTTAATCAAAATTAACAATAAATGAGGCAAAGTTTGATTGAGTTGCCCGCGGATTACAACGAGATTTTCCCTTTTCACTTTATGCATATAAGTGATTTGTCCATGTGTGAGTGTGTTTGTGTTTGTGTGTGTTTGTTTTGGCCCAAAATGGCAGCCACGAAAACCGTTGAGTTTTCAATTAGTCTGCGGATATTGGCTTGAATTTTTTTTTGCTTTTCGTCTCTCTTTGTTTTTGCATTTGCAACCAAAATAGATCCATTATTTTAATAGCCTGCTCTAAAGTATTTCGAAAATCGAACTGGCAGCCAAAGACATGTGTGTGTTTTTGTGTGTGTGTGTGTGTGTGTGTGTGTGTGGATGTGTGCAATTTGAGTATATAACAATAAATAAAAGTCTGCGGCTACTTGAAATCTTGAAATGTAAATGAAATGAAATTTTGAGTATGCTTTTCTGACATGACTAATGAAAAGTTAATTAGCAACTGTCGAGGCTGCAAAACGCATGTTAAACCAGATGAAACCACGTGCGAAATGTGCAACTTGCCACTTACCACTTGCCACTGGCAACTTGCAACATGTGGCAACCACCGCTGCAACTGCTGCGCTGGTTGTGGCTACTGCGGTTGCCGCGACTTATGACCGCAGTAAAACCAGCAGCAACTGTGCCATTAAATCGTTCAATGTCCTGAAATGCACGACTTGCAGTTACCCTATTGACTCTGATATCTTAAGTAAAATTAGAATATTTAACTAAAAATTAAATTAGAGTTTTGCAAATGGAAAACTAAAAAAGGAAATAAATTTCAGCTCGTATTTTAATTCTGAAATATAAAATAATATAAATGTTTAATGTTTATTTAGGTTTATTATCAAATCTAAGTATTTAACCATAAATTGTTCATCAAACGTACTTTTTAAAAAATCACTCGAATTTATAAAAATAAATTTGATTTGATTTTGGTTTCTCACATTTTCTTATTATTATTTTTTTTTTGCTATTTTTTGTACTTTTAATATTTTTTTTATTTGCATTTCCTTATTTATGACATCCATCCTTTTTTAACATCCATATTTTGGATTCATTAGTTGTTATTCAAATATTAAAAATATTTGAAAAGTATATTTGATTTTGGCTTTTATTAAGTTTTTCTTCCAATTTTGTTTCCAAATTTGTATTTTCTAATAACAGTTTTTTTAATTTTATATATAGTTTGTATTTGCACATTAAGTGCTTTCTAGTTTTCTTTTCTTATATATATTTTTTTATTGGTATTATTTTGCATGAGGAGTCTTCCGCAATCTTCAGCATACCGCAATGCTCACATTCCAGGGTATTGGCCATAAAAATGAGGCACTAAAAAGCCCGAGCAACGAACCGTTTACATATGCGTGGCGTAAAAGATTTTCTGTAAAATTTTCCCTTATGACAAAAGAAAAACAAAACGAAGCACAGGAAAAACAAACAGAAACAGCAAACTAAACTGGCAGCTTGTTGGCTTTTGCAAAAGTCAAATGGAAATTAAAAATCAAATAAATGTATAAATATGTGTACAAAGCGACTTGATGGCAAAGTTTCCTAACGATCTGCTGCATACACCATAAATATTCAAGTAGTTTTCCAATGGAAAACCGAAACGAAAAACTCACTTTCATTATTGAATATTTATTTATTTAAGTTTCCATTTGATGCGGCGCTGTAACTAAATGCAAATTGTTGCCACACACTTTAAGCCATTTCAACTGAGTTTTTTATAGTAGCCGATTTGATTTATTGGCAATTGAGTCAGCTAAAGAGCGAGATAAACAATCATTCATTCAGTCAGTCAGTTAATCGACGCCTTTGCCACCTTTGCTTTGCCGGCTGACACACACTGCGTATACGCAATGTTTATACAAGTTCTTTTATCGATGGGATTTATACTATATATATATATCAGTTTTCTTAAGTGCCAACAATTTTGTAATTCCTTTTCCTTTTTTTCTGTGCGTAATTCTGTCTGCGCTTGTCAAAATAATTCAAATTGATGTCTCGTTAATGTCAAGCTCCTTACTAGCTTAAAGTTTATGTTTTAAATGCTGTTTTAGTTGCTGTTGTTGTTGCCCTGCAAAGTGCTCTGCAGCACAATAAACATTGATGGACAAGCGAATAAGTGTAGCGACCACAAGACTCTTGGCAACAGGCAACATTCAATATTCCACATTCAACATTCAACAGGCACTTTGAAAGATTCCCAAGAAAATGTCTAACGAAATGATTTATGCTCTGCGCTATCTATTATCAAATATCTTAAAGAAAATGTTGCGATTTACGGCAAGTCGAAGATTTAATCCCCTAGCGGATAATTTTAGAGCAGATATACTTAAGTTATACTTAAATTATATTAGTTCCTAAAGGTTTAGTTTTGTTATAAAATAACAACTTATTTTTGTACGACTTTTAATGTTATATTTTATATATTTTATATAAAGCCAATTCTGAGATACATAGGAATTAAATGAAATTACTTACAGACTAAGATTTTCAATAATTTCATTCAATATTCAATATTACACCTAATTGAAGGAATACATATATATGTATCAGTTGTGAAATTTAGTGGCATTATAAATATTAGAAAATATGTACTTAGTTTCGAATAGTTTTCTTCGAAATCGGCGAAACTTGTAGTTCAATTACTAAGCATAATTCTTTAGAAAATTGTTTAAATGGAGACCTTCAAGTTGTTGTCTTTGTGCCAGTCAAAATGCAATCAGCTGATTCATGCAGAGTACAAAACATGAGTATATTCGAGTATTCAAAACGAATGCAAATCATTCACTTTGGGAATTGTTGTCTGACAATGATTAAACCAAACAAAACGTCCCAAGAGATTGACAGAAGCAACAGAAACAGAAACAGAAATAGAAATCAAATGCAGCTGGCTGAAATTTATAAATTTTGCATAAGTAATAAAAGTGGAATTAAAAAATATCAATAAACTCAAAGTAAATAATAATAATTAATGAAAATATTTAAAATTAGGCAAGCAAAACAATTGAAGGTTGCGAAAATAAATCAAAACGGAAAAAGTGAAACAAAAACAATAACAAAAGAAATTGTATGTTTAAAAAAAGCAACTGAAGGTGCGAGAAATGTTGAAAATGTGTGAACAACCTGGGCCAAGGAGCTCCAATAGCCCACAGACAGCTAAACAATTATGAAATTAATAGTCTCTTAATTGGCCGCGATTATTGAAAACAAATATTGAAGCACATTGAAGCGCATTGAACCAACGCATTGAACAGCATTGAACTCGGCAAAGAAAACGTAAAGTGAAAACGTGGAAAGTGAAAGAGTGATAAGTAAAACAGTGAAAAGTGTGTGGACTAAAGTTGGCCAAGTTGTGTGAATTTTTGGCAACAGTTCGTTGAACGCCGCTCGTTGGCCATGAAGCATGAGAAGAGTGTTAACATGGCCGCCAATGGCACGCCCCCAACATTAAAGCGAAGGCAACAACAACACTTGACAGAGACTAACAATCTAACACGTAGTCCCATTACCAAGGCCTTTGACTTTCTACCCTGGCCAAGAAGTCGCAGCAAGGCAGCGAATTCAAATTCAAATTCCAATGCCAATACAAATTCAACTGCCAACTGCAGCAAAGCGGAAACGGAAAGAGATAGAGAAAGAGAGTCGAATGCAACTACAAATGGAGAGGTGCACTATCATCGGAATATATTTCGAAGTGGTGGCGGTTTAATCCGCGACATCTTGGCGGGCGACAAGGACAAGTTGCAGCGCGAGAAAGAGAGAGAGAAGCCGCCACAATCTCCACTGTCAGTGGCGAAGAAGGCGCAACGCAAGCAGAAACAATTGGCAAGAAACAAAAGTCTCGACATACGTGAACTCATTGGCTGTGTGGAGAATGACAGAACACTAAATGGTTGTCAGTCTAGCGGACAACGTTTCCTGGACGACACTTATCTGGAGAGTAAACCGCGACACATACTCTTCAACGATGAGGAGAACACGGTTTATCTGATTAAAAAGGAACAACCTGTGGCAGCTGCGGCTGCTGGCAAAGCACTCAAGTCAACCAACAGCAATGGGGATGTGTTGAAGGCGCGTCTGAAATTCAAACGATTGCCCAGCGACCACTATGAGGCATCTCCGGAGGCGCTGCGTCGTGCACAGCAGTTGTATCAACGTTCCGAGCAGCGTCACATGTTGCAGCGTCGCAAAAGTCTCAGCGACTCGCATTACGAGCAACAAAGCAGCTCCAGTTTGAGCAGCGGTGGCAGCGGAGGGGGAATGTTAGGGGGAGGAGGGGGGAGGGGGAGGGGGAGCAGTATTGACTGTCAATGCCGGTGGCATTATGCTGGAGCGTCCCAAGACAGACAAGCCGCGCAAGAAACTCTCCTTTCGTGAGCCCATCGAAGCTGGTCTCGGCCTCGGTCTCTCCTCCCCCCTCGCTCTCGCTCCCGCTCCCGCTCCCGCTCCCGTTGCGGCTGCCATGACGCGCCAGGAGCGGCAGCGACGTCGCAGCTCGCCACTGGAGCGCACAGTGTTGCCATGTCATGGTGTAGACTCTGATAATTTATGCAATAATCGCACAAAGGATGCCATTGTGCCAACCGATGCCGAGGTGAGACGCCACGGGGCGTATACGTAATCTTTGTTTTTACTTCTCCATATGCAGCAGCTGTATTGCTTGCTGTGCAGATTATTATTAATTGTTTTGTTATCATCTATCCTCTCTCCTCCCTCCTCCCTTCAACCGCAATCTATGCAGTCTCTTTAACACACTCCTCCATTCACTCTGTCTTTGCAGTCTCAAGCGATGCGCATTGTGCGCACTGTCGGACAAGCCTTTGAAGTGTGCCACAAATTTAATCTTCATAAGAATTCCCTGGAGCCCAATGACGAACGCTCGGACGTCTCGTCGTCGGAGCTGCTCGATGTGGAGCAAATCAGCGAGCAGCAGCTCAGCGAAGACGGCGGCCTCTGTCTCCTGGCCAGCGAGACGCCAAAGAAAGGTAAGTTTCAAGTCCCTCTATATTCTATATAATCATATTCATATTTTTCCTATCACATCCGCTAAGAATGTGATGGAAAATCTGCCCAAGAGCACATTATTAAATATATTTATTAAGATATGTGATATGTGATTGACAATCCGTTTAATAGTGTACTTTAAATTGAAATACAACATATTAAATAGTTTAGAAATCTAATAGATAATCTGTTTTAAATTATACTTTTGGACAATGAAACAATTCAACCTTCCTAATAATAATTGTAATAATTCATTAAATGATCTATGAGCTGCTTAGAAATTATTAATCATGTTTAATAATTAACTGTAATTTTCCCAAAATGTAGTGCCTTAAATCTTTTCCAACTTTTGCTGCTCTTCAGACATCAATAATAATGCAAAAATAACCGCAATAAATACGATTTCATAATACTCTTTTCTTGTAGGAAATATTTTTGAAATATCGACTTTCAAAGTTATTTAAATGCAGCAATAAATTAATAAATAAACTTTTATTTATCTTAAATATTTATTTTCCAATTTTCTTTATATTACTAATGCAAAACTATTTTATTAAAACATTTTTCAAAACATTCCATATTAATAAATAGACATGCAGTTTGAATTATATTACTTAAACAGAAATATGCATATTAAAAATTGCAAAATGAATAATAAATATTAATTTTTATTTAGTATACATTTTGTTAACTTTGCTTTGCAAAAAAATCTTGTTTGAGCAACAAATTAAGAACAGAATTGAAAGTGACATTTCGTTAAGTTTATTCAATGTGTGCGACAGTAACTTTTATTTGACAGCCAATATGAAAGTGTTGAGTGACATTTGCGAGCTCTGCTAATAAAGTAAAATTTTTTAAAATATTTTTAATAAATTTAAATGTAGATATTGACATGTGTATGTGATTATTTGAATGATAAAATGTATGATGGCCTCTTTCGTGTGTCTGTCCATATCATTCACCCAGTCGCTGGGTCGTTGTTCGCAATAAATAAAATAAATTAAAAGCTTTCGACGCTGACGCTTCGTCGCTTCCTGGGGCGACCGACTCGGCAGCTCGGGAAACTCGAAAAACTCGGCAACTGTGGCAACTGTGGCTGCTGTGGCAACTGCAGCTGGCCACTTGTGGCTGCCCTTTGGCCCCTTTGGACACGTCTGGACTGCATTAGCTTACAATTCGGTTTGAGTTTTGGCATTGCAATGCAAATTTGGTGCTGTTTAATTTTGAATTCCGTGCAGTTCAATTCAAATTTGCATTTAAATTGCATTTTACAAGCAGAGCAAACGGAAAGCAGAAAAGGGGAAAGAATTCACATTTAAATGTGGCATATTAAAGAATTTAATGGAAATTAAAAAACAATTAAATATTACTCGCAATGGGGAAATAAAACAAATTAATGCAATTCATTAGCACATTAAAAACCATGCAAAAAATATTAATTATATTGCAATATTAAAACAATATAAATGAGGTAGAACAGCAAGACTTTTCCATTTCCACATATTGCCTTCATTTTCCAATTTCCAATCACCTCAAGCGGCTTTTCACAATTTTCAGCCACTTTGACGTCATCAACGACACGTCGGCGTTGCCAAAAATTATGAGGGGAAAAAAATAAGTAAAAAAATCCGAATGAAAGAAATATTTCAATTTCATATATATTTTTTTTCGTTTTTCCTTCTTTCCGCTTACACTTGTTTCGCTCTTTTTCAATAATACGTCTAAAAGAAGCGCACGACATCATTCGCTGAAAATTCGGGGAAAATAGCTAATAACATATATTCAAGTATCTTGAATGCCAGACAGATGATTATAGACGTATTGTGTTTTTTGGCCCCATGTTACCAGCGAATTTACGTGTAATACAAAGCGGAAACTTTGTCGCCAGGTTACTTCAAATTCCAACAACAACAACAAAACACACGCCTCAACACGTGCCAGTTCTGTATGGGCGTGGCAGCATTCATGGGGGGTGGGCGGTTGGCCATTTTATATTTGGCATGGCCGAAACAGTCGTGTGCCAAAACTACTAATTCAGTAGATTTATATGCATTAAAAACCACCAAAAAACATACCGATCTCTATATATGGTAGTCTAATTATCTGTAGCTAAGAGTGTGTAATATTAGTGTAGTCTACAAATAATAGTGATAATAGTACTATATTTATTTTGGCTTCAATTATTACAGAGTAATTGCTGGTCGACATTTCTACGAGTTAGCTTGCTGACTTGTTAATATTCATAATTTTGTAGGCGTCTGTTGGCTTTTTTAAAAAATTATATTCGCTTAGCTGCTGCTGGGCAATGTGGGATGTGGACTGTGGCATGTGAACTGTGGCATGTGGACGTGGACTGTGGGATGTGGGATGTGGTCGTCTGTATAATTTGTCTGTTGCCTTATGAACAACAGATGCTGCCTTTATGTCTATGGTGAAAGATGCCATATAGAGATATAGTAATAAAGCCAAATAATATTGCTGATAAATTGTATAAAGTGTCAAGAAAATAGAGTCTCTTCTCAGTATAAAGAATTGTCGTCTAGTTTAGCTTAAATGCAGCTCAATAGTATGCTATACATTTTTTTAAAACTTCAGACCAATAGGAAATTTCGGATGGAAGTTGCATCAAATCTCTCTAGTAAAGCTTTTAGCTCCTAGAGTTTTCCCCATATTTTAGATAATTAATAATGAAAATGTTTTTACAAAGCGGCAAATAATGCAAAAATATTTTTTGTTCCAAAACGTAAAATGTTGGTATGCGTCGCAAACAATATCATTTTCCTCTGTGTATGACTTAAAAGACCAGTTATTTAAAAGATAAGTATTGATGTCAATTATTGCTTTAAGCAGTTCTCAGTTTTCGAAGCTGTTAAAATTCGAAATTAGGAAAACATAACTTTCCACTTTTCTCGCAGTTGAACATTTCTCGATAGTTGTTTAATAGTTTGAAATAATTGTTTACTCAACACTTGCAGCTGCTGAGACAAATCTTTTGAACAGACCTAAAATTAAATGGGATGTTTAAACATTTTGTCTTGTTCTCAATCGGTAAATGGGTCATATGGATTGTAAAACTTAGATGAATCAGTGTACGAAAATAGCTGCTATTTAGATGATAGATTTATATGTAATTTGCATTGGTATTGTACTCATATCTCAAATCCTTGTTTCACATTTAAAGTGTACGTTGAGGCATAAATTAGTGATGTGAAGAATTAAATGGAAGGACGGGGAGGGGGGTAAATTAATTTAAATGCTGAAGGAAAATTGTTGAAATGCTTTCAAGTGAAGCAATACGCAGTTATTAACATGTGCCCGAGTCTCAGTCTCAGGTGCGAGTCGAAATATTTCATATATATTTCATTCGATTTCCCTCTCACTCTACAGGTTTTACGATTTTCCACATTCGCACATCACTTTTCATTTACACGGGCAGCGCCAACAAAATGAAAAACTATGGGGAAAATAAAATTTTAGTTTTAGTGGCCAGCGAAAATTGTTGAAATATTTGCACACAAATCAAATATCAAGTGAGCAAAATTCCAAATAAACATTGCAATGAACTTTTCAGGACCCTCGAATGAAATGAGAAATGGAATGAGATAGGAAAGGGGTAGAAATAAGAGGGAGGCGGGGTTGTCTGCGGGGTGTGTATAATAATATCATTATTTACTGTCTACGCAGCATAATGAAAACAAATATTGAAATCAAGCTGCTGTAATTAAGTGGAAGTTAAGTGTTGAATAAAAATAATCACAGCAGGTGTGTGTGTGTGTGCGAGTGTGACCTTGATAAATGGCTAACTTGGCTAACTGTGTGGTCCTTCACTCGGCCTATTTACACGCTCCAGTTGGTCTCTATTCTCGGCACTGGCAACTAATAATACACTGATAGAAAACACACATAGTTTACTTAAATACAACTGTAGTCGATTTTTATGTTGCACTTATAAACATGGCCAAATTAAATAAATGATACAGTTTAATTTTACTAAAATGATTCTTAGATAAGAAAGCTAATATGAATATGCTAAAAACAATTAATTTATGTAATTAAATTTAATATTTCAGCAAAAATATTAAAGTCAAATTTATTTCTCATTGTCTTACTGATTTGTTCACATTGAAAACAATTTATTTGAAGTCACAAAAAGGGGAAAAAAGTCGTAAATATATTATATTTATTTATCTAGTCTACTTTCAATATTAAGTGCACAAATATCAGAGAATATCAGAGTACTTTTCCTTCAGTGTACTAAATCTTTAACCATTTTGTGCCTATTTATAGATCACTTGGCCATTTCGCCCGATTTGAACCACACGCAACCACAGAGACCGAACCACTTGGAGCTGCTGCCAACACAGTCGAGTCTACGCAAATCGACAAACCTGCTGGTGAGTAAAGGAAGAAAACATTTCCCAATCGAATCAAATCGAGTACTTATTAAATACTTATCAGCAAATTAAATTCTAAAATATAACAATGGCCCAATGGCAATTAAAAGGCCATTAATGCGCACAAAGTAGAACCCATTAAAGTACGTTCTTTGTTTAGCTCATTTCTATAAATTCATATTTATAAATACAACAAATAAAAATTCTATTTGTTTATCTAGCTAAAAACAAAGGCGTAGTTAGTAAAATATTTATATAAACCACTTTTACTCCTACTTCAACCGCGTGACCACATTAAAATTCATTATAAATATAATATAAACTTATATAACGAAAAACAAATATAAATATATATTCGTTTAATTAATATAAACAATTATTCGGCAATTTGAATTGAAATTTGTGTGGGGGTCAGTCGAGTAAATATGCAAAATCATAATTAAAAAGACGCCCACAATTTCCGTAGATTAAAAAAAAACAATTTTTATTGTATTTTATAAATAAATATTAAACCATTGTTTATATATGATAAATAAATCTAAATAAAGTGCACATCAATTATCTAGCAATTTCTCTAGTTTCTTAGAAATGTAATAAATTATTCAGACTTTCATTAATAAATATAAAAAAGCAATAGAAAGTATTCTTATAGAAAAGTGTAAACAAATTTTACAACCAATTTCCAGAATTTTCTGGTGTGTTTAGTAATACACAAATAAATTGTAAACATATTCGATTCTTCTTTTTAATAAATATAAATAGCAATTGAATATATTTAAATAAACTAAATATAAACTATTTGAAAACTATTTTCTAGGGATTTCTGAGTGGTTCTAGTTGAGCAATCTTCAGCGCATAATAAAAGTTGTAGGAATATAATTTATTATTAAAAAAAATAAGATGACTTTCGAAATAAGCTCAATTGTCAAAAGTTGGCATAACTATTTTTAAAATATTTAAATTATAAGCATTAAATAGAATCTATTTTATATATTCCCCTGATGTAAGTGTTATTTATATATTTTTTAAAATGTATATGTTTTTTCTATTTGCTATAGTGCGATGTGGAGGAAAAATCCCCCGGCTCCCCCCTCATCGCCGCGCACAGAGATCACACAGCTGAAGGATCAACTGGAAGCGCAGGCTCAGCAGACACGTCAGGCATTGGGACAGTTAATGTTGGTACGGGAACAACTCATCTCGGAGACAAATGCACGGATCGAGGCGCAGGTAATTAACTGCAGCAACTAACTATATTTAATTATATTTAAGTGAATATTCAACTACTACTTACTGCACTCGTTTTATCGGAAATGCATATGAATTTAAAAATACATTTACTTTGTCAGCGGTTTTAGAATTAAATTAAAGCTTTTGTGGCATGCTAATTACGATAGAGAGAATCAATTAACAATAAATTCAATGGGAGTTCCCTTAGCAGCCAATTTTTAAACACTTTTTAGTAATATTTAATTTGACTGCAAAATGAATTTATATTGCAAATTATGAACAAAATGTCATTTGAAAATCGGTTTATTTTTGACAAAGTTATGGAAGTTATATTTAATTTATTTATTTATTGTCTGGCTATAAGCAGTCGGCATTTAAATTTACGTTTACATTAAAAAATAAAATTCATTTATATTAAGTTAACTATTTTTGATTAAGTAAATATTAATTAAAACTATAAATATATAAATATTCTGTTGCTTAGACCTATAAGGTATTATGCACAATATATAATATCTTTAACTCTCTCCCCCCTCTCTCTCTCTCTCTTTCTCGGTCTGTCGCTCTGTCTCCCTCTAGGCACGCACCCAGCAACTGTTGCAGCAGAATCGAGAGCTGTTGGAGCATTTGGCCTCCTTGGGAGCCTACAACGAGCAGCAAAGTGCGGGTCTCACCTCAGCGAACATTGGCATGGCACCACAGGTGAGTGCGAGTCCATCTTGCATTGTAAATTATAAGTGGTGAATTCTGAGCCCTGAAGTCGCCCCATTTAACTAGCGAGTTTATGTTGTTTGCTATCGCATCTAAAAATGCCATAAACAAATTGCGCTTTGATTTATGCCTTCATAATTTGTTTGCCTTAATTGTAAAACGAAGTCAAAGAATAATCTGAGAGAAAGAAAAAGAAGTAGCAGCAAGAGAGAAAAAGAAATGAAAATACGTTTTTCTATCGTTGCATGTTTATTTTAATTTTTGCTGCCCGTCGAGTTTTCATCTTGCGTTTTCATTTGCACGTTTTTCCTAACTAAATGTTTGTTTGTTTGTTTGCTGTTGTAAATTGTTGTTCGATTCGATTTGAGTGAAGCAGCAGTGTTAATTGACTTGCGATACCCTTTCCAAACAGCAGCAACAGTCGCAGCTACAACTGCTGCTACAGGCGACCAGCAACAACAACAACTTGGCCACAATCAATCAGCAGATTAACAATTTGGGCAACATCAATCAGCAGCTGACCTCGCTAAGTCATCAGCTTAGTGGCCTAAATCAGCAGAGTCAGAATCTACAGAATCTGCAGAGTCTGCAGCAGCAGCAGAGGACATCGTCGCCAACATCCGCACAGCAACAGCAGCAATTGACGCCACCAACACCGCCAATGACAACGGCAGGAGGATTGGGACTAGCAGCAGTCGGAGCAGCGAATACCAGTCCATATCCTTCGATGAGTCAGCTGCACAGCATCAGCAATCAGCTGCAGCAGCAGCAACAACAGCAACAACAGCAGCAACAACAGCAACAGGATGCACTCTCCAAGGATCTGTTTCAGGTGAATCAGGAGCTGTTGAATCGCCTGCAGGCATTGAATCTAAATGCGAATGGAAGTGCAACGCAAACACCTTCCGCCTCCCCCAACAATTCGTACTTCTTTGTCAATCCGTTGTCCTGCACACCTGCCACGCCCACAACACTGAGCAGCAGCAGCAACAACAACAATGCGTTCAATTTTCTTGCCTCACCTGTGGGACTCAATTCGTCCGGCTTGACGCCCAGCTTGAATCGCAATTCCTTTACGGGCAGCTCCTCCTTAAACGAGGACCTGCGTCTTAGCATCGAACAGAATCTAAACAATCTGGAGGAGCAGCTCAAGGTGGCCGTGTCGAATGGCAATCTCGCTGGCTTGGCCTGTGGCGGATCCACGGGAACAGGAACGGGACCGGGTACAAGGGACACGAGTCGCAGTTCCTCCACCTTGGACTCGCCATCTTCGCCACGACAACGCAGCAGCAACAACAACTTGAGTCCCGGCAGCAGCAGTCAAAGCAACAGCAACAGCATCAACAATAACAACAGTAATAATAATAACAATTCTAGAGAAACCCGCTTCAATACGGTGCTACTCCGTGTCACGGATGAAGCAGGACATCAGCGTAAGCTGTCGGCCACGCCCAGTTTCATCACGCGCAGCACCAGCGAGAAGGTTCCCAATCGCAGCCAGATGATGAGTCAGGTGCAGAGAACCGCCTGGGCGAGGCACACAACCAAGTGAGAGGAGTCCGGGCACTTGCAGTTCCAGGAGTAACTGGAGTTCCTGGAGTAACAGGGGTTCCAGGAGCTCAAGGATTCCCCGTCCCAGTCCAGCAATTTATTTAGTCAAACATGTCTTAAATTACGACTAGTCACTTAAGCTAAGAGTTGCGAATGTGTGCAAGTTTAATGAGTGTGCATGTGAATATGAATCTGAGTATGAGGTAACAGTATTAACAAATTGAGCTGCAAATTTCAATACGAATTTGCGATTTGCAATTGCAGAATTTTCTAGTCTTGCAAAAGTATTTTTCAAAACATTATCTAAATGATACAAACGGCAGCATATCAGCAAATAATAAATAAACCAACAAAAACTATGGCAAAAATAAAAGTATTTTCTCTTCCCTAAACGTGTCAAAATGTATAGATATTAGGCTCTTTAAAACAAAAAAAACCTATTAAATATTTATCACTACTTAGTTAAAAACTATTTTGTATATTGTTGTTATTTAATGTAAAACTTCCAGAATTGTTTGCTCAAAAATGAAAGGAAAAAAGCACAAAAAAAACTGTAAAATCAGTAATCATATTTATTATATCAATATATATCTATATATAGAAAATAATGTAATTAGTTGCAGCAACTGTTAAATGTATATTATAAATTATTATTTATTAAGCTACAAACAACAATACTACTATACAAACAACAAACAACAGCAATAAAAATGCATATAAATAGTCCAAAATACGTATCTATTAAAGCAATAAATAATCATTACATTGAGTATGCGGCACATTGAACAATTTTCCTAATGACTTCCGCAGCAGCAGCAGCAATGGCAACTGCAGAGGAATTAAATTGCTGCATACTTTTAAGCGCTAATTGTCAAGTGAGCGGCGGCGAAAAAAGTGCTGCATACTTTTAAGCGCATTTGTATTACGCATACGCCGTGTTGGGATAATGAATGGCCGAACAGGCAGTGCATAAATTTCACGTGATAAATGAAAAACGATGGCGCAAATAATAAAAGAAAGAGAGGTTAATTTCGGCACCTCAAATATTTGATACCCTTGCCAAGCAGTGTTTTTATGGCAGATAAATGATAAAGTTGTCCGATAGTAACCAAATCTGTTTGGAAAATAAAAGGCAATAACAAATGCATTTATTGAGAGATTTAATATAATGTGAAAAAGCATGTTTTTCTAACTAGAACTTGCTAATTTGTCAGAATTTATTGTACAATAATAAACTCACAATATGTGAGTGCGGTTAAAGTAACTTCCAAGTTAAAAAAGAATTTTATACTAAATTCTTAATTTCTGTGCATATGTCCAAAGGTAGCTATATGATTAGATGCGCCGATTTGAAATATACTTGGTCAGATTTTAGATAAAACAACTCCAAATGCATAAACTGTGAGTCTGGTGGAGTTATCTAAAAAGCGTTACACCATTTTAGACTTACCTTCATTTAACTTCAGTAAGAGTATTCAGATTACAAGTTTCGTCATTTGTATCTCCTCTCTTTGGCTCCCCCCTTTCTCAGTCCTTCTTTTTCCGGTGTTGGTGGACAGCAATTTGCACACATAACTCATTTGCATAAATTTACACACTGACTTTTTGTTTAATGCTCGACTCATTTTCACAGCTCTCGTCGACGGCTAAAGTGGCTCGATGGTTTCAACAGTTACCCTGGCACACCGCCTCGCTGTCTCGACCCGAAAGCGGTTTCGTTTCCGGCGACTCGCGCTCTGAGAAGTATCAGGAGGATCATTTCTATGGCGGCATGGTAAAGGAAACGGATGATTTATGCGATGAATTTCTGCTCGTCGAGGGCAGCAGCACCATTTGGACCAAGTTGAGCGCCAAAAAGCGTCGTAAATTGCTTGGCATGCGTTTGGGCAAAGTGACAACATTTTAAATTATCAACAAAAAACATGCCCCCCTCTGACTATCACTACCAACCATAATGTGTGCGTTTATTAGCTGTTAAGTGAGTATTTTTTGTAGACATAGCTGTAAGCAGACGACAATTTTTCGAATTAAGTAGTTAGCTCTATAGATTAGACAATATGAAAATCAATAGACTAAATGACCAAATTAACCCAAAACGAACGACATGCTCATTGAAATGCCATTAACACTCACACACTACACACGCACTCACACACACACACACACATACATACATACATAAACATGAAGAGATAAAAGGTAGGCATAAGTCAATTAGCGAGCATAATGCTTAAGCTCAAAGTGTATTTAAGTATTAATAAACTAAGTAAAAGTATTTCGCATGTAAGACACAGACACACACACGCAAACACTCATGCACACATATACATACATATGCATATACATACAAACAGGCAGGCAATTCATTAAGTGGACAAACACGTTGCATTTATCATACGCCCCGTAGCACGCAGAACGAAACATAATAAAAGCAACTCCAATTGCTGCTTAGCTTGGCCAACTTTTCATGTTTGAGAAAAACTGGTTATTAAGCTAAGCAAACAGACTCACGAACACACTCACACACACACACACACACGCACACACATTCAGTTGTGGAAAGCATAAAAGGAAGCAAATGGCATAAAGTAAAAACACTGCAGCTTCCATGCGGATTTTGACTTGCTGGTAAAATGTATGTGGCCAAGTAAATAAGCCAAGAAAGTAACAAACCTACACACACACACCGCACACCACATTGTGAAGTGTGTGCGTTGTTTGTTATTCATAAATTTTGCCGCACTCAAGCATTTTATGCATAAATCGATGCCACTTTTATGTGGCCGCCTCTTGTGTTTTACGAATATTTTTTTGGAGGGGTTAACTCAATAAATTTACTGCAGCTGCGGCCTGCAAAGGCAATTGGCAGAGGAGCAGCTCGCAGACGTGGCGTATAAGTGATAAACACAGTGTGAGTTGGATTAAAGGCCACTTCGAATGCTAGGAGTTAGTTTAAAACTTACACACTTTTTGAAATTATATCATTTTACAATATTTAATAGGTTTGTTTAAGTTAGGCTATCATTTTAACAGACGATTTTCCTAACGATTTTAAGACATCTTTTCATTTTAGTTAATATACACATTTAATTAAAGGTCGAATCAAATTAAAGAACAAAATAATGTACGTAATGGTTTTAGTTAATTTATGCAACAATTTTTGAGACTGAAACTGAAATTTGTACTAAGCATAAATAGAAAAAATATATATGAGAGAGAGAGAGAGATATATAAATATAAAACATGCGCACACATACACTCAGATACACACTCACTCACACACACACACACAGATTCCATGAGCATTTTATTGTAAAAGCTATTTAATATTAGATTAATTCTATTTTATGTTCAGACAGCTAAATAAAGTGAATAATAAAAATTAAATGCACTTGCAGTTTTAATTGCCAGCTTCTGTTGTTGCTGCTGTTTTCGTTGTTGTTGTTGTAAGACACTTTGCTGTTCAATTAATTAAACGTGCCTCGCATGTAATAGCAACAAGCATTGCATATCAGCAGGAGCAGGAACAGGACACGCCAGGATCCATGTACAGTGTACAGTGTAGAGTGTAGAGTGTACACACAGCTACATGGCACAGCAAGTGAGCTTGGCTGGCAGCTAACAAGCGCACTCACTTTCACTTCACTTCAATTCACTTCACTGGAAGAAAAAGGGGGCGTATCGCATATTGAAAATTAAAATGAAAAAAACAAACCCAAGGCAACTCTCGTGTGCGGTCATAATTACCAGGATACAACAGCAACAGCAACAACAACAACAGCAACTACATCAACAGCAAATGAAGCGCACTAATGGTGCGTTGAGCAAATGAAAAATATAAAACGCGACATGCGATATTTTTTTAGACTACATTCTTTTTACATTTTTTATATTATTTTTTCTCGCTCCGCGCTGCTATTTTTTGACACTTTTTGGGGCACAGGCAAAGGACATAATTACATAGTGCTAAAAGGCATGTAAGTGTTGTGTTGTATGTAGTTCAGCTGTTGGCGACCCTGAAAACAGGAAGTTCATCCACACACAATAAACTCATATTACGCATACGCAGTGTGTGCACATCAGTTGTGACGTTCTGGGTTTTTTCACACTAGACACATTTTTATTGCTTGAATTGAAAATGATTTTGAAAATAGTTTTACTTGAAAAATTAGAGTGTTGTCTAATAAAGAAAATGAAATTTGTGAACGGAAACTAATTCACTTTATAGCATAACATTTTGTTGTAACTAAATACCTTCTTTCAACAGCTTTCTTTAAGCTCTCTCTAGAAATGTTTAGCCACATTTTTAACATTTTTAATTGTCTCATTAAATTTATGTCATGAAAACTAAAAAATAAATGGAAAAAAATTATTATTAAACAAGTCTGGTGTGTTTACTTGTTGTTAAAATAATAAGTAATTTAGAAACGGGATTTTTAATAATAGAAATGAACAAATAAATAAATAAACAAAATCTTAAGAGCTACTTAAGTTACGAAATATATGTAAAAAGTATTTTATTATTATATTCAGTATGTTTTAGTGGCTTTTGATGGAATTCTTGAAAAGAAACGACAACACTGGTCTACATTGTACACTGTACAGTGTACATCGTGAGCATGTGAGCTATGTGACAGCAACAAGAAACAGTTGAAAGTGCCGCGTGTCCTGTCAACTCGTGAACGTCATTCACATTCACATTCATATTCACAGACATAGACAGACATAGACACAAACATATTCACATTCGCATTTATTGCGTGGCTTCAACGTAGCCAACGTCGACGCGTTTAATTCACATTTTATTTACGCTATTGTTGTAGTTGCTTTTGTTGTTGTTGTTGGTGGCGTAATTGTTGCTTCCTGGGGCAGGACATGGATATAGTCGTCTATTCGTAGTACGTAGTACGTTCGCGTTGTCGCTGCACGGCGGACGTGTTCGCGGCTCTCAACTGAATTCTTCGCTCTCGACAATGCAAACGAACGAATCTAGTGGAAATGTGGATCCAAATGGGGCAACAACAGCAACAACTGCGACTCCTGTTGCCGTTGCTGTTGCTGCCTCTGTGCCACGTCGTCCCAAACCGGGCATATTGCGTCTGGACATTAACAAACCACGGCGTTCATCAGGTGGTTCTGTGGATTTTCGATTCGTGAGTGGTGCTGGCGTTGTCGTTGCTCCTGCTGCTTCTGGTGCTGCTGGTGCTGGTGGTGTTGGTGGTGGCGCCTCCAGTCCAGCCACAGTGGCCAACAGTGAGGTAAGTGAACATGATTTAGTGGACACCAGGGAGTGCTTACGATTTGCTCAGCACACGTGCAACAAACGAACAGAACAAACACAGCTGCCACAAAAACCAATGGCAATAATAAACCTGATACCAACAACTGGTCAGAAAATGCAGTAAACAAATCAAATGGTTTGCAGATGACTTAGAATATTAAGAAACAATAATTAAAGTTTATACCCTAAGGAAATGCAATTTTAAAATAAAGTAATACAACAATTTCTATAAATATATTCAGGAAAATTCGAGAAGTAGTAGGAATAGATTTCGCATCAAATTTTGTGTATATTTTATTGTTTAGAAAATTAATGGAATCTTCAGTGAATTAAATTAAAGATTCTACTTATTACATTCGACTTTGATGTCTGTGTTTACAGGAACTATAGATAAGTTTGTAATAAGAATATAAGACTCTGAATAAATCAACTAATGAATTCTTCACATAAATTTTACCATCATTGTATGAACTCAAAGCAAAAGAGTTATTAAAAAGACAAAGTGTTTAAAAAAATACATATATGCATAAAAACTTTAATATTTACTGCGACAAAATTCTGTAAAAATCATAATTAAATATGAGCACATCGATCTTCTGAAAGACATTTTCAGTGAATTCATAAATAAATTAAGTTGTCTACGGAATAATATAGTTATATTTGCTTAGCAATTCCAATGAAATCATGTTAATCAGTTTGGTTTTTAGCGGAGGATATGACAATTTTCTAAGATGTTGTGAGAGTGTAAAATTTGAGACGCAGTCATCTGATTGTGAAATAAACGGAAAGAGCTCGGTGAATCAAGTGAAACACAAAATTTCGTTGCCTTCTCTATAGAATTTCTATTAATTTTCATAATTCAGAGCGTGGAGAAAAGCGAAGATTTAAAATCTGACAGTTTCGGGTTTATTTAATAGATTGACAGTTTAAATTTAAGCAAAATTATGCATCCACATTTATTAATAAAAGTGTGCATAATTTATAAATAAATCATGAGTAAAAAAGGGCGAGTGGAATCTGTTCTCTCAGGGAGAATTGCACATTAAAAACGTTAATGAGGAGTCAAGAGTCAGGAGTCAGTAGAGAAGTCTGAAGAGCATGCAGTTGGAGATTTCGACCGCACCCAGACAGACACGCACAGTCATTAAGTCATAAAGTTAATGTGTCAATCTCAGCAAACCAGGCACCACTTGACTAGAGAGAGAGAGAAAGAGAGCGAGAGAAAGAGAGAGAGACTCATAAATTTGTGAAGTAAGCAGTCAACAGAGTACTCGTAATTTCGTTGTGTTTTTGACACAGTGCCAGCATATAGTCGAATAAAACTCGCACAGAGTTTAGAGTTTAGGAGACACTGCAACACAATATCTATAATATAAATCGTGAGATAAGTGGCAACAATGAGTGCCGCACAAGATGATATGGAGGTGGCCACAAAGCGTTTCCTCACCGGCAGCAGCTATGAGGGGAGCCTGGAATCATGCGGTTCACATGATGGATGGCTTCGGTAGCTATCGTTTTCCCGATGGCAGCGAATATCGCGGCAGATTCGTGCAGGGTAAATTCCATGGCTATGGACACCTGAAATTGGCTCAACCCTATCGATTCACCATCAAGGGGGAATTCGACAAGGGTAAGTTGGTGAGCATTGAGGATATGTGGTTCAGTGATGGACTCCATGTGCAGGGATCCTTTAAAAATGGCAATTTCAACTGCGATGATTGGAATTATCTCACGCGCAGGGATCGTCGCTATCAGGCAGAGCGTTTCTATGGCCAACAGCCGGTGGGACCCACCTCCTATTTGACCAGCAATCTCATGGAGCGAAAGGTGCCCAAGGATTGCTTCGATGTCGAGGAGGGAATCTTCAATTCGAAGACCGGCTGGCTGGTGGACAGACCGCAGCCCTTCTCCAAGAGTGTCTTCATCAACTGTCCAAATGAGAAGAAATGGATAATGCGACATTGTCGTGGTGCCCACAAGGAGCATATCATTGAACCGCCGCCAGAGTTTTGCAGGCAAATTATTGGCAATAATCTGGCAACTGAGGAAACCCAATTGCCCAACATTACCATTTATGCACCCAATAAGGATATTAATCGGGATCGTTACTATCCCAAGTTCTACAAGGAAAATCCAGAACCGGATCGGCAAACTGCTGACTTCCTCTTTGCTGCCAAGCGACCATGGAATACGCCAGTAACAACAACTGAAGTCTGTATAAAACGTCATTATGTGAAGGAGCAGGAAAGAGTTAAGGAATTCACCAAGTGGTGGAAACGCAACCATCCCAAGGAACCGATGCCGTCCATTGAGAAAGCGCGTCAATGGACCAGTAGCTCGGAGCCAGAGAATGTCGATTCGGGGGCCACGGACACCTTCTCTCAGAGTCCATCGGAGGTGTCGCTCATTGAGAATGTGAAGGATAGCTTTGAAACTGCCTTTTGGATGGCCCAGAAGAAACCCACAGACAATCTCTATGTGGTTCAGTCGCATATGAAACGACCCACAAGTTTTGTCGACATTAATCGTTCCATATTCCAGCTTTAGATGCGAATTGTGTTAAGATCTGTCTTTGAAAGTTTACAAAATTAATTCAAGTATTGTACAAATTTTAAAATTCGATACATTAAAAAATTAAATAAAATTGTTAATTAGTTTTTATTCAATTATAATTATTTATTTCACCCAATGTAACACCACTTTACACTATGTTGGCATACAACAAAAAATAATAGCAGTTCCTTAAAAGGCTAGCATAAAAATATGTAATACTTTCAGTCGCTGTTGTAACATAACAATGTAAATGGTATATCAAATTCGTTCCATTGACGGCTGACTGTGGTTCAAAATACTGCAAATTTACCAGGCGATCAGCAACAAGCAGCAAGTTGCTAAGCCAGATTTATTTAATTTTAAAAGTGTAGCATACTTTTAGATGCAAATATTTATTTCAGGAAATAAATATTGGTGCATACTTTTAGATGCCTCGGTTAAAATCTTGGCTTAACTTTTGCTGTGTTTTGCTGCCTGCTGATTTATGTTCGCCTGGTATTTTCAGACCCACAGACGTGTGAAATCAATCTCTTGCAGCTGATTACATTTTTTTGTTTGTGCATATCAAATTCGTTCCTTTAACGGCAGACTGTGGTTCAAACTACTGCAAATTTACCAGGCGATCAGAAACAAGCAGCAAGTTGCTAAGCCAGATTTATTTAATTTTAAAAGTGTAGCATACTTTCAGATGCAAATATTTATTTTAGGAAATAAATATTGTTGCATACTTTTAGATGCCTCGGTTAAAAAACTTGGCTTAACTTTTGCTGTATTTTGCTGCCTGCTGATTTCTGTTCGCCTGGTATTTTCAGACCCACAGACGTGTGAAATCAATCTCTTGCAGCTGCTTAATTTTTTTTGTTTGTGCATATCAAATTCGTTCCTTTAACGGCAGACTGTGGTTCAAAATACTGCAAATTTACCAGGCGATCAGCAACAAGCAGCAAGTTGCTATGCCAGATTTATTTAATTTTAAAAGTGCAGCATACTTTCAGATGCAAATATTTATTTCATACTTTTAGATGCCTCGGTTAAAAAACTTGGCTTAACTTTTGCTGTATTTTGCTGCCTGCTGATTTCTGTTCGCCTGGTATTTTCAGACCCACAGACGTGTGAAATCAATCTCTTGCAGCTGCTTAATTTTTTTGTTTGTGCATATAAAATTCGTTCCTTTAACGGCAGACTGTGGTTCAAAATACTGTAAATTTACCAGGCGATCAGCAACAAGCAGCAAGTTGCTAAGCCAGATTTATTTAATTTTAAAAGTGTAGCATACTTTCAGATGCAAATATTTATTTCAGGAAATAAATATTGGCGCATACTTTTAGATGCCTCGGTTAAAAAACTTGGCTTAACTTTTGCTGTATTTTGCTGCCTGCTGATTTCTGTTCGCCTGGTATTTTCAGACCCACAGACGTGTGAAATCAATCTCTTGCAGCTAAATGAATTTTTTTGGTTTGTACATATCAAATTCGTTCTTTTAACGGCAGACTGTGGTTCAAAATACTGCAAATTTACCAGGCGATCAGCAACAAGCAGCAAGTTGCTAAGCCAGATTTATTTAATTTTAAAAGTGTAGCATACTTTTAGATGGAAATATTTATTTCAGGAAATAAATATTGGTGCATACTTTTAGATGCCTCGGTTAAAAACTTGGCTTAACTTTTGCTGTATTTTGCTGCCTGCTGATTTATGTTCGCCTGGTATTTTCAGACCCACAGACGTGTGAAATCAATCTCTTGCAGCTGCTTAATTTTTTTTGTTTGTGCATATAAAATTCGTTCCTTTAACGGCAGACTGTGGTTCAAAATACTGTAAATTTACCAGGCGATCAGCAACAAGCAGCAAGTTGCTAAGCCAGATTTATTTAATTTTAAAAGTGTAGCATACTTTCAGATGCAAATATTTATTTCAGGAAATAAATATTGGCGCATACTTTTAGATGCCTCGGTTAAAAAACTTGGCTTAACTTTTGCTGTATTTTGCTGCCTGCTGATTTCTGTTCGCCTGGTATTTTCAGACCCACAGACGTGTGAAATCAATCTCTTGCAGCTAAATGAATTTTTTTGGTTTGTACATATCAAATTCGTTCTTTTAACGGCAGACTGTGGTTCAAAATACTGCAAATTTACCAGGCGATCAGCAACAAGCAGCAAGTTGCTAAGCCAGATTTATTTAATTTTAAAAGTGTAGCATACTTTTAGATGCAAATATTTATTTCAGGAAATAAATATTGGTGCATACTTTTAGATGCCTCGGTTAAAAACTTGGCTTAACTTTTGCTGTATTTTGCTGCCTGCTGATTTATGTTCGCCTGGTATTTTCAGACCCACAGACGTGTGAAATCAATCTCTTGCAGCTAAATGAATTTTTTTGTTTGTGCATATCAAATTCGTTCCTTTAACGGCAGACTGTGGTTCAAAATACTGCAAATTTACCAGGCGATCAGCAACAAGCAGCAAGTTGCTAAGCCAGATTTATTTAATTTTAAAAGTGTAGCATACTTTTAGATGCAAATATTTATTTCAGGAAATAAATATTGGTGCATACTTTTAGATGCCTCGGTTAAAAACTTGGCTTAACTTTTGCTGTATTTTGCTGCCTGCTGATTTATGTTCGCCTGGTATTTTCAGACCCACAGACGTGTGAAATCAATCTCTTGCAGCTAAATGAATTTTTTTGTTTGTGCATATCAAATTCGTTCCTTTAACGGCAGACTGTGGTTCAAAATACTGCAAATTTACCAGGCGATCAGAAACATGCAGCAAGTTGCTATATTGTAGCACACTTTAAAATGCTTCTGTTGAAAAATATTACTTTACTGTAGCTGCCTGCTAATTTCTGTTCGCCTAGTAATTGCAGGCCCACAAAAATATAAACTTAATCTCCTTCCGCCGATTGGATTTTGCTTTGCTCACAAAACTCGAAAATTAAACGGCATAATGTGATTCCTCAAACTGCTAAAATACTCGGCGATTAGAAATTTGCAGCCAGTTGCTGAGCCAAATGTAAAAAATGTTAAACTAAAGTAATTTGAAATGGTAGCTGTTTATAATTCAATGGAATAAATATTGTTGCATACAATTTTTTTAAGTAGTCCTTTGACTGTTTGTTTATTTATTAAATTTTTGTTTTCGTTACGAGAGTTACATAAATATTTTTCTACATTTCTAAGAAAGTATAGATTAATTAAATAGCTATGAATGGAATGTCAACGTCAAAAGAAGAGATGCGCTCACTCTCCGCCACATATCCAACGGGGTCCAAGTTCCTTGGGAGTCAGAATGACATGGGAATGCAGCGTTTCGGTCTCTATATGTATCCAGATGGCACCAAATACGTGGGTCACTTTTATAATAATCGTTTCCATGGGGATGGAACCATTGAAATACCCTTTCCGCATTGCGTCAGCTTCAATGTGTTGCATCACCATGGAAAGTTGATTAAAATTTTAGGCATGACCTTTAACGATAACTTGGAAGTGGAGTTTGAATTGAATAACGACACGATTACCTTTGATAAGTGGAATTATTGCACAAAGCAAGATCGTCGCTTCTGTGCTGAGAAGTTGGGACCAATGGAGGCGGTGGGCCCTAACAAATATAAGACCAGGGATGGACCTAATCCGATGCCATTGGGTCGCAGCATATTCGATCTTGGCTTTGGCAAATTCAATCGTCATGGCATCCCTAACCGGAATGCCGAATCACATGTCCAAGACTAGGGAGATCTACGTCGACTCTCCCGAAGTGCGTGCCTGGATACTGAACAACTGTCGTCATGGCGATCTCCGAAATATCCATGTAGACCAAGAGATGTTGGCACAATCTGCTCGGCAAATCATACAAAATAATTTGACACATGAAAACGAATTAGTTGGGGAATTATTTAGAGATTTCGACACATCTGTGCAGCCGAAAAGTGAGACTTCTTTGTCTGCCAAAGAGTTGCGACTGCGTATGAACAGCATGTCCGATAGCTGCAGCTCCAATTTGGAGCCCAAGTTGAACCGATTGCCTTCTCAGACATGTGAGGACTGCTTCAGCACCAAAATGAAGCAACAAAGTGACGACTGCGTCATAAATTAATCGATCGAAGGTTGCTTGCTTTATTAATCTTCCCCATGCGTTTAACCCAAATTCCCAAGTCTCCCAGTTCTGCGAATGTATTTCAATATTTTCTGCTTCTATTTTGCCTGTCTTTTTGTGGGTCAAAGCCATATTCAAAAAAATATTTTGCATTTCTCAAGGCGTTGGCTCCTGTTTAGAGTGTTAGATTTATGACAACAATGCCGAAACCGAAGCCAAAGCCGAAGCTGAAGTCAAAGCAACACCTTAAAACTGCAATCGAACATGGAAATCCACTTAAAAGCCATATGTGTGGTAGGTGTGGCAATTGGGTCAGCAGGTCTACTGCTCCTCCAATTCTACACTTCTCTACTTTCTTGTGTCTCTCCTCTCCTCTCTTGTGAGCCAAACATCTGTTAAGGTTGCAGCTGTCACAGCGGCTAATGAACCCATAAAAAGCCATCAAATTATGCTACACGTGTGACATGATTTCCATTTGAGAAGTAGAAACATTTGCTGGCTTAGAGGCTGGCGAGGGGAGTCAGAGACATCACACAACACGCACAGATAAATTTTGACGTTAATTAAAAAAGACAGCGAAAATGAAGAAGAAAACAGAAACAGGCAGAACTTCATTTAATTAAAAACGCCGCAGAACGATAGCGAAATCTGGATAAAAAATCGAAAAGAAAATCCGCAAGGCAAACTGAAAGCAAAAGCAAAAGCCAAAGCGAAAAGCGAAAGCGAAACACAAGACACTGTTGAGAGCGCTAAAAGTTATTTGAAAACATATTTCAATAGTGGGCGCGGAATAAAATATATTTGAATGTGTGAGTGTACACTGATAAAAACATGAATGCTTTTCACAATACTCGACTTACCTTTTTATTTAAATTAGATAAGACAACTTCAGGATAAAATTTTAACATATTTCTTTTACTAATATTAATTATTTCATAAAATAGAAGTTATATATATTTTGTAAAAAGCTTTGAATATTTTCTTATAATATTTACTACTATAAAAATCAACAACTCATCTTGCTATAAATAGAAAGCGTCATTTCAATAGGCATGCATTTTTTTACTTGTAAATTTGTTTGCTTTTCAAATTATTTTTTAGATGAAAGACCTAAAAATTTAAGATGTTCTACAATCCTAAGAAGTTTGCTAAACCTAACTTTAAAAATGTAAACAAAATTAATTAAGTATTTTGATCATAGGAATAACTGTTTTAATTTTTCTTTAGTAATCTTATTATCGCTCAAACTTAATTATATAAAGGAGTTTATTTTCAGTGTATGTTTGTTGCTGTTGTAATTTTTGCGATTTTCTTTATCAACCCTTGCATGTTTGATTTTCATTTACATGCCAGTGGTCAGTGGGAAGTCGGCAGTTGGCTAACCAAGCAGAGGCCAAGAATACAACGTGACTCAATTCAGACACACACACACACAGATACACACACTCACACACACACAGGCACAATCACAACAACTATCCAAATGAACATTCAATGTCCTGTTCTGTCCTAGACCGGACTAAACTGGAACTCCGTGTCCGTGACCAACTGGCCAACTGGTTACACCCGGCGTTGTTATCACATGCCGCTGGCGATTTTAACGCTCATTCGTCTTCGTTTCAACTGGGCGAGGAAGTCAACGAGTGGTTCAGTCACCTGCCCCTCTAGTACTCCTCTCTTCCCTTGATCCTACCTCAATGGCCGAGTCGCGGGTCTATGTAAATTCCTCTCTTTTTATATATATTTGTATGTGTGTGTGTGTGTGTGTGTGTGTGTTTTGGGCACGTTTCGGCTTTGATAAGTCCAAGTTCTGGGTGGGGTTTCTCAGTGTTCTTTCGGTCCCTGCGCTTCATTCATATTCATTCATTATTAGAAAAAAATTTAACACCATGAATGTGTGTGTGTCGCGTTGTCCTTTTGATGTCCTGTGTGTCCTGTGTGTCCTGCGGTTGGCCTGTCTGCCTTGGCCAGCTCGCTAAGCCGTTCAGTCTGCGTATAAGGCTGCTCCTAAGCGTTACGACGGCACAACAGCAAAAAATACAGATCAGATATTTCAAAAGATCCAAGACTTGAGCAAAACTGTATAAAAATATTGAATAATATATATATAAGAAAATATCGATTTAACTAGTAATAATTACAAATACAGTGATTACAAGAGTATTATTATAATAGTGTGTGATATAATAGTTGTACAAATAAAAGTATTGAGATTGAGTATTGTAATTAAAGTTAAATAACTTGCACGTAGAACAACTCGGGCGTCACCTCACCACATCAATTATCCGTGACCTGGGCACCGCCATGCGACTTGGATAAGGATAGGGATAGGGATAGGGACAGGGATAAAGGAGGCTGGCAAATGCAGAGCAGTGCCGACGAGCGCAGAGAATATTATCGAGGACAAAAGGGCAGGAGGTGAGAGCGCTACAAATGGCAAAAAAAAATTACATTTTTAAATTGCAGACTTTACCTTTAACACATATATCACATGCATGCTGGCAGAACTGCTTCACAGGACGATAACAGATCCGGTGAACTAAACGGTGAGTGAGAGTGCAGGGAAAGCAGAACTCACTGTATTAGTTTTACATTAATTTTCCGCTTTTCCTGCACAGATTTCCACACACAAAACCACAGCAGCGACGCCGACAGCAGCGCCTATAATCAGAACGAGTCACAGCACCACTCGCACCACCAGGACCTCGCATACGTGCAACAAAATGGCGCCGGCGATGTGGACGATGAGGAGGACTACTCAATTTCCGTATCGGCGATAATGCAAAGACGTGCCAGCGTGCGTGGATATCGAGGAAAACGTGGAAGTCGCAACTCGCGACGTGCATCGAGTCCCATGGATCACGTGCTCGATAGTGTGGAGCGACGACGCTCCAGTGTTTATACCACAAGCTCTGGCAAGTATACACCTGGAGAAAAGTGCTCTGAAACATTGAAATATTTACTCTATTAATATTTTTACATTTCACATATTATTTAAGTGAATTTAAATAAAGTATGAATGAGATCGAATCGGATTAGATTTCATATTAAATTAAATTCCAATTCCAATTTAAAGTAAAGTAAAGGAAAATATTTAAAATTTAATCTATATAATTGAAAGACGATTTTGAGCTTTTTTTGTCTGTTTTTTCTATTTATTTTACCTTGAATAATAAAAATAATACTATATATATTTAATTAGAATACAATATAAATAAAATGTTGGCAATCAATGAAGAAAGTCTAAGTTCTTTAGAGCTATAACCACAGTTGATAATTCAATAGCAGAATATTATATAATAAATTTACATATTTTTAACAAATAATATACTTAAAATTAATTTGTGATTTTAATGCACAATAACATAAAAACATTTCCATGTATTGATATGGTTTTAATGTATGTTATTTGAATGAGACTAAAAAATAAGTTAAGTCATAAACTTTTTAAATATCATAAATTCAGATTGAATGCAATTTGAATAAAATATTGCTACTTTTAATTTAACGATATTTTTTGCATTGATTTTACTATATATTCATATTAAATTTAAATTAGTTGTAAAAAAGCGATTTTAACTTTATTTCATTCCTTTTTCTGTTTAAGTTGATTATAATAAAATCAAGTGCGATTGCATTTATTGCCACTGTGCGTATTTTTGTCAGTGTAGCTAAAATGCTTTCAAAGATTTCGTTAAATATACACAAGGCCTCGAGTGGCTAATCAATGCATAAAATGTGAGGCTGTTGTAGTAATTTCCGTCTTTACGTGCCTCCATTTGTTGGCACGTGGTCAACGTGGCGTATGTGTAATGTGTAATGTGTAATGCGTAATGTGTTTACTTTACAGAGGAGGGCACCAATCAGGAGTCCACACAAGAGCAAATCTTTGAGAACATACGCCTGCACAAGGAGGTCATACAATCGGTCAAATTACAGCCATGGCCAATTCGCAAGAAGCTCAAACTGGTGCGGCAGGTAAGGCAATCCCCCAAGGGCGTGTTACCAATTTCACGCCTTAGTCTTAGCCCATTAACTTCGATTTCATGTGCCAATCTTAACATATTTTTACCGTCCTTATTTCGCTGTTTGTTTTTGTTGTATTTTTTATTTTTGTTTATTTTTTGAATTTTTTTAATATTGTCGACAGGCCAAAACGTATGTGGCACGCCACGAAGGGGCGTTGCAAGAACGCTTCGCCATGTCACGCAGCACGAGAGACTTGTGGGCGAGGTTTAAAATTTTAATGGCAGCGGTAAGTGATTTCTCTGTCAACACCACAAAACCACAAAGCACACAACACTCAATTATACGAGTCTCTTTCCACTACAAAACGAATTTATGATATTTAAATAATTTATAATGAATAAATTCCAATAAGTAAAATTAATTTAAATGTCCAGAACATTTTCATAATTGATTTTTTTTAAAATACAATTAATTTTTTTGAGAAAAACTCAATTGTTATCGGCAGAATTACACTAAATTATATTACAAGTAGTTTACAAAATAAATAACAACCTTAACATTTAAAGATTTAAATATTTTACATACTTCAAAATCTTACAAGTAAAATAGAGTAAGACAAAATTAATCACATCATTTTAACAAATAAAAATAGAAACAGATTTTTATACATTTTTTTTAATAATAACTTAAATACAGTTCAATAAACGTAAATTTACAGATAAATATTTCTTAATGAAAATAAGTAGTTAAAACAGATAAATGATTATTTAAAAATATGTTGGAAAATCTGAGTTAACTCTTCTTTTACTTAACGTGGTCAAACAGTTTGCTTGCAGTTCAAATGCAGTCAAATAACAAGGACGAAGACCAAGCAAGCCATATGTCCTGCATATATTTATGCTTACCCAATTTATGTGGCTCAAATAAATCTGCACAAACATAATTCACAAACTTGTCGACATGCTACATGAAAACCAATTAAAATACTGAGTTCGTATTGCGATGGAGTCATGCATAACTCATGTTGCCGTCTCCGTCTCCACCTCCGTGCTCCGCTTTCCCTTCTCAATTCTACCCTTTCTCCATTTCTCCATTCTGTCTGCTCCACAGAGATGGCGGCATTGGAAACGAGAGACCACGAGTTTTCTCACAGTGCTCATACCCTGGGAGTTGCGCATCAAGGAAATCGAATCGCATTTCGGCTCCGGAGTCGCATCCTATTTTACTTTCCTGCGGTGGCTCATGTGGGTCAACATTATGATTGCCATTCCGTTGGTGGCCTTTGTCATTGGACCGGAGGTGTGTGTGTGCTCATCTCGAGCGTTGTAATTGTTGTTGTTCTTCAGCCATTCGTTACATTTATTAACAATATATCTCCCACTTCCCACTCTCTCATTCCATTTCCATCCTTTAGTACTTTGCCACGAAACACGATGAAACGGATCCACGCAAACGCATGTCCGAACCGGAATACAAAGTGGCTGGTAATCTTTTTACGTTCTGGGAATTCGAGGGCTACTTGAAGTATTCGCCCATGTTTTACGGGTGAGTTAAAAATATCTTAAATATAAATGTAAATATTCTTACAGATAGATATATATATCAATAATTATTTTTTAGAAATTTAGAGTAGCATTTAAATTGTATAATTTTTTCATTTATAGATGTATTTTTTTATTTTATTAATGGATTTTAAAAATTATTTTAAAAATGTACAATGAAATTTTGTTTTAAATTGTGTAATGCCAATAATTAATCCTTACTTCTTTTGTTTACTTAAAATTACAAAATTTAATATTTTTTAAATAATTGTTGTTGAAAATATGTTTTTAAAGTGCAACATAAAGAAAGAAAGACCAATAAATCAACTATAATATATCATTTTATTAATGTGAAAATACAAATGTTATACTCATAATAAATATTTATTTGTTTTTATTCTATCGATTTTGAAGATGATACATAAATAAAATTATTATCTGTATTCTGTTGAACAATATTTTTTAAACTCTTTTGACTTCTTAAAATCCTTTTCATACAGAAACTTTCTTTTAAAACTGTGTTTTGTTATTCGGCGAGAAATTTAAAGAAGCACGTCTATTTAAATCTATATATACAAACAATTCTCAGTTCTTTCCCTTGTTTAAAAATGTTTATTTTTACTGAAATCTGATAAATGGATAAATTTCCCACTCCAAGGATATCAAAATAACGAAAATCTTTTCAAGCGCATAATAAAATCAAGTTTATTTTTAGTTGCTTGTTAATTGCGAATCTCTTTATCTCTCTAAATGTTTATCTGCTTTGTTTCTCTATTTTCTCTTCTCTCCGTGCACAGTTATTACTCGAGTACTTCCGGCATCAGCACATCCGGCTATAAGTTGCCGTTGGCTTACTTCCTCACTGCCGTTCTCGTCTATGTCTACAGCTTTGTGGCCACGCTGAGAAAGTGAGTATGTCCTGATCCAGAAAGTAAGCAGGCGGGAAAAAAGAGAGGAGAATGTGTTGTGCGGGAGTTAGATTGATGTAGGGGACTAACGGAACACTTCATTAAATCTCTGAACATCGACGGTCGAACAAAAATGGTCGTTAATTAATTAAACGAACGTCGCGCTGATTAAATAATACAAATCTACGCATTGGGCGTGTCCTTTCTATCCAACAAATAATAAAACAAAATACAAATGGGAAACAACTTTTTCGCCTATGAGGAAAAACTTGGCCATTATGATTTACGCACGCACGCGGCGAGACACGAGACACGAGACAAGCGGCAGCTGTGGCAAGTTAACTGGCCAGAAAGTGGGGCAAGTGGAGGATGAGTTGAACAGCCAGTGAATAGGGAGTGTCGGTTGCTCCTTTTAATGGCTTTGTCGGCATTATGTTGATTTCGTAATTGAACAAAGTAGCAATGTCAACAGCAAAAAGGATGCCGACACTGACCTTGCCACTCGCCACTTGCCACTTGCCACACGTTTGTGGCACGTGCGCGGCATGCGTGAATTGTACTGATAGGCTGCCTGGACTTGTGCGCCAATTATGGCCAAGTTGCAACAGAAATATCATCAAAATAACACTGCAAAAATACGTTTTTGAAATTTACAATTGAATTCAAATTGTAAACTTTCATATTATATTTATTTGAAATTAAAAAGTAAGATTCACTGCAAACATTAAAGTCAATGTTATAAATAACCATTGATATAAACTAAAAATATAATTAGAATTCAATGATTTAATGATGTTTCTATTATATTGATTTTAAATATGAAATAATATCATTTAATATCAATTGCACAAAAATAAGCAAGTCATATATTTATCATAATTAATTGTATTTTCTCTGTGTATTTGTGTGTGTGTCAGAATGGCAGAGAATTCGCGCAACTCGAAACTTTCCTCAAAGGATGATGAGTGCGTCTTCTCCTGGAAACTTTTCACCGGCTGGGACTTTATGATTGGTAAGTAGCAAGTGGCAAGTGGGGCAGTTGGAATTACAAGGAGTTTACACCCACAGGACACGCGGAGACGGCGCATAATCGCATTGCATCCGTTGTGGTTGGCTTCAAGGAGGCGCTGCTGGAGGAAGCCGAAAAGAAGAAGGATAATCGCAAGTAAGTGACAAATAACTAGATGACAGTTTCGCTGCCAATCACAGCTGATAATTGAACGATTCGCAAATGTTATCAAATCGCAGCTGGCGCGTGATATTGCAAAGGATATTGGTGAACATTCTGGTCATTGGACTGCTGGTCTTATCTGGTGCCACAGTTGTGTTTCTGGTGGATGAGTAAGTGTCCTGATATCCCTATTAAATTACAGTTGCCTACAGTTACACGCCTTGTCTCTCCCTTTCATTTTCTATCTCTGTTTAAGGTCGGAGAGATTGGCCCAGTACGACAATTGGCTAAGTCGCAATGCGGTTAATGTAACCATGACTCTGTTATCCTTCTTTCTGCCCATGATTTTTGAAGCACTCGGTTTGTTTGAGAACTGGCATCCCAGGCAGCAGCTGCGTCTGCAATTGGCTCGGTAAACCACACTACACTGAGGAATTTTATCTGTATTAAACTATTTCTTTCAAATTTCTAGTCTTTATTTAATTTAAGTTCAAACAAACTTGTGTAAATCTTTGTTCTTAAGTTTATAAAAGTTTAATTTAGTTAAATTTGATTCATTATCCATTTAATAATAATTTATTGATTATTATATGATGTGTGTATTTATATTTTTAATTTAATCAAATTTCAAAATTTGTTTTGATTGCTGTAATGTCGGTTTCAAAAAGTAATAATATTTATTTCAATAATTGAAAGTCTATACATTTACATTACTATTAAAGAATATATTGATTATTAAATCAGATGGCATTAAACATGAAGAGAATTAGTCAATACACTGTTGAAAACCACCCAATATTTTCCATCTCTTCTCTCTATTTTAGCATTATGATATTGAATATGCTGAATCTGTATTCGCTGATGTTCTCGTTCATCTACAAGATCACCAGCAAGGAGATTCCACTGCAGCTGTTGAAGCTGCAGAATGAGACGAAAACAAAGGAGTTGCACGACTTGATGAGCTCCATTGAGATACTGCGAGCGATGACAACCACCGCACCACTGTACAGTGATAGTACCTCGGAGGGATTCTACGATGATCTGACAACGACAACACCTTGGGAAGGTGGTGGTGCTGGCACCACCGATGCCCTCTTCACCAGCACGGCGGTGGGTGCATTGTTATCCACTCTGCAGCGGATCAAGTGCTATAACATAACTGTGAAATGCTCAAAACCACGACACACTCGCATATTTGTGAGTCCCAAGAACATTGCCACCACATTGATGCTACTCAACTTGACAACGACAACGACAGTGTTGCCAACCACGTTGCCAACCACGTTGCCAACAACGACAACAACGACAACAACCACCAATTGGACGACTCTACCGACACTTAATACAACAACAACCACTGAAACAACATTGACAACACCCTGGACAACATTACCCACAACGCTGGCGACAACAACAACCACAGCAGACACCACAACCACAGCAACCACAACAACGACAGCCTTACCCACTTTACCCACCACAGCGAATACAACAACAAGCACAACAAGCACCACAACAACTACAACTACAACCACTGAGGCGCCTTTTACCACCGATGAAGACGCCGCCTATGACTATGGCAGCGATGAGCCACAGTTGGGCTCCTCCAGCACCACAACGACTCCACCACCGGGAAACGACAGTTACTTCAACTATGTGGATTATTTTGAGGGTGGAGAATTGCCGGAGGCAGTGGATGAACTGGCAACCACTGAGCAATCGGATGATCCACTGGCACAGGTGCTAAACCAACTGGATGAGCAAGCACGGAAATCACGCCGGAAGAGAGCAGTGGGTGAGGTGGTGCCACCTGTGTGGCACACCAGCAAATACAGTCGAAGGCACCGCAATGACTCAGCGGTGGTTGGAGAGACCACAACACCGAGCAGTTATCCAGCCAGCAGACCCATTTACAGACCACCACCACCGCACAGACCGGTGGTGTTGGCAACCGCTAAAACAACAACCACAACCACTGTGCGACCTGGCAAACGGATTCTAAGTGACGAAGAATGGCAACGATTGCTAAATAAAGTGCGTGGTGGACTTGGCAAGGCAACCACACGCAGCACCACCAGCACCACCAGCACCACCACAACCACAATGAGCACAACAGCCAGCAGTGAGGAAGTCACAACAACAAGTGAAAATTCCAGCACAGAAAGCAGCAGTTCCGAGGGAAGCAGCACTTTCAGCACCTTCGACATCGACACCACAAGCACCACCAGCACCACCGATGACTACGAGTATAGGGATCGTTATGGCGCCAATGTAACACCCTATTATATTCGATTCAATGATATTGAGAATATTGGCAGCACCGTGTTCTATGACAACGACAACGACAACGAGCTCGACAACATGGAGTATTGTGTGATAACCGTGTGTCCCAAGGAGAATGAGGATTTCTTTGGCAGCAGCACCACAGCGGATGGACTGGAGACCACACTCAGTGGTGACGTGAGGCAGCCAACCACAGTGAAGAAGACACCACTGGAACGCGAAGTCCTGAAGCTTAAAGAGGTGCAGTTGGCACTGAAAACCATTCAAACGAATCTAACGACAATGTGCTGGGAAACATCCCTGGGTCAGGAGCTGTCAAAGGTCATCGTCTTTGATGGGGTAAGCAAACAAGCAAACAAGCAAACAAACAAACAGTGGAAGTAGATGATGAGGAAGATAGATAACTTCAAGGTCTGGCCACAGTTTAAACACAAATTTGTCATCATCTCGAACAGCAGCTATCAATTTCCCTTTTCCCTTTACGTCAGTCCAAAAATTCCTGCTTCCTGTGCCATTTGACTTGGCAAGACCAGATAAACAGCTGCTGTTCCTCTGCACATATCAAACTCTATTTAAACTGAAATATGATTGAACTTTCAAGAGCACAACAACAACAACAACAGCAACAACTTGAACATTCAGCTACTTATTCCATAGCGTGAAATCCCGTTTAGCTAAATTGCCCGGAAAATGCTCGGAAAAGCAAAAAGAATAAAAAAGAAGAGATTTGTTTACCGCTTTGCATAGACAAAAAATCAAAATTTTTGGCTTGGCTTGAAAAGTCAAATGCAAAGCAACTAGAAAAAATAGAATGTTTAAAAAAGTCGCAGCTAAAATACCCTTGAAATCAATTGAAAACAATTTTAAGATGAACAACTTCAAATAGACAAGTTTTAGGCATTTAATTATGTAGCAGCTGAATCTTCTATAGCCTCTTTCCGCTGCAAAATATTTGTATTTATTTTACACATATGGGGTTTTTTTTATCAATAAAGTCTTTTCTTTGGATGTCCTAAAAATATTCAACAAAAATATATTTTTAATGTAAATTACACAGATTATCTTCTATTTATTAAATATGATTTGTTGCCTTAAGAACACTCAGAAAAAACCAATGTTATTAAGGATATTAAAGGTGGAAGATATTGGAAGAAGTACATTATTTTTTATGACAATAAAACGTGGAATCGACTGATTAAAAAAGCATCATTTTAAAATATCCTCGTAAACATTTGGTTAAACTTGACATGGTTTCTTTAAAATGGCAGCTACACTTTAAAAGGGTAGATAAGCAGGGTATATGATAACGAGACAGACAGAACCAAAAAGTATTTTATCATAATAATCGCTCTCTCGAGTCCTTTGCCCCAATGCGCAGCTGGTATTCGCTATCGAATTGGGAACAATTTATACTTATCAATGAAAGCATTTGCATGGAAAACATTTTCCGAACTTTTGCCATCGATTTCTTCAGTTTCCTGTTTCTTTGTTAGTAGAGTGTCGATTGGCCTAAGATTTGATTGTGAACTTAAAGTCTAATCGCAAACAAATTCATGGGCTCGGCTCGGTTCACTTATCAGGGTCGCTCTACTTTTTACTCTCTCTCTTTCTCTCTCTCTTGCCTCCTTTTTATTTTCCTTGTAAACCGCTTAGGATAAATATGGAAAAAAGGCAGACAATTTGATTATGTAGATACATTTTTTGTTGTTCACATTGCTGTTGTTGTTGTCATCTGGACATGGCGTACATAATCTCTATTAAACGATTTGGGCACATAAATTAAGCAAGTTACGAGCCTTAAGTTAAGCGCCTTTATGCCTTATGCATAACAAAATTTTAAGCTCAATCTTCAGTTGCTTAAGACCCAATTGAGTTTTGTCCATGTGCGGTTTTTGGTTAGACAGCAACATCACCTCGAATATCCTTCCTCCTTTCTTGGGTCTCCTTCCTATCCAGGTACGTGTTCGTGCATGAATTTCGGTTGGAAAATGTATGGGTTTTTGGTCCAATAGTTTGCAGGTCAGATTGTAGTGCGGCCAGTAAATCAGCCATAAACATGTCTCGAACTACATGACTAGAAACCACCTTACTTTGAGTATACGACAGGAAGATATCCCACAAACTGTTTTAGTAAATTTACAAAATTCGGTAGCCTAAGTCTCCAACAAGATGCCATAAATAAAGTTAATTCTGAGTTAAAGATGAACTTATACTCTGCACAATTCCGTGTTTGTATCTTCCTCTGTTTTTTAGACTCTGTCAGCTATGAATTTCGAAAGATTTACTCTCAAAAAAAATTTTTTAAATCAATTATATTGGTGCTAATTTTTTTTTTTTTGGTTGAAATAAAAATACTTAAAGAGAAAGAAATACATATCAACATTATTAATATAAAATGTATACTTATTAAGACAAAAATTAAAATTTTAATATAAAACTGTACATCCCTGTAGAAGTGTAACTTTGATATACTCCACTAGCTCACTTATTGGTTACAGGGTATGCAAAGACAATGCACGGTATTATGGTACGTGTGGCGAGTTTTAAGCGGGTGTCCAGTGTTGAAATCATGTGTTGCTACTTCTCCTTTGCTTACCTACTGACTTATTCCGTTGCAGCTCATGTCCATTGTGGCGCCGCTATGCATTGACTTTCTGCGTGCTCTATTTGTGCGGTATGTCAATCAAAACTGGTGCTGGGACATGGAGAAAACATTTCCGCAGGTAAGAGTGGACACCGTATTATCCTAGTTATACCAGTTAGTCGACTCATCCTCAATCTATCGACTGTGACTAATGAAACGCTTTGTTTTTGTGGCGACTGACATGCAGTATGGCGACTTTAAGATAGCCGAGAACATTCTGACGTTAATTAATAACCAGGGACAGGTGTGGATGGGCATATTTTTCTCGCCCGGACTGGTGCTCATCAACCTTGTCAAATTGATGATTATGATGTACTTCAGATCCTGGATAGTCCTCACCTGCAATGTACCCCACGAGGTCGTCTTCAAGTGCGTAATCTAGCAATGAATTTCACTTTCTCCTTTGATCTGAGTCAATCAAAGATATTTTTGCATTTCACAGAGCCTCCAAGTCAAACAATTTCTATTTATCCCTACTGCTGACCATGTTGTTCCTTTGTGTGCTGCCCGTGGGCTATGCCATTGTCTGGCTGCGTCCTTCCTGGCACTGTGGACCCTTTTCCGAATACAATCGAATCGCCGAGTTTATAACAAATACAACAAGGAATGCGCTACCCAAGTAGGTTTAAGTCCTGCCACCTCATGATACACTTAATATTCCTGTTGCCTCTTCCCTCTTCCCTCTTCCCACTTCCCTTTGCCATTTTAGGCAACTTCATGAGCCACTGGACTATCTGACATCGTCGAGCACGGTAATTCCGCTGCTGTTGCTTCTCATACTCATCATCTATTATCTTATATCGCTGACGGGCGCCTTACGCGAGGCTAATCAGGATCTGCGCACACAACTGCAGAAGGAGCGTGAGGAGGAGCGCAAAAAGATTTTCAAAGTTCCCGAGGTTAAGCAGGCAGAACCAACGGCTACAACGCTGACAAATCGCTGGCGTAAGGTCCTTGAGGCATCCTCACCTGTCACGCCCACACAACCGCCAGATTTTGACACTGAAGAGTACAAGAATCAGGCCAGGAAAGGTGAGCACAAATGCGTAGTACTTTTGTTTTAGTACTTTAACATTTTCAACATTTTCCTGTACACTGACAGAAAGAAGTTCAATTTAACGTAAATATTTGTGAATTTATTATTTAATTTCCATATTATTAAAATCAACCAAGATCTAGATTCAGTTAAATTAACTTTTAATACAGAATGAATTTGGAGGCCTAGTAACACTCAAAATGACATTTCGCCTAAGAATCGGTTTTGTTTTAACAAAGTTATGGAAGTTTAAAGCTGGTCACACTTTTAAAAAATTGCGAAGAATTTTGATAGAAATATAAAACCACTTGGAATTAATTTGAAAGTGTTTTCATTTAATTCTAATTGCGATATCAAACGCCTGTTCTTAGTTGAAGGTGAATAACTTAATAAATAGCGAGACTTATATTGTTGTTTCTCTCTGTGCATTCTCATACTTTCTACAGAGCTCATCTCACGCATCATGAAGAAGGCGCTGCGCAAAGGTTCAGCCACATCGGACGAGGATTCAGTGCGTCGCGACGACGATGACACGGACACTGAACATCAGGACTCGCTGCCACATGACGAGGAGCCGAAGGAGAAGCGATTTGGCCTGTCACGATTGCAGCAGATACGACGAACCCGGAAACCTTCGCTCGTGGACATCGTTCAGATTGCGAAGCAGGAGAGAGCACGTTCGGACTCCATTGCAATGGCCAGCGGTGGAGGTGGGAGTGGAAGTAGTCCGGCTGAACACTTTCCACTCAAGGAACCACATCCCAAAAGCCGCTTTAAGGTGGACAAACATGAGAGGAAGGAAAGGGAGAGTTTCAGGGAGAAGAAGGAGCATAAAAAGGAGCAGAAACAACCTCCGTCGTATGAAGCCCACAATGAAAATGATCCGGATGCGAATTCACGCATCGTCAGTGAAAGACGCGCCAGTTTGATGCGTCGCAAGCGGGAGAAGGAGGAGCAATCGAATCCCACAACGCCAGAGCAGGAGCCACAGTCCACAGAGCCACCAACAACAACACCAGAGAGCCACTTTCACATTGTGGACGAGAAGAAGCCACCAGAGCCGGAGGAGCAGCAGGAGCGGCCAGTGAAGGAGCCTGTCAAGGAAGGCGGCGGCGCCTTGGAAGGCCTGGGTCTGGGCAAGTTCAAGTTCCGCAAACATAGAAACAAGAGCCATAACAGACCAGATCCAGAAGTCTTCAAGTTCGATGATAAAAGTCTAGAGAGGACTAAATCCGGGGAAATTCCCCAAGTGCCCAGCTCAGAGCATTTGAACAGCGAATTAGCCGGAGTGAATGGAAGTGGCAGCCTAACGGGAGCTGAGCCACATCCACTGCCCTCGCCCACGCCTAGTCAGGGACAAAGTCAGCGTCAGATGAATGCGGAAAAGTTGGCGGCCTTATCACGACAGGGACGCAAGAAAATTGGATCCCTGTTAGCCTTGGTGCGTGAGGCGGTGAATCTGAAGAAGGATGATGTGGAGCAGGGATCGGATGAGTCACCTGGTCCCACAACACCCACATATTTGGCCTACACACCGCCACCGCCGCCCTCTGTCTTGTCCAGCATCTCCAGCGCTACGGCTCTGGAAATGCCACCTACACCGGAACCGGATTCACCAACGCCCAGTGCTCCCTTGCATTTCGGCAGCAGCACATCCACTTCTTCGAGTCGACCAACGGTGAAACCACCAACACCGCCCGTTGCCCCTGCATCGATAGCCACCTTGGCCACCATGGATGATCTGGAGGAATTGGACTTGCCCGGTCCGATAAACTTTCCCAAACGCAGTGCTTCCCAGCGACGTCGCGTCATGCGGGAGGATTCCCAAAGTTCCATTTGGTCCGATAATATACCCACCATTACCATCAGCACCACTGGCAGCGATGAGTGCATTGTGGAGCCCGAGGCGGCAGTGGTTCCCCATCTAAATGGATTGCCCGAGAGTAGAGATTCTCCAGGCTCCACTGTTAAAATCATAAAGATCAACATTGAGGACAACGATGATGATGTGAAGTAGTTAACATTCATTACTACAAAGCTTCCTTTGAACAACCAGATTGTCTTCTTAGCCCAAGGAATGTGTTTAGTCTACTTGATATTTAACTTGAAACTTGTTACGAAATCAATCTTTATCAAAACCCTCTCTTTGTCTATCCTACATATTAATAAAATAGATTGCTTTCCTTTAAATGAAATAATAGCATCTTTAATTAAACTAATTATTGCTTAATCTACAATTTTCATTCATTATAAACTGAATGTTGGAGAATTAATTGTGTTGTTTCAGTCAAATTAAAGGCGCAATGATTTCCATAGCATCCAGCTTCTTAGCGTAGCTATTTAAAATTAGCGAAGACGCAAACCAAACATTCACTCTGTGGATGTAAAATTTTATATATAATGCAAATTTCAAAATGCAAAAAATAATTCTTTAAGAAATATGAATAAATTGACAAAATTCTAGCAAAAAATTTGCTAAAATGTTAAAAATTGTAATATCAAAATAAAGAAAATTTTAAAAAATTGTTTAGTTTTCGTGTTAACAGCTGGTTTTGCAATTTGAGTGAATTCTTAGCACTGTACGACTTGCCAAATCGAAAAATTGTGCTGGGTGGCAACCTTTTGGGCCAAAACAGTATTTCACTAGTGCTGCCAACTTTTTAGAGAAAAAGTGTCTGTTTCTGGCTGGAATTTTTAAATTTTCTAGCAAACAATCTTTGATAATTGCTAGAATTGCTTTTATGCAGAAAATCTAGGTTATTTGAATTAATTTATATAATTTGATTCTTTACTTTAACTAATTGGGATTGGTAATATTGATCATTGATCTGATTGAGTTTTCCTTAATTGCTGCAGAAGTGATTATCAATTTAAAAATCTTATATTAGAGTTTAATATTATTTTTAGTTTATAGTTGAATATATATATTATTTAACTTCATCATTTAAATCATTTAAAATTATTTAAAATACAATATATTATCACTATAAATACAATCTATTTATTGGTGCAAAATTCCCTACTTGATATTCAAGTTCAACTACTTTATTGTATAATTGGGTCTTGTTTCATAATAAGCCATTAAATCTTAACTATTTAAGGTTTGCATATATTTATCTTATATTATGTTAGCTAAGAATGAATCCTAGATATGATCCTAGTTGTATTGAGAAGTCAATAAATAAATTTGTATAATTCCCAAATACCGTGACAATTTAGAAAATTTCATGTGGCTAAAGTATCTATAGCTATAGTCGTATTTAGTCAATGAAACTAAAAGTGCTGCGGGTTTTCGGTACAACAAACTGTTATCAGCTGGCCAGCGATAACCTGCTAGCTGCCAAGAGGCAACTAAGTCCAAAAGTGGAGCAGAGAGCACAGCTTCCGATAGTGCCGGGAATTGAGTAGCATATGTACATATATAATAACAATATAAGAACTATCAGACGAAGAGCTCATGTTCAGCAACATGTTTAACAGATAAACAAAGAACACAAGTATGTAGATGTAAATGCGAATACGAGAATAAAGAATTTAATGAAATTTAAAACTTGACAAATAAAAACAATTGAACATTAATTCATAAATCTGCAGAGCATAATTGCCGGGTTAAGCGGAGTCCAGCAAGAAGATTGACAGCGATCGCGCTCAACTCACAGATACAGATACAAATACATATGCATATACGACCTACAGATACGTGCTGAGAGTTTCACTCAACGAGAGTCGAGAGTCGAGAGTTGAGATCGAAAGAAACCGCTGAGCAGTCGCGTCGCATTCCTCTAGAGTCAGTTGAGCATTGGACGTCCTCGTTAGCGGTTGCCTCTTGTCTTCTGTGCGGAGTAAGTGCACCTACGTAGCGTGTGTATATCTGTGTGTGACACTATATATATATAAACATATATATGTATGTATATAATAGTGGTGTGGAGGAGTTTTCTTCTGGATCTCTTCCGAATTTGTTTTTTTCTTGTTGCCGTTGTCTTAATACAATTTTTTCGAACCTTGTTTGCATTCAACAGCAACAAAAACAGATAAAAAAGTATCTTGTAGTGCATGCATGCCAGCCTGTGTGTGTGTGTATGTGTGTGTGTCTGTTTATTCAAAAGGTTCTTGCCTTCGGTCTAGTGATACAATTACAACAAACAAGAAAACCACGATGATAATAAAATACAATATATGCTCGTACTTTATATTGTGCCAACATTTAAAACCGATTCAGCAGAAAAGTGAAAAGTGCAAGGTACTTGACCAAAAAACATATGCAAAGAAATAAAAAATGAAATAATAAGAATACAGAAATAAGAAAGGAATTCAAATGCAGTTGCATGTGTTTTGTAGCATACAACATGCAACATGTAAACTATTAATAAATCTAATGGAAATTGGCTTTTGGAAATTGTTCCAAATGCAACATGTGTGAGGCAAGAGAAATGTATCTACAACAACACAAACATCAGACATAAATAAACGCAGTATTTGTTGTTGTTGTTGCTTTTGTGCCCTGTGCATCGCTGAGCTACAACATAAAATGAAAAGAAAAACAAAAGCAACAAAATCCAATTCAACCAAGTTTTCGTAAAAAGTATCTGAGCGCGTTGTGCAGTTTCTTTTTGAGTGAGTGAGTTGCTTGCCTCTTGCCACTACCTGAATGTGTGTGTCTGTGTGTGTGCGTGCGTGTAGTGAAGCAGTTGATAAAAACAAACGCAACAATAAAGATAAATAGCAAAAGGTGCAAACAATAACGCAGTTTTAAAGCGCACAAACAAAACACGAGTATCTACAAAGTCTTGTCTCACTTGATTCATATTTACAGTTGGCATATGGTCACCCTACTATACATATTTACCACATATTAAAAGCATACCATATCGCACTAAAGCCAGCTAGTTCGTAGCCCCAAATTCTTATCGCAAAAGGAACTCTTGTTCATAGGCGCGTACTCGAACTCGAACTCGTATCGCAGCCGCAGCTCGTCAGCTCAAGAATTCAAATCTGAATGGAGCGGATGTTCATTCGTACTAAATATATAAATATATATACAAGTGTACAAATGTATGTATGAAATATACACAATATTAAATATCTCTGTGCTTGTGTCTTGGCCTCAGCTGAACTCATTCCCAAAGGGTTCCACATTCTACACTCGTCTCGAAATCTGAGGCACAAGTGTATCAAATGTTGCCCCGGCGACAGTCCAAAGATTTCTTCTGTGCTTAATTCGGTTGTGTTCTGTGTTCTGTGTTCTGTACTCTGTGTTCTTTTTTAAATCTGAGACTACAACCCTGATAAGCACGATGACAAAATAAAAATCATTCTAAATATACAAGAGTTCAATTGTGTGTACTCGTGGTTCAGCAGCTAAATATATTTAAAAATTGATAAAACCAAAATTAAACTATATTTCAAATGTTGTGCAAATAATCGACAGTTGTGAAAAAAATTAAGCAAAGTGATATTTATGAATTAACAACAGCGGAAAGGATTCTAATGCGTGAAAACTAAGAAACGAATGTTAAAGAATGGGACCAAATTATAACTAATTAAATCATTGTAGATGAATTTAGCTTTAGTAACGAGGATTATACCACAGTTTTTATGTATAAAGATTTATATATTTCAATATAAATCATACATTTTTATTTACTTTATTTTATTCACTATAAAAATTATCTCATGATTTGTATTTTCTTTTCTAAAAGTATTTTATTAAAGATCTTTCATGTCTTTATTTTTTAATTGTGTTTGTATTTAATATTTTAATCAACCCATACATACATTCTTATAAATCAACGCACACAATACACTGAATTATTCATTTTATATAATATATATAATATTTGTATATATTATATTTTTAATCTTTTCCCGGTCACATGTCCAACCTGGTTTGTGCCTCGAGTAACTGGAAATTTCTTGTAAATCCCCTGAATATTGCTTTCGATTCCTTATAGAATCCCAAGTGATCTCGCATTTCGTTCCTTGAAGAGGTCTACTTACAGTCACAACTTGCATATTCCCAGACTAAAAGCGGCAGAGAACTGTCAGAAATATTTATGATATCACCTTCAATCTTTACTAAGTAAATAGACTAAATTTGCTGTGCATATTTGCTAATTAGCTGAGCAACTTAACTGAATTCAGAGACTGAAAGATACTTAAATGAATCTAACCTTGGCTAAGAATACTTAAAAAAGAATGCATTCAAACATATCAACGCTATGCACTGAAAATTCGCTGTAACATATATGTATACCATATATATAGCCCAAGTTATGAGTTTTTAAATAACTAAAAGTTTATGCGCTTATCCAGCTACAATTGCAAATACATACATATATCTAGATACATGTGTGAGTGTGTGCTATATGGCGGAGTAAGTAGATGAAATCATCGTTTGGAATAAATTCAAGTTTTCATTCGGAGGCTACTGCAAACTACAGTACTCTCTTTTCAGTTGGGGAGAGAAGGGAAAGATATAGTACACATAGTCGGAAATACAAATTTTGTGGGCAATGCTTGAGTTCATTTCCAGCAAGTGTGTGTGTGTGTGTGTGTGTGTGTGTGTGTGTGTATGTTTATTTATTTTTTGCTTAATTTTGTTGTTGTTATTTCAAATTTTCATTTGCAGTTTTTTTTTGGTATTTTCTGTTTTTCGTTTTGTTTAGACAACAAGTCAATGTTGTTCTTTTTGTACTGTTGTTGTAGCTTCATTGAACTCACAGACAGATCGTGAAACTTACTTATTGACGAACTGAACAAAGTTTGTTTTTATGAGAATTTTTTTTGGCCCGGCGAACGAACTAATTAAAAGCAAGCAAAGATGAGCTGAAAGTATCTTTGGGATACCGTAATCTCAATACCCTTACAGATGGTTTCTAGGAAAGGAAAAACGACGATCGATTATATGATTCAGAGCTCTGTTATCGACCAAACTGCAGGATTCCTACTAGAACTACTATCTACAACTTAGATATTTTTACAAACGAAATCTGCATTCTTTACACATAATTACTATGACAGCTATATTCTATATACCATATTTATAACAAGTTTCATAAAGATATACTTAGAAACAGTCAAGATAAGATAGGTCATATTGAAAGATATTATTTAAATTATGCAACTTAATTAATATTCTCAACGTTAAAGCATTACAAAAAATATAAAAACAACCGATAGTCTTATTTTTTAGCAGATAATTCCTTTAACTACAATATGTTAAACTAAATCAATACAACTGATTTCACATACTTACTTCTATCAGACGATATTAAAAGATATAGTAGAGTTTGGATAGGACAAATAGCGAGAACTTTGTCATTTTGCTATCTTAATTAATTTATTAAGATTTTGGAAAATTTTCTCAGAACAAAACTATAATTTATGAAAACTTAAATATAAGAAAGAACGGAAATATTGCGATGTATCTGCCACAATCTGGACAACAGATGTGCTGCAAGCGCTCTGAAAAGTTCTAGATGAGTAAAACTATATTTGGGGATTAGCTAATATGGATTATTTTTTCTTTTCTTTGTGCAATTTTTGCAGCGAGTGAAGCCGCTCCGGAAATAGCCACCAAATAACGTGGATCAACATTTAACTGAAAATTGCAATTATGCGTTAAACTGCGAGAGTATTGGAAAACGCAGAAGAAGAACTTAAAAGAAACTCAAATAATTTGAATAAGTACTGTGAAATATATAGTAGTGTAAACACGATAAGTCGGTAGAGGATAAACCAACAGTTGATACCACAAAAAACTCCAGGATGAAGCGCAGCAGGCGGAGTCCTAATTTAGGCTCCTCCTCCTCCCGCGCGGCTGCTGCTCGCCGGGATGCTGCTCTGCAGCTGCGCAGCGGCAGCGTTAGGCGTGCAGCGACCGCCCATCAACTCAGCCGGCGGACACGAGTTACGAGGCACAACATTTATGCCAGCTCTCGAATGCTACGATCCCTACGGAAGACCGCAGGTGAGTGAAAAGGGAAAAGCAAGAGAGCAGCGGAGTAGAAATGGGAGTAGAATGAAAAATGCAAACTACTCACTCTATAAATCATAGTATAATAGTCTGTGATCACGCATTTTAATTGAAGAGAATTTAAATTAGCCTGTCATGCGTTAATTTCGGTGGGTCAATTGATCCACTGTGTGGTTGTTTAATTTAAATGGAGACATGCAAACCAATTGACCACAGTCGACACAATTCAGTTGAATATAAATTGCTTCTCTTACTTTCTCTTATCAATTAAGGCTCACAATTTAATAGAAACCAGCGATGAACGCGTCACACGAACCTTTTTTTAATCGTTCTTATCAACTATACAAAAATATCAACTACTTTTCATTTATAAAAAACTTTTCATTAGTAAATCAAATAGGTTTTGCTGTCGAAACAGTTTTCAGCTTATTTAAATTATTAAGTAGGAAATTTTTTATATAAATTCCTTACACAGCAGGAAATACTTTTGGTTTTCAATATAAAAAATTATATACTTTTCTTATATCTCTTCGAAAATAAAATATATTATTTTCAATAATACGCGATTTATTAAAACGTATAGTAATTATTAAAATAATGGTATTTTCTGTCCGAAATGACGTTCTGCTTATTTATAATTATATGTTTGGAAAAAATATGTTTAATAACATAGAAGAGTTAATTTTTCTGGCGTGGAAAGGGTTTCTATTACTCCTTTTTTTATATATTAATTTATAATTATAGTAACATCTAAATTAATTGCAAAACTTTATTTACTATTTATAAAGCTATATATTTTTTAACTGCAGTGGAAGTTGTCTTTAAATATTCTAACATAGCTTGTTTTCTTTTATATTTTTTCAGAAATGTTTACCCGAGTTTATCAATGCTGCTTATCAATTGCAAATCGAGTCGACCAATACATGTGGTGAACAGGGAGACAATCATTTTTGCACGCAGACCATGAACTCCAATCTCAAGAATTGCGGCGTCTGCAGGTAATAACTGCAAACTATCAAGTAATAATGATATTGATATTAACATAATATTTTTTTATAACACACAGCTATGGCGATCACAGTCCTGCATTCCTGACGGATCTGCACGATCCGCAGAATCCATCTTGGTGGCAATCGGAAACTATGTTTGAGGGCATTCAACATCCCAATCATGTCAATCTGACGCTGCATTTGCGTGAGTAACAAAATAATTCATATACTATGATAATTTCTATATTAATCATGCTCTTTGATACCAGGTAAATCCTATGATATTACTTATGTGCGTATTCTGTTCCGTTCACCACGTCCGGAGTCGTTTACGATTTACAAGCGTACCTCGGAGCATGGAGCCTGGATACCCTATCAGTACTACAGCGCCACCTGTCGGGATATCTACTCTTTGCCCGATTCGCGTGCCATACGCAAGGGGGAGGGGGGAGGCACATGCTCTCTGTACGGGCGAGTACAGTGACATCTCCCCGTTGATTGACGGTGAAATCGCCTTCTCAACTCTGGAGGGTCGTCCTAGTGGCATTAACTTTGAGCGCAGTCTGGAATTGCAGGATTGGGTGACGGCCACCGATATCAGGATTACTCTGGATCGCCTGAACACATTTGGTGATGAGCTCTTTGGTGATTCTCAGGTATTGAAGTCGTACTTCTATGCGATCAGTGATATTGCTGTCGGTGCACGTTGCAAGTGCAACGGACATGCCAGCAAGTGTGTGGCAAGCACGGGGATGCATGGAGAGCGCACACTGGTCTGCGAGTGTCGTCACAACACCGATGGACCCGACTGCGATCGCTGTCTGCCTCTCTACAACGATGTCAAGTGGAAAAGGGCAACCTCAACCGAAGTCAACGAGTGCAAAGGTAGGCAAATAGAACTGGTAACACTGTGCACAATGCACAGTGGTTTCTATATGTGTATGTTCAAACTATAAATTTATTTCTGCTAGTATTTTGCAGAAATATAACAAATTGAACTTGATTTGATTTACTTTTCATTGCATGTGTCCCACTGTCGTAAAATATATAAAACTACAATATGTAAAAATATTACTTTCTTCTGGAAGTCACATAAATTAAATATGAACTATATAATTAGTAACGAAAAACACTTTTTATAATATTCGAATAGACGAAGAATTTATGTCTAACGCGAATTAAATCTCGTACAAAAGATAGACATCAAATTTAATTCCAACCAAAATGTTCACAAAAATATATCAATTTCCACGACTGTGACTGGATATTAGCTTTCATAACAATATCCCAACTATTAAAAAATATCCACATAAGTTTTTTAATATTACGACCGTCTCTGATATTTATGATCATAAATTATACCGGTAAAAATGCATTAAATTATTCGAAAGACATAAAATGGATGGAATTACTGATCTCAGTATTAACTTCAAATATATAAATAAATATTTGGATTTATGCTCAAAAATTGAACTGCACAATTAACTAATGACCAAAGTAACGTTTTAAAATATCAATTGCAGCGGCATTGATTGGCTTTGTTTTTCAAAGCACTTGTCCCACTGTAAATCAACTTTCTCTATATAAGGACAAACAGCTTTGCCGTTAGCTGCCACATTGACAGACTCTAGTGGGCAACATCAACTCAGCAATTGTCAGTCATGTTAGGTTTGTGCAACTTGTTGCAAGTTCTTTGCCTCGTGGTCTATGTTCAAAGCTATGGCTGGTCCTACGACTACGCCCTAGAAACGAATCGCATAGGTGCCAGCAATGTGGTACACTGGTACCTAATCAATTGTAAATTAAACAGGGATATTTACATATCTAAGATACACATATATATAAATAAAGCTAACTCACTTGCAACTTGTGTAATTGCAGCTTGCAACTGCAACGGATTTGCGGACAAGTGTTACTTCGATGCGAATCTCTTCAATTTGACGGGTCATGGAGGTCACTGCCTGGACTGCAGGGATAATCGCGATGGACCCAACTGTGAGCGTTGCAAGGAGAACTTCTATATGCGGGACAGTGCCTTCTGTGTCAACTGTGGCTGCGATGCCGTCGGTTCCCGTTCGCTGCAGTGCAACAGCCAGGGCAAGTGCCAGTGCAAACCGGGTGTAACCGGTGACAAGTGCGATCGTTGTGCCAACAACTTCTTCCAGTTTGGACCCCACGGTTGTCAGCCTTGTGGCTGTGATGGCCATGGTTCCCAGGACAATACGCCAAAATGTGATGCCGACAGCGGCATCTGTTTCTGCAAGGAAAATGTCGAGGGAAGACGCTGTAATGAGTAAGTACAGTTCAAGGGAACTTCTTAAGCTACTAAAGAATGCATAAAGAAGAACCTTTCAAATAAGGTGATGCAACGAATTTCAGTCAGTATGTAAAAGAGACATGTATATTATGAAACGTGTTTATTTATATGCAAAATTAATATTACTATAACGCGATCTTAATGAATTAATGACTAAACAATTCTTGATTCACTAATAATGACTGACGACTTTTAACAGCAACTTTCTTGCAACTTTTATGTACTATATAGTTGATAGAACTATACTGTTTACTTGGAAAATAAATAGTGATAATAGACGCATTTATAGAAGGTATATCGGACAAATACTGCAGTATAATAACTTTTATAAAAGTGCCTAGTTTAAATAGATTTTAATTTAGTAAAAAATAATAAAGCATAATTACTAATCATATTCGATTATGTACTGGACAGATGCAAACCTGGCTTCTTCAACCTGGACAGGAGCAATAGATTTGGCTGCACGCCCTGCTTCTGTTATGGCCACACCTCGGAGTGTCAGACGGCACCGGGTTACTCGGTTGTGTCGGTCACCTCGAACTTTAACAAGCACAAGGAGCGCTGGACGGCCATTGATCCGAATCGTCGGGATGTGGACATTAAATACAATCAATATGCTCGCAGCATTGGCACCACAGCCCAGGGCAATGAGTATGTCTATTTCCAGGCACCAGATCGCTTCCTCGGCGATCAGCGGGCCTCCTACAATCGCGATCTGAGCTTCAAGCTGCAACTGGTGGGTCAAGTAGGTCCCAGCACCAGTGCGAGCGATGTGATCCTCGAGGGAGCGGGCAGCAAGATATCGCTGCCCATCTTTGCCCAGGGCAACAGCATACCCGACCAGGGCGTCAAGGAGTACAAGTTCCGACTGCACGAACATCACGACTATCAATGGCAGCCGAGCCAATCGGCGAGAGGATTCCTATCCATTCTCTCCAATCTCACGGCGATTAAAATCCGTGCCACCTACTCGGTGCAGGGTGAGGCGAATCTGGATGATGTGGAACTGCAGACGGCACATCGAGGAGCTGCCGGACAGCCGGCCACGTGGATTGAGCAGTGTACCTGCCCGGAGGGTTATCTCGGCCAGTTCTGTGAGTCATGTGCTCCACGCTACCGTCACAGTCCGGCTCGGGGTGGTCCCTTTATGCCGTGTATTCCGTGCGATTGCCACGGGCATGCGGACATCTGTGACTCGGAGACGGGCAGCTGCATCTGTCAGCACAACACGCAGGGCGACAACTGTGACCAGTGTGCCAAGGGATACTATGGCAATGCTCTGGGCGGAACACCCTATGACTGCAAGCGTTGTCCCTGTCCCAACGATGGCGCCTGTCTGCAGATCAATGGCGACACTGTCATCTGTACCGAGTGTCCGGTGGGTTACTTTGGCTCCCGCTGTGAGCAGTGCAGCGATGGCTTCTATGGCGATCCCACTGGTCTGCTGGGTGAGGTGGCAACCTGCAAGAGCTGCGACTGCAATGGCAATGTGGATCCCAATGCGGTGGGCAACTGCAATCGCACCACCGGCGAGTGCTTGAAGTGCATACACAATACGGCTGGCGAGCACTGTGATCAGTGTTTGGCTGGACACTTTGGTGATCCACTGGCATTGCCACATGGTAAATGCGATCGTTGTAGCTGCTATGACGCCGGCACCGAACAGGATGAGCAGAGCATCTCACGCTGTGACCAGGTCACGGGTCAGTGTCAGTGCAAACCCAATGTCATTGGCCGGGATTGTGGCGAGTGTCAGCCGGGCTATTTCAACATACGCTCCGGCAATGGCTGTGAGAACTGTCTGTGTGATCCGATCGGCAGTTACAACTCCACCTGCGACAGATTCTCCGGGCAGTGTCACTGTAAGCCGGGTGTGGTGGGATTACGTTGTGATCAGTGTGCCAACTTCTTCTTTGGCTTCTCCGTCGACGGCTGCAAGTCGTGTGACTGCGATGAGAGCGGCTCCAAGAGCTTCCAGTGCGATCAGAGTGGTCAGTGTCCATGTAACGACAATGTCGAAGGTCGTCGCTGCGATCGCTGCAAGGAGAACAAATACGATCGTCATCACGGCTGTGTCGACTGTCCCGATTGCTATAATCTCGTGCAGGATGCCGCCAATGAACATCGCGCCAAGTTGGCCAATTTGAGCTCCACTCTGGATGAGATTGCTCGCACGCCCGTCACCAACGACGAGGAATTCGAGGGTAAGCTGAAGGCGGTGCAGGAAAAGGTGGCCATTTTGGCGCAGGATGCACGTTCCGGCTCCGGAGAGGGCGGCCAGACCTATGTGGAGGTCATCAACGATCTGCACAAGCGTCTGGACAGCATGCGAGGACATCTGGAGAGCGCCGATGCACTGCAGCAGACGGCGAATGCGGACATCGCCAAGGCACGCACCAACTACACGGAACTCCATAAGATCATCGAGTATGTCAATAAGGAGCTTCTGCACTCCCTCGATGTCCTCAACGACGAGGGAGTTCAGGCTTTGGCCAAGGCCAAAAATAAATCCGTTGAGTTTGGCGAACAATCCGAGCAGATTTCCGATATATCCCGCGATGCACGCGCCATTGCCGATCGCCTTGAATCGGAGGCAGAGTTCGATCTGAAGAATGCCAAGGATGCCAAGGATGCGGTGGAGAAGGCTCACCTGCTGGCCAAGAATGCCATCGACTTGCAGCAAAAGGTTGGCGTCGAACTCCGCTCAGAAGTGCGACTGGAGCTGAATCAGGTGAAGCAATCCCTCGGCACCGTTGTCCAGACCTCCAAGGAAGCCCTGCGCAAGGCCAACGAGGTCTACGACACAGCCCTCACGCTTCTCAACGATGTCAACCGACAAACCCAACCGGACATCGACATCACCAAGCTGAAAATGGAAGCGGTAGCAGCCAACGAACGTGCCGACGAGCTGCTCAAGCAGATCAACGAGTTGGCCGACAACAATGTCAACGTATTCTCAGACTTCGCCACGGAAAGTGATCTGGCCAAGGTTCTGCTCGAGCGGTAAGTCATCGTAAACTTCTAACTGTCATAACTCTGGCAAAAGTTGACCGATTTCAAAGCGGAATATCATTTTGATTATTATTTGGCTTCTAATTTAATTCTGCATTAAAATATTAATAAATTAAAACATTTACTTTTTTGGTCATCACTGTCCAATTTTCCATACCTACCCCTTGACACTTTTTCAAAAAATTCAAACCATCCTAACTTTCTTAAAACTTAGCCGATTTCAAAGCGGATTACCATTTTGATTTTTATTTGGCCTCTAATTTTATTCTGTATTAAAATTTCATTTATTTAAAAAAATCAATTTTTTGGTCTTCACTGTCCAATTTTCCATACCTACCCCTTGACAAATATGCAAAATATGCAACCTGTCATAACTCCGTCAAAACTTTACCGATTTTAATGCAGAATACTATTTTAATCATTATTTGATCTCTTTATTTATTCTGCATTCAAATTTTATTTATTTAAAAAATTCAATTTTTTGGTCTTTACTGTCCAATTTTCCATACCTACCCCTTGACATATTTTCTAAATATTCAATCTGTCATAACTCTGTCAAAACTTATCCGATTTTAATGCGGAATACCATTTTGATCTTTATTTGATCTCTTTATTGATTCTGCATTCAAATTTTATTTATTTAAAAAATAAAATTTTTTGGTCTTCACTGTCCAATTTTTCATACCCTACCCCTTGACAGTTTTTCAAAAAATTCAAACCGTCATAGCTTCGTCAAAATTTAACCGATTTTAATGTGGAATACCATTTTGCTCATAAGTTCGCCGCAATATTATTTCTGCATCAATAGTTTGCTTATTTAAAAAATTTAATTTTTTTATTATAATTCATATCGCATCTATTAGTGCTGATGCCCAAAAGAAGGATGACATTGAGCTGCTGGCACGCGCTAAGGCGGCACATGAACGTGCCACAAAGGCCGTGGAGCAGGGCGACAACACGCTGAAGGAGGCGAACAACACTTATAACACCTTGGCCGGCTTTCAGTCTGATGTGCAGAAATCCTCGGAGATGGCTGCCTTGGCATTGGAAACGGTGCCCAAAATTGAGCAGGAAATTGAGCATGCTGGCAAATTAATAAACCAGGCGGCCGAAGCCTTGGAAGGTGCCAATAAGAATGCCAACGAGGCCAAGAACAATGCACAGGAGGCACAGGAGAAGTATGCCGAAAAGGCCTCAAAGGTAAGTTGGATTCAGATACCCTATAATCCAATACTCATATACTATTTATATGTCAGGATGCCGAGTTGATTCGTCGCAAGGCAAATGAGACGAAAGTTGCAGCTCGTAAGCTACGTGATGAGGCGGATCAGTTGAATCATCGTGTCACATTGACTGAGATGAACATCTTCCAACTGGAGGATAATTCGACCAAGGATGATAATCTGGTGGATGATGCCAAGCGTAAGGTAGGTCAGGCCAATGCAAATACGCAGGAGGCACAAAAACAAATTGAAAAGGCCAATGCCGAGCTTTCGTCCATTAAGGACGAGCTGGAGAACCTCAGAGATATCAACACCGCAGATTTGGATAAATTGGGTAAGTTAGAAAAAAGATTTGAAAAAGAGTTTTACTTAACAAAATATGAATCTTTTTATTTGTATATCACAGAAAATCGTTTGAGCGTCGTTGAAAGCGACATTAATCGTGTGAATCTAACAGGACGCATTGAAAAGTATCGAGAACAGAGGAATATACAAAAGAAATTAATCGATAAATATGATGTGGAGCTGAAGGATCTTAAGCTTGAGGTGGACAATATACGTTTAATATCTGAAGCACTGCCGGCTGGTTGCTTTAGACGCAATCGTCTAGAGCCATAGACCTAAAACTACAAAAAAATTAAATGCACTACCAACTACTTCAATTAACATCTAAGTACCAGGCGAAGACGAACAAATCGAAATTGGAAATCGGAAATCGGGAACCTAAACCGAAACCGAAGCCGAAATCGAAATCGAAACAACGGATATCCAATTTAGCCCTTAGCCTTTGAATGAAATTATAGAATTTTAGTCTTATAGCTGAAATATTTTGTTTAGTGAAAAGAAAAACAAACAACAAACGACAAACGAGTAACCAGATATAAAAAAGAAACAAAAAAAAAAGAGAAGAAGAAACGTTAAGCTTTAATGCATCATTCATATATATTTAACATAAAGAAATTATGACTATATCGCAATATGATGCCAATATTGAAAATGTTCTTAACTGCCAATTGTGCTTTAAATTCAAGCCAGCCATGAACGACTGTATTATATATTGAAAACTGTGCCGTGTACAACCAATCCCCAACTCCAAAATCAACAGCATTTCTATTAATCCCAAATCTATATTCTATATTCTATAATATATTAACACATTTGTCATCTACGTTTAATGTGCCAATTACAATATTTTCATTGTGTTTAAGTCGATTTATGAATTTCACCTTAAAATACGAGTAATAAAAGTTTTCCAACGTTGTAATTTTGTATAAAGTATATATACTTATTTCTTATTCATATTTTTTAAGAGCAAAAAGAAATTTCCACTTGTGCGAAAGACCTGCCAAAAGTTCAGTCAAACTATTATGAACTTTTAATTTCAGAAATATTTAAATTATTATTTAAATTTACCTGCACCAAAAATTTGTGTGATAAATTGGTAAAACCGCCGACACTTAGGACAAAAGTTTTTCTTGAAAACAGCAGCATTAGTTTTATAATGAACTTAAAGTCCTCGCTTTCATTGTACCAGGCGCAGTTATACCAGTCAAAAAAAAGTAATTCGCTCTAGAAATAACGAAATAATTTGGGTATATAATGGATTAGTTATAAACTGACCTGTGTTTCCACTTTCTGAGCATTGACATTGTATAAACTGATTTCCAGAGTTATAGTCAACAGATATACCATAATCATGCCCATCCAAACCCAGCTAACTTCCTAAAATATTAAAAAGGATCTCTGAAAATATCAATCATTAGTTGTTAGCAAATTTCACCCACCATTATGGTGCTGATCTTATAAAGCAACATGCATATCAAAATACTGCTGATGACACATTGCACGAGAATAATATATTTGAACAGATTCTCAATCTTAGCATGATGTCTATAGAAAGAAAGAATACATGTAGAGATTTGTAAATATTAGTCTAATCTGTATTACCCTGAAATACGTGCAAAAAGTCGAACACAGCAACGTAGATAGCACACTCGTAAGGGTTGAGGTACGACAGCATCGTTTGTAGAATGCTGAACCAGATAACGTAGAATCTCCAGAAGACACGCCTCATGTCTGGTGAGCACCACAAAGAGGCTATTGAAGCCAAAAACAGCTGAAAACAGTTTTAATCAATTTAAAAAATATAAAATATAGATTAAAACAGATATACCAAAGAAACACCAAAAAGGACCTGATTGTAGCAGAAAGAAGCGTACGGAATACGACGGATATTCATGTTCTCCCAGCTGTATAAAAGGCACAATGGCTGGATAAGCTATAAATATACCATATTTATTTAAAATAGTATAAATTATTTACTTAAAAACTACACAACTTACTCAAAGTCATTTCGCAAGTATCCTGTATTATGTAACAATCAAAGATGTATTGAAAGAAAGGTCGCATTGTATAGTACAAAACAGGCATGCAGACAATCTTGAAAAAGAACATAACTTGACGATCGATAACCTGCCAATTGTTAGTCAATATTGAACCCAATGTCTTACGTAATGTCTGCTTATTGGGCAAGGCTGAAAACAATGATTGCTTATGATATGTTTATCAAGGTAATCACTTTACTAACCCAACTCAAACAGACCCAAATTCTTTAGCACATCACCTCTCTCCGTGGTGCTCACTAATTCTACACAGGACTCCATAAAATTATGAAAATGCATCATTTTGACCAATCCAACAGATAGCTGAAACGTGAGCAGCACAGCCTAATTAAAATTATATATGTTAATATATAATTTACATTATCTTTAATTTCTTCGTACACACCTCAACATAAGCTTCAAAGGACACCATAAAATTTTCTATTATAAACTGAATAAGACTATAGATAATGCTTAAATTTACAAGCAGCGCAAAAAATCTTAAGCTGAAAATATTTGTATTAAGTTTAAAAAAATATTTTACATATTTTAAACTGCAACTCACAATCCGCAGGGTCTTGAGCTGCGTTTTCTAGGTGCTATATTGATACCCAAGGCGTAGGCGCTATACTCCACCCAGGTTAGTCCCAGTTTGGGCAAGTCATCAATTTTTTGCAGCTCCATATCCAGTATGTTCTGCATTTTGTAAGGTAGTAGAGAAACTGTTTGAAAGTTATCAAATACATACTTTATATAGCATTTTTTTGAAGGGGGTCCTGGCTCAATTAGCTGTAAATTATATGGTTGCTTCTGTAAAATTGTATTTTTGCTTACGGAAATTGTGCAGCTCTTGTTTAATGAAGTTTAAATAGCCATGGAAAATTTGTGGGCGGAGCGTGAGAACATTAAAAATTTAGGAATAGACAGAGAAAGTGATGGAAAAGTAAATAAAGAAGAGTTCCACAGACAATTTTTGAAAGGAATATTTTAAGAAAAATATCTTCTTCACACAGTATTTAATTATTTAACGTTTTATAATAACTCATATAAATCAAAACAGTATATTTAAATTTGGCTTATTTCAGTTAATATATATTACAAAGACGGTTATTGCTAACAAACACAAACAAGCACATCTCATATCATAATAAAAAATATTTAAAATGCCAACGTTTTATGAGTGCCAATTAAATTCGCGCTCGGTTGGCAGCATCAATCAGCTGTTGCTGCAGTTATAAAACAAAAGCGAGTGGACAGCACTGGTCATGATACAAGTGTTAATCGTATGCCATTTGTTTACTTAATTTAAAGGCGGCTACATATCGGCCATAGACATTGTCGGCAAGTAAAAGGCTTCGACTGGATGACTAAAATGGATATAACGCAACAACAGCTACTGCAGCCCGTTGACAGGACGAATCCTTTGGTCTACTTTGACATATGCATTGGACAGGAAAGCGGTAAGCGAATAAGAATCTCAAATCTCGAATCTCCACAATCTCTGTCTGACCTACATCTTCATTATGTGCATGTGTTTGTGTGTGTCTATTTGCGTACTGCGCAGCGGGACGTATGATAATTGAACTGCGCAAGGACGTTGTGCCAAAGACAGCGGAAAATTTCCGAGCTCTCTGCACGGGAGAACGTGGCATCGGCACATTGGGCAAACAACTACACTACAAAGGGACCAGATTCCATACGATCAAACGTGTGTTTGCTGTGCAGGGAGGAGACGTGGTCCACAATGATGGCACCAGCGGCGAGAGCATCTATGGAACGCTCTTTGAGGATGAGAACTTTGCACTGACGGTGAGTCTATTATACAGTAACGATATCTTTGACTCATCTACTCCTCACTTCCGCAGCATAATGAGGAAGGCGTGGTGAGCATGGCCAACTATGGCAAACCGGATACCAACAATTCACAGTTCTTCATCACCGCCGTCGGCTGTGAGAATCTTAATGGCAGCAATGTGGTTGTGGGTCGAGTTCTACGCGGTCTCGGCATTGTGGCGGAAATGGAACAGAACTGCACTGACGATGCTACTCCCACAGTAGACATAACAATAAGCGACTGTGGTGAATTGGCACCGGGCATGGATTGGGGTGTGGAATGCAATGATGAGACAACAGATAAACTGCCACCATATCCACAGGATTGGACGGGCAAGTTTACAAGGACAACGGTGAGACAAACATAGTTTGTATTCCATAGAGAAATTATTATCACTGTGATATACACGAATTCTCTTCATTATGTATTTCAACACATTGAGATTGAAATATAGATTTGAAGTTGTACATTTAGCGCTCCTTAAAGATCCCTAGCCTAATGTACAAAATAGGGACACAAATATTTAGGGGCCGGTTATAATATATGATAAAAACTCACGTTTATAATATATATTTTTCTTTAGTCTGATGCATCGGTTCATCTGCTCACAGACCTGCGACAATCGGGCAATCACTTCTTTCAACTTGGCAGATATTACGAGGCACGCGCCAAATACCGTAAGGCGAATCGTTACTATACAATGCTGCGCAAGCACTTTGACTGGCAGCAGCTGAAGGGTCGTCCACACGATACGGATCTAAGAAAACTAGATGGATTCTCTGTTGTTAACAATATCAATATGGCTGCAGTGGAATTAAAACTGGGTAATTACCAGTATGCCAAACATGAGTGCTCAGAGGCCATACGTCTGGATCCCAACTGCAGCAAGGCGTTCTACAGACGTGGACAGGCGCAACGTGCCATGCGCAACTACGAGGAAGCAATCAAGGATCTGAAGCAGGCGCACTCGCTGCTACCCGACAATAAGCAGATCCTCAATGAACTGAACAGTGCCAAGCTGCTGTTGGCCGAATACAATAAGCAGCAGCGAAAAGCGCTCAAGAATCTGTTCAATTAGTTATGATGTGCTTTTTACATATTTTGTACAAATGAGATAAATACTTTACAATTAAATGTTTTTATTTTATAAAAATATGGAGTTATTGCAATTTGTTCAATGGATGTTCCACAACGTAGACCTTTCAAGCTATCAAAACTAACTGCATTAGATGTTATGAATTTATATTAATGTATATATGTAAGTATATTCTGTAATTGTATGATAAACGTACCTAAAAACACATTTGTTCATACACAATAATGCTTGATCATCAACTCTCAACTGAATGATAGTAGTAGTAGTAGTAGTCGTAGTGCCTATAATGCTGCTTAAATACTAAAAACTATATTTGATTATACATATCAAAATGATGCTTAATCCTGCACTAATTTTAGCCATATGTATTTAAAGATTTGTCACAATATCCTGCTCGCTGCGATGCAAATTGCTCGAGCCGGCGCCCATATTGTAGCTCTTCATATTGATCTCCATATTGGTCAAGGCGCTAGATACATGATATAAGTTCTCAGAGAGTATAGCATACACCTCAAAGAGCTCCGAGTCCGATTTGGATACTATAAAGTCTTCTACAAAGATAGATATTGTTGATAAATCGATCGAATATAAGTATACTTCAAATGCTAAACAAACCCGTGCGATCCTTCATAATGCTATGAGCATAAGCATTCAATATTATTGTCATCTCATCAAACTTGACCCGACTGTCCAGATTGCCATAGCTAAAGATGGTCAGACTCTGATCGCCCGCACTCAGCGTAGAGATGCGTCGATACTGTCGTACATGGGATATGGCGCTGGACCAACGTTGCAGACCGATGTGCTCGTGCAGCGATGCCTCAAACTCCTCCTGTGTCATAGGCAATCCGGGTGAAGGTGTCGGCGTATGTTCTCCCTCCGTTGAGGTGGATGATTCTAGACAATCTAGCTCTGCCTCGCTCGTGCAACGCACCAAGGCATCACGCACCAACGCATAGAGATCGGATATGTCATGCATCTGCAGGAGAAACCATCATTAAATTATGAAAATTATTTCAATTAAGAGGCTAAACTTAAATTCCCACTTACGTCTTCGTTAATGCGAAAATGATTCACCACATTCGAGGATATCTTATGATTCGATTCGATCAGCAAAAGCAGCTGAAACATCAGTTTGTATAGGGAACGGCCCAGGTCGAGCACAACCTCCGTGGAGGCGGGATCAAAGGGCATATAGGCAATGCTGGAGCTGCTGCTGGGCATCTCCAAACCCGAAGCAGCCACATCCGATTCATTAAACAGCGACAATTTGCACGAAGACTTAACCGCATCCAGGCACTGCAAGAAAAGTCATATATTTAATCAAAACTTCAATATAGAGTGAGGAATTTAAAAATTCATTAAAAACAAATTATTAAAAAAAATATATAATTAATTTCAATAAAATATAAAATTAATATTAATAAAAATATACAATTAATTGCAATAAAAAAATGCAATTAATTTCAATAAAAATGCCAAAAATGTATACACACCTCCAACACCTGATCCTTGCGATCGAAGAACGTCTCCAGATGCTCTTGCACCTCCAGTACATTAAATCGCAGCGTTTCGAATAATTTGGGAGTGGTTGTCTGCAGCTCACTGCAATACACACGTGGTGGATCCGCGCGGGAGCTCAGCAAATCCGTGAAGAGCGAGATGCGATTGCCCAACTGGGAGCCGATGCCCGTAAAGAACTTCTTGGCCTCCTTGGAGATGCTGATGGTCTTAAATGTTAGCTCCTTGATTAGCCTGTATAATTGCGAGAGCAGCTCCGAGGTATGAGCCGAGGGTTGATTGACCAACATGGCCTGCAGCTGACGTCGCCAATTCTCCTCAGCCTCGTCACGGATGGCGGCACCGAACCGAATGATGCCCTGCAAATGCGGCGAGGCATTGCACGGCGTAATGTCACCCAAATCTCCGGCACTGGAGCCACTTGTATCGCTGCGGGAGACCGAATTACGACGACGTCGCTCCCGCAAACTGAGAGATGTGGGCGGCACGGCACTGAAGCTGTTCTTCAGGAACGACTGGCGATGATCATCGTCCAATGGCGATTCGGATTCACCCTCCTCATCTGAGGAATCATCGGCCGTTTGTCGCTTGCGTTTGCTCAATATTGGCGTCTTATCGCTGAAACTATCCTCCAATGCGGAGGAGTGTCCTCCCTTGATGGATCCACCGATGCCACTGCCACAATTCAAGCATTCCTCATCGCCCACAAACAGTTGATGTCGTCGGACGCCCCAATTGAAGTTATCCGTGGATTCGCCAGCAATGCTATCCTCGTATTCCAGGAAATCAAAGTCCTTGAATACCGTAAAATCAGGCTGACCATCATCACGACGCGAGCCGCTGCTAAGGTCACCCTGCGGACCCGATGTCTCCTCCGTGGACGACGCGGCCGACGATTGACGTTCCATAAGATCCGAAGATTGGCTAAATATAACCTGCATATTGGCAATCAAATTAAAAGTTACTAACAATTTAATTACAGTTTCTTTCAAGCTAAACACATTTAAATTGATCTAAGATAATAATCATTAATACCATTGTAATATAATATAATTAGAATTATGTATAGACTGAAAAAGCTTACGCTTTGTCTGGTCGCTATTGATCCCATTAGAAGTGACGTGCTTAACGACTGATCGTGTGTAAAAGTAAGAAAACGAAAACGAAACGTACAGTTTGAAACAAAACACACATGCATAATCGCAGGCACGAAATCAACGAATACAACGGAACGAAATGGAATGGAACGATGCATCATAACAGGAAACAATAAGGGATTGTTATAGGACTGTTTCAGTTTTCACAATGAAAAAATAAATTAGAATGGAATGAAACATAAGAGAAATATAAAATACAAGTTTGAGCTATAGATTGAAATGCTCAAAGTTGTTAAGAAGTCGGAATACTTAAAAAAATTAAGTCTGGAATGTGTGGAATGGAACAGAAAACAACGCTAGCAGAAATCTTCGACATTCACAAACTTTAAAATGAAATAAATACTCACACTTTAGTTATATGAAAACTAAAAAGTGTCTGTGTTCTGAAAGGAATGTGTGGAATGAAACAATGAAAATAGAACTAACAGTCAATTTACTTGGAGACTGTAGTATTACATACTCATATTTAAGTCAAATGAAAACTGAAACAAGTCCGTAAAATGTGTGAAGAGGGGAATGTGTAGAAATAAAACGGGGAGTCGAGGTGCATACAGTACGAGTACAAGTTGAAATAAAATAACGAGCCAAAACAAATTACACAAACAAAAGCAAAGCTACACGTGGCATTTGAGAAACATGTTCCTTTACCTTTGAGCAAATTGAGTTTATGAAATCGTCCTATAATTAGGTTTGGTTCGGGTTGTTAATGATGATTAAATGGCGTGTTAGTTATAGTTTTGGTATTGTATTTTTTTTTTTTTTTTTTGAATTTCGTATTGATATCGATTTGATTTATTTTACATGAAAAAGAAAAAAAGAAGTAGAAATAAATAAATTGTTGTTTGTAGAGATGACGGGCCATTGTTTTTTGATAGATTAATAATAATATTAGAGAAGCAGTATGAGAGCTGAAAGATCTAATAAAGATCTAGGGGGAACTATCAAAGCATGCAGCTGGCTAATGTACAAGCTGATAGACTTAAGCTCATCGATTTTAACCCAATAGAATGGAAACCGAAATTCGAAATCTACGATCAATTCTTCCAAGATATTTTAAAGTTTAAAAATGTTGTGTATTTAGTCCTTTCATGAACAAAAAATATATGTTATGAACAATTGGTTCTTTGATTCTATAAAATTTTAAGAGGATCGGACTTCAGACATGCTAAAAATTTTAAAAATAAAATATATTTTCCAACCTTGAAGTCAATTTTAGAACTATGTTATGTTGAAGTACACATCTTAGAATTGACCATATTTTACGAATTGCGGTGACCATTTTTGCATTTTTTTTGGGGCCAAATGAATCGGTGAACTCTTTGGCAGACGATTCGCTTGGTTTATTGAGTTCTCTTACCGATGGTGACTTCGGCAAACCGACACGTTGTCCACAGGTGGTCAGGAGATTCACCAGACACTCGCGTACGCGACACTGCGACATCCAGGGACGCTTCCAGCCGCTGAGGGGCACAGTATCCGCTGGCGATAAGCTTGCACTGCGTCTGGGGGAATTGGGAGTACCCACAATGCTGCCCAGATGTTGCTGCAACTGTTGGTGTTGTTGCTGCTGTTGCTGTTGTTGCAACTGTTGGTGCTGCTGATGCTGCTGTTGTTGTTGATGTGGTTGCTGCTGCTGTTGTTGTTGCTGCTGCTGCTGCTGTTGTTGCTGGGCAGCGACAGCAGAGGCGGCAATGGCTGCCACATTGCAGTGAGTCCGTTGCTGCTGCAACTGTCCACTGACCTGCTGAGCAGCTGCAACCGTCACCGTTGTGGCATTCGTCAACGTCGAGTTCAACGAGGAGTTGCCCGTAATTGAGGCACCTCCACTGCTACCACCAACACCACTGCCACCACCAACACCGCCTCCAAGTGGTTCCTCCGTCTTCAGCAATATACGACGTCCGATTAGCGGTGTCTGTGACACATCAAAGGTGAATTCCATGGTGCGGCCGGCCAGTTCCTTTTTACAGAACATATCCGAGTCCGGATATGCGCTATAGAAGGAGAACGATAAGCCGGCGCTGCTGCCATCGCTAGGTGGCGCCACCTGCAGCGAGGAACTTCGCGTCACAATCAACTTGAGTATCTTCAGTGAGTCCTTCCAGTTAACAGTCTGCAAATTACAAAAAAATAATATAGATTTGTAAAATAACCAAACAAAAAAATATTTCGGTTGATAAAAAACTATTAAGTCCCACAACTTTCCTAAAACTTAACCGATTTTCATACGGAATATCACTTTGATCATTATTTTGCTTCTAAATTAATTTTGCATTCAAATTTAATTCATATAATAATTTTTCCCCTTGATGTCTAATTTCTTATACTTTTCCATTACCAATATTTCAGAAACTTTACACGGGCATAACTTTTCTAAAAAAAACACCCGACTTTTTATGCGAAAGATCATTATGACCATTTTTTGGTCTCTTCTTTGATTTGAAATCAAAATTCCTATATTGTAGAAATTAAATTGTTACTCATGAATATTTGTTGTCAGTTTTTAAACTAAAATATGTGATTTCCAGCATAAATATGATTTCTAAAAATATTATTTAAATAGGATAGTTGAAATATAAGAATGACTTTCAAATTTAGTGACAAAAATCAAGAAATAGTTTGGAAATTCAAATTATAATCGCTGTCAAACTCTCTAGCATAAATATGATTTCTAAAAATATAACTTAAAAATAAGATTGTTTTGTTCAATTATTGATAAAAAATCAAGAAATAGTTTGCATATGAATATTATAAGCACTGTCAAACTCACATCTAAGTATTTGCCAATGGCCCGCAACAAATCCGCGTTGATGGTCTGGGCTTGTGGTGCCGATAGATCCACATAGTGGAGCATGCAGTGAATGACATTCAGTACGGGGACCTGCACCTGCTGCGGCCCCTTCTCCAGCACCTCGATGAGGAAGGCCAACATATGGAGGCCCATGTGAGCGTATGTATCATGCAAATACTTGACCACACACTTGGTCCACTGGAAGGATTCCTTGCAGAATGTCTTGCGACTGTACAGTGTCATCACCGTGCCCAGATTCTCCAGCTTGGCGCCCAGCTCGGTGGACACGTGTGCTATATTCTCGGCGCTGCGTATGCAAATCTCATTGGCATCCTCATAATGGAGCAGCATATACGGCAAAAGGGCGATCACATTCATGGGGAATGCACAACTCTGCGTGGGATCACAGACGGGCAAACTGAGCAGGGGTGCAAACTGCGACAGCAGTGTGATCGTCGGCTCATAGGTGGCGCTGTGGGTGCAGCCCTGAAAATAGAAATGAACAAACATAATGAATTGCGAATTAACTTTTACCTATTAAACTTATTATTTACAAGCTTTAATTTTTATTTTATAAAGCTACCTTTTACAATATGTTCAATATATATTTATTTTTTAATCATAATAAATGTATAATAATTTACAATTGATATCAACTTGAATATTTTGAAATACTTTTAAATTTCTTTGCTTATACACATTTTAAACTACTTTGATTTATAAAAATAATAATATTAATTATTTTTTTAATAATTTGTTGCATTTAAGTCAATGTATTCATATAAATACAAATAATATTTTCTTTACTTGACTGAAATTTAATTCGCTTATATGATTTTAAATATATTTTTTAATACCTAAATATGGTAAGAAAAATATAAACTTGCGTCCTACTAAATTATTAAGTGTTGTCGTTTTAATAAACTTTATCCTTGATATATTAAGGTATTTAAATACAAAGTTTTAATTTAAAGGAATTTTACTTGTTTAAAACAAAAATAATAATAAATTAATAAAAATAAATACATTTACTATTTTAATAAATATATAACTTTATATGAGGTACCTTAATCTTTATGAATAATTTTATATTTTATGAATTTTTTTAGATAATCTAAATCAAATAAACAGTGTTCGACTCTCACCTTTAGCAGGAGCGCATGCACCCCTGGATAGGCAGTCCACTTGAGCTGCTGCTGCAGTTTCTCCACCTTATCCCTGGCATCGGGCCGATCCAGAGGCAGTCGATGGAGCACTCGGGTCAAGAGGCGCAGGGCCAGCATGAACTCGTGCTCGTAGTCCGATTCGAGTAGGGAAACCGAGAGCCAGAACAACTGCGCCAATATGGTCATCTTGTCATCCTGTGTCGCCGTATCGCCCAGCATCTTGAGGCTCTGTGCGCTCCTTGAACGCGACAAGGCAGAGCCGCCAGCCACGCCCACGCCGCCCACACCGAACTTGCAGACAACGCTGCGTTCGAGATCAATGCCCGAGGCACGATTCCTCAGCTCCACCTGCTTGTCACACGGCGAATTGTTGGCCTTGCGACCGCAATAGGAGACAGAGTAGCTGGTGCTTCTGCCATGACTGGGTATTGAATAGTTGGAGGATTGTGGTGTCATGCCCGAGGGTGACTTCTTGCCAGGCAATATAGAATTGGGACCGCCATCCTTATTGTTCAAATTGGGTGTACTCTTGAATATATCCTTCATCACATCCAACGGACGAAAGTCCGAATCCAAACTGTCCACGGCCGCTTCGAGAGTGAGCAGCAGCTCCGTCACATATCCCTGCATATCCTCGCCCTGCTCAGCCACCGTTTCCACCAACCGGGAGAGTATATCCGATAGCATTCGCGAATTGATGGGCACATTCAGGGCCCGAAAGATCTGCAGACAACGGCCGGCATAGTGCCGAGAGGAGCAGGACAAACCCAATTGAAGTGCCGTCTGTGCCCAGCGCTCGGCGATGCGAGCCTGCGGATAACTGTCGGCAAACACCTTGACCATGTGCTTGAGGAAGCAGCTCAGCTGATCCGCTGACTTTACAGCCCACACCTTGGCCGTGATGTCCTCGTAGTTCCACAGCGGCTGACACGTGTCGTGGGCGAGAAACTTCAACAGACTCTTGATCACATGGGCAATGGGCATACTGGGTCCTGGCTGCGGTGGTGCATGCTCATCCGCATGGATCAGCGGCACCTCCGAGTTCTCCGTGTTATTCGGATTGATTTGCAACGCAGCTGGAGTTCCGCTCAACGCTGGCGACGTCACGTTTGCCACACCTTGTGCCACTGTTGTCGTTGTCATTGCCTGTTGCAGATTCTGTGCTGTTTGTGGTGGCAACAACTGTTGATTGTTGCTGGTTGCATGTGCCCCAATTATCGTTGAACTGGACAGATTGTGATGCAATGCATAGGCCGCTGCCTGTGGACTAACATGCAATAGATAGCTATCAAATTGTTGATGCAGCTCCGTAAAATTATTGTCAATCACGGGCAATGCCGGCACCGTCAATCCCAGATCCAATTTACTCGTCTCACTGTTCAGCAGAATCCGTGCCACCGTCAAATGATCATTGTGCTCGGCCAGCACAATCAATAGATTCACGCACAGCTGCTTGCAATGCTCCCGCACAATGATCCGAGTGTGATCCAATCCCAGGAACAATATGTGCAGCATCAACGGCAAATGCAGCGTCCAATCGATGCCTGGAATTCCGTCTACCACAATGTCCGTGAGCAGCATCACAGCCACGTTGCAGCTGCAATTGAAAGACAACAAGGACAAGTTAATATATTTGCTCAAAATATAAATGATTAATTAAAAATTATTCTCCGACTATTATTTTAAAAATTAAAAAAGAAAACTCAAAAGTTATCAATGATTAAAAAATTATTTTTCGAATTATATTAAAAAAATGCAAAAACAACTTAAATTTATCTACATAAATAAAATTATCTTTATTACTTCGTAAACAAATTTCATTTTCTATAGCATAAAAAAATTAATAAATATAATATACATTAAATTGTCGGAATTTTATCCAATAATGAAACAGTGAACAGCAGTAACAAATTTTAATTAGACAAAATATTTCACATGTGCCTAAAAACTTTTTGAATAAAATTGTTTTACCTCTTCACCTCTTAAATATTAAAATATTTATATAAATCTGACGATCACTGCTAATTAAATATAGCTTTGATCATTTTCCAGCCACTTAATCAGAGAAATATTAGAGAAGAAAGACGTTGTAACTCCAACAGCTTTTAATAAACGATTCTCTCAATTTCAAATACTATTTTCTACTTTTTAAAAGAATAAATTCAGTAAATTTGAGATGTCTAGAAAGTTTCCGGATGCAATATAAGATTTCATTTCTACATGAATATTAGAAGGCATATTTAGTTAGCAGTTAACGTTGCGAAATAAATAAGACTAATGGCGAAAGTCATTATTTAACTTTAGCTAATTAGTTTATCAGTTAACTTGACTATATTTTAACACTATATAAGCCGCTTTCCCAGAGTGAAATTGTATCAGAAACGTGTTTGAAAAATGAAAGTATTGATTTCTATTTTGTTTCTGGCTGTCGTCTCAGCTAGCAACAACACTGCGCAGGATGAGCTGCCCAATAGCATCATAACCAATGGATATTTAGCCAGCGAGGGTAAAGCTCCCTACATTGTGTTTCTGCAGTTCCAGAATTCCTGGTGTGGTGGCTCAATGATTGGCAACACTTGGGTGATAACCGCATCCCATTGTACAAAACCCTACAGTTCGGTAACCATTCATTATGGATCCCTGCAACGGGGTCGAGGACAAATTGTGCACCGTGTAACTGGCAGCAACAACATTATCAATCATGCCAGAGATGATATCGCCCTGATTCGCACTCCCTATGTCAACTACTCTAATACCATCAGAGCGGTTCGATTGCCCAAAATAAATGAGAGCGATCGATATGTGAATAAATGGGGAACTGCCTGTGGTTGGGGACAAACCACCACGACGAGCAGTTCGGACAGGTTGCAGTGCGTCGACTTGCAGGTGATCAGCAATGCTCAATGCCGTCAGACGTTTGGCCCGCTACATACCCAGGATCAGATCCTTTGTGTGGCAACGCCCGGCGGCAAATCGATTTGCTATGGCGACTCAGGTGGTCCATTGGTTCATAACAATCTTCTGGTGGGAGTCAGTAACTTTGTCTCGGCAAAAGGCTGCACGGCGGGATATCCATCCGGCTTTGCCCGTGTCACCAGCCATTTGAACTGGATACGTCAACACACTCGCATTGCGTACTAAACCAAAGTTATATCCTCTATAATTGTGAATTGATATGCTTGGATAATAAAATAGCCTTCATTTGCAAATTATTTTCAGTCTGATCAACATACATGAGATTTAAAGTAATCATAGAATTTTGGTAACAATAAATTTGAGTACATAATATCGAGTAACAATTAAAAAGCCATTAAATAAAGTAGAAGTAAAATTATTCATAAGCATCAGGAAAACAGGAAACAGTAGTTTATAATATGAAATTTAATATTATCAAAGTAAAGGTTAGTTAAGAAATGGAAAACATTTAATGACTATGACTAGAAACCTCAGATTTCTGTCCAAAAATAATATTAACCAATGCTCACGGAGCTCTTTCCGTGCTCCGAAGCTCTTTACAACTAAGTTATTAGAATGTGGATTATTTTAGAATTTAATCTAAATCATTTTTAAAATGAAATTTTCAAAAATATTTTGATAGAAATTTCAAATTTGTAGGTCAAATTTGATGTGAACTAATTTAAACTGAATTATTTGGATTTCGCATTAATAAAGAATTCAATTGGAGAAGATTATTTCGGAAAAATGTAAAAAATAAGTCCGATTTGTATTCAGAAAATACTCAGAATTAAACTTAAAGCATTTTAAATCTGAAAATATCCGAAGTATTTAAAAAAAAAGTCCCTCCTATCTTAACAATATTAATTGCAATTATTCAGTCTATTCATAATTTTGTCTATATTATTAAAAGAGATCAAAAGTATTAAAACTAATTGTGAATCGATTAAAAATTTCAATTATTTGATTTCGAAAATAAAATTTCTAAAAATGTGGAAAACTGTCGTGAATTGATTGAGAATTAAATCTTAATAATATTCGAAAAGAATATGTAGAAAATATTAGCAAATTAGATGTCCACCCTGTTTGTAGTTTTCCAAAAAAGAAAAGCTGTCTCTATTTGCATAGCTAATGTCTTACGTACTTAGCTATCTAATAAATTATATGATATACGATTGTACAATTAACTATCGCATTTGTCAGTTTAATGACTTTAAAAATTTTTGATAAGAGAAAATAGTAATTTGTGAGAATCAGCAACTATATAAGAGCAAACAAAAATCAGTGACGATTCAAGTTGAGGCTTAAACATGAAACTGTTTATAATCCTTTTGTGTTTAACCTTTAGTTTTGCTTTTGCAACTGATGTTGAGAACGATAATGGGACGACAGTGTTAGCAGAAGATCAGGAGCAGCCCAACAAAATTATAACCAATGGATATTCAGCTTACGACGGCCAAGTTCCATATTTGGTCAGTCTAGCTCTGAGAAGGGATGGACACCATCATGTGACCTTGTGCGGTGGTTCAATCATTGCACACACTTGGGTCTTGACAGCTGCCCATTGTCTGAACGGCCAGGACTATGTGGATATTTATTATGGATCCAACAGACGCTGGAATGGCAGATTGGCTCACAGAGTTCGCAGTCACAACTTCATTCAGCACCATCTGTGGCACAGTACCAATGACCATGACATTGCTTTGATATTTACACCTCATGTCAACTTCAATTTCAATGTCAATCGCATTAAGTTGCCCACTTTCGATCAAATGAACGAAGGATTCGAGAATTCGTTGGCAGTCACCTGTGGTTGGGGATCAACTGTGTATCATCATCAAGTCGATTGGCTGCAATGTGCCGATCTGCAGATCATGCCAAATACCGAATGCTCCCGAACTTATGGCAACATTCCCAATGGCATTATGTGCGTCCGGACTGCGGGTGGAAAATCGACCTGTGCTGGCGATTTTGGCGGACCTTTGGTTACCCGCGAGGATCCCACATTGGTGGGTGTCGCCTCCTTCGTTTCGGGCTCTGGTTGCATGGCTAATCAGCCAGCAGGATTCACTCGTGTCACCGCCCACTTAGATTGGATACGTGAAAACTCTGGAGTTGAATACTAATAACCACCAATTATATACTTGTACATACGAGTGCAATTAAAAAGTATATACGCATATAATACCTTGGCATTTTTTCTAATTTAATACTTAACTTTTTAATTGAATTTCTCCAAGAATATAAGCGAGAATATACTAATAATAAAATACTATGGGAATTTTATCTTATAGAAACTAAGCGAGAAGTGCCATAAAACTGTTAGTCCATATTTATCAAAGGTCCATATTTTCCAAATATCTTCCTCAAGAAACATTTATTAATTTAATAATTAATACCAATAAAATTTTAGTTTCGTTCTTTTAACTTTTTGACAGTGATTAAATTTTCAAGATAAGAATGCAGCAGCAGATAAGAGGTCAAATAATGATCAAAGTGGTATTCCGCATTAATATAGGTTGAGTTCTGACAAAGTTACGACGGTTTGAATTTTTAAAATAATGTCAAGGGGTAGGTATGGAAAATTAGACAGTGATGACACAAATATTAAATTTTTGAAACTAAGAATATATTGATAGGGAACTAAATTAGAGTCAAATAATGATATTCCACAATAAAATCGACCAAGCTTTGTCAAAGTTATCACAGTTTGAAGTTCGTGAACTAAAAAGTATAAAAGCAACTCACCGATGAAATCCGCTGATGGGCAAACTAACGTCTGGCAGAAACTCAGTGAGCGGTGCGAAGTAGCCACCATATTCCGGCATGGGCAAGGGATGAGGATGTGGATTGGGCGGCGCCTCTGACGTGTTACGCAACTCGACATTCTCCTCTTGCCGCAGTTCCGGATCATTGATTAGTATATCCTCGGGCCGGGGCAATATGGATGGTCCCGATGCTGCACGGATTTTATCAGCGCCACGAGGCGGACGACTGCCTCCAGAAATGGGCGTAACAGCAGCGGCGGCAGCAGCTGCAGCGGCCTGAGTATAAGCGCGTATACCGCTGTCCGATTTGCAGGTGCTAAGTAGTTAGAAGATGCATTAATTCCGGTTGAAGTCAAATAAGAAAAGACCTTAGTTTACCCAATTTTAATGGGATCCTCTCCGCTGTGACGCTTCGTGTGAATCGTGCCCTTCTCCACGGTCAGATCCTGTGTGCGCGAATCATTAATGCCGCCCACAACTTGACCTGGAAATCAAAGGGTAAATCAATTTATTAAGGCATCTGTTGCTACAGCTTCTTAAGTGTAAATGTACATAAAACTTATTGTAATAATTTAATATACATATATAAACATTTAAATTAAAAAGTTTTTCTGAAATTTATGTAACTACCAAACATGAAATTATTTTAAATTTTAAAATGCAAATTAAGAATAAGATTTATAATATGATTTCTTAAAAATGTGATAATCTTTCATTTAAAACCAATGTACTGTAAACCAAAATAGAAGTCAAAATTAATTGAATTAAAATAACAAATGTTATGATATATTCATAGAAAATATATGTTTTAATTTTTTTTAACACTTAAGCAAAATTCAGATCAAGCGAAAATAAATTCTTCCAATTATAGAACTTTCGTTTTACTTTACAAGCTAAGAATGTTTGAAAATTTCGAGTTCTTCAAGAGGAGAGACAAGTCAATAAAATATTAATAATATATATGAATAAAATATTAATAATCTATTATTACTACAGTATAATAAAAGTGGTTCTCTTTTAATATATATGTATCTCACAAATGCGATAGTTGACATTCCTAAAAGTACTTTGTTTGAAAATTGACTACTCGAATATATTAAATTTTTACCCCTCTTAAGACTAAAGTGGAAAATCTCAGATTAATGTGAGCAAAAATTATTGTTGATTAGTTTTGATGTACTTAGTTAACCTTTGAGAAGCAGGATATAACTTTACAACAGTTCTAAAAAACTGACAGGAATGTTAAAATTAAAAGATGTCCTCTGCCGTCTGTTCTCTGTCTCTTTCTCTCTCTCTGTTCTCTTTGGATGCTGGGCAACCAGAAAAGTGCGAATAACCGGAAACGGAACTCACCATCTGCGCTGTGACTGGATGCCTTCCGCATGCTGGTCAATCTATAGAAGGGCGGCGTCTCGGTGCGTTCGATGAGACAATTGAGGGTTTCCACCGTCTGCAGCTCGGCCATGAGCTCATCCAGCAGACGATCCGGGCAGCTGCGGGCCAGATAAAGTGCCACACGTTTGGCCTGTGAATTTAATAAACATAATAGGGATAATAAGTAAATGAAATCATAAGTGCTGCTTGAAATGACACACTTACATAGGGCAATAGCTCGTTGGGCGCCATGCCGCTCATGATGACCAAGTAGCGTAAGATGACCTTTAAATTGTTTGGCCAAAACTGACACAAGGTGCCCCACAGCTCCTCAATATCGCGTGGATGTGCATCCGAAAACTGAAAGTCAACACAAAGTCTCGAGTCAAAACTCAGAGTCAAGTTAATTTCATGCAACGTTACCTTTGCTGTTATATAGAAAAGATTATTCAGTATCATTTCCGTTGCCTCCGTTGAGCCGGTTCCCTCGCGGCGACCTCGTGTCCCCGAATCCGGAAAGTACTGCAATAAGAATACACAATGAGAAAATAAGAAAATGAGAAAACGGAAAAAGTAAATAATGTGGAAATCAAAAAATGAAAGTAGATTTTAAAGAAATGCCGGATGCAGACCGGTCCAATAACTCAAACTCCATAAACTTCATAATCTTTTTAATCCAAGCCAATAAAATCATTCACAGCAGGATGCAATAAAATTGATTTGATTGACAATCTCAATTAAAGAAAACTTAAACTGTTTACAACTCCAACAAAAAGCTAAAAATAAAATACTATTTATGACAAATTTATTTGCAACAATTTTTCTGAGCTTTGAGCTTATTTTCCGTTAAAAATTTAGTCTATTTTGTTTTAAATTGAGGAGATAACAATAATTTTTTTTGATATTTTTTATTTTTATTGCGGAAGTAAAAAAAATTTTTGGTTGCTATTTTTTTATTTTAACTATCTGCAAAAATCGAATCAATTTATACTTCAGTTGTCAAGTCAGTTTGCATCTTTGCAGAATGTTATACAAAGTATGGAAATCAATATTTTTTAAAAAATGTTGACTTTTTAAAATGAACAACATGTAAATACAATCAGTAAAATCTCAGAAAAATAAGCTTTACTTAAAATTTAAAAGAGATAATTATGTAGAATAATCTGCGAACTCTATTATGATAAAATCGTGCTTGTAAGAACTTACCATGATGTAGGACAGAGGAGTTGCCGGAGGAACACTGGTGGCCACCAGTTCCATGTTCTGCAGCCAGGGCAGGAGACACTGCAGCAATAAGGCGCGAACATCCTCACGTGCACTCTGAAAACGATGCGTAATTTCTGCAACAGGAACACAGAAAAAAAAAAAAATATATATATATATATATATATATTTAAAATACAAAAGAAATCTTGGCAATTTGATTATTTCAGAGCTTTTACCAGAGAATATGGACATGGTGAGTTCCGGACGCAGTTGCGCCAACTGCTTGGAAAGGAAACGCTGTGAACGGCAATATGCACTACTCAACAGGACGTCCAAAGTGCCGACTTTAATGTCATCCTCTGTAACGAAACGCAAGAAATACACGTATTAAATGAAGGTTGGGGGCAATAAAAACTATTAGAAGAGCTTAAAACAAGAGAGAAGGAGAAGGAAACCAACCGCAGGATTTAAATCTATTTGCTGTCATACTGAGCTCGACACAGAGCTAAGGGCAACTGAGTCCTAGAGCTCTGACACTCTGGGGCTTTTCGAGTACCACTTTTCCAAGGAGAAGCTTTCAACCGGCGCTGGAAAACGTGTTAGAATTGCTTTTTGTGTTTACTACGCTCAACAATAACAATAGATTGTTTCCGTCAGTTTAGTGAAGAACCCGGAACACAAAAAACACTTGTTTGGTACTGGACTAACCCTGACCTTGTCACCTGTTGATTCAATGAATGAAATGGCGACATTTATCAAATGCGCCGACGCACAACTTCAGCCAGTGTCGGAGGATGTGGCAGATGGAGGTGTTGAAAGCTTTTTGCCGCCTTTTGGCGCCTTCCAATGAGGGCAAAAGTGTTTAAAAGGCCGACGTCGCAATTGACTCGGCTTAGTTTCGCGCGTATTGTCCTACAGGCTACAACAGTCCTAACTAAATTCCCGACGAACTATAGAAACTAACGTGCCGACGGCAAAAATCATTCCTAACAAAATCATTTTCCAAAATTTAATTTAAAAAAATACAAAAAAATATCAAACTCTAGAATTATGAAAAAAAAATAAAACTATAAAAGCAGAAACAAATATTTAAATAAACCTAATAATCTTGATTAATGTGAATGTCATAAAAATTGAAAAGCAAAAAGACAATTAAGAAATAATAATAAAAAATGCTGGAAAATATTTAAAACCAAAGCAAATCAAAGTAACAACAAATATTAAATAAAAATAAAATATTAATAATATTAATAGGCTTGAACAACCATTTTAAAAACGAACTCAAAACAAAATAAAAATAATAATAATGATGACGAAACAAAACTACAAAAATAGCAACTTAAAAAGGGAATAGAAACATTTAAATAATACTAATAATAATGCAATAATAATGAAAGAATATATGTAGAAAGAAAGACTAATTTAAGTTGGAACAAATATTTTTAACTTAATAATACTACTATGGAAACAAAAATTAGAAAAACAAAATAAATAATATTAAAAGTTGGAATTAATTTGAAAACCAAATCAAAACTTTTTCTCGTCTCACTTTTTACAATAGCTATCCAATTTCAGTGCGTGTTTTTAGAAAAACCTTGTGAAAAGTGGAAAAGAAAAAAATAGAAAACAACTCAGCACAATTCTAGCCGAACTTGTGATAAACTTTTTTGTTGATCCCATAAGATAATTTTTGTTTATTCTCGATAATTGACTTCATTAAAGAGCAAAGCAAATCGCTGGTGTTAAAAATAGAAAATAGAAAAGAAAACATCAATTTTTTAGATTGTTGGTAATGTGGAAAATATTTCTGCTCTATTGAACTTGGTGGGAAAGTTTTTGAGAGTCTTCATCGGTGCAGAAACTTGAAAAATTCAAATTAAAGGAACTTTTAAAGCAAGTTATAAATCCAGTTCTGGCATTTGTGCATTCAAGGAATATTATTGAGAATAATGCCCCAAAGACAATAAGTTTGCCACAGGTATAATACAATTATGTCTACAAGTAATCCCACAACAACAAAAACATCTATCATGGCCAACGAAAGCATCGACATGTCAACAACAATGGGAGAATCAGTTGGAAACTTTACAAATACCACAGTAAATGGCAGCATAGATCCAACCGAATACATGACAATTGAGGATGAGGAAATGCTGCAAATTGCATTCGTAATTAGCGATTTTGTGAATAAATATTATGTGCCCATCATTTGCCTTACAGGTAGCATTGGCAATATACTATCCGTCTTTGTATTCTTCATGACCAAACTACGAAAATTATCATCGAGTTTCTATTTGGCCGCATTGGCAATCAGCGATACATGTTTCCTATGCGGATTGTTTGTACAATGGTTGAATTTCCTCAACGTTAACATCTACAATGAGAACTATTTTTGCCAATTCTTCACATTCTTCAGCTATTTGGCCAGCTTCTGTTCGGTGTGGTTTGTTGTTGCCTTCACAGTTGAACGTTTCATAGCCGTCATGTATCCATTAAAGCGACAAATCATGTGCACAGTTCGTCGGGCAAAAATTGTTCTACTTGGTCTCACAATGGCCGGTTGTGTGCACTGTGTACCTTATATTTTGATTGCCAAGCCCGTTTATAATCCCAAAATGAATACTACCATCTGCGATCTGAATACCCATTATAAGGTGAGTTTGAAAACATGACAAGAACTACTTTTTGAAGTAAGAAAATAAATACGTTTCAAAATTAAAGTTATATTTGAGTGTGAAAGCAAAACAATAAATACTTTTTGGAGTAATATTAATATTAATTAACAAATAAATGTTAATTTAGTTGAATTTAAGTCAGTTTTTATTAGTTTTCCTGTTAATTTGTTTTTATTTAAAAGTCAGTACATTCAATTAAAATCTCACTTTTTGTATTAAGAAATCGGAGTCTGAATTTAATTGCTGGCTCTTATAATAATTTCTATAATTTATTGATGATTTCTCTGTCCAAAAAAGAATGATAGTCATATTTTTATAAATGACTGCTAAATAGATGTCACAGAAAATTGTTAGTAAAAGATGAACATAATAAAAAAACGAAGGAGAGAATTTTAGTTTTTTGTAATTAAATAAAAGGCACAAAAAATTAATTTTTTATATAAAACTTAATTATGTTTTTGATTAGTTTTACGATGCAAAGTACAATTTATTTGGTTAACTTGTAGGAAAAAGAAAAACCTCTGATTATCTTTTATTAATTGTTTAATTTTATTTATTTTTTTTTCTGACGGTCACATCCTTTTTTTAAGATACATGCTTTATAAATTGCACTGAATATGATATTAACCACACATTTAAAGTATCGTTTCTCAGATCGAATAAATAAGCATCTCGATAGCTATACCTAATTTATGTCATACTTTGATTTTCCCACACTTGTCGCATACGTAAACGTCGAATGGTTTGAGAAAATCGTTTGATGCTCACATATCAAATGCATATTTGTGATGCCAAAACTTGTGTTCCTTTTAGCCTTGACATCCTGTGTACATCACACTGTTAATGGGTTGCCAATACCAACTAGCAGAAAGTTTCAGACAGGCAACAACACACAGCAAAAGGTTGCCACAAAAGGTTACCACAAAAGAGCAAACATAACACACGGCACATGTATCGACAATTTTTTTTCGGAATTTTCTCTCCTTTAATAATTTACCCAAAATTCCACATTCTGTTTGTTTACCGACATTTTTTCGATTTCACACATTCATAACTGGTTAAAAAATGAATTTAAAAGTAAAAAATAAAATCATCAAACAAAAAAAAAACTCTATACAACGTGATTTGTAAGAAATTGACAAAATAATAAGAGATGCAATGACAAAATAATTGATCAACTTTAATTTTTTGTCTCTATTGCAAACTATGTACATTTTTTAGAATACATCAGAAAATATGTAAATATTTAAAAAGAAATGAGAAATTTGCAGTTTAAAGAGAATTTAACAAACTTTAGTTTCAATAGCTATGTAATTTTAAGAATTTATTACAAACTATCGAAGTATTTTTGTTCCAAAACTAACTTAAATTTGAGCTGCAAAACTTTTGTGAATGCAGTCGAATTTTTTAACTTTTACATTGTAAAATTTGCATGCTACTTTTTTGTTTAATACCCTGTAAAATAAGCTGATTTGGTGACATGCTTCAATAAATAGGTAAAAATAAAAAAACACTTGTCAAATGGATTTTTCCTTTTCTAATATATTTTTTCCCTTTTGCATATCGAAGATTTGCATTTATTGAGTCAAAGGACATTGAATCCTTTATCGCAACACATTTAACCCTCTATGAATAAACAGGAAACCAAAAGTCAAACATCCTTTTGTCTGTCAGCGACACTTCTACGGACGTTTTAACTTTTAAGCTGCTTTTGTTGGATTAAAAAACGAATTGTAGCTCTTCTGACTGCTCTTAAAGTTGCCATCTTGTTTGATTTTGGCCAAAAGGACTTAGAGAAATGTTTCGCTATCTCTCTTGCATTGTTTCTCCTATTCTCTCTTTCTCTGAAGTCATTTTTCCGACAAATTAACAACAAATGCGGATACAATTGTTAACAAGCCACGCGTCAAGTTCTATTTAGGACCGTCAAAAAAGAAATATATATATTTATATATATAAAGAGGGAAACCAAGCCAAGTGAAAGACAATAACATTTGCTAAACGTCGCCAATTAATCAAACAGACTGTGGCTTAAGGCAACTGCTGAGTGAGTTAGGCACAAATTGACAATTTATTAGGCGTGCCAACAAATTAGAAAAGCGAATGTGGCACAAAACACAGCAGTAAGTCAAAGAATGCCAATAAACTAGACAATATTCGTCGAACTGATCGAATACTACATACCCATCATATAAACTGTGAGTTTTGAATAGTTTAACTCATCTAATTCCCTGTAATTACTTGTAATTACATGTAACTACTTTTAATTACTCTGCAAATAGGCTAAAAAATACTTTAAAAGTATTATTTTTTAATAATATTTCATTGGGTAATTTGTTGTTTATAATTAAAATAATTATAAAAGCTTTTTAAATTTTAGATTGGACATTATTTTTTATCACTCCACAATTACCTTGTAAAACTCTCAAAAAGAAAATAATTTTTTTAAATTACTTTTACTATTTAATTAAGTAATTTCAAAAAAATAATGCTAAAATAAAAGCTGCGTAATTAATAAAAGTAATTAAACAAGTGTATTATCATATATCTTTTTTATAATATACCCCTCTATGTTGTGCCACACGCACTTGCCACGTGTTCTCGTTCACTCCCTTGTTTACAGGGTATACACAGTACAAAGACCGCAAGAAACCCAAGCAAATATTTTTTCTTAACCGCAACGCGTACGACAAAAAAATAAAATAGCACCACGAAAAACCAACAATAGAAACCACGACAAGGACAATTTACACCGCGCCCAACTCCGCAAAAGTCGAACCCCTAGCAATCAGACTTCCTTCTTCTCCTCTTCCACTTTTCTGGGACTCCTAACAACATTGTCAACACGTAGATCTTTTGGGTGTGTCGCATTCAGAGCCAAATAATGTGGTGTCTCTATGCGTGCGCGATAAATCTCGAATTTCTGTTTGAATTTCGCACGCTTTGTATTTTTTTTTTCTTTTTTTGGGTGGTGGAAATTCAATGCTAATTTTGCACAGTGTCCAGACACTGCAAGTCAAACAAAAGAACAGAAAATGTCCAACGGTCCAAACTTACAACCTGTGTTTCTATTAGCCAAATTGGTGAATGCGACAAGCAAAGCGTGAAGTGGAAATAAAGGCGACAACCATCACACTGAATGATAGAGCACCGACAATTTCTTCTTCTACATCTTCTTTTCTGCCGCAATCGAATTCCATCAGCAGACAAAAAAAAATGAAAAATAAAAAAAGTATAAAAGTGTATAGGCAAACATTTTTCGTTTGCTGTTGTCAGACGTGTCGTATGAGTGATGTGCATATTTACTACTTATATATGAACGCATTGTGGCTCATTTCGACAAAAATCTGTAACTTTTTAACGATGTAAAATATCGGTTTGGAATTAAAAATATTTATTCTAAATACTTCAATGAAAATTCAGAAATTATGAGAAAGTGTGTAAATTTACGAACAAGCGTATTTAAACTTGTAAAATTCGATTAAAACAAAAAAAAAATTAGAGAAATTTAAAAATATAACTATAATTTTAATAACTTTGATTTTATCTATAAAAAACTTAAAGAATCTTTGAAAACAAATTTATGTGGCAACATTATTTTGGAATCAGTTAGTTTAATGAGTTTGCTTACGGTTGGAATCAATCTTACTTTGAAAGTCCACAAAATTATATATATGAATTAAAATTAAAAAAATATATTACATTAGATTGCAAAATTGATCAGTTATCGGAAACTGTCAAGTGCAATCAAGCGAACATTTGATTTTAGCCACGTACTTTAGCAAAATGTTCCACAGTGCATCAATTGGGCTTGACACATTCCTGCAAAAATTGTAAACAACATTGAAAAGTTCTCGATGAGACAATAAATTTGGAAAGGCAAGCATAATTCACAATATCCTTGAACAAAGTGTAAAGTACAATCAAAGACACAATAATGTCTCATTATTCTTTCTTTTATCTCACTGAAAATAATACAAATTATCTGACATATTTTCTATGCAAGCGACAAAACACTCAGGAGATAAAGACACAGAATATAATATTGAATTAGATGTATATTTAAAAGTCCATTACCATGTTTCCGTAACAACATTAACAGCAAATACACCGAGGAAAAATAATGTAATTAGTATTCAATGATTTATTGCAAATTCAAATGAAATTTAGCTCAATTTGAAAACTAATTAAACATTGAAATCTAATTATCTTCCTTTGAGAACTAATTAAGTGTGCAAGGAATTTGGTTGAAGTATTTTTGTATTGTATTAAGATTAAAAAGTTATTTTATTTATCTCCACTTTTAATTTAAAATAAATTTGATGTTATTTGACATTTGCAATTCTTCTATTAATAATAAATAATACTTCTCAATTATTTTAAGCTAGTTAATATTTTTTCGTAAAATAAATTAATTAACTTTAGCTTCAATAGAGTAAAATTTTCCTTCAGTATTCTAATTAAATTTCATGGTAAATTTATCAAAAAAAGATTATGATTGAAGTTATCGACTTAAGCTTAATATTCTGCTTAAATGGTTTAATGATATTGAATGATATTGACATAGAACTGAAGGCAATTTGAAGTTATGTGCGTCTGACTGAAGCATTTATTTGTAATTATAGACAAGACATACAAACGTTATTAAAGGCCAAGTTTGAGCCGGATTAAAATTGTGGTCGACACAGAAATTGTCAGCATTTGTCACGGCAGCTGAACAACAGCATCCTTAATAGAATATGCTGATGATGAGAAGCAGAATGAAAGAAGGAGGAACTGCAGAAAACCAAATGAAATTGAGAGCAAAGGAATGCGGAATATTGTCTGCAAGTTCAACCAAAGAAACAGAGAGGAAGAGAGTGTGATTTAAAGAAAGAGTCAGAGGCTTTCTCGCTTCTAACATTGTCAATAAACATATTGACCGACTTGTTGAACTGTAAAGACTTCTCTGCACAGCTTGTAGAAGACTCTTCAACCGATTTTCTTATGCAATTGCAATTTAACGACTTGTGTGTAGGCAACTCAAATATTTGCAACACGATATAATAATTGAAAATGTGTTGCTAAAGCGCAAACAACAACCAACTACAGAGTTAATTGAAATTCTATTAGCTATTAGAGACTTTGAATCCACTCCAACATGGACTCAAAGCGTAATCGGAAACCCCAAAAATAAAATAAACGCAAAGCAAATGAAGTTAAATTTTATTTTACTTTTACGAGTCAACATCTCTTGGATTTTTGGACCAAGCGACGAAAGTAAAAATAACTCAAGTTTCGTTCTAATTGATTGGCTGTTCCTTTAATCAGTTTAGTTTATATCTTATAACCATTAAATGCTTAGCTTGGGTATAATAAAAGACATATAAATAGGTTTATCGAGTTGGGCAGCACTTAAAATAAATTTTTGTTCTACTCTAACTCAATACAGTATTTAATTGTATTTATTTAACGAATTAAAGGTGTTATTAAAAATAATATGGGGAATATTTGAGTCTTGTTTAAGTTTTCCAGGGTATCAGAGAGAGAGAAACCAATTTTGATGATATACACAAGATAAGCTGCGAACAATAAATTTCTTCACATAAAATTAAAATACACACAATTTCTTATTACCTATTTTGGCCGGCGGCTAAAATAAAATTAACTCCAAGTGTTTATTTAAATTTAAACTGATTTAAATTGCGTATTTCTAAGAAAATTAACTGAAAATGCCAGCTGGCTCTGCTAATTCACCGCAATTTCTTAACATTTAAGACATTTAGGCACCGCCACAATTTAATTTCTCAATTCAATTAGCATTGAGTCTGGAAAATTCACTTGAAATTCTCCGCAAAGTGGGTGATAAATACCAAAGTCACGTTGTTGTGGCTTCAACAGAAAAACCACCACAATGGTCAACTCGACTTCAGTAGCAGATGTTTGAGCTTATTTAAATATATTTTAGAAATAAAAATGCATTCAAGTTGCATTTAATTAGCATTTGAAAAGGACATAATAAGAGAAATTCCCATGAAAAAATATTAATACAAATGCCGGCAATAAAAAATGAAAAAGCGACTTGAATTTAATTTATTTTCAACTGAGATTAACAACACCAACTAGTGCAAATAGCAGCAAATGAATGCAAATAGAACAGGGCAAAGTTCTTGGCAAGAGAGAAGCGGGTGTGACAGACGTAAAAGTACCCTAACATAACAAAATATGCACATACATTTAGGTACCCTCTTAATTATGCAAAGAAAGTAAACTTTTTATTCTCTTTGTCTACTTTATGAATAGAAACTCTCATTCTCTTACGATGTAAGTTTATTTGTCTACTTTATACTACTACTACTACTACTTCTATTTAAATAAACTGAATTATAAAAAAGCAGTAAAAAGTTTATAAGCAGTGAAAAGTATATAAACTTCCCTTTACCTATTATTAATTTCATTAATTTCAACATATAATTTATTTTAACTGACAGCAAGGTTTTCTATGACTTTTCTGCATTCGGAATTGAGTCATTTAAAAAATCTCTCTCTATTGCTCGACACTTGAAATGCATTTAAATGATATTCCCCCATTTTTTTTGTATTTTCCAACTCAAAACAAGTTGATTAAGTTTTGACAGCCATTGGCAATCGAATTAAGCCGCAACCTAAGCTCTAAATGCATTACGTATACGCCATGCAAAACTAATCAAATGATTTCAGTGTAAAGTCAAATTCATGGAATTGCATAAAAAAAGCAATATTGTTTTCTTTGAATTTGCAGGAACAACTTGCACTTTTCAATTACTGGGACTCGTTAATTGTCTATGCGGTGCCATTTACCACCATAACGGTGCTTAATACCTGCACCGGTTGCACCGTTTGGAAATTTGCAACAGTGCGTCGCACTTTAACAATGCATAAGAAGTAAGTACACTCAGAAAAATATTCTATTAAAAAATTAGGTGCATTTTTAGTTGCACTTAAAACGTTTTCTTCTTACAATTAAATTAAATTAGAATCTTTGTAAATTTAAATTTTTCAATGCAAACTTCAAAAATTAATTTATTTAAATTTTTAAATATGAAAAATAATATATTAAAAACTAAGTATCTAAAGACTAAAAATTATAATATATTAAAAACTAAGTAACTAAAGACTAAAAATAATAATATATTAAAAATTAAGTATCTTAAAACTAAAAATATTAAATACACAACATTATTTAATGTTTTTAAATTGTAAATATTTAGTTTCAAGTTTGATATTAAGTAAAAAAAATGACTAGAAAGAAATAGACAAGAAAATTCGAATTTTAAAATTCACGTAAATTTCAATTTCAAATTATTTTTTAAGTGTAGATGAATTTCTTATCGCACTAATTATGCTAATTACTTTGAGGAATTTCATTTGTTTCGCCAGAAAGCCGCAATTGAACAATGTGTCAACAAACACGACGACAGGTGGCGCTGCAGCAACATGCTCGTATCGCATTACAGCATCGCTGAAGCGTCAAAAGTCAACTGGCACACACCCGAGCGGACAACATAGCATAACGCGACAAACTGAGCAACAGCAACAACAGCAACATAAACAACAACACGAAGTTAATTCCCAACATCACTGCGAGATAACACAGAAACCAGGTGAGCTATAAACTTGCAACATTTTCTGCAACTTATGGCCAATTGACATGACTTAATGTAAGCAGCTCAATTCAAGCCACTAAATCTGAGATGAGCGATGAGCGATGTGAGATGTGAAGCATACGCACATGCCCCAAGTTGTAACAACTTTGCGGACAACTTTGTTGCATGCACACAAATCTCAACAATTAGCAGCCACTTGGAAAAACTTGCAACACCTGGCAAAGTTGAAAGCTGCATTAAAACTAAAAACTACTTAGCACAGTTTATAACTTTCCAACATGCTAGCTATAGAAGTCAACAATGTCCTTAATATATTCTTCACATCAGATAATATATGTTTATATCTTTTGTATTATATCAAAACTAGCTTCTTGCTCTTAATTTGCTTTCTAAACTCTCAATATATTTCAATTTAATTTTAACATTTAAAATACAACTTTTATCTTTTGTTTGTTTCTCTTTTATTAAGTTCTGTCTTTTTCTTTTTGCCTAAATTGTTTCCTTTTATTATATTTATTTTTTCATTCTTAAATGTATTTCTCATTTTTAAATTTAACTTTTCATTTTTAAATGCAGAGCAGAATTTATTTCCAAAATTTAAAACACTATTTCCCTGCAATTAAAACTTTATTCAGTTTTTTAATGAACATCTTTTATGTATTGATTTTTGTCAGTTACTTATTAATGCGTTCAAAGTATTTCTTAATTTTGCAGACTATGAATTGATTTAATAAAATCAATATCTGCATTTTTTAAGACACTAACTTATTACTTTATTTACTCATACGAAGTTTATAAATAAAAAGAAAAATAATATATCTAATAAATTTATGAAATTCCTTTTTGGAGTTTAACAACAACACATAAATTATTATTTTTTGACTACATTACCTTTAGTCTATCTATTTTTTGGTTAACAAATTGAACATACACAAAATGCATTTAAAAGTAAATTCAAATTTGCAGAATCTAGCAAATAAATAAATGCGATTTCTTCACTTTTCAGGACGACGCAAGGTGCAAAATTCATCGCAATTGAAGGTGACCAAAATGCTACTTATTGTGTCCACGGTTTTTGTTTGTCTAAATTTACCGAGCTGTTTGCTGCGCATCGAAACGTACTGGGAGGTGAGTGAACTACTTAAAATGCTCACTCAAATTACGTATATGTCAAGTGGTCCGTGTTTAAATGATATTATATTATTGACCAGCTATAGAAACGAACGCAACACGTGTCGCCTCGTTTACAATGTTTAGCTTAATTAAACATTTGATTATTGTGATAAGAGCAGAGTCACCAACAGTGGTTCAGTGGTGCAAACAAACAGAAGCAGAAGCTGAACAAAAACACAAAGAAAATGAACAAATGGAAGTGGGAAAAAGAAAATAGCGTCACGCTGTCACAGTGTTCATTAAGTTAGATCCAAATAGACAAAGTTTTGTTTATTGTTTGGCCAGCAGCTGCTAATTAACAAAATGTTAGTGTTGCCAACTGCAATGACAAATAATCAGATTCAACCCACAGGACAATGCGAAAGAAATAGAAAAACTATTTTGAACTGCGTCTATTGAAAAAGCTGTGGCAACCACATCGTGACTGAGACTCAGAATGAGATTATCACACAGTCTTCCATATCCCAGAAAAGCAATGCGAATTTCAGAAGTGTCTGCATTTTATAAGCCACAAATTCTCCACTGTTTAATTCATTTGTCAGTCAAGATGGCGGAGTAATTTAAATAACTTCAGCAGCAGTAAATAATTTAAAACTTACACATTCAAATTTTTAAAAATGTGTACACAGAACCAAAATAGAGATTGCTTTTATTTAAATATAAGTTTTGAAGTAAAAGTTTTATATGAAGGCACATTAATAACTTACTCAGAAAAAACAATTCAATTTTAGATTGTGATTGATAAAAGTATAAAAGCACAGCAGAACATAGCTTTTTAATGGGTATTTCTATAGTCAGTCAGTTCTATGTAGTTTCCCACTTAAATATTAAACAGCAGCAAGACAAATGAATCTGTTCAACACAATAACTTTTAACAGGGTATCATTTTCATGCTCTACATCACAAAAAATAATATATCAAAAAAATATTCGAGTATATTTAAAAGACAAATAAGTAGAGAAAACCTTGCTGGGTTCCTGTTTAGTTCGTCACACTTAAGGAGCTACTTAATCAAAAAGTAGAATGAGTTAAGTGGTTTTTGTGTTGAGCCATTAATTAGTTTTGTGTACTTTTGTCACCATTGGATCGTAAAAATTTGAAATTTCAAAAGCCAGCAGAGCGACGACAAAAAAAATGTAAGTGGAAATCCTTTACGACACTTTTACAACATTTAATTACATAAATATCATTTTAAGAGGTTGTCATTAACCGGGACAAAGGTCTCAAGGACAAAGGTTATGCATTATGTAGCTCGATAATTTGTTGGGCTGACAAGATGATTTAAACTCCCTTAATTAAAGTCGAGACATAGTCAAGCAATGTTTGTCAAGCAAAAATTTACAACATTTTTTGACACACATAAAAGAAGTGTCAAGTGCTGGGAAGTTTTAGCATCAGTTGTCAGTTTTAAAAAAGGTTTAAGTCCCCTTGATTAAAGTTAAAACTTATCGAGCAGCATGAGAGTTACAGATTGGCAACTTTTCGAGTAGCACTGCCAACTTGTTGATGGTGCGCTGTCCACTTAATATACATATGTATATATGTATAAAGAAAAAACGTAAACATTCAAACATTTCTCGACCAACTTGACACATAGAAAAAGAATGGCTTAAAGCAATTGAATGTATGCTCACAGAAGAACACGTAACTAAGGCAAAAGACTGTGAAAAATGTGTAGTCCATTTTTCGTCATTTGGCATTTTTCAAATTTGTCAGAATAAATGAATATTTTTTTCGTGTTGCGCATGTAAAATATGTTAAAATGAGTTTTTTTTGTTTTTTTTTGGGTTATCTATTTTGATAAGGATGTCAGGATGCTGACAGCTGAGAGGATGAATGAATAGAATATTGTTTTTTACTTCACATTAATGTACATAAGGATATGACAAACTTGAGCATTGATTGTGATGAAAAATTAATTGAGTGGAAAGCTTTTGGACTGTGCAACAGCCTGGAAATGTGCCAGCAGTTCAACAGGTCATCCTTTAGGGCAAAAGACGAAGGTCAATTTATATTAAAGACAAAATCAATGGCATTTAGCGATTCGTTGGAAGTTATTAACACAAAATATAATGATGTCAAAGTCATCTATAAATACCCAAGGCAATCAATTGACAAATGTCTCAACATTATCAGTATATGGATGATAAAATACAACAATATTATATCTAATGCTATTTTCTTTCACTTTTCCACTTAATTTCCATTTCAGACACAAACAAGCAAAACGCAAAATACAACAATTGTCTTGCAATACATTTTCAATGCGTTCTTCATTACAAATTTTGGCATTAATTTTGTGCTTTATTGCGTAAGTGGACAAAATTTTCGGTAAGTAACTGTAAAATATACTTTGTTCATTATGTTTTATAATCGTCGTTCTTAATACCCTGCTAGTCGGAAGTTGTGCAAATGTTTAATTTGTTAACAGCAAGCTTAAAGCGAGTCTTAATAGTATTTTTAATACAAATTTTTAAACACTTCTTTCATTTGCAAAAATTAATATTTAATATTTATTTCAATTTCAATTTTCAAATACAAATAAATTATTATCTTTCTTTTTTGTTTATTTTATCAAATTGTAATTTTTAATTGTATTCTAATTCTCTTTTCTAATAATCTTTTCTTTAAATATAAAGTTATAAAATCAAATTTACAATTATAGATATTACATTATTGTAATATTTATACTTTGATTTCTGATAATTAATTTTAAGCTTCATAGTTTTGTATCTGACTTGAAATGAACATAAATAAATTAGAGCAACTAAACATAGATAATTTGGTGCATATATATTATGCTGTTTTCTTCTGCTTAATTGCACATTTATTTGCTTATAGTTGGAACCTCAGTTTTGATGCTATTTATATTTAAACTCTTCCAGTTCATCACTTCTTATAATTTAAAATTAGCAATTAGCAAATGATTTCAAAAGTTTTGGCACTTACAGAGTATCTGCTCTGGTAACTAACTTGCGATGAGAAATCAAATTTACTTGAGCGACACATTTTTAATGTATACAATTTTGTCGAGCAATTCTATAATTACCATTACTGTAATTACCATAACATGATTTCACAGCAAAGCGGTGCTCAGCATTTTTCGGCGTGTCTCATCAGCTCAGCGGGAAGGCATCACTCAAGTGACAGGTAAGAAGATGTGTAAATTTCAAATTGGCTAAAAACACTTAAGAAATTGCCTAGCGTCTGTTATATAAAATTCAAAGAATCTATTTTTTTTTGGATTCTTGAATACAATCAAAGAGATAATAATCTCATTGATTTTCTGAGAATTATAAAAACAAATATGTTGCAATAAACTGTGGCAATAACCGTCATCAAACTGTCTCCGACAGTTGCTTTCGCAATGAGCTCATTTCCCTAGAACTTTATTATTACGAGTCTAGAACTAAATTTACATAGTTGAATCACCTTCTGACCCCTTGTCCCCTTTTCTACGTATCTGCTAAACGACCAAAGCTTGCCGTATTTACTAATCATGCAATTCAACATATGTAGCAAAAGCTTTGATTTATGGCCAATAGTTAAAATATGTCTGGCAATTAAACTCAAACATTCACTCAATTCAAAGGATGCGTTAAGCTATTTACATAATTTTTAATAACAGTCAAATTTTGTGTTATAAGAGCAGAGAATATTTTGTATGCTTGTATTGATTTATAACAATTTTCTAGTTATCTAACTGATTGGCCTCAACTTTTGTTAAATTATAATGCCAACATCTTTAGTTAAAAACAGACAACAAACTTGATTAAAGGATGTATTTCTTAAAGTTGTGTTTAAATATTTTAAAACGAATCTTATTGATTTAAAAATACTTCAAATTTTGTCGTCGGTTTATTATTAAAAAAAAAAATGACGAAAGTACTCGGCATTTATTCTCACATTTATTCTGGTCACATTCAGTGAAATTTTATAGATAAACCGTTTCAACCTAGTTGGAATTTCCCGAAACGCCGTATTCTATTTTCATCGATGAGCACCGATTATTTTTACAAATATTTCTGTTATAATAATATCAGGTCTATCTGCAATTTATTTAGGTATCTGTAAATAGAATAATCATGCGACTGCACAAATTTCATTTGCCTTTGCAACTATGCAAAACTTTCTCTATAAAAGTCTTCAAGTTTGCCGTTCAATTAATTAGTCGAGCGAAACTTTAAGTGATCCAAAAACTATTTGAAAACTATGAATACTATTAGACTCGTTAAATTCACTAATTTAACACTGTAAGGAAGATTTTATAGGACATTTCAAGGCGCCGCATTGTTAATTAATTCTGAGCAGAAGCCAATTTGTTGTGCACTGAAAAAAAAATATTTTAAAGTGGGCGATTTCAATTAAATCCATATATAATGTCTGTAATTTGATTTGAGATTGAGTTGTAAAGGTTACAACCGAGAAGATAAAAGGATAACAACATGTGAAGCGAAGTGCAAAATCGCAGCAAATACGAGCATGAAATGTAAATCAAATTAAAGTAAATGGTAAAAAATAAAAAACAGAAAAGAATCTCACGATGCTAACAACCGACAAAAAGGTTATACCTTCCATTCTTCCTTCCCTTCGTCTGTCGTCTCGTAATTCTCGAAAGGTTAAAAGGATCAAAACAGTAAGAACCTTCGTGTGTTCCATGCAAATATTGACAGACTGTACAAACAAGAGGTGTGACAGCACCAGGAGCAGCAAGAGGGGGGAGGTGGAGACTAAACGATTACATCAAATGAAATTAGCGTTCCCATTGTCACAGAGCCCAACAGAACAATTACTAATATAAAAAAAACAAATAGTATTCAACTCTGCCGAGGGACAATCTTTTTATTCCTTCTTTCGCTTGAATTTCCTTGTATGTAAATAAGCTACAATGTCGTATATCGTCCTTCAGCTTAAGATTCACCAAGTGGTAATAAAGACAGATCCACTATAAACTTGTGAGATATATTAACAAGAATAAATATATATCAATTGATATATATTCTTTTTTTCTGATATATTAAGTCGGTTTTTTTAATAAATCAATGATAATCAGTGCTTGCAATGCATTTAATAAATGGAAACGAATTCTTTTGTTTAATAAAATATTTTATATATATATTAAATTATTTTAATATTTTTATTTTGGTTTAGTCTTGTTAAATTATACCTTTAGGAAAATTAAAAATTGTTAAAAATAAAATAAATTTTTCATGGAATTATGAAGGCAATAAATATTTAATTTACATTAGTGAAAGCCATTGTGTTGAGGAACAGAAGAAATTACATAAGCTTACAAAGGAGTATATGAATCCTCTTTATTGCATCTTATATAAATCTCAGTTAAATATGTGAAATTGTTATGCAAATATTGATTAAGAAACCAAAGAGAAACATCATGCACTTCTGATAAAATGTATGTGCAATAATCAGAGACTACACTCGCCAAAATCAGAGTATAAATTACGGTTTAATGTCAACATTTTGTCACAATTTCCAGTTAATTGTTAAGATTTCCATTAATGAACAATTGGGGAAACTGTCTACATTTTATATGAAAATTATTTCTATAAAATTTTGGAGGGAGAATTGGATTCGGTCTGAATCTGTCCACTTAAAATGATGGACAGCAGTTTCAACAAGAACTCAAATCAAATTGATGTAAACGGAATCATTAATTAAAATTAGCTTTCTCGACTAGTTAAATGGGATTTGAATTTCAAGCCTCGAGTGACCCGCATTAAATTACCCTTTAAAATAAGATGGAAGGATTTGAATTTTAATTTGCAACTTGGCATCGTTGTCTGCTCGAATATCACAAACTTCCGGGCAAATCTCATTTAGGTATTAATTTTCAGCGCAACTGGATTTTTCAACACAAATAAGAAAATTCGAACTCAGTGCAAAAATTTCAATCGTGCATGAGTTAAATACACTCTTCGATTGGATAAGCTTTACGGAGTTTTCTCCTTACGGTAGACGTTACGCATACAAAGCCATTTTTTTGCGTATTGCTCATACGCCATGTGAAACGTGCGTTGAATGCAATTTACGCGTGTCTATAAGTGTGTGTGCCGGTGAATGTGGTGTGCGGTTTATATAAGAGCTCACAGCACTCACAGTTTGCTCATTAAGTTTTTGTTTACGTCCCATTGAATTTCGCCCACGCACTATGACACATTTCAGTTAAATAAGTGTCCAAAAATTTATACAATTCAACTAGATGAAAATAAATTTAAGACAGGAAAATAATAGTATAAAAATGAACGTTAATTAACAGTCATTATGTATTCTCGAAAATTTATAGCATACAAATTTCACCCTTCAAATCAAAACTTGGTAAAATGCATAAAACAATAGATTAAGGAGAAAAAAAATTTGCGGTTTATTAAGTATATTTTTTTTGTAACATATTCGCTTCAAAAATAATTTAATTAACATAGAAATATAAGTTTTTTAAATAGAAAAGCACCCAAATTTGAAAACCCTTATTCTTGATTTACTAGCAGCAATTCTTATCCCACATTGTCACGGGAAACAGCGACAAAATTTATTTTTGTCCAGAATTTTATCAAAATTAACTACTGTGCTATGTCCGTTGTCCTATTGAATATTTCCAACGCCTCGGGGCCACAGCTCGATTTCTGCCTAAGAATTTCTGGCGTTACATTCAAGTCAATCAGTGTTGTCTCTCTCCGGAGGCCACAACATTTCATCTTCTTCGCCATTAACGCAATTGTAGTTGCAGAAATACTGTGTATTATAACAATATATATACATATATGTGACAGATAACTGTGCTTATAAATTAGCCAACTTTTGCTGTGACTTTCAAGGCGCTGTCTTTCATTTGATGGCCAAGCACTTTGGCCCCTTTGTTGTTTGCGTCTGTATAATTTAGTTAATAATTCACTTGGGATATAGCAAATACTGACGCAAGTCAGCATTATCATTAATCTAACACACATACACACACAAATTCACTCGCATTTCTCAATGAATAGAGAGCTGTCAAATGTATTCAAATTCAGTTATTGTGAAAAGTAGACAATTTGATTTATGCTTCTAATGACATCATCAGAGTTGAATTTCATAAGCTATTCGATTTCCACGCTTTAAATTTAAATTGGATTTTAATAAATTAATTGAAGCAGACGGCAAAATAAAAATGCCGTCAGGCTTCATTCTCCGAGGTTCAATGAAAATCCTTTTTTGCATTTTAATATCAACCAAATGCGAACAGAATTGCGGTCGATAATTTTGGCCGATTTTCTGCACATTTTTTTAATTTAGTTATTTATTTGTTCATCAGTTCAAGCAGAAAATTTCTGGCATGAAAATAACGGAAAATTTAAAAAAAGAAGAGACTGAAAAAAAACATGTCATTTGACTTCTTTTGATCCTAAAAAATTTCAATCAGACAGTTTTAATACCTACTATATCTTCTAAACTAATAAAATAGATATGTACCCTTTAAGCTTTCAAAAAACATTTCGGTTAACTATAAAATGATATTTAAAGGTATTTAAAATCAGTTTTTTTATCATAGTTCTTAATATTGAAACTCTATATAATTTACTTAATTTCTTTATTTAATATCGTAGTACTGTATTTAAAATCTACTTTTTATTGTTAATAGAAAAACGTAGAATTTTATTTTATTTGATATTTTAACTCAATTTTGTCGACTTTTCTTAGTTAAAACCAAATAACGTAAAAATACAATACATTTGTGTTTTTTTTATGAAGCGCATGTTATAGAAAAAGAATTTCATATTTATACACTTTGGTCACACATTAATTGCGTTGCATATTACCTTCCGAAACTAAAGTACTTAAATACTTAAACGATAGGGTATTAGATCAATATATGTATCTGCGAAAATTCAAAAAACAACACACCTAGAAAAATAGGATCTCAGTTTTGATTATCAAATTTCAGTATAATGGGTGTGTATATTAAATTTGTGTGTGTGTGTGTGTGTGTGTGTTGTGACTCTGGGTGTGTGTATGTATGGTGAGTGGCATGAGCATGATTGATTGACAGAGATTGGCTTGAAACACAATATACCGAAATAAAACAAACGACGTAAACAAACATTAGTTGAAAACATGTTTGAAGTTCGCTTAAAAATATTAAATCTCCTTAATTTAAAGCTAATTAAAACGAGCGTTCAACGAGCGTTCAGCATAATATTGCAAACATTTTTTAAGCTTAATGACAATGGAAAACTAATAATAAAAACTAATATTAATATACTTAAATCCCAAATGGAGAATATACCAAAGTCATCTGCAATTCGCAGATAAGCTTAAGGTCCCAAACAAAATTAAAAACAGTGCGAAAAAAGGTAAGAATAATATTTTTATGTCCGTTCCAACTTCCGAGCTAATGCAAATACAAATCTAAACTGACATCGCGGTCGTCGACCAGGCAAATAAACAGCCGCAAATCAATATAAAAAGAGGTAAAAATTCTGCACAAATTCAAATTCAACGAATCGGAAATATTTAATATGCTAAATTATAGCCCACAGTGAAAATCTGCTGAATTATGGCCAGGATTATTAGCTGTCAGGCACACAATGGACCACAGTTGGTTAACTAATATAAAATGATGGCTTTAAATGTATTGAATGATATTAAATTTCCAAACCAATCAGACTTAATTTTATTGCAATAAATATAAATTCAATACCGTTTAGGATACTTTTTAAACTCCTCATACCATGTAAAAGTTCGAACACATAAAGTACACAGGAAAAAAATTATTAGACTCATAATTTTTGGTGCAAAAAACGAATTTCGCCATTTAAATGATTGCCATCAAAATGCTTTCTTCGAGCGACTGTTACAGGGTATCCTATTATCGACTGAAGCCTTTTCGACTAGTTTAATTTTAGCCTTTGTTAAACCCACTCAAAAACAAGTCACACTTTGCACAACACAATGGCGAATGGGGACCAGGGGGTGGTTAAAGACCAGGCCCCTTCTACAGGCTACAAATATTAAAGCACTTTAATGAGATTTATTTTTCCTTTGCGATAGTTTATAAACTCCACAATGTATACGCACTAGGGTGCATCGGTTTCATTCACAAAAAAAAAAAAAATGGTAACCCAAATTAGTAATCTACGATCAAATCTAAAATGCTTTCGCCAAGAAAAAAGAGTTCTACAATTTAAAGATAATAAAAAAATTTCTATGCACCCTAATACACAGACTTTGTCCAGACTTTTCACATCGTCTCGATTTATTTTTTCTTTGACAGTCTCAGAGTATTGCCGCAACACGGGAACCTCTACCAGGAGACGGATGATGACACAACATTGCTGGAACGAGATGCATGAGTTGCATCCACTTAAATGAACAAATCGGCGCAATTCACCTGCAGCAAGTTGCATTCAACGCAAATGCGAGTACCCCAAGGCATTCGCATTTTAATTATATGATTTGCACAAATGCAAACTAAAAAAAAAAAATATATATATATATATATATTTATTCAAAGTATAATTGATATTTTAGTTAATCGTTACTAAACAGAAAACAAATATTTGTGATGTTGTTAAACCAAAAAAAATTAAATATCAAAAATAGTATATATTCTTTGTCAGAATATTTCAAATTGCATTTTCCCCAAGAATTTCACAAAAGTAAAATATTTAGCATAATTTACGGAGTAAAGCACAAATTAAATTGTGAACATTTCTACGAAACTCTTGTATTGGTTCCCAGTTCAACTATTTTAGCAATTTAACTAAATTATCTTCTGTGAAATTTTCAAGAAAATGAAATTCAAAAATAAAAAGCGACGTCCTTTAAATAAGCACATATTTCTTTATAACCACATATCGTGACACAAATTACAAAAATATATACTCTGCAAGTGTACAAAAATCAAAATACATATATACAACAAATTGTCGGTGTTTTCTCTGTGGTATTAATGGGTAAATAATTAACTCTATAATACTGACATTTAATTTATTGTATGTTTACGCATAAGCATTAAATGAATTATGCTTAAATGAAGCTTCAACTCAAATGCGCTAATTAAATGTAATTGAATTAATTATCAAATAACTGCAACACTCCAAATATTAATCACATAATGCAAAGTTTAATTGTCACATTAAATAAACAAAATGTAAGAAATACAATTTTAAATGGATCGTAATAAATGTTACTTCTGTTCACTGAATATACACAAAACACTTATCATTTTGGCTGTCAAGTGGGAAATTAATTCCAATTAAAAATGTATAATACAAATAATTGTATTTATATAAACGTTGCCTGGCATGAGGAGAATGAGGATATGCGACATCGATGAGCCCATTAAACGATTTTCATGTTCATTTGCCAGTTGGTCAACAGTCTTTTAAGCTGGCTAAAATGTACAAACACTAAGCCAACTACCTGGACATTTTGCCCAATGGCAATAAGCGAAATCCAAAACGAAAACGTAAACGAAAACAAAAGTTAAGCTGCTTAGCTTCACGGAAAAGGTCAGTACAAAGCATGTCAAGTGCAGGCAGCCAAAAGCATCTAAATTGGCTAAAGTTAAAGCTCAACTTAAGCCAAAACAGCAACAGCAACAACAACAACAAAAAAGCAAGCAAGTATTTAAATTTTATGGCTATCAAAACATTCAACTTGTTGCTTTTTCTTTTCGCGACCCACAAAATCAGAACAATTGAATGAAAATAAATATTTCTAGTAGTAAAAAGTGGCAGCTAACGGCACGTGCTTGGCCAAGTTAAGATAATGCTGTTAATTGCCATAACGAATCATCAATTATTTTCGTTTATCAACCCACCACCAAAAATTGAAAATCAATAAGGATGCTAATTCGGACAATTTATTCAAATAGAGCTAAAATAAATCAATTTTGGAATGAAAAGTGAAAATTTCAGGCACAATTAACAAATGAAATAGGAAAGTTTCCCAATAATCGTAAATTACAAATATTTTTAAGTAAAAAAAAGCTTTCGCAGCTGGCTGAGCAGCACTTTAATTCCTACGAAGAGGTTGAAAATTCGATGTCTGATTTCTTTGCTTTAAAAGACGAACAATTTTATTGGCGTGGTATTCACAAATTGCCGGAAGTTAGTCAAAATGTGCAGAAAATACTGGCCAATACTTTGAATAAAATATTTTTACGTTCACCTTAATAATTAGTTTTATTTAAAAAAAAACCGCTTGTTTCATACCGACTTACCTAGTAAATATGACTCATCTATGTTGTGTATAAATTTCCGCCTCCTAAGTCTAACCTTGTATATACAAAGATCAATCAGTGAGGACAAAACTGTTTTATATATATAGACTAGATTGAAAAGCTTAAAACTTATATTCTAATTTACCCCAATCAATTGAAATCCCGCCAATCAATTCAATGTTACCTTACTTTTCTCCATGGACACAACACCAACAATATTGGCCAACAATTCACAGGCATATAAACATTAATGGCCCAGCGAGAATTGTGCATACGAAATTGCCATGAAATTATGCACAGGTGATGCGGTAACATAAAGTTCCGTTGGAGAACAGGAAGGAAAAAAATTAAATTCAATTGAACTTGAGCATTTTATATAAGCTCAAAATTCACTTGAAAGCTGCTCACATAATGAAATACGATTTTCAATGGCTGGCAAGTACAAAAACAAAAATCACATGTGAGGCTTGCAATATAAATTTCATATTTAAAAATGGAAAACATCAGACAACCACATTTCGTAATAATCCAAAAAGAAGCCACAACTTCAGCTGTTCAACAAGCCATTAAACGCAACTGAAGTAGGGGGAAAATTATGAAAAATTATGGAAATTTTGCTCAATATTAAGCTGAAGATGAGTTTAAGAATTTTCCAAGAAAAAAAGGAAATATTAAATAGAGATTCGAAAATGTGATTCACGAAACTTAATAGAAAAATCAATGCAAAATTCAAGTGTAAAAATGGAAATTTCAGTAATGAAAATGGGGGAGAAAATAATGCAAAGAAAGTTAAACGCTTTTCATGAACATAAACATACAAATTAAAAATACATCGATTACAAATACAATAAGCTAAAGATTAAAATAGCACCGGCGTATTTATACAAGTAATAACATTTTCACACAACACTCTCCCCAAAAAACAACCCACTCAAATAAAAAGGGTTCAATAAACAACTGCGCAAAAACAAACTAAAGACAATAAGAAAAGTTGAACAATTTTCATGCAAGCAAACATGAAAAAAGATTTACAAATTGCAGCACAAAACTCGTTGAAAGTTGAACAATTTTCATGCAATAAACCTAAAAATGAAAAGTACAAAACTTTAAGACCAAAATGACGAAGAAGACGAAGAATGGAACTTAAAGTCGAGCAAAGTCTTAAATAGATTTTTCATTGCGTTGAAATGGCAACAGAATTGCATTTAGAATTCGATCCTTCGATGTTAACTTGTAGCAAGTTTACAATGAACATTTTCCAGAAATGTGATGCAAATTAATTTCTCCTTTGTTCAAGATACAACGTAAAGTAACTTAAAATTATGGTTCAATCATTTACACTTTTTCTTCACGCTTTATTGCAGTTTTTTTTTCCATTTTCTCTCTATTATTTAATCTCCTTTTTATGGTTATTCTTTCAAGTCGTTAGTTGTTAGTTGTTTGTTGGTTGTTACTGTACTGTGGATAGTTCCTACCTTTCTCATTATCGCTGTGCAGAGTGCCGACAACGCTGCCAAAGAAGCGTTTATCCAAAATTTGCAGCAGTTGCAACGCGGTTGCATGAACCTCGACACGGGGACAGCCCGTCATTAGCAGCGTTACGGTTATAACGGATGTGTAGTGGTCACAAGGATACTCTCTGCAAGAAACACACAAATTGAAAAGTATACATAATTAAAAGATGCCTTCATTAATGGAATAAATTCACAGCAGTCGAGTAGAACAAAGGATTGCGCGACTGTGAAATGTTTCTATTTCGTTATTTATAAATTTATCTAATATATAAAACTCTCTCTTATTATTAATTAAATATATACGAGTTTCTGACTAAAATTTTCTCCCCAAGTATAAGTGTTAAAAATGTTGTAGATATTAATATAAATATCTAAGGAGAAAATAATTAATAAATTAGCTTAAACTCTTAATTCCATAAAATTAAAGTTATCAAAATATTGTTATACCAATTTTAGGTTAACTAATATATTGAAATTGAAATAATTAAATATATAATTTGTTTTATTTGTTTATTGTTTTTCTGCAAATATAGCAAGCATTCCCTTAAAAATATAACACAACGAAAAACCGAACATAAATAAAACATTTTATTTTTTTGTAAGACTGTTACAAATAAAACTTCCATTTATACTTAATTTTTTATTTAACTACTTTATTTTATTTTCTATTGGTGATGTTATTAAAAAACTGTGCTGGGCTTCTAACAGTCGAGCAGCTCAATAGCTTAATTATTACGTGTTCTTTGGTTTGTTAACATGTTTTGACACATGTTCGTTTTCTTAAGTGAAAAGTTGATGGAGAGTTGGAGTTGCAGAGTTGCCAGTTAACCATGAATTACAACATTCTATACATATGAATGCCATCAATTTTGTAATCAACAGTTTGCCAAATCAAGTTCAATCTGGCAAGAGGAAAATTCACAGCTACTGCACACGGTTAATTTTGTGTGGCAAGCACCTGTCAAATAAATGGCAAACTGACATTACCGGCATCAGTCTGTATACTATATAATATTTATAAATATATGTGAATCCGTTCGTCGTGCTTATTATTATTATAAATATTTCATGTCAATCGATTTTCAGTTTGCATGTAAAATGCCAACACGAAAATGTATGCTATACAATTTGTTATCTACAGTGAAACCTAACTAAAGGCATATAAATTAAATTCAATTTTGTGTTAACTCTTTCAAACTTCAAATTTTTTTAAGGATTAACAAAAATTTGATTTCATTTTAGTAAACCAAAAAATGGATTCAAATAAAATGTATGGCACCAAAAACTAGAGAATTCAGCATAGATAAAAATGTTAGTACAGAAATTTGGTTCAAAAATGTAAGAAAAAATGTATAAAATTGCTGAATTATGAGTAATATTTATAGAAAACAAAAATTAGCAAAAATTGCGCCAGAATCGAGACTCAAACTCGGTCAACTTAAATTTCTTGTACATTTTCCCACAACTTGGCTAACAGGTTTGCAAAGATTGGCAACTTAATGGCTCTTCATGTGGTCCAAGTGTGTGTAAATGCGTAGTTGCGTGTGTGTGGGTGTAGGTGTGGTTTCTTTTCATTTTGTTGGGGAACGTTTTAAAAAGCAATAGGGAGTGACATTTTGTTGTTAATTGAAACCGATTTTACATGGGTCAAAGTTCAAAGGGGTCTGCGTAGTTAGAAGGAGCGACGTCTAAGGTATTAGACTTGGCTAATTAAACAATCAATCAGCAACATTTTTCCAGCTATTTGCAGCGTGAAAGCTGTAAAACCGCAAAACCGCAAAAAACGATTAAAATTAATAATAAAAAAAAAAAAGAATTAATTTTAAAGTATTTATGTATTTAAAATAAATATTTCTAGATAATATTTGTAATAATAGTAAGCTTTTAAGACTCGTCCATTCAAACAGAATATCTACTTTACTATTTTCAAGTTTGTTTTCATGAAACTCATAACTTTCAGTTGCAGTCCTGAAAAACATTTTTATTTCGTGTTGTTTAGAGGCAACAGTAAATCAAAATTAAGCAAGGACTCGGCAAATTGCAGTGAGGTATAAAAAAACATATTTGTTTTTATACCAAAAACATAGCAAACAAACAAAGTTGCAGCTGTTGCATATAAAACAGAGCGAAACAAATCGTTGCTGCAAAGAGGTAAATCATATAAAAGCAGTGCAAATAGCATGTGGCACGCAGCGTAGATGTTGCATGTGCAACACGCAACACATAAGTGCAACACAATTAAAATACATTCCCTTTTTTCTTTGGCACAGAGAAGACTTAAAGCGATTGCAACATGTGGCACATGCAACGTCAAGAGCAAACCGATACAAAGAGATTTAAATGCTATTAAACAGACAAAGGCTAAGGACATCATACAGACAAACAAATAGGTGACAAGCAGATACCCTGTACGTAGATTACACAGCATAAAAAAAGTATAAAATCCAGACAGTCAACTCAAAAAAAATATTTAAAATAGGAGTGAAATAAATGTAAGAAAGAAAATCAAATTTAAATATTAAAGATTTGTCTTTTCTGTATTTTGAAAGAAATGCAAATGTCTGAAACATCGCATTGTGTAGTGATAAATGTTGATTGCCGCATAAAAATACCCTTTAAATATTTATAAATATCTAGAGGGTATATTTAAGAAGCAAAGGGAATAAATATTGCACAAGGAGAAAAAGAAAGCGAACAAATTGGAGAATCTGCATTCTAAATTGTAGCCCAATATCTTTAGGTAGATATACATATGGTGTTATGTGCGTATGTGTTCTGTGTGTGTCTCCTTAGAGATTGTAAATTTAAAGCGGCTGAACAGAAACATGAGGTGCTTCTTAAGCTGCCACATGCCACACACACACACACACACACACACACAGAACCTCAAGGAGTATATGTGTTAAATAAGCTTATTTGTAAAGGCTGCACGTACTCGGGAAATTGTCATAAGGTAAATTGTGTGAAGCACACGGAGGGGGGAAATGTTAAATGCGTTAAGACATTAGCTAATGCCTGACGGCAAGTGATTCACTTACTTGGCACTGAAGATCGAGGCCAATGCGAGGAAACAAGCATCTGCCTCACGTGGCGTTGAGGTATAACAACGATCGATCACCCATTCAAGAAGTTGCCCCATATCCGGATTCGATTCCAGCAACAAAACAACTGTATCGCGAGCCAACTGATAAATCTAAACAGAGAAAAAGTACACAATATAATATTCAATATATATGCAACGAAAATTATTAAATATCTGTGATAAGCTGCATATACCCTTTATAAAAATATTTTTTTTATTTTCAAAGTTTTAATGGCAGAGAAAAATTACCTTCTCCTCCTTGGAAGTCAGGAGCAGATCCAACCATTTGTATATAATGCCATCGTCTTGTAGATGTGGAGTATAGAAGATGTGTCCACAGCAAAGCAAAGCGGACATGGCCTGAAAAAGAAGAGAAGAGAAATGAAGTCTACATCTGAGCACATTGATATGCAAAGGAGAGAGGATTAAACTTACCTGTAAGGCGCTAAATTGCAATCTCTCCTCCTCGAGAGTCTGGCCAATCTGGGAGCTAATGCTAAGCGGCTTGGAGAAGCTGCCACACCAAGTGGCAAATAAATTGAATAAATTACGCTTCAAATCACGCGACAACAATGTGGCACATGATTCCACTAAGAGTACAATTATAAACAGAAAAATAAATTAGTAATTTCAATTCAAACGACTATCCATTGGATAAAGGTGGCAATAAAGAAAAGTAATTAAATACAAACTATTAAAAAAAACGAAATATAAATATTGACAAAATAATTAGACTAATTAGCATAAACCAAATTATAAAAGAGCATCATTTCTGCATATATATTATATTATATATAAAAATAAGCAAAAGCAAATTTGTACTTTTATTCAACTGTTAAATGATATAAAACCAATTATTTTATGAAATTATGTTTGAAAATTATATATAATTAATCAAATATTAAAAAAAATTACTCGAATTATAAATTAGTGTTTTCAAAATCAAAAAAAGTAATTTAAGAAGTATACAAATTGATTATTGATATTTGAAATTCTGTGGAACTCTCTATTTATCACTAAAAAAATAATTAAAAGTGTTGATTTTCATTTGCATTCACTTACATGAAAAGTTCTTAATCATTTTGCGAATGAAATTGCAAAAGTGAGCCTTGACCTCACGGATGCTGAGATTGTCTTTGTCCGTTTCGGCCATTAGATAGGCCATCGCACCTTCAATATACTCCACAAATGTGGGATGCAGCGACATTGTATCGCGCTCCAGGACACAGGTGCTGCACGACAATCAAGCGATAAGCAATTGCAATATCTCGAGAGAAGATGTGCACCACTTACCTCACACCAAAGGTGCCATTTTCGGCAATCTTCTCCAGCACTCGCACCACCTGCAGACGCAGTGCATCGCGGCGACGACGTCTACGCATATTCTCCTGCTTGCGATCAACTGCTTCGCGGATGTAGATCACCAGCTCTTCCATCAGATCCCTAGTAATAGTTTAAAAATAGCTCAAAATTAAATAAAAAAATTTTTCGTAACAAAAAAAAGGCACCAACTTATTTAAAGCATAAATAAAACTTAATTTTATTTTTATATTCTTACTAATATTAAGTTAATCGAAAATAATGATTATACTGTAATCATAATACTTAATTTTGAACCAAAACTATCATTAACTTTAGGGAAACCAATTCATTATTTAAAAAGAAAAAAATCAAACTAAAGGCATAAAGGTAAAAATTAAACTTCAGAAATAATTCTTATTTAATGAGTTTGTTCCAAGAATAACTTGCAATGAATCAAACCTTATGATAGTTATGGTAAAGTTCACTAAAGAAAAACGCACACAATTTTATACAACAACTTGTACGAATTACGGTCGCTAAATCAACGGTTTAAATGCCTTCAAGGTTAAGGATGGATATAAAAATGTTTGCAGGTTGCTTACTTGAGCGCATCGTGGTTAATCATCCCCAACGCATTGACAGCCGCATCCCGCACATCAATGACCTCACAGCGGAGCAGGGGAACCACCAGTTTATATAGAGCTTGAGGCGATGCGCTTCCCATCGCCGACTTGTCACTGCGATCCGCGTTCAGGGAATCCGGCGATGAGCTATAAAATAAAATAAATGGCCGCACATTTTAGTATCGTGTCGGGTTAAAGAGACACACAAAAAAAAAAGGGAAAAAAAATGGAAAAAAAAGGGAAAGTCCTTGAGGTCCTTAAATTTCAAGTCAAGCATCAATTGACAAACTGCTGCTTGACTTCGTTATTCTTTTTATAAGCAAAGAGACTCCATGTTGGACACTGTAACCACTGTATGTCGGCTATTTCACTTAAAATAACATTATAAATATTAAAAACGCACATTTCAATTAAAATCAACATTGTTTCTCGTCATTTTTGGCTCTCGTTCCTTTGTCATCATTTGCCTACGGTTCCCTACACAAATTACACACACACACACACACAAAGAAAATAATATTCAGCAAAAAAATATATTAATATTTTCTTTTTTTGTCATTTATTTAGCTTTTTTCAAGGCAAGCAGGCGTGACAATCACTAGACGTGCTGTGGGCTGAAACACATCAAATGCGTAGTATGAAGCAAAATAAATAAACTTGTCCCACAATGATTTAACAGTGCGCGTATTTTCCACGGTTCCAGGAAACAAAGCAACAAAATAAAGGACAAGTTGAGAGAAAAGGCAATAAATGGAGAGCATAAAGTACAAACAGACGCGAAAATTATTTGCCAAGTAAAAGAATCAAATAAATGCCTAGTAATGTCATATTTATTTCACTCAAAATATGACCACTTTAATATAAATCAATAAATGTGAAATGTAGTGCAAAAAATTGCATCAAATTTTGAAGAGGTTTCCAAATTATAAACACAAATATTTGCACAAATTGAACAAATGTTTGCTAGACAAATAAACCATAGTAAAATTTCAATTAAATTGGAATTAAAATAAAATTTGTATATATATATATGAATTTGAAAGCCAACTAGAATAACAATAATGATTAAATTTGTTTAAAGATGTGCAAATGTTTTAACTAAAATTAAATTGGATGAATCTAAATTGCATAAAATAAAAAAAACTTTTTTATTCCAACTTAAATCGCAAATAACATGAAAAGGAAAATTGCTCTGCATAAATAGAAAAATTTTGGATGATTCCATGTTATTTAAAGAATATATAAAACTGCATAAAAATTTACTAAATAAATAAGATTTTAAAATGTTTGTAAAACATAAAAGATTTGCTAAATACTCTGACAGAGTTTAAGAGCACAAGAAAACTATTGAATAATTAAAAACATGTTTTATCTTATTACAAGTGTCAATTTGCATGCCAAAAACTACTAATATATAATAATATGCAATATAGTTAAATATATAATAATACATACACACATACAGACACATGTAGCACATATAATAAAAAAAAATTTTAAGTAGAAATTGTAGCATATTTATGCCAATGAAATTATAACTTGTTGTGTGTGTGTCCTTAATTTGTTAGGGACTGGGTTTAAGTTTAGGCATAGTTTTCTAACAGCATTTTTTTAAACTATTATTATTATTTTCTTATTGCTTTTTGCTTAATTTGCTTTACCCAAGTCGTTTCTGGCGCGCTTCTTTGCGTCCGTAGGAGAGCGGCAGGGTGAAACGTGTTACGATTCCCTCGGGCCCGAAGACATTTGACGGTATATTGTCCAAGGAATCGGATAGCGAACGTGAATCCGATTGATCTTGTAAACTACAAAATTACAATCCATTTAAAGGTAATACATATATGCAAATATATATATTTATAGCTGTGTTGTCCACAAAAGTTCAATTTGGTAGGCCATCAAATACTTTTTCGTAGAAAAAGTATTTAATTAACTACAATGGACAACACCGATTTATAGATATAACAAACATTATGAGTTTTGTTGACCAATAAATGTGAAGCTCATGAGTTGAATGAACAATTTTCAATATTTTTAACCACCTTTGAAACGATAACATGTATGAGATAGTTGTGGATGTGTGTGTGTGTGTGTGTAATTAACATTTACCACCACAATAATGCAGCAAAAAAAGGAAATGCACAAATAAATAGAGTTACAGACACAAATGTATCTGCATCTCATCAAGTTGAAGTGCAATGACAACGTTTATTATGCAGTTTGTACATTTGAATTGTGCTATTAACATTTTAATGGTTTTTCACACGATAGTTATATGGTGAATTGAGGTACAAAAACTGTGCGAATGACATAATCTCCTGCATCTACATTAATTGAAATATTTCTACTTTTTGTGTGAAGAAAATTAATCTAAGCGAAAGAGTTTTAATTCAAAATTAAAATTTCTATCAAAATATTGGAAAAATCTTAATGAAAATAAAAAATTTAAATATAAAAAATATTTGAATTATAAAGATAAAAATATAGACTCTACTTACTTCTTAGATAACTTTTCCTAAATTTTATTTTTAAACAAAATTTATGTAGAATAACTATTAAAGCATTGTTTTATGCAATATATTCAAGATAAAAATGAGTTCCTTGTTATTATTTATTATTATAAATTAAAGGCCATAGAAAACACTTTCCAGCAAATGTTCTTTGAATTCTGCGACACATTGTGCTTTATCTGTTTCTTCTAGAATCTCACAATAAATTCAAGAAACTTATCTGTTGAAAATTGTTTAAATAATTGAACCATATGCAGCAGCAGCAAACAAAAAACAGAGCTGTTGTTTAGTATAAAATCCGAAAGCCTTTTACTTATCGATTTGTGGAGCTGCTCAAGGATTCTGCATATTTTGCATATTGATGTGTTTAAAACTTAAGAGCTTGTTGCCATTTGTTGCAATTTGCATTTAAAACAAAAACACAAAGTTGGGGCAAAATTATAACACTACTAACCAAATAAAGTATATCAACTGAAATAGTGTGTATTATGTTAACCTTTTGATTGTGCATTTTGATAATTACAATTAAAATTACAATGCAAATTATGTAAATAAATGTTGAATGAGAGTGCGAGTGCAACAAATGACATAAATTTATACATTATCACATAGATACGAAATACAGTTGCATTCAACACATGTATACATATGTTAACTATATACAAAGTCAGTTTTTTCTTTGCTATAATTGCAATATAAATTAAATTTAATGCAGAAATGGTTCAATGGAATTTCAACACTGTTGGATTTGATTTAACGCAAGGTTTTATTGAAAATGATTGACATTTCATTTCCCAAGCTGAATATTTATTTACTCCGGTGTGTGTGTGTGAGTTTGAGTGTGTGTGAGTGTGTGTACGTGTGCATATGCAGTCTGCTGTGATTACGCAGTGCAAACAGTTAGTCTGAGAGGTGTTCCATTCAAGTTAGTTAAAAACAAACAAACAAACACAAAGCACAAATGACAACAATATTCAAATGAGATATGTATTTGAGGGAAGGGAGTTGGGTTCCCAGCATATTTGATTGTACAGATAGGAGAGGAGGGGGGAGAGAGAAGAGAGTACAACACGTGCCACACAAAACTTAATCGAATGCTGACTTGTTATTCAAATAAAAATAATGATTGACATTTGATTTTTCACTATTTTGGATACAATTATTGTTGTTCGATGTGCTGAAGATGCTGTAAATGTTTTCTATTGTTCTTCATGTTGCATGTGGCGAACTTACCTCAAGCTCAGATCTGGCGAGGCACAGCGCACAGCAACACTGGGTATTTGTGGCACCAAACGCATTGCACATGCCACTTGATTGCGCCACAAGCGCATATACGAATCCTTTTGACTTTCGGTGGGCATTTTCTTAGTGGGCGCCGAGCCACGCAACAATGAGGCACGATTATCACTCACAGGACTGCAAAGGATTAAGAGAATCTATTAATAAATGCTGCTTATTTAGTTTAGGCAAATATTTTATATTTTTACTTTAAAAATTATAAATTTCAATTGTAATCATTTGTGTTTTAAAAGTGAAAAATACATTTTTTAATAAATAAATATAAATAAATAAATATAAGTTAATAAATATAAATAAATAAATATAACTATAAATAAATATAACTGAATAAATATAATTAAATAAATAGACATAAATAAATAGACATTATAATGATAAAAATTTAAATTGAAATATTTTGCCATAATTTAATTGAATTGAAAAAAATCTATTCTAATAAATAAATATATAATCACAAAAATTAAAGCATAAATATTTTGTCATAGTTTAACTTATCTTATCAAAAATAAGTGAAAAACAAATTTATATAATTCAAACTAAAAATATTTCACCCATTAAGTTGAAACACTTTATACAGTTTGAATATTTTTTAATTCAACTAAAATTTTCAATCCCTAATTTATTTAAATCGAAATCTAGATTACTTACGTCGGATCTATGACACTGTAGAGCGCATTTAGGCGGGCATAGCAAATGGGCCACGCTTGTGCCACCGCCGAGGGGCATTGTTGCAACACACGTTGCCGCTCCAACAGCCCAAAGAGGCAAGTTGCCCAGGGATCAAACTGCGGTTGTGTCGTTGAACTCGCTGCAGTAGCCGCGGCAGCTGCAGCTGCTGAACTTGTCTGCGATAGATTCAGCGTTGAAGTCGAGGACTTGGAGTTGTCTGAAATGTAAAAAAGACAATAGATTAGAGCTGGATATTAAAATGATACTTAAATTCGCTAGTAGACCACTGTGAATATTTGAAATATATCTAAAAACTTATCAGCTCTGCAACGAAAAACATATAATTCAAATAAAGTGCCAGAGTTTCAGAGATCTGTAAATTATTAATTGCTGTCTTATCTGCTAGAAAATACTATTTCACAGTTTAGTGTTCAACGAGCTTATACTAATAAAAAATATAACTAAAAGTAAGTTAAAAACCCCAATTCTAATAGCACCGAAATTAAATACAATGATAATACTTTTAGGCAATTGACTGCTTATGAGTTTGAAGACATTCTCAATCCTCAAAACTGGAAACTCACAATGCTAAACTCCTCAACTCTTTTCAAACAAATTCCCTAAGATTTCCTCTACGCTTAGTGAACATTTCTTGATCCTTGTGGATTGAAACTGCAGGAACTTCAAATGTGTACAAAAAACAAGTGTCTTTTACAGCTGCCTACCATCGGTAAGTCCTGCGAGCCAAACTCCACTGCTGCGCTCGGCAATCCACTGCAGATCAATGCAGTTGGCATTGAGAATGGCCGTCTTCTCGGCCTGTGGCAACTGTGGCAGACACTTCTCAATGATCTGCGGACAACAGCGATCCATGACATCGATTAATGGTGGCTCCGTTTCAGGAATGCCCAGAGCACGCATTAAATTCTTCACCTCCTTGAGTATCATGGCGGCCAGTTTGCGTAAATAGGGACGATAATTGCAGAGCAAAACCAATGCGAATCCTTCAACAAAATGCAATGTGGTGACCAGGGGAATCTCATTCTTTTTGCCCGCATCTTGGGTGACCATATTAAGCACCGTGTGCTGTGTTATGCTCGACATGCCGCTTGAGGTGGTGATGCTGGATGCAGCGCTGCTGGCGGTATTCAAATGCTGTTGCTTGGACAACTGACTGCTCGTTGTCTCCTTGCCGGCGGCAACTGGAGGCGTAGCATTTACAGCCGGCACAATTGTATTGATTGTGGGTGCTGTCATGCCAACCTTTTGTTGTTGTGCCGCATTAACAGCTCCAGCAGCGTTGGTTGCATTGTTAACATTGGTGGTGGTGGTGGCATTGGCGGTGCCATTTACATTGATGGCACAACGCCAAATGTTGAGAAAGACAAACAGGATGCGTGTGCAGTTCTCCAATAATTGCGGATAGGTGTCGGTGACATCGCGCACCAGAAACTGTGTGTAACCGTGCACGACATCCTGACGCCAATCCGGAAAATCAATGACCAACGTTTGCAGCGCCTGATGCGTCAATATGCGCAGCTCCTCATCCATATGTACCGTCAGACGTGATAGTAAATCGACCAATTCCTGTGCAGTCATTGTATCGGGTATTAAACGTGGCACAGCTGCCACACAGGTGCGAAAGAGATCAATGCGTGGCTTTCGCTCGCCCGACAGCATCTCATCGGGTTCCTTATTCTGATTTAATGTATTTGTCATCATCAACGGACGGCCACAATGCACGTCCAGCGCACGCAAAATGTCGACAAAAACACGACGCACATGGGGAAAATACGCAGACATGCCAATACTTCTGGCCGTATCATCAGTGAGCATCTTATTAATATAGGTTTTCTTTACGCGCAGCGTATTCCCCGATGGCAGGACGGGAACAGTGCGTGGCATTGGAGGTTCTCCATCCTTTTGCTGCAGCGAATCGGCAACCACCATAAATGCACGTAACCCAATGCTCATTCTTTCCGGATTGAGTATCACTTTTATTGAGCGACCCACACACAACAAATCGTAGACAATTTCACGCATGGCAAAGTCCAAACGCTCCTGGGCAATAAACTGTATAATCTTCACAAAGATGTTTAATGGCGTGTCGCGTGGTACGACGCCCTTTGAGCCCCTAAAACAAAACACAAAAGAAATAAATTAATAAATGCAATACTCTGAAAATAATGTTCATTTACTCACTTGGGAAACAGTGAATTCACAATGCTTTGGAGTCGCGAATGCGTTGCCGAATTCGATTCACATTTAATACGAATCATGTAGACCCAAAGCAGACGAAAAAGTGACTCCAATGCCACACGACTCATTTTGGCATCGCGATTCTTCAGATTGCTCAGACACATGGCCAGAAAGTAATGCCAGTTGGTCAAGAAGAATGTCTTCTGGGAGACGCAGAGCAGACAGGTGACCAGTGGAAACAATGCCAAACGATGCTTTGACTTCGTTGAGGCATCCAGAGTTTGCACATAGAGCAGCTCCACAAAATTCTTCACACACGGCACGTTCACCTCATTTTTGACGGCCTGCAAAGGGAGAAAAATGAATTCAGTTAGAGAATGTATTGCAAATGAATTAAAAAAATTATTGAGAATAAATATTTATGATATAATAAGTCTAAATATAAAACCATGATCGTATATATAATTCACATGGCAATAGGTTTGGTTTTAAGAAAGTTTTGAAGGTTTTAGATTGAAATACCATTATTATTATTATTATTAACAATGGAAAATTAAATTTTTCATACTTTACTGTCAATTTATTGTATACTATTATGTTGCTATTATGAAAACTTCAAAATGTCATAACTTCGTTAAAAATGAACCGATTTCCTTGCGGAATATCAAATTATCATTATTTTGAAAGTTTTAAAAATATTTTGGAGTGTTTTCTTAAAATGTAAATTGTAAGAGGATCAACTTACCGCCGCAACGGGCACGAGGATTTCCACAAAGAGTCCAGCCAATGCATGCTTGATATCCTTGTCCTTGACCTCCAAAAAGTACTGACCACATTCGTGCATAAACTGAAACGATGCCTCGAACTCCTCAATGGGCACCATTTTAACCCGAAAGAACTTCATGCCCATTAGCAAGCTAATGATGCCCGACATGGTGTTCGTAGATGCCTCCTTGCCCCGCAGCTCCTTCAGTTCGCTCATGAAACGCTTGCGGACCGAACCAAAGCGACTCTGGGCAAGCACACCGATAACTTCCGCATAGAGATCGGCAATCATGTGAATATTATGCGCATTGGGATTATTCTGTAGTCCATCTTTATATTTAAAGTGCTTGAATGCCAAATTCTCAATGCTGCGCACCAAATCCTCGTGGCCCGGATGAAATGGCAATTGCTTGAGTATCTCAATTAGCGCTAGACAGAAAATAAATTCCACAGCTGCCTCGCGACGCTGCAGCTGAAAGTCCAAGTCAACCGTGGACTTATTCACCGATTGTATGCTATTACCCGTGGTGGGTTTAGGCTTTAGGTCATTCTTGATCTCCATGTCGGAGAGCTGACGACGATGCCAGGCGAGCAGTGTGTGCAGCAACGAGGGTAAACAATGTTCCGCCACGGAGCCCAATGCGGACAGCAGTTGATCAAACTGTTGATCCTCGCCACGTTGCAATAGCTTCGATAGATTCTTATCCGCACTCTCCAACATCACTAACTCAATTTTCTTCTCCGCCTGCGCCGTAAAATCGCTGAATAAATTACGCATTACAATTTCACCAGGACGTGGTGCCGTCAACTCCACGCTGGCCACACTCGCCGCCAACGCATGCATCTCGGCCTGCGTGTAACTGGGCAACACGTTGATTATCGAACTGCGGGAATGTGCACCCCAAGGCAGCAGCGATTGACGCTGTGGGATTATCAAAGGTGGCAATGCTGCGGGCGGTGAGGCGTAACTTTGACGATAGCTTATGGTTGCCGATGTCGCCTGTACAGTCTGTCCACCAATCAGAGATTCCTGTTGACTCACAAAAGACTGTTGTAGTTGTTGCGGTTGCGTTTGCGTTTGCTGTTGCAGTTGCTGCGATTCCCTGTAAGAATGTTGAAGACATTATTAATAAGTTATATTAATTAGATTTTAAATTATTCAAAATAAATTAGAATCCGAAAACTCGGATAAAAAATTGGTAAGTCTAAATTAGGATATCTAATTTCCTTATTTTTTCCTTATTTGAATTCCTTAAAATTGATTCAGAATTCGTACCGTTGCTGCTGTTGTTGCTGTTGCTGTGACTCATACTCTATGCTGTAAGAGTATTCGTCACCGAGAATTTGATAATTTATGGGGGATGTGGTGCCACTTCCATTAGCCGACACAGCTGTCGCTCCATTGCGTCCAGATTTTGGTGTTGAGCTGTATTCACTGGAGTTCACCGATTGCCGTTGCTGGCCAGGTGAACCATTTGTCTCCAGCTGTGACTGCAACTGTGACTGGGATTCGTTATCAATGCCATCGCCTGCTGATAACTGATAAGCATCTTCGTGATAAACGACGCTGCGTTGTGGACTTCGCGTGGGCGTTGAATTTGCAGCAGCAGCAGCTGCTGTTGTTGTGGTTGCTCCTGTTGCTGTTGCTGTTGTTGCTGCTGCTGCTGCTGCTGTTGTTGCTGCTGCTACTCCTGTAGTTGCTGTTGTTGTTGGTGAGCCAACAGCCGTGGCAACAACAACTGTGGCTGCTTCGCTCACGTGTTGCTCATTTGGGTTTGGATTTGTGCCTACAAAATACAAACAAACAATAAACCAATCAATAAAATAATATAACCCAAAAGTTAACAACGACAAGCCGCAGTTTCTATACCCTTGCAAAACAATCAATGTTTAATATTATTAATTAAAAAATCTGTATAATTATATTCTATACATAATAAACTAATCATATTTTCCTACAATGTAAATTTAAATTTGATTTATGAAAGTTAGTTCTTATGTTCGCTACATAATAAAGTAGTCCGATATTAAATCAACTTTATAAAGTTGAATAAATATAGTTTTAAATACTAAATATGTAAGTTTCATTGAGATAACTCTAGAAAAAATAAAGTTCGTCATATTCGTCATATTAAACTAACAATTCCTATGATTGATATACATATGCCATATAGTAATCTGATCTAAAATATAAATTATCTCAACATATCTGCAAAACTAAGAGACTTGTTTGTATATTAACAAGTGATTATTTATGCGGACCATGAATATATACCATGTAAGATAATTTAAATATTCACTGCCAGAGTATAGAATAAATAAAACATGACTTGCAAATGGCTTTTAGGTCTTATCAAAAAGTATACTCTACATACATATATGAATGTATATTTGATCGTATTTACAAGTGACAAATAAGTATGAATCAACACCTCCCCCCCACCCTTACTAAATGATTTAGCCACAGCAACAACAACAAAGCTTATATGTTTGTGTTTTACATTTATCAACTCTTTTGTTTATGTTGTTTTACCCAAATCTTTAGTCAACACGCACCTAACAAATCAAATCTGCAAATAGAAAATATTATTATCACATCATCATGAACATGGTTTATTTTGTGGGTGTGTCACACACACTCACACACACACACACAAACACATATAGAAATACACACATTGTTAAGTATATAAAGATAAAATGTTGCTTCGTTCGCTTTTTTATGCTTTCTGTTATCTTCAGAAGTTCATTTCCCATTTGTAAATTTTGTATCTTAATTAACAAAACTTTAACAATGTAACGAACATGACATTCATTATCATAAACATTTTCATTATCATCGCATGTCTGGCAAAAATATCATGACATATTGATGACAGTTGGCGTCATCAGTTTGTCAATCAATGTATGCAAAACAAATAATTCTCAAGGCTTCTCCGTTCCATATAAATACGTATTCCGATGCATATCAATATATTCATTTATCAGTCTATAACATTTTACGATAACGTTTCCAGCGAAAAGCTGATTTCACCATCGATTCAACTTATTAAAATGTCCTAAACAGCCATATATATATAATATCAATCGCAATCTATATCTGAACATTGCAAGTTCTAAAGAAATTCTTGTTTTGCTAACCACATTTAAAAAATCTTAGAAAATTTCAATTTCTTTTGAAATCTGAAGCGAAATTTAAGAGTTAAAACTTTTTTTTGGAAATTCATTATACTACAAATTTGGTATCGTAAATTATTACTATAATTTATATATAACTAATGATAATTCTACCTAGCTGTCAATCTGGCGTCTGAAATTTTTACAAACATTATATTGAACGTTTAAACTGATATGCATCAGTAACGGTTAAATTCGCCATGAAAATAGAAATAACCAACTTAAAAAACTGTATAATCTGATAATCTAATCTACAGTAGAACCTGCCGACAATAAATCATATATGTGTCAGATGATAAAATCGACTTGCAGAGCCTACAAAAAAAATTAAACAAACTCTTTCCAATAATGTAAAAGTTTATTTACACTTAGTTAAGCTTCGTTAAAAAAGAATTGAATTTAGAAACGTGAGGTTTCAAGGACTCACATAGCTTTACTGTTATGTTTTGTAGCTAACTCATAAATTAATCAATAAATGTGTAATAATTAAGAAATTATCTAAAATAAGCTGGTAATCTGTAATATACTATAATTATTCAATACATCACATTGAAAAATGAAGAAATTAACCTAAACAGAATGCTCGATTAAATTATTTTGGGGCAAAACTACATCAATCAATAGCTTTGACCGCAGACAACACACAAAATGAACAAAAGTGTTGTCCTCTGGCTGTCATTAGATTACAAACAACAACAACAACAGAAAGGTAAGGAAAGTATTATAAATAATAAATAGTAAAATGGTAAACGGATATGCCGTGCTAGAATGAGAGAGACCTTCCTGCTTTCCTGACTTCAATGCCGTCAGCTGTTCGGCAGGACATCAAGGACCTAGTAAAATACGGCGGCACTTAAAGGTCACAGTCGAAGTTCAGGGCAAAAGTTTTCACTGTCACTCTGAATAATTGATAAGGTTTTAAAGAGACAGTTCCATAAAAGCAATTCGATTCTATAGCTTTCAATCTAAATAGCATGGACTGTATTTAAATTGCTCGAAGCTGTCGTGAGAGTTGCGCAAAATGCTACGAAAATAGCAAGAGAAATTTTCAATTTTCTTTTGCCATTCAATGCAATAAAAGGTAACGTCACGGTTGTTCATCATTTATCTAAACATGTGGCAAACATGAGAAGGTGGAGCAAGTCATAGATTGCTCAGCTAAATACCCTATATTTACTGTAAATTCATCTGATTTCATTATTCGTTAGTTTTCTCTTTAAGTCTATTAGAATTTTCCATCCTTGTTAAAACAAATGTAAAAAAAACACATATATATTTTATATTTCTAAAAGTAGAAACAAAGATTTCTAATTTCAATATTGTCATTTCAAAAAAAATACAAAAAAATATTAGACAAAATAAAAAATGTGCCAATTTAATATTGCAAAATTTAAACCATTTTGTTTTCTGTACATTTTTTCCATACATTCCCTTTGTCACTATTATGAAAACTTCAAAATGTCATAACGTTGTCAAAAATAAACCAATTTGCGGGATATCAAATTTATCATTAATTTTCCCCTATTTTGATTCTACATAAAAGCTGGAAAACTAATATTTTCATACATTATTGTCAATTTATTCCATACAATATATATTTTTTATGGTTTTCATTCCCTTTTCTAGGCTACAATACTTTCCAGGCATTTATATACCATTTGCAGGTAAAAAGAAAAATTACAGGGTATGCAAATGCGCCGCAAATATTTAACATGGCGCTGAAAATATACACAAAAATCCCAAAGACATATTCGTCCATTTGTATGCGTATTTATATTATTAATAATGTATTAACACGCTCAGTTCCCTCAAAAAAAGACGCCTCCAAAACCCGAACGGAAAACGTCTGAAATTCTTGTTATAAATATGCTATGGATGTGTCATTTAACAAACAACAATAACAACAACAACAACCACTTGGCAAAGACTCCTCTCAGTCCCTCTTTTTCGTTCCCTCTCTCTCTCCCTCTCTCTGTCTTATACAATTTCTGTGGGCCGAAACTTGAAAAACTGCAGCAACAGCAAAATATTTCTGTTTTACTTTACGTTTCCTCTATTTTCTCAATGCGCAATTTTTAAATCGTGTAGAAAATCGAAGAAACGGAAAATGTTCCCGAATAATTTGTGGAACATATTTGTATAACATTTTTGTTTGAAATTTACGACTCGTTTTCGATTATCGAAGATTAACAAATTTTAGCTTCAACAAGAGCAAATATTTTCCTAGAAAACTAGAAAAGAAATCTTTCAAAATTTGTATCCGACTTTTATTGATTTTGTCTAACTGAGAATTTCTCAGCATTTAAAAAAAATGATATCAAAAATAGCCACTTAACGAACCCATTATAACTTGGAGTACTTTGCTGAAGTTTGCTCGAAATAATAATACCCTGTAGTCATACTTTTAAAACAGTCGACAAATTATTTAATAATTGAAATTAGTTTTAAAACATATACATACAATGTATGGTTCACTTTATAGAGACTTGTAATACATAAAAGATTTTAGCAATAAAAATAAACAAGTTAAAAAAAACTTAATGGATTTCTTAAAAAATTTAATTTGAGAAGATAAAAAATAAGTTAAGTTTAACATTTATTGTAGATTCCTGTTTCTACAATAATAAATGAGTTTCAACATTTCACGATCACAGAGAATAATATAAATGTACAATAATATTTCATTGACATATTTCGCTTATAAATTTACCTTTTACCTTTTAGTTTTTTTGGTGTCCATTGGAAATTCCATAACATGAAACTGGCGCATAAATTTGTAAAATAATCACAGCTAGGAAAATGATGCCCAGGCAGATTCACAAATTGCGAGAACTATTTTATATAGTAAAATCGTAATCGTTGACTTGATTACTCACAATGGAGATTGAACGAAGAGCAGTTGAAGTGAGAGGAGTGAATGTCGATTAAATTAAACGTAAGTTTTTGTAATTAGAGGCACGTGAGCTTTTTTCTATTTTGATAATGTTCACTATCTAAACACAAATTGTATTTATGAGTTGTATTTAATTTAACAATGTTTGTGCGTCGTTTAGTTTTTGGGATTAGTATTTTTTTCTTGTTTCCTATCGTTTAATTATATTTGTATTTTTGTTGTTGTTTTAGTATAAAATCTGCTGATAACAGAGTCACACACACACACACAAACAGCCCATAAATGTGTCACCAAAACGCGAGTGACGTTAATCGAAAAATCGAAATGAAACCAGTGAAATTTCTTATATAGAAGGCACTTGTACAGATGTTCACAGACTTTGATTAGAGTAAAACCAAAAAAAAAAATAAATAAATAGATTAATTCGGCATGCCGAATATGTTATACACTTGCAGAAATATTTTAAATATATATTATTCCAGAAAACGAACTAAGAATTTAATAGGTAGGTATACTTTTCATATAATACAGATATCTGATTACGTAAATTAGAGCTTATAATTTTAAAATTGCACAAATTTTTTTGTTTTATATATATAAAATTGTATGGAACATTTTTCTAAATGATAGGAAATAAATTTTAAATTACTGAATTTTTTAGCATTAATATTAATATTAATATATTCATAAATATTTTCAAAAAGTTTGAATTACAAAACCTTAAATAAACAACAAAATATAGAAATAATATCGACTGCAAGTTTGAACTTAAATTTTAAAATGACAAAAATACATATACTATGTATAACAAGACTGATTATTTGTAAATTTCACAGCTTTATGCAAGTATATTTTTGTGAGTATATAGTATCATTTGATTTATGTATTTATAATGCTTTTTTATGCTAATTAGCCAGTTTAAAGGCGTCTCACAACAAAAAAAAAATGAGCTCAGCGTTTTCAATTTCGTATCGACAATAACAAAAACGTTAAATACAACTGTTGTCAAATTACAATTGAAAAGTATTTATTTATATACGTTTATATATGTGATAAACATATATATATGTATATGTATATATTTATATATATCTTCACGTTCTGATCGCACACAAAACACAATTTCTTTCAAATACAACAAAAACTACGCGAATGCTAAACACGAGCGAACTCTGCCGACGACAAATTTCGACTGCGGCGAAAAATCGCGCGCGTCGCGCAGCCCAAAAAGTTTCAACTGACGGCGGCAGCAACAATAACAACAAATACGTAATAATAAATCGCAAACGCAAAGCAAAAGTCAAATGAAAAAAAACTACAAAAAATAAAATGCAGAGCGCGCGCGCTCGCAAATTGAAATCACAAAATCAAAACAAACGATAATTGTCTATTTAAAATTATGATTAACAGCAACTGAGCGTAAGAGAGCGTGTGCGAGGGAGAGATAGCAAAAGAGAGCGCACCTGGCGAGAGCACGCTGAGCCAAACAGCTGTTGCCAGCGGCGAATTGACGAAAGCCGCACAGCAACAATAAATTGAAAACAGCTGTGCAGCAATTGAATGACGTCGACAGCGGCAGCATGACGTATTATACATGTATCTACATATATATTTGTATGCGTAAGCGCAGCATGCGTTGTTCTTGTTGCTATTGCTATGATATCGCACAGTGTCACTAATGTGCGAGACATTAACATAAATTAGATAAAAACTTGGCACAGCATGTGACGCTCACCGTTATTGCAATTAGCTAAGAACTTTTGTGACTTGGTAAGCTTTACAAATACACACATTTACAAACATACATATCTACACACATATTGTACAATATGATTTGTTTATGCATTTGTGTCTTACATATATCAACGTTAAATCAATTTAGCAAATTTCTAAATAAATATGTCTATGATTTGTCGATCTTCGCAGCAAACAGTGAAACTTTTATCACAATAAACAACTAAATTGATTATTAACTGTAGAAACCATAAAAAATTACAAAACAAAATAAAGGGAAAAAATAAATACATATTTGTACAAAACACGCACACATACAAAAAACAAGAGGGGCGCGAATTAGCACATTGCTGATTTGTCTCTCTCTGTCTCACTCTGTATCACTCACACGCTTATTGCATTTCAAAGTGTTAGTTAACTGCTTTTATGGCAAATTACATCACGCCCACGCCAAAAATTGGCAAAAATAAAAACAAAAACAAAAAATAATAGCCGAAAAGAAAATAAAAGCACGCGATGACGAACACGCGACCGGAACGCGCCGTTACAAACGAAACAGTTGTTTGTGCGTGCGTGTGTGTATGTGTGTGTGTTTGTGTGTGTGTAAACGCACTGCAACTTAACACTTGGCGCGTTGGCAAACAAATGAGCTTTGAAGCTTAAGGACAGAGAGACCAAAACGAAGACACAACTTATGCAATTCACTCAAGTTGCTCAATCGACATTTGACTTTTGGCGAGCAACAACAACAGTTTTTTCTACTCAAAAAATTCGTTGGATGACTGCCAAAGGTTGTGACCAAACTGACACGACGGTTCTGACTTTTCTGAATGTCATTATCAAGGTTTATACGTTGGTCTGTCAGTATTTTTATTCTGTGAATGAATATACGAAAGAGAGATGCAACAAAGGAAACAAAAATCGCACGTAAACTGAGTGAAAATAAACTGCAAGCTCAAATGAGACTAGGTCGAGGTCGAATTGAGTGCAACGCTGATCGGTGAATGAGAGAGAGTTAGGGAGAGAGTGAATGTGGCTCTCCTGCAGTGATGCCACATCATCCTTTTTCAGAACAAATTTGTCTCTCTTTTAAATGAATTTGCCGAATTATTTCTAAAACGTCCTCTATTCGAAATAATTAATTACTTGAATAACACATCAATTGATGTAGAATTAGGAAATTTGTTCACTTTTTCTTGTTCTTTTTGACAGCACTGTTCCCATTGCAAAATCTTTAGGAACAGTAAATAAAAGTCTATTCTGGATGTCAAAGCGCTTGAAACTTGAGCATTGCTTTTAATTAAGGCAGAGTTAAAGAACAACCCAGCATGCATTTCTGATCACATTCAAGTCTTTTGGAGATCTTATATGATTAAAATAGGTAAAAATGCGGAAAGTAGGAGAAAAAAATCTAGCGATTTTTAAATAAATCATTTTGATTCTGGCTTTTTAACATTTTTCTATTTGCAAAATTATATAATGTCGAATCATAAGATCAGTGGTGTCGGAAATAACGGAAACGGAATAAGATCTTTATTTTTGTGATCGATGTATGAATGTAAGAACTAATAACGGTATTCCCAATTGTATTTCCTTATTATTATACATATTTTGATAACATTATTCCCAATTTGGACCCTAATTTTTGACATTCTTTGTTGAATTCCCAAGTCCCTTCATTTTTAATTGATTCCTTTTTTCGTATTTTGGATTTTAATGATTTTTGAATTTGCACGAAAACCAATGAAAACTGCTTGCTGGGACAAAGACCTTAAAAACACACACACACACACAGCTGAGCAAACCATAAAACGTATGGAGAAGAAACACGCTCAAAGTGAATCATCACTTAAGAAATGAGGAAACAAAACAGACCCTAAAGCCTAAAGCGCCGACGCAGAGTGCTAAAGGAGTTGAAGAACAGACACACTCACTCACACACTTTGAGCAAATAAAATGCACACTTGATAGGTGGGCGTAAACAATTAGCAGCGCAGTTGACTGCGACGTCGACAGCTGGGTGGGCTGCACCCAGGCAGAGGTAATTGAGCCGAACCGTAAATAGAACTCACCTGCAATGCTTGCACTGCTGCCGCTGCCACTGCTGACGTCCAGAAATCCCTCCGGCTGCGCCTGCTGCACTTCCAGCGTTTGTTCCATTGCCTTTTCTTATTTTATATACTTTTTGTCGGTCCACAAAACACTTGCGTATGCACTAATTATACAAATTGGCTTTTCAGACGGATTGCAGCCATCTTTGTTTTATAAATTCGCTTTTCACTTAACGCTGCTTTCGCCTCTGCCCGCACACAGCGGCAAACAGCACACCACGACTTGCCTTCAAAAAAAACACAATTGAATTAACACAATTATTGGCGAATTGTAAATAAATTAGAGGAAATGGTTAAACGAAAAATTGTACAATTGTGGTAAGAAGAAGAAACAGACAAACAGCAGTCAAGCACAGCTGTTTTTTGTTTAGCACGCGGCGTTGCCACCGCTTCCGTCTGAAAGTTGCTGTGACGTCACAGTCACTGTTTTGATTTAAGGTTGTCAGCCTGTTTTAAGAATATGATCAAAAACTGCAGACATTGAAAATATTTCTAGTTAAATTCAATGAAGCTTTTCATTTTTAATTACCTGAATTGAAGAAATTTTTGCTTAAATCTAAAAGTTGTACAAAATTCGTATCTTAAAACTCAAAACATATAAAATGATGATAATTTTTTGAAAACTTATTGCAATCAGAAAATGGGCCTACATTCGCCAACAAGGAGTGCCAGCCCGTTTATGTTGTGACATTAGTATTGAAATAAGTTGTCAGCACTACTGCTACATTTATAGATCAGCTGTTCCACTCGGTCACGGCCGCTCTTATCTTTTATCGGCAAATCGGCGTTTATTTTTGATTTAAAACATTTACCGTGTACTTAATAGCGATAGTGACATGTTGTGATTAGTAAGTGGTATACCAACAATGGATTCCGTGTCTGTAGCCGTGCATCCGCTGACAAGCGACCCAACAGCGGCATGGAATGAGATCAGCAAATCACAGCGTGTCATCAAAGTTGTGATGAAGCCACCGACAACAACAGTGGCTCCCAATAAGGCGCGTGTTGTCTGCATGTCGGACACTCATTCTTTGACACCCTATATCAAGTTCGATATACCCGATGGCGATATTTTCATACATGCCGGCGACTTTACCAAATGCGGCCAATTGCAGGAGGTGATTGAGTTCAACAATTGGATTGGTGCACTGCCTCATAAGCACAAGATTGTGATTGCAGGCAATCATGAGCTTAGCTTTGATCGCACCTTCACGCATCCCTTTCAGAACAAGGCCAAGCAGGCACATGGCGAACGGTACGTTGATAATCCTTCTATTCCCGATACTATTTTAATATAAAAAGTATAACTTGTGCTATATATTTATAAGAGCAGAATAATACCAATAAATAAGTCTTCAACTTTCGAAATAGTAATTAAATCAATTCGTTGATATTAAATGTGCTATAACAATTACTGGGGATGGGTACCAAAGTATGAAAAATGTACAATTTAGAAAAAATGTACTGAATGTAGATTTTTGGTAGAAATCAAATGATTGCTTTATATTTATGTGGATAATGTATTAGTTGTGCTTTCACTTCAACGATTTTAATTAAAATAGTTATTTTAAAATAGTATATCATCCAAAATAAACTATACCATGTACCAACGAACGAATGTGTACCAAGGTTGGTACAGTAGTACCAATTGTACCAAGCGTGGCGGGAAAATATGTTTTGTATTTATCGATATATTAAAATTTTAAAATCCTTTGTAAACATTGATACTAATTGAAAATTCTTTGTCAGCTCCAAGCACACAGGCATGTCCATACTGGATGACCTGCCCACGCTGGGGAATGACAAGGAGAGCATGGAGAGCGCTGTTAGCACGCCCAACATAAGAGATGCCTTAACCAACTGCACTTATTTGGAGGATGAGCTGCTGGAGCTGTGGGGTGTGCGCATCTATGGTTCCCCCTGGCAGCCCGAGTTCTGTCGCTGGGCCTTCAATGTGCCACGTGGCACCGCCTGCCTGGATAAATGGAATGAGATCCCAGTGGGAGTCGATATTCTTGTCACACACACTCCACCAGTTGGCCATGGCGATCTCTGTTGCTCCGGCGTTCGTGCCGGCTGTGTCGAGTTATTGACCACTGTGCAGCAGAGGGTCAGACCCAAATATCATGTATTTGGACATGTACACGAAGGATATGGCATCACCAGCGATGGCAGGATCATCTATGTTAACGCCTCCACCTGTGACATCAATTATTTGCCCAACAATGCACCCATTGTGTTTGATGTGACGCTGCCTCCTGGAATTAGCAAGGATTAGTCCTAACTACCTTTTACATTTAATGTTAAATTAAGTTTGCCATTTGTAAATCAGGAATTTATATTTTATTATGTGCATTATTTATGTAATGGAATCAGGCATTTACTTTATGACTTTATGCACTTAACAACTGTAATTCTAGCTTATTTAATTTAATTTAATGTTTATATACCCACAAAATGCTCATTAAAAAGTGTCCTTCTTATTTACCTACATACATATGTATATTAAGCAGCGCTGCTCACACATATGCATTGACATGTTAGCATTTCATTTGTATGGGTGAGAAAAAACCCGAGAGAGACGTTTGTTTCTTTTGCCGCTCTCTTTCTGTGCGCTTTGTGAAAGGATAAGTTGACAACACTGCTGATACTACAAAAATAAGCGCCAAAGCGTGAATTTGAATAATACTTACAGAATTTTTGCTTAGAAATATGTACATTTTTGGGATTTAATTAAATTAAATGTACATAAAATTGTTAAATGAATTTAAGTATTTTAGCATTTTTTTAAGCCAGCATAGATAGTTGAAATTGAGACAAGTTTCAAACCAAAAGATATTGCAGCTTAGTCAAGTTTCCTACCAGCTAGCAAAAATACAACTCTGTCTTCGCTGCAAATGTTCTCTGACATCTTGCTTTATGCTTTGCAAAGTAACGGCACTTCGGCGGCTGCCATTTTGTGTGGCATCGTGACTGGGCGAAGAAAAGACTCCAATTGGCGAAAAGCAGATTTTTTAAAGTGTTTCCAAAGTGTTTTAATACAGAAAAATGGTGAGAGAGATTAAAGAAATTTTTCTAGAATAAAGAGAATAATGTTGTTATTTCTTTTGGGCAGCGTGAAGTGATCTCGATACAAATTGGACAGTGCGGCATTCAGATTGGCAACGCCTGTTGGGAATTATATCTGCTAGAGCATGGCATCAATATGGATGGGAGTCGCAAGACGCAGGAACAGTTAACGGAAAGTGGCAGCTTCAGTGCGAAGTTGGGACAAAGTACAAATGAAAATGATGCGCATACATTTTTCACCGAAACGGGAAATGGCAAACAGGTTCCACGTTCAATTTTCGTTGATTTGGAGCCCACTGTCATCGATAGTGTGCGCACGGGCGTCACCAAGGATCTGTATCATCCGGAGCAGTTGATATCGGGTAAAGAGGATGCAGCAAACAATTTCGCTCGCGGTCGCTATTCCATTGGCAAGGAGGTGATTGATAAGGTCACTTCGCGGCTCCAGAAGATTGCCGAACAATGCGATGGATTGCAGGTAAAGTTGGTTTCGAATATGTTTAGATGAACTTGTGAACCTATTCAGTTCATAATGAACTTCAGTTGTTCTAGCAAGTGTTTAAAAAATGATCTATTATATATTCTTACAGCAAAATTAAACCGAAGAGAAATATTTTTCATTTCATTTCGAGTTTGAATTGCATTTCATTATAAAATAGTGTATATTTTTATGTTTAAATATATCTGCCATCAATAATGAACTAAATGAACTTACTCAGCAAGTTAAATTAAAAATTCCAATTTGAATTTCAGGGATTCCTCATCTTCCATTCCATGGGCGGAGGCACTGGCTCCGGTTTCACCTCACTCCTAATGGAACGCTTGTCGAATGATTTCAGCAAGAAATGCCGACTAGATTTTGCAGTGTATCCTTCACCCAAAGTGTCCACAGCTGTGGTGGAACCCTATAATGCTCTACTCACCACACACTCGACCATCGAGCATGCGGATTGTGTCTTTATGGTGGACAATGAGGCCATATATGATATATGCAATAATAAACTGGGCGTCGATCGTCCAGCTTATCAGAATCTCAATCGATTAATTGCCCAAATAGTCAGCTCGACGACGGCATCATTGCGTTTCAGTGGCTCCATGAATGTGGATTTGAATGAGTTCCAAACGAATCTCGTGCCATTCCCAAGGATTCACTTTCCCCTGGTCGCCTATGCACCGCTGATGTGTGCGGAACGTGCTGCCCATGAACAACATGCGATTACGGGCTTAACTAATGCCTGCTTTGAGTCCTCCAACATGATGGTCAAGTGTGATCCCAGGGCTGGTAAATACATGGCCTGCTGTATGCTCTATCGCGGTGATGTTGTGCCCAAGGATGTGAATGCCGCTGTGTCGGCCATTAAATCCAAACGACATATACAGTTTGTTGACTGGTGTCCCACGGGCTTCAAGATCGGCATTAACTATGAGAGACCCGCCTTTGTGCCCGATGGCGATTTGGGTCCCACCTCCAGGGCCTGCTGCATGCTGTCCAATACCACAGCCATATCGGTTGCATTCACAAATCTATCCTACAAATTCGATTTGATGTTCAAGAAACGCGCCTTTGTTCATTGGTATGTGGGCGAGGGAATGGAGGAGGGCGAATTTACAGAGGCTCGGGATAATATTGCAGTTCTCGAGGGTGACTTCAAAGAGGTGGGACTCAATAATGATGAGGACCTTGGCGAGGAGTTTGATGAGTTCTAAATTACTCCTTATGTAATTCACATAAATAAAAATTATTATGCTGAAGTTTCAACTGAACTAAAAAATCCACTTTGTTCTTATTTACATTTAAATTAAATTTAAATAATAATTGACTATTTTGGGATCGGAAAAATAATACATATGGATAATAGATAAAATAAAAAAGAATTGTTTGAAATTTAGTTCCTTAACCAACATTATCCTTGTTAAGAAACATTTTTCTAGAATTTTAAAAATCTGTAGATCTCTAAACAAGTGTAAGTTTAAAACACATATTTTTTTTTAGTTTTCTTAAATTTTTTTTATTATTTTGTTTTGTTGTTGTTTGTTTGTTTTGTTTTAAACGCCTAGTTACTAAGTTTTCTTTTCAATTGTGTGTTTTGTATTTATTTTCTCTTATTTACTTAATTTTACTAAAATTTTAGTTTGTTTTGAACATTGCAAAGAAACTTGCTCTTTTTCGCCTTCAATTCAAAACTTAATTTAAAGAATCATCAAAAAGTTGTTGCACAGTGTTAAATTACAATCATTTGTGAGTGAGTGTGTGAGTTTGTGTGTGTGTGTGTGCATATGTATAAGAGTGTGCTATATAATCTATACAACTAACGGTCTCTCTAAGAGTTGACAATCTTTATATATTTTTTTAAAAATGCGTTTCGAAAATTAGAATTCAAATCATAAAAAACAAACAACAGAATGAAGGCAATGAAGTGTGCAGTTATTTTCTTGTTGTTGTGTGTAGTATTACGCTATTTTATATAATTACAATAATGGCGATTAGTGATTTCTTGACATATGTTTTGTTTTTGTTTTCTCTCAGATTTGAGTTTTAATTACATAGTTAATAAAAAATATATAACGATTGATGATGGCAAAAGATGCAACACTTTTGTTGAAGATTACTTTGTTATGGTTGTTGTTTTGCTTGTTGTTGTTGTTGTTAATTGTTGCTGGTTTTATTTTGCTTGTTGTTGCAATTGTTGCTGTTGCTGTAGTTGCAAATCAACATTTTAGTATGGAACATTTGAGAAGAGATACGAGACACTTTCACCATTATGTGTCCGTCTTACAGCCTCGGCGAACATCATCGAGACATCAATGCACTATAAAAAGGAGTTAGCATTTTCATTTATTAATTTTTTTAATTATTTTATTTATTTATAATTTATGTAATTGTTATTGTTGTGGTTGCTTACCTGTATTTTGGGGCAATCCCGCATATGGCCATCCTGTGGTATAGTATTGGTCACAACAACCGCCTCAAAGCAAGCGTTATTAATCCGCGAAATCGCTGGACCCGAGAAAATTCCGTGCGTCAGTATGGCATAGACCTAGAATATTAAGAAACATCAAAATTGGCTCAATTTTCATGATACAAGAGTCATGACTATAAATTGTAAGATTATTTTCTTTAGCAATTTCCAAAGAACAAAAAAATAGACATAATTTGAAATATTTTATTAAATACAATTTGAGTTTATCTAAATAAATACCGTAATTTAATTATTATTTCACAATTTTTTCGATTTGAATAACAAAATAACATTGGCAATTAAGATATTCAAAATAAAATATTAAATAAATATATATATATATACATATATCTGGTATTTGTAATCGGAACTGAAGAGCAACAAAAATGTACATTATTTTGAAACGTTTCTTTTTTAAACAAATTTAATTGTGATTTTCTAAATGATTTCACAATTTTTTCGATTTAAATGCCATTTAGTTATCAACAAAAAATCTTAAATAAATATATACCATATATAATTATAGCCGAAAATACTTATTCCTCTCGATAAAATATCTAGAAAATTTATTTAAACTCATATTTGTGATGGGTGGTTATATTATAGTGCACTTACCTTGGTGGCGCCCGCCTCCACCAGACGATCGGCGGCATGGACAATGGTGCCGCAAGTATCGGCCATATCATCGACCAGTATGGCAATCTTATCCTTGACATCACCGACCAACACCATCGAGGCGACCTCATTGGCCTTTTTGCGCTCCTTGTGTATCAGCGCAAACTCCACATTCAAACGATCCGCAATCGATGTAACACTTTAAGAATCAGATTATTTGGATTTATTTATGACGTTTTAGATTTGTTTAAGTTTTATTTTACTTACCGCTTGGCACCGCCAGCATCGGGTGATACAATAATCGAATTCTTCCATTCGGGAATGTTCTCTTTGATCCATTTGAGTACCGCCGGCTCGGCATAGAGATTATCGACTGGTATATCAAAGAAACCCTATAAAAAAGTAACAATTTTTATTATTATTAACAGAAATAATTCGATTATAGCTTCATATATTGATTTTAAAACTGTTTCTACTTTTGCATCTGCATCAATAAATTCAATTTTCATTTAAGTACCACAGAATTGCTTTTATTTATTTTTTATTTTATTTATTTTATATTTCTTGTTATGTTCATTAATTTTGTATTAAACAAAAATACAAATTTCTAAACATATATAATTTTTTGTCATATAAATGTAAAACAAAAGTTATTCTTTGAGTGATCAAAATTAAAATTTAAATTAATGTTTAATTATGTAATTTAAAAAAAAGCATAAATTTAATATATATATATATTATAAAAAAAAGTTTAAACCATTCAAAAATATCTACGGTTTCTCTATGGTTTTCTCAATTCATTATATAATTTTTCTGAAACTTAACTTTTCTATCAAATTGTTAGTAACTTTAGAACCTGCTGTCATTGAAATCTTTCCTGAATATTTAATCACATAAGTATTTGTATTCTTTCACTTCTGAACCTCAAAAATTAAACGTCGTTTGTCTTATATATATATATACATTTATATATAGCAAATATTTCTATGACAAGATTTATAAACAGGAACATATAATTGATAAAAAAAAGTTTTTAATATTAATGATGTCAGCAAATAATCGCAATTTGAATGCTGAGGAGCAACAGGAGCTCGACGATTGGTTAAATGCCAAACAAATCGTGTTAAATCATCGCACTCGACGTGATTTATCCGATGTTGTGAATATGGCACTATTATTTAAGAGTATCGTTCCGAAACTAGTGAATATGAAGAGTTATACATCGCATGGAAACCTGGCAGCAAAGTTACTCAATTGGGAAACCTTTAGTTTGAAGGTATTACGAAAAACTGGCTATATGATAATGCGTCCAGCATTGGAACAATTGGCATCGGGAGATCTAATATCAATACGAGCCTTGCTTTTTCATTTAATGCGCTTGGAACAGGATGGAATGCCATTGAGCTCTCGATCACGCACTCGATCCCCGGGCAAAGCTCAATCCCAACCGGATCCCATAGAATTTCAACAAGGCAAGTCTGTGAATAATCTACTAACCGATGAGAATCTCAAGTCAATAGATCCAGCCAAGGAATTGGATCAAATCAACGAAAAAAACAAATACAATGAACTGCTGCTGATTAATGAAACCAAAGAGGAATTCATCAATATGCTCAATAATAAGGTACAATATCTGGAATCTGTTGTTAGCGACAAGGAGAAACGTATTAGCCAACTTTTAAGTCATTTAACAACATTAACCGTGCGAATTATTTCAATGAATTCGCCGCGTTCTGAGCAACTCACATAGGAAGGATCCTAAACCGAATTCGAATCCGAATCCGTATCAGACAAAGACTGCATTATTTACTGGATTAAGCATTTTATTTTTTACTTTCACTATCAACTTTCCTAATACCAACACCATTGTAATTAACGTCAAGACTTTTTGTCATCTTACATATTTCTTTTCTATTTTGGTATCAAGTTGGAGAATAAAACAAAATTGTTGTGTTTTGCCCCAAATATCTTATCGTTAATGAGTTTTCAATTGATTACTTATCAAATTAATTGAAAATACGATTCCCTATATCAATAAATAAGCTTTAAATAAATAAAAGAGTATAAAAATGAAATGTTCTGAAATTAAAGCTTAGAAAATCAAAATATTTTTCGGTACAATAAAAAAAAATTGAAAAAATAAATATTTAAGAAATGAATTATTGAAATTTAATAATTTTTAAATATTTAAATTCCAAAATGGAAATCGAAACCGTGAAAAAATTGGTAACGAATTTAAAAAAAAATTAATGTAGAATCAATTTAGCGGCCAAAATATGATCAAAATGACATTCCGCTTTAAAATAAATTCAGTTTTCATGAAGTTATGAATGTTTAAAGTTGATAAGATCTCAACCTAGCTAAATTTTGGTACTTTTGGACATGATACTTAAAATAAATAAATGTAACGAAACTAAATGTAAGGTGTATTTGTAATTCTTTTTGAAAATAGTCAAGTTTTGCATGAGATATGAAAGAAAACTTACCTGAATCTGTGAGGCATGTAGATCCATGGTTATAATATGATCCGCACCGGCAACTGATAGCATGTTAGCGACCAATTTCGCCGAGATGGGCGCACGGCTCTGTGCATGGGCCAATAAGGAAAAAGTGGAGAATATAATTTAATTAGCGTAGTTAGTAAATTTCACATTCATATATATTTTATTTTTTTATTGGATATATTATGAGTTTAGGCCATGGTGGAAATAATTATAATAATAATAACAATAATAATAATAATAATAATCATAATTATAATAATTGTATTAATTAGATACTAATTTAATTGAATAACATTTACAGTATTACGAATACGTTCCACTTTCGACACACAAAATAAGAACACAAAGGACAACAAAAACAATTGTGCTAACATGAATAACTCCACAAAGAGAGTGCGAGAGAGCGCCAAAGACAGAGAGAGTAAGAGAGTGCTTTTATGTAACGACCAATGAAAATGCACACCAGTTAATAAAGAGACGCAAAAGGGAGAGAGTTGAAGTGAGAACGAATTCAATTTGTTTCGGTTAATACAACAACACAGAGTGCAATGAATATAGTATTTTCTTTAATCTTCGATTCCTTTTCTCCAATTTCGATAACTGTCATGCGATTACGTGTTTAGTAGTAGCAAAAATTCAAAGAAAACGCAACAGAAACTGCAAATCTTCTGTAAAAAAAAAAAACAACTTATTGCTGAGCAAAATTTAAAGCATTTGAATTTTTAATTTCAACATAATATGGCCCGAAGCTATTAACAATAATGTTAAGACCCGATCGAAGAGACCCAAACTACTCACAGTATATTGTCTGGTAGAAAACTCCTAAGCACATTTTAAGTATAGTTTATAGTTTATAAAAAAAAGAAAAGAAAAAGAAGAAACGAAAAGTTGAGAGAAAGTTTTTCTATTTTTTTTTTTATTTATTAAATAAACAAAAATAAAACAAAATGCTGGGGAAAAAGGACTTTGGACATAGGTAAAAAGTTTTGTGCAATATTTGTGCTTAGCTCAATTCTTGAAAGAGTTAGGAATATAGTTGTTAATAAGGTTTTAGGAAATAAAATAAGAACAAGGTATTAAAATAACTCAAGGTAAAAATCAAAAAAAAAATAAATATTATATAGTTCAATAAGCTATCAGTAGCATCTGTTTAATCGGACAAAAATTATTTACAACTCGAAAGACGTAAACAAACGCATTTTGGGTTCATTGCAATGCACTTTTCTTACGGATTAATCTTTAATCAGCTTTCAACAGATTTCAGAAGAAACATTTTTGCACCCCGGGATCAAGTGCTATATGAAATAAATAGACCCCCCTTCGATAGGACCAAAGCTGACGTCAATTTATATATACTTAATGGGTTATCAATGGAAAATCGTACATAATAAATACCATAATTAAATGAATTTAAATCACAATCGATGAATCTGTTGCTAGGCAATTTTAACGAAATGAATCTTATCAGTTAAACTCGCTTTTTGTTGTTTACGGAAATTGAAAAACTGACTGCGCGTATGTTGGAAAATAATAAAAGTGCAAAGTGCTTAAATATGCAGGAAAATAATAATTAAAAAAAAGGTATCAAATAAACAACAATAAATACTTCGGTTTGCCGAAAATACACAACCATTGCAGATTATTTTCAATATTTAAGTACTTTTCCAGCAATTTCTGATATATTTTATAAGAAATTCGTTTTCATTTCTATGACAGATATATGATATAGCACTACGATCCGGTTAAATTCAACACATACACCAAATTTCATTCAATTAGTAACAGAATAGAACAGACAGACAAACTTGGCTATATCTTATTAATTATTAAACTTTAACACGTTTTCTATAATATACACAAAATTGAATAAACTGATCTGCAAAGGTATAAATTTAAAAATAAATAGCATATATACTAAGTACATTATATATGTTATATAGGAACAACACAAGACAAGATACGATGCGAAATTAATATACGCTTATATCTACAATATGGTGTTAATAAAAGTTTTAAATCATATATTTATATATATTTATTATTTTTTTGTTGCAATGAAGCGCCGCCGAGAGCAAACAAAACAAATTTAATGAACAAAATCAAGAAAAATGTGGAAATTTATAAATCTTTCTTCTTATTTTGCTTTACCAATTGCTTGACATTTGTCAAATTGCGTAGAATGTAGTCAAATTTTTCAATTTTTGCGCTTCTCATTGCATATATTTCAATTATTGTACAATATCCTTTAGTTAGTTCGTTTAACATGCAACATAAAATACATAAACTGATTGATTCTTAAGCATTTAAATTGTTCTTTTTTTAGTTTTTGAAATTTAGAATTATTTGCCGAATAAAGTGTTTTTTTTTACCAACATCTTTGAAAAAACCCAGAGCCCAGAAAGTTGAGGAAAGTTGCAAAGTTGTTTATTAGAATTTGAAATTCTTTTAATGAGTTGAATGAGTTGAGGAATTGCCCATAAACTTTTTGTATTTTTTGAGAGAAAACAAAACATGTGGAAAATTAAGTCCATTATATGAAATGTGAGTATTGAGTTTATTTTTTTTCGAGTTATTGAGTTTGAGTTTGAAGCTATAGAGAGAAATTAAATACCCTAAATTTCCAATCGTAGTTTTTCTTGGCAAGTTTCTTGCTATCCTCTTTCTCCTCACTGCCCGTCTAAAGTAGAGTAGAGATAGATATATAGAGAATGTATGTTGGCAAAAAAGATACATAGATAGATTGAAAGAGAGAGAGAGACATAGAGAGTTAAAAAAAAGATTAAAGAAAATGGAGAGTTAAAGAGCAAATCACACCGAAAGTCATCGTAGAAAACTGCAGCAAATAATTAATAATTACACATGTTTAAGTATATATAATCTATATTAAAGTTAGAAATTGCATATAAATTATATATTTATATACAGTAGTTCTAGAAGTTTTCCACATTTTTGCATTATTTGTTATACAGCTTTGCTTCCTTGCAACCAAATAAGAAAAAATATAAAATCCACAGCAAAAATAAAAAAATAAATTATTCAAAATGCAATAAAAAAAACACACACACAGAAAGAGAGAAACATTATAATATAGCATATAGATTGATAATTTGATTGATAACTTGGTTATATGTACATGGTAAATACGATATATGTAAATATATATGGGGTTATTCACTTTGGACATTAACATGTCCGAAATATTCTCTAAATAGTGTGTGTTGTTTAGGTTTTGAATATATTTGAATTAAGTATAGATATTTAAACAGTTAAAAGAGAGCTAAAGAAAGGGTATAAAAAGAGACAGAGAGGGGGAGAGAGAAAGAGAGAGGGAGAGATCGGCGGATTATGTCTGTTAGGCAAACCTACCTTATCTTTTTTGTCTTGGCGGGCATATGGAAAGCAAGGAATCACAGCTGTAACACGAGAGGCTGATGCGATTTTGCATGCATTTATCATGATCAGCAACTCCATTAAATTATCATTGATCTCGCCGGAACCGGACTGCACGATATAAACATCTTCGCCACGCACCGATTCCCCGATTTCCACGCTGAAATTGGAGAAACGTATATTGCAAACTTTTAAATATAATATCATACACAAATCTTAAGTTTCTTGCATTTCCTTTCATAAAATATATCATTATATATATTGCATTTACTCGCATTCCAGTTGGGCACTGTGTAAACAGTGTTTTAAAGACAAATAACCGTGACTTGCACTAATGTTATCCTTGCATTGAATTCTGCTGACGTTATCACCTGCTTCAAGTGTAAATGACGTTTGTGTTCATTGTGTGCCATTAAAATACCCTGCCTTTGAGCATGTTAAGCATCTATGATGTTGAAAATTAGCTTGGTTACTCAGTGTGTGCTAATGAAGACGTCTATAATGTCAAAAACTGTACTTATACTTGGTGAGTGTTTGAAACTAATTTCATAAAGTTTCGTACGTTTGTTCTATGTGAACTCAGCTTTCTTTTAGATAATGTTTTTGAAAGTTGGTAGAAATATGACAACAAACACTCGAATAATTAATAATCAGCTATAAAATAAAAACAATCTGCAATTTGTTTTAATTCTTTGACACCCTGAAAACTATTTAAAGTTATTCCGTCTTCAAGATCTCGATATTTGAGTTGCAGTCCAAATTTGAGCTAGCTTATGTTAAACTAAACAAATATAAATAATTTTGGCTAGATTTCAATAATGTCCATCAAATGGAAAGCTGACACAAGTCATAATAAATAATAAATAGATTCACACTGTAGTATCATATAACATATGTATATATCAATAGCAAAGTTTATTTGATGGGAAAGTAGGAGAGAATAAGAACGTCTCGTTTTTATGCGTTTATTGTTTTGTTTACGCTTTGATTTTCTTCTCTTTTGTTACAATCACAAACATATACAAACACTCACACACATTTGGTCATTGTCATTGAAGGTTAATTGAATTACGGTTCTAGCAACGCCCGGAATATCGAACGAAATGTCTATCGATTGTGGAATTTGACATTTTCAGCTAATGCTTTCGTTTTTTTTTATATTTGTTTGCCCACCTAAAATTAATTACTTATGTATGTCCGACAGACTTTAGCGCCAGCGAACAAACTAATCGCTCCCATCAACATTTTGGACAGCAAAACCTGAGAAATCAGCTGTTATGCGACTCAAACAAAATATTACGCATACGCCGCATTGTTCGCTTTTGATTTCAATTTAATTTTATTCATTTTTTTGGATTTTCTTTTTAAATGCAAAACTATTTTGCTGACTTTGCCAGTTGCAGTTGACGTTGCATGAAATGAATGCATTTTTATCTAAAAAAAAAAACCAAAACAAAAAGGATTTAAAGATAGAAAGAATGAAAAAACAACACTTTCACCGCTGGCATTGCTTGAATACCAACAAGCAGTGGACCAGCTGAGCAGTGGGGTTGGTTTTTGGTTCGATTTGACTCTTGGGGATCACAATTGGCTCAGGGCCAAGCATCTATTCTACCCCCTTTCTTCTCGGGACTCTACAGCTGTCGCAATGTCGCGTTAGTTTCCGATAGACCATTGTCTATAAGCAGTGTTGGCTATTCAATAGCTATAGTTAGGTATTTTTGCAATTAAAAAAATGATATAAAAATTTATGTATTTTAATATATTAACTATAAAAGCAAAATAAAATTAAATTGCAGTTAGAAAATATATGACGAATACAGTAATTATAGCAATTAAAACTTAATTTTGTTATTTTTAACTGATTATATTAAATGATTAAAAAAATATGTATTTAATCAAGCTTTTTATAGCTTTTTAGCTATTTTTGCTATTGAAATTCTGCCTACACTGCCGGTTTCTTTTTCAATCTTTTGTTTTTTCAATTTCTTTGTGCATGTATTTATAACTAGCTGTTTCTCTGCCAGACAACTGACACACGTGTATGTGTGTGCATGTTTATGTGTATGTATGATAGTGTAATCTTGCTTAATGTTTTGGCACTATCAGTCATATACATCGACATTAGTTGCTTGTTTTAAAACCATATCTTGGCATCTTAATCGCATTCGTCTCACTTTAGTTATCAGCATAGCCCTTGCTCCCATTTCAACTGCTCTCTCTTCCTATTCCCTCTCCACTCTTCCAATTTCCCTCTGTTAACACAGCGCACAACACGCAAATTTCTTATCGATCAAACTTTTCATTTACAATATTCATAAGTAATCCATGAATTTGTTGTCGCGTGTTGATTTTAGTTGCGTGTTTTGACCTTTAATATTGATGGTCATTGGTTCTGTGGGTTCTTATTGACAAGTTGCATTGGCGGTTGACTTGTCTTTCCCAAGGTCATTTGTGGTCTAAATACTGGCCTACAAATATTTAATCGAGTTTATTTAATTAATAGTTTCGCATTTATCTTATCATAAAACATGAGTACAAATTTATTATGGCATCATACGTTAGGAATATGTATGTAAATTTTTTACACCAAAATCTTGATGTTTATTAGTATTAATGTCGTCCTTCAATAAGAATCTCAATTAAAACCAGAGCCACGCGATCTATTTGACAACAATAACAGCGCTCCAATCAAGTCAAAGTGCAAAAGAAATAGAAATAACAACAACCATAGTAACAAGTATATAACCTAACTGTCAACATATTAGTTACACTGTTGCTTAAGCTCTCACGAGCAAGAAAAACCACAACAACAACAGAAAGAGTCACAACAAGCCGACAAGTGCGCAAGCAACAACAATAACAACGAGAAGCACAACCACTGTGTTGTTGAGTCTGCCGTTTGCCAAAGCGCACACGTGGGGGTCGGCTTCGATGAGAGATACAGAGAGAGAGAGAGGGAGAGAGACACGAAAACGCGTGAGCAGCAAAACTCAGCAGACATGAAACATGTGGGGGCGTCGCAGCGCTGACGTTGACGTCGCGTCGCTGCTCTCGTTCGTTTCTTTTCAGCATATATACATATGTATGTATGTATGTACGTAGCACGCTCTCTCACTCTCTTTGCTTAAAAACGTGACAGTGTCGTGTGTTGTTGTGGTTTACTTTTCGCTGTCTGCCTTCGTCTGCTTGTGTTTTGGAGTTTACCTTTTGCATGTGCCTGGCATACTGGCGTATATAAGAGTGTGTGCGAGAATGAGAGCATAATATGTGCATGTACAGACACACATTTACACAATCGCCAATACTCAGGCGCGTATCATGCTGAAAAGCTTAGCGCGCATTATTTATATTATAACCTCTAATTTAATGCCGTTTTTTTCTTTCTTTTTTTGACTTACACATTCTAATTGTCTGCTAATTTTTTTTGTAAATTTTTCTAGTTTTTTTTTTAATTTTATTAAAAATTCCTATGCATGTGTTGCGGCATTTGGCGTATATGTGTGCGTTGATAAGGCGCCACCAGCCTAGAGACACTTTATTATTATTATTTGTTGTTGTTGCAGCAGCTGACTTGCCCTTTGTCTGTGCGTGTGTATGTGTATATCAGTAAGAGAGAGTGTGTGTGTACAGTGGCTTGCAGCTTATTTTACCCGCTGAATTTTTAACTATGGTTTTATTATATTACATTTAAATTATCTCCAAAAAATTTAGCTTTTCTCAATAAAAAAAATTAATATGAGCGTCAAAATTGAGCATTATAATTCTGGATAAAAAGTCAATAAATTAAAAAAAAAATTGTTTAATTCAGTTATAATACCATACCATAATTAAAAAAAAAAAAAAATTCAAATGTATTGCTTATTGTTAAGATTCTTCCTATTAAAAAATAAATTAACTAAAAATATTTAATGTGCAAGAGTAGTGGATAAATAAGCTGGAAACCACTGTATGTCTGACTCAAGCCGACACTTGACGGTAAGTCGCGATTGCGAGCAGAGGAAAAAAGCACATGTGCTAATTTAACTTGAATTAAAATTAAATTTTTTTATAATATTGTTGTTGTGTAGCCCCTTTGAAATATTTTATATTTTGTTTAATTTCAGTGCACGCGACATTGACACGGTGTTGCCAGAGCGCGTTCGCCATGGTGTCTCTGAGTTTAAGAGCGTGTAAGACTGTGTGCGTGTGTGTGTGTGTGTGCGTGTATCTCACATACAAGCAAACACACGGCGACCGAGACCAATGACTACGGTGTACAGTCCACTTGTTAAATCAATAAAAATATATCAAAAAATGCAAAGAAACGAAAGCACAATAAAGAAAACATTTAAAGGAAAATCCCAGCACAGATAATAAAACACAGATAATAGAAGAGCGCACAAAACACTGTCAGCGAAGTGGCAACCTTCAGCGAATGTCAAGGATCAAAATAAACTGGACACGCACACTTTAATTTAATACAGTGTCTCTAAAAACACTTGACACTATTTTTTGTTTATACGACTTTTCACACATTATATATTTTCACTTAACACGGAATAGTGTTATTATTTTCTTTGCTGCTTAAATACCCTGTTTTCTTTTTTTGAGTTGTTGAGTACTTACCATGTTTCCAAATTGCTAAACTTCTTGGTGACCACCTTGCCCAAATCGATGCCAAGACGATCGACAATACGCTGCGCCAGATCCGGATGCGAGGTGCCCGAAAACACTTTAATGTTTGGCATTCTGGAGTGTATTAGATTTAGACAACCAGCCTGTTTCTCCAAATTGTCTCGGATCAAACTTCTAGCGCGTATCGGATTAGCAGAACGTACTGGCATCACACAATCTACGAGTACAAGTTTTTATTATAAAATTTTTTCATTTTTGCCAAAAGCAGCGGCAGCGCTGTCGGTGCGCGCTCTCTGTTTCTCTGTCTGCCTACGTGTATGTGTATGGAGGGGGTAAAGAGCGAGAGCGACTACGAGAGAGCAAGCCTGTAAGAGAGCTGTCTGCATGTAATCAAAACGTCGCGTCGCAAACGTCGACAATGACAGCAGCAAAAAGCGCTCTCACACTCTCACGCGCCAAATATTCATTCATACAGCTGTAGTTGACAGCTACAAAAGCTTTGTTCATGTGTGTGTATGAGAAAATAAGAGCGGGAGAGCGAGCACAAGAGAGACTGGGCAGCAATGGCCGAACCACCCCAAGCAGACATGTGATTTTCTTGATGTATTGCTGTCGCAACCTGTGTGAGTGTGAGCGTAATGTGGTATTGTAGCCAGATCGTTGCTGATTCAATTACGCTTACTAATTGCAAATTTTGCGGTGTTTTATGTAAGCGCTACAAGCAAATGTTATACAATATCAAATGAACTGAAAATATTTTTCTATTTATTAATGTCTTTAAGCAAGATCCTTTGCATTTATTGATGTCTGGCAGCACTCTACGCTTTAGTACTCAAAACATTAAATACAAAAGCTCAAAGCCTTTGACTCTCTCTCTTCTCTCTTTACAAAACTCTCTGCAAGTGTGAGAGTTACAAAATATGACTGCATGCAAACAGGCGCGTGAATAAAGCTCTAGACACGACACAATCCAAACAGCTGCTCGATTGCTTTGGGTAGTTTTTTTTATTGTTAAGGTCAGAAAATATGGCCTTAAGACCTTGACCATGGAAAACAAACTAAAATATTGATTGCTAAACGATTAACAACATTTTGAATACGCACCAGTTTGGTCAAGTTCTGCGCATTTCGTATCTGGCATAGTACTGTTAATATATCCACACACACAATCTCGTTCTCTCTCTATCTAATTGTTTCTCTCTCAAATGATGCTAAACACGACGCGCGTCAGGTGCTAACGGTAATACACGACTGAGAAAACGGTTTGTTGTGCCAACGTCAGGCAGCCGGGCCAACAATTTATTGAGCAAAGAGCGCACACAATTCTATACCAACTGAAAAAGTTATTGCATTCGATGTGTGCATGTGTGTATCTTTCTATGTATACAAATGTATATTTATTTATTTTTTGCGTGTCTATGACAGTAGATTAGACTGTGAGAACAACAGAGACGAACGCAGCGCAGCGCTGTCATCGGCGACTGAGAAATTGAAACTGAGCGCTTACATGGCGTATGCGTATGCATCTCACAAGCACACACATACACACACACACACAGACATACATGCCACTGATGCAACCCAGCAAGCATTTTAAACCGCATTCGAGTCGTCTTGTTGATTAAAAATTCTGATACGCTATTTTCAATAGGTAAGAAGAGTGAAATATGACTTGAAATTAGGTCTTTACTATCATGTATGATTTATAAACAAAAAACGAGAGCGTTGGTAACAGTTTTTTAATCATTTGAGACAGAAAAAAATGCTTACTGGGTAGCGTCAAAAGCTTACGCTCTTGCTCGCACGCTCTTTCTATTGCTTTCCTTATAGAACAGCTGTTTAGCTGCATATCCGAGAGCTTCATGCCTTGCATTTTAATTTGCATGGCCAATTTAATAAGGCTGGCCTTTGGTAGCAGCTGCTAAGGGGCTCGTCAGATTACCTTTGTTGTTGTTCTTGCTGTTCTTTATGTTGTTGCTGTTGTACAAATGTACTCGATCAACGAAATGTCAACGCAGATACATTTTTGTCAAATTGTTTGCGTATCTAAATTTAAATGATCTAAAGCTAAATACTAAAGTGAAAAACAATGGAAAATGCCAACGGATACTGACGTAGTTGTCTTTTTCCTTGTTATACTGTTTACATTTACAGCATGTCAGGTAATTTTTTTGACAAAAATAAATAAAAATGTAGTTTTTAGTGTTCCTATACGCTCTGTATAATAAAATAAATAATAAAATAATTAAAATATTAAAACTAAAAAAAGTATGTACATATATGTTTTTCTAAAACCGATTTGAGATTTACCAAAATAGTTACATACCATATACATCAATTTGCATAGGCAAATTCTCAAAATCAAATGATTAAGTGGTGTAAAAAAATTATATTCGATTACTTTCTATTTATGTTCAATTAAGATAAAATTTAAAAAAAAAAAATGTTTATTTGTTAATTGGTCAAAACCATTACTTGACTAACTGTCTGTGTGTTGGCATGTATGTACATATTGTTGACGCAAATGCAAATGGCGTCGCTGCATTTATAAAATATAAAAAAAGGGGAGGGGACAACAAGCAACCACGTGTCGGCTTCAAACATGCTGACAGCGCACGTTTTCAACGCCACAATCAAATACAAACTCACACATACAGACTTGCGTACGCTCACACACACACACGGAGTGGCAAACACGTTTCGGCAATAATAATCAACTTACTTGAAACATGTGCAGTATCAAATTGTTCACAAAATTAACTTTATAGCTTAGTACAATTATAAATTGATTGAATTCAAACAGATTTGTTGATTTTTACTCACGTTTCCCTCAAATTTGAATTATTCACTTGCAAATGCAGCCGCTTCAATGAAAATACAAAAGCTGAATGATTTAATTTCATTCGCAACGAAGTCATGAAGTTGAAGAGAACAAGAGAGCACAAAAGAAACAGGTCGAGAGAGTCAGTATCACAGACATAGAGAGGGAAAGAGAGAGAGAGGGAGAGAAAGAGTTTAGCTTGCCGGCAAGACTCCTCTAGCACTTGGAGCTTGGGGCCGACGAACGTCTGTGCAAAAGAAAACAAACGATACACGTGCCCAGTAAACAAACAGAGCGACAAAATAAACAGAAACTGTTAAAGAAGTCGCCAAGAAGCAAAAATATTTATGTTGACTTCCTGATAACAGTTATGATAACAACTTAATCATGCTTAATAACACACTAAATGGATAAAATGGTCTTGAAAGATCAATCTTAACACGACAAATTTGTTTGTTGGGTTACACTCAGACTTGAGAAGTGTGTTTTGTTTTCTTCCCCACGCACGTTTTGTTTTTGGCTTTGTTTTTGTTTGTAAACGAAGCTTGAATGTCAAAATTAAATCATGCGAATATAATACACACACATGATTCGTATAATTACCGATCTCTTTATGTATTATTTTTTGGGAGATGTTACCATGCGGCCCACCCCATAGTTTTTTTTATAATTTTCAGAACGAGTTTTGAATTAGAGAACGTAAGTATATACGGTTGCCAAGGCGTAATAGAAGTATCTACCTGAGGTCAAATGAAGTTCATTTGTATATGTATACGAATATTGAAGGGATCATGTTGAGGCCTTGAGCGCGTTGTGGAAAAATACCTTGAAAATTTGCGGTTTACTTATAGTTGTAGGCATTTTGCAAACAAGTTTACAAACAACAATAATATTTCTTACTACGAAACTGGCGCTCACTATTTAAATAGTATATTTCGTTATTCGCAGCGTTGCAGCCCTCAACTCAAAAACGTTGTGGCAGCCTTGAGTCCCAGAAAATATACCGATACTTTGAACGTCTGGCTAATATTTCTATTCAATGAAGTGCATTATTTAAAGGGCAAATTTTCCTAAGAATTTTTTTTTATACTTTGTCAAGAATTAGAAAATTTTCCGTTTTGTCAAATTTTTGCTACTTTTTAAGATTACAAACTCTTTTCCCAATGAGTGGGAAATCCAAACCTGTTGAAATCCAAACCATTATTTGATATAATTACCAATTTTAATTTTCATTTAATTATGAATTTGTTTAAAATGTTGTTGAATTGCACAACCTAAACTTTAAACTCCTCATTAGCAATTTGCAATATCCGCGCGCAATTTAAATTGATTCGATATTTTGCAATAATTTGTGACAACAAATTTGGCAGGTGTATTAAATATTATTTATCAGGTTTTTGGCTATTTTGGGATTCTTTCCGGACAGGAACAGATCATTTTTGCTCTAAAAGCTTCGCTTACAGTATATTTTCATGAGCTTTACAAAGCAGATAGAAATAAATGTGAGTTTAAATGTGCTGCCAGCCCGTTTTCTGTTCCGACATGACTATTAAAACAAGTTGGCAGCCCGAATTTTGATAACTATATTAAATACAACTCTAATGTCAGTTTAATAAAATTGAAATACTTTTAAGAATTTAATATTGTTTTTGTATGCTGCCGCAACTTAGTTTTCAAACAAAAGATATAAATCATTTTCACCGAACGTCAGCGGAACTGCGCGTTATTTACGCAACAACAGGACTAGCTAACTAAACAACAACAACAACAACTTCTGCAGCAGCAGCAGAAGAAGAATATCAACGACAAAACAACAACAACAGCAACAACAATAAGAACAAAACGACACACAAAAATCTCACAATCATGGCGAACATGGCAGTATCACGTATCAAGCGCGAATTTAAAGAAGTAATGCGCAGCGAGGAGGTAAGTCTGCTTTATACTTAGTGTATAAATTCATTGGGGTATACCCCAATTGTGATTGTGCTAGCTGCGATATTTGCTTACGCTTGTGTGCCAAGTTTCAAGGACTTGCATATACATTTTTTGGCGCCAGTTGTAAGCAAGTCGATGAGTTGCATAAATACATAATTCCAATAATTAATGAACTCTTATTTCTTAATGCAGATTGTGCAGTGCTCGATCAAAATTGAGCTGGTCAACGACAGCTGGACAGAGTTGCGCGGCGAGATTGCCGGTCCGCCCGACACGCCCTACGAGGGCGGCAAGTTTGTGCTGGAAATCAAAGTACCCGAAACATATCCTTTCAATCCACCCAAAGTAAGTCATCGCAGTGTATATTGCTCCCTGCATTTTGATTGCTTAATGATTATTTATTGATTTACATAACTAGACGAAATATATATAATATTAAATCTTAGTTATCAGTTATTATCATAAATGTGCTATTAATTGAATTGCTTGCAGGTTCGCTTTATTACCCGCATTTGGCATCCGAATATTTCGTCAGTGACCGGCGCCATTTGTCTGGACATTTTAAAGGATAATTGGGCCGCTGCAATGACGTTGCGCACTGTGTTATTATCGCTGCAGGCATTGTTGGCCGCTGCCGAGCCGGATGATCCACAGGATGCGGTGGTTGCTTATCAGTTCAAGGACAAGCACGAACTGTTTCTGCTCACTGCCAAGCATTGGACAAATGCGTATGCGGGCGGACCACACACCTTTCCCGATTGTGATTCAAAGATACATCGTCTCAAGGATATGGGCATCGATGAGCATGATGCCCGTGCTGTGCTATCCAAGGAAAATTGGGATCTGGAGAAGGCGACCGAGTGTCTATTCAGTTAGCTTCGCAGCCACAGCAGCAACAACATCACAGCAACACAACAATTGCAGCAGCAACAGCAACAACCACATAATAGCAAATTCTATAATTCACTTAAATGAAACAAACAATCCAAAATTCTAGTAAACAGCTGCCGCAGCAAAAGCCACAATCAATCGTAATAACAAGCAACAAACAACTTACAACAATGATTAATTCCAATTAATTCAAGTTAGCCATCTCTGACTTTATTTATTGCACTTTTATTATTCTTGCTTCCTTGTTAACAAATTTCATTTCAAAATTCATTTGCTGTGTGTAATTTAAGTTTATTTTTTCAACCGCAACAACTGCTGGCCAAATCTGGCTCTCACTTTTCCCCCAGCTTTCACCGCCCTCAACAAATTTTATTCACTTCTTTAAAAAGCTTCTCTTTTTTGCCATAAACAAATCTTTCGTTTATAATATTTATAGAATAAAAGAGAAAGTGAGCGCCAGTTTGGGCCGCAATTGTTCTTATTATTTTTGGAGTGCAGCTCACATATATAAATAAACGGATATATCTGTATATATCTGTTGATTGTGTTTGCGTATTCCTGCTACAGGTTGAGCCTAAGGCCCCAAACATTTGAGTATGTTATGTAATAGAACCCAGGGTTCCATTTTCTGTGTATCCGCATTTATTGTTAAGCATAAAAACAAAAACAAAAATACGTTCAACACTTGAAATAATGATTTAAAAGAAACTTGAAATTGGTTTTCATTTATGTCAATACGAAAGAAAACTGAAACAAGCGAAAGAGAAAAATAAGGAAATTAATTTTAAAAGTTTTAACAAAAATGTCTATAATAAAAATCTTTGTAAATTGCGTTAAGTTAAATAATAAACAACTATTAAGAAATGCATAATAATAATGAAAACACTGCGTAAAGTTAATCAGACGGTAACACAAAGAAAGAAGCCAATATTCAATATTGTTTTTGTAACCTTAGTATGTTCTATAAGATGATGTTGCTTCTGCTACAGATATATCTGGCAATAATCTCTAAATCTTAACTATAATTCGGTGTAATGTAATACGTCGAATGTTTAAATCCAACGTTATTTGAGTTGGTGAGTAAGTATTCTAGATATTTCAATAATTAAGGAACAGCAATTCAAACAACATTTAGGAGTTGTATTCCGACTAAAACTTTGGATGGTTATATAGATTTCAAGCATTCTACATATTTGAGCAATTTTGTTATCGACTCTTGTCCATAAATTTTTTGTGCGTTTTGTGTTGCAAAGTGTTGATAGATACTTTCATACTAATTCTGTAAATATTATACTACAATTGTTCTAAGTACGACTTCCATAATCTACTTGTGCTTCTGCTTTGATAAAAGTGAGGCACCAGAACCGCATGACATGCCACCAACTGTGGCGCCTCCAGAGTTATACAGATTCTGATTGCTGCTGCTGTTGCTGCCGAGAGCTGGGCAATTGTTGCCACCACCACCACCACCGAGATTGTTGTTGTTGTTGGCATTCCCAGCTTGTATATTGTGATTGCTGTTACGTTGCTTCAACATCTCCTTCCACTCGGACTCGAGACGCACATAGGTGCCACCCAAGGGTTGTGCTTGGTTCACCAGATTGGGATCGGAGCCCGTTTTCTTGGTCACATAGCTGGCCACCTGTTTCATGATCTTCTCCTCAAAGTCACGCTGATGATCCTGATTACTGCGCGCCGACAGCTCACCTGACCAGAAGCGACCCGAGACAGCAGCGGGTCTAGAAAATAATGCGATTAATAATAATGCTTTTGTTATTAGAAATTATTCAGACCAATCTTCAATTTTAAATAATAATAATATATATTTTTGAAAAAAAAAACAAAAGTCACAAAGCTATGTCAATTCCTTGATTTTTAGCTTAAAAATAAATATTATATATTTCATATTTTATTAACAAATTTAAAGTAAAACAAAGTTTAGTTAAAAAAAAATTAAACAATCTTAACTACTTGCTTTACTTTTTACCTCAAAACTAAACATTATTTAAATATATTCTATATATATAAAATATTTAAAATTTTAAAGTAAACCAATGTTAATTCCCAGTATCTAAATTTTTAAGTTAAAAACAAAAACACTTAAAACAATTTTAATTCTTTGTTTTATTTTGAGCTCAAAAATAAAGATTTTTGAAATATATTATTTATTTTTATTAAAAAAACTAACGAAATACATTTTTAAATTCCAAAGTCCTAATTTGTTTACTTAAATAACAAAGATTATTTGAATATATTTTCACAAAATGAACCTATACACACTTTTTAAGGAAATAATATGTACAAAATTATAGCAAAATTTTTAATTTCGAGGAATCAATATCTTTGAAGGATAGAAAACTCACCGCTTGCGCTTCTTCTTGCCACGCGTCTTGCGAGGCGGCGGACGATGATCCGATTCGCAGCCATCGCTGCTGGAGCTGAACTCATCATCCATCAGTGTGTTCCGTATGCGGGGACGCAGACTTCGTGCATCCTCCGAGCTAGTCGAAGTCGTCTCCGACTCGGTGCTGGTGTCAATCTCATAGCGACAGCGTCGACTAACCCGATGATTGGTCACTGTGGAATATAATTAGTTTGGACGAGATTAAGATTAAGCAAAAATAAACATTTCAAAGTGTTTATTGATTTAAAAATATAAAACGAACTTCATTTTATTTGAACTGAATAAGAAACTTAAGAAATTCAAAGAATACAATTTTAAAATGAAAAAACGCAAAGTAACTTTTAATTTCTATGATATCTGACTAAATAAATATATGTATTATGAAGAGAATATATATTTTTTGAAGTTATAACCGTATAAGATTCATAGAAATCAACTAAGTAACTTTTATTTTCTATGACTATTTATCTAAATCTTTTTATATTATTTAGAGAGAATTCTTAAAGTTTTTGTATATATTATGTGTGATGTAATATCTGTTGTAAATCGAAAAATAAGTTTCGTATATTGAAGTAATTTGAAAATCTAAAAAGTGCTCAAATCATTTTTTATCTAAAATCGTTTGCAAGTTAAAATGGCGAAGTTTTGAAAAGTACAACTTAAAATTTAAAATCTAAGAATGCAAACATATGTACAATGCTTCCATAATATAAGAGATTCTGATTTGAGGCAGAGGGTCAAATTTTCAATGCTGATTAACTTTGTGTATTTTAATTACAGTCTCTAATTATGTATAAATAAAGTAAGTAAACCCACTATCCATGCAAAGCTGAGGAAGTAATCCCTGGCGACAACGTTGCGGCGTCAATGAGATGCCCAGCCAATTGGGACTAATCTCACCAGCAGCTGCCAATTCCTGCATATGCAATGGCGGCTGCTCACACAATGCATAATTCTCGCCTACCAGCTGGGCTATGGTGAGTATAGCTCGCTCCCGATCTGTGTCCACCAACACGCTGTGCTCCCGGAACTGACAACCCTGCGAAGGAATTAAATAGTATCAGAAATATGGAATTTAGTAAAAGTAGAAAAACTAAATAAAATTCTTACATTTGGTCCCGGCAGCGTTTCATAGCGAAAAGCCTGCTGATTGCAGCAGGCATAGCGTCCAGCTGGCCCGGCAATGCGTCCCTCCACCTCGGGTCCCAGAAAGTTGGGCGGTTCTGGATGATAGCGACACCAGTTCATTTGGTAAACCGGAAAATGCGCTTCACACGAGCAGCAATAGAGATAGTGACAATGTCCCCAGAGTTTCCAGTAGACCTTGCGCCAGGACTTAAGCTCCTTAAACAGTTGCAGCACATAGACATTGAGATCCCAGTTGGTGTCCCTGACATGCGAACTGATCAATTGGCCCCAACGATTGAGTCGTATATTGCTCGGTATACAGTTTACATAGGACTTCATTGTGTTGGTTACACAGCGACAACAGCGGACACAGCGAAAGAGTCCGGAAATGCTGTAGAAATGACCACGCAACACTTCCGCATCCGGTTCACACAAACTTTGAATGAGTTTGGTCCACAAACGTGGCGTAACACGTTCCTTTTTATCCCTAACCATCTCGAGCTCAAGATTGGTAAACATCGCGGCCAGACGACTGACCAGAGCATCATTTAGACACGATAGATTCGTCGATGTGCGCACCACTTCACTCAAATGGGCGTGACAGAAGGCCAGACACTCCAGCAGCAATGGTTCCATTTGCAGAAAGCTGGCCGACACCAAAATGGGCACCACATTGTTACCATCCAGTTGGGGACCAGTCGCCAAGTTGTTGCTCTGTCCCGGCGTCGCCTGCAGCTCCTGACTTTGGGCACTATGCTTGATCCACTTCATCAGCCAGTCAAATATCTGAATGTCACAGTGCACCGATATATCCATCTCTTCCAATCGCTGGCCAGCTGTCACATCCGCAAAATAACCCATCTTGCTGATCAGCAGACTCTGCGGGCAGCTAAAGTCACGGGACGTATTTTTCACCTCATCGCACACGTGTATGACGACCTCGGGTCTTAAAAAAAAACCATATACAGTTAAAATAGCTTGGATACATTTCTTTTCACAAAAATCTGTGAAATATCTTAAGAAAAATAAATAATCTTAAGAAAACATTTTGATGCAGAATTAAATTAGAGATCAAATCATGGCAAAAATGATATTCCGCATTAAAATCGGTTAAGTTTGGAAAATTGGACAGTGTTGACCAAAAAATTTAATTTTTTAAATAATTCCTTTTTTGATGCAGAATTAATTTAGAGACCAAATAATGATCAAAATAATATTCCGCATCAAAATGGGATAAGTTTTGGCCAAGTTAGGGAGGTTCGAAGTTTTTGAAAAAGTGACAAGGGGTAAGTATGGAAAATTGGACAGTGATTACTAAAAAATTTAATTTTTTAAATAATTCCTTTTTGATGCAGAATTAAATTAGAGACCAAATCATGCCAAAAATTATATTCCGCATAAAAATCGGTTAAGTTTTGACAAAGTTAGGATGGTTTGAATTTTTGAAAAAGTGTAGGTATGGAAAATTGGACAGTGAAAAAAGTAATTTCTTAAATTATTAATATTTAAATGCAGAATCAAATTAGAGACCAAATCATGACCAAAAATATATTCCGCATTCAAATTAGTTAAGTTCTAAAAAAGTTATGATAGTTTGAAGAATTTAAAGAAGCATAAAGTGTAAGTATGGAAAATATGATAGATTTCACGATGTATTCTTACATTAACAATTTTATATGTCAAGTACTCTTGACTCTGCATTAGATAACCACGTTTTATTAATTGCTTATTCATAGATATTTCTTATATATGATAAATATTAAAAAGGTGTTAATGCGTCAGTAAAAAAAAGTATAGATTATTTTTACATCAGTAAGTTCTGTAAAGTGATATTGCATGTTCAAAAGTCGACACGTCGATGTTAATCGATGCTTTACATTACTTGCATCTGGTACAAATTTATTTAACAATGGATTCTAAACAATCTTAATTATAATTCGATGGTAGCATGTGATAAAAGAATCATATTGTCAGCTATATAAGCACATCGAATGCTTTAATCTGACTATATTTGAGTTGCTGAACATCGGTGAAAATGGTTTCGATCTCAATTTTCTCAGGAATATTGTTGTTTTTGTGTGCTAGTTGTGTTGCAAGGGTAAGTTTAATTAAAAAAAAACTATATATGATACTTTAATTTTGTCCTTTAAATAGCGAGCTTGGAAGTATGAATTTCTTGTTGCAAGCGTCAAATCATCGAATGATAATCTTATTAATGCCACTCTATATGTCGATCAATCTTCATTGATTAAAACAAGTTTTTCGGGAATATTTGATCTAAAGGTCGATGTCGATGATACAACTAAGGTGAGTGGTACTCAATTTATAATTGCTTTGGACCTGTAGATTTCTGTATATTTTAAAATAGTTTGAATCAACTGCATATCACAGCGTTACTGGCAGAGAAGATGACTATCGTGAGAATCCCTATAAAGTGCCTGAAGTGACATTATCAGAGTTCATCGATACCTATTACACTGATCTGGTCTATCCAAATTTCGGCTCATGCACGAATTTGCCGAAAATTGAGGGGAAATTTGTGCCACCATTAAAAAAAAATGTCTATACATTTGACCACTGTGAGGTAACTGGGGAAGGCATTCCCGAATTTTTACCATTAGGGTACTATAAACTGATAATACAGTTGCATTCTCCTGAAGCTGAACTTAGTGTTCTTGTCATTTTAAAGATGTCGGCAAGATATGTTTAATTAATACGATAACTGCTCTATAAGATCTATTGATCATTTATTGATCATTTACTCCAATAAAATTGAAATATTTTCTTAGCACCCAGATTGGTCAGTTTGAAGTTATTGAAAAGTAGAAAATAAAGCAGAAAATGAGTGAATACAATTTTTAAACAGAATAAAATCCATTTTGGCAAAGTTATGAGAGTATGAAGTATTTTAAAGTGTCCAGCATAAAGCAATATACAAGAAGTGACTCTTCCTATTTTAATTCTAAATGAAATTAGATGAGTGGTCAATCTTTTTAAATTAAAATCTATTACATTAACTTGATTAATCGACTTATGGCAGTTGCAGTCGCTTCTGCGATAATCGAGTGAATTTTATAAAATAAACACATATTAACAAAATAAGTTCAAAAATTAATTACAGTAGAATCCGATTATAGCGACTTTCAAGGGAGGGTCGTTATACCCGGAAGACTCACTAACGGAAAGGTGGAAAACAATTTTTTTTTGTTTATTTTATGGTTGCCATGTTTTAATATAAAACAAATTAATTTAACTTTGTATGGGGACCAACCAAGCCATCGAGTATACGTCGCAATAACCGGACTGACGCTATAAGCGGATTCGTTAAAACCGGACTCCACTGTATTTTAAATTCGAGACTTACTCCTTTTTCTCCTGACGCGTATGCTTGCTATCCTTGGCGAGCATCAAGGATTTGCGTCGTGCTGTTGAATTCGTTGATCCCTTGCCACTCGGCTCCTTGATCAAGGCACGCACCATGCCATTGGACTCATCCTTGACCTGCTGCTCTCTGGGAGAGCTGACACTGTTGGAGCTTGATGAGCCCAGCTCTGTCATAGACTTAGAAGCCACAACAGCTGTGGAACTGGGCACTGTAAGCACCTCCTGTGCCTTTGACGGTTGTTGTTGTTGTTGTTGCTGTTGCTGTTGTTGCTTGGCCAGCTTGGCGCGTCCATTGTTGGTGAAGGCAACGGGCAACGGCAGTGGACAAATAAAAGACAGCACTGAATCCAAAACGCCCTCATTGATGACATAATCCAACTGTTCGTTTAACTTCGGATGCAATCCACGTCCAGTGTGCACGTGTGAGGAGCGCAATGAGGATTTATGCTCCGTTAGAAGTAGACTACTCCGACTGCTGTTCTCTCGACTGTTGCTGAATCCTCCCACTCCCCCAGCCGCTCCCGCTAAGGTGTGACGATGCGGACGCTTCAATGCCAACAATTCATTAACCAAACGATTTTCCGCCAATGTATTAAAATCGAATTCATCCTTTTTGACATTTCGTTTAGCAACGACACCAGCAGCGCTCTCTGCGGGCGGCACGGGCTCCCGATTGTGCGGTTTAATATCAGCTTTTGCAATCATCTCGTTAACGTGACATGAAAGTTTTAAAAATTCAAGAAAATCATTTAAAGTGATTAGAAAGTCGGAACTCGCCGCTTGCTGATGTTGCTGTTGTTGTTGCTGTTCATCGGAATTTGTATTGGATGCGGCTGTGGCGCCTTCTTCATCATTATTGTTGACTTTTTCCATTTTATTGACCCACTTTTGTTTGAAAATTCGCAAGCGTAAATATTATTTGCAATATTTTCCGTTACTTTGACGACGACGCTGCTTCCTCTTCTCTTTTTTCAATTCATTATGTTGCCACCAGGCATATTTTAATTATTCTTATATATCGATAAATTTAATATGGGTTCTTTTTAATTTATTCATTTAAATTATTTGCTTCGTGAAAATGTAGAAACATAAACATTAAATAGTTACAAGCAGTGGAAGCAAACACGTCCAATATTGAATGCGCGCTTCGTTATTGTATCTATCGATAATATTGGTATTTTGAAAAGTACCGACAGTATTACTTCTTCTTTTTTGCTATTCGCCGAGCTGATAGGCATCAGCATACATACAACCCTGCGCATGCATTCACACAAAATGCTGTCAATTTGACATCTACCTCTTTCTGTTCTTTTCCGGTAACAACGTTCGCAATGGTGGGTGACAAAATGCAAAAACTTGATAAAAAACATTATTTATTATACCAATCACAGCATTTAATGCAACGATATTTAAAATAAAATGTAGCTTAATTTGTGCGGCGCAAATTCGCAGTGACATTTTATTGAGTGCAGTCAAAAAAAGGACTGCAAAAATGGATTGTTTATGTGGTCTAATCTATGTGCGTTTTTTTCTCTAATTCAAACTATAGGGTCGCGTCAGAACCAAGACAATTAAGAAGGCCGCCAAGGTCATCATCGAGAAGTATTACACTCGATTGACCATGGATTTCCACACCAACAAGCGTATCTGCGAGGAGGTGGCCATCATTCCCACCAAGCCCCTCCGCAACAAGATTGCCGGGTAAGTGTTGAATGAATCGTTAAAGTAATTATATTATTAATTGTGTGTATTAACAATTTCAGTTATGTTACCCATTTGATGGGCCGCCTGCGTCACTCCCAGGTGCGCGGCATTTCCATCAAGCTGCAAGAAGAGGAGCGCGAGCGTCGTGACAACTATGTTCCAGCTGTCTCTGCTCTGGAGCAGGACATCATCGAGGTCGATGCCGATACCAAGGAGATGTTGAAGCTGTTGGATTTCCACAACATTCGTGGCCTTCAACTCACCACGCCCAACACTAACAACTTTGGACGTCGCAATTAGGTTTTAATCGAAAATGGACTTTAGATGCTGTCTTTTTTGCTACACATGAAATAACAAACAAAAGATTGCTTTGCATGTCAAGCACAATAAACATCGTGCGTGTAATGCAAAACTAGAAACCATAATTGTCTTGTTTATCATATAAAAAACCCCCTTTCGACGTGATAGTGAGTGTGACGAAAGTAACAATAATATGCTTACTTTGGAATAAGAAACTGGGAATGTTATGCATACAAACAAAAAAAAACCCAAAAACGCAAGACATTAGTTTTTCACTTCAGCCAGGATTCATCTTCAAGCTGCTCTAAGTTTGTATCCCTTTTTTTTAATTGTTCATCAAGTTCAAATGCGCTTAGAAAGCAACTTCAAATTGGAAACTTCAAATTATGAAAACCAAATATAGAAAGCAAGAATTTGCATCATGAATTACAAAAATCGTTATGCTCAAAAATAGCGATTTTATAAACTATTTTCCACTGGCTTTTGAACTCTTCCCATTTTTAAGTTTTTGGGATTAAATTTCATTATTAAAAGGGAGCCTTTGTACATGGGTATTGTTCTTAATTTTTTTCTACATCAATTCTGATTTAGCTTGCTTTTCATTCTGACTTCGAATAAGGTACCAAAACTAAACCTGGGGAACTGAATCTAGTGTATAAAAATATTCCAATTTCAAAAGTGTTTCGTATTATTCTATGTCGAAACAGGTGTTTACAAATTTCCAAATAATTTGATTATAGTGAAGAAAAGAAATCCCACTTGGTTTATTTTCATTTTAATGAAAAATACTGTAGACATGCACGTACATATGGTATATAAATCGTATGCAATCCATAAATAAATGGGTTTGCTGTTTTATACAATGTTACTACGACGATATATAAAAGATATTCTCTACAAGTGCACAATATGTAAATCTAAGTGTGTACACGTATATATAATTATGTATGTATATAGAAATATTGCTAATTTACTTCAAAACATTTCGCAGAAAAGGCTTTTCTTGTTTACAAATCAATTAAAAATAAAAAGATTCTCAGATGAAGTGTATACAAGATATAAATATGAAATTCTTACAAAATATAGAACAGTTTATTGAATGTTTTGCATCATTCAATCAAAAATCGAGTTTTTTGTGATATGACAGTCTTGAAGTAAACGAGCTATATGTATATGGTATCTATGGAAAATTATATATGTTTATACGTTGTCAGCTGTCTGATCTTGATTGGGTCTGCGCACTGGATTACGCAAGACCAGCTCCGAATCCTCCGATATGATGGGCAATGCATGAACCCAATGATAATTGATCAAATGACTAATGCTGTCAAAGATGCGATCTTTGGTGCGCACCACACCTTCCGGATCGATGAGCAGCAGATGCTTGGGTGTCTTTCCCTCCAAGCCAGTGAGCACATATTGACCACGTTTACCCTGTGATTCACGTACCAAGAAGTCACCATCCTGCTGCAAGAGTCGCTCAGCAATTGGTCGCGAGATGGCGGCATGGAACCAGATTTCGGCAGTGAGCGGACACTGTGGTCCATCGAAGACATCGCGCACAGAGGCGGTGGCAGCTGGCACGTTAGCGGCCTGTAGTGGATCAAAGTTGCCTAGGGCCAGTTTGTTGGTGGTTTGATCGGGTGGCGGGGAATTTAGATCTATAAGATTGCTGCTCAAACGATCACGGGGTTTCTTCAGATTCAACTGTGCCACACGCGGTGCATGTGGATGCAATGGCAGCTGCGACCCCTCGCAGGGCAAATCCGGTGGCAGCTTGTTGGGTAAATCATTATAATACTCTTTGACATTCTCCTTGCAGCTCTGATTAATGCTATCCGTCGTCGTTGGCTGATCATTTAACTTATTTAAGGCGTTAAAACGCAAGACAAACGCTTTGCCAATGGTGACAATCAAATCTTCGCTCTGCCCGCCAGCGCATTCCAGCACATAACATGCCCGCCACTCGTCTCCCTCTCTCTTGGCAATGTAAGCGAGAAAGTCAAGCGTATCATTATCGCCACCGGAAGCAAAGGAAATTCTCGGCATATTATGATTGGCAATCACTTCGCCCGTGTCCACATTGCTCAGTGTTAACGCACGACTCGAGACATTGATTATGATATTTGTACCCGCATGCTGCATAGTCGGACGATCCGATATAAAGTTGTAAAGCTTTTTATCCAATCTTCGTTTGCTCGCTGACTTTAAACCAGCTGCTTCACACACACGATTAATGCACTCGCTAAAAAATTAGATATATACATTTTCATTTCTATTTACTTTTATTTTCATTACTCATACCGCGCTAGCTGTGTGCGTGTTTCAAAGTCCAGCGATTTCATTGAGGTCTTGACCTCAACGCAACCCGTGTAACGTACATTGAATGTTACGCCCTTTTCCAATATCACATCGTCCGGATATATGCAACCATCACTGTTGGCATTTGATGCTGTCCCACAATTGCCGTTGCTGTTGCCGGCATCGCCGCCGCCATTCCGTGGCATTTCGTTTGTGTATGCGTATTTTGTGCGTCCTTTTTGCGTCCTTTGTTTTGTGTAGAGTTGTTTAGTTTGCTGCTATGATTCAGTGTTGCGTTTGGAATAAGTTCAGTGTTGTCAACGTTTTAGAGAAAAAAATAACTGTTTCTTTAAGTCTTCCGGAAAATAGCTGAAATTGCTACGCAAAATAGCTAAAAACTGAGCAAACCATTTTTAAATGATTTAATTGTATTATGTTTTAAGTAATTTGTACGAAGGTACTTTGTGGCCATTACATTTCAAGATAGCAGCAGCTATCGAATTTTTTCTTAGCTTAATTTCACTTGAGCCTTTAATTTTAAATTTTAACGCGGACAAACAAATATTTAAAGCAAAACAACCGAATATATAATAAAAGTAGCGGGATTTCCAACGAAAAGCAATTTAAACCTAGGCCATCAATCGAACTTTGAATATAAAGTAGCTATAAATAGCTAAGTTGACAACAGTGCTCCCCCTACATTTATTTCTGGCTCATTTTTATTAATGTGACCAACAAAATGTTTATCGGCCGACCACCAACGTCTTCAGTCGGTCTATCGGCCAAACACAACAGCTGTTATGGGCGCCGCTCTGATTCGCTTGTTGCTAGTTAAAGCTTGTGGCAAGTTAAAGCTCTAACAAAAAGCTTATATCTTATTAGACACTCGTGGATACAACAACGTTTGGACGGACGCTTCGTGGTGCGTGTCGGTTTTCTTGTGTGTCTTCAAGCGGCGCATTATACATACACAGTTGTACTTGAACACAAAAAATAAAAGGTTGACTGTAGTTAACGCCGTCATCTTTAATTAATAATATATAAATAACGGTATTACCAAATAGCGAAATCGGCTAAAATCTCAATACCATTACAGGCAAGAATGAGAGACTCTAGACAACATCAAGTTGTTTAAGAAAAATACACAAACATTTTTTGTGATGTGTGATTAGAAAAGAAATATTAGAAACAATTTTTATTTTGGCTAGAGATATAAAATTTACAATCGATAAAATACTTACACACAGCATACAAATCTTGATGAGCAACATCTCCGCACCGCAACTGAGTTACAGTTGCATCCTATAGAACAGCAACAACAAGAACGCGAATCTTTGCAACGGTTACGCCAACACCAATTGGAATCTTATTGGAACGCCAAACGCATCGGCGAAACTATCAAATAAAATATATTAAATAAAATCAACGTATTTGCTGTTTATTATTGTTTTGGTAAGTTGCAATTTTCTCAAGTTATCAAACTTTCTGTTTTCTGTTGTTGCTAGTTTCTTCACTTCAACTAACCGTAGGGGTACTCCTGAATCTGAATCACATTTGTTTTTAATTATATTTTTATTTGATATGTGCAGAGTGACTCAACCAGTAAGGAAACCTCTGGTCACTTTAAAAGTTGTCAAATAATCTGTTGTAAGGCTTATTTTTCGATTAGATTGTAATTTGAGTATTGGTGTCATCGTTCACTTCGAGAACTTCATTTGGTCCTACTTGTTGTTTACTTAAAATATCTTATAATTTTAATATGTTTGAAATTAAAATAACTATAAAAAGATAAGTAAATCTGTTTCAGGAATACCTCTGCTTGCCTGTGTTTGAGTGTGTGTGTGTGCTTGCATTTGTGTAGTTGTTGCCATTTTGGTTGTGGCTCAGTGAGCATAAAATCCATTTTATACGTCATTATCAGGCTAAAACACATTTGGCTCTATAGGCCTGGAATGAAATGTGTGCGTGAGTCATTTGCATGACACTTGAAAGCGGCTGTCCCGCGGTGTCTCAAGCAGGTATACACACACACACCCACAAACCTACATAAGAATAAAATATAATTATGTTTACACGCAGTTTTGTTGTTGTTGGTGATCTCATCGTTGTCTGTGCCTTCCTCTAATTGCGGTTTTATACACCCAACGGGTTCAGACATTTCATTTGGCCTTAACTCACGCCTCTGTCGCTTTAACTTTTATACAGCAGCCGCAACGCTCCCAATATGGCTATAACTAAAGCAGACCGATGACGTTTAACCCTCATACAAAATGACAACAAAATCACACCGGTTATCGATAACACCCACGCAACTGCGGCCTTGTCGCTGTACTAGTTTGTTTGACTAAACACTGTTTGAAGCAATAATTGCTTAATTGCTTGTTGTGTTTTTTGGTATTATTTAAGTTTAGAAAGTGTGCCCAAACGGCTTTAACCTTCGTTCCAGTTTCCAGTTGTAGAAAATAAAGCACAACGAACTCTCGCTCATATTTTATGCTGGGATGATAGTGATGACTACAGTGGCCAATTTAGCTATTTTATAGCACGCTCTGGTAATTTTCATAGATGTTTGCTTGAAACATTTTGAGATAGATATCGTTTGTTTTTTAATATATTTTGGCTATCGCTTGCTAATATTAATATTAGTTTGGCCTGACAGTTGGGTAAGGCAATGTTGACTAGCACTGTATGAAAAAGAAAATACTAAAATCGACGCTTTATATTCCTTCCATTATTTTATAGTTTAACTTTACTATCGCATTTATTGATAACCAAACTATAAACTAATGCACGCACACGTGAACATATTAGAATATATATATGCTTAAAATTAATATGTAGATTTAAATATACTATTGAATCATCTATAACATTCCGTTTGCAATACTAAATTCGCAGAGGTGCTCTCCCTTTCTTATCCTCCCCCTATTCATGGCCTTGCTGAGAGAGTGACAATGGCATCTCTCTCCTGGTCTCTCGCATCAGCTGTTCAAAGTCCGTTATGTAATACTGGGCGCGTCTGTAGACTTCTGGTCGCACCACGTTGCCGCCATAGCCAATGAAATTGTTAGCTGGTGGCACAGCCTCCAAATCGGTGGCACCATCACCAATCATTGTAATCAAAGCACCATCTATTGCCAGACGTTTCCTTATCATGCCAATGGCCTCAGCTTTGCCGCCAGATCGAGATGTGGGTTGTGTGATATCAAAGCTATCGTAATCGCCATTGTAATCAAACAACATTTTGTTGGCATACATGTGAGTTAGGGGAATGTCCAATTCGGTGGCCACGGGCGCTATCAGACAATCAAAGCCACCTGAGATGAGAAACACCTGCTTGCCGTCCGCCTTCAGTTGAGCCACAAAACGCTTTACATTCCGACTCAGTGTGCTGGGACGTTGTTTAATAAAATCATGCACCTGCTGTTGGGTGGGACGTATGATATTTAAACGTATCTTGAGTGCATCCTGAAAGGACATGCTGCCGCCCATTGCCTCCTTGGTCACGCGTGCCACCTCGCTGCCCTTGCCACAGAATTCGGCGAGCTCATCGATGCCCTCCTCACAGATGACCGTGGAATCGACATCGAAGCAGACAACATGTGTTTGTTGCATGATCTTTGCTGCCAGCAGCGGTTGCTTGGGAGGATTTGTTACGGTTGTTGTGGTAGCCACACACTTGCCATTGGCCAATGCGGCATTCAATTGCTTGGCAAGCAGCGTTGCCGTTGCTGTTGCCGTGGCACAGTTATTTGTGGCACTGGTGGCACTTGGCCGGGCCATGCTCAAAACGGAACTGCTCATGTTGCACGTAAAGTTTGTTCTTCTCTCTTTATAATCTATCGAAATCACGTTAAAGCTCCTGTTAACTGGAACTCTCTTTGGTATCGCAATTACGTAAAAGCTCCTGGTTGTCAACTGAAACTCACGTTGTTCGCTCTTTGGAATCTTTAAATACGTAAAACGCAGCTGCTCTACGTTTTGTTGCTTTGTTCGCCCAATGAATTTTTCCGTTGTAAATGATTGTTGTTGTTTTATTTTGTGTATATCAGTTTTGGTTTCTCTTTTTTTAGTTGTCTCTATTTCGCACACGCGCGTTTCGTTCCTCTCAGCTGTTTTTTGTTTTGGATTCGAGACTTGTGTCAGCTTGACATCGAAATAAAATTTTTCATTTGAAATTTTAAAAGGACTGAATGATCTGAACGCGTGAACTGGCGATTTACAACTGATTTCCCACTAGTTGCCGCACGGCCCTTATAAGAAAATGCGACCAACTAATACAAGTGCACCGACGCTTCAATTTACTCGTTTGCGCGCTCTCTCTCTCTCACAGCAGACAGACGAATTGTCGCGACGCGTCACGACGCTGACCAGCGCATTGTTTGTGCATGTGTGCGTGTGTTCTGTGTCTGTAAAACGATCATACGATAACTGGCAATTACAAGTGTGGCTGCGTGTGTGTTTGCTTACTCTTACATTTATATGGCTCCTCTCTTCTTAACGATAAACAGTTGTCTTAGATATCAATATCGAAACTACGCCGACTGTTAACTCACCTACTCTACACTGTTTGTTAAAATATACATATGTACCTTATGTGTCTGTGGGAGAAGCTTTGCACCCATTTATTAATTTTATGCTGTGAGAGCGAGATGCCAAAACGATTAATAAAATTTTGAAGTGCTCCGCAAAACCGGATATAACCAGTTTGTAGACCTATTGATGTCGTCGCTTATCACAAGCACGCTTATAAAACATAATTCAACTGAATTTGCGATCAGTCGCCAAAAAAATCATACTATTATGTCTGGCTGGTTTAATCTATAAAAAAACCTTGTGAACTCGTGTTTGTTTTTACTTTTGGTTAATTTTTTGGAAAGCGGAATAGTGTTTTCTTATCAGTAGATAAACAATGTACCGCAAATTTCATCGTCAAGCTGATCGGCAACAAGTTTAATTCTTTGTTTTTTTCTTTATGCATTACGTGAGAAATTACAAACTTGTGCATGCACTTGCAGTGTGTCAAGTAATTGTTTTGACAAAGAAATATAACCCCATTACATGCATACATATAGATATGTAAATATATATATTATTATAGATTGTTTTCGTTCTTAGAGCAAGTTGAACAATAAAGTTAAGTAAATAACAGTATCAGTACAATTAAAATGATTCACAGCTTTTTTAAACACTTGACATTTAATCAGCTATATTGCAACTAAACTAAAAGATATCTAACGCAGGTTGTTAGCATTAGGACTTTAATATAAAAAATACAAAATCATTTATTAATTGATTGATTTTTTACATTTGTAGGAACGTATTTTTAAAATAGATTCTTCTGGAAAATTTGTTTTTTTTTTTGTCAAAACATTTACTTGACATACTGTGCAAACTGTGTGTGTGTGCTTCAGATCTAAGCGTGCTTTTAAATGCAGATAAATTGCAATCTCACGTTACGGCTTACGTCAAGACGTAACGACATATTCAGTGACAACTGACTTCTAGTTTTCATACTCTTTCTCTCTTCCTCTTCTGCTCTTCCTTCCACAAAGATAAATTAACGTGTGGCGCGTGCAAGTAAACAAACAACAACAACTACATGTATAGAAAATGCAATTGCACTCGCTGTGGTTTTGCTGTTGGTGTTATTTTTTTTGTTATTGTCGTTGTTGTTGTATAGGAATAACAAGTTGTTTTGATCATTGTTCGGCTCGTTTCGGTTGCGAGGCGTGTACAACAACAAAAACAACAGCAACAACCGCAAAAGTATTTCATTGCCATAATGCACTTTTATTTTATTTGTTCCATTCTACCATCGATAACGATAAAACCATTGCGTGCATATTGAAAGCTTAAAAGCTAATTGCTTTGATTGAACAAAGTCGTTAGCTATTTAGTTTTAATTATTGCTCACTTTGTTCCCTCTCTTCTTAGTCGCATTGCACCTAACAAACAGCTGTCAGAATTTCAACAACACCGGTTGTTGGGCGTCAATTTTTTCCCTTACCTTGGCAACAACTTTCTTGGCTTTTATCGATTGACCTTGTTGCTGCATAAATTTCGACTGAAGTCCGCTTTTCGTGACAGAATAGAACCAGGCTCCCTATACATATATGGTCTTAAGTACAGTTTGAGTATATATGGCAAAATGTCAGTTGTATATATATTTATTGCCCTGGGGCCAAACACACGTTCGATATGTAGTAGGAGATTCAGAATAAATTAGAATTGTGTCGCTTCGTCCTCCTTAATCAGTTCAAAAGAACGCGTCACAAAATTAACTGTCTTAAATTAAACGTTTGAACTTGTTCAACAAAATTAACTAATAAGCTCAACTCTAGTTACAAATTGCAATTGGAAAAGCATTTCGAATTTATGTGGGACAGTTTTTTTCGACGCTTACACTATTTGTTTATTAATGACACACCCTCAAGTAATATAAAAGAGGGGCATTCCCTACCCATGAGTTGTTTTTGTCGGTAGCCGCAGCTTAATCAGATGATAGACTGGAAAAATTATTGTAATCCAGACTAAAGGTCGTGTAATTTCTATACATATACATATAATTTCATCATGTGCGCCTGCAATAATTAATACAAAAATATTATGATGCGTGTTATTACATATTTTGAAAGTGATCATCTTGAAATTGATTACTGATTATTTTGAATTGATTTGTTTTCGTTGTCAAGCGTTTTGTTTCCAACTGCAATTTCTGCTGATTAACTGTAAAATTGTTTAGGCTTTGATCGCGCATATACATACATATTTATAAACATAACGCCCTCTCGCTTGCACTCGTTGACGCCTGTTGTCTACACGCGATGCCAACTCCTTTGATAACTCTCTCACGCTCTTTCACTTGACACATTTACAATAGCTTCCATGTGTGAGTGTATATATGTGTATGTGCGTGAAAAGAAAGCAACAAGAAGTGCAGCTTGCATATAAGCTCTTGCCCCCACTTCCACTCCCTCTCCTTAAGCGCATCGTTGCGCTTCTTTTTGGTCTGGTTGTTGTTTGTGTTTTGGATCATGCGCTTTGGCTTATAAAACAGTTATAAAGCTCATTGTGGTGTGAGATTATTGCAACGTCAACAGTTTGCTGCTGGGTAAATAAACAACAACAATAAGAAGAAGAAAAATGAAAACAGCAACAACAACAATGGCACTTTGCTGGGGGGCAACAACAAGAACAATGTAAGCACGTCATTTGTGCGCTGTTGCTATCGCATTTTGACATTCGAACTAAGCGTGCAGCGCTGCTAACGTCGACTGCAAGCTTTACCCGTTGTTTAACTTTTCCGCTGACAAAACTACTCAAAATAGCAGGAGGGAAAAAGTTTTTTACTTTTACATGTGCTCGAAATGATTGCCACGCCCCCTTTCCCTCCCCGGCCCCAAACAAATGTAATTACAAAAGCGCTTATCGTTCTGTTTCTTCTTCTGTCGGCGTCAGTTCGTTGCACTCGCAAATTAACAACTATTAAACTATGAGGAGTATTGTGTAACCGCAATCTGTGCCAGTTCCCATTCCCCTCCTTCCTCTTCCCCTTTTTAGATCTCATCATACACAAGTTTAATGACACGATAACACACGCATATTGCATGGTTATAGTTATCGGCTTAAATGATGATTTGCAAGTTGACCTACCTGGTGGTTGGCAACGCTGCAAGACATAATAAAAGCCTTCTAGTATTACTATTGAACCCTGTACTTAAGAAATGCGAAGAGTCTGCTATTTTTTTTTTTTGTGGAAATATGCACTAAAAATTTCAGCACGATCGAATGATAAACAATTTTGAAAGCTATTTACGCAACATCGAACCTAAAGAAATTAATAAAAAGAAAGCAAGCACTTTCTCTAAGCAAAATAAGCACAGGGTCTTTCGCAGTCGTGTTCTCTGTAAACTCAAGACTTTCTTACTAAATGTTATGCCATTTTTTTTTTACTTTTACACGTGTTTTATACAACTGCTGATTCATTGAACGGCAACAACAAATAAGTAAATTGCATGTGCATCGATTCCCACACAGTGTCGCACCCAAATTGGAAAGAGACAAACAACAACAACACCAACAACAATAAGCTGATAATAAAATTGAGCTCATCAGCGCGCCTTTATTGCAATGCTCTATTTAATTGGAATTCGCTATTCTCAATTTCTTTTTTATTTTTTGCAGTTGTTTCAAACGTTAGATCATCATCATCATCAAGAGCAACAACAATTATGGTGGATTTCCGTTTCGACATTAAACCGCTGTTTCCGCAGCCAATTATCAAAGTGGCATCCAATCTTTTGCCGCACACCTTTCGAGGTGATCGGCGTCAGTGTTTGTGAGTATTGAAACTGTACGCGGGCCTCTCAATCCCTAACCTAAATTTATATATTTACTTAGCATCAGTCAAAAAAAGAGAATTTTTATTTAAAATAAAATTCAAATGCATGAGTTGACAAATAAATATCAACGGCCCTTTTATATAGTATAGTAGATTTTAATATTATTTTTTTGTTCTAAAAAAAAGTACAAAAGTTTTCAAATTAATTTCAAGGGCTCAATTTTTTTTAAATTTTGTCGATAATCATATTTTCCTTTTAAATATATAACGAGATCTCAATTAGACTTTGACAAATGGGCCTAAATGAGATACGATTGTCAATATTTAACTGTAAAGCTTAAAAATCTGATCAATAACCGTTACAATTTCCACACTCAATGCACCCAGAGATGCCACCTCAAAGATGTCCGAGATAATAGATCAGTTGGGTCAGTTATCGGCCGTATCGCAGGGTCTCAGCAAACCGGTGACAACCGCTCAACGCTTAAGGATGTCAGAGAATCAAACAATCTATCTGTTAGCGGATCCCGATGCGGGTAACAAGTAAGGAATGCCATATTCATTTTCCCGCTTAAAAACAAATCGTAATAATGAAATGTTTTTCTTGCAGCGGCGTTGTCACTGGCCTACTCAAAGTGGGCACCAAAGATCTCTATTTGTTTGATGAAAAGGGTCAGACCCGCAAAATGGAGCAATCTCCATCAATTTTGGACTTTTATGTGCACGAGTCGCGACAACGTGCCGGATTAGGAAAGCGTCTATTTGAAACCATGTTGAGTGAGGAGCAATGGACGCCACTTAAATGCTCGGTCGATCGACCTTCAGAGAAGCTATTGGCATTTTTGGGCAAACATTATGGTCTGGTACGCACCATTCCCCAAGCAAATAATTTTGTGCTCTACGAGGGTTTCTTTAACGATACGGCCAATGGTTCTAGAAATGGACATGACGACAGAAAGAATGGCATGCATATTACAAACAGGTGAGTTTCTTTCAGTGTTGTCACTGTTTTCGACAATTCTTGAACGTTCAAATCAAAAAAATATTCCAAATATTCGAAAAACGGCTTAAAAAAATTATATAAAGTAACTCGCAAAACACAAGCTAAATTTTATGACTTAGTTGGTTTTTCTAACTGATTAAAAGCTAAATTGACTTAAAAAGAGCTATATTTTGTTTGAGGAAAATAAGATGTCCTGACAACACTAGCAAGATAACTTTACTTTCCTTACCTGGCCAAGCGGTAAAAGAGTTTGCAGTTGTTTTTAATTAAGGTATTGCGCCTTTTGCAGGAAACATTTCACTTGGCTTAGTTGCCCATTTCTTTCATTGTGGTCGCCATTTGCATATCGCACACGCAAACATCCTGAAAGCAAGTCGTTTGTTTTGTTTGTTTTTTTCGTTTTGGCTCGTGTGTGTGTATGAGTGTTGTGTGGGCGTGTACGTGTGCGATAAAATTGATCGCCTGCGGAAAGCGTACTTATCGATAAATAAAGTGAAAAGAAAACTGCATGCTATTAATTATGGTGACCTGTTGCTTGTTTATGTACATACATATATCGATATAATCATTAAACTAACTGATGCGTTTTCAACACTAGCAAATCATTTTACTAATGCAATATTGTGTTGAATTTGATTAAGGTAAATTTAGGTGAATAGTTTACCGGCAAAGTTAAGTTGAATATGTATGCTTGTGACTGAGGTGAATTTATCAATAACTTGACATATGCATGGTGAAATTATTAACAGAGCTACCAATACGGTACATTACATAACTTTTCTACTGTCAAAAGAAGTGCTGATAAATGTACAGCTTTAATAAGAAAGTGACTAATTTAATATTGTATTTAATATACGAATAATGTTAACTATTTTCCATTCACATGTTGCGCCTACTAACGATAACAATAATCAACAAATCAACAACTACCCACATCAATCAATCAATCAATCAAACAATCGATCAATCAAGTCCTAACACACAACTCTTTGGTGCTACTTATTTGGGCGATGAGGCTAACAAACGCGGCGGACGACGCGACAGCAATGGACAACAACCATCGTCGTTGTTGCATCAAATAACACAGATCTCACCAAATGGACGATATGGTGCACCACGTCCCACATGCAGCATGGCTGAGGTACTCAAACATTATACTTAAAGTTTAAACAAAATGCAAAAAAATGATCGTTACAATTTATATGTGTTTCAACTTTGATATTTCATTGTTGTTCAGCCAAATTTTCAACAATATAGCTGTGAATATTTATTGATTTGTTCTATCAACGAATAAAAATATATATAATCATAGTGTGCCCTGACCCAACAAATTTCTCAAAGTTCGTTTGGAATCTCGAGAAAGATTTCAGTTCAACTTTGTAATTTACACAACTCACACCTTCAACATTTTTGTTTTACTTCTGAACAAAAACACAAATTAATTATTAATTTTTGTGTGTGCTTTCCAATTCCTGTGTACATAAATTACTTGAGAGAAGAAAAAAAACCAAAGTGTCGCCCAAAAGTAAAAAGTTATATATTTGATTTCGTCGCGTTTTTTTTGTGCCAAAAAAGAAATATAATAAAAATAAATATATTTCGAGTTTTAGCTTTAATTAATTGAAGTATTATGGATCAAAAACGTGGAAATGCGGCGGTCACACGCCAAGGTGCCTCCAAGACGAGCGTCAACGTAAGTTGTGAAGTGTAGTGTTGTGTTGTGTAGTGTTTAAACTCTTCTTTTCTACGTGTTTTAGTCACGTCATGTGGGTAGCAACGTGGCCCGTAAATACGGCAGCGAGGTTAGCTTGACACCGAGTCAGGCTAAGCAGAATGCGGAAAATGTAAGCCGAGTTTATAACTCTCCTGTCTATTATATATCCGTTTTTAATTTAATTTAAAAATTGCAACTTTGTGCGAAGCAGTCCACGCTAGTGACAAAATTTAAAAATAAATATTTTAAATTTAAAATTAATTAAAATTGAAATACGAATCAGATTTGATTCTATGCAATTTTTCAAGAATCACGGCTATATAATGGAGAATTATAGCAATTGCTGATAGTCTAGTTATTAAGATATCCTTTCAATAGCCGCGCAAGAGTCCTTTGGATGCATTGAGTCGTTTAAATCATCGTCAGGATCCGTTTCAACGTCGCTCCGGATTGCAGGATGTGGATGACAGTTTCTTGGCAACAAATGCATTTGTGCGTCCTTCGCGTGTGCGTCACACTGGCTTAGATGGCGGCAACCAGGCGCCAAGCAATGCAGCCGTTGCGCCACTACGTGTGACAGCGGGCCAGGAGGCGCAGTACCAACAGCAGCAGCAGCAACTACAGCAGCAGCAGCAGCAACAACAACAGTTGCCAGCACAGTCTGTGCAGATGGCACAGCAAGCAATGCAGCCTCCAGTGGCAAACATGTCAACAACACAGATGCCACAGCAGCAACAGACGCCGGCAGCACAACAGCAACAACAGCAGCAACAGTTGCCGCCAGCTGTCCAACAACAGCAACCACAGCAATACGTGGCGCCACCAGCAGCCGGACAACCTACGCGACATGAACCTCATCCCAGTGGACGCGCTCATGTGCAACATCAGCAACAGTTGCAACAACAGGCTGCCTACGAGCAGCAGTCGCAACAGGAGGCGGCACAAGCTCCAGCTCCCATTCAGGCCCAGCCGCCAGCACAAATATCACCACGCAAATTCCAACAGCAGCAGCAACAACAGCAGCCAACACAACAGGGATATGTAAATGTTGCAACAACTGAAGAATTCTTTTAAAAATAATGCAATTCTAATAATTCTACTACGCAGCCTGCACAACCTTCAGCTGCTGGCGGTGCCCCGCCCTCTGCCGAGATGTGCACCACTTGTCCCAATTGCCAGACGACCATTTATCTGGTGCGCACTCCCGAAATGGGGCACGGCGATGGTGGCATGCCACTGTAATAAACAACAACAGTTATCAAGAAAATTTATATGAAAGAAATCCTCGCTAGAAAATTCTTTGGCACGCAAAATTCAACGAACCACTAAAATTGAATTTCGGGTGTGTGTGTGTATATATATTATGGTGTATAATTTCATTGCATTTCTGTGTATCAACCATTTATAATGTATACCAAATTTGTCGTAATTTCTGAAAAAAAACCGGCAACACACTTCCCAAAAATTCTACATCAATAGAACTCGAAATCGAAATATAAAATTTTAATTTATTTAAATAAAAATATAACAAACAAATTAAAAGTCAAATAATCTACAGATTATTCTGCAGATGAAATAATGTTTAAAATGTTTTTCATAATAAAAATCGGGTGTCCGATTTTTTAATAGTAAATAACGTAAAATATTCTGGAAGAAATTTATATATTACAAAGGAAAACATTAATAAATTTGTCTTAAAACGGAAAGCATTTTATCTTCTGACAAAATCGGCTTACGATTTTCGCCAAGGGTGTGATTTTTGTGCCATTCTTACAGTGGGTCATCCCCTAAAGGCCCAAACTCTCCCTTTTTCTCTTTAGTAACTGCCCTTCACCGGTCTTTTCACCCCTTCCCAGCTCTAGTTGGCTGCGTGCCAAGGGGCTGTTTTGAGGGCGACTCGTGTGGAAAATAAAACTTCGCTTGACACTTGCACTAGATTCAAGACGGGGCTTTGGGTAGGGGTATGCACTAAATATAAACCTTAATTAAGCCTACTGTGATTTAATCGGGCAACATTTGGGCAATCAATAAAACAACTTATTTACAAATGTGTGTATGTATAATTTGTGGTTAAGCCTAAAAAAATAAATAAAGAAACTGAAATCCTCTAATGTATTCTTCAGTTTTGCTTAAGAATATTATTTTCTTGCTCAAATTTAATCCATAAAACAACATTTTGTTAAATTTGTTGTTGCATTTAAAAATTAAAACAATAAATGCTCTCAATATAGTCTTCTTTGATATAATTCTGCTTAATTTGGGACACATTTGGGTAATCTACAAAACTAACTTAAGCTAAAAAATAAAAACTTAAGAGTTGAATACCCTTAATGCAAACTAAAATTCTTTTTAGTATACACATAAACTAGATCTTAACTAAGCCAAAAATAGAAAAAATATCTATAATATTTGCATTTTCATTTATCTCTTTGTCCAACCCTCGTGCAGATAATTCACGCTGGCAGCGCCAATTCCAACAAGGGAGGGGGGAGGTGGAGGCGGCGCAGAATCGAGCAGGTAACGGCTTTTTGCCACCCCTTATTTCCTCACTCTCTCTCTCTTTCTTCGTTATCCCCCGTTTACTGACACCCTGCAAATGCATATTATTATTTTGTGTATTGTTTTCTTTTTCATTTGGTTTAATTTCTTTTGTTGTCTTTCAGAATCAAATAATTACGCATACGCACAATTGGCTGCCAAAAAAACAAAAAAAATCAACTAAATAATTGTACAAAGAGCTTTGTTTATTATAGTGAAATATTGATAATTTAAAAATAATAATAAAAATGAGAATTTACTTAATTAATGCATATGAAGAGGAAGCTGCACTCACACACCATCACAAAGACACACACACACACACGGCAATTGGAACCGTTACCTGACAATTGTGATTACATTTATACACAACTTTTAATTTAATTTTATTTTGTCTAATTTATATTCATTTGTCGTGCAATAAAATCGAAATTAAACAAGAAATCACTTTTCAATTTGTTTGCACACTGTTGCCAACTTAGCTATTTTATTTATTTTTAGCTATTTTTCATCTCTTAACGTTTTTTTAACAGCGGCAACGGTTTCGAAGCGCTGACCGCACAAATGGAAAATTTACAAGCAAGCGACCCATCGCATGGCGTCGATCATCATCGTTTTCAATATCATCATCATGTGGAGCCAGAGCTAGAGCTAGAGCCCGAACCAGAGCCAGAGCAACAATTAGAGCCTGAGTCGGAACCAGAGCCGGAACCGGAACCAGAACCTGTACAGTTGAAATCTCAGACTCCAACTCCGCCCACTATGCGTTCGCCAGAGAGAGCTGAGAGCATTGTGGGCGATAATCGAAGAGCGCCAGCATTTCAGCTGAGCAAGCAGCACACTGGAATGAAGAATCGTTCCTTTGGCGTTGGCATGGCTGTTATGCCCAGCAGCAAGATGGAGTTTAATCAACAGGAGCGTGAGGATTTCGGTGTGGTGAAAATTAATCGTCCATTGGGCAATGAAATTATCTCGCCCGGTCAGGATAACACAGATGCCATGTCCACGGTGTCGTCTGCGGGCGGCTTAACCGATCAGGGCTACAATGATCTTAAGTTTTATCACAATAAATTGTGGTAAACTACATACATACACGTACTATATCAAATCTAATAACAATAATTATCAAGTAGCAATATTTGCTAACATGAATCAGCATATAACATATGTAGCTAATAAGTTACTTATATACATATATATTAACAAACCCAAAATACAGACACAAAACGGTTCCTCGTGTGCTTTAGTTAACTACATATTTTTGTTGTACGCTTTTGTAGTATTAATTTTTGTTAATTTGTTCATTTGTTACACTCACGCACTTTAACAGCGCAGTTTAAAATGTTAGTCAGCAACATAAAAACAGTCTGTAGATCAATTCAATTAAAGGAAAATTAAAGTATGTAATTCAAACAATTGTGCGTATCTTCCATTGCAGCAAACGCGATTATTACGAGCAAATCTATAGCGAATATATGCTATAAGCGGGCCCATTCAACAATATCAACCAAATTAAATTACTATTATACATACAATACTTATATGTAATCTCTGTAACATTAAGATTAAGCATTGCAATGATAACAGTCAAAAATAAAGTCAACTTTCGATTCTATTTATATGTCAAGCACAAGCCGCATTGGCTTTCCATTTAATCTGCAATACAAATACACACACAATACACAAATGAAATGGAAAATCATCTATATAGACGGCACGCGCTCGATCTAAGGTGCAGTTTTTATATTTATATAGTATATATAAGTAGAGCTATCGTTGGTGATGCTGCCTATCTAGGAGAGCAGTGGGTAACAGCGATGTTCCTTTTGTATTACATGTAGATAAAGTTGAACCTGCCAAAAAAAAAATGGAAATTAAATAAGCTAAAGATGTAGCGTATTTTACGTTGGGACAACTCACCTGCACAACGCTTGCGGCAGAGATGATATAATGGGTCCATAGCCTTGTGAATTGTCGTAGAGCTCGAATAGTGGGGCGGCAACAAGCTTATAATTTTTTGGCACAGCAAATAGTGCTAGATTTCAGAAAACGATAGAGACAGAATTTATGTATGTAGCAGGTAGCATTCGAAAAATATAAGGAATATATATATTACAATTGAATAATATATGTAGATTACAATCGGTTATACAAAACAAAATTTACATAGAAAGAGATTCGCTGACCGTAAAATACGTATGATATATTAAGGTTTACATTCACAGTTCTTCAGTTAGACTAAGTTCTTAGGTTTCGTTATTTGATGCGCAAAAAAATGACAACTTAATTATCACATTTAGTCTAGGGATATTTGCTTATCAAACGAAGTCTACTAATTGTGGTGATATGAACATAATTTCGATTACCATTAAGAGCAACAATCATAATACATGGTGTGTATGTTTTTGGATGTGCGTGTGTGTGTGTATAATAGTGTAATTGATGATGATGTCAAAGAACAACTAAAACACACAGAATTATATTTGTTGTTTACATAAAACGAATGCTTAAATTATGTTTTTATCATTTGTATTTCTTTTTTTGTCTGCCTAATTTAGTTGCGCTTGCCATGCTCGCAAATCAGCACAACACGCGAGATTTGTGCACATTAGCAAGGACGACAACTGTATATATCGAAACATAGTTTACAATTGGGAATTCACAAAAACTCTGATCTCGACTGCCTGCCCGGATTTATAGTTTATCAAAAAAACTCTCAACAATATAACAAAGCATAACGAATTGTGATCGTTTTTGAATATGCGCTGTCTCGTTTACAGAAATGTCGACATATTTACAAAATTAATACAACAACAAAGAACAATCAAAAGAATTTTGGGTTTTCACACAAAACAACAAGAACAACAAAATATGCCAACATATCGAGAGCAACTCTCTAAATACAATTTTGGAAATAAGTTTCATTTTTGATGGTATTTCGAATCGACAAAAACTACAAGTAAAAAGATTTTGTAGATGCGCCTTTCATTTTGTTCTCTGTCTGTCATTTGTTTCTGTTTCTGATTCTGTTTTTGTTCATTTTGTTTTTGCACTCTTGAGATATAGATAGAGCGTTGGAGGAAGAGCTCTATGCTTGGTTGGGCTTGGGGGCAGATGCCAGATGCGTTACAGTTTACACAATACAACACGGCGCTATTTTTGGAACAGCTCAGCTCAGGGTACATCGTAACTGGCGTTCCTGTCCGTATCTAAACAGCATTGAAAAGATATGACATGAGGTTTGTTAGCGTAACGGTTTAACGGCAAATATAAACTAGGTTTATATATGTATATATATTGTGTTTATATTATTATTACCTATTTACCTACGCTGTGTTGTGAATACTTTCATTTTGATCTAACAAATTGGATATTTACCCTTTTCATGCAATTGTACCAAGAACAGACGCTTGTGCTCCTTTGGCTTTGTTATGTGCGGCGGAATGTATGGATATTGCGGCGGTTCAAAGTTCGGACGCCACCAATTGCCAATGGTGTCCTCGACAATCCAATCCTGTTTAACACCATCCTGACGGCCCAGCGTCTGTTTTTAAATAAATTTACATCATAATTCCTTGACCGTTGCCATGTTAATGGACTCACCTCGGATAATAGTCGTTTGAGGCCTTCAACCTCATCTTCTCCTGCATTCAGTTCGCCGCCGGGAAGCTTGAAGAATGTGGTGCCCAGTTGCAATAATAGAACATGCGGTAATCCATGTTCGTGCACCAGCAGCACACCTTCTACAGATCGACGCATGCCAATGCGATCAAACTCCTCGCGCATTCGCTGGAAACGTGATGGCACCGATGGATCCTTTTCAAATAGCGGTTCCTTGGTGCCAAATGTGTAATTCGTCAGTGGGTAACTGTTGTTTAATTGGAAATTGTAATAATTACTATTGATTTTGTTCTATATTAATCACACCCGACTTACAGATTTATTGTGCGATTTATGGTTAATGCCTGATTGGGCGCGTATTTTTGCGTGCCATTATTGCTAATGCTAGCATCGGCTTGACCTTGGCTTCCACGCCTTGGCCAACCGGAGCCCGATTTATTTGAGACTTGTGAGGACGCCATCTTGTTATACACACACCGTCGTAATGGCAATGGAAAAAATAAGTTTAATTCGGCGCCAAATTTTAGTTGCGCACGTTCTATGATTTCCACACACACTCACGTACTTGGCTTGCTGAAACAAATAGTTTCAGTGTTTCTTTATAACTACAAGTATCTTTATGTTATTTTCTATATTAGTTTTTGCTTTTCAATTGCAAAAATTCACGCCGGCGGAAAATGCAGAATATGCGTTACATATGTACACACTGCTATGTAAATATGCCAGCAGTGTGTACACACTGCTTCACAGCAGTCAATAGTTAATTTACTGCTTGTAACATCTGGCAACGCTGCATGGACATTTCCAGCAACCTGGGCACTTCATCACTGTTGACAACCAAGCTATTTTAAAGTTGATTGCTTATTTGAATATACATTTGCAAAACATTTTTTTGACGAAACAGCTATTTTTCCATTAAAAGTTTAGCAGCACTACACCACAATTTGTAAATCAGCTGTGCAACCTCGGTATTGGCCGGTGTCAAAAAGTTGAGTTTCTTATTATAGCTATTTTGCATCGTAATTTCAGCTATTTTACGGATGCTTTCCAGCCAGCAAAAAAAGTTGGCAACACTGCACCTTGTACACATTTACATTAGTTTTTTGTTTATGTTGGGAAGTCGTCGGAAAATTCGGCTGTTTCTCTGTGCTCTACAATGAAAAGCTGCTAAAAAAGCTAAATATAAAAATCAGCGCAGCGCGCGGCCGTCTGTCGACGCATTGTTTTGTAAGTGCAGTCAGCAGGCAGCAGCAGCAGCAGTTGTTGGGGAAAAGAAAATTATGTGAAGCAGAAACGCAGTCTCTGTTTTTGTGTATGTGTGTATGTACATTGTTTTTCTATGTGTATTGTGCAATGAAACTGGAAAACCATTATCATTAATGAAAACGGGTGAAATGTGTAAGTGCAACGTTGAAAATGCAACAGACAATTGCAATTGCTTTGAAGTTTGACATTTTCATGTTTTCTTTGGCTCTGCTTTGACCCCCATTCTATTTCGCAGCAAACAACAGCAACAACAACTATCAACTCCTCCCACTTGTACGTGTGAGTGTGCGGGGTGCGCATTGAAGGGTGTTTGCGTATGAATGTGTGCGTATGTCTGTGTGTGTACGATAAAAGACATGTATTTGAGGACAATATTCGAACATATAAATGTCAAAGACCGCGACGCGTAATATGCACACACATTAATAATAACGCCAAAGGTCAAAAGTTAAGCTGAAACAGGACCAAGGCGCCGCAATGTTATAAGACAGAGCAGCAGTGGCAACGAGTGCGAGAGACAGAGAGAGTGAGAGGTAGAGAGAGTGCGTGCGTGTGCTCTTGCTGGTGTGAGTGTACTCAATAGGAACAAAGAGAAGAGCGAAGAGAAAAGAGTGGCGACAGAAGAACGGCAGAACTGCAGAGGAAGACAAAACAAAAGACTGCTAAAAGCTAAACAAACAGCAAAACAACAAAAACAAGAAATAACAACATCAATACATAAACGATAAACAAAAATGTCGGCGGCGGAGCTTGAAGCTGAAAGTTCCGCACAGGAGCAGCATCCGCAGCAGCAGCCGCAACAACAACAATTCGAACACATAAGCAACAACAGCACTGCCAATGATGCTGAAACAACTACATACGATGTGAATGTTCACGAGACCAACGACAACAACTACGATAACAATAATGAAGATCAACATATGCAGCAGCAGCAAGCACAAGTGCATCAAGAAGAAGAACAACAACAGCAGCAATTAGATCAACAGGGTGAATTGGGGATGGGACTGACACTGATGCAATCATCGCCACCACCTCACAGTTATCGACACTCGCGGGCCTATCGACACTTTAAGAACCCACCACAACCGCACATGTGCATCCGCACGACAACGGAAACTGGCGAGGAACTGTTCATCAATGTCCTCAGCTGGACACGTATTGTTATACCACAGGAGCCCAGTGATCCCATACCATTGTATGGCGGCATGCGCGTAAGTTACTATATTTATTTTACAATGACTAAAATAATCAATATAAGAGAAACTAATAAAACTTCGAATATATTTGATCCTATCTATAACTTATATTATAATTAATAAATATGAATTTATTATTAACAATATAATATTATATTTTTATAATCGAAAATAAACTGATTTCCTTATGGGATTTCAAATTTAGCATTATTTTGCCCCTATTTTGATTCTGCATGAAAACTGGAAAATTAAATTTTTCATAGTTTACTGTCAATTTTTTCCATACATTCCCTTTGTAGCTATTATGAAAACTTCAAAATGTAATAACTTTGTCAAAAATCAACCGATTTTCTTGCGGAATATAAAATTTATCAATATTTTTCCCTTATTTTAATTCTGCATTAAAACTGAAAAATTAAATTTTGAATACTTTATTGTCAATTTTTTTCATACATTCCCTTTGTCGCTATTATAAGATAAATATTTATTCTAATTTTAAGTGTGTAAATTTTATGTAGTTTAGTTTGATCTTCAATAAATGAAATATTAATATTGTAATTATTATTTCATAGGTGCCACCAGGCAGTCCACGCAGTCCGCCTATAGTTTTCGCCGTTATGGCCAATCCTGAGGTGCTCAAGGATTCGGGACGGCACAGCAAGGATCCAGAGGAACGGCGTGCTATGGTTGAGCTAATGTGTGACTTTGTGGAGGCTATGAATCCCGGCGTGAAACTAGTCAGGTACTGCTCTAAACCCTTTTGCATTTGGAATACTGCAATAATTTGAATATTTTTTTTTAAAAGAAACGCCGTCATACTCAAGGATCGTGACATCTCTGGTGAACTGAAAGATGTCTGGAATGCGGTGCAGGCTCAAAGAGATCGTGAGCGCGAGGAGCAAATGTTGCAGCAACGTCAACAGCAGCATTATCAAAATATAACCACTCAACAAATGTTTCCCAAGTCGCCCGATGCGGCGCGTGCGGGGAGTTCAACTCAATCGAGTGGTGCTGAGATCGGTTTACCGCCCGCTTACAATGCGGATCTGATTTCAGTTGAACAACATGGTAATGCCAATGGCAATGGCAACGGCAATGGGATCACATTAGCCGTATTTGCTCAACAGCTGGACAACAAGGTGGCCAGCGAGCAGCTGGAGGAGCAACAACAGCAGGAACAACAACAACAACTGGAGGCGGCAACTGGCGAAGGTTGTGTGGATCAAACAGATGCAGGTGGTGTTGTCAACGGTACAAATGGCACGGAAAATTCAGCTTCAACACCAGAGCAGCAGTTAGAGAAAGAACCGGAGACGAAATCGGTGGCATCTGTTGTCAGCACAAACACAACAGCAACAACCATAACAACTACAATTGCTGGTCAACCCACAGCCACGCCTCCTACAGCAACGCCCCCACCAGTAGCAGCCGCCCCAGCCCCCCGCCCAGCCGGCCAAAAAGGAAAAGCTTGGCGGCTTCTTGCCAAACGGTTGTATTTTCCCGCGTTTCAAGAACAACAAGCACAAGGATAAGGACAGCAATCACAAGGAGAGCAAAAGCAAAGAGAAAACGCTGCTAAATGCTCTTAAGAAAAGCAAGGAGAAAAAGGTGGCACCCAGCGAACAGACAGCCAGTGAGAAAAGCGATAATGTCACCACACAATACGAAAAGAATTGCATCAATAATCTCGAGTGTGAAGTGCAGAAGCTCGATTTAAATAGCAGCAACAACGACAACAATATGTTCATCAAACTGAAAGTGGGGCCCAGTGCAACAACAGCTGCTGCAGCTGCCGCCAAGTAGATAAGTATTAGATGATAACAATTGATAACGAATGATATAATGATGATTACAAACAGATTTCGGTTAGTAAGCGTCAACTGAGAAACGATAGACAGAGAACAACTACCCAAAACTAGCACTTCACTAGCACCTAGGCGTATACAAGATTTACATATATATATATACAAGAATACGTTTATATACATATATATATATATATATATACCGTATATATACCATATACACAGTTGTATCAGTCAATTTTTGAAAGAAAAAATTTAAATCAAAGCAGACTCTCAATTGAAAAGATGAAGAAAAGTTGTGCCATGCTCCATTCAAATAAATAAATCACGTATATACATATGGAATAGCATACATATACAGTATGTTAAGTAATTGTGTTGACTACTACTTTATTAAAAGTATTTGTTCTCTTATTTTCAATTTTATTTGATAAATTTTATAAACAACTTAGAACTTTTGAAAGATATCTAATTATGATCTAATAAACCAATATATGCGAATTTTTCTTTGTCAAAATAATAACATGTCAATACTAAATTTGAAAATATATAAAGTAAGACAAGTAATTTTTTTGACAAATTTAAATACCCAACGAATTTTTAAATTATTTTTTCTTGTTTATCAAACCAATTACTTGGCCCACTGTATATGCTTATATGATGTATATGTCGTTGTTTAACAATAGTTTCTCCAGAATTCTTCCCCGGCATACGCATACGTACATACGTAACATGAATAAAAAGTATTTATATAGTTCAATATTTGTATGTTTCGCATACAGTTTGCCTTATATACAAACCGAGAGAGACATAAAAAGTAATAGCATACAACATAGAAAACAGATATGAAAATACATAAATAAAAATGGAATATCTTGAATAAGGTCATCTAATCGAATGGCAATCGAAACCGTAACTCATGCGCCAAATTATCATCTGAATAGAACAGAACTCAGCACTGGACACTGCACCTACTACGACATCTACTAATATTATACATACATAGTATATATAGATCTTAACTCTAGACTTCACTTGCAACTTTCCTTTCCATCAATTTACAAATTAAATATCACACTCTCAAAATGATCTCCAATGCTTTTGAAGTTGAACTTGAGATCAACTCGACCGAACGACGTAGGCTCTATAAAGTACCTGTTGTACCTTGGTATAACTACAAATATATATATACTATTGGGTATATTTCCAATACGCTATTATGTTTTTATTTTCCAATTATATGTTATACAAATTTTATTCTATTTAAAATCACAATTTTAGTTAATTATTAATTCGCTCTTTTCAGCACAAAGTTTTCGAAATATTTGCTACTTCTTAACACATTTTTTTCTATTATTAAATAATACATTGTATTCGTTTTACAATTCCCAAAATACTTTAATTTTTAATATAGTTTAAAATGTGTAAAAATATGAGAATTAAATATTTTCTTTTGTCAAAAGACCGAATAATTTGATATTTTTGAGAATTTGTTGCGACATTCGAAAAAGTTTCTCCGAAAATTTAAATTTATTTTTCCGGCTCTTATAAACTACTTATTATTTATTTTTATTATTTTTATATTTTTTTATCTTTTAAAATTTAAACGTCGTTAAAAAAAGTAGTGCGAGTGGTCTTTCAACTTCAAAATGCAAACATTTGCGAATATATTCAATACATCGCTGACACTCACTCAACCACAAATTCGAATAGTATTCTGAAAAGTACTTGCAACTGCAACTGCAACTCTCGATATTGGACTGATTAAAGCTGCCATATATAAATAACATACACACACACACATACACACACATTTGTATGTACATTTATATGTTTGCTTTTCATTTAACGAAATTCAATTGTGATTCATTTGAAAATCAAATTTTATTTGAAAACTATTTTCAATGCTATATTATTTTTATTGAAAACGCATTTTTAATGTACACAAAATTGTATACTACAAGAAATTCAAATTCTATTTCCACATTTAACGAGTAATTACCAAAATGACCCACTAAAAATTGAGCGCTAGAACTTTGGCAATGCCGAAGTTGAAATACCCTTTTTGGCGAATGCAAATTAGAAATTTATAGAGTTGTTTTTGTAAAACTCCTCAGATATTATTTTAATTGCGTGGAATAACTATATATAAAATTGAGCAAATTAAATAAAATATTTATCAACGAAGTTTAACTAATGTGGCAGGGTATTCAAAATGTGCATTGATTTTTATGCTGCACTCAAAAGCATGCAATGGAAAAATGTACACAATTCTTATTTTCTAATTCCCCCTTTCCCTAATTCCCCCCTCCACCAGCTGCTCCATAGTGCCATACAATACGGGGCAAAAATATAATGCAAAAAGTTTAAAAAATTAAAAGAAATTAAAGTATATATTTATTCATTTAGTGCGGTTTAAATTACAATTAAAATTACATAAATTATGATTAAAGTTATATGTGAGTTGCAAATGAAATTAACACGAAATTAATTAACTTATAAATGTTAGTTTTAACTGGTTGTAAATGAGAACCACAACAACAACATCAAATTAAGAGGAGACTACACAAACTCCAAACACATTATAATTAAAAGAATTAAGTTAATCGTCTTGCAACTGAAGAGCAATAATTTTACTTGAAAAAGCAGCTAAAAAATATATAAGTGAATCAATTAAAGTAAAAAATGCAAAATAAAAACAAATCGTTTAAATGTAAATGTAATAAGAAGACGAAGAACAGCAACAGCAGCAACTAAAAATGTTAAAATTAACATAAATAAAACGAAATGAAATTATACAAGTGAAAATGAAGAATAAAGAAAAACCAAACCACATTTTATATATGTAATAAAAAAAAAGAAAAATAAAAATAAAAGAACGTATTTGAGAAATGTAAATAGCTGCTGTTTTATTTAATGTCGTTGAATAAATATTTAGAGTTATATATTATTTCTATTAATGTGTAGACTAAAATGTTACTAATTGGAGTTTATTCATCCTTATTATTGATGGATCTCAGATGTTCGAGCTCCTCACGTTCCGCCTTGTTGCGCAGCAGCGGCACATTATAGTCGAAGGCATAGAAGAAGCCCTTGGGCTCACCGGTCTCCTCGGGACCAGGCACATAGGGTTTCTCCTCATGCACATATTCACGTGTCTCGGCCTCGGTTGGTTCGTAGCGACCCTCGCCCGTCTGATATTCGGCAGCATAGGGATCGGGATTGTGACCAGCGGCGGCGGCCAGTTCACCCCATAGGCGGAAATGCTCCTCCTCGGCCTTCAGGACAGCGGGAGTTTTGGTGGCGGGCAACTTGAGATGCGCCGGACGATTGTCCTCGACATGGAAACCTGTTTTATCTGCATAATACTGGGCCACAAAGTCACGTCCATGGGGCTGGACATATTTGTAGGAGCCGCTGACCTTGCCGGTCTCATCGCGCTTCTCGTTCTTGCCCTGATTCCAATCCTTATAGCCATATACGTATTGTCCCAGTCCATCCTGGCCATGATACTGATGCGCATCGTAGTGCTCCTCCACATAATCCTCGGGATGCTCAATCACACGTCCCATATACACAAATTCTCCCTTCTCATTTCGCGCTTCGGGTAGCGGATTCTCTCCCGTCTTTGGTGCGAATTCGATCTCATTAACGCCACGCAGTTGAGCGCTGTTCAAATACTGTTGCGCCTCCTCTGGCGTGATGTTAATCTTGAATATATTCTCGGCGCTGGCCAAGCTGACCTATAAGTATATACGGTGATCATATTAAATTTAAATTAATTATTTTTTTGGCTATTATTATTCCCATGCTTCGCGAGTTTTTTGTTAACAATAAGCAAGAAAGAAATCTTGTTACCCTGCAGAAAAATATATAGTAAAAAGATGTATTCTAAAAAACTCTAATTAAATAAATATTGGGATAAATGTATCAACAAAAAGTAAACAAAAGAAAATAATTACAATAATAAGTAATATCAAAAGTTTTTTCTTAAATTTAAAAAAAAATTAAATCAATATAAAAACATAATGTATTAAATATTTTTAGTGACCGTTTATATGAAAGTTACATAATATGATTTATGTTGATATATTTTAAGAAAAAATATTATTTAAGTTTAACTGTAAGTTTAACTATAGTATCCCATCCTAATAGACTTCTGTTATATCTCTAGAATTTTTTATATATTAATCAATTTAAATCTTTTGGGCTCTCTTTTAATTATTTCAAGTCGTTTTTTTTCCTTATATCTCAAACGACTGAGTTATAAATTTAAGGAATAGGTCTATAATTGTCGGACTGATAGAGGTGATGTCATATACTTGGCACGACATTTGCACATGTAACAAATTTGCACATTGATAGCGCAAATACGTCGACTAAACACACACTTAATTATTATACTATATTTGCACTCTGCCAGTCACATTTGACATTTTTACAACCCGGATTTCTAATTGAATACGATCTAAAGTTTATGGTTGTCCAATCGATATATGTATCTTAACTTTTGTCATATGTATATGAAAGCGGTTTTTATTTGATATTTTAATAAATTTTGGCTACGAACCAGCATCAATGCGGCTAAAACGAAACACTTCATATTGAAACTTGTTTTAGACACTGTGGAGTCTTTGAATTTATATTGTTCGATATAGTTCGATCTATCAGTTATCGTGTGTTCACTGTTCTGCGCTGGACGGGCTACTAATAACTAAATAAGTTAAAGGCAACGCTTTTATACTAACTTTTAGCGTAGCTTCTTATTGTTGTTATTGCTATTGTTTTTTATTTCGAATTCTCTTTATTTTTTTTGCATAAAATTAGCGTTAGAGCGTTGAATGAAGATGTGCCCGTAAAGCTGTCCGGTTTCTTACTCAGCAACATCACAACAACAACAACAACAACAACTTTTGAAGTTCATCAACAACGTAGCTCAAATTCACACTTCTCACGCGTCCAGCATCGCATCATTAATATTATGTATGTGTTGTGTATGTCGTAGGTGTGTTCTCGTCTGCTCAATTAGTTATTAAATAATAATATTTATTTTACCATTTTTCTTCACAATATTTTGTAGAATATGTATTTCATTGGTTAGCCGTGTCTGTCGCACTTTAAGTGGCATTTTGTGAGCTCGTCGCTTGTCAGTTATCTAATAGTTAAGAACTTATAATACCGTGTAATTGGTTTCAACTGTGGGTATATGGCACACATCTTTCTGTTGTTTTTAAATCGAATAAATCACAATTAAATCAATGTTGTCTGAAAAAGCAGTAAAATACTTAAATTGTATTTTATTGGAATATAGGATAGTTTCGGGTAAAAAGTATAGGTAATCATAGCTTTAATCGAAGGTAGATTGGTCAAATATGGCTCTATATAGCATTGAAAATTATGATTATTAATTTTATTATATCTCAAATACCCAAATTTCGAAATTGTACTTCGTTCCCATTAAATTGATCGTTGGAGTTGTGAGTATTAAGTAAATATATATTCTATATAATGAACTGTCAAAATTTTAAACGCTTTAATATCTAAAGATAATACTTAGTATTTTAAATATACCTACTATTAGCGCATACTAAACTTTGATCAACTTTCAAATATTAAACGAATTGTGTAATATATATAAATTTTTTTTTTTATACAAATCTTTCATCATACTTCAAACTTGATTCTATTAGAGATTCCATAATAACGGCAAAAGATTGTAAATTTTAAGTATATCTTTTATTACATTACTAAAGGAAATTTAATATTAAGATCGTTAGTCTGCAATAAATAATTTTTTATATTCTTAAACCAGATACCATAATTTTGATGTTCATATTAAAGACGAGTGCAATAATTAGATGAGAGATTGCATAAATTAACAACCCTCAAATGGGATCAAAGAAGTTAAGCTGGTTTCAGATATTAACCTGATATTAACATGATATATATATACCATATTTATTTATGGAATTGGGTAGCAAGTTGTCGCATAATCTAGACTGCAAACATTTGCTCACTTTTCTGCCTGTTGCCAATCGGCAATGATTTATATATTATTAAACATTTTGTGAGCACTTCCATTAATTGTTTGTTGTTGTTGTTGTTGTTTTTTTTAACTCTAATTCATGCAAAAATAATGTGAGGTTTTGGGTTTCCTGTAGAGAAGCCGCTCGGCGGAAGTTTTCTGTTTTGACAGAGCTTTGAACACTTGACGTCTGGCTTATGCATAATTAGATGGGTAATCATATATCTCTCAGGTGCGCTATCAAATGTCCGCAATGAGTATGTACTTAATTCCGCAAGTTTGTTGCCTAAGTCTTTGAGAAATGATTCTACATTTGTTTTATTTATTTTATTTTCTGGATCGTGTAAGGGCCAAACCTTAAGCTGTCCATTCAAACTGCGCAGTTTTCGATTAGAAAATAACAAAATTACAAAATGATTTAGCTATTTAAATAAATAATTATTTAAGTTGCACGTTTCGATGTTTCGAGAGTTTCATTACAAGATACAACAATTTTTTAAATGCCAGTCTTCACATATTATAGAACATTAGGAAGATTGGGTATCTATTTTTCTATTGTTTCCATTTTGTTTATCAAATTTTACTGACGCAATTCGATTAGTTCCCAAAAAAATTCTAGCTAACTGGAATTTATTTGTGATTCACCAACTGGTTAACATACTTTCGGTTCTTGGCAACAACATAATAATAAACTGTGAAGCTAGACTAAGTTTATTTATGTTGATTGATTTATTCTTCTGTTATTCTATGCATTGAAATCGCCGTTAATGAGTTTCCTCCATATATATATAGTATATATTCATGGGATTTCTGCAGTTTCTAGAATCGTTGTGTAAACAACATTCGACAATGGCAATTTTTTTAATCACTTTTAAAACTGAAACATTTTATTGTAAATATGTTTGTTCTTCTTGTTGTTTTCTTTGCTTTCGATGATGATGCAAAAGTCTAAATTAAAACGCAGACCTAATTTTTAAAAAATCCGGTTTTATTCGATTGTATTGTTAAATAAATTCTTTATATTATCATTAAGTCGTTTTGTGAACTTATTTATGACAAACACTAGTCCACAGCGTGTGCAGCGAGCTTAAATTATTGTTCATATATTATTATTATTAAATAAACAAATTATTTTCTTATTCAAACAGAGTTTTTTTTTAAGAATATTCTTCAATTTTTTCTTAATATGATTTAAAGATTTGTCATACTTTTGTTACTTAGTGTAGATATTGATAAAGGCAATGGCCGAGACTTGATTTAGTTACTGTTCGACTTTCAGTTGAGTTTTTAAGTAGTATTCTTAGCACTTTCACTGCCCAAAAAGTTCAAGTCTGACAATATTACGTATACGTAAACTGGCAATTTCGTAGCTATTGACTGTAGAGGGCATGTATAACAGATAAAGTACAAACAGCTCGTACTACAATGCAAATAAGTAACTCAAACAATGTTTTACTTTGAGAGAGTTGAGCTCGAAAAGTTGGACAGGTGCCCAACAGGTAAAGCAAACAGCACTCAATGTGACTTACGGCGACTCAAAGCGCAGCAGTTGGAAATAAGTGACATAAAAGAGACAAAACTTGGCCAAAACCAGTGCAATATTAACCGACTTGTCGAGCAGTTCAACTTATAAAGATAAAGCAACCTGTAAACACAACTTTTAAGAATTTTCTTAAGATGCAGTTAAACGAGCTGCTTCCCTTGTTGTTGTTGTTATTGTTGTTGCCGGCGTTGCAAGCTGCTGTCGTGCCACTAAATGTGTCGCTTGAATTACCTTTGCAGGCGGAGAAATTTGGTTACCTGGAACTAAAGCCCAATGGTACTTTAATCTTGAGTCAAGCCGAAAATCAGAGTGATCAGAGTCAATGGCAGAATTTGTTACTATTGCGCAGCATGTTGCAAGCTCTGAAGTTGCAACCAACTGCGGCACAGGCCAAACTGAACATCAAAATCTATGGCGATGGTGTGGAGCACAAGTTTCCACCGATATTGGAGAATCTGTTGCAGCGCATTCAAACCTTCTTCTCAATCTATCGCTATACGGACACGAGTCGACCTGTGCGACAGGATGAACTGATCACTGAGCCGCCCAAGAAGTTGCCAAGGAGCACCACTGAGATCGCTGAGAATCCTCATCAGAATTATGGGGCAGCCACAGATCCGCCGTTACACGATGATTACATTGTTGTGGGAGAAGAGGATAATGAAGTCATAGCTACAGATCCGATGAGGCAACAGGATTACATCACAGTGGGCGAGGATGAGTGAAAAAGGTTATTATTAATATTTATTTAAATTAATTTAAAGTTTTTCTTAATTAATTACATTTATTTGCATTTATTGATGTTGAAGAAATGATTATTAGAAATATTTATTTCAGTTTTAATTTTAATTTATTTAAAACGCTTTACATTAATTTAAAATTATTTACATTTAATAATGTTGAAAAAGGTTATTAGAAATATTTATTTAACTTTCATTTTAATTAATTGAAAATTTTTTATATTTAATGTACTTATTTGCATTTAATTATGTGGAATTACATTGCAGTGAGTGGAAAAATATTTCATTATTAAATGTAGTGTCTTTTTTATTATAATGCAGTAAATTTATTTTATATTCTTTAATTTTTATTCTTACTTCGATATATGCATTTATTAATAAGCAAGATTATTTAACTACAGTGAGTGCCAAAAGTTATTAGAAATTTTAATTATAGTTAACTCAAATCAAATCATATTTATTGACATTCAATGACATATATTACTATTAAAATAAACGAAAATGCGTGACAAAAATATATCTTTCAATAAAAGGAAATTTGAATTATTTATATATATTTGCATTTATTAAAGATAATAACATTACGGTGACAAAAAAATGTATTAGTACTATATATATGCACATTTTATTTCTATATTAATTCAAAATTTGAATTCATTTGAATTATGTTACATTTATTTACTTTTATTTACATTCACTGCCATTTGACTTTTACTGACTGAGCAGAAATAAGGCGAATTGTTGTACCTGTAACACGTGGGGGCGAGGTCAGTTTGTCCCCCTTTTTGGGGCCCTGTCTTATGGCTGAGCACGTCGCCGGGTCCACTTAGTATGCGTTGTCGCGTTTGGATCGCGATTTATGTTCACCTCTTCATGATATGTGCAATTTTTTTATGCTGCCCGGAATTTCTGGGTCGCACTTAGGGACATTGCATAATTTTGATCAGGTTGTCGACCAAATTCGCCAGCACTTGATGCCTCAATAAGTTCTCGAGTGACTGAAGCGAATCAGAAGTTGTCAACTGCTTCAACATTTAAGTTTTACTTACCTGTGAGCGGTAAAAGTGGCTTGATATAAATATATAGTATACTTTATTCTTTTTCTATTATAGTATATTATTTTTTTATTTTTCTACATTTAAAATTGCTATCTCCGCTAGATCTTCCCAAATCAGTACACTTTTCCCCAAGTTCGTTGCTTTAGTCTTTTGTAAGTTTGTTGCCTAAGTCTTTTGTTTCTCCCCGGCATTAAAACGCAAGAAACTCAATTTACATTTTACATTCACTTTTTTTATTGTTCTGTTTTACTTTTTCAATTGTTATGGTTATGAATATAATGAATGATGATGCATGATGATTATGAACGTCTCCTTACGCATTGATGTTTTATTTGTATTTGTTTTGTTTTGTTTATGAATGAACGTATATGTAGATGTTTGTGTGTTTGTTTGTTTTATGTTTATTTGTATTATTGTTTTTTTTTTTTGTAAGATTTTCTTGTCTTTTTTTTGTATGCTGTTAATTAATGTGTCTCGGAAAATATCTGTGTGTCTGTGTTAGTAACTAAATGTATTTATTTACCCACGTCCTGGCTTTGGCCAAGGCACGTAACAGTTTCAGTTTGTAGAGTACCAAAGTTGCCCATAGTATATGTGAGTATGCGTGTGTGAGTGTGTGTGTACGGTGATGTGATGATTGGTGCTGCGTGGTTTCAGTTTTGTGCTTTAGGCCTCTGGCAATGCTTTCAGCTCACTCTCAATGGCCTGTGGTGCCTCGGGCTGTGCTAGTGGTGCCAGTGGTGTCAGTGGTGCCAGCGGCTCGGCAATTGGGGCCTCGGGTTCTGGGATGGCCTTCACTTGCTGCTCCTCCTGTGGAGCTTTGGCTAAGCGAGAGAGATGGGGAAAGTAATCATCTAATTGAGAATTATTGATATTAATCAATTCTACCCAAAAATGTTAAATTCATGCAAAACTTTTTAAATTTTACTCCGTTTTCTACTTTAAGTTCCATTTTTTTAATTTCCTTTGCTAATTTGGATTTGAATTTGTTATTTCAAATCTCATTTTATATATATAAAAAGAAAAATATCAGTTTTCTCCTTTAAGTTCAAGTTTTTTAAATAATTTAGATTTCGTTTACTAATTGATATCTAAATTTGTTATTTTAAATCACATTTCATATTTATCAAAAAGAACAAATATATTTTCCAACTTTTACTTTACCTTTTTTTTGCAATTTTTAACTCTTTAAAATTATTTAATAAAAGATTTACTGATTATAATTGATGTAGTTTCATTAGTTTAATAATTTTTTAAAGTATAAGTCTTATAATTTTAAGATTTCCTAATCAATACCTTAAATAATGACGTAATAGAAAATAGGAGATTTTTATAAGTATTTATTTTTTTTTAAATCAAAACAGCAATTAGAAAAATGATTTTATTTTCTTAATTGCTTTGATTTGCTGTTGTCAGCATAATTAGTATTGGTTAATATTGGTTAATTATTTGTTGAGTTTGTGCTGGCAACTTACGGTCCTCATTGATGGCTTCTTTGACGGATTCCTTAATTGATTCCTTAATTTGCTTAAGGACTTCCTTGGGAATCTCAGCGATTGTCAGCTCCTGTTTGATGGCATTGCTCTCCTCCAGCTGACGTGCAGCAATCTCAGCCTTCAATTCAGGTGCATTGTCGGCAGCAGCGGCCGGGATGATGAGTTGTGCCAGCTGCTCCGCCAACTCTGGCAACTTCTGCTCCTTGAGCAGAGGCTGAGCCTCGGGCAACTCGGGCGCAGCAGCGGGAGCGGGAGCGGGAGCCGGAGCAGCACCAGGAGCGGGAGCAGGAGCAGGAGCTGGAGCATCAGCAGGAGCTGCAGCTGGAGCTGGCGCCGGAGCGGGTAGAGCAGCTTCAAGAGCTGCCTCGGGCTTCTGTTCAATGGCTTGGAGTGGAGCTTCGTCGGCTTGCAGACTGCGCGCACGTATGGCCGAGATGGGCCAGGTGTAGACGGGAGTGTGAACGACATCGACGACGGGCGTGTGATACACCTGTGGCAGACTGTAGAAATGACGTGCCTCGGTGGCTGCCAGCAATGGTTGCGTATTCGCTGGCGTCTCAATCAGCTCAATCTTGTCAGTCTTCTCCTGCTGCAGCAGCTCCTCCCATTGGCATTGGCATTGGGCGAGGGGAAGAAGCCAGGGGAAGAAACCAGCGCCAGCTGATGCCGCCTGTGATGCAGCCTCGCCAAATTGTCCAGCAATCACTTGAATATTCTCCTGTGCCTGCTGTTGCGCATTCTGTATGGCCTCTAGTTGTTTGCCCTCAATCGATTGATACGGAATCCGTGCCCGTCCCGTGGTCACAACATCGCCGGTCACCTTGGGCACCACCGAGGCAGCTGTGCCAGCGGGCACATAGACAATCGTCTCCTCATGATGATGCGGTCCCGAGACACGCGCCAATGGCGACAATCCGTGGACATAACGCACCGCTGGCTCCAAATGCACTTGCGCCTGTGGTGTCACAATCACAATGTGCTGGGCCGGCTCCACAACTGGCTGCAGTGGATTCGCCTGGCTGCCCACTGCCAGCAGGCAGAACATCGCTAGCATGAACATCTTCCTGAATCAAATCAAGAGGGAATAATGACTGTAAGCTTGAATATTTTGAAATTGGAAGGAGTTATGAGGATCATTATATTCAATATATAAATCATGCAATATAAACATTTTCTCTTAATATTTAACTTAACTATAATAATACTTCAGTTAATTGTTCAACAAGTTTGTTTTTCAGAATTTATTTGTCTACATAGATAAAAATATTATTATAAAAAAAATATTAAATACTTAACATTTAAATTACAAATTGAAAGCACATAGATAATACTAAAAAAAAAATTGGTCGTCATCTAAAAATGTTTGTTTAACGAGCTAAAAATTAAAATTAAGTTCATATCTTGTGTTCAATAAGAGTACAACCAAAATTTTAATGGTAAATCTTAAATGATTTCCAGAATTCAGATATAAATTTTCTTCAGGTTAGATTTTGTAAAAGCTGCGCTCCCGGATTTATCTAGAATTATTTCCCACTATTGTACTAATTCAAATAACTTAAATGCTGCCAGTTTTCATAGGAAATTCATTGTCTTGTCAAGATTGCAGCAAGTTCGTTGCCTAAGTCTTTTGTTGCAGCTTGATATCCCAAGGGAGTGAAAAGACTTTAAGCCTTAAAGTCTCGATGTCTTGCTGTCTTGTTGTCTAGTTGCAACTGCGACAAACAGGTATGTCCAGTGTTTGGGTTATTTATAGTTGGCTAACCAAAGTCCATTCTAAATTTAACATTATTAATGCAAGAGGTACCGTCTGTAAGTGTGTGTGCGTGTGTGTGTGTGTGTGTGTGATGGACACAGGATGCGCACTATTAACCGGTTTGCAGTTTGATTGGCTCGTGGAAAGCCAGCACTTATGGTATACATACCTATTAAGTACTTGCAACTTTGCAACTTACAACTTGCAACTTGAGGCAACGCAACTATGATTATAAGCCACTCTTCAAGTCTTCCAACTCTTTTGATTGCACTCGTTTGTTCTACGTGCGGCTAATAACTGGTTTGGGCTAAGAATAAATAGCTTCTTTCATATCTTCTGATCATATCTCTGAGGGCATCTTAAAGTGCCCCTCGAGCTCATGTTTACCTTACCTGGTTTTCACAGTAGGTGAATTCATTATTATAAGTATTTGTTCTTAAGTCCGAGTGTGTGTAACTCAATATTTATTCTATATCATTAAAAAAACGTCTTATTCCAAAATTAAATATTACAGTTTTTTTTGTTTAAAAACTCTACACCAAATTCAACGAATATTTAAAACATATATTTAAATAATTATATAAAATATTTATATTATAGTTTCCCAAATACATTTATCTTTGAATTTTACTATATTTTTAATATGATTGGATCAAACAACAACAATTAACAATTAATGCTTTTTACTTTAGCTTTAACTAATTCAAGGTTAACAGACATTTTAAATTAGCTACTGCTTTGTATATTTTTAGAAAATAATGAAATCTTTGTTAATCTTTGTTCTTAAATTACTCTTATTAAATAATTTATGATGGTTATATATTTTACTACATGTTAATTAAAATATATACTTAAACCACTTTTATTGGCTTTCACAAGAAAAAGAGAGAATTTGCCGAAAATTTAAATCTTGAGTGTTTTTAATTCTGATATGATATACATGTGTATATGTGAATATAATAATTTCAAATGTATAAGTGAAACATCAATTTTTATTCAGTTCTAAGTTTATAATCACGACAACAGCTGCAGAATATCACAATAATTAAGAATATCGTAGAGGTAAGAATAACTTTAATAAAGTCAGACTTTTTTTTACGTATTTTTGATTGATTCTGTGAAGCTTTTAAAGTATTATTTTTGCCAGAAGTGTCTTGGGAATAAAAAACTTGCATCTATAAACAAAGCTAACAAAGTTAAATAACTCTTAAATATAATTAATATTCATGTTTAGCAAGTGTAAAAACGCTTATAATTTTAATTATGGTTATTTAAACATTAAACATTAAATAACCATTATTTAAGCAAAATTCTTATTAATAATAAATATACAAATAAAATTTTTCTACTAATGCAAAGACAGTGATATAATTACAATGATAATATTCGAGTAAAACTTAGTTTAATTCGGTCTATTTTCTTAAGATTTACAACTTGGCTAGTTGAGAAAATGAAACCTCAACTTGTTTTCTTCACTTTATAAGCTAAATTAATGGGCACATAAAAAATTTTTAACTGGCAGCGGAGATCTTTACCTGGCTTTCCTATGCTTTAAATGATATAGCTACGCCTACTGTGCCAAATTCATGGTCATAACTTTCTAAATGCTCTACGAAATGTGACCTCAAAGCACGAACTTGACATAAAGAGTTGAAGATTAGAGAACTTACCTTTTGACAGCTGCTGCAAACTGAGTTTAATGTTATACTGTTCTCAGTTTTTTTTATGGGGTTTGAAAAACACTTTCGAAAAAAACCGCACTTAAGTTCGCAACGTAAAGAAAAACTATGAAAATTATCACAAGAGATGCTTAAAGTTGGCACAATTAATTTGTTGTACTTGTTTGTTAGTTGGTTGTGTGGTACTTTGTATGGAGTCTTCAGTCTTCAGTGTTCAGTCTTCAGTCTTGACACGGCGACCACTTTAAGGAAACTGGTGGCCAATGCTGAGAGCGATGGGCCTTTTATAATGTGCGGCTGGAGACTCAAGAATCGAGGCTTGATACTGACCTAGCACAAGAACAAAGAAAGACAACCAGAAGAACAAGCTAACAACAACAGCAACAACAATGTTGGAAATGTGCAGCTTCCAGCAGGAAAGCAAGAAAGGGGAGGAGGAGTGGAGCGGGCAAAGGGGAAAGGAGCGAGGGAAGCAGGGTAACAGATAGCCAAAAGGAGTACACGCAAAGCAGGCGGCAAATGACCAAAGTTGGCTCTAAGCAAAAGCGACAACAACAAGTACTCATACTCATACTCACTGTAAGTCCGATTGCCACTTTATGAACATATTTTGTTTCACAGTTGGATTTGTACGAAGGGTTTATAATAATATATTTATTTTAATAAAAATTTATTTAACTAATGAATACGAAAAAAAGACTTTCTTATTTTTACTGCTGTTTCTTCTTTTTTCTAATTTTCCCATTAAATTAAATTGTTAATCTATAATAGTTTGTTCCAGAAATGTGAACCAACCAAAAGTCAAAATTGCATAGGTTATGTGTTGTTCTTCGGTTGGTTTTTATTCCTGAAACACCACTATAATTACTAGAACAAAACCAATTAAAGAAATTTCTTTTTATAATGTTACTATTAATCAAATACTTGGAAGCTTTATTATTTATTTTATACAAATGAATAAATGAATGAATGTATTTCTCGCCTCAAGATATAATTACAAAACAAATTTAAATCTCAAAAAAAAAATTAATTTAGTCTAGTTAATTGTTCCATTAAAAATAGCTCTTTAAATGTATCAGCTTTGGTACAAATGTTATAAAATGAGTAAGCCATGATTGTGCACCGCAAAAAAGAAAAGTATTCCACAATTTCTTCAACTTGTTCTCGTTCTGTGAGAATAATATTAATTATTAGACTTTTCCAATTGGATAAAATCCATTTTACATATTAAATTATAATTTTATAGTTTTACTTTAAAGCAACTTTGTATGTGTAAGAAACAGATGATCAAAATGTTAAGAGTAAAATTGTTGCGTAGAGAATTAGGAATTTTTGAGCAGTGTATGTACTCGTTCTACTCTTGTAGAGGGTTTCTGGTTTCAGGCAACAGATACAATGGTTGGAGGTACCAGTTACCACAGCTAACAGCTCCCAGTTACGAGTTGCCAGCTACGAGTTACCAGGTTCTTGTCGGCAGATGGTCAACGTAGATGTTGTTGTCTACCATGTCTCTGTTGGCCATGGTCTTGGTTTTGGTCTTCGTCTTGGTGTTGGTCAAGTTCTTGGTCTGTTGGAAGTTTGTTAAACCTGCATTGTAATAGAAGTCAAGCGCTGCAAAATATAACCACATTGACAGCCAGACTCACGACCATCCATGGAAGCCCTGGCATTGGAAACTGGTTCAGGTGCAAATTGAATACATTTCTGCATTGCATTTACTCCCTCTCCTCCTTTCTCGTTTTCTCTCTCTCTGCACTCTTCGCGGCTAGATTTATTTTTATGTTGCCTGCACCGCCTGCTGCGGCGGAAAAGATTAATCAAGATTTGCACATGCTTGCGCACTTATATCTTCTGCCATCTTCTGCATCGTCTCCTGCTTTTCGATTCTTCCATTCTTTTTATAGAATTTATTTCGTTATAAAATATAATCACAGCTTGCAGCTATTAGATATGCAATCGCTCTCCTCTTTCTCCTTCTCCTTCTCCTCCTCCTTCTCCTCTTCCATCTGCGCCTGCTGGCAGGCTATACAAATTTAATAAATGACATCGGAAATAAACACCACTGCACCACGAATGCACCACAGCCACCAGGTTCAATGGCCGTCACTTCCTTCTCTACATTTTAACTATCAGTTTCTATATGCAGAATACACAAGTTAAGCTGCAATTAAATTACATTTTAATTGCTGGCTTTTATAATTGTTATTGCTATCGTTAGCGTTACCAGGGCTACTTAATATGTTGCCCCCTAGGACTACAATGCTTTAAAAGTCTATGCTTAGCCAATTTCAAGCCTTATTTATTTTATTACTTTATATACTTGTTATACACTTGTAAAATCTGATATTTTTCGTTATTTCACCATGTGTTGATCTTGTGTGAGCAGCTAATGACTTCACCATGACAGAACTCCCCACACTTATTTCCATGTCCATTTCCCTAAAAACGCCACAAAGTCTGGCAGCTTCCGTGCAATGAAACATTATCGATTAAGCTCAATATCGATAGCAAGCTCTAACACTTCCATTAAAACTGTTGTTTGTGAATTAAATATTTTGATTTGTAAATTTTATTGGCAAACTCTTGGATACATAAGTGTATGGAAATATTGCGACTGCTTCCCTCGTGCCCTCTACTCGTAGTGCAGTCGTCGCTTGGGTGCAGCCCTTATGATAGTTTTAAAGTGAGTCTTGGGCTGCACAGGCTTCGATCTGGCTGCGTATTCCTCGGCAATGGCTGTGCGCCATTTTTCCACCAAGGAATCGGCGGCACCAGCGCGCAGTGGCGTCTCGCGAGTGTGTGGATAACTGGACATGGCCAGTGGCACATCATTGTAGTCGTAATCCTCGTTGCCGAGCCTTTCGCCGGCAGAATTGGGTGTCTTGATGACGAGCTGATTACGTGATGGCAATGTGATGCTAAATGCAGCTGCTTCCTCGGGAGAAACGCCAGCAATGGCCGTTGCCTTGGGTGAAGCCACCGCCAGGCCATTACGGCCGGAAAGAGCTACCGCATGGGGCTTCGAAGAGGCCACGCCTCCCTCGCCGGCTATGGAGAGACCTAAAGGTAAGAGAGAGAGAGAGATAACCACATTAATTTTAACAATAACAAAAGAATATGAATCATTTATTTTATTTATTATTTTATTAAGTCTGCTTAAAAAGCAGTTTAAAAAAATTTTTATTATATATTTCCCAACAGGAAAAAAATATTAACTTAACGAAAATGATTTTAAATAGTTCTATTATAGCTTTCTCAATTTCCGTTCATAGTTTTGTCAGTTTCGTAACTATTTATTTCTAAAATTCATCGCATTATTTTTAAGACTCTGTTGATTTCTTTTAAAATATCATTGATTGTCTCAAGTTGCCTAAATGAATCTTTTCTAAGTTACAAGTTTGGGCCATTATTTTTAATATCTCTATTTCCAGTGTTATTTGTGAAATTTCGAATAGGGAATCTTAGACTGGGATCCCTTTAAGCCTCAACTCACCCACTGGCTTGGCTTCGGCCACAGCCGCATCCTTTTGGCGCCATCACAGCGACACTATCGTTGACATCCTCGTAGGGATCCTCGCTGGTGGGTGGCAGGAATTCCTCGGGAATCAGTTGTTGCTCGGTCACTTCGTCCAGCTTCTGTTCGTCAATCTTCTGATCCGCAGGATTATTCGCTTCCAGGCCCAAATTCGGGGGTTGTTTCTGAGTTGTGCCAAATAGTTCCGGCTGCAGCAGCACACTAAAGTCCTTGATCTGTCCAGTTTGCTGGAGAAGCGCCAATGCAGTGGCCGCTTGTCCCAACTCGAGCAGACTGTTGGCATAGACCTTGTTGTCCTCCTCGCTGAAGGAACCCTTGCGCTTGGCCAACTCCTGTATGGCAACGAGATGAGCAGCTGCCGCCTGGATTCTATTGAAATTGCTGCTGCTGGCCGAGATTGAGCTGCTGCCGCCTCCACTGCCATCGGCAACGGCTGAGATGCTGGCTGCTGAGATTGTGATGGTATCATCCGAATCCCTTGAAAGATCGCGCAATTGTGGCGCAACTCGTCTCTGCTGCTGCGGTTGCAGCTGTAGAAGCTGCCCGCTCCAGCCGCCATAATAGGGCAGTTGTTCCTCGAAGATCAGTGGACCCGACCTGTGTCTATAGTGGGTTGCAGTGTTCAAAGATTTGGTTATCGTGCTATGTGAATGGAATTTAGCTTTTGCCTGTACAATTGTGGAGCTGTGCGTGGTGGGCGTGGCATATAGTATAGACAAAGCGTGGGAATATACAAATTCTACAGAGGATTAGCAAGCGATAGACGGATAGACAGATAGTCGAATAGACGGATAGTTTACTACAAATCTTTTTATTTACAGCTAAACATGACACTTGATTGGGTTTCTACATAAGTATAATTAACATAGGAACACAGTGAAATCTACACTCAGAGCTGGGAAAAGTGTTTAAAATTATTTTAAATCACATTATTTTATGTATGATAAATTTTTGTTTATTCTGTTTCGAAAGTGGAAACTTTTTAGCTTGAACTTTTTTTAAAGCTGTCGAGTTCAAATAAAATGCACAGTGAAAAAGACTTTGCAAAAAAATAATATAATTTTTTTTTAATAAAAAAAAAACAACTGCATATATAACAAAATTGTATTTAAAAAATTGCGGAGATAAAATTGAAGTAAACTAAATATTTCTTTTATTTAAAGGAAAACTACTATAGAAAATTTTCAGTGATCAAATTTAAATAATTTGCAGAAAATAAATGTATCTAACTGAAGGAGAAAAATATATTTTTTTTACTAAAAATTATTTATTGTATCTAAAGTGCAGGTTGATTACGAAAATTGATCACTTTTCCCAGCTCTGTCTACGCTACAAACTACTTAGCTGAAGAGGCGCCTCCAACTGAACAATCTTCAGTTGAACAAGTCCAGCTCCAAATCGGCGGCAGCGTGTGCCTTGCCACCAACGCCCGCAATGGCCACGGACTCGGGATTAAAGTAGACATTTGTGGGCACACCTTTTTTAAGCAGTGCCCTCGAAATGGGCGTGGAAATGGCGGTGCCACCATTACCCACAACTGCCTTGGCATGTGGTTCCAGTATCAGTGCCGCCTGTTTGCGTGCCTGTATGGCCTTGGCCTGTTGCGGTCTGTAGGGCAGAAAATAGCTGCCGAATGGTATCTGTGGAAAGTTCTTCGAGCTGCTGCTGGTGCGTCCCGTGGCCTCCACTTTAACTGGAGGCGTACGTAGTTTATTGCTAACGTTGCGCAGTTTGGCAGCTATTGGCATTTTCAACTGTCGACTGCTGGTGGAGATCACGTGCTTGCCAGGCACAGCCACAATTTCCTCGATCACATAATTTGAATTAATGCGCCCAACGGCTGCGCGTAATTTTTGATCACTTTTGAGATCACCCGCTGGGGTTTGTGTCTTTGCTTGCAGCTTTTGCAGTGTTTCTATTGTATCCACTGTTTGCTCTACAGATTCAGGTGAGTCCACAGTTTCCACATTTGCAGCGGTTGTAGGCATCGCTGTGCTGGTTGTTGTACTGGGCGTTGTTGCTATTGATGGGCTAATAGATGGCGCCACATAGGCAAATGGCAGACTGTAGGCGGCATAATATGGTGAATTGAGCAGCAAGAGATTGGCATGTGTGGTGGATTGCAAAGCACCATATGGCTGCAGCATGTGTGGAACTTGTTTCGGCTCATTGGATGCTGTAAGTTTCTCTGGTTGTGGTTGTGTGGAAAAATAGGCGCCATATGGAGTCAATGTTTTGGCAGCTTCCTTGGGCGTTTCAGCTACTAATTGCCCTGCCGCAGGTGCAGTTGGCGGCCAAGTTTCAAAGCTTGTGGTTTGCCAGCTTGATAATTTTTTGTATTAAGGATATTTGTGTGGAGGAGATAGCAGATGCCATATAGAGAGAGAGAGTGAGAGTGAGAGAGTTTAAGGATAGAAGTTAGTGTTGTCATAAATATTTACAGCTCAATTTAAGGTGCAATTGTTAAGCTTACGCTAAAAATTAGTGCAGGCAAGGCGTTAAACTATATAAGCATGCTTATTATATTCTATAAATACAGATGAATACAGATGAAGGCAATGCACAATTTACAAATACAAACATATTTATTAGCAATACTTAGGCGCTATACAAAAATACTAACAGTCATTACAGTTTAAAATCGAATATAGTCACGCTTTTTTAACTATCTGGCAGCACCCTGCGCATGGTGAAATTATTAACAAGGTGAGATACTGATTCACAATTTTCTCATAACTTCACCACGTTGCGGCAGATCGATAAACCATATTTGCTATCGAAGAAATAGGATCCACAATTCGCAAATCAATTGCAGCTAGTTAAAAAACAACATTAAAGCGAAAATTAAGCCTCAAAATCGGATTGCACATCATCTGGCGACTGCTCCTCAACGCCAGTGGGCGGGGCATAATATACAGTGGGTCCAGTGGCCACCACTTTGCCCTCGCGTGGAAAACTTCTCGCCTGCACATCGGTGCGCTGCAGTGCATCCTTAAGATCCACCTCGGCGGGTATGGAAATGACCTTGGCCCCCGGTCCCGCTATGGTCAGACTGCGTGGATGTGTCAAGGCGTAACCACCGGGACCCACAATTGCTGTGCCCCCGCTGCCGGCTGTGGCCACGCCCCCTGGTCCCGCAATGGCAATGCCGCCCTTGCGCACCTTAAGACGCTGTATGATGATGCCACCCTCGCGCAGCGCCTGCTTCTGGGTACTCTGCTGAGCGGTGGCCACCGTGCCAATCGTATGCATTAAATTGTGAGTTTTATGTGCAAATAGATGCTTCTCGGAGGCCGCACTCTGGTCCAGTTCCAGTTCGCCAGCTGTGTTCTCTAGGGTATCAATGTCACCGTCAACGCCATCACCGCCACCCTCTTCCGGCTCATCCAGCCACTTGTAGTCATCTACAACTGGCGAGGCTGTGACGCCGCTGTTGGTGGTGACTTGGTTGGTGCGAAACGGCAACTTGAATATATTCTGAAAGGCATTCTTAATGGCCGTGGAGGTTTGATTCTGCATCTCGGCCAGATTCACGCTGGGCACACGGAATCCCGTCAAGCGATTGCGTTGCGGTGGCAACGTCGAGCTGCTGTGGTTGGGCGGTGCAGTGGTGATGACTTTGTTGCTGACTGCAGCAACAGGTAGATGTGCTTCCCCCTCCTTGCTAACCACTTGAATCCGCTTGCGATTGCTCGCGTCTTGTACAACACTAACGGGAATTCTTTGCGCTTGTTGTGTTTGCAATTTATTCGTTGTCAACTTCTCACGCGAATCCAAGCGAACTTCCTTTTTGGGTGACTTGGTGGTGCCCAGAGTGGTGCCAATTATGGTGCTTCTGGTGATTGTGTTGTTTGCGGTGTTGCCACGTTTCAGTGTGCTGGCATCATCATTGAAAGCCAACTCTCTGGGCAGAAAGAACAGATGATATTTGGGCGCGGTTTTTCCCTGTTTCTTGGCCTGCTTCGCCTTGCCATAGAAACTGTCCACGTCGCCAATGATCTTGTAGCCCTTGATGCGATATTCCTCGGATGCGTGATCCCGCAAATATTGCTCCTTATTTTGCTTATACTGATGCACAGGAATGACAAAGTGTGCCGGCAGTTGTTGTGACTCCTGTGATGAACCCGGTGCTGGTAATTGCACCTGATTGGGACGGAAATAGAGTTGGGAGTCGACAGTTGTTTTTGGCTTTGGGTTAAACGCATTGCGGGTCAATTTAACGGCTCGAATCGAGGGCTCCAAGAGCGTTTGTCCCATGCTGCCGGAGAAGTGATGCTGCTGGGCATGGAAGGGCGACTGTGCCGGCTTGGGGAATAGATATTGACTGGAGTCGAGGATGGGCGGCAGTTTTGGCATTTCCGGTCGTTTCTTCACATAGCCAAAGGCTTCGTTCACCTTGGCGATCTGTTGGAGTATGCGCTGTGCCTCATCCGCTTTGCCGGATGACGAAGGCGCCACATTCGGATCATATGAATCCTCGGGGAATTTGATCAGCCTTTGCTTTGTTATTCTGAAAACGAAAGTTGGGTTTGTTTGTTTTTTGTTTGGTTCTCTTGGCATTGTTGGTGTTAGTAAACAAATGCATTTAACTATAACTATTTATGTATTAGGAGCTGTAACTAAATGAGCGAGTGAGACAGATACAGACACAGAGATAGCGATAGTGAAACAGTAAGAGACTTAGTCACAAGTTATTTTCTCTTTTATTGTTTTATTTTAGTTAATTTTAGTCACAATTCTAAACGCGTGCTGCAATTTCTACGGAGCACAAGGATGACACACAGTCACAGCTCAAGGCAAGGCAGGGGGAGGGGGGATTGTGGTTAATTATAGTATCTAAAAATTGCAACTACTCACTCAATGCCATCGGAAGTTTGGCCCGCAGCCAAGGAGGCCAACAAAAGTGCCGAAAGCTGCAAGGGAATTCACAAAATAATTAGAAAAAGAGAATTTTAAAGTCATTATTTATTAAAATTATTTGCTTACTAAGGACTATTTTTTTTTTATTAAACTTATAATTTCTTATACCTATTTTATATTTTGTTCATTAGCTTTTTGAGAAATTTTATCGTTTCAATTTCTGTTTAGAGAATTAAAGTAATTTTTATTTATTTTCTGCAACTATTTTACTCATTTCCTTCCCGTATTCTTAGTACTTTCTTATATTTCTATCCTTTCATTATTTTACAGAATTAATTGACAATTTTCCTACTGCTCTCCGTTTAATTTTCTATTGATTTCTTTTGATTATTTATATAAGTTTTTTATATGAATCCATTTTGAATGATTTTATTTTAATAAGTAAATTACTCCAGGTCAATTGTATTTAGTTTCCATTAAATAAATAAATGTTATTGCTCATTAACATTTTTAAATAATATTATATTTCCATTGTTTCTGTATTTTTAGACTCTTTATACTTATTTTCTTAACTTGACTTATTTTGTTGTCTCACAAAATCAAAAGGAAGTAATTCTTTTATATTTTCAAATTAATAATAATCCGTTTTAGCTTTTCAATTTTATTTTTATGTTTTATTTTATATGACTATGGCAAGATACCTCATTTAGAGTTTTTGTTTTTTGATAATAAAGAAATGGAGATTCTATTAAATTTTAATTAAAATTATTAATTGATTTGCAGTGAGTAGGTGATGGCAAAGAATAGGAAATAAGTGCGCATGCTGTCAAGGTCTAAGAATGCGGTCAAGCGCTAAATTGGCAGCCTTTCTCTCAAGCTGACAGAATTTGCATAATTTCTTAAGCCTGAGCTGAAAAGTGAGAGCCAAGCCCATTTGCGACAAGTACTTTTCAGCTTTTCACTTCAACACATCATCAACACAGAACGAGAATGAGAATGAGAATGAGAACGAGAACGGGAAACAGAATCACAAGCCGTAACAAAAACCAAAGCAAGCGAAACTTAATCAAATATTTGCTGAGGTCTCTTTAGCAAAATCAATATTGACGCAACGATACGATATGATATGGGATCAGAGATATATGATATGTGGCTTCGTGTGGCACTGTTGAACCGTTAGCTTGGACACCCGCTAAACAGCCTCCAAACTCCAAACTCAAACGCCCATCTATCAAAGCACGCAATGTCACTGAGCTTCAGACGGTGTCAATGACCCCATAACAAGCTCAGATTCTCAGCGTTATTCGATCTCTGAAGCAGCTGTGAGATACTTTTTTTTTAAATTTATATACCATATATGATTTTTCTTATTTTGTATTTGCAAGCTGTCTTGCATCCAGTTTGAAAGATGTATTTTCATCTGCTTTCTTTTGGAGCTCTTAATTAATTATACATCTGTATGTATTATTTGCTGGGTGTGTTTCAACCAGAAGTAAACTGGGTTAATGTCGTTCCCAACTGCAGAGAAAATCAAACAGAAAATGCAAATGACTTGGGAGAGTTCTAAACTGTTTCTATATGAAGATAGTTGGTGTGAGTAACATGTCTATAAAATTACGATTGATGATATTGTATTGTATTGTAGCATGTGGGATTAGTCATTTATCACATGCAGTCCAATTTGTATAACGTTTTCTATTTCTTTCCAATTTCAAGCTAGATAAAGTATTTGATTGTTCAGAAACTTTTTATAGTTCTTATAGCTCTGCCTTAAATTTTATTGAACTGTCATTTATCATGAATCATAATTGAGTAGCCTACGCATGATTTCCTTACGTTTGCCGCATTTTAATTATCAACAATTCCCCCTGTGGACAGTGAATTAATTATAATTATATATTATATTTTTGAGCTTTTCATAAACTTATAGCTGACGCACTTGTGCTTTTAAGGGCGTGTTTTTCAGCCCAAAGAACATGAATAATGCAAGCAGTATTCCAAATTCCACTTTTCACTTTTCAATAGATTATTAAAAATATCAACACGTTTCTTTATGACAATTAAATATTCTCATATTTGGATTGTAATCCCCAATTATTGTTCCTACAATCCTTTAAAAAGCGCTTGTTTATTCAGTTTATTTTCCCCCAATTTTTAAAATGATTTTATAATAACACATTTGCATATGGCTAAAATCAGAAACTGGCTTAAAGCCAGAACCAGAAACAGAAGCAGAACTTAACGCAGTGAAAGTTCAGTGTGGGCCAAAAAATTAAATGCGAAAGACTTAAGGCACGAACTTGCGCCAGTTAATGTCTTAAATACGAAAGACTTAAGGCACGAACTTGTGGCAGTTAATGAGTTCAACTTTAAGCTGCCAACGCCAGCAATAAATGATTAATTGCGGTCACACACACGCAACATAAACATTTTTAACTAGTTTCATTTTAGTTTGACATTAAAATTTTATATTAATGTTTTAATTTTAATTTTCTATTTTTTTTATATTTTTTAAAAGCAACATAAATGACAAAATTCTGCTGAATATTACTTTTGGCTATAGTTTTACATTACTGTTTTTATATTAATTAACATTTGAAATATTAAGAATTTTTATGTACTTACGATAAAGAAACGCATTTCTGTTAATTTCTTTTAAAATTTATGAAATTGCCTCGTTTGTCTTTCGTTAATATCCTTGAACTGCGAAGGAGAGCAAAAAGCACGTTTATTATCACACAATCCTGTCGAGTTTATACTAATTAAAAATTAATTGTCTGGTTTTTTATTTCAACTCTTTTTCTCCGTTTCACTGCTCAGATCACAACAACAAGGAGAACAATAAGCACCACACGAACACGCAGTTGAAAGGCACTTGACGCACCTTTTTAAGAACTCAACCTGCCAACGACTGAAGATGAACTGATTCGTGCCCGTGGCGAGCACGTTGGCTTTATAACATTTCCATTAGCCATGCAAAGTGGCGAGCATGGCAAAGAAATGCCCATGGCAGTTGTAAAAGAGACAAGAGAGAGAGAGAGAGAGCGAAAGACAGCGAGCGAGCGAAAGAGAAGGTAAGAGAGAACAGAAATTTTTTATTTACTTAAGAGAAACTTTATTTATATATATATACATGTTATGTGTTATGTACGCTTATGTCTTGACAAGTGCTTATCACTTGACGCGCATCTAACATTTTGACCGAGCTCTCGATTTGGCCACTAACAAGACAGCAACAACAACCACAACAACAACAAAGCCACCCAAAATTGTAATTCATGCATCGGTTGACTGATTAAAATCATGTCTCTATTAGATGAGTCCCGCATCTCGAGCACGTTTTTTTGCACACTCTTGGGAACCACAACAAGCGTTGACAGAGCCTCCCCTTTTTCCTCTGTACACCGCCTGACATTGATTAATTAATTGGCAGTTTATTGGCAGCAGCGGCAATTACAAGTGAAGTGCGTGAACGAAAGACTTAAGACACGAACGCGTGTGGGTAGCAATCGAACAAGAAGCACTGACTTCTATGACAACTTAGAACCCTTGGCTGTCGTGTTTGTTTAGCCAAAACGAATGCTGATTGAAACAAGACATAAGCCTCAAAAATCTAAGACTTACGACACGAACTCATTTCGATTGTACAACTTCTTCTCAGCGAAGTAATTGAATTAAAAGTGTTGGTAAAATGATATGATATTTAAATTTAGCCTACTTAGCAGCGAGAGCACGTTAGAAAGTTTGTCCTTAATCTCAATATTGACATATGTAATGTTCTTAAATTTCGCAGCGAAAGTTTGTGTCCTCAGTCTTTTAATTTTTTAATCTCTTCTTTATTTAATTATGTTTTTTTCAAATCAAAGTTCTTATTATTACGAGTATATAGGTTAATTTACATTCGCGTGTTAAAATTTGTACTTTATACGATAAGTTGCCTATTTAAATCGGGAGCTGAAAATACAGTTAATATTTATAATATTAAATAAGAATTTTTAGAATAAACTGATTTGATGACATGTTTTTTAAGAAAAAATAATATGAGTTACTTGTGATTTCAAACTAATAACCAACATTTAATTATAAATTCTATTTTATTTTATAGAGCCTCTCAACATTAATTTTAAATATTTGCACCGATTTAAAAATGTCTATATTCTATTTCTATTATTTAAATAATGTTTTCGCGTTTAATTTATTTATTTTTTGTATTTCTCTTGCTATTCCAAATTTCGTTTCCTTTTAAAGCAACAACTTCTTGAGTATTCATAAGCAGTTGACTCTTTAGCTACCTCTTTTTTTAAAGTACACCACAGGCGTCACTTGAACCTTATCATATTTATAGCTTGACCCTTGCTACTGTGTTTAATTGTAATTGTATTGTGAGCAGTCATATTACGAGTCTTTAGCTTGACTTTCATACGCTGTATACGAAACGTAAAATCAATAAGATTACAAACAAGATTTATAGTTTCAACTGGGCAATAAGTGTTGGGGCGCATACCAAATGGTGGAGTTGAAATTCCGAACTTGCTGCGGCACACGTTGAATGGCATTAATTGAAAGTCGACAAATCGATGGACAACAACACAAACAACAACAACAATTCGAGAGAAGACTTGCCTGGTGGGCAGAAGAGTTCAGTTGCAGAATTGGAAACCTTGAAACCTATTTTTATAAATAAACAACAGCAACAACAACAGACACACACGGAACTGGGGCTGACTTTGGTGTTGTTATTGTTGTTGTTGTTACTAGTTTGTTGTTGCCTCAATGCCTGTGACCTTCACTGAGTGCATCAGGAACAACATCAGCAACAGAATTAAAACCGTTGTTTCAGGCGCATAACTGGATCTCTCCCCCTCTCTCTCCCTGTCCCTTCCTCTACCTACTTCTCCCTCTCTCCCCTCTCTCTCTCTTACGAGCATTGTTCTGTTCTTGCTCTATAATAAAAGTTAATGCCAGACATTACCAATGCAATTATGGCAACCCAATTATGCAGCTGAGACTCTTGGCCAACTGTTCCCTAGCGTGAGGCTTATTAGACAAATACATATCTCTTTTCTTGGCTGAGAAATTGATGCTGAGAATGAGCCTAAAATGTGTAAGATTCGTGTCAAGATCTCTAGATCTTAATGCACTCATTCTATTAATTAGAATTGTAAACCTTAATTTTTTGCTTCACTGTTAATTTTATTCAAAGTTTTTCTTTGAGGATTATTTAAACATTTTTAGACCCTAACATTGTCAAATCTTTTCCGATTTAGTTGAATTTTATCACTATTTGGCAAGTAATGAAATTAGAAAATTCATAATATTAACTGAAATATAATTTATTTTTAGAGTATTTTGAGTTTCGTCTTTACGAACTTCAGATTATTATATTGCCTTGTCTCAAAGAAAGTTGTCAACTTGTTTAATAGGCATTTAAAATGAAAATACGAAAACTTCTAGCGTGAATTTAATGGCCTACAATTTAATTGCAAAGAGTGAAACCGTGTTTTATTTCGTGGTCAAAAAGGTTGCTGCAATCAGTTAAATACAATTTTTTTCTTACTAACACAATAAAAATATTATTTATGCTTTGAATTTTGGGCTTTTTCGGTGGTTGTAGTTGTTGTTATAATTATTTAAAAATTTCGTTTTTTTATATTATTTATTTTGGCACATTTTCTTATTTAGGCCACGTGAGTGTTGCCAAGGCTTTTTGCATTTGTAGTTCGTTCCGTGCGATAGCAAAATAATTGACAAGTTTGTGCACGCAGCGAACATTTCAAATTTTAAACGCGCGCCCTCGCAGCCAACAACAACAACAGCAACAATAACAAATCGAAGAAGTTGCCTCCATTTGGACTCGGATGCAACTGCTCAACAGCATAACAAACAATTGTTGTCATTTGTAAATTGTTTTGTTTCGGTTTTTTTATGCCGTTTGTAAAGTCCATTAAATGTTCCGCAAATCAATTAGGCATTATAAAATGCATAAATCGCTTAAATTATTGGACCAAAGCACGCGCCACATTTGCTCAGCAGTTGCATATTTGTTCAAATTAGATTTATGTGTGTGGCAATTCTGTTTTTTGTTTTTGTTTTTAACGCTCTTCCGATTCACATAACTTGGTCAAAACTCTGTCGGTTTCCTTGAGCATTTGCATTTTAGCCCTGGATGTGTCTTTTTGTTGACTTCCTCTGTAGATTTGTTCGGATTTTGTATATTTTCCATATATAAAACAATCTCAGATTTGAAACAAATTTAATTTTAAAAGATTATGAAATGCACAAACTAGAAAATTTAACAGTTTTTTGTACTAAATGTCGAATTTCTTTAGATATTTCCCTCATGGCCAAAGAGTTATCTATATATATAAAATGCTTTGTCCTCACTGACTGACTGACTGATATATCAGAGCATTGACCAAGCCACATGTCCTAGAGACTTGAACTATAGTTTGATTTTTAAATGAGAATAATTTTTAAGAGATTCATATGCGTATTTTAATTTTTCAATTCCACCTGCAAGTGACGAAATAATTTAGATAATAATATTTATGTTAACCTTTTAATATAAATATTTCTGAATCTTCTGAATCTGTCTGCGTTCGAGCAAAGCGAGAAAGCAAAAGCGGGCCCTCTAGTTTTATATATAGTTATTTAATCAAATTTGTTATCACTTGCAAACGTTAAATACCCATTAATTAATTAAAAATAAGCGTTAGTTTCTGCGAATACATGCACTCATGTATTTGGCATATATATAAATACTGTTACAATTCGAATCGCTTACAATGTAGATGCTTAGGAATACAGATGTAGAACTACAGAATGTGGGAAAGTGGTGGGGAAGTGTAGTTTAATGCTCCCTGCTGCCGCTCAGCTCGGCAATCTCATCCTGTCGCAATGCTTCCGATGGCGACAGGTTGACACGTCCGCCCAGCGGCACCAGATCGATATTCTGCACATGGGCACGAACACTTTGACCCGGTGGCAAGCCGACATACCATTTACCCACATTCCGGATGACCGTCGAGTCGCGATGCCGTTGCACCCACTCGCGATCGCGATCGATTTCCAGTATGCGATGATTGGTGGTCACCAGCGGTGGCAACGAGCTGCCCACATCGTCATCGTTCAGATTGTAGTTGTCGTCGGGGCCGCTGGCGGAGCTGCTACTGCTGGTGGGTGACAGGTAGCCACTTTCGGAGGAGCTACCGCTAAATCTATTGACATTGAGGCGACTCGTGTTGCTGCCGCGTCTGTTGGCCGGAGAGGAGGGAGGATGAGGAGGCAGAGGAGGAGCTGCTCTCTCTGAAGCCACCACCAGCAGCTCCGCCTGATCCTCTTCCTCCTGCTCCCCCTCTTCCAGTTCCGCCTCTTACACCTGCTCCTTCTCTACCTGCTCCTCCTCCGACTCCTGTTCCGCCTCTTCCCCCAGCACCACCACCACCACCTGCTCCTGCTCCTCCACTTCCTCTCCCTCCTGTTGCATCATATCTCGTGCTGCCTCTCCTCCCCTCTCCACTTCCCGCCGCATAACCACGTCGATCCTCTTTTTCCCTTGAGGATTTGAAGCCGCCACTCGCACTGCTGTCAAAATCAATGTTCTGCCCATCGATACGCTCCCCTGCCGCATCCTCTGCAACCGCACCACCCGCACCACCTGCACCACTTTCGCCCCCGCCAGCTGGCTTCAAGTAATCCGTGCCTCTGCCGCCGCCAACAGCTGCTCCACTTGGTCCGGAACCACCAACACCACCTCCACCACCACTGACACCACCCGCACCACTGGCACCACTGGCACCACCCAAACCACCAGCTGCGCCACGGCCAAAGTCATTAGCCAAACGGAAATCCGTATCGCTGAGTCGAAAATCCGCCACTGAGGGATTTATGTGAGTACCCGGACCCACACGATTGTGCACCACCCGATAGCCAATACCCGCACCGGCAATATACTCCACAGTGCGTTGAATCCCCTTGTCGTCCAGGTAGGAGTAGGTGCCTCTCACCAAACCATCGGAGGCACGACTCTCGGCCCGCCGATGATCGGGACCGGCTGCAATCAGTTTGTAACTGCCACCGGGACCACGTTGCACCGACATCTTGCCACGCGTCTTCGGATGCGCCTTGTACAATGGACTGGAGTAGCCCACAATTGCGGGATTATCCGGTACTGCATTCGAGATCTCAAAGCCGGTGCCAGCTCCGGCCGCATAACGCACGCTGTGACGCTCGCCCACATCGTCCACATAGGAGTAGAGACCTGAGAAGTACAGTAATTAATACTCTTCTTTGCTAACTTTAAATCTTCATAATTTCACTAAAACTCATCCGATTTCTATTCGGAATATCATTTTAAGCATTATTTCATCTGTAAATTAATTCTGCATCAAAGTTTTCTTCATTTACAAAAATTATTTTTTTGTTCGATTTCCTCAAATTTTCCATACCTACCCCTTGACACATTTTCAAGAACTTCAAACTGACATAACTTTCGCAAAACCCAACCGATTTTTATTCGGAATATCATTTTGATCGTTATTTCATCTCAAAATTAATTCTGCACCAAAACATTCTTCACATAAAAAATTAAATTTTTTTTCGTTTCTGTCCAATTTTCCATACACTTTTTCACAAACCTCAAACCTCCATAATTTAGCCAAAATTTATCCGATTTTTACGTGGAATATCATTTTAATAATTTATTGGTCCCTTATTTGATTATACATCAATGAAACAATGTATCTTTTTTTCATCATCATTAGTTATTTGAAATACTCTGATACTTTATTATAACTTAGTCGATTTTGATCAGTGAATGTCTCCAGCATTTAAATGTTCTTAATTGGCTAGTTTTTAATTTTTTCCAGCTACCAGTTAAGTTAGAATCGCAGCAAAGTTTTTCCCTGATACTTTTTCATAAACTTTAAACTGACATAACTTCATTAAAACCCACCCTATTTTTTTCGGAATATCATTTTAAGCATTATTTCATTTGTAAATGAATTCTGTATCAAAGTTTTCTTCACTTAAGAAATGTAATTTTTTGTTCTTTCCTAATTTGTTAGCGTAAAGTGAGTTTAAGTTGAGTTTTGCTTTGGTTTACCTCTTATTCTGTTGCTGGCATCGTTCTCCTCGCTGCGTGATTGATCCGGCGTGCGATAACTGAAGCTGTAGGAGGGATCATCGTAGGGATCGGCCAGGGGATCATCGGGACTGCCACGTGGACGCACTGGATACTGGGCCAAGTCCATTTTGCGATGTATTTTGGGACCATTTGCTCGAAAGCTGTAAGTTGAAAGCGGAGAGGAAAGAAGAGAGTGAAAAGAAAAGGTAGAGAGAGAGGTAACAATTAGCTGATCAGCCATTCAATTGCTGTGGGAAATGTTCTCCAATTGGGGAAACTTCCCCACGAGGGAAACGGATACAGTTGACTACTAAAATCGCTCGCCAGCTGACAACAGAACTCTAATGTTATCTGATGATCTCGAACGTCATTGCTTTGATTACCGTTGCCACATCTAAGCTAAGTCCTCCCTCCCTTTTCCCCCTCTCCTAACTGCTATTCAAAATTAAGCTACTTTTTTATCTGCTGCTGTGCATCTTAATGAATTTTCCGAGTGCCATGTTTCACCTAAAACACACACACACGCACACACACACATTAGACTCTTACACTTACAGACAATTTGTTAACAGCTTTTTGTTTTCCCAACTACCGGAGATTGCAAAAACAACAAACATTCGAAATTGAATCTAATCGAAAAATCAACAGCAATTGCAGTTACAAACAGTGTTGGCAACATTTTCGCCGCTAAATTATTTACTTTTAGCGGAAAGAAAGAAAACAACTGAATTACAAAAAAAAGGTCTAACAATTTTTGGTCAAATTCCTTAACATTGTTATTTGAATATTAACCACTATCCTCTCAAGGTTTAACATCATAAAAGTCGAAAGCTATATTCTTGATACTGCAACATTTGCTGCTTGCTAGAAATAATAATACATATCAGATCTTTGCACCTTTTAAAACAAATACTCGAATTATTATTATCCTTAGTGCGGCTAAAAAGAAAATAGATAAAAAAATACAAAACTCAATTCTAAATGTTCCTAAATTTACCCGCAATTAAAGTGTAAAAAATAGCCAAATTTATCGGAATAAAAAGCTGTTTTCGCAACACTAGTTACAACTAGCGACATAAAACGTTTAACTGCTTCTAATTTCCCTCTTTGCTTCCCTGTTGCTCGCATCTTCAATGTGTTAGAGTCGCTTCGTCTTCAACTTTGACTGTGAGCCACGCTTCAGTGGCGCTCTGTGCACTTTCTGTCTCTCTCTCTCTCCCTCTCTCTGTCTGTCTCTGTCTTGGACCTGTCGTACCGTTGATATATGAGCTCGCCGGAAGACGAACCGAACCGATAACTCACTTAGCTACCGCACTTTGCTTAACTGGCCACAACTTGTTGTTCTGCTGTGGTTTATCATACCCTGTAATAGGAGAAACTTACTTAAAAGGTTGAAATAATCATAAAGAATTATCTATAACAGAATTGGGAAGATCTCTGTTAGCTCTTACTACATATTTTAGGGTATCTTTTAGTCGAGCACTCTTCACTTTTAAAATACCTCAAGCAATTCTGCTTTAAGCACAAAAAGTGAGGCATCTCCAAGCTTCATTTTGCTTAAATTCAAATGAATTTGTTTGTTTATCTGTTTTACAATATTCCAGGGTAACTGTTAGTCTAGCATTTTTATAGCTCCACATATAATTTGCTTCACTATTACACTAAGCTCAACCGCCACATATTTGCCTTTCTTGGCATCATATGCTGGCTTTGCATACCCTGTAAACATGAGTGGTGTCTAAAAAGGGTATAATGAATTTATGCAATGTCCAGAGTAAGTCATTGTTTAACTTATATAGTCGATAAATGCTGGATTTAAATTCATCTGTATGTATGTTCTTTTTATTTGTGATTGCCTATTCTATTCTGCTAGTTCGAAGTATTTTACTTGCTTTAGATACCCTATAAGTATTGCAGGTGACTAAATGGGGTATACTAGACTTAAGGAAACGTATGTCACAGATAGTAGGAATCATGGTAAAGCTTTAATACACTTGGTTGAAGCTGAAATATGTTTGTATCTTTGGTACATTCGCATTTTCGTATCCTAGGGTATCTATATTTCATATCTTTGGCCTTACTCACCCACGTGGTCCGGCTGTGTAGACGGTCTCTTCGATTTGGCCGCTCGCTGGACTCCGCGAACCATAACGACCTCGCACGACGTTGTCTGGAGTTCCCGAGGCGCTATGATAGAAGCCTCCAATGTCATCATTTGCATGTCTATCCAAAACAATAACAAAAAAAAGAAGAGTATCCGAAATGTAATTGCGTGTTGCCCATGCGTGGCAGTGAGTGAAAGAAAGACACCGCATACGAGTAGAATACAGTTAGAGTTACTCAGCAAAAGTCAGGGAATGCGGGAGGTTGAGGAAAGATGTGCACTACACACGGCGTATACGTATTATTCGCATTATTGTGATTGCCAAATGGCGTTAAAAAGGTGTTAACAAAGCCAAAGTAGACGGAGCGTGATGCGTTTTGTTTGAGCCAGGTGTTAAGCATATTTTTGATTAAATGATTTGTTTATTTTTTGTTTAACAGAAAGCAAATAGTAATTAAAATTCGAGTTAAGAACTGCTAACAACTCGAGTGCGTAACATGTAGATATTAAGTTGGTTAAGCAGAATCAATGTTGTCTGATAGAAAAGAAACTTATATATAATTTACATTACCACAAGTGATAGGAAAAAACCAGCAATGTCCGGTCAAGAAAAAAATGTAAATTCGGAAACAGAAAATAGCTAATATTCTAATGCTCTTCATTCAATTTGACTGATAGCATCTTTCTACCAAAAAGCTTATGTTATTTTTCAGCTTTTCAGTAAGTCAGTTAACACCAACTTTCTTTTTAAATACTATTGTATCAAATAAAATGATCTCTTTCCCTTATTAAAAATTTATTAATAAAAATTGTGAATATAGTAAAAACAAAGAGTACATAAGCTTTGTAGTAAAAGAGAGTACGCTGATCAAATGCAGTTCCTAAAGCATATTGTTAGTTTCGTATTTATTTTGTTCAAGAATTAGAAATTCTATAATTCTACTTTTTTCAGAGGTGTTCCAGAAATGCACAGTAAATGAAAACCAAACTAAAATTCTTTCATTTTTAGTTGATTTTCGATTAGCTTGCATTCTGAAAATATTTTTTTTAATCTGTTTCATTTTTTCCAATTAATTCTCTAGTTAATTTTATTTGCTGACACTTTATCTTTTATGTTTTGTTGCTGCATCAAAAATGTTTAATAATTTCACAGAATTAATCAGGAATAATGTTTGAGTGTCACTTTTAATTGCATTGCACGCAGTGTTTTAAATATAAATTATTTTGTTTGTTATTATTATTTTATTATTTATATAGATTAAATTATATCTTTTATAGCCATTCGCTTAGCTTAAATTCACAACTGTAACGTTATACCGAAACTGAAAGGATCCATCTGCATTGATGGTGTTATATTCAATTTCCGCTAGCACAGGATCACCGAGGAAACCAAGAATAGCGAATGCAATGCAGAGAAATTGCAACATTTTTAAACAATTTTCCGAATTCAAAACGAGTTAAATGTAGTTTGGATTGAATTAAACGCTCATCCTGTAGGCGAAAACAGAGAGTTAAAATCACAGTGAGCACTCAGTAAATTGAACGCTGTGATTCCGTGTGGCGGCAAGAACAACGCGACGTTGACGACTGACGACTGAATGCGGCAAAGCGTTAGACCTTCGTATTTAAATACGATTCTCAGGCGAATCAGCGAACGGTGGCCAGCGGTTGAATCGGTTAGATTCGTTCGTTCAACAGCAGCAGCAGCAGCAGCAGCTGCCACTTGTCTCACCTGACCACCCACCAAAGTGGCAGCCACGAAGATGAAACAACAACAACAACAACATTTGTGTGCAAATTGCGTTACACGAAAAACATTTAGAGGGGTGAGGACAAAAAAGGAAGGTGAGAGAATTTGTTCTAATGATGGACACGCAAGTGTTTGTTGTTGTTGTCGCGTTTGTTTCTGTTGTTTGTGCAAGCATTGCTAACAATGTTAAGAGACTGCTTGTTCAGTAAATTGCAACAGGAGAATTGTAGAATTGTTGCAAGAAAACAAATGCAGACAGGCGACAGGAGACAGGAGACAGGAGTAGAAAAGTCGTGGATGCAGCTCTGTTAACTCTGCAGCTGTCTGTCAATTAGTTGAAGTTGCTCTTTTGTCGTGCTCTTGTTCTTGTTCTTCTTCTTCTTGTTGCTGTTGTTGTTGCTGTTGCTGTTGCTGTACTCCTTGTTGTTGTCGACGATTTAGCTTCCTGTTGCAGCCGCATTGTTGACAATTTTCCAACTGCAGCTCAGCGCGTGATCTATGCCAAAACGTTATTCCTGTGCATTGAACTCAGCGAGAAAATGCACTTAGATAAAAACTTAGTACAAATAAAATATATGAATTTTTATTTAAGTTAACTAGGAAGGCATAGAAAAAAATATGTTAAAAAATAGTCTTCACATTACAAATTTACTGAAAACAAACAAATTATTTTTGTGGGATTATTATCAATGATTTTACTGTGTCCTATTGAAATCCTTATGTGCTGATTTAAAGTAACTGCTATCTTAAACTGATGTAAATTTTAATTTAAATGGTTTCTTAAACTGTTGCTTTTATTTGCTGGCTCTTTTCCTTTAGAGTAATTCGGAAATTAAATTGAGAATTTATATTGTTATTAGAACAACACCGAAATTAAAAATACTTTCTTTTTTTGCAATGGTAAGATTACATGTTTACATATATGTATTTCCAATTTCTAAAAAACAAATACTTTTAATAATAAATAAATTCATTCAGTTCTGGGTCTAAATAATCATATCTAGTAAATTTTCTTTTCCTTTAACTGCTTTTAACATAATGAAATGTACATGCAGTCAAACCTTTTAGACTTCTCATTCTAACACAAAATAATTAATGCTTTAGCTTACTTTTTAAATGAATTTAATAAATCTGGTATTCGTTATTTTTGCTCAGTGTAAGCGTAGGCAATTTTCGATATGGCACGCCCACTTTGATATGCAACGGGGCACCGTTAGAGTTGCCCGTCATCTTTTCGTCTATGGCTATTATAAATTTGTTTTGGGCCCGAGTCTAGGTCAGTGTCTTAGCTGCAATTTGCGTCTTGGCCTGGCTTAGCATGTTGCAATTAAATGCAATTACGCGACGTGGCAACCAAGTACAGGAAGAGTTGCAGCTCGTTGCCAAGTTGGATAGTCGTCAGATAGTCAGATTCTCATAGTCAGTCGATACTACTACTACTACATAGTCACCACCATGCAGATGCTACAACCCGCCACAATTTCCGCCTAGGATGTGCCGAAAAGAATTTCCAACCTTTTTTAATGAGCATAATTAGCGAGCAAGCGGAGAATCGTACAACTGAAGATCTGAAGAGCTATAGAACCACAGAAGCACCACAGTTATTGGCCATTGTTCTCGCTATTAGACTGAACATATGAAAATATGTCAAATATTTTCAATAGATTTTTTATTTAACGCGTGTCACGAGCACGTTTTTTGAATATAATAATTAAACTGAAATAAGTGTATTCATATTTAGCAATAAATTGCTGTATAAAATGCCAGGTTAATATTAATATTTAAAGTATTGCTAAATAAAAACAAATAGGAATTTATGGCGAACATATTAATAACCGAAGTTTTTCCATAACTTTTGAAAAATTCAAAAACGCTGCATAAAAAATTTAACTAGAAATATATTTTTAAAAAAATTTCATTTATAATATTTACAGTCACTGCATTTTATTAAACAAAAGAACACAAAATATTAGTGCATTGAAACTAGGAAAAACTTAAAGAATGTTACTAAATATTTTGGAATTAAATATATACTAAACATTTTGTATTTTACTTATTTACCATTTTTTTAAAACAATTTAAAAATACAGCTGCAAAATGTTGATAAGATAAGTTACTAAATCATATCACGCGCTCATCTCTAGCTTAGAACTCAAACTCACAGAGGGCGCTGCTAGAACGAAAGACTTAAGGCACGAACTTAGGATCGCTTCGCTGCGTTTTGTGCGTCGAACGAATTTATTATGATTTACTGACCCACAAGTACTTTTAGTTTATGTTGTTATTGTGTGTTTTATGACTGCCGCATGGTATGATAAATAATCTTGATTATAGTTTGGTTTAACTTAGTTGAAAATTTAGATTTATTGAAGTTGAACAGAAATGCGGAAGACTTTGTTTGTTTGTTGGCCATTTATTGGCCAAGTTAATGAGATGCTTTACTCAATTACAATATGGCTTAGGTTCGCTGTGGAACAATGGAATTGAAACAACGACGCCACTGCACAGTTATGTTGTGTTAATAACCGTAAGGACAAGTTTGGAGGCAACTGCACGCATGGGAAATGTGCAACCAGTTGTTGCTGTTGTTGTTTAACTGTTTGTAAGTAATATTGTTGCACTTATGTTGCTGTTGCCATTGAACCACATAACCATAGAGCAAAACTGGAAATTCATATGCGTTTCACTGCCAAAGCGTTTGTCGTGCTGGTGAGGAAGGAGAGGAAGGAAATGCCGGCAATCCCGACACTTGCCACATGGAAAGTGAAAATGCTTTCGTTTTCATTTGCACACTTTTCGAACTGCAGCATTCAATTGACGGCGGTTGGTCAAGGTGTGCGGTTCCATTTGAGCGCATCAATCAAATTGTGTGCAACATGAAGATTATACAACTCATACACATCTCATGTGTTATCACATCCATCGATGCCCTCAGCTACATCATACGCTATGAGATGAAGAAGTCGCGCTGCTTGAATCCTCCGCGCACCGCGAGACGTGTTGAGTCTGTGATAAGGGATTGCCAGGACGAGGTTAAGAACAAGCTGGTAACAGGTAAGTAAAACGTATTTTGCCTGAATTTTTAATTTCAAAAGTTTTTAAATTCTCTTAGGATAATTATTTCTCGTTTTTTTTGTTTGGTGTTTCAAAAATTAATCTAAAATGATATTTAGGAAAATATGAAACACTCAAAAATTTATGTATTTATTGTTTCTAAAGCAAACTTAAATTATTTATCAAATCATAGAATTTGTAGGCCTATTAAATAATTTAATGATTAGATGTCTAATTTTTGAAGAATTAAAAATTTGTTAGAAATCAAATAATTTGTTAACATTTAATATTGTTCTTAAATTAAAATGATTGTTCAAACATAAGTTATTTATTAAATAACATAATTCGTAAGCCTATTAAACAATTTAATAACTAAATGTCTAATCCTTAAAGATTTCAAAGATGATTAGAGATTAAATAATTTTTTTACTATTATCCACATTTAAAATGATTGTCTAAAAAATGAGTCCATTACATAAATTGTATTTATCAGCTTAATTCTCTTGTGTTCTCTCGCAGAGGCCTATCAGATACTCAAGGAGCAGGTATCAAAGGAGCAAGCCCCTTTAAATCCCCACAGCGATAGCGTTGAGTATATAGAATCCCTCGACTGGCCGCCCGTGCCCGACGAATCGCATCTGGAGCAGCCACCTGCTGAGATGGATGCTGCACACAATGGCAGTGAACATGAGTTCATACTCTTTGACGAACCGGAGCCACGACGTCGTGTGGCACGTTTGGTGCGTAGTATTAAACGACTGGATGTGGCAAGTGTGGGCATTTATCATCCGACGCTGGTGCCGCTGGAGGATAAGCGCATAGCGGGGGTAAGTAGCTGAGGATGCTGAGGATGCAACATGTTCCTGCCCCACTGGCAGCCATTAAAATCTAGCTTGTTAATGAACGTGCAACTGCAACGCGTAATTAAGTTCAATGGCAGCTCGCTGTGGCAACATGGCAACATTGCCATTGATTTGGCGTGCAATTAAAATGCAACCTCAAGTACAGTCTCCCCCGCCTCATTCTAAAGTCAGGGTTGAATTTTTTTATTGCTAGACAATTGAAAGAAAAGCGCAGTTGTTTTTGTTGTTGCAATTGTTGCTATTCTATTCACACACAACAAGCTAAATTTTATGGCTGAAAAGTGCATTTTATGGTTGCATTTAATACACATTAGCTGCATTTTATGCATCAGCAAATTGAATGCTTAGTTAAGAGTATTTTCTGTTTCTTCTCGTTGTTGTTGTTGTTGTCTCGATTGTTGCTGTTGCTGCTGCTGCTGCTGCTGCTGCTGCTGCTTTTACAGTGTCTGCTACACTGCGTCTATGCCAGAAACAACGCCATTGACAAGAACGGTTGGCCAACGCTCGATGGCTTGGTGGACTTTTACTCGGAGGGTGTACACGAGCACGGCTTCTTTATGGCCACATTACGTTCCGTGAATCTCTGTCTGCGGGCCATGACCAATAAATATCATGTGAATCGCAAAGACTTGCCGCAGAAAGGCGAAAGCTGTGATTTGGCATTTGATGTCTTTGACTGTATATCCGATCAAATAACAGGATATTGTCTTGACGAATATAGCAGATATTAATAAAAAGATGATTGTAATTAAAGACCATGCAAATTTGACAAGACAACTATTTTAAGCATAATAACAGAAAGGCTCGTAGTTTTTATAGCGCCATCTAGCGTCGTAATACTAAGGCCAAGCATTCACGCTATATAAACAACCCAAAGCTGCTCAGAGATGGCGCCAGTGTGAAGCTAATGAATGCTAATGTTTCATATTTGCAAGATTTAATAATAAATGAAATAAAATTTATAGATATTGTTATTAAAAAATAGTTTCAAACAACATAATTCTAACTAATTATTATAGTTAATCCATATTTTGTCGCAACATGACTAATAAAACAAGTTGGCAGCATTGTTACTACAGTTGTAAGTCACCTGCTCAGCTATTTTGTATCTCAATTTCAGCAATTTTTAGTTTGTTTTTTTCTGTTTAGTAGATTTTGGCAATTTGAATAGCCAGATCGAAATTTTGTGTCGGGTGGCAGCCCCGAAAAACGTGCAGCATTTTTTCTTTTAGAAAGTTGGCAACAGTGGTCGCGAGTTTGGCAACGCGAGTTGTTTGGAACTTGGAGCTTACGATAAAAGTAATAATTTGTGCTTATTAAATAAAGTGTGAAAAATAAGGTTTTAATAGTGTGCTAGTACTATAAATTAACTATATTGTGGGACTGTTATGAATTGAATGTGTTTCAATCTCACTTTATGCTTAATTGTATGTAGTTAAAAGCAGTGCACGTAATTGAGGTCAAATTCGTGGAATAACTAGAAAATTGTGACAAATTGAAAGCTGATTCACTTTAAAAGATAGCAATAAAATCTGTAACTTTTGTGCATTGTTGCAGTTGATATAAGAAATTTTCCTTGGCCCTCAATGTTTTTAGGGCTTATATAATGCAAGTGGGCGTGGGTTTAATGCGCCTGCGCTTACCAAATATAAAAGAAATAAAATGAGAGATAATATATATAGAAAAGTGAAATTTCGGAAATTGAATGCCGGCCGATAACGACGTCACATGTTTTAGTAAATTAGTCGGTGTGTATTGCAATGATGACGCAATTTTGCGTTTGCTCAAGCACTTAATGCCGAGTTAAAGAGTGAGAGAGTGAGTGTGCGATAATGCCGCGTGTGCTTTTTGTGTTAGTGAATCATTCGCTTTCTTGTTGTCGTGGTGGATGTTGTCGCTCACATTCTCTAAAGTTCCATAAGTCATTGTGACTCGTTCTCTCTCAACAATCTATTATAAGTCGTCTGTCAACAGGTTGCATTCCCTGGTCACTTCCAAAGTCACGACCAACTCACAGTTTCTGCCATTGCAACTCTATTTGCTGCGCTTCAATGAACGCACGCGGTCGTCTCAACAACTCTGTCCGTCTGTCGTCCACTTGAACTGAAGTTGTTTTTGCATACGCCTGGCAAAGTCTACAGTTGCGGCATTTTGGGGGCTCGTCTGCTCTCCGCATGCAACTGCAGTCGGTTCGAGTCTTGGCTAAATGGAAATCTATCTGCTTCCAATTGGCACTGGCACTTAGTTCTTATTTGAACTTGAAAATTGCTATTGATTATTTGATAATCAACTTAAGATATGCCTAAATGAAGTTGTATTTTATGTGATTCATTTTCAAAAATATGTTTTCAGTTCTCTCATTCCACAATTCGCTTTGGGCGGCATATTTGAAAAGAAAAGCAGCTGACAACAGTGACGAGTTTTTTGTCGAGTTTTATTTGAGCACGGACTTTGAAATGATTGTAAACACAATATTTCAGGCAGTCTGAATACACACACACAAGCGCATTAGATAAGTGAATAGAATGAGAACAGATTTTTATCAGTTTTCGCTTGGCCCCTTTTCCTAGGTACACACACATGCATACACACACTAAGATACATTTGAATCTATATCTAATGAGATACATTTTGGCGTTGTCATGTGCCTTTTTATCGCACATTTTGTTTTTCAAGCGCTGCGGACGTAAACGAAACAACAAATACAAAAAAAAAAAAAACACGGCAGCAACAATTCGATTTCTAAAAAGAAAAAAAAATGTTTTATTTTGTTGCTGTTGTTGTTGCTTTTCATTATTTCACTTTGGGGTAATCTTTCGGCTGCGCTACCTCAAAACGTTCAGTCAACGCGCAGCACTCAACACGAACAAATCGTTGAGCTCGCGTATCTGTCAGATACGTCGTACATACATATATTCGGTTCGTTATACGTCATTTCCAAGTAATGCATATATGTAGTTTATGAGTCCAGTGTGCAGTGCATAATTTAAAATATTTAACAGTTCAAAAAGAAAAAAGTGGAATTTGAAAGTTGAAAAAATTGCTGCTGGAAATGCAGTTCATTTACTTTTATATACATTATATTATATATTAATTAGCAGACTACGCTATTATCATTTTAATAATTTTACAGAACTCTCTCACGCAAGTTTTCTTTTGTTGTTGGATTTTTATTCCATCGAATTTTTCACTTATGTAATCTGTTTTCGTAACCAAAGCGGCGACGTCGACGGAGAAAAATATAATTGCGAGAAAAGCGGATAAATAACGAGGGAAAACTAATAGAAAGAGATGCAGCTAGCTTGTTGGCAAACTAATTAAATTGAAATTGTTGTTATAATCAGTGTTGGCAGACTTTTGACAGTTACATTGGAAAAGATTTGTAGGGAATAAAAGAATTCAAGAAAATTAGATTTTATTTAAAAAAACACATTCAAACACTTTTTAAAATTAAATTAAAAAATCGTTCAAAAATTTTTTCTTAAAAACATTAAATAAGCTAAACTGGTAACACTGATTGTATTCAACTGTCTGTCATAGCAGCCACTTTCAAATATTCAACACTTTAGTGACCGCTTTAAACCGGTTTATTTTATGAGCAACAAATAATCGACTGTCTGGCTGAGTAACCCACATAATTATCTGTGTCTATGTAGCATTCAAGTGGTTGATCAATGAATTTGAAGGCAGCCAAAAATTTAAATGTTGTCCAATAAAAATTAATTTAATAAATATATATAAATTTAAATGAGTGAAGAAGAGTTTTCAAAATTATGCAAATGTTAAGCAAATGAATTGTATAAAAAAAATTATTGGTATTTAGACAATTGAAACTGCTTTAAATATGGCATTAACTAAAAAGACTAAATAGATTCAATTATTAAAAGAAATACAAACGAATGTTGTGTTTTAAATTTGTTAAAATATATACAAGGAAATTCTTGTATCGCTTGATTCACAGATAAGACAACTTGAACTACTTTATATTGAATAATCTATAAAATAAAATCAGACTAGACACACATCAGACTTCCCTTCACATCACGCTGATAAGCGCATGTGACCTGTTAACGTTTTTTTCGACAAATTGCCACGCCTGGTTTTTTTGTTTTGTTTTTTGTCATATGTTTTTGCATAGAAAATCGCCAGAATTTAGATTATAGTTATTTTTTTGCACGCGCTTGCTTATCAGACCTACGAGAAACGAAAGGAATTTAATTATTAAATTAATTGTATGCGTGGCATGATTTGTATATTATGTCTGGGGGCCTGGTTGTTATTTTATGTTATCAGATGAAACCTTTTTATTTAAACCAGGCTAATCTACACACACATAAGTACACACAACACTCTCGAGACAAATAAAGCAACGAGATATTATTGTTTCTCAAGCCAAAATACACAAAAATTGATTAAGTCAAGTTGACAATTGCGCAGCACACGAAAACAAAAAGAAAAGTGCACAAAAAAGGCCAAAATTCCCCGAAACTCATACATATATATAAATTTTCGCCAACATTTCACCACTGTGCCAGTGAGTTTTTAGCTAAATTTAAATAAGGCAGCAACAAAAACAATTTGACGTCATTTGAGGCGGAAAAAACGTTCACAGTGTCACGTGTGTGTACGTTTGTGTATCTAGTGTGTGTGTGTGTAGCGGTAACTAGGCTGAGTCTAGTCAGCTGTCTAGACTATAGATATTCAGATGCATATGTATCTATGCTAATCAATTGCCTCTGGAAACTTGTTATTTGGTATTTTATAATCATCGTTAGTTGCAAGCTGACGAAAATATATTTAATATAGAGAAATTTGTCACTTGTATAACTGGCATATCTTATCAACTGGGAAAACACTTGTCCACATGCAGCAACAGTTCAAATAATTGCTTATAGAACTACATTTCATGTTTGTCAACAATTAAACAATCTGCTGAAACTATAGCTGGAATTGTTGCAGTAATTTGCTTATCAATTAATGCCATGCCTTGTCTATTTACTTAATAGTTTTACATCATTTTAAACTGTTTATTTTCATACTTTATTTCAGTTCTATTTTGTGAAAATACAAAATGCATAGAGCACACACAGCCTTTAGTCTGGCGTTATCGCCGATGGCGCATAAAAACTTTGCCACCTGGCTATTAAACAGCAGCAGCAGTCAAAAGGTAAGACATAAATGCAATTAACTATTTATATTATATTATTAAACAATTTTTAATTTGTATTCCAATCTAGCTGGTCAAGGCAACCGCCGCAGCCGCCGTTCGCACCTATAACTCAGCTGCCGCAGAACCTTTTGCCAATGGCAGCACCGCCACCTACGTGGAGGAGATGTACAACTCCTGGCTGCGTGATCCCAGCTCTGTGCATACTGTAAGTGCGCAATCCCAGATAACAGTTGACAAAGGGTGAAAACGGGGTCATTCCCCCTTTTTGTCAGACGCCAAATAAACGTGTTTTGTTAGCTGTCGAATGTGGCAACAGGTTAAGCGCCTGTTAACGCATATTGACAGTAATAATTCAAAAACAAACAACGGTTTTAACAATTTAACAAACAAGTATATCTGTTTTCGGCTTACAGAAGTTTTAATACTTGCAAATATATTTAAAAAGTGATTTCGTTAGCAAAAATGATTGGCCTGCATAAAATGTAATATTAAACTGATATTTGCTACGACAGCTATATGATATAATAGTTCAATATAAGTAACTTTCATATAAGACAATATATGAACTGCTTAATCTGTAGAAATGGTTGAGCTAACTCAAAAAACAAAAATGTTGTTTACACCAACTGAATGTTCAAGCCTTTTAAATTTATTTATATCTCTGTGATAATTTGTTATACGTTGAGTAGAAAATTATAAAATCTGCCTTTATACGCTAGATGTTTCATAGCAAAATTGTAATATTATTAAATTGTTTTTATTAGGAAAACACGCTTTATTTGCGGTCAAATTATTATTGATCTGCTGTATATATAATATTTGCTAATATTAATTTAATCTACTGTCTTTTCTAGTCCTGGGATGCATATTTTCGCAGCAACACGTATGTGAGCCCCCAAATTTGGCGCCCGTGCAGGCGAACACGTTGCCACTGTCGGCTTTTAATGTTGGAAGCGCTGTTAGCGCTGCTCCCGACTCCAAGACCATCGATGATCATTTGGCTGTGCAGGCGATCATTAGAAGCTATCAGGTATGCTTGTGCTGGGTCCATTGTTAGCCCCGTTCTCCTCCACACCCATTATAGAGTTGGAACAGTTGAGATTGCAGCCGCAAGAGCGTAATATTTGCTCTCGCTTTTTGTTGTATTTTTCTTTCGTTTATGTTTTCCCTTAATTTCCTTACGATTCTTTTTTTTTACCATATTTAGGTTCTATATTTAATGTTTATGTTAATGGTTCGTTTAGAGCTGCCCGCCTTCCTTAATCGTTTTTTATTTGTGTGCACTCGAAAAAGAATCTCAATGTCTCACACACGAGTAGCTTAGTGAATTCTCTTTGCTTTATTGTTTAGTATAAACGCTCCCGTTTAGTCTTAATGCGTTTTTTATTTACATTGTAGTTACCACGCCTCCCTCTTCCCCCATTAAAGTCTTTTTTAGCTGGGAATCATTTGTAGTTTCATTATAGTTTCATTTCAAATAATTGTGATCTTTTAAAGCAGCGATTGCAAATTGGAATTATTAAAAAACTACATATTTTAACAAAAATATTGTTACTTTAATAAAAAATTAAGTTTTTTTTTTTTTGATAAAAATGAGTAATAATCTTTGTTGTATAATATGAATTTTAAAAACTATACCCGTTGCGGTCCCGGCTTTAAAAGTGTAGTAAATGTTATGCTGTCACCTTAACTTACATAATTTTCATTATTTCCTTGCATCACATTGGTTTCTTGTCTGTAGCATATATCTTATATATTATCTTGATGGGTAGTTAGATGATCTTTTGAAAAAACTACAATAACAAAAGAAAGAATACAGAACAACATAATTAATTTAAATATATTGAAAGATAAATAAAGCTCTTACATAATGTGTATAATCCAATATATAATCTAATGTATAACATGAATGAATATGTATGTATACACATATATACTATATATAGTCACGTGGTCATTTGGCATCTGATCTGGATCCTCTTGGAATTTTAACACGCGAAAAAACCGTTTGCAAGGATGGTCTTGCACGTCGGGCTAACGAGGATGTGCTCAGGCAGCACTCTGGGTTTTTGTTTGGTAAATTCTCAAAACTCTACATATCGTAACACCCAACCACCCACCCTCCACCCAGCGCCCCCCTTGCACCACCCCCTTCCATCCACAAATACATATAAAACACATGCACTCACACACGCAAATAGTTTGTAATCTTTTTCTAGTGCTTTAAAGCCTATTTAACCCTCCCACCCATTTGATAATACTTACTATATCAATTTATATATCTATCGATATATATAATTAACCTGAAATTCGGAGTTGATGAGGCACAGCTAAGTCAGGACTTAGACTTATCGATTTTTAGCAATTTTTACAAGTTTATAGTCCATAAGTTAGTTGAGTTCAATTACGTTCAGTGTTCATGAATATATTATCATAAAATTAAACTATACTCGTAAGTAAACTCGGTGTTTGGCTGTCACACAACTTTAATTAATTTCAATTACAATTAATTATCAATTATTCTATCTGTTGTCCTAGTGCACTCTAGTTTCCCAAGAGAAAAACCAAAATGAAAACTTATTTGTTTGTCGCTCCTAATGCTGCTTACTTTATGTATCTTTCTATCTATCTCTCTGTATCTAGCTCTTTGTTATTTTACTACATAATATTTTTTTTATGTGCTATATTATTTATTAATTTTTCTTTAATTTTTTTTCTTCATTTATTTTTATATGCTTTCTAACCTCCTAAAAAACAAAAAAATTATCAAATCAAAAAACTGCAATCGAAAAAACGTTAAACAACAAACTCCAAATTTTTTCTCTCTTGTATTATGTGTGCAACAAAAAATCAAATTAAAACATTGTTAATATATAATATGTAACAACAACAACAACAAACACGACACAATTACTGACATTACGTTAGATTCGAGGACATAATGTTGCTCATCTCGATCCACTCGAAATTAATACACCAGATTTGCCTGGCAACACCTCGACGAAATCCATTTACGCTAATTTCAGTTTCGGTAAGTAAGCTTAGAGGCTGTCCACACACAAATGTGGGGGAATCCCCCTTCCCCCCTCTCACTTCACTCCACACGTACACCCAAAATTCATTATGATTTGTTTTCTTTAACTTGTGTTTGTTACTTCTTGTACAATAAAAACTTGATCCCTTATTCCCCCACAAAATCAAAAAATTTAAAATAAAATATATATATATATATCTAATAACTTTATGTCGTGCTAGTAATTCCCAACTTGTTCCTTGTACTTCCTTTCATGCACACACTCCAAAAATAAAAAATATATAATAAAATTATTTAAAAAAAATAAAATTAAAACCAATATCTGATATCCGATAGACCCAAGTAAATATACACTTATATATATATATAAATATAAATCTATTGTTCAATTCAATGTTATATATAGTTGACATTATGTTGTGTAAACAATCATAACATTTTTTTTATTTAATTTTAATTTATTTCCATGACTTCATTTGTTTGCATGTCGTCAAGTAAATACAGTATGTCAAGTAAATGCTTTGACAATTTAAATAATTCAAGAATTTTATTTGGCAACAATAAGTTGCTCTGTATTTAAAATTAATGAATATAAAGTGTGATTTATTGCGTAAAACTTTTTAACTTTTTTTATGTGAATTTTTTATTTTGTCAAAACAATTGTTTAATTAACTATAAATTTATATTTAAAGCTGATTATCAGGCAAGCACAAAATATACACAATATATCTATATATACATCATTAGTGTAAGGCATGATCCAAGTGTTAAATCAGTTATGTATGTACAGTTAGAAACAATGTCTAGGAGAGTTGAGCATGTTCAACTTTATATATAAAGAGCACAATATATATAGAACAACAATCATTACACTCCGAATTTCAAACAAAACCATTTGCCGCCTACAACAAAAACAAACAAAACTAATGAGCATCACTAAAATACAAACATTTAATTGGCAACATTTACTAATATTTCTTTTTACATTATATGTATATATATATATATGTTCACAAACATCAGGCGAGCAGGATATGGAGCGTCAGTTCAAGTTGCCCAGCACCACATTCATTGGTGGCGATGAGGCGTCTTTGCCCTTGAAGTTAGTATATCGATTCGTTCTCTATCTGAATCTCCATTAATTTGTTGAACTCTTTTTTAGGGAAATCCTCAACCGTCTGGAGAATGTTTACTGTAATAAAATTGGTGTGGAGTTCATGTTTATCAACTCTTTGGAGCAATGCAACTGGATTCGCAAACGTTTTGAGACTCCCGGCGTGCTCTCCTTCAGTCCGGAGGAGAAGCGTTTAATTTTGGCCCGTTTGACACGTGCCACCGGCTTTGAGGCGTTCCTGGCCAAGAAATACTCATCAGAGAAGCGTTTCGGTTTGGAGGGCTGTGAGATTATGATCCCAGCATTGAAGGAAATCATTGATGTGTCCACCGAACTGGGCGTCGAGTCTGTCATCATGGGCATGCCACATCGCGGCCGTCTCAATACCTTGGCCAATGTCTGCCGCAAGCCATTGAATCAAATCTTTACCCAGTTCGCTGGTCTGGAGGCTGCTGATGATGTAAGTACCAATTGGAATGAAAATTGAATGGAAGGAATTTATTAAGAACTTTATAAAAAGCATTTAATATAAAACACTTAAGTAAAATGTAGATTATTATATAAGGAAACAGCTGAGTGGATTTAATTTTCTGACGCAAATCTTTTTTAATAGTTACTATCATTATTTTTATTTTAATTTCGAGTTTTTCAAATATCAATTTATCAATTTTTAGTCTTTTACTTGTTTAACATTCATTTCATATTTTTCCACTATTAGTTTTCAATTTAAAATAAAAGTTTTTTCGTATATATTCTAAGTTTTATAATTTTTGCTTGTTTTCTCCACTATTTTATATGACAATTTTGGTTGACTTCTTATTGGTTCCCTAGTTTTGGTATTCTCTATGCAAATTTCTGAAAGTTGTTAACTGAAACACAATACTAATGATATCTTACATTGTTTTTAGGGCTCTGGTGATGTCAAGTACCATTTGGGCACATATATTGAGCGCTTGAATCGCGTGACAAACAAGAATATTCGTCTGGCCGTTGTAGCGAATCCCTCGCATTTGGAGGCCGTTGATCCCGTGGTGCAGGGCAAGACACGCGCCGAGCAATTCTATCGGGGCGATCAGGAGGGCAAGAAGGTGATGTCCATTCTCATTCACGGTGATGCCGCTTTCTGCGGTCAAGGTGTTGTCTATGAAACGATGCACTTGTCGGATCTGCCCGATTACACCACTCACGGCACCATTCATGTGGTGGCCAACAATCAAATTGGCTTCACCACCGATCCACGTTTCTCACGCTCCTCTCCATACTGCACGGATGTGGCACGTGTCGTCAATGCGCCCATTTTCCATGTCAATGCCGATGATCCCGAGGCCGTGATGCATGTCTGCAAGGTGGCTGCCGAGTGGCGTGCCACATTCCACAAGGATTGTGTCATTGATTTGGTTGGCTATCGTCGCAATGGCCACAACGAGATCGATGAGCCGATGTTCACCCAGCCCCTGATGTACCAAAAGATTCGCAAGCATAAGAACTGCTTGGATCTTTATGCGGATAAGTTGATTGCCGAGGGAACTGTTACCGGTGAGGAGGTTAAATCTGTTGCCGCCAAGTATGAGAATATCTGTGAGGAAGCCTTTGCGCTGGCCAAGACCGAGACACATGTCAAGTACAAGGATTGGTTGGATTCGCCCTGGTCTGGTTTCTTCGAGGGCAAGGATCCCTTGAAGGTCGCACCCACTGGCATCAAGGAGGAGACTCTGGTTCACATTGGCAATCGTTTCTCAATGCCGCCACCAAATGCGGCTGAGTTTGTTATCCACAAGTGAGTAGAACTTAACCGATTTATAAAAGATCTTTAACCAACTCGGTTTATTAATATGCCATGAGTTGTGAAACATAAATTGCAACGTATTGCAGTTTTTATTATTTTTTATTTTGATTTATAGTGAAAAGATTAACAATCAGAGACAAATTTCTGTTTTTATATTAGGTATTCAAATAATAATTAATTTGTATCTATTTAATAAATCAAAAATAAGAGTAAAAAATTAAATATTGAAATTAAATTAGTTTTTAAATATTGTAAGAATTTAATAAGAATTAAAAATAACAGGTATATCGCACATTTCAATATGATCGCTTCAACTTAGTAAACTTAAGTAAATAAAGTTGATGAATGTAATCAAATTTTGCTTACCAATAAATAACAATATTTTTCCCTCTTTTTAGGGGTCTAATGCGTGTTTTGGCCGCTCGCAAGACGATGGTTGATGAGAAGATGGCTGATTGGGCATTGGGTGAGGCCATGGCCTTTGGCTCGCTGCTGAAGGAGGGCATCCATGTGCGTCTGTCTGGCCAGGATGTGGAGCGTGGCACGTTCTCGCATCGTCATCATGTGCTGCACCATCAGCTGGTGGACAAGGCCACGTATAACTCGCTGCAACACATGTATCCGGATCAGGCGCCGTACTCCGTCTCCAACAGCTCGTTGTCGGAATACGCAGTGCTTGGCTTTGAGCACGGCTACTCGATGACCAATCCCAATGCTTTGGTCCTGTGGGAGGCTCAATTTGGTGACTTTAGCAACATGGCCCAATCGATTATCGATCAGTTTATCTCGAGCGGACAGTCGAAATGGGTGCGTCAATCTGGTCTGGTCATGTTGTTGCCCCATGGCATGGAGGGCATGGGCCCGGAGCATTCATCGTGCCGCGTTGAACGCTTCCTGTTGATGAGCTCCGATGATCCCGACTATTTCCCACCCGAGTCGGATGAGTTTGCCATCCGACAGCTGCACGACATCAATTGGATTGTGGCCAATTGCACGACGCCAGCGAATCTATTCCACATCTTGCGTCGCCAGATCGCTTTGCCTTTCCGCAAGCCACTGATCTTGTGCACACCCAAATCTCTGCTGCGTCATCCGGAGGCCAAGAGCCCCTTCAGCGATATGAGCGAGGGCAGCGAGTTCCAGCGCATCATCCCCGATCGTGGACCTGCTGCCGAGAATCCCAGCAATGTCAAGAAGGTCATCTTCTGCACCGGTCGCGTCTACTACGATCTGACCAAGGCGCGTGCCGACAAGCAGCTGGAGAAGGACATCGCCATTGTGCGCGTGGAGCAAGTGAGTTCAATTTAAATAAAATCCAAATAGCAAAGATATCAAAAAAGATTGCAATTTTTGATGTTGCTGTTTGTCATCAGAGTAACAGAATTTTTTAAGTTAAATTAACTTTATAATTTATGTTTTAATAATGAAAACTTGAAGTCCTTTTTATGACTAACATTATATATTTATTATAGCAATCATAATTTAAAATAAGAATTTTTGTTTTAAATATAAACAACCAATAATAATTATTTTGATTGTGCTTTTTAGATCTCGCCGTTCCCCTTCGATCTGGTCAAGGAGCAGGCGAATCTGTACAGGAATGCCGAGCTGGTCTGGACACAGGAGGAGCACAAGAACCAGGGCTGCTGGTCGTATGTCCAGCCCCGTTTCCTTACCGCGCTGAATCACAGCCGTGATATCAGGTATGTGATAGGATTTAAGTGATTCATCTCTCTGCTGTCCCCCCTATTTTTCTCTCTCTCTTTATAAATATTGCAAGAGAAACCCAGCAGAAGAACAATTCGCACTCTCTCTCTCTGTCTTTACACTATTTCTCTAAACTCTCTGTCTCTGGTTTTTCTCTGGTTTATTTTCTGTATAATTATTTTTGTTGTCTCCGCCTGCACTCGGCGCACTTTTATTAATTTAGTCTGTTTTACTCACTGTGCACTCTCGAGCGCACTCTTTCTTACTCTCTCTCTGTCTCTTTTGTATATTGATTTAATTTGGTTTCTCTCTAGTTTGGCCTTTGATATTTCATTTGTTTTTTAATCTTTGCACTCTCATTGCACTCCGCACTCATCATCGCTTTTACCTAATACTTTTTACTGCTTTTTACTAATTTTATTATTTTTATTTTAAGAACTTTAGCGTTTCCAGATCTCAAAATTCTCCCTTTCTCACTTCTCTAGCTCTATCCGAGCAGTTTTAGATCTAGCTCTTAGCAGAGAGTTGCGACTCTCTTTCTTTATGTAGCTCTCTCTCTTTTTAAACACACTCACACAAAGACACAATTACACTCAACTACAAGACATTCCCAATATCAGAAACTCCAACGAATTCAAGATCAAAATTTGCATTTGCAATTCATCCACAAAAATTGGCTTAATACACACAGACACACATACACACAGACTGACTGACAGACACACTCACACATACACTTATCATTATTTTATTTTGCATGGCTTTTTAATGATCATTTGTTGATTTTCCCCAAAATTTGTTTTCATTGTTTTTACTAATGAGAATTGTTTCAAGTGCAAGAAAACAGAAAACCGAATGTTTTGTTATGTTCCTTCAATTATCCCGATTGTTTGTTATCCCTATAAACTATATGTACTTATAATTTGTTCAATCGGCAACAACAACAAGAAAAATTCGATAAATTGTCCACTCTCTCTATTTTTTCTCTCTCTCTCTCTCTGTATCTATCTGTTTCTCTCTGTGTATGTGTTATTGTTACAGCCAAAGCGATGAACAATCCACCTTCTCCAATACAACTACTACCACTGATAATACGAATACTAATCAAGAATCCAATACTGATTCCGTTACTGATTCCGATTCCGATTCGGATCACAAATCGAAACCGTGGCTAAGTCGCATGTTTGCCAGCAAAAATGATAATAATAATGATAATGATAATGATGCAACTGCAACTGCCACGGCAATTGGCGACTTTAATGCCGCCAAGCATTTCGATTTAAAGAACGTACGACACGATTTCAATAGGCCCGCGGGCACTGCGGCCGCTCCGGGCGTGCGAATTGCCAAAACCGGACGTAAAATTAGGTGAGAGGGCCAAAACAAAGCAACCACAAAAAATAAATTACAACAATTAAATAATTAAACTCGTTATACTCTACTGCATACGCGTCAAATTGAACTACTCTCTCAATCTCTCTCTCTTTCTCTGTCTCTCAATTAAAAATCTGTCTCTCTAACTATTCTAATCTATCTATAAATATTAAAATAATACAAGTATTAGTTCCTACAAAATTAAAACCCACTCTAAATTAATATTGTAAATTTGTTTAATATTCTCTCTCTCTATCAGGAGCATTTCCGAAATGTAAGGCAACAACAAATCTATAATAGGGTGCATTGATTTTATTCACAAAAATGTTAAGCCAATTTCGTAATTTACGGTTAATTATAAGATATTTTGAACAGGTAGCCAATTCCTAATCAATTCTAAAATCAATTCCTTGAATTCTATGATTTTTTTATACGAATATACTGATGTTAACAAGATTTTTGATATTATTAAATATATGCTAAGGATTTAAATAAATATATCCTAGGAATTGATTTTAGAATTAGGATATCTTTGTAAAAAAAAGCCCAGAGTTGGCCGTAAATTACAAGTTTGAGTTAGCATTTTTTAGCTATTTTTGGGCCCACTCAAATTGATGCACCCTAATGTACTATAATATTTTGGTTGGATTGCATTTCTGGAAAACTCCTGTGTATTGTTTATTTTGTTTTTGCGTTTTCTGTTTGTTCTATTTTTACTTTCCATGCTACTCTGTCATTAATTCTCCAAAATACCCTATAACACACACTTTCTCCTCTCTTAAACTGTCTAACTCTTAAATATCCAACTATTTTCTTTTAACTTACTGCAACCAATTTTTTAATCTGTTGTCTAATGTTTTTTGTTATTGTTTGGAGCACGCGCGTTTTTATTTAGTTATGTATATTTTATATGATATCAAGTAACCAACTACCAAACCGATCTTAAAACTGAAGCGTTTTCTATGTTTGTCGTATAACCACACACATATACCTATATATATACAAGTATGTATATATTTAAACCACAATCTATACAGAGAATAAAAAATATACAGTTTAAAGCGTTAAAGAACCCGAAAAGATTCCACAGATAAGATATATCTGTTATCATGTTACGATAATTCGCGTATCTGACTTTGAAAGTAATTTGTAATGGAGTCATCTCAAGATTTGGGTTTGGTGTGTTGTCATATCTTCTTCTACTTCTTCTTCTGTGTTTGTGTTCTCTTTTTTTAGCTGGGGGTTTCCCTTATTTTGCCCCTTTTGATGATTGTTGATCAACGCTACATTATTTCCGTCTACTTATCATTTATCTAAAGGTTTCTAATACTTTGCGCTGGCTTTAACTCTATTCTCATTTCATTGAACATGTCTCATAACTGTGTGCTAAACTATCTAAACTGAACTATCAGCTATATAGTTTGTCTGGTAATTGTTTTGGCAAACAATATATTTTCAATTGTAACTTTGGATTTATTTCAAAGCTACAGTTATATGAATTATTAAAAAATAACTAGTATGTTAAGGATGTTCAGAGTATTATTAGCTCTTTTGTCAAAACAATTACTTAACTAGCTGTATATAAATATTGAATAAATATTTAATATAGTGCACGTTTTCTAACCATATCAAAATAGTCGAATTGTTAATTGTACTACTGACTTTTAATCTATTTTATATTTATCCGAATTGGTGTTAATATATATATTCTTGATCCGAACAATCCACAGCTATGTTGGACGCGCTTGTGGCGCCTCCACGGCCACCGGATCGAAGGCCCAACACATTCGGGAGTTGAATGCGCTCCTGAGCGATGCGATTTCCACTTAAATTGGAATGGAATATTGAGATGATGATGATGATGTTGGTGTTTTTGTGAAAAATGAATATTAATTATGATTATGCGAGTAAATATATTTACATATATATTTTGTAATAGCAACGTATGCAGATATACGATCTTTGATACGAGTTTTTCTGACGAAATTGTTAAGTGCATTGTGTGAAAGTCATGAAATGTTAAATATTAGTTTAGTGAAATTGAATGAGCAACAACAACAACAACACGAACACGAAATTGTTAAGTGTTTAAAATAAAACACACACAAGAAATCACTTTTACTCCCCTCAAGTAGTTTATAATAAATACAAACAACTACATACACAAAAGTACACACACTTATATAAAAGAATTAAGAAAGAAGTTTATTTTCAAGTGAATAAATTACATTTGTAATTTTATTTTACTTTTATGCTTAATATTTATTTTATTGTATTATATATAATTAACTATCTCAACAAAAAAAACGATGAAAAAAACAACAACTTATGAATGCAACAACAGCGTGTTTTTGTTTGCTTTTTGCTTAAGTTATACAATTTTGTTTAAATAAACGTAAATCAACATTTATATACAAACAACAGTTTATGTATACTTATATATACACACACATTTATATATAGAATATGAACAGTGCTTTAATCGTTTAAAAAATGGGCGGAACATCAATGTTTTTTATCAGGGAAGTTGCGACTGTTTTGCATCGGTTATTTATCAACAATCGTAATGGAATGCTTTAAGTAATTTTTACTGTACTTAGAATTAAAGAATATGAGAGGAGAAGCGATTGAAAAATATATAGAAATATATTTTATTTGAAAAATCGCGTGCACCATTTGCAGCACTTGTGCTATAATTTATAATAGTACTTATAATTAAATATTTGCACCCTTTTCTCGCACCAATATTTGATATTGAACGTAGAGTGATAATGGAAAATTTCAACAAAATACAATTTCCGAAAAACTATAACTATTTTACTAAAAAAAAAAAACAAATACAATTGAGAGAGCATGTGTGTCGGTTGAAACAAATTTTTTCGGTAAAAAAATGATTAAAAGTTATAATAAAAAAAACAAGAAATTCTCTAAAAGTTAAAGTAAGTAGCGTGTTTACATAACAAATGACTAGAAACAAAAACAAAAACTGAACAGAAGTTTAACTACAAACGAGCATGTATAAAACGGATTATGAATAAAATATATATATACAATTAAGCAAACAATAAAACGACTTTGACTTATTAAAGGCAACTTTATAGTAAGAATGAGAGATAAGTCAAGCACAACTACAACTTAATATTTATTATAGCAGATAACTCGAAAATTGTGTTTATAAGGCTAATGAATTTTGAATTCTTTTTTTCAATGAATAGATTTGTAAGAAATTACAAATTGCATTTATTTTATCGTGATTAATTACATGTTAAGATTTCCTCTATTTTCACAGCTTATTTTCCCATCGATTCGTCACACTTAATAAATAACTAGCTTCAGATTTGAACAATTAGTTTAGTTTAAGTTAGTGGACACGCAACTAATGTTGCTTGGCTTCGATTTTCCACAGGAAGTGACGCACCATATTTTTCATTTTCATTCCCATTTTTAGTGTCAATTCTATTAGTATTCTGTCTGTGTTTGTGTGTGGAACACTTTCACATCACCTTGTTATCGATCCTCTTGCATCTTCCTGTCTGACAACTTGGCCAACACAAATTGGGCAAGTAAAACGCTCACTTTTGGCCAATTTTCAAGCTCACACACACATATGTGGAGTGTAAGAGAGTGGTGAGGGGATAGAAAGGAGAAAAAAGAGTAAGGGGGAGCAATCATTGAACATCTTCAAGCGTTTTACTTTACTTTCTAATGTCCGCAGCATTTCTTGTTTTCTAACTGAGCAAAACTCTGCTGTAGGCCATATAAAAATGTATATAAAAAAAACAGCATAAATAAAAATAAAAACAATAAAGCCGCCAAGTCAGAGAGACACCATGTAAGTAAGTAAATCTATGGCCATAACGTGTTTTGAATTCTTTACTGTCTTTTTTTCTTTCGCCCCTTTATTGCCTTGCGTGTTTTTGTTGACTCAAGTTTTTTGCGTCTCTTGCCAAAATTGGGCACATCCAGTGCGTGTCGTTTACCGCTATGTTGCTCAGCTTTTGGCCAAGAACTTTACCTAAAATCTTTGCCCACAAGCTGTTAATTGGACATTGTGTAAGATCTGGTTAATGTTAGAAACTTATGGTGCAATTCTACCTAAACTGGTCGCTGGAAAATATTAAAATCTGGCAAATTAAGAAAATTTAAATGCTGGAGACATTCATTCATCAAAATCGGTTGTTATAATAAAAGTATATGAGTATTTAAAAGTATTAATGATTATAAAAATAAAAACATCTTTTTAATATTTATGTAGAATCAAATAAGGGACCAAATAATGATTAAAATAATATTCTGCATTAAAATCGGTTAAGCTTTGACAAAGTTATGGAGGTTTCAAGTTTTTGAAAAAGTGTGAAGGGGTAAGTATGGAAAATTAGACAGTGATTACCAAAAAAAAATAAATTTTTTTAATAAATCCTTTTTTGATGCAGTATTAATTTAGAGAACAAATAATGATCAAAATGGTATTCCGCATTAAAATCGGTTAAGTTTTGACAAAGTTATGACAGATCAAATATTTTGAAAAAGTGTCAAGGGGTAGGTATGGAAAAAGTGGATAGTAGGGGAAAAAAATCAAATTTTTTAATCAAGTTATATTTTAATGCAGAAGGAATTTAGAGGCCAAATAATGATCAAAATTATATTCCGGACTAAAATCGGTTAAGTTTTAATAAAGTTATGAGAGTTCAAAAGATTCGATAATATGGAAGTTAGTAATAAGTAGCTTTATCATAAACGTTACCTTTCATAATTATTACTTATTGAAAATCGCACTGCGCATTGACCCTTTGCTGCTAAAAAGCTCAACTACACGATCCACTTATTGTTTGACAGCCCATTTCCTTATGCAATGCAATCCACAATCCACATGGCGCCTTCGTGCGCTCTGACCTCCTCGGCGTTTAAAGCTTTACACAGTTCGTCGTGGCAGCGGCGGCAACGACGCGTTGACAGCGTACGTTGCTGCTGCTGCTACAGCTTTAGGTTTCAGTCTTGTTGTGCCCGCGAACGCGATCGTAAGAAAACAAACAAAAGCAGCTAAACGGTCTGCTCTCTTCTTCGCTTGTGCTCTCTCTTTGTGCTCGTATTCCGATTGGGATTCCTATTGATGAGTTTTGGTTTCCAGTTTGCTATTGTTATCGAAACCAATTGGAATTGTGCAACGTTGTGATTGATTGTTTGTGGTTCGCTAGCAATTAAAATACAAAAGTGCTCGAAAGGAATGAAAAGTAAAAGTGTGTGTTGCGCGCCACAAAATGTGGCAAGTGTTGGTGCTATTTAGTGTGACAGCTTTGCCGGCTATGGAAAGTGCAATTAAATTCGCATAACAAGGCGTTTAATATTATGTATTCATTTGCATATCAAAGAAGTCGCCAACTCTTACCGTTTTATATAATTTAAAAAAGCATCTCTGAAAGAAATAATATTTCATTTAAAAAAGAGCTTGAAAAGTGATAACATTTGTTATAAAATTAATCCAAAAGAAAATCCATAAAAGTGATATCGTAAAAATCAATAATAAATGTGATAATAACAAAAAAAGCTATATATATTTATATATCATAATATCATTGGTGTAGTTTCGTGTATTGTGTTTATAAAACGTTTCAAAGCAATTCCAAAATGTAAGTGCAGTGCCAATACATTGATTATAAACAAGCCGATAAGTACTTCCTCTATAAGATATGTCATATGTATAAGGATTGGAGTATAGGAAATGCTGTTTTCTGTTCGCTGTTCTCCCTTTTCAGTTCTCAGTTTCCTAAATCAATTAATTGTCAACAAAGCGCTCAGTATTATTATTTTTATTGTAGTTATTGCATTGAACTGATAACTGCTCCCCTTATGTTTCTTATCACTTGCAAGTTTTCTTGGAATAATATTTATACTCGTATTCTGAATATTTATCACAGTGAAAACGGTCTGAATCATGCAATTGCATTTGTTTTTCAGATGTTGTGCTCCTCTTGAATCTCTCAGCAATAATAATTATTACGCATTGACATTCGAGTAATCCGTACAGTTATCTACATAAGTATATGCACACACACATTCAATAACAACAACAGCAAGTGAAGATCTTGTTGCTTCTTATTGATTTATTAGTTTATTTGCTTTGCTTGCGCCCTTCTTTCGCAATTTATTGCCGTTAGAAAGCTGCTAAAGACAAATAAAGGTTGGTCTCCCGACTCTTTATTTTTCTTCTTTTTTTTGTATTTGCTGAAAACTTTCCATACCATAGATCAGTTAAGATTACGGTCCGTTCACTTTGTGATATTAGTAATCCTCCCGCATTTAAGTGCTCTCTTTCACACCTGTCTGTATTTGATATTCGTAGTCCTCCCTCTCTCTTTCACTCTTTTATGTGCTCTCTTTCACACCTCTTAAGTTGTCATACATAATTTTCAGCCGGACTAGTCGTTGTTACAGTTGCATTTTCAACTACACTGCGCTACAGATATATTAAACTCAAATTTTATAGAGAGGTTAAATGACAGATTTATTACATTTTTGCACCTGAAGTAGTTCAATATAGATAGCGTATATAGCGTAGATAATATGCCGCATTTGTAAAAAGAATTTATATTTTTAAATATTCCATTGAAAACTTTTTAATTGCTAAAGCTTTTAAGCAGCTTTATCATTATTACAGCTCAAAATATTCTAGTAATTAATCTTTCAGCAAATAAATGATAAGATATTTAATTAATTATTCACATATATTCACTTATTATGGAAATTTGTTAAATTTAATAAAAGTATTGGGTAGCCCACAGCATTTAGTGAAACTCTAATAAGTTGTGTTTAAAAGTAAAATGTGTAACGTAGCTCTTAATGAATAATATAAGAGATCTGTTAAAGCTTTTTGAAAGAATTTCTCAATGCCTTGTTGCACAGTGTTTGTAAACAATGTAGGCACACAACAATTTCTTCCTGTCTTGCGAGTATTAAGCATAATGATAAATGCACAGCCATATGGGGATCCAGATATATAGTGTATATATATGGTATATACATGGATCCGTATGCATAACCTATAGACGTAAGTCAACTATGTTTTTTAACTGGCCTCCAGCTGTTAGTGTCAATGTAACTCAATTGTATAAAGACATTTTGAGACAGGCTTCCGTTTTCAGTCTGCAGTCTACAGTCTTCAATCTTTAGTTGTCTTTTTAACACGTTCGTTGCTCAAATTAACCATAATGATATAGTTATGTAGAGGTAATTACTATATATGTGTGTATATATATAGCAGAAGTCATAAACAATCAGATCAACACTTTCCATTTTCAGTTTTCATATTCATTTTCATTTTCTTTGGGAATGGGAATGGAAACGAGTTGAGATCACAGCTTCTTTAGGTCTGCTCATGATTTGCATAACGACTTCAAAGCTAGATATAATTGTTTCGAGAGTCGTCGCTATATAATTTGGGATTAACGTGGGTGTTCCAACTTACAAAGACTCGTCTAATTGTAGTTTTTTATTGTATCTTGTATCTAATAGCTGCAGATACACACATAATTTTATAGGTGGGTGCGCTGACAGTTTTTACATTGACTCAACTCAATTTCAAATTGATCGTATGCTAACGATACACTAAAACAAATTCATGGTTCTAATGGTTCTGTTTAAACAAATTGAAGTATGAACTGAAAATGAAATTAAAAACACATGTTCGTGGAATACGTAAGCTGAAATTGCAAAAACAGCACGTTTGTGTATACCAAAGTTAAGATTAAAGTAGTAAGCAAGACTTTCTAGATAGTCGACAAATCGTATACAAAATACGAAGCCACCGTTTTTACATAAACTAGAAATAATATTCGGCTTATGGTGGATATAATAAAAGTTTATTATATACAATTTTATATAGATAGTATAGTATTGCATAGATAGTATATGGATTGTATATAGATGATATAGTTTCGGGATTTTCCTAGCTAATTTTTCCCTTGATTTGATTTGACATTGTTCTTTCCCTCCGAAAACTGGAGACTGCTCGGAAGCTAACACATTTAAATGTGTTGTTTTTATGTATTTTCCAATTCGTGGGGCATTCCTGTGGTTGTGACTCATGGAAGAAAGCCAAGTCAAGTGGTCCACGTTGGCCAAACCGGTCAAGAGACTGAGACATACACAGTGCTGCATAAAAGTTCATTTACTCACATTTCACACGGCTGCAGTTTGATGCGCTCTCAAATTTTGTTGTAAATGTCTGGAAAATAAAAAAATTATAAATAATATTGAAAAAATGGTAACATGGAAATTGCATGGCCAAAATCATTTTGTCGCGACAGCCAATGAACTTTGTCTGAAAGTTTTTAACATTTTAAACAGCTCAGCAGTTTTTTGTGCATGCACATATATACATAAATATTTATAAATTTATAGGTATATATAGTTTGAAAACACGTCATCGTTCTGCATAAAGTTTAAACTAGTTGCTGACATTTTCGATTCTCTAATTTATGTATTTCTTGAAAAGTGCTAAAAAGGCCATAAGCAATCGATAAACGTTAATCGATTACCAGCTGATCACGTATTATTTCAATGCTCCCATGTTCATGATCATCATGTTCTCATTTTTCTTGTGAAATTCCAATTGACATTTCGTCTCATTGTTATGCATTTGGCATTCTCACATATCGTGTGACAATGATTTCACATTGTACTCAAATCATCCGAAATATGTTCGATAGCCGTTCTATATAGTTCATTGCTGTACAATTTGGCAACTCGAAACGATGTCAAAGCTTGTGGGCGACGGAAGATGGCCAAGAAAGTTCATTCAACGCGCGTCTTCAACCTATGAGGTCAATTTAAAACTATATATTTTAGTTTATAATTCAATTCGTATCTGTACTTCAAAATTAGATTTATTTATTTATTTGTAACAATATTCCACTGCACTAAAAATATTAAAAGCTTTTAAATTTTAAGTTCCAATTCAAAATTTTAAAAAGATTAACCATACATTTATTTAATAATTTCTAAATATTTTTTAAGATTTAAAAAGTACCTTATGAACATCTTAAAACTATTGATTTAAATTTGACTCTAAATATCTAAAACATGAATATATCTTTTGTACTATATCTAATTACTAAATGGAGCTTTTATTTGTGCTTCAAGTTTAACAGCTGACTATCTAATCTATCTTATCATGTAACGATAATATTAATTCCATTTATTATTATTTGATAATGAAATACGAAAGTGACCCAAATACACGAGCATATTGAGCATGTGCTGACTTTCTTCTCGACTGTTGTGCGAGTTAACCCATTTTAACTGATTAATCACGAATCATTGACAAATCGAGAACGTCACGTTGCTTATTGAACCCAAATCGCGTTTACATTGATCACAACAATCGCTGGACAAGGTCGGTTGCTCTAGTACAAATTTATGCGATATTTTTGTTTTTATTTTGATATTTCGTATATTGCGAATTGCATGCGAAATTTGGAAAGTCGCTTGAAATTTGCTTCAATTTCAGTTTCTCAGATGTTGTGACGGTGACAACGATGCCAAATGAGTTGTACAATTAGTTAAATAGACCAAAAGATAAACCTGGTGACTTGGTAGAAAACATAAATACTCTATAACGAACTAAAATTTACATAATTTTGATTTTTAATTTATAGATATTATGAATGATCTGAAGAAAATGACATTTTAAATTAAAAATTTGTCAGTAGCAATCAATTATAATATATATTGTGTAATAAAAATATCTATATTATACATTTTTTTTTAAATATCATTCATTAAAAATAAAACCCGCAAATATCGGGTTAATTTTGCCCAAGTTGTGATAGAGTATCTATTTATGAAAGAGTATCTACAAGCTTAAATGTTACATAACAGCCATTGAAATGTGATATGCTCTTATTGAGAGCAAGAGCGAGTGGGACCAAAGAAACTAATTGCAAGTGGTGTGAAGGAGGAGGGAGAAAGCACTTGTAACATGTGCTTCTCTGATTTCGTCAGCCCAATTGTAACGGTAATTAAAGCTTTATATTAGTGTGGAGCGAACAGCAAGTGAATGTTGTGGATGTTGTTGGGTTGCTGCTGCTGCGCCTGTGATTAATGTGCATTGTTTCGCCTGCGACATAGGTGGGCGTGGCACTGTTGCTGGCCCACAAATGCGGAGTGCCCACTTAATGCAAATTACAGACGCGACGAGGCAACAAGTGTTGCCTGTTGTGTCGTAAAAAGGAAAAAAAATGCCGCTTGCCACATGCGGTTGGCTCATAAATAGACAACAGTCACAGATGATGCTGTTAACCTCTCCCCTTCCCGCACCATACTCCATCTGTCGAAAGAGTTGTAAAGTTGTTGCGCCCATGTTTGGATTGTGGTTGTTGTTGTTGATGTTGTAGTTCTTTTTGTTGGCACATTGAATTGAATGAAAATGAAAACCAGGTTTGCAGGTCGTCCATCGTATGCAGTTTTTGGGCTTGCGAAATTTTGCACAACTCTTTGGCATTGTCTCGCTTTTTATCGCACACATTCTACGATATGTGGAATTATTTTTATTGACACAGTTTGATGTCGCTGATAAGCAGCTGTTAAATGCATTTCGAACTTTACTGCTGCCAATTCAGCTATTTTATAGATAGTTCTGGATATTTGAAAAGATTTACAAGTCGGAAATCTTGAATTTGATTATATTATTTTCCATAGAACAGTTTGAATGCGATCGTCGAAACAGCTACTTTTTCTCGAAAAAATGACAACAGTGCCAACATTACGAGTTTAACAGCGCGCCCAACAACGTTATATGGTCACCCTGAAAAGCAAGCTTGACATGGCAAACTGAGTGCATCTCGCTCGCACTCAAAGCTTAAAGCAAACAAAACGTAAAAGCAAAAGCAAGAAACACATTATTTGCCTTTTGCTTTTTTTTTGTGTTTGCTTTACGCTGTGGCATTTATTTTTGTGTAGTTGGGCTTTGTTTTTGTGCCGTCTCTTTTTCTCTTTTCTTTGTGATTGTTGAACTTGGCGCAGAACTTGCGACTTGAGCCAGTGTTGCCAGCTTATCGAGTTTCCCGCTGAATCTGTGTTTATTTTTTTTAAATTTCGCTATATTACTATATCATATTTTATAATATTAAAAAGAAATGTATATATGTATAACCTACCTGAATAACTACAATAGTTTCTAAACTGGCTTTCTTGCGGACTTGTAAGTTTTTTCTAGGTTTTTTTTATTTGTTATTAAAGCTATTTTTTGGCGCTAAAGAGTTGGCAACACGGACGAATAACTTGCGACTGAAACTGGTATTGAATTTTTGTGTTATTTGTTTTTGTTTCTGTTTGTGTGGGTATTTTTATTTTTGGTGTTTCTTGTGTGTGGCTTTCGTCACAAAACCGAAAAACTCGTTTCCGTGCGCGTCTCTAATGGGATTTACGATTTACGTTAGATGTGCAGACATTCCAGTAGAAGCATCACATTGTAGATAAAGTGTAGAAGTGAGGGAATAACAACTTTGATGATTGCCCTCTAAATCAATTGAAGGGCCCAGCGACTTAATTAACATTCGTATAGTTAATTAAACCGCCGCGGGCTTCAAACAAAAACAGGCGAAATGCCAATGAACGCAATCCACAAAGAACACGAGCTGTTTAATCGACTACAACAGAGAACTGCATTTTGCATCCGCCACTGCGCTGCTTTTGTGGGTCGCACGATATCAGCAGCAGCAGCGACGATGGCGTCGACGTCGCATAGTTGTGGAGAAATGCAGCGCATAAGCAGCATCGTAAGAATCAGAACAAAATGCAGTCAATGCACAAGAATGCGAAACGGCTCGAGACCAAAAAAAAAAAAAGAAGGCAAGACGCAGCGCAGTCGCGCACGCAGCTGCTGCCAACGTTGACGTCGTCGTCGCCTGCTGGCGTCAAAGTCTGCTCAATCGACACAGCGGCAGCGACTCGGCTTGTTAGTTGCTTTGCAGTCGTTCGTTGAGTCGGGCGTTTCGTTTAATTATGCGCTCGTCTCTCTCTCGTTTCGTTTTGTTTTGAGAGCTCTGCGCGCGCGCTTAAAGCTCGATTTTGTATTTGTTACTGGTGTTTCTTATGCTGGCAAAATCATTAAACAAATTATGTGCAATAATCGAAAAGTAAACGCAAATTGGGCAAATTATTAAAAGTGCGTGTATCGCAGAAGTGTGTATAAAGTGAAACGAAAGTGGCTGGCAAAAGTGAAACGCCCACAAGCTAAAAATTAGCCAAGAATCTAGCCAAACCACTTGGCCAAAGCCCACATATATAAATAGTTACAACAACATCAGCAGCATCTGCAGAAATTTCACCAAGAACAGGCTGGGTGGATTGTGAATTGTGGATTGCATGCCAAGCCTTCCAATTTGAGCGCCTGCGACGCTTGTTAGTGTGAGTGCGAGTGAGTGCTTTCGTGTATGCTAGTTTTGGATTATATATGGCAAATGTCTTCCACACACTCACTGGTGTCTTAACTTAATGGTAATTAAATGAAATGAGGCTTTTGCTTATTTGTTTTTTGTTGTGTTTTTTTGCTGTGTTTTAACTGTAAACTGCTTAGCTTTGACGTTGCCGTTGTTGTTGTTGGTCTTGCTGTTGTTGGCCTCAGAACTGACCTCTGTTTGCTTTGCCAATATGGCTTGTTGTTCTTGTTGTTGTTGTGCCTACAGTTCCAGATACTACGGCTCATCTTACGGTTAAGAGGCAAATACTTAATGCTACCGTTGTCTTCAGCTATTTTCTCACCTGCATATTCTCTGCTTCTCTGTAGTTGCAGCAATGCTGCACGCTAATTATACGCCTCTGTGCATTATGTGGTCTCCCCACCTCCTAATTCACCACCCATGTGCTTTATGTGGTCTTACAACCTCCCAACTCACCACCCCACTCCATCTCTCTCTCCTTTGGTGGTATTTTGTTGCGGTTCTTTTGCTCTCTGTGTGTATGTGTGCAAATGTTACCACAATGCTTGGAATGCTGTTAATATGCATTTTAAATACGTATGTACGTAAACTAAAATATTTCCATTTGCAGCAACACAAAATTAGCTTTGACAACTTGTTGTGAATGATTTTAGGAGTTCTGTGTACATTAGGGTGCATCGATTTGTATGGTGTCAAAAAAAGGATTATTGGTAACTCAGATTCGTATCTACCGTCGATACTAAGAAACTCATTCAAATCGATGCACTCTATTGTACATAGTTATAAATTACAAGTATGACTAATTAGTTTCTGTATTCGTTGTGATAAAGCCTGTCAAAATGACTAACGTACTGCGCTTTAATCGGCCTATATATATAAAAATATGATGTTTGTGTACCTACAGTAAAACGTGCCAAAAAGTACAAAACAGTTTTTGTCTAATAACTTTCAATTTGAGAAAGTAGAATGTATAGGATTAATATAAACTATAATTAAATTTGATGAAAATATAGCACACTCATATTGGTAGACTTACTTTTATTAAGGGCAACAGCTATCAAATTTTACCTGTATAATATTGAATATTAAATATATATAGATATATTGAAATACAACTCAACTAAATTTTGAGCTAGAGTTCTAAAGTTCAGTATGTGTATAATTGAAGTTATAATAAATCAGATACACTATAGGTTTGTTAAAAAAACTATAATCTATCATATTCCTTATAGCAATGGTAAACTGTAAGCAGTCTGTTCATTTAACAGCAGCTCCGACTGTGCATCAATTTAGCAAATTGAATTTGCCTTAAACTAGGCGAAAATGAAAACAGAGGGAGAACGAATAAAGGCAGAAGAAAGCCGATGGATAAACATAACACAAATAACACAAAGCACGCACTTTAGAACTGCACACAAAGGAAGCGACTGACAGACGGACAGATGGAGAGACAGACAGACGGACAGACTATGTAAAGAAGGCACAAGCCTTCAAGTGGGCAGTGTAAAACACTATCGACCCAAGATACGTTACCCTTGCCTCTCACACACTCTCTTCCCCCTTGCTGCCTATTCACCTCTCTGTTGTTATTTGTTTACGCTTGTTTAACATGTTGTAAAGCATACGCCACGTTGACCAGCCCCAATGTATGACATTGACTGGCTAAGGGTGAATTTCCGCCACTTTTAGGGGTTGCCATTAGTTCAGTTATTGTTGCGAGGCTTTTCAGTTGGTCGACAACAGTTTCGGTTTCGGTTTCAGTTTCGGGTGGTTGCATTCAATTCCATTCAATTGGTTGTCCTGACAACGCGACAACAAACAATAACACATGCAAATTGCAAGTGAAAATAATTTGGACAACGAATAGTTTTTAATCAAAGGTCCTTGTGGATGTAACATGTGTCGTAAATTTAATAGTAAAATGTTTTAAGTAAATGAAGAAAATTTAAATTTATTGAGCAGGTAATTTCAAAACATTTCAACTGCAAAGCATTTTAAGTGAGATCAAAGTGTACAAATATTGAATAAAAATATAAACTTTAATGACTGCAAGTTCATTATATAAACAGAAAACGTGCGCTGTTAATGTCACACTGTTACCGTCACCTTAACAGTAACAGTAAAAGTCGAAGTTAAAATAATTGTGGATTAATTATTATGAAACATTTGCTGTGATCACCACCAATAAAATGTGAGAAATCCCCAACCTCTGTTGCGAAACTCTGGAAGAATTATAATAGCTTTCTGGGCTGTTAATATCACACTGTTAACGTCACCTAAACAGAAACAGGCACAACAGAAGTCGGAGTTAAAATAATTGGGAATTGATTCCCATATATAAAGAAAGATCACAATCAGATCAGAAGTCTGACAACCTATGCTGAGAATATTTGCTGTGATCACAACCAATAAAATGTGACAAATCCGGAAATAGCTTTCTGAAAATAAAACTTAAATTGTATTTTAGGCAAACTAAAGTTACAAAACATATGTTAATATTTTAGTTGCAATACGATAATAAGATAATTTGAAGGATATTTTGCTATTTTGTAGATCTATCATTATAATTTTGTAAACCAACTAAAGTTAGTTTAGTTTTTAATTATAACACGTCATTTGGAGGATATTTCCGCTATTTTGTGGACCTAATGACTCTCCACACAAATAAGAGTTTATTTAATTTATTATCTACCACTTAAGTGAGCTCATTAAAAATGCTGCTTAAGATGCTGACGGAATGGAATCTTCAGTAAATCTTAGACCGAGACAGTTCATTAGTTGGCCACTGAAATAATCAAAGAAGTAGTCAAAAAATAATAAAGAAACAAAAAAGGAAAAGTAAACTTTCACATTTCTAATGGGTCTTTGTTGTTTTCAAGTTGTCAGCTTCTTGCTATGCATAATTGGCAATACATTTTCTTGAATTTAATTTATAGAAACTTAAATATTTACACAGATACCATATATATTTACTATATAGTATCTTTGATTGTGTTTCATGTCTTCCGCATTCATTCACCGCTTATCGAGTATTTTGTTGTGTTGTTGTTGTTTCAGTCAATGCGTGTCTAATCGCCAGTTCTTCTTGGAATGGCCAAGACGCACAGTTATCAGTTATCAGTGGCCAGTTATAGGCATTCGAGAATCGAAGATTGGGTGTGTCACTTTCACCCAATTCAGTTTCCAAAAAACTTTTATTTCCATTTCCATTTGCTTTAATTTGTCCCCTGACTTGTAACTGTGAAAATATCACTGAAATTATGACCAGTTTATTTTTTTTAAAAATATTTTCTTAATGCGCATCCGTCTCAATACTCATTTGTTTACGGGCTCTGACATCACATTTTATATTTTAAAATTTTCTCTTCTTTTTTCTTTTCTTTATGAATGTTTTGCATTTGCTGGTGACCATATAAAAAACGTCACTGTTGCAGGTGCAGCGTTGCATTCAGAGAGTGAGAGTCTATATAAAGTATATAAAGATGTCTAGCAAATCTTTTGTGCTCGTTCAGATTTATTCATACCCTGTAAATGGTTAGTAATTTGTATGCTGTAGCTGTTGTAGATGGGAAACTATTTTAATAATAAATATTCTATTTATGCAAAATCTAAAACGTTCTTTTAAAAAAAATATACCCTAATTTTTTACCATATCTAATATTTACTATACTATATACTAATCAACATATTGTGACAAGATTTCGATCATTTCTCGAGAATAACAAAGAGGGAATAATTAGAATTAACTTAAAGTTAAAACTATACAATTGTCATTAAAATAATAACAATAATAAGTTTAATAACAAAATTATATGTGATCAATTATTTAACCATTTTTAATGAACATTTTAAAATACTTAAATATAAATGTTGTACTTTCTCTCAATATATTTTAGCGTACAGGGTATCTACTAGTTGAACAGCCTTTCGTTACCGCATTATAACTATTTATTCATATATATTTTTATATCTTTATTGACTGTGTATTGTTTACATTTTCCCTTTTTGGCTCGGGTTTGAGGTTTTATTTTTTTTCTTTTTTATATGCAAAGCATTCATTTGATTTTTTGTTGTATTTGACTTTGTTTGTATGGGCCAGGCCAATAAGTTGTTAACCTGGCTGTCAAGTGGCCTTAGTTATCAGTTTTCAGCTGTTCAACTCATTTACGTATTTGTCGCATGACATTGAAGACTTTTAATCAAAAAGTGTCAGCATTAAAATCAAAATCAATTTGAATGCGTTTCGCTTAAAGATTTATAAAACCAAATTGAATTTCTGTTTAATTTTTATGCTAATTTTTGTTGTGTTAATTAGAATTAATTGGAATAGATTCAGCGAATAGATAGAAGAGATGCTGCATTGCTTTCAAAAGTTTCCCAGGCGTAGAGTTTAAATATTTATAGAACTCTCGCAATGTCTGGGAAACAGTTGCCTCCATTTTTGTTGTTGTTGTTAATGAATTGAATGAATCAATGAGTTGTCAATGAGTACACTCGTATTTACACTTGTATTTACGATAATTCAATAAACATGAAGTCGACAGATAAACATGGAATAAGTCTTTATCAATCGCTGAATTTCTATAAACAAAACTTTAAAGTTTGCGTAATCAACATTTTCAGCTGCTTATTTATACTGCCTGAGTGTGAGTGTGTGTGTATCTATGTGTGTATCGTATTTAATATTTTGTTTAAATACCATTTGCAATGGCTTTAAATTTGTTTTTGTCATTCCCTACACGTTTCAACGCAATTGCCAGCAAAACAGCAACAAGAGGTGGCAAGCAAAAGGGGCCAGCAGATGGTGGGAGGGGGGCACAGAAGACTCGTCTACAACAACAACAACAATAGTTGGCTTTAAACCTCATTCGACGAATGTGGCAAAAGAAATGCTCAAGTTATTTTTATGTAATCGCTCATTATAATTGGCATTTGTGTGTGACAAAAACGTGAGTGGGGAGGTTGTTGTAAAAGAGGGGGGGGAAGGGGAGCATCTTCCACAACGACAGTTATAACAACGTGTGCGGCGGTTAGACAAACATTTTATTATTACCTTTTTACTTATACATTTTTCGTTGATAACATCGAAAAGAGTCCAAAAAGCATATCACGCATACGCAACGTTGTGCCCACACAACAAGTGTGTGTGCCTGTGTGTGGTAAGCAGTTAAAACTACATAAATGTGGCATAAGCCAAGCTTAGCTCGAAATTGCGCATACGACGCGTTGCCAGCAAATTTTCTGATACTTTTATGTAGTATAAACTGAACAAAATCCAAATAAAAAATCAAATCCTTTAATATTATTTAATCTGATTTATATACAGTGAATTTTTGAATTATGAAATAGGAAGTTGACAAAAAGTGTGACACCTTTAAAGCTAATACTTATCATGTTTTAAAATTTTAAACGGAGGACCCTTGGCTTTTTAATCAAATCAAAGATACATTGAACAAAATTTTAATAAACTGAAATGTTGATTGAATTAAGAGTTCAGCTGATTAAAAAATAACAATTCGCTTAAAAATCGCATTAATTTTATGTTAAATGTTGTACAAGTTTAAAGTTGTTTCGCCATTTGACCTAGAAAATTAAACTGTCAAAATAATGATCCAATTTGGCTTGATTTTAGCAGAATCAATTTTGAATTTTAAATTTGTTGGGATACGCTAATTAATTTATAAGTAATCAATCAAAATTTAAAACTTGTGCTTTAGAATTTTTGAAACTAAAGTCAGAATCCAGAGAAAAGAAATGTATGTAACAAATATTAATTAAATTAAAATGTTAGAATTCATTTAAAGGTCAAATTATGTTCAAAATAAATTTTCGTTGGAAAATCGCTTTAGGTTTGCTAAAGTTATGACAGTTTGAAGTTGGTTACAACAAGTTTCTAACCCGAATCAATCACAAAGCAATGAAATGCGATGAATTTGTTAGTGAAATGTTGTGTTTAATCCCAACTTGTTTGGCAAGTGCCACAATTTGACTCGGATAATGATTGTCAAGAAATTTCTAGCAATTCTTCAGTCTTCTCTTTTCTGCGTTGCCACTCCTTGTAGAGTCTGTTGATTTGCATATCTCAAAAAAAATGTTACCACTCAATTTTGTATATGATTTATTGCTGTGGTTGTAGTTGTTGATGTTGTGAGTTTTTCACGCGCTTTCTCCTAATGCTCTGATGTCTTGTGTATTGCATTCTCTCATTCTTCTGTGTCTCTTTTTGTGTATCATTTCAGGCCTCGAGGCGGCAGCTGCCAACTGACTTGGCCATTGGTCGTTGGCCATAAACACAGTTGCAATGCAGTTGTCAACGGACTTGGCCATGGCTTCGAGCTTGGCGTCGGATGTGGCAGCTTCGCGCTGCAATTCCAATGGAAATGCAACAACAACAACAACAACAAAAACAACGACAACACCGAAAACGTCGCCGCGTAAAGAAAAAACAATACTCGGTTGGCTGGTGAAAAGTGCAAGTGTTGGCGATAAAACGAAACAAAACGATACAATCGATAACACCGATCACATTGACAATCGAAGTAACAACAACAATTGCAACTGTGAGTCGCGCGCTTTTCGCGATTTTCGCGGCGTACAAACATTGCGTCTGCTGTGGAGCAAACGCATTAGCAGCGCCAGCGAGGAGGCAGCTGCTGCCATACAACGACCTTCCCATCAACATCAAGGTCATCAAGGGCTGGGCACGTTACGCAAGCTGAACAAATCCGTTAGCTGTTTGGTTAACGCGTTTAATAACGCGCGCGATTGGCCCAGCCTGACAAACGCGCCGGAAACGCGCTCAAAACGCGCGGCAAGTCTACACAATTTGCAGGACGTGACGTGCGTGACGTCAGCGCTGCAACGGGACAAGGATAATTTCTACAAATACAAAAACGCCGAGCAGGCAAAAATGCAAAACAAACTGAGACGCGATAACAGCACGAAGAATAACAACTACAATAACATTAACACCTGTGAAGAGACAGCAGCTGGAAGCTTTCCCGCTGTCAAGGCCGGCAGCGCAGCTGGCGATCGTTTGCAGTGGGCAAAACGCGCGCATGACGTCGCTGCCAGCAAGCGAGAGAGCGCCATGGAGAGAGCTTGCTTATCAGACAAAGAAGTGGAAGAGAAAGAGTGGGAGTGTGCAAATGCGAGTGCGACTGCGAGTGAGCAGAAGAAGGGTAAGGCAAAGGAAATAGAAAAGTGCGAAAGGGAGAGAGGGCAGCTTATCAGTTTTTTAAGCGAACAGCCCGCAGCAATTAGTCGCATTAGTCTCAATGCGACGTGTGTGCAAAGCGGCAGCAACGAATCGCTGCAGACAATAAATTCCATAAATTCCGCAACAACCACAGCAACTGTGACGTCACAGACGACGACACGCTCGGCTGGATCGTGTGGAACGCGTCGCAAATACAGTTTCAAAACGCATGCAGGCAAATCATATCATCTGCATCACACGCCACGCCGCATGTCCAGTCACAGTCACACACACTCGCACTCACACTCACACGCACACTCGCACAGCCTGGCAGGGTCAGAATCGGGAGCGACAAGTGTCGCGCCAACAGGTGGCGCCAGTCTGGTGCGACAGTTGACCCAGCAATTCAATGAGATCATACAAAAGGATGCCAGACTGCTGGAGCAAGTCAAACGCAAAAATGGCGTCTGGCTGGCGCGTGGATCGCATGTCTACAAGATTGTGGAAAATCCAGCGCAGCAGCAGCATCAACAACAACCACAACCACAGTCGTCGCAGCTGCGCAGCTCCATGGTGCAGCGCAATATTAAGAAGTTCGAGAAGCTGGAAAAGCCTGCAGTGCCGCTAAAAACGGAGCAACTGTTGCGCAAGCACCAGGAATTCATGAACAGTTCCAGGCAACAACACAGCACACTCTCACTGAGCAAACAAATGCGAAGCAAGCGTAAGTTACAACAACAGCAGCAACAACAACTGCAGGAAAGGCAAAAGGAAACTGAACAGCTGGTGGAGCAGCTGCATGAGGAGGAGCAGCTGGTCGAACACTTGCAGGAGGAGCAGAAGAGGCAACAGCTGTTAGGGCAGTTTACAGAGGAGGAGCCGCAACAACACAATCAGTTGGTGGAGCAGCTTCGTAAGGAGCACTCACAGGCGCTAAAGCTTAAGTTGGCTGTGGAACGTAAGAAGCCTGTGGAACCGAACAACACAGATGAAGTAGTGCAAACGGATGTGGATGATGCTAACAAACCAAAGCCACAAGCGTCACACGCTGAATCAGTATCAGAATTGAGTCAGCTGCCGACTGTTGCTGCCGACAACAACAACAGCGTGGAAGAGTCAGCTGCATTAGAGGCTGCCGCAGCGGCAGAGGCAGAGGCAGAGCGACAGCAGCGACGCAAGCATAAATATGCCACAATCTATGAGAAGTTACGTTTCTTGCCATTTGCCAAAAGTGGCAAGAGATCGCCACCAAAGGCAGCAGCAAAGCAGCAAAGAGAAGACAAGTTGCAGATGCCACTGCAACTGCAACTCGAGCAGGAGCAGGATCTTCCAGGGCTGAAGACGCAACAACTGCCATCTCCCTGCGTCGAGGCAGATGCCAAAATTCTGGCTGCCTTGGAAGCGCTCGATCAGAAGCTAAAGATACTCGCGGAACCAGAAACGGTAGCGAATATCGATAAGGATGCAAATGCCGAGCTGCTGCTGGCGGTGAACGATGATTTCGAGCAACGCATATTGCCAAACAATTCGTTCATTTATCAAGCGGCTAACAAACAAATCTCCAATAATCAATTGCTGCTCAATCAGGCCGTCAATGTGACGCTGGTGAATGCCATCGAGGGAGAGCAAATGATAATGGAGCAAAAGCAGTTGGAGCAGGATAAGGAGCAAGAAAGGGAGCAGGAAAGGGAGCAGGAGCAGGAGCAGAAACAGCAGCTGGAAGTGGAGCCCTTGTATGAGCCCATAACGCCCACCACGGAGACGAAGACTGAGCCACAGGCGTCCAGCCTGTTTAAGATAACCAACCAAATAATGGATAAGGTCAAGGAGCAGAAGGAGGACATCTATCAGACGGTGGAGGAGGCGACAACGCCACAAGCCAATTGGCTGGAGGGTTACGAGTCCATTGCGGGCTCCTGTGAGGCAACAAATCGTAGCAGTAACAACAACAGCAACGATGACTACGAGGCATTTGCCACGCCCCCTGCACCGACCAGCATTGCTGAGGAGTCAGCCACAGCAGCTCCGTCTATTCCCTTCAACACTACGGGCACACTGGGTCGCAATACACGCGACGAGCTGCCGGAGTTGCCCAAACCGAAGCGTGTGCTTCCCAAATCTCCCAACGTGCTGCGTCCAGCGCCTGCTCAGCCAAAGCAGGCAGGGAATCCGAGCAAAACTTCAACAGATGAGGAGGATGAGGAGGAGGGGGATGAGAACATATATGACACCATCAAGGGCTGCTACGAGACCATGTCCAGCAGCAAACTGAGGAAGCACTCAGATCAAATCTCCTTGAGCTCCAACTGCTATGAGAGCATCTCCAACTATCGCAAGAGCAGAGTCACAGGAGCAAACACAATAACAGCAACCACAACAGTTGCCACAACAAGTGTGGCAGTTGCAGGTGGCGTGCAACTCTCGAGCAGCGGTTCCTCACTGACCATCTCCTCGGATCATCGCACCAATAGTCTATATGAATCCTCGCTAGCTGCTGGCGTGCTCTATGGCAGTGCCAGTGTCGGTTGTCGTTCCTCCCTGGCCAGCAGTGCGGAAAGTGCCAGTGGCAGAGTCAGGAGTGAGGACAGAAGTGGGAGTGGGAGCGGGAGCGGCAGCGGTGGCAAGCACAGCGACAAACGCTCCTCCATTGCAGGCTCCAGTGACAACAGCGATGCCTGGGTGGATATATCCGATGGTGAGGCAACTGCAGCGCGGTTGGCCACTGGTGAAGCGCAGTTCATTGTGTAAGTACACTGAAAAAGTGCAGTGCATAAATGAATAGAGACTCAAGAGACATCATATCATGAATATATATAATATATATTGGGATATTCATTTGGGTTTAACCAAAAACATAGTTAAATATCTTAGTTGATATGCATTTAGTAAAATCTACTGATTAATTGGTTCTTCATCTCAAAAAGAAATAAAAAAAATATTTTGAATATAGTTATAAAGTGAAAACTGAAAGTAGAAATCGTTTAATCAGAATGTAAATTCAGAGATTTACATTTTCTCTGCTCAGCCACAACAAAGAAAATGAGAAAATTCAAAGAGATATAGAAGAGAGGGGGTTGAAGGGGTTGCACTCTCTCTCTTGGGGCAGTTAAAAAAGATAAGATTCTGATAAATTCTGCGTAGATTGCTGATACGTTTGTTTGGGGTTCCTCCTTATCTTATCTAATAAACTTTAACTGCGCCTTGTCATCCAACAAATTGAATTTGTTGACGCCAATCGCTGGTGCAGTAACCGCAGGGGGGCGGGGTGTGTTGCAAGAACGAGGGTTGCAACATGCCTGAAGAAATAGCAGTTGAATTGTATTTTAGCAGAAAGCGGGTCAAGGAAAATTTTACGAGTTACAAAATGGGTTTATCGGATAAGTAAATAAATAAATATATGTTCGATCAACATATTGAGGTTAAGCTTACGGTTCGATTCCAGGTTCTTTCAAGTAAAACCTGACCTCAGATCAATTCTCTGATTTCTCCTCTTTCTTAAGTTTTGTGGTTGTGTAACAAATTGTCGTGAAAAATTTAACTGTTATTGCAATTTGTGTTGTCTACTTGATGCGTGATAAGATACGTGCTCTGATTAACTGTTGCTGCTATATATATAAAGCTCTATATATAGTATAATCATCAAATGACTGATGTTTTAATCTAAATAGTATGTACGTTGCGCTCAGGAAGTGTATTTCTCTTAGTTGTTTGAGTTTTGCAATAGAAATACTGCAATTACAGCTATTAATTTGATAAGTGGTAACAATGGGAGCTTTTCAACTAATACTCTTTAGGCTTGCACTCTAAAAAAAACAGTCTAATAAGTTTCCAAACATACGTGTATTATGCATAACTTTACTTCATATCTACTTTTATAATTATTAAATTAAAATATGAAAAATATTGCAGCTTTGTCAATTCTTATGACAGTTTTATCGTTAGCATTGCAGCTTTATTAACAATCAACTTCAGTTAGTTTTCAATTAACAGCTTCTTCCGACAATGATTGTGCAGAATCGTTTAAAATGTAACACATTTCTTGTGCTCACAATTAAGAGCACTTCCCATAGCATTAGCCCCCCATCAAGTGTTACAAATGACATGAAATTATAAATAATGAATTTTCACAGTTGGGAGTGACATTACACAATTGCAACACACTTATACACACACACACACACACACGCCTCCTTGTACCCACATTAATTAGCGCGTTGACCTACAATTGCATCTGTTATCAATAGATAAGATTGTTCGCCTACTTTGTACTACTCTTTTGTAATGCCGAGCTCTTTTTTAACAATAGTAGATAGAACTTTCAGAGATACCGAATGATTGGCACGAATAACAGTTAGAAGTGAAGCCTCTAGGTCTAAAGACCTTTTAATAACGCTGTGAATTGATTGATCACACTGTGTAGTAGTATGATGTACTAATTATTTCAATTACAAATTAATCAGTTATGACATTATCTCTGGAATCTGTTCGTTTTTTCTTGCAGTGTACGGGAACGATTCAAGCAGCATCGAGCTCGTAGTCCGGATTGGTCGAAACGCATCAGAGACAAAAGACTGCAACAAAACAAGGCAAAGAGCTGCATTGAAGGTAAGTCTAATGTACATGCAATATATAGTGAGATAGTGCGAAGACTGCTCAAAGATACAAAGATACATTTGCTCTGCTTTTGTTACAATATTTGTAGAATACTCCACTCTATTAAAACAAAGAGCGATGGTTTTTTTCTACTCATTTTCTGTCTGTTGTTTTACTTATTCATAAAATAACTAAATATTTGCTCATTATAATTCACTTTGTCTGCAAAATGATTTCCTATGTGCAAAGCTCTTATAGCTGTTGTTTGTACGTACATAAGCGCTGCTGAGCTTTCAAGTCAAGCTTACAGTTTCTGAAGTGTGTCTTAGCTACTTGCGGTCGTTGTGGTTTGTGTACAAGCTAAACTTGCATGCCACACACAATCCACACTTGTTTGCTCATTCAATAAAATCAACGTATTAATTTAGTTAATTATAATGAATTTTGACTGGCCCCATCAGCGTTTGATAAATATGCCCAAATTATGAAGTCCAAGTTGATTTAAAAACTGTTAGCTGCAGGCAGAAATGAAATGTCAAATGTAAACAGGTACATATATAAAACGTAATGAAATGGAATTCAACAAGACAGCGTATTAACAAACCAAAAAAAAATAGAAAATCGTTAATTACGGCCAATGCAAATGAGAGCAAAAAATGCAGAAATAATTCCCACACAAGAAATGAGTAAGCGTTATGCGCACATTTAACAATTTACATATTACACGAAAAATGCAATTGGCGCCTGCAGCAGCGACAGGTTCCACAAAAGGCAATAACAAGTTGAGAGTGAGCGAGCGCGCGCGCTTAAACAAAGCCCATAAACTGGACTTCAAGTGCTTCAGTGTGAGTGAGTGTGAAGTTGAAATAGTTGTTGTTAGTTGTTTAATTCCATGGCTGCCAACAACAACTAATGCTGCTCAGACTTACTCATTTTTGGTCGCTCTCTTTGTCTTTCGGCATTTAAGCTGCCCAGTCTCAGCGCGTCAGTGCCAACGTGCGGTTCGTCTCTCGGACGCTGCCTGTCGAAAAGTCGCCCAGCGAGTCCAATTTTCGTTTGTTAAATGTGAAAATAAAAAATATACTTTATGCACATATTTTTTTGTAATTAACGTCAGCTGCTTTTTGCTTATATTTTGTTATGCTTCTCGTACGTGCGAGAGCATCACTGTGAAAAGTGAATGAAAAGAAAAGAAAGAAGAGCTTAACAAACAAAAAAAAGTGCATGTGGTGCATGCAAAATTAGCAGACGACCCCAAAAAGGCGTTAGCGTCGACGTTGACGTGAGCAGCGCAGCGCAGCTAGTTTTCAATTATTCAAGCATTCGTTGTTGTTGTGGTTGTTGTTTTATGCAAAGGCAGCGAGACGTCACGAACTAAAACTGAAACCGAAACCGAAACTGAAACTGAAGTTAAAGCTGCCCTAAACCAGCAACGAGGGGCGACTTAAAAGCTTTATGTTTCACTTTTTTTATCTATGTTGTTGTTGTTGCCGTGAAAGATGACGAAATTGTTAAGCAAAAACCAGTCTAGAAATACAGTATAGCGTTTAAAGCGCACAACCTTGAACAAGTTAAAAGTTAACAAAAACAACAAAACAGCTTAAGGAACTCGCGCAACGGCAAACAACTTAAAAAGTCATGCATTACACATACATTGATATATATTAATACATTGTATGTATATAAAGTAAAAGAAATAATAATAGTAGCTAACAGTGAATAGTGTATTGTGTGAATTTCAAATGCGAAATTGCAAAATCAAATGTAATCATGTGCAATAAGCCAAAAGAGGAGTCCACAAAATATTATCCCATGAAATTGTAAAAAAAAAAACAAAAAATATCGAGCTCACTCGACAGTCGGATACCCTCTTCCTAGGTTCTTGGAACTATAACTTGAAAACAATCGTTTCTATGACAGCTGTATGATATAGTAGTCCGATCTTTATGTACTTTATATAGTCTGTCATGCCTACATACATTGCACAAATTTAATACACCCGCAAAGGGTATACTAATAGTTTGTGCAACTAAAAGCATTGAAAATGGCTGCTGAAAAGTTCAGTAACCGTTGGCAGCAACACAGCACGCGGCGGCAGCGCAGTTAATTGACAGAGAGCAGAGCAACAATAAAAAGAAGTGCAGCAGACCTAACTGTTAAATACGCACGCTTAACAATTGTTAAATAGTTCCAAATATGTCTTGGGGCGCAGTTAGTGAGAAATCAACTGTGAATTCTCACTACAACTTTTACCGTTCACCAACGCACGTTCGCTTTTTGTTTTACACTCTCATTTTTTTTCCAACGTGCAATTAAGTAAAACGCAAAAAAGAGGGAGAAAAATATTTATGCAAGCGAAAGTGTCATAAAACTACAGAAATTCCCAAAGTGGCATGACACGCAATTGCGGAAAAGCGACAATGAAAATTGATGAGCTGTAGTGCTATTAGCAATTTCATAGTATTGGAAGAGCGAGTGGCAACGCTTAAGAGATTATAAGCCAAGTGGATTCTATGAGCAGTAGCAGCAGCAGCAGCAGCTTTGGCGCTGACACTGAGTAGCAGGCAGAGGAAGAGGAAGGAGAAGAGACAGCGTCAGCCAATGACATCGTTTGACACTTAATAAGTTTAACCTCAATGCGTCAGTCGATCAATCAATTGAACGAACCGAACGAACGGTTCAGTTGAATTGCATTGGAATCGAATTGGAATTGATATTGATATTGGAAATGAAAATAAATAGACAGAGTGAATGAAAGAGAGCGAGAGATAGAGATAAGTGACCGCTTGCAATGCACTCTGCCAAGGCTGCATTTCTTGTATTGTAATTATAAACAAAGCATCAACTTATTATTGTTGTTTATTTGTTTGTAGTGTGTGTGTATTTGTGTGTGTGTGTGTATTCTGTTTCGTGTATTCGAGTCCGCTACTGTCTACAAATCTCGTAGACTCAGAGTTCGCCTTTGTTTATGTATGTAAATGTAAATACGCTATGTGCGTGGCCCACACGAAAACGCAAAAATAATTGGCAAAAAGGCCTAAACAAAAGAGCCAGTAAGCCAGAAATATCAACAATGTTTCCGCATGTGGCAAGACACTGCGAAAAATATTGTTTGATATACATATAAGATAAATAAAATAAAACTCAATTTAGTGAAAGGCTATTTTTAAAATGTTAACAATTTGAAAAAATATTTCTAAGCCGAAAATTTTCAAATTTATTATTAAAATATGATCAACAAATAATATTTTGTTACACTGTGTAACCACATCCGCCAGATATATATTTATAAATAGAATTTACCAGAATTTCGCGGATTACTTCTGAATATGTCGAAAGCCGACAATAGCTGCAAAATCAGCATCCCACGCGCAACAAGTGTCGCTTTGGTCAAACCACAAGACACAAAAGTATTTTGTTTCACACACATACAAATGTACCTACTCTCTCTGTCTCACTCTCGCTCTGTCTGCATACAATACACCCAACGCATAGTTAGCATCCATGTTGTGGAACGCAATCAAAGTTGCCCATATGACTCTCTGTTTTATTATCTTGCTGTGAACCGGTTCGCTTGGCTGCGTATACGTAATTTCGACTCTGCATGTCTGTGTGTGTGTGTGCTCTGGTTTTATCTAGTCTAACGCTCTTTTCGGGCCTTTTGTGTTAATCACAAACACAAATGCACCTGCTGTTTTTGGCCGTGTCGATTATTGTTGTTGTTGTTGCGTCTGTGCATTGAAGCGTGATTTCATTATAATTTGCGCTATTTTGCATGCCACAATGCTGATCAAAATCACGCATACGCCGCGTTGTTCAAGTTTATTGAGCTTACACTGCCGAAACACATTTTGACATTTGAAAAGTTTGCATAATTAGCGTGCGAGGAACATCAAAAAATATTATTTAAAATAAATTTAAATAAAAAACCAACAAGAAATTAATAGTTATTAGGGAGAAAGTCGTGCATAAAAGTGACAAACTAAATATTTGTGCTGTGCTCTCTTTAAATAATAGATCATTTTTTAATAAAACTTGAGGAGTTGAAAAGAAAACTTATCAAACGTCACTAATAATGAAATTATGCTAATAATAGTTTCTAGTAATTTTATGCAGTGCTAGCGATATAAGAATTCATACAAAACAAATGAACAAATTATAATTAAAAACGAATATAAAGTCAATAAATTTAAGAGCAACCCTCGCATTCATTAAGAGCCCTAAAAATAAGCAAAAACATGTGTGCGACTTTTAATTGCTTTCAATTAAAACTGAAGTTGCTGTCATGCAAATAGAGTTCAAGAGTTCACCAAAGCAATAATAACAACAGCAACAACAACAACAACAACAAGAACGAGAACATCAACTCGATTGTTAATTTTTAGAATAATTTTGTGCAGTCGATAGGAGAGCATCCAAGTTGTGTGTGTGAAATATGCAGCGATGGCATCCAATCAAAATGCCAATAAGAGTTACAGTTATGGCAGCCACGCACATAGCCAGAGTGACGAGCACGCCTTCAGTCCATCGCAGCAGCTGGTCACACTGCCAAGAAAGCGACGTCCCCGGGCTGTGGGTGAAGTGAGTATCACTTGTCCAGCGAGCAGCGTTTATCTAAATGCTGAGATCCAAACAACTTCCCCCGAAACGGAGCCAATTTATCAAAATGAGGCAGTTGTCTTTAATCAACGTTGCAGCTACAAAAAGCAACAGCAACAACAAAAACAACGACAACATCTCAGCGTGTTGCGTGTTGCACATGTGGAACGTGGCGATGCCACTAAAATATCAATGGTTGTGAGCACCTTTGTAGGTTCGTTTAACAGTCAACATTATCAATTAAAGGTTTAATACATTAAATGCCAAAAAATAATATATATATTAGATTTATTTATTTGTAAAATCTGCAATTTATTTAATATTTATCTTATTTATTTTCGCAGATGACTCGGATCATTATTATGAAACCTTGTCACCTTTGGGCAACAAGCGGCATTCAACACAACTGCTGTCGGGGCAACATCACAATCGTAATCAGGACTTGCCACATGGTTCCCAAAGACGAAGCAAACAACATTCCGCTTCAGCACATGCTCTGGGGCAACATGTGATCAACTCGGATGATTACGACTCCTTTGAATCCGACAGCGATGAGCACGCGGAGCAGGAGCAGCGTTTACAGCACGTAAGTTTTGTCTATTTGAATAAAATCTATTGAAATAATTTTAGTTGAATACCTACATATAATACAACAATTAAATTAAATATAATAATTATTAAAGTTAAAAGACTACAAATAATACGGCAGTTTACAAACATGTTATTTCAATATTTTAAAATATGAAATGTAAATTCGTTTTTTTGTGTTTTGTCTTGCAGCACAATGACAGCGGCGTAGATATGCGAAACCATCGGTTGCCGGAGCCGCCGGCGCCGCAGAACCAAGTGTATGCGATAGTCCGCAAGTTCAAGGACTTCATCTCCAGTAAGAAGTCCCCAAAGAGCAGCCAGCAGAAGCTGTACGAGAATACGCAGCAGGCAAACGGAGGGAACGGGACACAGTTCTATGTGGAGTGCAGAAAGCAGGAGATCTACGAGAATGCCCAATCTCTGAGCAGTTCCGAGAGGAATCTGAGTCACAGCCATCAGGAGCAGATCCAGCAGAGTGCGAGTTTGTTGCGTCCCAAGCCGAAGAATGGCAAGAGTTTGCGTTCAAGACTGCGAAAGAGTCTTGTTGGATCCTCGTTTGATACCAAACAGCTGTCCACGCTGACGCCCACGAGGAGCACCTTCTACATTGAAGATCTGCCGGCACAGCAGGTGGAGCAGGAGCATCATGGTTCCGGTGAACTCGACTCGGGCTTCTCAGAGAAGGCCTCCTCTGGGGATATACCCGTGCAGCTGCCCAGCGCCGAGTCGCAGAAGTTTTCAACGGTCGCCAGGAAGGCCAAAAAGGAGGCAAAGGCCATGCGACGTCGTGCCACAATTTCAGTGCGTCCTCATGAGCCGCCTCCTCCGCCCCCACCGTTGCCAGATCAACGCAACAGCGTCAACAGATCGCAGCTGGATGGCAATTCTCCAGTCACTCCCACTTCGTGGTATGCGGAATGCGGTGTCTTCAAGCAGTCCACAAATGATGATGAGCTGGCCACGCCCACGCCCAGTGCCAATGGCGGAGGCAGCTCGTGGTATGCCGAGTCGGGTCTATATCAGACCAGCGGCATCTCTGTGGCCAGCTCCAGTGGCAGCTCCGGTGTCTCCACGGGCAACGAAGCGACTCTTGGCGATGATCTCCAGCCGCACAGTCTCTTCTCCAATGAGCCACTCTACCAGGTCTACAGCGCTGCCAAATTGGAGGTAAGTTCACTTCAAGCCTGCAATTCATAAATTAACATACATTACCATTATTACTTTTTAATTACTGCTAATCAAAATTAAATTTTAATAGCACTTACAATTAAAACCATGTTTCATTAGCAGAAGAAAATACAATGCCATTGAAATAATTTTTATTAACAATTCCAATTCTAGAAAGTGATTAAAATTGTTTTCATTTACTATGAAAATCGTTTGTCATTAGCATTTATAATAATTTTATTGGTTTTTTGCTTAGAAAATGTTGATTATTGAGAAAGTTTTTATATTATTTTTCATAATACATATTTAATGCCACAAAAGAGGAGTTAAATAAGATCTTACTTTTTGAGGGTCCTTTATCTTTACTGGCACTAATAATTAATTTCACATTTCATTAGCAGTAAGCAATTTAATGCCATTGAAATCATTTTTATTAATAATTCGAAATCTAAAAGCAATTAAATTAGTTTTCATTTGTAATAAAAACTTCGTGTTTTTGCGAGTTTTGAGAGAGTTTTTATATTCACTTACTTTATTCAAATTTAATGCCACAAAGAAGATGTAATTACCTGTTTTATTTAAATAAATTCTTACTTTTTTAAGTGTTTTAAAAACTTAATCTGATTTCGATTAAAAATAGAGTTTAAATTGAAATTTAAAATTCTATATTTGTTGTTGCTTCTTATATCAATTTTTAATTTTGTGTTTTCAAAAATGTGCACTTGCAGTCCATTACACGTGACCTGGAGGCGCAGGAGAACTCAGTGGATGGCTACGAGGAGATTGGACTGCATGCTCACGCCAACTCCCGAACGCAGCCAACGCAGCAATCGAAGACGCGTCCAACGGCACTGCAGCTGGTGGAACCCAAGAATGGACCGTCGCGAACGCTGTGGAGCGAGATTCCCGAGGTCATACACTCCTGCATACTGCGTAAGTAACAACAAATTGATATATAAATCCCTTGACTAATCCTTTCACTTTTAGCTACGCTGACACCGCGGGAACGTGGCTTGCAGGAGGCCAAGTTTGAGATAATGACATCGGAAGCGAGTTACCTGAAATCGTTGAATCTGTTGCGTCGTCATTTCATGAACAACACGGCCTTCTGTGACAGCTCTGTGCTGAGCGCACGAGATCGAAAGGCGCTCTTTTCCTACATTGTGCCCGTCCACGAGTGTTCGGAGCGTCTGTTGACGGAGCTGGAATGTTGCTGGCAGAATAACATCATGTTGCTGGGACTGAGTCGGTGCATCTATGAGATTGCCGAGCGACATTTCCATGTGTACATCACATTCTGTGAGCATCAGGGCCGAATGGATCGTACACTGCGTCGCCTGAAGGAGACAAAGAATGGAGCCTTCCAACAGCATCTGGATAAACTGGAGGCCAATCCCAGCTGTTGTGGTTTAAATCTCCATTCGTTTCTTATGCTGCCCATGCAGCGGATTACGCGTTTGCCGCTACTCATTGATGCCGTGTTTAGCAAGGAGTCGCCTCTCAATGCCGAGGAATATGAGAGCTGGAAATTGACGTTGTCTTTGGTCCAGAAGATCGTCTCGCAGTGCAACGAGGCGGCGAATCGTTGGGAGCAGGCTTATGAATTGGAACGCATCTCCAAACAATTGGAATTCCCCAGTCATATACGTGCTCTGGCCATTGCACCCGTCGGTGTGCCCAAGCAGGGCGCCAAGCCACGTTTCCTGGTCAAGCGTGGGGAGCTGACACATCTCGTGTGGCGTGGCGACGATGCCAAGTTGACATTTGGCAAGCGTTTCTCCAAATCAAGCATCTATGCCTTTCTCTTCTCCGATTTGTTGGTGCTCTGCAAGCGCAAAGGTGAATCCAACTTTACCGTCTTCGACTATTGCCCCAGGAGCATGTTGACGCTCGCATCAGGCGACAGTTTGCCACAGCTGCCCACCAAAGACATTAAGGATACCACAAGCAAAAATCTCATGCTAATGACGCTGCTGGAAAACTATGAACGCAAGACAATTGAACTTGTGAGTGCAACAGAATAGAATTAACTAAATTCGATTATTATTATATTAATTTATATTTAAATTTATTTACAGGTACTGTCATGTCCATCGGTATCCGATCAGCAGCGTTGGCTGGAGGCCATGCGTCCACCGGAGGCGGAAACGCCTGGCGAGAAGTTGTACGAATCCTGGGACTGTCCGCAGGTTATTGCCAAGCACAGCTACGAATCTGATGAGCCAGATGTGCTACAGCTGGAGCTAGGCGACGTTGTGAATGTTTCACGCAAGCTGCCTGATGGTGAGTGAAAATCTATTCTCAATTATTCGCTATTTTTCAACAAGACTTTACTCTCTTCTACATCGTCAGGCTGGTACCAGGGCGAACGCATTAGGGACGGAGCCGTCGGCTGGTTCCCCGGCAGCTACACCGAGGAGCTGAATTCGTCCCACGTTCGTGCTCGCAATCTTAAGCAGCGACATCGTCTGCTCACCTTCACCGCCACCTATCTGGAGGCACAGAAGGGCAAATGATTGCGATCCAAGTGCATCATCAAAGCCATCAACTCCAATCAGGCCACGCCTCAGTTGGCCGATTAATCACTTATTGTAGTCCATTGAAAGATAATATTTTATATATATAATTATATATAACAATTAGGAAATGTGATAATTAATTAATTATTTGTTTAAATGTAAAAAAAAAGTAAAACAGATAAAAAATCATTTACTGCCCGTTTAATTTATGTGCATTAGTTGTAAACGATTCAAATGTAACCAATTCAGTCGGAATATAAATATATATCAATGTTAACTATGTTAATTATAATTATACAATATCATATACTATAACTAAATATATAAATTATACAAATAAATATATGCATGTATTTATAAAAATGTTTAAAAACAAAACTCAACAAAACACCAATAAAAACGATTACACAAATATATAACTTTTGAGTTTAATTTTTTTGATATATCCTTGCAGGACATATCTCGTTACGTTTGTCATTAAAAACTATCGAGTAACATCAAAAAATTGGTGGTCATCTCAGAATTCTTAACTTGTAAAATTTCACCAAAAAATCGATGGGGATTGGCTTAAAAAGACTAAACTAATCGATTGACACTAATTTCGAAAGGATCCTTTAAAGGACTCAGAAGTTAAAGCTTATTTTCTTCATACAAAAATGTAGTTTTATTTCCGCGCCTTCAAGGACTTTCGTCCTTTTTATAATATATTCAGATTGGCAATTACTAGGAGCATCCTTGTGCAAAAGGACATCAGCGTAGTCCTTAAAATGGCGGTCTTACAGCCGATTTTCTGTTTTCATTGCCAATATTCCGTATCTCACCCTTTAAAAAATAAAGGACAATTCTTTTGAAAGAAACTGAAAATCCTTGAATGCAGATCGATAGTGCTACATCCTGGGAGTATAAAATAATTGATCCTTTCTTAATTCGCAAGGCAGAGGAACAAGAGCATTGTAAGGAATGTCCTTGATCGAAAATTACGCATAAGTTGGCCAAATCCTTTTGCAAATCGACAGGACATAGTTTGCTAGGCTCGTCAGGACGAACTCCATCGATTGGCATTAAAAAATTATGGGGTCATCTAAGGATCAAACACTTGGAAAATTTCAGTCGAAAGTCGCTGAGAAACAGGCTGAAAACACAAAATCCTTGATAACTCCTAAACTAACAAGACGATTTGAATGTCCTTTGGTCCATTGAGAGTCCTGTTGAAAAGTCTTCGATTGACACCAGTTTTAACAATATCCTTCAAAGGACTTCTGAGTAAATGCTTATTTTCTCTATACAAAAAAGTACGTTTATTTCGGCTCCCGCAAGGAATTTCGTACTTTTTTCTATATATTCAGATTAGTAACGACTAGGACTATCCTTGTGCAAAAGGACATCCGCGTAGTCCTTAAAATGGCGGAGTTACGGTGGATTTTGTGATTTTAGGCCAATTTTTCAAGGCCTCCCCCTTAAGAAATTTTTAGTATTTTTTTTGTAAAGTTTTGAAAATCCTTGAATGCCAATCGATAGTCCTGCATTCTGGGAGTATAATAAGCATGTCCTTTCGGCAGGATTTCGACATAAAGAGGTAAAAATTCAAAGTTAAAGGACACTTTTAATTATTTAGTTCCCTGAAAGTAGGCAACATTTTTGAATTATTAAGAGCAGCTGAAAGTATGCAACAAAATTGGTATTTCAGTTGATGCGCAGTCTTAACTTAAATCAGTTTGCTAAAAGATTTAAATGAAAACAATTATAATTGTTGTTTGTTTGGTTTTCTTAATCTTTGTTTCAAAAATATGTATACAAATCCATTGCTTATACACTTATTGCTATATACATATGCATTATGTATTTACTAAGTATGTATTATCTAGTTAATTCTCGAATGTTAACAATTATTATTGGCTGCACTCTTCAGCTTTTACAAAATAAGGTGTATATGTGTGTGTGTGTGTAAACTTATTGATAAGTATTAAATCGATTATTAGATGATTGGTGTCATAAATTATTAAATCCAAATCAAACACTAGAAGGGAGAACATGTACAATCGGATTGATAGCGAAACTTGGAGTGCGTCTAAGTCGTGTCCCACAATCATGCAAACTAAAATCTAAATCAAATAATTTACAATACTTCTTCATGTGATTGCGATAAGTGGGTTCCCTAAATTATAACAATTTATAGTAATCATAATACCAATAATAATATTAAATGATGGATGGACAAGTGGATGTGAATTAAAGAAAGTTGTGTGTGATTCTTTGAGTGTTTTTTTTTTTTTTTGATTGTTACTAATTTTTGTTAAGTTGCCGTATACCCTAACTTAGAGAGTAACCTGATTTTAGACTACACGCTATATTCATAAATATATATATCACAAAATCAGTGAAATGAAAATTCGCTGGAGTATTTGCTTGTTTCGTTTTGCTTTGCTTTGGATGATGCGTGAGATGAATGAATGAATGAATGATTTGTTCAATGATTGATAAATATTAATGATAATTATTAATGACGATGCATTTGGCAATGATTTGGTCTGTCATCTAAAGCTGATGCCGCATTTGCGACTGATCTTCGGCGTGTGTATATAGGCAATGGACAACAGCAGTGGAACATCATTCTCCGACAGCTGCAATGGAGTTGTGATGTCGCTCAGTCGACACGGATCCGTTTCCAAAAGAAATGCTGCCAATGTTTCCGATTGCAAATAGATCTCTTGCAGCTTCGACTCCAAAAAGGACAGACACTGCAATTGCACGACAGTTAACAGATTAATAAATGAACTTTAAAATAAATACTCTGTTGAACTCACCTCATAGGCGGGTATACCGCCAACGTGCATGGCTTGAACCGTTTCCAGCATACTGGAGACCAGCTGGGACATGCCCACTGGTGAGCTTTGTCCACCTGCATAGGGGAACTGCTGCAGTTGTGATGAGATTAAACGTACATCCCACTTATCCATATCAGCCACAATGGCTATGTTCTCCGCCGGCTGTGAGATGAGCGAGGCGGAACGTGCGGCCAGCGCCAGATCCTCACGTAGATTCATTTCCCACTTGTTGGGAGGAGCACAGGTGCCCTACAACATTTTAAAGTAATATTAATAATATAATCAAATACCGATTTTAGAAAGCTATAAGAAAATTCAGAGTACTTTCATAAACCAATAAAAAAGAATTTAATTTCTCAATTTATTTGATATTGATTCACTGTCGGCTTGTATCTATTTTATTATATTACTCTAATATGTTTAAATTTCTGTTTACTTTATTTTTATTTGTCCATTATTATTTCCTCATTTTAGCTAATTATGTTTTTTTTTTTCAATTAATTTTTAAAAGATAATTTTTGGCATTATTAGTAGCGTCTGTCTCACCTGGAGCACCATGTCGGATACGTAATGATCGCTGACGCTCAGCAGCAGCGATGGAATGAAACCGGCGCGCAGTTTATCACCAGGCGGCTCATCCTCCTGTGGCAGCTCCTTGATCCCCGGCACTGGCAGCTTCAGCAGCTGTTGGGTGTCATTTACCGCTGCACACTTGGCGGCCACCGAGGAGACGGAACTACGCTGGGAAGGCAGACGCTTGGCCTGCTGCCGTCGCGTGTAAGTGGGCGTGGTCAGGGGCTCCGGCATGGATTTGAGTGTGTCAATGGAGGCAGCCGAGTTGACCGCAGGCATTTGATTCGATTGGCAGTTGTCACGCTCATTATAACAATGCAACTCATCCGTTTCAAACTCCAGTTCGGTGGCATTTGAGGGAGTTTGATAGGTGGTGTTGCCACTGCCAGCGATGTGGCTGCCACAACAGACCACACAGCGATCGCTGCCCACAGCAGCAGTAGCGGTTGACGAGGAGAAGGAGGAGGTTTGGAGGATGCAGCTGCTGCTGGCAGCAGATTCCACCTGTTGTTGCTGTTGTTGTTGTTGTTGTTGCAGTGTAACACTGCTATCACTAGACTTGAGATTAGAGCTGGAGTTAGAGGTGTCATTTGCCTCCAACTTGCTGGCCTTGTCCATTAGCAGATCATAGTTGGACATCAATAGATTCTTGCTTCTCATATAATTGGTGGCAATCTGCGGATATTGCTCGAAATTGAACTTCATGCCCGAATGCTTCTTGTTGGCCATGGACGCATCGTGTGAACGTTGATGCAGTGCACACAATAGCATTGGTTTCACCTGCTCCTCCTCCTCCTCCTCCTCCTCCTGCGCGTTGAGCTGCTCGTTGCTCTTCTTGAGATTAATCAATGGCTCATTGTCACCCAAAACAAAGACAACCCCATTGCCATTATCCGTTGTGGTCTGTCGAGTTATTCCATGCTCCCTTTCAATTAGCTTCTTGCAATGATCAAAGTGTATCTGCTCCTCGAGACTGACATTCTCCTTAATGGGTTCAATGCCCCAATTCATGCGTCCACTCTTGCCCATGCTATTCTGTGTGATCAGATCCGAGAGCGACAAGTGGGAGACACGTCGTTGTTGTTGCTGTTGTTCCTGTATCAATGGTTCCTGTATTAAAGGTGGAGAATTGCTCTCCACGGAGTAACTGCTGCAACGTCGCTCCAACTTGCGATTGATGATCTTGACACCTTGCTGCAACTTGGCCAAATCACTGAGACTCAATCCCTCCTTGACACCCGACGTGGGCACAATGTTCCAAAAGAAATTGCTACTCTTCTTGTTGCTGTTGCTGTTGCTGCTGTTGCTGTTGCTGATCTTTTGACCCGCTTCCAAATTGGACTTGACCTCATCGAATTCAAGCGCTTCAATGGCGCCATCATCAATGGATGAACTAGCATTCGATTCCTCCTCCACAAACAACTCCACATTCTCTGGCGTCGTTACTGTCAGACGTATCCTGCCATCCTTCCCCGTTCTCAGATATTGTTGTGCCTGCTTCGCCAGCAGCGATTTCTTCTCAATACCCGTGTCCATGAGATAGTTGCCAATGCGCAGCTCCTGTTGCACAAAGTGCGAATCTCGAAATGCCAGCACAGTGGGGATTTCATTCTTCTTTAGAGTCATGCCCATGAATTGCGAGTCCTCGTCGTCTTCCTGTTGGAATTCCTCCTCATTATACAGTTCATGCTTTAGTTTTGACTCCTCCACATCATCCACAATGGCATTTAGATTCTGTTTGCAGGTGGAAGTGCGGGTTAAACCCATTCCCAATCCATTTCCTGCACCTGTTCTTCTCCTCATGGCAGGGGGACTCTTGTGCCGCTCCTGACTTTGATTTTGGCTCACAACCAACTCATTGATCAGCTGCTTATTGAAATCCTCCCGTTTGGCCGCTCTTCTCACCTCGCTGCAACGTATGAAATATGTGAGCACATTGAGCAGCTTCTCCACCCACATTTTCTCGGTGCCATAGATGATGGTTCTGGCCAATTTCGGTGGCATTCCAATTGCCCCATACAGATCACCCAGTTGTGCCCAGAGTGCATTATATGGATGCTTCTGGGACACCTGCAACAGCTTGGCACGTCTCTCAATTGCCGCCGAGGAGGCGGATCCATTCGATCCTCGAGAATTGCAGCTATTGAAAGCGGAGACTGTGGCCACCCAGCCCAGATGATAGGTGAGTATTCCGGTCAACATGGTGCTTATAAAACTGCAATAAATTACAAACAGATTAGTTATAGAGTTATGGAGACTCACACTTATGCAACTTACAAATTGGAGTCTTTGGTGTCGGCAAACGAGAGCAAATCGCACAGCTCCTTGATGAATCTCTCGGCCACAGTCTTGGAGTACTTGCTGCCACTGGTCGTGATGCTCAGCCAAACCGGAGTCTTGATCCGCGGCGCCGTAAACAGATCGCTGAACCATTGCTGGGTATCCTGCCACGCCTGGAACATGATCTAATCAAAAATACGCGACTAGATTAGTATTTATTTCTTTTTATTTACTATATTTATTAATTAAATTATATTTTGAGCACGGAAATAAAATTAAATAAATCAAATATTGATGCAGAATTAATTTAGAGACCAAATAATGATCAAAATGATATTCCGCATTTAAAATCGATTAAGTTTTAACGAAGTTATGAAAGTTTGAAGTTTTTGAAAAAGTGTTAAGGTGTATGAAAAGTTGGTCAGTGACTACCAAAAAAAAATAAATTTTTAAAATAAATTCATTATTTATGCAGAATTAATTTAGAGACCAAATAATGATCAAAATGATATTCCGCAACAAAATCGGTTAAGTTTTGGCAAAGTTATGAAGGAATGAAGTTTTTGAAAAAGTGTCAAGGGGTAAGTATGGAAAATTGGACAATAATGACAAAAAAAAATTAATTTTTTAAATAAATCATTTTTTGATGCAGAATTAATTAAGAGACCAAATAATGATCAAAATGCTATTCCGTATCAAATTCGGTTTAGTTTTGGCAAAGTTATGGAGGTTTGAAAAAAATACATATGCTATATGAGCATCAATAATAATAATAATGTTACGTTGGTCGCACCTGGAGAAAGTTCTTGTGGTTGATGTAGGCGTGTTCCGTGCTCGCTCTGAGTCTGCTGAGCATGGACTCGAGGAGAGCAATGTGTTCGCTGCAGAAGAGTTCCATTTCCTCCTCGAAGGACTCGCTCATGGTGATGCAGACGGCGAGACCGAGCTTCGGACGACGCCGGAGATTCGCCTGACGGCGTCCCATCTCTGGATTGCTCCTGGACTCGTTGGCACAGTAGCTGGCGCGTCTGTATTGAGGTGGAGCCATGTTGCCACCTTCACTGCCGCCAGAGACTTGGGCGGCATGAGCGTTGCCGTTGGATGTAGGATGCAGCTGGACATGGTCGCTGAGGAAACCGATGTAGTCATTCTTGGAATGCTCATACTCAAAGGAGGTGCGTAGATTACGCGAGATTCGACGCTGCAGGCAACCATCGCTGGCAAACTCATCCAGATGCGGGGAGCTGGCAAAAAATGTCCAATCATCCAGACTGAGTTTACGCATCCGATCGGATTGATCAGATAAAACACTCCCTAAACTGCTGCGTGTGGAATACTGATAGGACCACTGATCCCCGCTGGAATAGGCGCCACCAGTGCCACTGCCACTGCCACTGGCACTTGCCGAGTAACCCGAATCCGTGGCATTGCTATATGTGGAGGAGAAACGTGGTCCGCTGTCGGCAATGGACAGGGATTGTTGATCTGCTGGCATTGGAGCAGCGGGCACATCCAACGGCGGCGTCAGACTCATCTGTCTGGCCACGCTGACACTGAAGGGCATCGAGAAGGAGTTCATCGAGAGGCCGTCCATGGATCCATGCTCACTGCAAATCGAACTGCGCGGCGTCAAACTGTTCATGGAGAGCGTCGAGTAGGGCGAGTGACCAGTTCCAGTTCCATTTCCCCCTCCTCCGCCTCCACCAGCTGCTCCCGTGGGTGTCAGATACACCTGGGAGCAGAGAATCCGTGCTGGTTGTGGCAGCCAATGCACTTTCAAGGCCGTGCCACAAAAGGACATGGCCAAGGAGCCGAAGACCATCTCACCGATCGGTGTAATGTCCGCGCCCGACGGACGATTGTGCTGCGAAAGAGTTGAGAAAAAGAATCGATTAAAGTTGAATTAAAGAGTGTTATCGATAACACTTGCAGTGCAGTTATCGCATTAATAAATAAATATATAATTAATTTAAAAAATATATTAGATCCACAAAAAAATCGGTAGAAATGAGAAAATCCAAAATATTATACAACTTTTAAAAAAGAATAGTATATATCTTAAATATTTAAAACCAATAAAATAAATTGTTCCAAAAAAAACTGTCTTAATTATTTGGAAAGTAAAATGTCAGTTTTTTAACATTTATATAGACAAACTTTATATGTTTAAGTAAATATGTTTATATGTTTAACAATTATTTTATGTATAAATAAATGAGAAAATCCTAAATGTAATATAACTTTTAAAAATGGATCGTTTATTGATTAATTATTTAAAACCAATATAATAAATTGTTCTAAATTCTTAATTATTTGTAAAGTGAAATGTCAGTTTTTAATAATTAAAATAGAGAAACTTTATATGTTTAGCTATATATTATATATGTATATATATTATTTTATCTATATATGAATGAGAAAAGCCTAATAGCAATATAACTTTTAAAAATGGAAGTCAAATGAATATTTTTTATTTTATTTAAATAGTCAAACTCTATATGTTTATACTTATATACTAATATTTTATCTTTATACTTATATATTTTTAGCAAACGATAATTTACAGAAGAAGAACTCACCTTATAGCCATATTCGGGACAGACTTCAATAAAATTGCTGCCGTTGTTGTTGGAATGTGCTTTGGCCTGTATTTTGCCATTCTGCAGCGATGTGTATTTCTCATTCTTGAGGAACTTGCCACCGCCTGCGGCGTTACTGGATTCCTTAAGCGTCACCTTCTGCAATGCATGCGAGTCAAAGAGCAGACGTCTCCCGTGACTGTCGTCCTCCCTGTAAAGCAACACGCGCACCTGGCTGGCATCGAAGGGGAATTGGCTAACAAAGTAAAGAGAGAGAAATTAGAGACGTAAGTACATGTATGGCATGTAAGAGAGAGAGGAGAGGGAGCTGACTGAAGAGTTGTGGATGACGCAAAAAATGTTGGCACATTTATTCAACACCCACGAATCGAACGATAATTTGAATTCGTATAAACCATTATAAAGATTTGAGCTTGTTAAGGTCATGAGTCATGAGTACGAGTCTCCACTGTTTTAACAATACAATATCCGACTCAAATGCCAGCAATGCCAATATATGTATTAGAAAACGAAACAGACTTGGAAATATATTTAAATATTACTTAAGTGCAGATATTTCAATATATTTTTTTTAATTATTGTTTTATTTTAGAAAAATGTAAACAAATTCATCAAAAATTCGAAGAAAAAAGGTATAAAAATGGTATAAAAATATATGGTTTCCCAAAAAAGATCTTGAAATAGATATGAAAAATATATTATTACTGCAAAATAGATATAAAAGAGCAAAGATATTGGCAGAAAACATAAAAATAAATCAAATAAGTGCAGAAAAGATAAGATACTTCAAACAAAAACATTTTATATAATCGTCAAAATTTGGAACCCAAAATAACTCTAAAACGTAAGAAAAAAAATAAACATAAAAAAACCAATAAACTGCAGAAAAGATATAAAGATTAAGAAATAATAATTTGACTTTTTTAGAAATTCTCCGAATTTGATAATAAAATTTCAATTATGCATAACTATTATAAAGTGATAAAAGAAAATAAAATTTATCATTTGTGATATTTCAATCTCAATTCTTTCAGCCTAATTGAAAAATACAGCAAGCACAGCTGACTATCATATGATATCATAGATGTTAATCAAAGTTTCTCAGAGTGTGACTAATTCGCCGCATCACGTTGCCTGGCAGATGGTCAACAATTGCTCATCTTCAGATGAATCCCCCCAATCAATTACAAAGTCGAGTCTACGAACAGCAAACGTAATAAATCGTAAATAGGGAAAGGGAAGGTGGTAAATTATATGTCCTCTCTCTATATATAGATATATAGAACACAACACGGCACGTGACAATTACTCACGGCAATTCGACCCTGATAACCGTCTTTTCAAATATTTCGGTTTGCTTTCTTTCTATTTAAGTTCTTTTTCGGTTGTTTCTCGGATGTTAGCAATAAAAAAAGATACAAACATGTTGAGCACGTATTACTTAAGTATTATTGCTTATCGGATTGAACTTCCATATCAAACATCAAATATTAACTTGCCAAAAAAGAAAAAGCAAATAAAAAGAGTGCAGAGAGAGAGTCTATAAATCATACATCTTGTTACTATATCGATTGATCGCTCCATCAGTTGATCGTTGTGTTCAGTTTGATCACATTTCCTCAACCACTTGAGGTTCTACCGTACCAGATTTGAGGCTCTAATTTATTTTTAGTGGGGGGTTTATAAATGGATTGGTCTAACAATAAGTAGCGCTAAATTGAAACTACGCCAACTGCCTAAATTAGCGCTATAATTAACGAAATTTGTGCTCTTAATGCTTTATGACTGCCTTAAGTGATTGTACAGGGGGGTAAATGCCTGAAGAGGGAGGTAAGAAAGGTAAAAGAGACGCGGCTGACTTTATTGCTTAATTTTCTGTTTTATGACACCGCGATAAGAACCGATGGGGGGAATTTTCTATATGTAAGACACATAGATTAGTTAGTGGGCCCGACTGGATCACGAGTGTAACCAACGACACATAGAATCTACAGAGTACGGTTACTCTAAAGGGAAATTCTAACCGGACAATTGTATTTTAAATCAGGGGAAGCTTATGTGTACTTAACCGGCGCCATATGGGCTTAAAAAGTTTTTTGAAATCAAGTTTAGCTCGATTTTAATTTTTTTCTAACGAAAAACTTTATATTAAAAAAAAAAAAGAACTTTGATAAAAATTCATAGTAATGATTACCAAGAAAATATTATATGTTGGAACACGATATATTAAAAATAAAATTAAAAAATGTGTAAAAAATCAAATAACAAATTTGTAATCAGGGGAAGCTTACGTGTATTTAAACGGAGCCGTATGCATGCGTATCTACCGGTTTTAGCAGTTTCCAAATAGTTGAACGTGTTTATTACTTTTTTTTTTGTTTTAAAAATACATATAATTTCAGAATTTCACAGATCTCATGCATACATATGTTTACGTATATAAACAAGCCTCCAACGGCGACAACCGTTTAACTTGAATAATAACGGCAACTATAGCTCTAACGGCAAATTGAACTCATAGCAATAACGGTAATTGCATTTACTGTTATACGAAGAAGAAAAAAAATAAAACAACACACAATCTTTATGGCCGCGATGCTAGACGCCAAATGAAGTTCAAGGCGTTACGAATCGAAACGGGGAATCCGAATGCGTATCGAAAAATTGGCATCGGTATCGAAAAAAATTGGAATCGCATCGAAACGCAACACAACGTCCCGTTGTGGGACTCTCGACAACTGAACGAATGATAAACAACAGAGACAGAGACGACAAGTAGACAACGTATGGTATGAATATTTTTGAGCGCTCGTATGAGTGCTCGTATGAGTACTCGCTTGATCGATATAGTATATAGTATATATATTTATGCAGATAGGCGACTGCGACTGTGTCGACTCGGTACAGTACGAGTGCTGCCTCAACATGGGGCACGAAGCACGCAGCACGAAGGGGGACACTTCAATTGACGAGGCACGCGAGGAACGAGGTACACTCACATGATTCCCCCAACGAGCATCACATGTGGACACCCCAATTCCCCAACCCACCCCAAACACACACCAACAACAACAACAGCACACACCGAGACACACACACACACACACACACACATTGTCTTGTCAGAGAAGAGTGATGTGTTAATATTTTGTTTAACAAAAAGTAGCTGGAAATATAAAAACAAATTAGACACATTTGTGATGGATTAGAGCAGTAAAGTAACGTAGAAAGAGAGTCAGAAAGAGAGACAGAGGGGTGCCAAGTTCACAGTTAACCTATCTTGGACTTTGACACCCTGTTCATTTTTTCCCCATTTTGTTTGTTGTGCAAACTTTGGACCTACGCGTCGTATGAGCGATCGAATTGCCAATGACCCAGTCTATAAGGATTGAAGACTTAACGCCTGGCGCAAATCAAAACTAAAGATCAATAGCCCACAATAAAGTCAACAATTATTGAGTGATTTCATTTATTTATTTATTTTTTCCTTTTTTGGGAAGTCATTTATTATGTTTTCGTTTATTAGTTCCGATATTACCGGGTTGAAAAAGATAGATTTTATTATTGAGCAAAAATGCTTGTTCTTGGTAATACTTATTTATTTCTTCTTTCTTTTATTTTACTGTTTCAAAAGATAGATTATATTATTACTATGATGTTTTGATGAAATCTTTATTATTACTTAATATTTTAGTTTCTAAAAGATAGATTATATTATTATTATGATGAAATACTGGCTTTATCAGTCTGGCATCGTAAAACTGAAATAGAGTTCATTGATACCGTGTTTTATTAGATTTGGGCACTTGCAGTAATTTCACAACTGTTAGCAACCACTCATAAGATAAACAATCATTAATTAAATATTGAATTTTTAATATTCGATGTTCTTGAATTGCTTATTAGTGGTAAACACTGTACCGTTGTGTTTAAGCTGTTATCATTATACATGTTCTACTTTTTAAATGGAATTTTCTGCTATGGATCATTTCAAATAGCGGAAAACGTAACTGTAGGCGATACAATCGCAAATTACAGTTATGATTCACAACGGTAAACACTTCAAGTTGTGACATTTGTTAACTTTGGAGCTCAAATGGAACCAAGTCTACATTTCATTACTGTATCGAAATCCAATTTTAACTGGAACTGAACTGAATAATAACTTCATGTATATTATTCCATATACAATTTTTAATTTTCAATTTAGATTTACACTGCATTTCCTGCTTCTGTTTTCAATTTAAAATAAATTTCCAGTCTTAATTTCTTTGCTGTATTGCACTTTTAACTGAAAATAAATAGAATCTTGCCATCGCATTTCAAATAAGAATTTCACTTTAGTTGAAGCTTTCCCTCAAGCTTTCACAGAGCTCCATTTTGCGAGCTTTGGTGTCAATTCAAGAACAATCTGCGACTGATATCTATATACATACATACATACAAATGTATGTACACTTAACCTTGCAGCGGGTAATCGAACTCTGTCACGATGCTGCAAATACATATACATACACAGGGCGTGTACACACTTGCACATTTTAGCACCCTGTGTGTGTGCATTTTCAAAAGGGGTTGTCACCTGATTTCACTTGACAGCAAGGGCAACGTAAGCTCGAACCATCACAGTAGCTTACACTCTCTCTCTCTCAAAACTTCTTGCACTCTTCGTTCAGTCTCTCATTGCGTGTCTCGCTCTCCCTTTTGCTCTAGTGCGCTTTGATCTTTGCCTGCCTCTTGGATCACATGCTTTTTCAGCTACGCAAGCAAAAACAAAAGGCGAACAACAATAATAAAAAAAACAGAAAAAACAAGAGGAAAACGAAGAAGCAGAAACAATACTAAGCAAATACATTAACTTAAGTATGTACATATTTATGTGCACACAAATATATGTGTGTAAATGTGCACATGTGTTGGTACAAGACAAAAAAAGAGACTCTTTCAGCAGATTGCGTTGTTGTTGTTGTTGGTTTTGTTTGCTGGGCCAAGGCAATTGGTACAAGTGTAAAGCAAAGTGCTGGTAAAGAGGGGGAAAGGGGGAGGAGGAGTTTGTCTATGATTGATATACTGCATATTCAATGCTTATCAGTCAAAACACTTGAATTATGTTAAGTACTTGATTAGCCCCATGGGATTTAATATAAATTAAGCAATTATATATATATAAAAATAAGAACCTTAAAAATATGTATACAGTCAATGAAAAAAGAGTATTGACAGAATAAATTTTCAACAATTTGAATTTTTTTTTTTTTTCAAAAATAATTAAACTCGATTTAAATTTTTTTTTTGTATTCCTTAAAATATACGCAAAATTGTTTAAGTTTGGAAATCCCTATCAATAAGTGTAATAAAAAAAACTATACTAGAATGCATTTGAATTAATTTGTTTTTTTGTATAATACATAATAAAATAACCATGTGAACATTTCACTTTGTCAAAATAATTATGGCATTAGTTGTGTATATTTTTTAAATAAGTACAGTTACATCTACATGTATGTTTTTTCAAGACTATATATAGCCTTATTTATAGGCTGCAATTTGTAGTCATAATCAAATCAAGCGGCAACATATTTTAATCGCATTACACAGTGTGTGTGTGTGTGTGTGTTTGTGTGTGTGTGTTTGTGTCTGAGTGTGTGTGAAAGAGAGCGTGCAAATAAAAACAGATTTCCAAAGCGACTACAACAAAGCAACAGCTACAACTACAACAACATAAACAGCAACAACAACCAGTTGCTTCATACAACAAGTCACATGACCAAACCGACCCAACGATGGCGACGATGGCGTCGCTGCCAAAGCCAACGCCAACGTCGCTGCCAACGTCGACGTCAACGCCAACGGCAACGACAATGAAATTGACAACAAGCTCGCAACGCAAGCAGCGACGTCGACAGCGGTAACCACAACAACAACAAATTGATGACTATCAAAATTATCATGAGATGCAGCTACAATAAACAGATTAAATAAAGATATATATAAATATATTGTATATATATATATATATATATATATATATATAGACTATATATATGTATGCTTTATGTGTGAACTGTAGGTCAAGTAATTATTTTGACCAAATAACAGAGAAATTCACAAATGTGATTTTAGAAAGAAAATGTCAAATCTTCACTATTACTTGTTTTTCATGTGCTTTAAACTAAATATATTTGTTTAATTTCTAACCGTTTTTAATTTAATAAAAGTTTGTTAATTTTAAATTTCTGATACTTATTATTATTATTTGTTAATTTATTTTAGTTGACACAGAAATTCAAATAAATATAATACACGCAAAATTAAAAAATAATTATAAATTAAAAATCAGATTCTTTGATTTATTCTTAAGGTGCACATTTGAAAAAAAGTTACCATTAAGTTGTTTTTATATAAATTTTTAATTTAATAATATTGGTAATAACCTTTATATTTTATTTTAATTCATTTATTTACTTGCTTTGTATTAGTCTTTATAAACCAGCGCATTTTTTTGCTGGTCAAAACACTTTATGGACACACTGTTAAAGAGCTCAAATTAGTAGGCAAAGTGCAGACGACCTTCACCCCCGCCGAGCAGCCATCAAATTGAAGTGCGCAAATAATCGAATGTCAAGTTCAAAGCAAATTGCCAACAGGCGTTGTCTGTCTTTAATGTAGTTGTTGTCGGCGATGTTGATGTTGTTGTTGTTGTCAGCGTTGTTGCTGCGGTAATTGCCAACACTGTCAGGTCCCAGGCAAGTGGGCCAGACCAGGTAATAGCCCGCAATAACATGGGAAATGTATCAGGCAAACAAATGAGTTAACGTCACGTCGTCTGTTTGACGATTGCCAAGTGAGGCACTTGAGGCACAATGCTAAAATCAACACAAGCACAATCAATGAATGAAGCACAGTCCTCGCCATTCCCCCTCCCTTCCCACAATCCCGCCCTATTCAACCCCTTAGTGCCGAACGATCAATGAAGAGATTCACTAAAAAACAAAAAAACAAAGGAACAGAAAAGAACGAAAACGTGAAGTGCGAAAGGGAAACCAAAAGTCAAACCAGTTAAACAAGAATAAAAAACGTATGCGGGGGAGTTTACCTATTGATCATGTGACATTGGCTAAGCAACCCTAAATACACACCTAAATAAATACATATGTACATATATATATAAATATTTGATGTATAACGTGAGTCAAGCTGGGAGCACTCAACCAAAAAATAAAACACAAATATTTAAATAACGGTGACGAAACCAAAGCAGTTAAGTAATTTCGCGATACATGATAAATGCACTCATTAAAATACGCTTAAAATCTCAGCGAAAGTCAATAAATAAATAATCATAAGCAGTGTCAATTCATTAGGCATAGCTTAGAGGTGTAGAAAAGTTAACTGATCATGTCTAATTATACACGGCATAAGTGTAAGCAAATATTTAAATTTAAATAAATTTAGAAATGCAATAAAAAGCTGTTTTTGCGTACTATTCTATTAATAATACACATTTACAGCGTCACGCTAACATATCCTGTTAATACTTAACATTTAGAGCGTCACACTAACATATCCTGTTAAAAATTAACATTTACAGCGTTGCACTAACATATTCTTATTCTGTTCATTTTATTAATAAGCAGCTCATCTGTTAATCTTTAGCATTAACTATTAATTATTATTTCTGTTTATCTGTAAATATACTCTTAATAATTAAAAACAAATCTACAGATTGCAGGAATAGAAAGAGCTGCATTATTTTCAGCGTATGTCTGTTTATTTATTTTGAAATCAGCATTCAAGCTGAATTCGCTATAATATGCAGTTTGATTATGATGACATCAATTTCGCAATTGCACCAATAAATTGATAGGAATATAATCATAATGCCAAGACGGCAGATGGAATTGATGGCACGATTGTATGATTGTATGATGAATGATTTATGTATATGCCAAAGTGTTATGATGAGGTATAAACAACAAAAGACACCTCCAAATTGGAGGTGAACAGAGCTCAACAGCATTATTTACAGCTGGTCAGGCAGCACTTTCTACCTCATATTTTTGTGTTATTATTTTGTTGGTTTTTGTTTTTGGCTTTATGTCCAATTTGACGCTGAATGTTGAAAAGCAAAAGCAATTTTGTTAGCTGATAATTAGCAGAGACAGCGACGATTGTAGACAACGCAGCGCGTCCAGCTATCAGTTCCAGCGAACAACAACAACAGCACCGACAACAGCAGCAACAACAACCTCGACGACGACTCACTCACTCATATGACTTGGCAGACCACGAGACTTTGACTTCACTTCACTTCACACATGAAGCCACAGTGGCAAAGTCGACAGCGTTGGCATTTAAATGTGATTATACCCTATTAAATGCAGCCAACAGCTGTGGGGGGTTAATGTAAAATACTTAGTAAAATACTTTGCTTTTCAACTTTTACCAGCTTCTACCAGCTAAACGAAATTTGAGTGCTGTTTATTTTAAATTGCATTTAATATAAATATTTATGCATACAAATAATTAAATTTAATAATTTACATTTTATTTTTACATTTACATTTAATTTATTAAATGTAATAAAATTTTCCAACAACATTAAAGCTCAACCAATATTGTTAAAAACAAATCAAGCATACATATAATGATTATATCTAAAGTTAGATTTAAACTTTTGTTAAATTTCAATTAAATACATAATAGATAAATGCTTTTAAGAGTTTTTCAATTGCTTTTAGAATTTATGCTGCTATTAAATATAATCTGACATTTTTAAGTAGTCTGGGGATTAAAAAGTCACTTTTTGAGGAAACTGGGGTTGGATATATATATTTAGATAAAGACACTCATATACCCTCTGATAATGAAGCAGGGTGAATGTTTGCACTAAGACACGAGGCTGCTGCAACGCAAATATTATTGCCCCGCAAGGTACACAAAATTAAAAACAAAGCAAAAGAAATAAATCAATAAATAAATAAATTCCCAAAGAAGAGAAAAACCTCAAAGCAAATTGACATGTGGTCGAAATGTTTGAGATTGACCAGACATTTGGGCGCCCATTAGCTGATCTCGTAATGGGGGCCCCCGCCCCATGTAAATACATGTAAATACCATATAAGCCCATAGGGATTATAATTAATAGGGCATGTGAAACGCTAATGATTGATGTGAGCGTGTGTGCATTTTATTTGTTTAATCAATTTGCGCTCAGTTATCAGGAAACGACTTTAATGAATTTTCAATTCCAATACCAATTTACAATCAATTTTTGGCGCACGGCGAAGTCCAAAATGGGTCTAAATGATATTATTTATAACATCTGGACGATTGAATTATACGCCAATTTGATGAGCAATCAAATCAAACCAAATGTTTCACACGATCCCCAACAAAATATCACGAAAAAAAATATATATGTATAATAATAGATAAAAGAGAAGAAGAGAAAAGAAGTCAAGAAAAGACTTTGTTGGCATAAAATTTCCACAATCGAGTGCTAATTGCGGCATATTATATCCAATTGTATAGTTATATAGACATATATATAGGTATATATACAAATACATATATGTTTACATAGTCCACGAGCGGACTTATTTGTCTCTATCTCTTTCTATTTTTCTGCTTTTTTTTGCTTATTCTGTTTAACTCGTGTGAAAGTTGGCAATTCCGTCACAAATTTATCGGAAATTATTAACCACGTGCTAATAACTGTGCATACTATCAAAATCTGAATGTGTATCTTTTAGATATATACAGATATACATATATAAATGTAAGAGTATTTGCATGTGCGTCAAATGACTTGGTTATTTGGGTTAGAGCTGCAGAAACACATGATGCGACTCCATCTTTTTTTTTTTTTTAATATTTATTTATTTATTTTGGTTTGATTTTTTATTTGTGTTGTTTGACTCTTAGAATTCGCATATTGACTGCGAATGTCGCTGTCATGTGACCAACTTGGCTGGCAAAAATGTCTAAATATGGACACAACTTGGGTAATGATTCACTGCGGAAAAGGGGATATGTCGCGAGTCGCGACTGACACTACAACTAGTTAACATAATTATGTAGCTATAATAATAATTATGTTTGCTTGTGACTATGATCAAAGATAAAGATACAAAAAAACAGAAGAGGGTCTAGTATTTACCTAAGAACTTAGTCCCAAGCCAAATGGAAATGAACGATAACATACACAACAAACACACATACACATACACATACACTGAGAGACACGCGCACAAGCTGATGGAAATTTACCCAAGCGTGTCACGCTGTCTAAACAATTTCATAAATTCATTTTAACTGTCGACAAACAAACAAATTTATTTATTTGGTTTACAGCAATGAATAACTGACCTAAGGCAAGCTTTAAAAATACAAAAAATAAATACACCCACCCAGACACTAACCCACTAACCCCCTACCACTTATCCCTCCCACGCAACAGTGCAAAACAGTTAGTTTAACAGCTACAACAACATTTAAAGTTTACATTTAGCAAAGTGCAAAAACCCCGCAATTAATTAGCAGAGTGAAAAGTTTATCACGTGATGGTGAATGGAACAGAACAGCAGCTGTGTGTGTGTGTTATTGCGACAGTGATGTCCATTAATATATGTTCAATTTGTTAAGTTTTATTTTAATTTATGTATTTAGGAATTATCTATTACAGTTTTTATAACCAGCTAAAACAAATTCAACTATTCCTTAAAATAAAAGCATCATTTAACTATTACAAATTAAATACTATTTTTGTGAAAACAGTTAGGCATACAAAAACGTATATTCATTTTCAAAAATAAATACTGCATTTTATTTAATTTATGAGTTTGTACAAAATATATTTTACGGTTCTTAAAACAAGTTAAACAAAGTGTTATATGATACAGACCCAATAAGTTCAAACATTAATTTAAAAAAATAGCATTCTTAATTTTAATTTATAAGAAATACGACTGCTTGTAAATATTTTTTTTATAAAAAAAAATTGTTTGTGACAACAGTGGCTTAACAGACTATATATATCTGGCGATTATGTACAACTACATGTATTGGTCAATATACACTTGAAAATGCCAAAAGTCAAATGATATATGCCATTTTTCATGCCTTATCGGACATTTGGGGGCATATATGGTTTACCCTCTAGTCCCACGAGCACCCTCTCCCCTTATCACCACCACTTCGGTTAGCTAAATGTGTTGATCGCGTTAATCGATTTAACAATCATTTGAAACTGAATGGGACAATGCAAATTGTAATTGAACAATTGAAAATACTGTTATTAATATTGTGATTGTTGTTGTTATCTCTCACACACACACACACACACACACACACTTTCAGACACAATCAATAAGCAAACAAACAAATAACATCAACAATCAGAACGGTTGACAACAAAGTGCAAGCGTAAAAAATCAACATTGTTAAATGCATGCTGCATAAACAAATAAACAGTACTAATAAATAATAATTAAATGAATTAACAGGGGAAAACATCAAAGTGAATTACAGATGCGAATTACAGATACCCTACAAAGCAGAAACCGAGGACGTAAATTCGCGCTTAGCTAAAAGGAATGAACCAACTAAGAATATCCTCCACTGTAAGGGAATACACACACGCAGTACGTCACAGAGCAAAGGCAAAGGCAACAACAAAATGTGTATGACATAATAATCACGAGAGCAGGCAGCGACTGTGAACGCCGATTAGCAAGTCATGTGATTCGTTTTTATTTACATTTGCGCCTGACGTTCGCCGCTGCCGCTGCCGTCTTTCCCACACTAGCACACATGTATACACACACAGACACACACAGTGCCCCAAGTGCTGATCGACAAGTTGGTGTGAGCGCGAGTGCGAGAGCAACTATACGAGAGCGAACTAGTGAACAAACGAGCCAAACACCCAGTGAGCATGCAGGCAGACAGCCAAACAGTGAGAGAGCGTGCAAATGAGCGAGAGCAGTAGTAGTGTTGCTGTTGGCTTGGCTGGTGGGAGGGCGCACCTTTGACTTGCACTTTGACTTCTAATAGCAGAGCAACAGTTATCTATACACGCACGCAGATACGCAATTTGAACCCCACACAGCATTGCATATATCTTTTTCTTTAATTTTGGCGTACGTGACGAGTATCGAAGAATTTGCCAAATGTTTGCTGGGTTTAGTGTCCCCGTTTACGTTTGCCAATTTGCGTACGAGACACAAAGAGGAAGAAATAAAGAGCGTGGCGAATTGATGCGAGTGACACAAAGACCAGGCGACAATGGAAATGCTTTCTTTCCACTACCTATGCATACGTACGCACAGTATATCAAGTAATTATTTTAACAGACAATATGAACACATATTTAATATTGAAAAGAATATTTTTTTTATATTTAGTAAGTACAAGTTTATACAAATAAATATTTTATTTTTATAAATATTGTATTTATGCTTTGTCACAACAATTACTTGACATACTGTACGCATTTGTCTGTGCGTACTTTGCAAGCTGAATGCAAATGCAGCTGTCTATCGTTTCAATCGTTTCAGGGGTTTATGCGCCTTTGTTTTCAACGTCCTTTATCGGCGACTTAATGCCAGGTGTCAGTGATGGCTTTACCCACTGACGTCAGAGATGTGAGCGTGACCGATAGTAAAGCGACAGACGCAGACTACCTAATTTTGTCACGAGCAAACACGACACGTGCCGTTGATCTCCAACAAATTTACAAACATATATAGATAGATAGGTAGACCGATAGTTGTTGTTTGTGTGTGTGGGTGTTTGCACAAACAAACAAACACTTACCTTAGATAATTTCTGGTCGTTTGCGTAGCTTTTGCGGACGACGAACTATTATTGCCGGCAGTTCCAGAGGCTAAGGCGAGTTGTGTACGTGATGCCGCCTCCGCTACTGTTGTTGTTTGACTATAATTTAGCGGCGATGTTGATGTTGGTGTGGTTGCTGTCACTGTTGTTGTTGTTTTCGGCGCTGCAAACTGCGCCGCCTGCGTGGGTGTTGCGGTCGCTGCTGCGGTTGCTGCTGCTGCTGCTGGTACCGACGGAAAGAACAGTTTATTCAACAAGGCCATAATAATAAACAACAATCATTTATTAAACACATCTGGCCAGCCAAACAAAATTATTGCAATTCACTTGAAACAATTGCTCTCTCGCTCTCTGTTTTTCCGTTTTTCCGCTTGGCTTTCTTTCGCTTGTCGCTGTCTTTGTTGTTGATGTACATGGGTGCGCTGGGGGCGGGGGCGCGGGGGGTTTGCAACTGCCGTTATTTACCTAACACATAAAACAACACAACAACAAAAACAAAACGCACTCAAGATTTTTCTTTACACAATCAAAACTTTCGCTTTGCACTTTTCTTTTTTTATTTATATTTACATTTACTTGTGTATGCATATACATAAACGCACACATGTATATACACATACACCTATTCGTATGATGCTGCTCTCTTTTGGCAAATTGCAAATGATCTCTTCCTGTCTTGGCCAAATAACACATACACACACACGGGCGCTCTGTTCTTTTTGATTGAATTTTGCTATTTTTGTGTTTCGTTTTCCGCAGTTATGATTAAAAACACACACACGAGGAAATTGAGGTGTGTTTTGCACTCAATATGTATATATGTACATATACTAAGCTGCATTTATCATTTTCGCACTTTTCCTTTAAATTATTTCACGATTTTGCGCGCCCGTTGTCGTTTGTTGAATTTATTGTTTGATTTTTATATATACATCTTCTATAAACGCTCTATAAACAATTAGTGTAGCGGCAAAAAGCTATTCTTTTTCAAACAATCCACTTTATTTGTTACTTTTCATTTCACGCGCTTCGGACGTGCTTCCTGCTCGACTGCTAAACAACAACAAATGTTATTCTTCTTGTGATGCTAGCGACCACAAAGACTTTTGTTATACTGTTATACAAATACTTAAAAGGCACATGTTATACACTGTTGCCACTTTAGCTAGTTTTTTTAAGCTAGTTGTAGATATTTATAAAGTTCGTTTCAATTAAAAATTTGCATATGGTTAACGGTCGAAATCCTATTAATTTAAAATATATTCTGTGCTATGTTTTGCTTTTAAATATTTTACCTAAAGCTGTGTAAAAGTGAAAACAGAAATATATTTATATGCTTTCCAGCCAGAAACAGCTTTCTACCTATGATGAGGAAACACTGTTTTGGCCGAAAAGGTGGCAGCTCAGTAAAATATTCCGATCTGGCAAGTCTGCTAAAAGTTGCAATAAACAATTATAACTAGCCTACAATGGAGGTCGATGAGGAAGAATTCGAGGTGCCATCAAGCAGCAGCAAAGGCGAAAAGAAGCGGTTCGAAGTTAAAAAGTGGAATGCGGTGGCGCTCTGGGCATGGGATATCGTGGTGGACAATTGCGCCATTTGCCGCAACCATATAATGGACTTATGCATTGAATGCCAGGCCAACCAGGCATCAGCTACAAGCGAGGAGTGCACTGTTGCCTGGGGCGTTTGTAATCATGCGTTCCATTTCCATTGCATTTCTCGTTGGCTGAAGACACGTCAGGTTTGCCCGCTGGATAATCGTGAATGGGATTTCCAAAAATATGGACACTAGTAGCCGGACATCTATTCTGCAGCATCATCTTCAACTTATTGGTCAAATCATTTCAAGCCGTATCATGACTAGCCAACTCATTCTCTCTCTCTTTCGTACCCAAGACTCGCACACACAAAAACACATATGTAGATACATCTAATATGTCATAGGGTTAAATACTCGACTTGTTCTTAAGGAAAAAAACCACAAAAAAAATTTTAAAACCACAAAAAAATTTAAAAAACTGAATAAAAAAAATGAGTTACTTGGTAGAAATACAAATTTTTAGCTTTTTGTCTAATATGGTATCGATGGCTATCGATTTAAGAAACCGCGAGAAATTTGAAATTGAATAACAAAGATTAGGAGAAATTAAATAAACATAGTTCTCGCTTTCCACCTTAGCTGTTTTACTCCATATGGCGCTAAATTTGAATTTTTAATTGTTGAACTTTATTTGACTTACATTTTAAATACTTCAAAAAATGTTTTGACCCACATATGAGGAAAAACGTGGGAAATTGTTTTACATGCGTTGCTCTTGTTTTTTGTTTGTTTTATATATTGTTTTTGCTTCATTTAAATGGAACCAAACAGAAGTAAAAAATGATTTCAATTCTTATACAATATTAGCGCTAAATATTCGTAACTGCATCCATACGCGGTCTAGGAATTCCGTTAGTTAATAATTGAAAGTGTTGTTTAGTTTTTGTCGCAATAACTATAAGAGATTTGTTGTTTTAGATATATAGAAATAAATGATGCGACTTTGAGCCGCCTCCATAGAGAGAAGCTTATACATTATTTAGTAGGGATTGGGGTTTTAATGTTTTATACTTTCGTTAAACTGGTTGCTTTGTTTGCTTGTGTGTGTGTGTGTGTGTGTATATGTTGGGTGTGGGTGTGTGGAGAGTGAGGACAAATGTTGAAGCTATCTTCTAATCCTTGCAAGTGGATGTATCCATGGGACTGGCCGGTTGTATAAACGCCGTGGCTGCTGCACTTGGTGGATTTGTGGGCGTAAAAGCAGATAGCGATGAATTGCTGCCGCTGCTGCTAATCAAATTGCCGCTGGACGTTGTATTATGGTTCATCAGCAAATTGGATGACGAGGACGAAGCGCTGCTTGATGTGCCACCGCCGCCAGCTGCTGATGTTAGTTGATTATTCAGTGATAATATGCCGCCAGCCAGAAATGTGCCAGCTGTGTGTGGCATACCAGCTGCAGTTCCAGCTCCAACTCCCGCACCTAAGCTCAGTCGTTCACTGCTCAGATTCGATAGAAATCCACCCATGCCCACGCCCATACAGGCAGCTGGCGTCGCTGTCGAAGTTGGTACGGCATTACCACCATAAATAGCAGCTGAGCCCGTGGCCAGCAAAGGATTTGTTGTGGTCAGCACATTCGGTGCGGAAGTGTTTAAACCCAGCATAGGAGTCGGCAGTGCTGGCTTTATAAAACGCTCGCTGGCGCGACGATTCTGTAAAGGATAAGGAATTATGAATAAGCGAATATAAAGCAGAATGGCATATGTATATATGAGTCCCACCACAAGCTGCCCGCAGGCATAGCAGCGATTTTGTCCCGCCGTGCCGGGACTGAGCGGCCGACTGCTCGATGGACTGTGCGAGACGGGACTGCTGATTGTGCGCTGTCGTTGAGCATTCACATTCACATTGACAGCCATTAGATTCTCATTGTAGAAACGCTCCTCGTCCATTTCTAGCGATGACTCCGATTCAGAGAGATGACGACACAATGCCTCACGACGTTCCACCTCCTGCTTGAGTTTGCGTTGCAGTCGGGCATTCTCCTCCCTTATGGACTTCTCCTCCTTTTGGGCGGTTGCGAGATTAGCGCGCAGACGCAACACCTCGGAGCGTAGCGTTTGGATGTGTGCACTCAGATTGGTGGCAGTGTCGCCATTGGCATTATTGGTAATATCACGTGGCGTTGTCGGATCTGAGACGGGCTGATCAAGTTTGATTTGCAGCGAACGCTTCTCCGTTTCTAGTTTGTCCATGCGCTTCCACAGCTTGTTGACCAACGCTTCCTGCTCCTGTTCCAATGTGTTTTCCAGTTCAACCATTTCGCGACGCAGCTGCTCCAGATTTGTCTGCTTGTTGTCTGTCTCCGCTTGTAGCTTCTCGATTTTACGCATCAACTTGTTGACAAGACACTCCTGCTCCTGCTCCAGTGTCTGCTCCAGTTTACACTTCTCCTGGCGCAGCTGATCCAGCTTGCGGGACAAGTCATTGGTGAGACATTCCTCCTCGCGCTCGTAATGATGTGCCAGAGTCTCCTTCTCCTTTTAAGTGCCTGTATTTTTTTCAACAATGTATTGGAAATGTATTCTTCCTCCTGCTCCGCCTTGGCTTGCTAACGGATTAGTTCAAAATTAGTTGGGATCAAGCGTATCTATTTGATTAACTTACTATTATGACTGAGGCCTGTTTCAGAAAGCGATTCTCCTCCTGCACCACCTTGCATTTTGTCTTGGAAGTATCCAGCTCAGCCTTGAGAACTCTGTAAAGAAGAAATTCATCATTTTAGTATGTACTCTTTTTAGATTTTTGTGGAACTAACTTGTTCTGCTGGGTGAGCGACTCGATGCGCTTTTGTAGCTGCTCCCGGGACACGGGACTTGGTGGGAGCATGGTGCCACCATCCAGGGAACTCTCCGACTCACAGGGACTTTCCATAGCTGAGAAAAGAGACAGAGAGAGAGAGAAAAGAGACTAAAATTCAATACAATTTCATTTCTCTTTGCTGTTTTCGTTTTAAGTAATTTCAGTACAGAATAAGAAAGAAAATAAATAAAATGTATATAAAATCATGACAAAAACAATACTAAAAAAAGAACGGAAATGTTAAAGTCAAGAATCCGACTATAGGAATACCCGTTATCGAAGTTTTTATTAAAGAGTTTCTAGATAGTCTAGAAAATGTAAAATAAAATAAGCGAGAGTTTCTAAATAGTCTGGGTATAAAACTAATAAAAAAAATAGGAATAATAGTAATTTAATCAAAAAAAAAAAAAAACATTTTAAGTGCGGGTCTTGCAAACAAACACGATTTCGAGAAGTTTCTGGGTCAAATTTATTTGCTGTAGCTGTTATAACTAATGAGTTCAATGTGTTTGTACAGATTTACTCATGCTGATCAGGTAAATACACTTTATAGGGACATATACTCCCACTCATACAATATACCTCTTAACTTATTTTTGAATTAACGGGTATAACAAAGAATAATGTATACTCTGCTCTTCTGACTTCTGGGACGGGACTCTGATCGCAGTTCGTTGTTGTTCTCATTGTTATTGTGACATTTCTTGCATATTTTTCTTGTTGCTGCTACTGCTGCTGCAAACAAAGAACAGCGTCCGTACCATAGAAAATGTTTAACCTTCATTTCTGTTCGCTTCACTTGATTTTTAGTCTGATGTTCTTTCTTTCTTTTTGGGCCTTTTATTCAATTTCAGAAATCGATAGTTGTCAGCACAAGGTCATGCCCAGAATTGTCAGTGGCATTGAATTTGAGCAGTCATCTCTTTCAAGGCGGCTCCAGAAATTGACACATCCCACCACTTAGGTTCCCACCCACCACACGGAAACAGACAACCCTGCTCTCCACTCCCCTCACCGAATATTTTCGTCTCACACCACACACCTCACACAGTTGCCGACAAAGACTTTGGGCGTCATTACACTTACAGCACACGACTAAATTATACATAGCATTTGCATTTGATTAACATTTACCTGAACTATTCTCTTTGTTAGCCCTATAAGTATTTTCCTTTTATGCTTTTTACTACGCGCCGCCTTTGCTGCTGCTGCTTCTTCTTCTTGCCAGTAGTGCCAGGGTGAGAGTATTAAGCTTTTTTTTTGTTGTTGTTGCACTGCCTCAATTAATTTGGGCAATTTGGAGCAAGCCAGGGGTATGTTTGCGTGTGTCTATGTCTCAAGCCTATTCAATAGGTTTTACTTTGCCCAATCGCAGCAACATTTTGCAAGTTTAACTAAAAAAGTGAATAATGCGAAAAAATTGCTTCACAGCACGGTGTGACCGTATGGCCGCAAAGTTAAATCCACATACAGTGTGACCAGAATACTTTAAGTCTCTAAATACTGAAGTAAAAAAAAAAATTAACTTAGAGAAAATGGCTTAAAGGATAATTCTTTTATTCCTTACGGTTTTTTAAAGTATATTGTGACCGATTTTAAGAAATTATATCGATACTGATATAGTCAAAAAATATCATTTTAAGCGCTAAAATAAATGGCAACCCTTTTTGTGTCAGGTGGCAGCGTCAGTGAAATAACATAAAATACAAGGAGAGCACGTGCAACAAAATCGTAAACAGTTGTAGAAGTTTTTAATTTTTGTTTTAAATAATGGCTGACGATGCTGGCCAAGACAAGCGCAAGCAGCACCGTGCCCGCCAGTCCGGCGTAAAGGCGGACAAAAAGAAGGAAAAGAGCAAGAAAGACTCAAACCAAAAGGAGCCCGAATTGACAGCGCGCCAACGAAATCCGAAAGCATTTGCCATCAATTCGGCGCAACGTGCGGAGCGTAATTTTCGACGCAAAGAAGATTTAACAGCTAAGAAGCAGCATATACCTGTGGTGGATCAGACGCCAGATATACCACCGCCAGTGCTAATTGCCATTGTCGGTCCGCCCAAGGTGGGCAAGACGACGTTGATCAAGGATCTGATCAAGAGTTTTACGAGGACAAATGTGACGGATATCAAGGGTCCCATTACTATTGTGACATCGAAAAAACGTCGCATTACCTTGCTGGAGTGCAATAATGATGTAAACTCCATGATTGATGTGGCCAAATGTGCGGATTTGGTTTTATTGCTCTGCGATGCAAGCTATGGTTTTGAGATGGAGATCTTTGAGTTCCTCAACATTTGTCAGGTGCACGGCATGCCCAAAATAATGGGAGTGTTGACGCATCTGGACATGATCAAGAATCCAAAACTGCTGCGCAAGCGCAAGAAAGAACTAAAGCATCGCTTCTGGACGGAAGTCTACGATGGCGCCAAGCTGTTCTATTTGTCGGGACTGCTGCATGGCGAGTATTTGCGTAATGAGGTCAAGAATCTGGGACGCTTTATATCCGTGATGAAGTTCCGTCCGCTGCAGTGGCGAGGAGCACACAGTTATCTCCTAGTGGATCGCTTGGAGGATATCACCAATACGGACACTGTACGTCGTAATCCCAAGTGCGATCGCGAAGTTGTGCTCTACGGCTACGTACGTGGTGTGCCGCTCAAACAGGAGCATATGGTGCACATTGCCGGACTGGGAGATGCGCGTATCGATGAGTTGAGTGTCATTCCCGATCCGTGTCCATTGCCAGGCACCGAAAAGAAGCGCAGTCTGTTGGAAAAGGAGCGTCTGCTCTACGCACCCATGTCTGGGGTAGGTGGCATTGTCTACGACAAGGATGCTATTTACATTGAGCTCCAAGGCTCGCACTCACACAAGGAGAAGACGGCGGAGGCCACAGAACAGGAGGAGTTAGTCAGCAAACTGATTGACAAGAAGGCCACCATGGATGAACAAATGGAGGAGCAGGAATTTCGACTCTTTTCCGATGGTGCACCCATTAAATCCAAGGATTTCAAAAGCGATAAACCGGCGTTCGACGAAGAAGATGACAAAGCAAATGATTCTGGTATGGATGCAAATTCCAGTGATGAAGAGGACAATGCGGATGAATTTGCAGCCAACGATTGGCGCGGTGAGAACAGCGATGATGATGAAGATCAGGCGGAGCAAGATAGCGAGGATGCATCTTCAGGGGATGAGGAGTACCAAAGTCTTGCAGAGACTGCAGCCAAGAACAGTGATGACTCCGATGGAGAAGAAGAGGAGGAGGATGAAGAGCAGGCACGCATTCTGGAGAGCAATATGAGCTGGAAAACAAATCTGGCACAGAAGGCGCGCGATGCGTTCCTGCAACGACATTCCGAGTCCCGGAATCTAATGCGTCTCGTCTACGGCGGCTACAATCTAAGCGAACGCATTCAGGAAAATCAAGAGAAGGCCGATGATTCGGACGAGGAGCTGGGCGGACTGTTCCGTGTGGCGGCCAAGAAACAAAGCGATTTACAAAAGGACAAGGACATTCGCGACAAGGACGAACGCTGTTTCTTCGAGTATCAAGGCGGTAAGTGTGAAGGTAGAGATTCCAAATGATTCTACAGCTTCTAACCCACTTAGATACCTCTCGAGATTGGCTGTTGGATGCCAATAAGGAGCTGATCAAGAACTGCTTTGTGACTGGCAAATGGAAGGCATCGGAGGATGCAGAAAACTTGCTTAAGCTGGACGACATGAGCGATGCTGATAGTGAGGTTTATGGTGACTTTGAAGATCTGGAAACGGGTGAGCAACACAGCGGCAAACCCAAGGAGGAGGAGGAGGAGCAGGAGGAGACAGCTGCTCCCGATACAAATAAAAGGAAAATGACGCGCGTGGAAGAGGAGAATTTAAATAAAAAGGAATTAATGGCCAAGAAGCTAAAGCTAAAGGCAAAATTCGATGCGGAATATGATAATCATGGTGAGAAGGGCGCTGAAGAGGATGGAGGACGCATTACTGGCGATCATTCCTTCTACGAGGACCTTAAGGCAGAGGCTCAAAAGCAAGGCGAGCTCAATAAAAGCGAATTTGCCCATTTGGACAACGAGCTGCGCATCCAAATCGAAGGCTATCGTGCTGGACTTTATGTCCGTTTGGGATTCAAGGCGTTACCCGCTGAGTTTGTGGAGAATTTTGATGCCAGTTATCCGGTTTTGGTTGGTGCTCTCAACATGACCGAGGAGAATGTGGGGTATGTGAACTGCAAGGTGAAGAAGCATCGTTGGTACAAGAAGATTCTCAAAACTGGAGATCCCCTGATTGTTTCCATGGGTTGGCGTCGTTTCCAAACAGTTGCCATTTTTGCCAAGGTTGAGGATAACTTACGACATCGCTATCTCAAGTATACGCCCAATCATGTCACCTGCAGCATGACCTTTTGGGGTCCAATAACTCCGCAGAACACGGGTTTTCTAGCCCTGCAAACCGTGCGTCAGGATCAGGAGGAAATGAAGCGATTAGGATTTCGCATTGCGGCGACGGGATGCGTCACCGAACTGGACAAGTCCTCGCAGATCATGAAGAAGCTCAAGCTGGTGGGACATCCATTCAAGATCTACAAAAATACGGCGTTTATTAAGGACATGTTCCACTCCTCCTTGGAGGTGGCTAAATTCGAGGGAGCTAAGATCAAAACCGTATCGGGAATTCGTGGACAAATCAAGAAGGCACATCACACACCCGAAGGATCCTATCGTGCCACATTCGAGGACAAGATACTGTTGAGTGACATTGTCTTCTGTCGCACCTGGTTCCGTGTGGAGGTGCCCCGATTCTATGCTCCGATCACCTCGCTACTGCTGCCCGCGGATCAGAAGAGTCAATGGCAGGGCATGAAAACACTTGGCCAGCTGAAGCGGGAGCGTGCCCTTCAGAATGAGGCACAGCCCGACAGCATGTACACGGATATTGTGCGCAAACCAAAAATCTTCCGTCCCCTGGTCATACCCAAGGCACTACAACGTGCGCTGCCCTACAAGGATAAGCCCAAACTGGGACCAGAGAATCCTAGGGAGGCTTTGGAACGTGTGGCCGTTGTCAATTCTCCTTACGAACAGAAGGTCACCAAAATGATGAAGATGATCGAAACGAACTACAAGGACAAACGCAATCGGGATCGCAACGAGACCAAGCAGCGCATGAAGAAGTTCCGTGCTCAGAAACGGGCCGACGAAGCCTCCAAAATGCAGCACCAAAAGCAGCTTAGGAAGAAGGTATCCCGGGCCATTAGCAAGATGCGTGGCAAGAAGAATAACTAATACAATGTTGTACATACATCTTATGAATAGACATTTTTAAAAACAATTTAGTTGACTCGCTTGCCTTTTTTCTATTGTGTTCAGTTTTCTCATCAAACGGTTTAAAATGCCAGGGATGCAAATAAAAGTCGGTTCACGTTGCAGTTAATATCGACCATAGATAAATTATCGTCAACATTAAATATCGATGTGTTATCGCGCGCGCGCTTTGATTATCAGCGAAAAATTCAAATGTATGTATTGGTTTAAATCAGCGAGCCTGGGCGATACAGTTGCAACAATTACTGGACAAATTGCTGTTACGGGTACGCCATCCATAATATGCAATAATTGTCCAGCAATTGTTGCAGCTGCTTCAGCTGTGGCACACGGAGTATTGTTTTTACTTTGAAATCAATTAAAAAATATAACTTAACGCTGCTTATAGTCTAAACTAAACTGGTAGACAGGAGGTGTAAAAGTCGAGGCTAATCCTCATCCTTGTTGTCATCGATGACCTTGAACGCTGCCAGCAACGCGTGCTTGCGACTTCCGGCCATGGGGCCGCCCGTAATGGCGCCAGTTGAGATGTTATTGCGCTTCTTCTTGGCGGGATCATCGCGCATGTTGTTGTTGTTGCCCGAGGCTGGGCGACAGTGAATGTCCAAGAAGTTCTCGCGTTCCTTATAGTCATCGGAGATTACCTTGCGTATATTGGACATGTTCTCCTTCATGCTGGGCAATGGGCGGAGATTCCCCTTCTGAAGTAATATAAATAATATATATTTTAAGTCCCAACATGTCTAGGAGGTTGACTTACCATTGCATCATTGTCCATCAGTTTTGGTGATTGCTCATCATCCTCGTCATAATCATCTTCCTCTTCTTCCATTTCGAGCATTTCAGACAGTTCACATTTAGTATCCAAGTAGGCCGCATAATTGACTGGGCCATCTTCATTTGGATTCATCTCTTCGATGTCATCACTTGGTTCATCTTCATGGCACAATTTGTTCATTAAACCCTCATCATCGTCATCATCGTCCTCCTCCACATGATCCGAGTCTTCATCATAGTCGAATTCCAAGGATTTTGTCAATGTCTGCAGTTTGTTCACTCTTCCCTCGACAGAGACCACATTGCCTGTACCATCCCCATCCCGACGTTTGCTATTTCGCGCATTACTGCTGGCCAGAGTAGACGCACTACCGGTTCCGTTTGCAGCTGCTCCGCTGCGCAGACGTGGATTCGGCTTGGGCTTGGTCTGATTCAGCATCTGACTGAGCGAAAGACGAGACGCATTGCTTGAAGAGTTATTGGGCATTGGCTTGGGAGGAATGGCTGCCGGTGGCAGCGTCAATTTGCCACGTTTTGTCTTGTCCTTATCCTTATCGAGAGCATCCATAGCTGTGTATGTGCTTTTCTCCTCATCAGCATCATCCTTTTCGAAGTCAAAATTGGAATCGGTTTCCAGCACATCAGTCAAAGCATTGAATTCACTTTGATTGTTCTTCTCGATAGCCTTGTCCAGCGCTTCCAGTGATTTCTCCAGCTTATTAATCTTGTCCGTCTCCTCGACGGCATTCAACTTGGTGCGTCGTGCAGACGCCAAAGGATTTGCCTTGTCAGCTTGCGGCTAAAAATTAAAAATAAAGTTATAATTTAATGCATTCATTTCAATTATTTTTGAACCAACTGCGAATTCCTCCAGCTTGCGATAGCCACTGATCTCTAGTCTGGCTTTCTCCAGCTTAAGCATCACCTCCTTGGTTTTCTTTTGCTCATTAAGCAGCTGTTGGCGGTAATTTTTTGATTCTAATTGAACCTTCCTGGACATTAGCTTCATATCATTGTCCTTGTCCTGCAGACGCTGCTCCAAGGAACGTAGCTTATCCTGCAGCTTCTGGCGCTCATCTAAATTTCTGTAAAGTAAATGGAAAACTTTGAGGAATGTTGATTTCGAAACTTATTGCAAAACTTACTTGTCTCTAATAAGCTGACTGAAATGTCTGTTCTGATCGCTGAGCGTTAGAATCTGTGCTTCCTTTTGCTTTAGCTTCGCCTCCAACTCCTTGTTGGTCGCCTGGACATTGCGATGCTTGGTCTGCCAGACACGCAGCTCCTCGGCATGCGAATGCAATAGTTGTGGCAATTCTGCACCACTGTTTTCATATTTATTCAATGCCGTCGATTGACGTTTATGCATCGTACGCAGCATGCGATTCTCATGTGCCAAATTGGATATTTCAGCCTGAGCATCGGCCAATTGATTCTGGAATGTCTTGGCACGCAAATTGCGTGCGGACATCACACGCTGATGGATATCGCTGTTGGTATTGCTGGGCACCAAGGAAGGCTGACGCATGCCTCCTCCATTCCCACGCACCGGTGGCTTGCGCTGATAAATCTTACTGGCTGACTCCCGAGAGCTGCCCGAGAAGAGGCTCTCACAACTCTTTGCCGGCAGTCTGTATACGTATGTATGTATCATTGTACTAGCTCATTTTGATTCGAGACTCCAAAATTTGTTTACTTACGACATATTGTTATCCCACCGATGATGTGCTTCACTGACGGAGGATGCTGATTTGCGCGGCGATACCATTTAAATATGCACACACAGGCGCTATATTTATTTTACTTTCGCAGTTGTACAAAATTTGTTAATTCTTAGTTCGCCTTTTTTTTATCAAATCAAAGTGTAAATATTTTCCGTGCTGAAGTTTATGTACAATGTGTGTTGAGCAAGTTAAGCCGGCAAAGTAAAGCTGATGATTTGTAACTGAAAATTGACTGGTTGCTGCTGTGGTTACGATTTTGATTTTGTTGTTTGTTTATTTGTCCAAAATCAAGTGAAGTGTTTGTTAACTTGTCGTTGCCATGGTAATTCGGTGTAACGGTAATATTCGGTGCTGCCAGCTTGTTTTCACAGTCACATATAAATTGAATTATGCGGGGCTGGCAACTTGCTAAAAAATAATGCTATGATTTCGTATTTCGATTGACTTAAATTCAGCTGCATACCGATAAGTGGCGCTAGTAATAGCTGACTGCCTATCGATAGCTCATTACCGGACCAAACAAATAACAAATAACTTTTAACTTGAAAGATAGATTGTGTCTACATTTTCAATAAAAATATAACAAAATGTATAAAGTTTGTCGCTTTTGTACGCTGAACTGCACCACACTGGAAGATATATTTGGCGAACAAGAGCAGACGGACAATGAGCCACTTTTGATTGTTATGCTGGAGTCTTGTACCAATTGTGACATCAGGAAATCCGATACACTGCCTCAAAATATATGTGGACCCTGCAGGTCGGCTGTTAAGAGTGCATATCAATTCAAGATGAAATGCGAGCAAAGCCAACAATATTTTAAAGAACTTCTGACCGAATGTGAAGTAAAATCAGAGATCGTTGAATTCATCACAGACGATTGGCTCCAAAATGGAAGTAATCTTGGAGAGATCTGTACAATAGCAGAACCGGATGAACCAATGGATGAAATATTAGAGGACAGTGAAGAAAGCTCAACAGTTAAGTTAATAGATAATAGAAATAAAACTAAGCATTTAATTTGTAAAATGGTAAAAACAAGGGAGCTATGTATCAGTTTAGCATCGAGCCCAGATTGTCACTAAATTTAAGGCTGGTACTTCTGCATTCAAATTAGCTAAATTGTACAAAATATCACGTAAAACTGTGTACGATTTAGTTAAAAAAAAGGACACACTGGGAAATTTGGAAAATAGAAAGAGAACTGGCCGAAAAGTTGCATTGAACCCAAGAGACTGCAGACACATTATAGGAGTTGCACTAAGTAATCCCACCATAAGTCCCGTTCAAATTGCCGCAGCTTCGAAAAATTTAATTGGGAAACATATTAGCGATACTACACTGCGTCGCAGAATGAAGGAAGTTGACATCAACACCTATGTTGTTCGTGAAGTAGTTGATATTACCCCAAGAAACAAGGAAAAACGTCTCGCATTTGCCTTTGAGTATAAAGAGAAGCCTCTCGAGTTCTGGTTTGATGTTTTATGGACTGATGTAGTTGCGTTTCAGTTTCAGGAATCCTTTAGCACGCAATTTATGCATCTCCCAGAAAAACAACTAAAGGGTAAAGGTAATGCCGTCCAGCCAATCAATCGTGGTGGCAATGGTGGTGACACGGTGATGTTCTGGGGCTGTTTCAGCTACTATGGATTTGGAGACATGGTACCGATAGATCTTAAATGAGCACGCATTCACCTCAGCAAATGGACTGTTCACCACGAATGACTGGATCTTGCAGCAGGCCAATGCTCCATGCCACAAGGGCCGAGTACCAACCAAGTTCTTGAAAGACAAGCAGTCATTAATGCCAAAGGCGGAGTAACCAGATATTAGTTGGCTTAACATAATCACATATTAAAATAATATCAAATATTTCGTTTAAATTCAATAAAAAACGCAAAAATAAATTAAAAAAGCTGTGTGTAAATAATTTTGACGCGTAAAAATTGTGTGTAAATACTTTTGGCAACAGACAAGCATCAATTCGATGCTTCTATTTTTAGCCTATGAACAGGATTTTTTTTCTTCTTCCACTTCTTTCATTTGCTTCTGTATAGATGCATTGAAGAGGCACGACAAATACCGTTATGTTCAGCACACGTTTCACTCTGACGATCGCCCTTTCAAGTGTAAACACTGAGCCAAGGCGTTTAAAATGGAAGGATATTTAAAAGAGCATTCGGTGCTTCATTGTGACGATCGTCCCTTTAAGTGTAAGCAATGTCCAAAGGCTTTTAAAAGCACTAAAAATTTATATTGGCACAGGGTGACTCATTCTGATGAACGACCGCACAAACGCAAAGGCGATTTACGAGTGCACAAGGTGTTTCATTCTGACGATCGACCTTTCAAATGTGCGCACTGTCCGATGTCGTTTAAAGTCAATGAGCATTAAAAATTTCACATTAAGATTCATTCAATCGAATGAAGCGTTTAAATTGCATGAAATAAAAATGTCCAGCAAATATATATATTTTATTTTTGTTCTGGTTTACGCATTGGGTCAGATATTGCTAAAAAATATATACGATTATATGTACGTGAACTTCCAGAAAAGTTGTGGCCTCAATGTCACAAATTAACCGTTAAGTTTTTTGAAAACCGACCATTATTATCGTTAAAATATCGATATCGCGCTTCACTAAGCAAATAAAGCATAAGATATTTGCTTAGTACTTGCGATGTGGACTAAAAATAGCTGTTTCTGGCTGGAAAGTATCCAAAAAAAATAGCTAAAATTGCGATGCAAAAGAGCTATGGCCAAGTCTGAGTCGAATAATCGAACGAGTAACAACAAAAACAACACTCTCGGGGAAGGCGCTTTCTATTTCAAAGCATTTTCTTTAATTGCTCCAGTTGCTTAAGTGAAAATCAATCAATGCAAAACGCGCATCCGGAATCATTACGGCATTTCTAACGTGCCTGCATTAAAGTACGTACCTCAAGTTGCATAATTTGGCGGAAATAATTAAATAACTTACCAGCTGCAACATACAAAATTCTCAATTTCTCGATTAGAAACGCACGTAGGCGACAAGGACACAGACAGTGACAATTTTAGGGCATATCTAGCATCTATAAGCATAAGCAGTAGACAAAATGATTCACGTTGGCGACAACTCGTGGAATCTGCGCATTTTCATCACAGATCTGTCGCTGGAGCGGAAAATGCGCGTGCGTGGCGATCAACATTTGGGAAGTATAATGCTGCAACTGGTTGATCCAGAGAATCCGAAGGATTGGTCCGATCATGCACTCTACTGGCCAGCAAAGAATATCTGGCTGACACGGACTCGCGCCACATTGAATCAGTGTGGCGTCCAGGCGGACAGCTTGCTCCACTTTACGCCAATGCACAAGATGCTGCGAGTCCAGCTGCCCGATTTACGCTATCTCGATTGCCGTGTCGATTACTCCGTTAAGACATTTGCAGCGGTTGTAAATCTGTGCAAGCATCTGGACATACGCTACCCGGAGGAGCTATCCCTATGTAAACCCCTCGAGGCGGAGCACCTAAAGAAGAATTTTTCCCAGTTGCCACAACTGAAGCATGTGGCCATTGCTGATCCCGATGGCACCACATACTTGCATCCAGCTCCGGATACCAATTCATTTGTGCCCATTAATTCGTCCTTTGATGGCGGCAGCAACGGCAGCCTGGACAAGCCCTCGTCACCGGGCCTGTTCTTTTGTGCGCCGCTTTCTCCACACATTGCTCCAGCTAAACGTTCGCCTGCATCTCACAACTGGAAGCCCAGCCAGCCTGGATATGGCACCTATGACTCCTCCTCGTCCAGTTTGGGTGACTTTCAGGTATACTATACTATTTATTGCGATATTTGAGTTGTTTTATTTTTAAAATTTGATACTTGCAGGAGAACTTAGCCAGCTCGCCGCATACGCTCAGTGCTGAGATGCGTTCACATCTATTGCGTCCCAGGTCGCTGGTAGAGAAGGCACGTCTTAATGTCGGCTGGCTGGATAGCTCGTTGTCCTTGATGGAGCAGGGCATTAGGGAGTATGATACGCTCTGTCTACGCTTCAAATACTACACGTTCTTTGATTTGAATCCCAAGTACGATCTGGTGCGCATTAATCAACTCTACGAACAGGCGAAGTGGTCCATACTCAACGAGGAGCTGGACTGTACGGAGCAAGAGAATTTGATGTTTGCTGCTCTGCAGTTTCAGGTGAATTATCAGGTCGACATGCAACCACTGGCAGCTGTAGATTCAGGCATTGAGACATCGAGTCAGGAGAATGATGATGACGACATCGATTCGGCACTCAATGAGCTCCAGATTACTCTGGAGGGCAGCAGCAATCCACATAATATCACACGCATGCCGGAACTTTCTGATTACCTGCGCTTCCTAAAGCCACAGAGATTTACCTTGAGAGGCTACAAGCGATACTACTTCACCTATCGTGACTTACACTTGCATCTGTACAAAAATGCCGAGGAATCTCGACGCACTGCACCCACAATTAGCATAAATTTACGCGGCTGCGAGATTACGCCGGATGTGAATCTCACGGAGGGTAAATACGCCATACGTCTGGAGGTTTCACCCGATGACGATCGCCATAAACCCAACAGCGAAGTCTGGGTTCGTTGCGAAAATGAACAGCAGTATGCCAAGTGGTTGGCTGCCTGTCGTCTGGCGGCCAAAGGACGCTCCTTAGCTGACAGCACGTATGAGAGCGAAGTCGATGGCATTATATCGCTGCTACAGATGCAGCGTCCCGTCCAAGGCGTACACCTCAACATTAATCATCGCTCGGTGGATGCCGTGGATTATTTGTCGCCCAAAATGCTGCGTAAGTTGTCAAACAAGGCGGTGCAACGAATTCTGGAAGCGCACGCCAATGTCAGAGAGTTGACGCTGCTAGAGGCCAAGCTAAAATATATAGAAGCCTGGCAATCGTTGCCTGACTTTGGCGTCTCCCTGTTTATCATTAAGTTCGATGGCCATCGAAAGGAGGAGCTACTGGGCGTTGCCCAAAATCGTATCATGCGCATGGATCTAAACACTGGCGATCACATCAAGACCTGGCGCTATAATACAATGAAAGCCTGGAATGTCAATTGGAACATTAAGTGCATGATGATTCAATTTCATGACGAGAATGTCGTCTTCTCCTGTCACTCGGCCGACTGTAAGGTGGTGCATGAATTCATTGGCGGTTACATTTTCATGTCAATGCGGTCCAAGGATAACAACCAGACCCTGAACGAGGAGCTCTTTCACAAGCTAACAGGAGGCTGGTCATAAATAGACCACACATCGGGAGGATGCGAATATATCAAAGTTGTTTCTTATTTATAGAAATCTGATTGTTTATTGTTGACAGTGGCCCTTGTTCAGTGCCCATTTTTATTATCTGTCGTTTATCCCTAATCCGGAACAATATTAATGTAATACTTATAGGTCATATCCTTTCCAATTTTGAATGGATGCCTTTTATAAGCGTTTATCTAAACTAATCCCATGGATTTTAACTGATTTTTACTAGCCAGAGGCACTTTTGCCTTTCATTAACCGTAATAACTCAGCCTTTTTATTGGTGGCCTTTTTACAACTAACTTTTAAGCAATAATAAAAAATATTTAAACACATTTAAATAAAGATATTTGAATTTAATTTTGTTTAAATTGGGCGCTCTGGTAACGAACGATAAGTATTTCGATAACATGCTTCGTAGCAGTATGTTATCGATTACTGTGACAGCTGTTGCGATGTAAACAAAAGATATGTCATTCAATGTATTTGATATTGATTAAAAATGACTAAAGCAACGCACGGCAAGCGAAAACCTTGGGTAAAGAATCTCTATTCGAATCGCGACTATCCGGACAACTATACGGATGTAAGTTTTCTCAAGGATTTACGTACAAATCTGCACGTTCGTCGATATACACTGCTCGAATCGGTTGCCGGCGTAACAGTATTGAACAATCAAATCTCCTGCATAACCGGCTTCCTAATACTCTACCATCTGATGCTCAGCGATAGGGTGGCACCGACTAGCATATTGCTGCCAACGTGCATCATCACAGCAATTGGATATTTGTATTATCGTGGCAGCAGTTTGAGCATGACGCTGCTTGGCGAGGATTCAAAGACGCTTGTCACCGTGCTGCTCTTTGGTTACATCTTAAGCCCAATGCTGCACACACTGACGCAGGCCATCAGTACGGACACGATTTATACGACAACATTCTTTGTGATGCTCTCTAATCTGATGTTCACGGATTACGGACTCGACGTGGCCATGGTATCCAAGGCCATATCATTGAATGCGGCCATATTTGGAGCAATCTGTTTAGCTTCCCGCCTGTCCACATCGTATCACGCCTTTGTCCTGCTCGTGGAGGCTGCCATCTTCTTTGTGCTTTATCCCATTATGACGGCGTCCAGATGGCATCCGTATTGCATGGTTCCCATTTTTGTCATATGCTGCGGAGCACTCTACATTATATCCCGACCAGTGCTCTATTTATATGCCTGCTCTACGCTCTTCATCAACTTCGTGTGCCCGTTTATATTTGTGAGGCAGCAGCGCTACAAGTTCAACATCCATGGTCCCTGGGACGAGGCAATTGTGGAAGAGAACACGGAAGAGAATCTCGATGAGAATTTATAGCGCCAGCTCCGCTTCTCACAGATGCAAAGCATCGATGATGGGGAGCAAGTCTTGAGCTATTAACTATTTAATTATTTTTTTAAACACCATACACATGTAATATAAACATTTATTCTGCCCATTCCAATTCAATGGTCTTTAAAGGTCATATTTGTTTTGTATTTTTGTAATTCTTTTTAAAACTTGTAAATAGCTGAATAATTGTAAAATTAAATTTACACATGTAATTTGGAAAATACGTGTATTATTTTTTTACTTTTAAAATTCGTCAAATTTTGACCAAGAACCGTTTTTATTTAAAACTTTGATTATTTGAAAATGTTAACTTAAAATGAGGATTGTGGGAAACATCTAAATAAGTCGCAATTTCTTTAAAAAAATATATGAAAACTCTAGCATATTAAAATTTAATAGATAGCTAATTTAACATCCACTTTGTCGACCAATATTTTAGAAATTTTTTGCTGCAGATCTCGTCAAATTTTAATTTATTAATCATGTGTAAAAATTCAGTAATCTGTATGTTTTTTTTCATTTAACTTAAGCCTAATAAGTAAAAAAAATTACACACCAATTTTCTTGTCGATATATATGTATATTTGTTTTTGGTTTTCATTTAATTATAGTGATTATGTTTGATATACATATATATATTTACAAACATATACAATGAATCATGAAATAATACAGCACATTTCGCATTAATGATAAGTTTTGCATTTGCTTAAGAGTCAATTAAATAAAGTCAATAAAAACCTTATTTATACAATTAGCATAATTACAACAAATAAGCATTAAATAGTAACTAATGCCTAAGTTTGCACACGTATTGAATGCATTTTTTCTTTGTTCATTATAGAATTACAATTTGCATATAGTTAATACACTAGGTATTTCGTTACATTTGCAACTTTTCACTCAACATGCGCACCAAACACTTCGTTAATTATTAACTATAATAAAACTATTAAATACAATATATATATATATATATTTTTTCCTTTCACTTTTGTCTCACGTATAAACTTTTTCAAAATGTAAAAAATCGTACATATTCTTTATGTTGTTTAATTTTAATGCTATAAACATCTTCATATAATCGTACAATTTAAATGAACTATTATTTATGAACTATTTATTAATTATTTCTAATCATCTTCTGTTTTCAATTAAACTAGCACAAAATATAATAAATTTATAAAATACGGTGCGCCGGTAGTTTCCGTTGTGTGTGTGTGTGTTTTAAAAAAGGGGAGAGGTCGGGGCGGGGCGCACATACGGACACACTACTAACTATACTTTGCCGTAATAACAACAAGAACGCTGAGAATCCTTCCTCAATTAATTGCACAAAACAATTTAAATGGTTCTAAACGTTAACTAAAGAAACAGTCGAAGCTTTTGATTCTTCTGTTTCCCATTTTATAGAGCCACCTCATCACCATTGCGAGTGCAGGCGCCACCGCTGAGCTTCACCTGATCCTTGGATTGTTGCTCGGCACGCAGCTGAAGTTCGCGTCTTCGCTGTGCGGTTAACGAGAGATTGGCATCGTTGGTAGCGTTGGCTTTGGAAGTTGCTTGGTTAGTTGGCTCGTACAATATATCACGTGTTGTTGTGGTTGTTAATGTTGTTGGTGCTACAGCTGCTTCAGCATCTGCTCCTGTTGCTTTTGTTGTGTTTCTGCTTGGATTTGTGGCAAAGTGTACTTGATGTTGTTGTTGTTGTGCTGGCGGCTGTTGTCAGACTGTTTCATTCTTTGGCGTTGGCTCCGCAGCTGCTGTAATTGATGTTCCTCCATTGCTAATCGTTTGATTGCCGTTCTCCAGCAAGGAGCCGGCCTCCACATCTCCAGCCTGACGAGCGGCATTCCTTTGACGACACAGATACGGTGAGTTTGTGGGTGATGGCAGCGGATTCTGCAAAGAGATGGTCAAGTGAGTCAATTGCCTTCATCTATCTGCGTTTCATTCACTTACCAATTTGTTGTTGTTCTGACAGCAGGTGGATTTTACACAGCCCTCATCCGTGGTGGGGCAGTCGAGGGCACAGCAATCGGAGCCGCTCATATTAATGCTGGAGGTGCCATCAGACATGTTGCAGCCCTCAATCTCACTGAACTCCGGCTGTATGGTGGTTGAGTGTATACCCTCATTATGAAAGAACTCCTTCACTTTCTCTGCTATTTTCATGTACTCGGACAAATTGCGGCAGCTGCAAAAGTTAGAAATATTTGATAAGGCTGATAAGCATTGTAATGTTTGAAAATAAATAAATTGATATATTACCGTATATGTGCGGAGGCAATGATGCGATCTCCGGCCAATTGCCAGACATGAAACTCGTGCACGGCCAGCACACCATCGACCCTCTCCAGCAGACGCTTTTGTATTGCGTCCACCTGGATGTGTGTGGGCACCGTTTGCAATAGAATCAATGCAGATTCCCGCAGCAGCGGCCAAACCGAATGCAAAATGAGTGCGACGAGGACAATGGATAAAGCTGGATCAATGTAGAGGCTATATTCCCATTTGGTATACTTTACGATCAACGCACTGACAATAACAATGACACTGCCAAGGGCATCGCTAAGCACATGAAGAAAGGCACCACGCATGTTCATCTGGCCGGGATCATGACTATGGCCATGACTCGATTTCTTCACCGGCTTCTGCACCTTTTGTTTCTCAAACGCATAATCATTCTGCTCATCGTCGACCTCGTCCATGTTGGCCAGCTCCGTGAGGCGGCTGTGATTGCGGGTCAGACCTCCGCCATGTGAATGGCCATGATGACCACCGTGCTCTAAAGAAGTAAAGCAATTATTAGTCATAAATTCCAATGCTAGTTAGAGATTCAATATTTACCATAAAGCAGAGCCAGGCCAACCAAGTTTACCAGCAGCCCCAAAATGCCAACGGCGAGCAGCAGCTCTGGCTTATGGATTTGCTCTTTTTCAATGAATCTGCAATCAAAAAAGTCAAAGTAAACGATTAGCAAATTTGCTAATAAAAATACAGAATCAATTTAGAAACTCATACATAATTAAAAAAAAAATTAGTCGAAACTTTCCAAGTTTCCTCAAAGTTATAAGAGTTTAATTTAAATATTTATTTATTGTTAAAAAATTAATATGTTTTTTGTATTCATTTTTCAAATAAACAAAATTTTATAGGAGAATTAATTTCGCAATGTTGATCAACTCAAATACATCAAATATAGAATCAATTTAGAAACTTATACATAATTAAAATAAATCTTTCTCAAAGTTCTGAGAGTTTTACTTAAGTATTTTATTATATCTAAATAAATAATGGAGAATCAATGGAGAATCAACTTTGCAATTTTGAACAAATTGTTAACAGATTAAAAAACGCTTTAAATTCGGTTAAGTTTTCATAAAGTTATGCAAGTTTAAAGTTACAAAAAAATATGTCAATCAAATGTCATTCCAAATTAAAGGATTAACATTTCAGTGCTATGTTAAATAAATGTCTGTTAATAGCGCGTGCATGTTAACAGCATTTATATGAGTAATACATATAAGATAAGAACTAAACTAATGTGGAAATGTGTCAATCAATTTGTAATTCCAAGCCAATCCCCAGACTTTTCGTGTTTATCACACAATAGGAGAAGAAGAAGAAGACGACATTGCACGTTTCGACAACGAAATACGCATCGTAAAGTGGCAAAAGATATGCACACGGCATGCAAATGACAACAATCGCAAAAGGCAAATAAAAATGTTCACAAAATAAGTGAATTATATATAAATTAAAAAAAAAAGCTGAAAAAAATAAACAGTGACAAGGCAAACTGTTGTATTGACATTTTAGCTATTTTGTAGCTGAATATAAATTATATGTAATATCAAAAGCACAGTATAAAAAAAAAATACATTTTTAGTATTTTGTCTTTTTTTGGTAAAAGAATTAACTATTTTCCTAAATTGTAACACAACTTTAATATAAAGGGAGAATTAATCATTTTTGAAGGATCATTCAAACAGGACAAAATAATAAGAATAATTGTGTTATTGGAATGTTTCATAGAAGACGTTGTCAATTGACGAAGATACTTTAAAAGCTGTTATTGAAAAAAAAAATATGTTCTATTTTGAAAATTTTATTTAAATATTGCTGTGTTCCATGTTATTCTAACATATTTCAGGTTCAACTTAGCATTTAATGCTCCAATTTACGGATTTTATCGTAAAAAAAATATTATTAAATTAAATTAAATTAAATTAATTTTAAGTCTGAAAATGTAAATTTTTTAACTTTTATTTTTTTAAAGCTATTTCTAGCTCTTTCCGAATCAAAATAGCTAAAGTAGCCCTTTAATTTGGCGCAACACTGCTGTTGAATCGCTTACTGGGTGTGGACAACATATATGTATGTTTATATATGAACTGAAACAGGTGTCTCACCTTTTGCAAGCCTCGATTGTGATGCTGAAACAGAGCGCCACGAGGAATACTGCATTAACGAGAGCACCCAAAACCTCCGCACGTGCCCAGCCAAAAGTGTTCTTGGACCATTTTTTAGGTGACATCTGTGAAGGATTACAATAATTTAAAATTCATAGGAATATTCAAAATTTTGATAGTAATTGAAATATATAGGAATCTTTACTAACTTTAACTGATAGAAATGATATGACCAGGGCGGCAATATCGCCCAGCATGTGAAAACTGTCCGCTACCAGGGCCATGGAATTGGTCACATAACCCACAATGATCTCCACGAAGAAGAAGAAGGCTGTTAGCCACATCATCGAGAGCAGGCGACATTTTTTGCCCGAATATTTGGACATCTTGGAGAAACTGTAAATAAAAAATTAAATTATTATTCATTAATTCATTCATTAATTTAAAATCTATACAGCAAAAGATAAAAGAGTTTCCTGAGAAACTTTTAAGTTAAATGTCTTGAAGTTCTATACAAATCGGTTCACTTAAAGCAAGTTATACTCCTGAATCAATACTTAAATACGTTTAAAGTTTAATTAGAAGAATATTAAACAGTTTCTTGGATATACATTTATAGTAGATTCCCTAAATTTGTATTTAAATAAACTAATGTTTATTAAAAGTAAGTTTTAACTATAAATAAATGTAATTTAAAGTATATAAAATATATTAATGTTTCTTGGTTAAATTTATAGGGCAAATGCTACGAAATTTTATTTAAAAACGTTCAAGTTAATTGAAGGTAAGTTAAAGTTATCAGTTAATAAATTTGACATGTTTAAAGCCGAATTAATTATATTATAGCAAAAGAACTTAGGGAAAATACCAAATGCTTTGGATATAAACTCCAGTTCAAATAAATTTTAAAGATTGTAACACTCTATTTATTAAGTGTTTGAAGTGCAAAATCTTTTGTGTAAAATTCGATTAGCTTCAAAATTAGTTAACAAATTGTGTTATGTCTTTCCAAGTATTTCTATTTCAGTTTCAAAGTGGAAGTGGGAGGTGGGAAGTGGTTTAATTGAATGAAAAAAGTTGAAATTGGAAAACAATTTTAGCTACGCTTCAGCTGGCGTTAGAGCCTCGCCCACACAAAGGCAGAGGGAGGAGGTTTGGTAATTGTTTTGTTTTGTTATGTACTTTTTTTATGCTTGACTAGACAATTAGAGGGTGGGTCGAAGAGTTTGAACTTACACAAAGAACTGCATTTTAGTTGCAGAATTTGATTGAAACTGAAGTTGTTGTCGCTGTTATTGTTGCCTCGTTGCCTCTGTCTTTGCTTATGAATTCTAAACTGATATTCGCATTTAATGGCAGCTCCATTTAGCCACATGGATACAAGGTATCCATATATACCCCTTGGCCATTTTAGCCAGAAACAACTTCAGTCTGTTGTTGCAGCTTTTTTTATTATTATTATTATTTTGTTTCGTTTTGTATAAACAATAATGTAAGGCAAATTCAAGTGAAGCGAACGAAATACAAACAGTGTAAATGTCGTTGTCAAGAGAGACAGAGCGAGAAAGATACGGAGAGAGAGAGAGTGAGAGAGAGTTATAGAGTTAAGGAGCAAGTTAAGTTCCAGGGGATGAGACTTGTTGTGGTAGCTAAGAAAACAATTTGAATATTCACATTTAGTTTATACGATCGTCCGTTGACTAAGCAACCAAACAATGCTCGCTACTCTCCCCCTCAGCCCACTCCCTCCCACCAACTCCTCTCTCTTTCCGTCTCTCTCTGCACTTCTTCGAGACAGTGTTTGGCCATGGACTGGAATTGAGGCCATTGGCATTGGCTTTCCTGCATCATCAGCAATACAAATGTCTCTTCTCCTCTTCCACTTGCCCCTTAAATAAACGACAACAAACCATTGATTTTACACTCTCCCTTTAGTTTCAAAAGCTAAAAATCAATATTTTAATATAATATTTTGATGCAGAAATGCTATTCCGGACCAAAATCGGTTAAGTTTTAACAAAGTTATGACAGTTTGAATTTTCTGAAAATCTGTCAAGGGGGATACATGGAAAAAGTAGACAGTAGGGGAAAAAATCAAATTTTTTAAAAAAGTTATTTTGATGCAGAAACAATAAAGGGGTAAAATAATGATTAAAATGCTATTCCGCATGAAAATCGGTTCAGTTTTGGCAAAGTTAAAAAAGTTTATATTTACTTTCCAATTGCGATTTAATTAATACTTAACTTTCGAAACAATTTATGTATGTTCCAATTTCGACCTTTACTAAATTTTCGACATATTTTAGACATATTTAGATTTTAAAAAATATATTTTAATTAGGTTTCAGAATTTATTTCGGAAATGTACTATAAAATTGTATATATCTCGGAGATCTCCATGACAGCTACACGTAGCGAAATACAAGTCTTCCTCCACTTCATAAAATATAGTCGTCAATATCATGAAACAATCTGCAAAGGGTATTAAATCTTCAGTAACTACAAATGACAAGTTGACAAATTTAATTGTATTATCTCTGAATTTTCAGCACACGAGACGCCAAATATTTTTGATTAGCTGCACACGTTTCACTTTTTTATGCCTTTCTGTTGGAAAAAATAATGTATGACTCTTATCTCGACTAATATTAGGTATTTGCTTTTTTGTTATCAGCTTTCAACTATGCATTAATCACACTTACAGCAATTTAGATGGCCGTTTGTGATATGTGAACAATTCTATACATACTATGAGTAGCTGAATGTCTGCATTACACCCCGGTCCCTTCCGGATAAGCAAAAAAAATATGAAATAAAACAATTCCAAAGTTGAGCGTGCGCAAATTAAGCGAAAACATGAAAGCAAAAGTGCTTATCGGGTTTAACCGAAGATAGGACTCTGCATAGTAATAAGCAAGATTACAATGTGGTTACATTGTTGCGGAGCTAATTGTGTGATAAGGAATAAGAGAAACTTATTATTCATAATGTAGATAACTGTACAAATAGTGATTAAAACTAGACCAAGATACATATATATACTACAAGACTTTTAGTCATTCCAAATTATCTTACTATATTTCTCTTTAGATTAAAGTCATACAGACTTTATTTATTACAAGGTTTTAGTTTCAACTAGACTGTAAAGTTAGAAATATCAAATAGAAGTTTCCCTGTATGTATTAAAAAAATATTTCTTGAATATAAAACGCATTATGCTTATAAAATTATTATTATATGTAATACGAGATTAACTTAATTATATAATTGCATACAGTGATAGATAGACCAGTTGATGTATATGTACAGGGTATAAAAATAAAACTAACGCGATTTTTTTTGCCTGCTATTGTATTTTTATTATTATTATTTTTTTTTTGGCAATGACAGCACTGCTAGATAATATTGAAATGTGAATTAAAAAAGAAATGCAGAAAGCGTAGGAGCATTAGTGAAATAGAGAAGAGAAAATACTGTGTGAGACAGAGAGAGAGTGAGAGAAATGTCGAAATTTTTTAGGTTTTGGCATTGATTATATATTAATGGAATTCCATTTTCATGGAATCATTATTAATAATATTTTTGTTATGAGATATGACCAAAATTTTGTAACATAATTTTTCTTATCTTTTCTTATTTTATTTCAGAAAACTTTATCGAATTAAATTTGTTTTGAACTATTCAAGTTCAATATAATAATGTGAAAATCCCTAATTTTAATATACTTATTTTAACACTATACTTATTTAAATAAATATAATAATAAATCGGAGGGTTAATCGGAGCAGACGTGATAGTTCTCACCTTCACACTTGATTGAAATACTATATAAAATTGAACTTTGTGTTGCCTTTGACGGTCGGCCTCAGTGACACTGTATTAAGTTAACTGATGGCAGAGAGAACTGAGTACATGAGCTTTTAAGTCCCAACACGATAGCAACACCACCGCAGCACAAAACCACAGCAGCACAGTGAGTACAAGCAGTCGACGACGGTGATAAAATGTTTTATGGAAACGTGTCTGGCAAGCAAAACTAACTATCAAAGTGATATTAACCAAGCTAAAACAGGAGGTGGCCTAAACTGTGGCTATTACAAAAACAAACAAAAAATGTTTAAATGGCTACTGTTCATTGATAAATTTTGAAATTGACCACATAACATTCCCTCCCGTTCCCCCTTCACAATTTAGTTTCATTTCATGGTTATATCACAGTCAAAGCAAAAAATAACAAATAAAAAACCAGTTCCTGAGCACGTGAGAGTTTTAACTAATTGTGAAGTCATTATAGAACCAGATCTCCAGTACCTCGACCCGAAACTCTAGAGAAATCCAAATACCTCGAGATATATAAATTGTAATTAGAAATATAATTAACAAGTGTTCACTTGACCGTGGCATATGAAAATCAGTTGTAACGTACAGTTAAACATTTAAATATAAAGTTTTAGTTTCAAACTATCCTAAAGCTAGCAAAACTAAACAGATTTTGATAGGAAATAAATTCATAATTTGATTAATTTCCAATTCGCCTATATAATAAAATAAGACAACATATAGCATATAATACAATTTCTCAACAATGTAATGATTTGCTGTACCATTTCTACTAACAGAAATGTAGTTAATTTCTGAAAAATTTTTAATATATTTCCCTAGTTTATCAAGAGAACCAGTAAGTAAAAAATAAAATTAAATATTTGTTTTTTTTTTTCTATAATATAATTTATATATTAAACTCCAGGAGGCTGTATTTTTTAGTCAAACTTCGAGTTGATAATCTAGTTAATTTAATGCAAAAAATCTTCAAAGAAGACAACTCTTTCAATACTTATTATTTCTGCATATCTGCATCTGCATATCAGAAGAACTCACGGTAACTTGAACTTGCATATTGGTTTTGCTAGCGAAGCTTGACTGTAGCATATATTTTATGGGGTATATATTATATATATTTATTTTATATTCCAAGCATCTCGAGTTTATTTAGTTTACTAGTTTCCGCTTTGTTGGTCTGTGCACAAGGATAAAGCTTCAAATGTATATAGATATATATGTATGTATTTATTTATGTATTAACAGCTAAAGCTATGGTTTTATATGTAAATGTGTGCATATATGATATATATATATATATATGTATATATACTCCGAGTAACTGTGGCACGTGATTTGCCTACGCATTTATTACGGCAATTAAACATGCAGCTCACATGCAAATGCTTCAATGCTACAAAATGTTGCAAGTGCACAAGACAAACATACATACATATGTATAGTTATGCATGTGTATGTGTGCATGTGTATACGTGTTATCGGAGCATAAATAGAGGCCACAATTGGGTTACAATATTCTGGGTCATGTTGCTTAATTGGCCAGTCTCCATTTGAGTGTGTGTGTGTGTGTGTGGGAACCATTCACTTAACTCAGTTTCGGACATTTTGAACTTTTGGCCTATGCTATGTGGACTTTAAGCCCTAAGTGTTGCCTCTTCCCCCTCTTCCCCTTTCACCTCACAAAACTGAAGCGGCATAAACATATTTTGCTTGCGATAAAAACATTTCAAACTGACCCATTAATGTTGCCGAAAGGCTTTTTTAGTTAAATTTTTATCAATAGCATGCGATACTTTAAAGATAAGAGATAGAGATAGAGAAGAGAGAGAGAGAGAGAGATAGAGAGAAAGAAAGAAAGAGAGGGTGAGGAGTGTTGTTTAACTGTACGTGCCAGGTACTTCACTAAACTAATTAATTGCCCACAAAAACACGTCAATGTGACAATGGAGAACTTAATGTGCCAATTTTTATTATATTTAAGTTGAAGAGCAATAATGGCAAGAGGCTTTCTATTATTTTTAAAATCAAATTTATATTGAATAAAATTAGGATTACCTGAGATTCAAATCCAATAATTTAAAATAATTATTTTTAGCCCTGACTATTTAAGCTCATTGTTTTTTGATCGCTTAAATATCTATTAAAAAATTCAAACAAGCATGGAGATAAAAATACGTATTAGGAGTTATTACTGTACAGTTTTATTTTATTTATTGATTGAGCTATTATATTGTTCTACTTCAGTACATTTCTGTTGCAGATCCCTTAAATTATTAATGCCAAATGCTAACTGCACTTGTGCAATTTAAAAGAATTCTGGTATTGAAACGTAATAAGAAAGAAATTAAATAATTATTTTAATTACAAAATTGCATGGGCGCGGAAATTGTGCCGACAATAGTTTTAGCTCGCTTTCCACAGCCCGGAAAATGGGCGGAAAAGCGCAACTGCGAAGGCAACGCACAAAGGGAGGGAGAGAGAGAGAAAGAGAGAGACAAATAGAGGGGGAGGAAAAAGACAGCTGACCCAGCGAACTCGAGCCTCAGCAAAAGTGGGACAGGTGATTCCGTTTATTTCTTTGATTTATTTATGCAAATCTGTGGCAGGTGAATGGGAGGAGGCGTGACCTGCTGACCCAAATTAAAATAGGGGTATCCAACCTTTTTTATCTCCACTCCACAACAAACAACGCCTTGACAGTCGCTGAAGTGACAGCCAAAAATTGCAAATCTCAGCACAACTTTAATTTTTTATCCAAACTTAAACACATATAAAACGTCTGGGAACGCCATGTCGGTAGACAAGTTGACAGCGCTGGAAATGGACTACATTTTAAAATCATACACATCTTAACTTTAAAAAATGTGAATAATGTGAATGTGTACAATTAAATATTTAATATAACTTAAAACAATAAAATCTGGAAAGTCTATGTGAAATCCTTGTCTGATTTTGGTGCTTTTTTAAAAACAATATAGGGTATCTATTGTACCGAGAATAGAGTCTTACTATATTTATTGACAAATCAATCAACATTTCATGTCAAGTGCATAAGCAATCAGAACATGCAGAGGCATATAATTAGATATTTATATATATACATACATATATATATTTTCTGCATTGCAGATTACCAAGGTAAGCGTAAAAGAAATATCTAGCGTTATCAGAATGTAATTGTTGTGCTCTTATCTGAACTAATTACAGTAATCAGAAATAAAACCTAACCCAGTTAGTTCTTGTCATAAATCTACAACCCACAACAAACATAACCCAGTTCTAGTTCCCAGTTGTACTTCAAGTTCTAGTTCTGATTCTAGTTCCACTTTCCGGGTTCTCTATTAATCAAATATTGAATGTACTTAAAATGTCTGAACAATATAAATGAATAAGCACAATATGAATCTTATTTGCCGCGAAATTTAATTAACACGTATTGATTTCTTTTTTGCATTCAACTGTATTGGGATAATTGGAAACCGTGTGAGGGAAGAATAGGAAGGAGGTGGGTGAAAAGGGCTGTGCAGAATCTGAAACTGACTCGACTGCTTCGTCAATATGGAGCGTGACCTTTAAGCGATAATTGAGAATGACACAGCTGACGCTGAGGGCGCTGAAATGCCACAGATAAAAGACAACAGACAATGTTAATAATCGCTGATACCGGTAGATAGTTAGATAGATGGTGATATGGATATAAAGTTAGATAAATGTATAAATGCTAATTTAGATAGATAAATACATTTTTAGTTGGCTAATTAAAAAGTTATACAGATCAAGATATAGATCCAATAAGAATAGACAAGTTAAAAAATGAATTACCAGTTAGATGAATCGAATAATAGAGAGATAAATAATAAGTAGATTATCTCATAATTAAATGAATATTTTTACTAAAAATTAACAGATAAAAAGCAACAGAAAGTAATGACGAAGATTGCAAAGTCTCAAAGCTTTTGTAAGATATGAATGTATTTTTAGCATGCGAAAGATGGAAATATATCTGTAAGATGTAAGTATCTTAAGCATATAATATAGATACACAAGTAACTGTAAGATTGAATACTGTATTTCGCTTACAAAAGACTAGAAAAGGTTATGTGAGAAACAAAAGTATGTAAGAATTTAAAAAGTATCTTTAGCATACGAAAAGACTGCAGAAAGTACTTTTACGCTTTAATTAAAAATATATATAGAGTAGGAAGAAATTTTAAGAAATAAATAAATTTAAAAGATGATCATAAAAAACATCATCAAATCGATGAATGATTCAGCATTAATTCATGGTTATATGATGATTAAGATAATGACTAACACATTGGGAATTGTAAAGAGCAAACTGGAGAATCCACAGAACAGAAAAGTAATGGGGGGATAGAACCGGTTACTTTAGCCGACAACGTGAATCAAACAACGTGATTTAACAAAATATGTATGTATGTACATTAGTATGTATGCATATACATACTTTGCATATATTTGTATTGAAAGAAATGAAAAACTAAAAGCAAAGCAAGAAGTTTTTCCCGAATGTCAACAATTATTGAGGCGCATTCAAAGTAGATGTAATTTTTGTATTTTATACTTTCCTGCTGCGCCTTCTACCTGCGCCCTAAATGGGCGCGCTGTGTTTGCCCGGAGTTCTCTGACCCACACAACAACAACAGTAGCTTGACAAGTTCGCACACGTTTCCTTTGACTGTATGAGTATACAGGCAAGCAAACCAACACAACAACACGCACGTACAAACAATACATACAGACGTGTGCAAAATATTAAGAACAAATACATTTCCTTGATATTATTTTTAATTAATTTTATTCCAATATTATCTCATTAATCATAAAATAGATATGTTCTTTATAATACATAATTTAATATATGTGATATTAATAGAATATAAAATAGAGATCAAATTTTGTTAGTATTAATGTGTGATATGTGTTTTATTTATAATACTAAAAGCTTTGTTTCCGAAATTTTTTTTTTAGACCAGATGCATACATTTTTAAGTATCATAATTTCAGGTTTGCACTTCTTGCTATTATTCTTCAGCGTTTTTTGTTGCTAGCAACTTTCGCATTTTTCTTTCTCATCTCTCCATTCCAATTAAATTTATATATTATGGACAGGTCTTTCTATTTATTTACTCACTTCTGTACACATCAATTGGATGTTCTTTCAATGTTCTTCAATGGGATTCCTATTAGACTTTTACGCTACCTTAGACAGCAAGAGTGAGAGAGATAGAAACTTACCGAAATTTAAAAGTTGATTTTGTTGCCGGCTCTTTTGAAACAGTTTCAATTGTTTAGTTTTGTCGGGTGTTTATATATACACACCGTTAGCCCGCAGGAAGAGCGGCTTAGATTTTCCTTTATTTTTATCTATAAACACAAATTATTTATTTTTGCTAAATTATAACATATTTGCACTTATCAACAAAATAAGTATTATTAAATTCACTATATTAGCATGTGTGTGTGCGTGTGTGGCGCTTTCAGCTACATACATATGATATGCATATATTTGTGGGAGAAAAACGTTGTGATAAAGATAAAGCAAGGCAAGCGCCGATAAATTTAAGTCGATACTTCAGTCAGTTGCCTTTGTAACGCGAGCAAAATACAATAAATACATTAATAAAAAATGCACAAGTACAATGCTAAAAGAAAGCGCGTAGTAGGGATGGATGCTGGTGGGTGGCGCATGGCATGCCTGATTTATGTAGATATATATATGTACATTGCTAATAGTGCACAGCGTAATGACATTGCTACACGTTTACACACACACCCGAACACACACACGCACATACAATATACATATATATTTTAACACAATATTCGCAAACTTATTTACACTTTTGCCCTTATTTAGCACGTGCACTTGCTCAAATATCTTAATCACTGTGATATTATGCTGCGCATTACCGATTTTATTTTGTTTCCGACACTGAACTGCAGACACTCGACACTTTCAACTTTGTTAAAATTTCCAAGACAACTGACGAACCGACCAAACTTGCAAACCCAGCCAGACCACATTAAAAACAATTCTGAATCCGAGGGTTGCCACCCAGTAACAATTGTCAATCTGGCCAATCTGGTACTTTTCATGTAAAAAATAATAATCACACCATTCATAAAAAAGTTCACGATAATTTATATCTAATTTATAATTACAAATGCTCATCACTTAATGGATTGCAACATTTGTTAATTGGACTAAGTGTGTTTTTCAATCGAACTTAAGCAGAAGGATTTAATACCATTCGGCTGGCGAGTACCGAGTGTTTTGATCGACAATTTCTATCGATATATCGGTTTGCGAGCAGCTAGTGAGTCCAGTAGTATTAAATTAAATGAATCAGCGAATTTCTCTTCACATTGAAAAATTCTTTTAATAAGAAAGGTTTTCAAATAAACCCAACAAGTCAAAAAATGTCGTTAGCATCGCAGCTGCAAGGTGTTTTGGAGAAATTATTGATTAATGATGAGGATCGTGCACCATATACAGAGGTTGCGACCGATATATGCAATCAGCTTATGGAAGATTTACAGGAAGAGGACGATTACTTTCGTGACGCCTTTGATGGCCTAAGTTTATCTGGTGAGTCTTTTAAACATATGTAGTATGTACTACATTTTAATGCTTACTTGTATATATATATACTTATGTGATACTCAGGCAGCTATTTGGATCGTGTGAAACTAAAGACGCCCGATGAATTTGATATGCATTTAAAATTGAAGCTTCCATTCCAAGTGACACCAGAACGAGATTTTCAACGTCCAGGTTTTCTTTATTTGCGTTGTGCAGGGGGTTTCCACCCGGCAGTAGTTAATGGTTACGTTAACCGCAAGGCTCTACAGGACTGGTTACGTAATGCATTTCGAAGGGTGTTCAATAATTTTAACCAAATTCAATTTCTGATAGAGGGAGAAAGGTATACACTTACTTACACGTTGCAAGGATTTGGATGTGCTCATACTGTAGAAGTAAAGAGTTCATCTAAATTTATATCATTTGATTTCGTACCAGTTTTCGAGTTCACCTACCGCCAATGGCCATTGCCAGATCCTCATTCTGTTCGATCGAACCTTTATGGTGTGTGCTCCCCACTGGGAGCGTGAAATGATGAAAGGGAATTACAATATGAAGAACATCCTACGCTTGATGAAGGCGTTGCGGGATAATCATAACGACGAGATGCCACATTTGTCCAGTTATATGCTAAAAACTGTCCTTTTACTGCAGCTGGAAAAGCGAACAGTCTACTACTGGCAACAGGATCTAGCTACACTTTTAGTGGAAATGTGGACCCATTTGCTAATGCATTTTCAAGAAAGTTATCTACCATTTTTTTTGGCTCAAGATTGCAATCATTTCGATCGGTTGAATCATAACGACTTTGAAAAGTGCTACGAAACAGTTCAAACTCTATTATTGAAGTTAAAGTCATTGGAGAGACAACGCAGCTCTAATGATGTAGTTCAACTTTTTATCAAAACACCAATTGATAATAATGTTACATCTTGTACCATACTATAAACTCAATAAAGTCAAATGTTTATACTATATACTCGCAGTTATACGGGTTTACTTATATAATATTAGGTGTAGTATGCCCCCTTTTACAAGTAGAGCATGTTCCAAATTCGCTATATGTACACTATGTGTAAGCACTAAGCAAATAACCTATAGAGAACTCATGCGTGAATCTTACAATAAGTGTGTGCATATGTATGAGCTCATCTGAGAATTGCCAACATTGCTTTGCCAATTCGATGCCACTTTTTAAATTTTGTATGTAATCTTAATTACCCTGTAGAAGTCAAAAAAATTATCAAGATTTTTCACCCTTAAAAAATATGTAACATTCATATAACAACATATTTTATATATTTTATCGTCATACATTATAAATTTATTAAAATAAAATGTATGGGCGATAGAGATGGGAAACTTTTCGCAACCTACTCGTTAGTAACTTAAGACACAGCGAGCAGAATGCGCGGAATATTTGAATTTAAAATATATAAACAGCGCAAGTTACGTTAGGTTGAAAATAATTTTAATAAATTTAAAATTAACAAAATATCGACAAATATATGTATAGGTAATTATCACGTGCGCCTCTTGACAATCTCCATATTGGCCAACTTAAGAATGCGATTGAAATCGACTTTGGTGTGAGCACGCCAATAATGACAGCGTCCCCACATGACAGCCGGATAATTGGGACTTGAGATGCCATGGAAAATGCGCGCAATGTTGCGGCCACTAAACGTATTGTCGGGATACATGTTGATCAGTGCATGCACATCGGCAATTATGTAATCATCCGGCACATCGCTGGGCTGCAATTAAAGCGAGACTTTAAAATTATTTTAATAAGATCAATTAAAATGTCTTTTACCTCAATTTCCAGCTCCAAATCCTGTGGATAATCGTTACGAAAGTAGTTCCTAACTATGCCTTTCAATTGAGTGCAACGATCCTGCGGAAAATCAATGCTACAACAATGTACGCACATGTTGTATGCCACAGCGGACAAACCATGTGCCACATACTGCAGCTGGATGAGCTGAGTACGCTCCTGCTTAACCGATCGTGAATAAAGTGTGTCCAGTGCGTTATCAATCTCGGATTCAGTAAAATCTCCTGGCGCCTTGATGCGAAAACCCAAATCAAAGAAGCTTACAGTAATCGGTGAGCGCTTGGGAAAACCGTTTACTAGAAATAAAAATAATAGGAATTATTATGTGTTGATTTTTTTATTAAAACAAACCACAAAACTAAGAAACCATATTAACTGGACAAATATATAAAACAGCGATAGAAAAAACTACTCGATTTTTAATAAAATACTTTTGAGTTTGCCTTTTCGTTATTTTTTTCACACAAATATAACATGATTTTGTAATTTTCGTATCCAGGTTTAAGGCTTTCTAGTTAATTTCAGGACTTATTTACCTTGCATCCACTCCAGATTCTTTAGCTGATACTTGACCACACCGCTGTTCCAGCCAATGCCGGCGGCAATGTCAATAACAGAAAACTCTATAATGTTGGCATCTTCCTTAAAAGTCTTGTTCTTGATCTGCAGGGCAATAGCCATGGCCAGGGGCGGGCATTCTTTGGCAGCATGTCTATGATAAAATTAACAATTAAATAAACTTGTATATATAGGCATTCCATTAATTACTTTAGATACTTGGGGCCACCGTAGGATATCACCTTGGCCATAATGTAGGCGGAGCTGAGCACATTCATGCACCAGCGTGGATCCAATTCCATATAGCAGAGTAGCGTTGATATATTCTCAGCTGGTATGTCCAATGCCTCGACAGTTTGCTCCACCGAGAAGCCAATTTCATGCCCAGGACAGACGTGTACACGACCAGCAGACACATCACTAAAATCAGCGGCATCCAACGGTTCCCGTACAGCTGTTCCATCTACAGATGGTTTGCCCAGTTGCTTGTCACAGCAGCAGGGCACAAAGATGCGTTGCAACAGCTTGCGGATGACATGACGATCTATAGAATTGGCATAGACATGACGCCGCAGCTCATTCTGATCACCGCCCTTGGCGTCCATAAAGAGATGACAATGGGATGGCAAACCATCGCGACCAGCGCGTCCAATTTCCTGCACATAACTCTCAAAATTTCGCGGCATATTGTAATGGATGACGGCACGTATGTCGGGCTTATTGATGCCCATGCCAAAGGCAATAGTGGCCACCACAATCCTCAGCTCATTGGACATAAATGCATTTTGTACGGTGCGCCGTCTAGATGCAGGCATCCCAGCATGATACGGCTCGGCCTGCAAATTGACACGCTTACGCTTCTTCTTTGTCTGATCCGCTGTGGCGCTGGTCTTTCGATCCTGCATACAGGTGCGTATGAAGCCTGCAATGCGTTCGCACTCATCTCGACGCGTGCAATAGATGATAATCGACTGACAGCTCTCGAATCTGCAAAAAGATTCAAAATTTACATTATAGAAATTGTATTTTAAATCTGGGTTGTATCTTGCACTCACCTCTCACTGTTTAGGAGCTTCAGCAGTGCATCATCGCGATTCTCATCCTTGGACACGGAGAGTATTAAATTATCGGGCAATGGAATATCACTAATAATGCCACGTTCCCCATCCATGATGCCCAAATGATTGATGATGCTAATGCGCGTGGGCAAAGTTGCCGTTGCCGTCAATCCCAGCACCGTTTGCACGCCCAGATTCTTCTTGAGCACCTTGCAGATCATCAAGTAGCTGGGACGAAAATTGTGACTCCACTGGGACACACAATGGGCCTCATCAATGCAGGCAAAAGCAATGGGCGGCAGTGTCCGCAAGATGGCACCAAATCCCGTCGCACGTTCACCGGAGACGACAGCCTCCGGGGAAACAAGCAATATGTCAATCTCTCCATTGGCAATCAGCTGCTGGATCTTGAGACGCTGCTGTGGCGTTTGATTTGTGTGCAGACAATGAGCACGCAGAAAATGTGGAACTCCCGTCACCTGATCCTCCATCAAGGACACCAGTGGCGATATAACCAGTGTAATGGCGCCCTGTCTTTGACTGTATAAATAAGCTGGCAATTGATAACACAACGATTTGCCGCTGCCAGTGCTGAGGGTAACCAATGTGGACAGACCACTTAATATGCGCATCACAGCACGATCCTGACCTGGAAGAGAAGAACTGCATCAATCAGAGATTACCAGAGTCTTGGATTACATCTTAGAGTGATCTTTAGTATAATAGCTTTATGATATAGTATTATGATTTCAATCAGCCTATATATGACTATAATAAAGGTGATCCAATCCAATATATAATGAATAATCCTTTACCCTTGCGAAAATCAGTGTGTCCGAACATGTGAAGCGTCTTGATTACTTCCTCCGTCAGCTCTGGTGCACTGCCATCTGCATTGAGCTCATATAGTGGTTTGACACCACCATGTCGGTTCTTGTTGGGTCCATTGGCGCCGCTGGCATCCAAACCAGCTTGCTTGAGAAACTCCTCGGGTATTTTGTGACCCACATAGCTTTTAATGGGAGAGATTTGTGCTTGGGATTGGGACCCTGTTGGATTATGTGAGGCCTCCACAAGGGCATCGATCGCCTCAAAGTCAATATCGGAATCATCGCTGGACATGTGAGCTGCAGCATCATTTTCTACTGGATCAACTTCCTCATCACTGCTGCTGCTGTTGACAGTTTGATAGATGGCTGCATTCGCTGCCTGTGGTAAACGTTCAATGTTGCGACTGTGTGCCGCCAGAGCACCCTGTGTGGCCATCTGTTCTGCCTCCTCCAGCGTGGGAAACGGCGATGGATCCTCCTCCAGCTGTGCGGTGAGTGGCAATAGCGTATCCCCCTTCACCTTGCACTGCTGGGCAAAGTGGCCAACGCCCCCGCACTGGAAACAGGTCAGCACACCACCATCGCAACCACCCATATCCATATGGGGACCAGTTAGAGCCGCCACTCGCTTCTTGTGTTTCCATTGCGTTTTCTTGTATTTGCTAAAATTTATGGTCTTTTTGCCGCGTGCAAATTTCTTCTTTTGTATGTTGATGGTGACAAAGTTCTCGTTGAGTTTCCCAGAGGCAATCTTCTCCTGCAGCTTCTTGCGTGCCGCTGCACGCTTCTCATCCATCTGGCCAAGAGTTGCAGCTGCATTTGAGCTTGTTCCCATGGCAAAGTTGCTAATATAACGTTGCGCCATTACATCCGCCTGCTGCAGTTCATCAGGCTTTATGCGTGGTACAAAGGTAATATCACCAGCTTCCAGAGCCAGCACATATTTGAGATCTTCGGGATTTAGTGGCTGCTCCTCGGGCTGTGGCTCCTCCTCTGCGACTTGGACAACAGTCTTGGCAGCTGCTTTGCTTGATCCTTTAGTTTTTGCTTTGGGCGCAGCGCTTGTTTTTGGTTGCTTCACAGGCTTCGCTTGCTTCTCCGTCTTGGGCTTGGCTGTGGCCTTTTTCTCGCTCTTTCGCTTGGCTGTCGCTTGTTTCCGCTGCTCTCTCTTGCTCAGCTTCGGCTCATAGGTCGCATCGCGCTCCTCATCTGCCGAAAAGTCTTTCAACTCTTCCTCCTCTTCGGCTGTTTCTTTCTGTGGCTGCTCTACTGTCTCTACGGCTGGCTGTGCTACAATCTGTGGCGGGGATTCAGTTGTGGGTATTATTTTGCGGCGCTTGGCAATTTGACGATAATCTGGTTGATCCGCTTCCTCCTCACTGTCTGCTACAACGGAATCGGAGTCAGAATCCCCAACAGGAGCTGTAGGAGCAGCAGCAGCAGGCAGTACCTGTGACACTTCCTCTGTCTGTGGCAGTGGTTTCAACTCTGCCGGCTGCTCCCTTGGCATCAGCTTGCTCACATCTATGTTGGACAGTCCAAAGTTGTGTTTCTTGGCCGGTGTGGCATTGTTGTTGTTGTTGTGCTCCGCTTTGTGCGATTCCTGCTTCTCTAGTGTATTCTCCGCCGTGTTGCGTGCCAACCAACGCTCATCGACATGCGTTTTGATGACCTCCTTGTTGTGATCTGTTGCCAGCAATGTATTGGCAGCTATGGCATCAGCTGCTTTATAGTCCTGCGCCTTGCGTATTAATATGGTTTCCAAATCTGGCAGCTGCTCCGATAGCTCATCATTTGCTGAACCTAATGTGCTAGTGCTGCTTAGATTTAGTGAGCTGCGTGACATTGGCTTGCGAGGATTACGTTTGGCAAAGCTGCGCGTGGACTGAAAGAGTTTGTTGGTGATGCTCGGCTTAATGCTGGGAACACGCGACTTGGCAGCCTCTGTAGGGGAAGTGACATCAACTGGCAATGGCTTCTGCTTGCTGACACTCTCACCCCAGGCATTTTGATTCTGAGGAAGCTCCTCAATGGCTTCGAATTTGCGTATCACATGATTCTCATTAAGATTGCTGAGATTACTCAAAGCCTGCGGCGTTGGCAACTCTTTAATATTGGAAAAATTCTCTGTGTCACTTTCCTGTACAAGTGCTGATATGTCCAGTGGTAACTGTGGTCCACCATTCACGCTCTCTCCCTCCGCGTCACCCAACAAGGTGACGCCCAAATCCTCCGACTGTGTCATTTCCAACACATCGAATCCATCCTCGCAAAGCACATCGTTGAGCGTTTCCTCCAGAAATGATGTCTTTAGTTTGTAATACATCTTGTAAGAGTCACGTATCTCTTGGCCCGCCTCTCGAATATCGTACTAAAACAGAGCAATCCATTAAAATAATCTAAAGATATCAGCAATCTTCAATAATGGCAAGAAGTGTTACCTTTGACGGCACACGGTTGTGTTTCTTTTTAAAGTCCTTCTCCCATACCTTAACACGCAGCTTGTACTTTTGATATTTTTCTTTTAAAATTGATTCGTCCATTGTTACATTAACTATATTTAAACACCACTAACCAAATAAAATCACACAATGTACACAAATCATAACACACCTGTTTTTCGCTGAGCGCGCGTTTTTTTTGGCAAGCGCAACAGGAAAGGGATCGTTGCCAGACGGTTAAAATGATTTAAACATAATACACAGAGCGCCAAATTTAAATTTGATAAAACTTAATATCCCTACCAAATCGGAATTATTGTAAATAAATCATCAACTTGTATTGCAAATATATAGTTTACAGCTATAGTTTTTATTATCTATTTTATTTTGCAAGCGCAACATTAAAACGGGGGATGCCAGACTCTTGCAAAAATTACGCGGAAAATTTGAATTGCATAAAATGAACTGATATCCTGTATTGCAAATGTAAATTTTTTTTATTTTTATTGCTGCGTGTTTGTGTTGTATTCAGTAATAATCGTTTTTCATTTTATAGTATTTAAGCTTAGCAGTTGAAATTGGAAATGCATTCCAGATGCCTTTTTTGGAAACAATAACTAAGAAAACAATTTTAAAGTATGCGTGTAGTACACAGAATTCGTTAAACGAGGAATTACAAGATGCAAATATCAGAGCAAAATCACACGCAAGTGAATTTTCACAGTTGTTTACATACATAATGCAATATTTTTAAAGTTATACTTTGTTTTTAAAAGCGGCCGTTGTTCCAATTAAAAAGATTTGCGTGCGTAAGTGCATTTACTTCTTAGGTATTTTTCGAGTTTGGATAGTGAATAGATCAAATGCTGACATCTCTACTCCTTACTCCTACATGAGTATCAATGCAATATCCTCGGGCTGCATGGCCGGGCAACGCCAATTGTACAAATAGTACTGCAAATTTCCATCGCCCGCACCAAACTTCAACGGCACAAAGAACTTTTTGTTCTCCATTAGATCGAGAGCATTGTAAACATCCATTTGGACGTTGCGCGCCGAAATCAGAGCATCATTCATCAGATCCAGCCATGGCGTCTTCGTAGATACATTGTAGAACGAGTAGGCGGCACGTACAGTTTTGTGAACGGGATGATGCATCACGGACGAAGGCAGACAGTAATAACTGGTCAGATCGGTGATGTTGCCCTTCTCGTCGGCCACAATAAAGCAATCGATTATGCCATCCCTGGGCGTGAACCAATGGCGAAACTCCTCCTTGCTAAATACCGGGCACATTGAGAATCTCTTCAAATATTCCTCAAGTAATTTGTGTGCCTTATCCATGTCTTTGGCGGTGATGCGTCGATAGCCCTTTGTCTTGGGCTGATCAGGCAGTTTGTATAGCTTCACGGTGCGTTGCATTGTCATGTTGCGTGCCAGATGCGAGAAGCGTACATCCACCAGCTTTTTGGGGTTCAGCGAGCGATGCCAATAACGACAGGTGGACACGGGTGTGGGCAATACGACGCCCGCAGTGTAGGCAGCTTGAAAGATGCCCGTAAGATTGACACGTCGTGTTATTTCACGGATTAGCACTGGAGCAACGCGTTTGCTGCGCAGTTTTTTGTGAACACACAAGAAATTAATGTCAACCACTTTGAGAACCTTGTCGTAAGCCCGCAATTTACTGGGTATGGCTGAAATGAAGCCAACCAATTTGTTTGACTTCTCGACGCGCACACCAACATGCCAGTCACGCGTCCAGCCAGGTGGCTGCAATGACCACTTCAAGAACTCGGGCTGATAATCAAAACGGAACATGGCATCATCATCTTCCACATAGTTCTCATTTAACAATGTATACAGCTCCTTCAATTCATTCGCATTGTTCAGATCCATTGTGACCCACTTGAAACCACCGGGCAGAGTATACGGATCGGCACGAAGTTCGTCCACTTTCTTGTTTGGCTCAATGCATTCATTTGTGGTCACCTTCTCGTCCAGCTTTGGCACCGGCTGCGTTGACCAAAATGCAAATTTCTTTGCCTGTTGCCGATGGTTGGCCACCACATCGGTCATTGCCCGCAGCAGTGCTTGTGTGCCTACAAAGAGATTTTGTGTATAGACACAAAATTATAATATATTTATATATATATTATAATATATTCTTATATTAAAAAAAAATTTTAAAAGTCAGGCATAAATACTACGTTTAAGGCGGTAATTGAATTAGTTGTGAAAATTGACATAAATGTAACAAAAAATACAATTTCATTCAATAATTGTTTGCATATTCCATTAAATGGACTAAAAATCGAGACGTCATTAAATTGCCAATACTGCTCAACACTGTAAAATTTATTCCTGTTCTGCCCATAAAACCTAACCTCATTTAGAGGTCCACTTTTTCTAATAGATTTTGACTATTGTGATTGATATACTTACTAGAGTCCGACGGTAGATCGACCTTGGTTTCCAGCTTGCTTTTGTCCAGCTTCGATTCATCTGTATCGCCAGATGCGGCTGTGGTTGACCCTGGCCCCATCATCTTCAAGCCGGCAACGGCGCTTGCCAGAATTTCTTCAGTTGCTCTCGCCACTTCTTTCGATTTCTGTTGCAGTTCATGCTCACTTTCATCTTCTTGATTTGTTGCTGGTGCGGATGGCGCGTTTTCGTTCGGCATTTTTTCTTCGTTGTTGTTGCTTGCTTTGTTCGGTTTAATAAATATATTGGCAAAAAATAATTGCAATGAAATCGCAAAACGAGAAGCAGCTGACGCAAAGACGTACCTGCCAGATCTGACACTTTCAAATGAGCTGAAAAAAACCAATTATTGTAAGAGTTATGTTCACTCTATAAAAAAAGTAATCGATATATCGATCGTCGATTCAAATTATGATAAACTGATGATAAACTGAAAAGTTCGCGCTATTTATATTTTTTTATACAAATAAATTTCCAAAAAGTTAACAACTTCATGATCATTTGATATTAAAAATTAGATAATATAAAGATGTATTTATATTTTGAATGTTCTGCACAAATTTTTAAAGCTTAAACTTGAAATTTATAGAAGTGGCTAATTTTGGTGTATTTTAAATATTGGTCACAATTTGAAAATGGGCTGAAATCCGCGAACCAAGCCTGCCAGCCCGTTTTCTGTTGCGACATTACTATTAGAAGAAATTGGCAGCACTGCTAGAGATGCTGAAACAGCTGACCTTAAATTCGGGGTGGAAAAAACTACTTTGGTTGCTGTGAGTAAACAAATGTAAGAAAATAACAATGCAATGTGGATGTGGGACTTGTACATGCTGATAAGAACTAACAGCGAGAGTGTGGAATTTCTGCCATCGTCACACAGCTGCCAGCTGCTGTCGTCACAATGAGCTTGACAAAAAAACGCATGAGAATGGTTGCGGCGGCATCTCTGACCATTCTAGGTCTGCTATATTTATATAAAGCTATGGCTGCCTCAAGTGTAATCTCGTCGAGCAGCAGCAGCCACCACCACGTAGCGAATGCTGTCGAGGAGCAACGTCAGTTTCCACCCACTGAAGATGTTGAGCAACGTAATTTACGCATTGCCTACGAAGCACAAAATGCGCAGCTGCAACAACAACGTCTGGAATTGATGAGAACCAAGGAACAATTGGCACAGCTGGAGGAACAAGTACGCTCACTGCAGGCCAGCACGCCACGCAAGTATCCGAAGGTGAAGTACCTTAACTATAAGAATCGCAAGCGTATCCTGATCACGGGTGGCGCCGGATTTGTTGGCTCCCATTTGGTTGACTGTCTGATGATCCAGGGCCATGAGATTATTGTCGTGGATAACTTCTTTACGGGACGCAAACGCAATGTGGAACATTGGTTGGGCCACGAGAACTTTGAGCTCATTCATCATGATATTGTGAATCCGCTTTTTATTGAAATCGATGAGATTTATCACTTGGCTTCCCCGGCATCTCCACCGCACTACATGTACAATCCGGTCAAGACGATAAAGACCAACACCATGGGCACGATTAATGTGCTCGGTCTGGCCAAGCGTGTCATGGCAAAAGTGTTAATTGCCAGCACATCCGAGGTCTATGGTGATCCTCAAGTGCATCCGCAGCCAGAGACCTACTGGGGCCATGTGAATCCCATTGGACCTCGTGCCTGCTATGACGAGGGCAAACGTGTCTCCGAAACTCTCAGCTATGCTTACGCCAAACAGGTAAGATTCCATTCCGAGTTGGCTTAAGTCAGTCATTTCCAGTTTCCAATTAAAGCGAAAATACTTGTGCAGCGATGCAATAATTTATTTCAATTGATAGACAATTGCGCCGATGATCTATAAATTTACTTGTAGACAAACATTAATAGATAGATTCGACTAAGTTATGAGAGTTTATACCGTATGTATATTTTTAGGAAAAGGTGCAAGTGCGTGTGGCACGAATCTTCAACACGTTCGGACCACGGATGCATATGAATGATGGTCGTGTGGTGTCCAATTTTATACTACAGGCACTTCGTAATGAAACGATCACGGTTTATGGGAATGGCAAACAGACGCGATCGTTTCAATATGTCTCCGATTTGGTTGATGGACTGATTGCACTGATGGCTTCCAATTATACACAGCCGGTTAATCTGGGAAATCCGGTGGAGCAGACAATTGAGGAGTTTGCCAAGGTCATCAAACATCTGGTGGGTGGAACGAGCGAAGTGAAACAAATCAAGGCAATGGAGGATGATCCACAGCGTCGTAAGCCGGACATAACAAGAGCTAAGAGGCGTCTCAACTGGGAGCCAAAGGTTCCACTTGAAACTGGTCTACTGCAGACCATATCCTACTTTCGCAATGAGTTGGCGAGAAGCGATCGATTTCAGGAGAACTCGAATAAATACTTTGAGTCACCTGATCTGCAACGTAGTCGGCTGTAACCAAAAACCAATGTCAATAATATCAACATTAACTACAATAACATACAAAATATCGTGTGTGCCTATAAATGCCAATTGTGTGTAATTGGCAACGTCTCTAGTCTGCAAAATGTATATATGACCAACGATAAAGCTAATCTAATACCTTCTCCAATTTCCCACAGATCCTCAATAGTGTTGTCTAAATTTAAAGGCCTTTAAAAGCTAATTTGATCAAATAGGTAGCTAGAAATAGCTTTAGAAAATCTCCATAGAAAATTGTCAATTTATGTGTTTTTCCAACTAAAAAATACTAATACATAAGCTACAAACTAGATGAAGTGGCAACACTGATACCCTCATGCTGCTTCCCACTCATATATGCATACTGTATATTTGTTAAGAGTTTATCAACGTGTATAAATGTAGATGTAAAATGTCACTGAAAACATATTCAATTTGCCATCGGTTCAGGTCGTATACGTAATATTAATATTAATTAGTTAATTAGCCGTTGGCAGTGTGCAATCTAAGAAAATACCCTTTAACTAACTAGTTAATAAGTTCGACTATGTTAAATTTGTGTTAAAACTCTGCCTTTCTAGTTGTTAGTTGTACTCGTAGTTGGTAGTTCAATAAATTGGGTTTAAGTTTTCAAGTACACAATTGATTTTTTTTCTATCTATATGTATAAAACTATCTGTACTGACTGATCATTGCACAGTCCAGGCCGTAAGATTTAGGAAGTGGATATTTTGCTGAGTATGAAATACATTGTTAGGTTTAGAGCTATTTTTATATATGTATATATATGTAATTCCAAAATTCACACACAATCTATGTACACATTATGAGCTACACCTTTGAATGCTTAGAGAATAGGTTTAGTAACTAGTTCAACTTAAATGTATATTTGCACCTTGACTTAACAACTAAATCCTGGTCCTGCTCCAGCTTCTTGTCCTTCACCTGGCCAGCGGTTCGAGCATCTCGAGAAACAATTTCTTCATGTTGATGAGCTCATCCCGTGCAACTCCACGCCAAAAGCGTCGCAGTATATCATCCGCCTGTCGAAGCGAGGGGAGCAACAGGAGGAGCTGCTGCTGATGGGACACGGCGGAGGAGTGGCGCAATAAGTAGACAACATCGTTAAGTGAATTAAGTATGGTATCGCGAAAAGCGCGCAAGGAACTCTGATCGTCCAGGAGTATATCACAATTGGACAACAGCAAAGCCTTCAGCAGATAGTATTCCTCGCGACGTGGCGATATGCGCTCCATTCGTTGTGCTATTTGCACACAATGATAGTAGAACTCCGTGTAACCACATTCCTTGGCCAGCAGCTCATCCATCCATACATCGGTGGCAAAACACAATTTCCCATTGAAAGGCAACGAGCGAAATGTCAACTGAAGCGTCAATATCTCTGCCCAGGACACTTGGAGTAGCTTCATTTGATCGTTAAGCGGTAGATCTATAAAACCCGGTATCTGCTTAGCCCAGCCAATAACGCTAACCAGCTCCTTATCGTACAGATCGCTCAGCACGCTCAGAATCTCATGTGGATCATTGTTATTGTTTTGAAAAATGCATGTGCCATTTGGAGTGCTATTATTGCTGCTCTCCAGCTTAACGCTGCCTGAAGAGGACGAAGCTTCATCATTGCAGCTGGTCGTGTGCGGTTGTTGTTGCTGCTGTTGTTGTTGCTGTACCGCCTGCACGCTCAGTGCATCCGGCTCATAGGAATTGAGCACGTCTAGAATTTTAATTTCACACAATGATGTTGTGCTGGATTGATAAAGCAGCTGCATGGTCTGGTACGAGTTGGACACCGGATTGCGTCTATATTTCTGTCGACCGCCTCGCACGCGATCCAGACGCACGCCCTCCTGGAAAGGATTAAATATAAATAATTATAATCATTAGGCTGGGAAGATTTTATACCCTTGCAGAGGTATTTTAAGGTATACGTTGCAAGAATATTAATACTATGCCTAACTTATTTTCGAACCTTGAGCATGCCCATGAGCAGGCACTTCTGGAAGCGACAGGCCTGACACGCTTTGCGCCTTCTCTTGTTAATCTCGCACTCATTGTTGGCCGGACACGTGTACTCGATGTTGCCCTGAATTGTGCGCTTGAAGAAGGCTTTGCAAGCCTCACAGCTGGCGACGCCGTAATGAAACCCAGAGGCAACATCTCCGCATACCAGACACAAGCGACGCAATTCATCACGGACAGAGCCGCTGCCCGCATTGCTGGCATTGACGCTGCTAGAGTGATTAGTGCCTGCACCTCCTCCTCCTCCTTTGCTGCTGTCGCCATCATTGCTAAGGGATACGTTGTGCAGATCACAGGATAGGGATGTTGTGGAGCTGCATAGTTGACGCTCTGGTGACACCGATGGTGATGACTTCATGCCGCTGTTACTATTACTGGAGTTGTTATGGCCAGCTGCTGTTGTTGCCTTGGAGCTTGGACTGCAGCACGAGTTGCTTGCGCCACCTCCTCCTCCGGCCGATGAAGTGTCCACCTCCTGTTTAATGTGCAGCACGCTTACGCCGTCGGACATATTCGAGAGCAGAGTTGAGCTTCAAATGGGAGAGTAGAAACTGGTTAAGTAGATTTACAGTCACAGTCAAACAGTGCTTCAAAATAATGCACATTCATCGCGCTGGAAATTGTTTTGTGATTGTCTTTTAAATGTCAAAAGTACACGCGAATGATAAAAGGCCGCAGCGGCAGAAGCAGCGACGTCGACAGCGCAGCTAATTATTAATGAATGCAAACAACGTGAAATTGCAATTAAACCCGCGCCCAAACAATATACACACATGTGAACATAAATACATATCAAATGCAGTTGGAATTACGATTGCTACTTGCATACTATTATCACCAAGCTTACACGGCAGCTAAAACTAATTTAGGCCATTTAAACTATTTTCATGCAAATTTTTTTTAAGTGTCTATCATTGCATATAATTAATGGCAAATTTTGTAATAAGCTTCACATATAATGTTATACTACAATTTAAAGTTGTTTCAAAAACTATGACAAATTTCTTGTGCTTAAGACTGTAAGACACTGTAAAAATTAAATTGTCTTAAGCTGTCGTATAAACTTGGTATATCCCTAGTTCCCAGTTCTCTTTCTGCAAGTGTTTTTATCTGTGTCTCTTTTGGTTGTCCAACTGGAAATATCAGGCGCGTGGAAAAATACAATAACGAGATAACAGTACAATGCGTACAAAATAAAAAATTCACATTAACGGTACTAAAAATCACGACACAATGGCCTGATTAGAAATATGGCCTATGTATGCAGATAGTGCAAGGCGACGCCGTTGTCGACGACGACAGCGGAAGCAACAGCAACAACAATATCAAGGCTGAAGATACACGTTTTCGTGGCGATTTCTCATTAAATTTCTTATCACACAACAAGGGGGTGTGTGCTTGACGATAATACTACACTCTTTAATGTACTTACATAAAGTTTCGCAAAGATCTTGATAATTAAAAATATTATCAGTATTTCCTACAGATAATTTTATTCCAGCAACCCAATCAGAATCCAATCCAAAACACACATACATATTCACTTGCATACATGTATATGCATTTATTTTGGTTGGAGCACTTTGCAATTGCTTTTGTTGTCTGAGTCTTTCTGCATGTTTTACTAATTTATCCGATTCAGTAATTAATATGTAGTCGACGGTGTTGGGAATTGATTGTAAAGCTCTTGTTTCTTGTTTACATTAATAACTATTATGTATAATGCATTTTTAGGCCTATAAAAATTGGACAATTATTTTACTGTAATTCACACGAACGAAAGCATTCCACTATTTTATCATCCTTTAAAAGCACCATGCGCGATTTTAATTATGGCTACGTACTGATTTATTTATTTTCTTTCAACTGTTTACGCTAAATATTTACAGAATATTAACACAATAAAATAAATATACATATATGTTCACTATATTTGCATGTGTGTAAGTGCACAGGGCTGCCACCCGGCACACATGGTCCCAGAAAACATTCGATATGGCAAGTCGTATCATGTTAGTCAAATTGCGAAATATAGTAGAACTGAAAATAAACTATGTAATTTTTATTTTTTCTTCATTTTTAAGATAAACTTATTTTTAAAGATTTGTCAACATTCGTATACATTTAATTTGTAACTCTTCTTTCTGTGGAGTGACAAACTTCAAACCCTTCATTCAAATAATACCCTTTATTTTACTTATGTTCGTATTTCCAATATAACATAAATTTAAATCATAGGTTATCAAAGTTGCCACTTTTTCCGCTAAAATAGATGGCACAGCTGGTTTGCAGTGTTGCAAACTTTTCAAGGTAACCAGACGTTCAACGGTTGGGATCAACGAAAGAACTGGTTAAGATTAGAATCAACGGAACTACTTGACCTACAATCAGAGATTTCGTTCGTTCACTTCAGTTATTAGTTCAATTGAACTTAATGCAAACGATTTGATTCAACTTTATAATATAAGCATCCATCCCTAGTGCAAAACATAGCAAAAACAATTGCGCGATAGAAATAACTTTAGAAAATATCTTTAAATAGAGTGTTTTAACAATAACAGCACTGTATTGTGTTGATGCAGAGGTTCTTTCCAGTTTTAGAAGTACGTAACAGGTGTTTTTGTTAATCAGAAGTAAGTGCTTTGGGGTATACGTGTGCGTTTAGTCTGTTGTTGTTGGGTTTTATCAGTGCAAAGCTAAATCCACCTTTCCCATATGTGTATCTTGCTTTGTTTGCGCTTTCGTTTTCGTCGTCTAATACGCAATCGAAATTTGCTTTCCCAACCCTGGCCATGTTTTAAAGTTATTTCGCGTCTGTCTGTAGTGTCTACGTAAATAGTAGAGCAATAACAACAACGTCTTTGTCTGCGTAATTTGAACTTTGTTGTTGTGCTGACAACTCCTCCCAATCCTCTTTTACAGGCCCCACACACTAAGAAGACACACAAAAATGATGAGCCTGCTAGGGCGACCCGATGTGGATGCGGGCGAGGTGTTTGTTAACTTTAATCAGAACATAACGTAAGCGTTTTTGTTTACCTTGTAAAAAAGAATTAATTGCAAATATTAAATATTTATACATAAAGTTCCCTAGCGGTGGCCACCAGCGGCAGTTATAGTCTGTATAGTCTGGGTTCCGTGGACTCAACGCTGGACAAGATCTATCATACAAAGAGCGATGATCTGTTCCTTATCGAGAGGCTCTTTGAGAGCTCCTTGGTGGCCATTGTCTCCCAGCGTGCGCCGCGCAAACTTAAAGTGTGTCATTTCAAGAAACAAAGTGAAATCTGCAACTACTCGTATTCGAATACAATATTGGCCGTTAAATTGAATCGTGAGCGTTTGATAGTTTGCTTGGAGGAATCACTCTATATACACAACATCCAAGATATGAAGGTGGTGCACACTATACGAGATACGCCCTGCAATCAATTAGGTTTATGTGCTCTATCCTCATCATCGGATCATTGTTATCTCGCCTATCCGGGCAGCGTGACCTCCGGCGAGGTTCAAATATTCGATGCTATCAATTTGCATGCCAAGACAATGATACCCGCACATGACACACCATTGGCGGCCATTGCGTTCAGCCCATCGGGCACTGAGATTGCCACTGCCAGTGAGCGAGGCACTGTTATTCGTGTCTTTAGCTCCCAGGATGGCAGTCGATTATTTGAGTTGCGACGTGGCCTCAAACGTTGCGTTTCCATTGTATCGCTCTCGTTCAGCACTTGTGCCGAATACTTGGTATCCAGCTCCAACACGGAGACGGTGCACATATTCCGTTTGGATCGCAGCGCTGCAGAGAACAGTGATCATGGGAAGCAGTCTGGAGATGATTGGATGGGGTAAGCGAACAGTTGTTAAAATATCATATAATAATGATTCAACAAGCGAGTTTTAAATACTTCTTAAGAAATCTCATTGCAAAAATCTACGTACAATTTAAATCAACCAAAAATAAAAATTTAAAAAAGAAATCAAAAACTAGAAATAAAATAAAAATAGTTTTATTTTTCTTTCTTTTTATTCTTTTTAAATATTAAACATTAATGAGGGAAACTGTGTAAAGTTGAGATATTTTTGAATGTAGCCTTCTCAAAATTATTTTAAATATTTACTTTCTTATTACATTTTTGACATTATTTTTGTTAGTAGTAAGAAATTTAAGATGTTTCTGTCTAAACAATTTTTTTTTTTTTCAAATTAAATTTTTCTTAACTTTTATTTCTCTATTACAAGTTAGTTTTGTGTGCCCAATTTATTTTGCTGGTGTGATTTGTCATAATTTGTATAGAAAATCGTAAAATGTACTTTGTATTTTTGTATTTAGTCTATATGGTTGCGGTGTATATACATACATATATATGTACACACACACACTCAGAAACACACACTCTCTACATTTTTTAATCTCTCATTCATTCGCGCTAAAGATTTGTGAATTGATCTTTTGTTTTTGTGGCACTTGACATTTATTTATTTTTCTTTTCTTTCATTTTTCAATCTCAACCAATCGACCAACCACCCAAAACCAAACAACCACCACCACCACCAAAACCAACTCATCATATCTATTCTCTCATGCAAGTTACTCGTTTTTTAGATTCTTGAGCAAAACGGTCACCAGCTACTTGCCCACGCAGGTGACCGATGTTTTTAGCCAGGGACGTGCTTTTGCATCGGTCACACTGCCGGAGGCGGGTGTGCGACGTATGTGCGCCATAACCACGATACAGAAGCAGCTCAGGTGAGTGCCATCTTCATCTTAGTTTTCATCTAAAAAGTCATTAATATACTTAAACTTGGAATATTTTAATATTCAATATTTGTATTTACAGGCTATTGATTGCTTCACAGGATGGCTATTTGTATGTCTATTCCATTCCCTCAATTGAGGGCGCCGAGTGTCAGTTAATTAAGCGACATGATCTGCGTCTGGATGATAACTATGCCATGGATGTCAAAGGTGCCTAATTATTTTGCACACACACCAACAGACACACATATCACAATTTCAAAACAAATGTATTTAGTTGATTCACCTCATGCTTCAGGTTTGAACAGTAATGTTTGCATTGGCGGTGCTGCTGGTGTTCCAAATTCTGCTACTGCAGCCGGAGGCGGTGGATCGTCGGATGGTAAATCTACTGATAAGCCAGGCAGTTCCAATGCCGGGGCCAGTTACGCCTCGGCAGTTAAAGGCGACGAGCCAGCTGGCTCTTCCTCCTCCAATTAGGTGCAATTGTAACTCACTCACACGACACATCAACAATGGAAAACATCAAACAAAATGAAAGCAAGAAAACACAACTCACTCCTCAAAGTACTAAGAACGACGATGCTAAAGTGATTCAATTTGGCTCATGCAGCTGGCTACGGTAGCTCCTGTGGCGTCAAAACAAAAATAATTAAATGATTGAATAGGTCATAGACTTAGCTTTTAACTTTATCAATGACAATTCTTCCTCGGTTTATAAGCAAAAATTTAAAAAGGAAAACAAAACACACTATTGAGTTAAAGATAAAAATCCTTTCTCAAAGCAATTTTTAGTTTTTAAGTTCTGTTCGTGGCGCTGCCATTGATAGATAAATGCTTTTGTCATACAGTCTTAAGTTAGCTGTTATATTTTTTAAATTTAATATATTTCCTTTCACATTTTATTCAAGTTCTAATTAAATAAATTGCCTTTGTACATTTATCTATCTATATTTTTTTATTTGATTCCTTGACAATCCACCGATAAAGATGCATTGCTATTACTTTCATTTATTAATTAATTGCACAGCAATATATTCTGCACTATACATTTTATAATTACATTTTCAATAATATATGTATATCAACAAAATTCAACAAATAAGAGATTGAGTGAAAACATCAAATTTAAAGTGTGCAATGGAGGAACAATTTTTCGGCATATATAGTAAATATATTTTGTACAAAGTCAAACATTTTAGATCATAATATTTAAAGCAGTTTACAAAAATCATACGCTACTTTATTGTATTCAATAAACTACATATTTGATTTATTAAGCATCTTGGTAGTTTTGAATAACGCGGGTGAATGTGAAAGTATAAGTTACTCACTTCCAACACTAGCATTTTGTATATCGACATATCGTCCGACCGCCACAATATGTTGCCAAACGATTCGGAACAACCCTAACAAACAGTTCTTTTTGTTTATTTCTATATTTTATAAACAATTTGCTATTGAATTAAAGTGAACGTTTAATAAAACGCTGTAAGCGCCATGAAGGAGAACAACAAAATCCTTCAGTTAATTAACGTGGCGTGGCGCGAACGATGGTCGGACTCACAGTGGGGCATCAACATAAAAAAGGTAGGAAATGTTATTTATAATGTGTGTGTGCTCCAACTTTATTTAAAATAAACTAAGATAGTACATTGAGAATTTAAAAACACGGCTTTTCTGTGAAAGCACTACTTGGTTGAATTACTTCATACTGTTATTTTTTTGGCACTCGAAAACCGGCTCCTCCGCTTGGGCCAAGGCCAAGACGAGTTGACGTTGCTTCACCGACAAATTGCGAGGAATGCGTACTTTCAAAGTGATAATATGATCGCCGACACCATCCCGAGATCGCACACCTTTGTTACGTAGCACTACCTGAGTGTGGGACTGAGTGCCGGCCTCAACACGCACCTCAACATTTTCGTACAGGCCGCGTACCTGGAAATTGCCACCCAAAATGGCATCCGAAATGTTGAGATACTTGTCCGTGAATATATCATTGCCAACGCGGCGAAAGTAATCACTGGATGGCACCTTTAGATGATAATTGACACGTTGCTTTGTATTGGGATTCTCAATCGTGATGACATCGCCAGCCTGTGATCCAGATGGAACGGTGACAAGCACCTCAACATTGGCGACTATATAGCCACGATTCTCGCATGTCTCACAGTCATTCCGATTGATATACCGCTTTCCCTTGCACTGACCGCATGTGTTGATCGCTGTAAAGGTAACCGTCTTGGTCGTTACCTTTCCCGTGCCATTGCACCGTCGACATGGCTCCTTTCCCACATCTCGATTGGCCATCAACTGAGATTTACCCTTGCAGCTGTCGCATTTGCGTAAATACCGCAAATCCACTCGCTTCTTGCAACCCGTGGTGGCTTCCACAAAACTTATCGGCAGATCAAACTCGTTGCCAGTTAACTTCTTAATTTCTACAGGTAGAAGGAGTAGATAAAAATGGAAAATTACAAGTTATCCTGCCATAATTTTTATATTTTTTAAACTTATTTGCGATCACAGATATCTTTGGATGATTATCTGTATAGATAACAACATATGTATACTACTCACCATCTTTGTTATGATTACTTGTTCCTTCAAATTTTCTGTCCAAGCTCATGGGATTGCCAGCCTGCTCGAGGAATGCCTGCTCATCCTTAATGCCGCCCAGTTGATCGTATTCCAGACGTTTCGTCTCGTCCGTCAGAATGTTGTAGGCATTGGACAGCTCTTGAAAGTGTTTCAGCTTCTCCTCAGAATGCGTTGAGTCCGGATGATAACGTTTGGCCAGAGCATAAAACGCACTACGTATTTGTTGTACCGTCGCATGCCTATTCACACCTAGCACCTTATAATAGAAATCCTTGGGCAGACCACGATGATGATATTGCACTTGAGGCTTAATAATTGACACTGGTTTTGGCGAGATTCCCTGTCGTCGCATCTCCGACTTGCGATCCGGATAGTAGACTTCCTTCTTGGTGCGAAACTGATATTGACTTATGAGACGCTTCCATAGGTAACAGTTCGCACCAGCTTGATTCTCCTTCTCCAAATACTGCACTACATTTATGACATGTAGAGGACGACGTCTGAGCGTGCTCGGAACGTTACCAATAAAATAACCTTGAAGGCGATGCAAATTTAAACGAAACATCGCGAAACACGTGTAAAAACAACAAAAAAAGGAAAAACTTGAAGAACTTTCCTTAGTATTTAGTATATGGTGTCTGAATTGTAAAATGAAGATTGTTTGCTATATATATATATATATATGTCTGTAGTGCGTTTTGTATGCCTGAATTTTCAATAAATATCTCAACTGTAATGACAATTCATTCAACAGCAACTGTGTTAGGTCGAAAATCGGAGTTTAAACTAAAGAAAAAATCATGTTCCATGGAACAAAAGTATCCAATACAATCATATTAAAAAAAATGTTCAAATAAATAAATCAATATTAAACAAAGAAATATTCTTCTCTTGAATAGAGTAAAAAATAAATTCAATTTCAAATCTTAATATATTTTATATTTATAATAAATTAGAAGGTTTACAAAATATTTGTTATAAAAATGCATATTTTATGTATAAAATATATTAACTTATTTTATTTTCTATATTTTTTCAGGTGCTTCCCCGTGGCGTCAGTGGCGATGTCTACAATCTGGCGGATTGTCTGCAGCAACAGGCGGTCATTGGTTCCACGGCGAATCCGGTAAATCAAGATTGTTTTTCAACTGGAAACTCCGCTAAGATTTGATTAATTTCCTTTCCAACAGCTGGTGTTAAACTATCTGAAGCATTCACTGTGCGCTCATCTGGTGTCCCATGCGGCCGTGTTGCGTTGCGTTGCCAAATATGATAAATTACCACGCGTTTATTGTGTCACCGCTTTGCTGGAGTTTCTGATCAGCATTATTGATGGCATCACCTGTCGGTAAGTGGTAATTGTTAGATATTTCCAAAATCCCTTATTAATAGTTTCCTTTTTGTAGCATCAAATCGGAGGAGTCTCTGCTGCCGGGTGCCATGGTGCAGTTGGTCCACTGGGTAATGCAAATCTTTGCACGCACTGTGCAGCAATACGAGATGCGTGGAGAAATGAGCGCGGAACAATCATATATGTTGGATCAAAGCTGCATCCTCATTGAGCGTTTGACACAGCAACAATTTCTGCTTTCCATGCTTTATGTCGGCTGCAACGAGGAACTGGAGGCGGTGGATAGAATTCGTGATCTATATGCTAGTATTAAAGCCTCCTTGACCAACTCAAACTTGACGCTCAGCACGGCAACGGCGGAGCAGCAGCTTAAGCAATTGGCTTACATTGATGCCAAGCAGTTGGATTTTCTATCCTTAAATCCAGCGCCATCGGCAGAAAAATTTCTTGCTGTATGCAGCCCCTGTTGGCGGTTGAGGTGCTGCTGAATCCCTGCAAGGATACCTCTTACTATGTGGCCGAGTTGCAAATGCTGCAACGTCTTAAAGGATATACGAATACCCGTCTTTTCTATGAGATTATACGCGCTGGCTTCTTAACATTAAGCAATGTGGCGGACACCAGTCCGGATACCATGTGGGGCGCCTTTATGTTCTTCAAAATGCCCCATATCATCAAGCAGCTGCATGCTCTGCAACGTGTTCCTGGGGAGCAATCGTTGCCAGCAACGGATTATATACCAGAGCTGGTTGAGGCTTTGGAGCTGCTCATTGAAGATAATCTGCTGTTGGACTTTATGGACACCAAGTGCTCGTGTAATATCATTGAGTTTCTGCTGAGCGACTGGACCACATTGCAGCTGGTCAACGATGTGCACGTGAAGAAATTCGCTAGTCAACGGTGGGAATTTATTTATTCTATGGAATGCATATATTTTAAATATAAAGTCTGTTGCAGGGAGGCGGCTTCCTTGCTACTGAAGAAGTGCAACAATGGCCAACAGACGCCGTCCAACATTAACTTCATCAAGCGTGCCGAGACACCACTTTCGGGAGTCCTCAAGACGCTGTGCACCAACAAGGTGCAGGACATGGTGAATGTGCTGTGTCAGGTGCCAGTTGGTAACAGCTTCGAGCTGATTCTCTCAGTGGCCACTGTGGAGGGTCGTCTCAAGACTTTCGTCTCCCGTTTGATTCAATGCAATGAGAATTCCAAGCCGATGCCAGGCGAACTGGGAAAACTGTCCATCATACGCTCCACATTGTTTGATGTCTCCTTTTTAATGCTCACCAGTATTGTACAAACTTATGGATCTGATGTAAGTGAATAGTTATAGTTATGGATTAAATTTATTGTATTTCGTATTTTTGGTTTCAGGTGGTCCTATCGGAACGTGGCGACTCCTTCTTCGAGAAGTGGGTGCGGGAGTGCATGATGGAGCGGAATAAGCTGAAGAATCCCCGCCAGATACTCGCGCTGTGCGACGACAGCATTGTGGATGAGCTGCTGCTGAGTCTGAGCAAACCAGAGACGGCACAACTAAAGCCCAGCAATCTCACCTGGCAGGACATCTGTTTAAATCTGCCTGGGGTGTTGCATCATGTTCTGGTTGCCTGGGAACAAGAGACGCTTTCCTCGGCGGATGTTAAGAGTATTTTGGATAACATTAAGCGAAGACTTTTTAGCTTCTCAGTCTGTGCCACATCTTTTCTATGTGCCTACATGTATTCGGTCCGTGAGACGGAGCTGCTGAAGCCGCTAAATATGATACAACAGTTCCTGGCGCCACTCACCAGCGAGGAGCTGTCTAGCCAAGAGAATGCTAAGGAACGATTGACGCTCTCCTATCAAATCATACGTAAAATGCAGTATGATGTGCATCCTGCGCCCAACACCAAATCTCGTCTCATCTCACACACACCGCTCATCGAGCAGTTCCGGGAATGTTGGCGCTCCGTCTCCGAGGCGGGACATCTACCAGTGCGTGCGGCACAGACGCTAGAATCATTGCTGCTGGCCGGAGGCGCCTCCTGGCTGGTTACACAGCTGGTGGAGCAGTTAATCGGCTGCAAATACGTGCGTGACATGGCCAAGTGCATGGATATAGTATTTGCTGTAATGCATCTGGATATTGAGCGCACCACGGAAGCATTGCTGAAATATGTAGTTGCTCCCTTGATACTGCGGCGCCAGGAGTAAGTGCACCAGGTCTTCGCTCACAACAATTTGTATTAATCTCAATCTCTTCTAGCGAGGACATCAATGAACCACAGTCGCTGGTGCTGGCACGCCTCTGCGTCTATTGTATAATTTCGTGCCTGGAAACGCGGAGTTCTTCAGCGACCGCTGCAGCTGCTGCTTTTAAGAAACGTTCACGCTCCCATGACGAGGAGGAGCTGGTGGGCGTGGCCAATGCCGCCAAGGTGCGCAAAGTAATTGGTGATGGCAGCGATAATTCAAATGAATTTGCCGATGCCAGCGGTGTTGGCGGCACTAATGTCAACTCTATGCTAGGCACGAACAGCGCTGAGCTGCGCGCCACGCCCCTCAGCCTAAAGGAGCCACTGCAGTCTAGTGTTAAGCACATTTTTCGTGTATTTTTGCAATTCGTCAGCGGCGATGAGCTGTCGCCCAAGGCTATCTTTGTCTATCAGTTTATCTCACTGCTCGTTGAATCCGGCGGAGACCGAGTGGCTCCCGTGTTGCGTCTGTTCCCACCCAATTTGATGCAACAGCTGCTGAAGGTGCTGGCCACCGATGATATACGCGTCGGCCTCATCAGTCGCCTCTACGATCTACGTTTACATAGCGGCCGGCAATCAGCGGTGGCGGACTTATGCCTCTGGCGTAATATGCAGCTGTCGCGACATAGTATTCACCTGTGAGAAGCTAGCAGACGACTCAAGAAGCGGGCTTAATTGATAGCTTCTAAACTGAACTTATATTAAAACAAAAATAAATATTACATTCTTGTTTCTATGTACTTAAAATTCAACTCAATTGCTTCAATGTCATCTATACGTTTCCAAGAGCATGATATGAAGCAGCGGTAGTCTTTCAGAAAGAAGGCATATCTACTAAACTGAACTTATATTAAAACAAAAATTAATATACCATTCTGTTTTCAAGTTCGTAAATTTCAACTCATTTGCTTCTCTATTTCAAACAATTTAATTTGTGAACGAAGATCTTGATATGCAGCAGTAACTATGATTTATATAGCATCCAACTGTGGAGATTTAAAAAAGAAGCTGATTTTGTTTGATAAATACTAAACTGAACTTATATTAAAACAAGAACAATTATTACATTCATGCTTCTATGTTCGTAACTTCAATCGAATTGTTTCAAATGTCAGTAAATATAATTTGTGTACGTATCCAAAATATGTGAACATGATGTAATTATACAATAAATTATAATATATATATATATATATAATTACATCATGCAGTAATTATCATTTTTGAACAAACAAAATTTCTGCTCAATGCGTTACAAACATGAAATTTATAATAATTTTAAGCTGCTGCAATTCTTTTTATACTAAAAAATTGTTGACTTGAATATGTTTTGTTGTTGTTGTGTTTTGCTTTCGGTACGCAGTTGTTTATTACGATAATTTTTTGTTGCTCTCGTGGTTGCTTCTCTTGTTGTTCCGGTTGTTTGCTTGTTTATTGTTATTTTTGCTGTTTGTTGCCATCGTTTAGTGTACGTGTTGTTGCTGTTGTGTATAATTAATAAAATTGCGTTGACTGTTCGCTGGCATCAAGTTAATGTTGGCAGGCAGCAGGCAGACGCCGTTTCTTAAATTAAAGACTTTTGATTTTCTATATCACTTGAGGCAGCATTCAAAGTACGTCTCGCCAACGCAACCGCCACGCATTGCCTTCTTAACGTTGTATTCAAATTGGCGACGGTTGCTCTGCAGCACATCGGCAGCTTCCTTATTGAGTGGATCCTCTGGATTAGGCTCCTGCAAGTCAAAAATTATTCATTAGTCATACCATATAGAATGTTATACTGAATTTGTGGGCTAATTCGGGGTAAAAGATACATTTTTAGAATGTATTTAAATTTTGAAAGCGATTAGCGTTTAAACTACAATCTAAATGGAATTCGAAAAAAAGTGAATTATTATGTAGTGTAGATGTAATATTACCAAGAACAGAAACTGCAAACCATAGACAACGGAATTGATGGTCAGCACAGGGTTCCAATCCTCGCGCAATATATTTAAACACACATTGCCATCCAAATCAATATTGGGGTGATAAACTTGCGTGCCACATTTCACTTTGGGCGGCTCATGTGGATAATTGGAGCCAACGCGAAAGTTAAACACGAAGCGTCCATCTCTGTAGAATCCTTCATCCGGGGAGATGATCAATTTAAAGTTGAGTAAATCATCGGCATCGGGGAACTCAACTGCACAAGTCTTTGGCAGATTCAGTTCGTTAATATCTACAATTCAATGAAAAATAAATGAACTTAAATAAACATAAAGACTTTGATGGGCGCGAAAAAATTGGATGAAAAATACCTTTCTGTATGCGCAGCTGGGCAGCTGATGCCTTCTTTTGCTGCCCACCTCGTGCCGATTGGTCACCATCCTTTTTCTGTTGCTTCAGCGAAAAAAGTTTAATCATTTTGCTATATTTGTTTTCGTTTTTTGCCTTGATTGGCGCTTGCTGGCGTCGTTGTTGTTGTCTTCAATTTCCAGTCCAAAGGGTTTACAATTTGTTTGTGCTGCGTGCTCGTTTCGATTCAGCTTTTTGTAAGTTAATGAATGCTTATGTTTTTGGAATTATTAGTAAATGCTCATACATTTCATTTTCTTTATTATTATAATTTTGACATACCTTAAAATTTGGTTTAGTTGTTTCAAGTGCCTATCTGCTTCTTCTTCAGCTCCAATTTCTCTGCCTGTCATTCATTGCCAGAAACAATCGATGTACCTATCGATAAGAGCATTTCATTGAATAGTACCATCATATTCGATAAATATGTTCAGTTATCCACGAGTGCTGACAACTCTTCAGGAGTATAAACGGCTTATTGAGTAGCAGGTCAAAAACGGTACATTGTCCAAGAAAATATCAGATGTTACTCCAAAATTTACATATAGTTTGTTTAAATATTCAAAACGGAAGCGTTAAAGAAGTCGTAATTCTATTGCTCTCAGTTTTAGAAATTTTTAAGCTTATGGTAACTTCGCGGGAAACAGCTAAAACACTGTTATCCACCTGCAATTGACTGAATAAGTATCGTAGGTCAACTTTAGTTATCGAGTTATCGTTGCTATCGATAGTGGTGACAATAACAATCAGCTGAATCGCACATTTGGTAGAAAACGCGGTAAAAGAAGACGTTATCGTTTATTGTGTACATTAGTTAATATGTCTGCGGAGCCTGAAATTGCCAAAGATGCGGTGTTAAAACGCAGTGAACGCATTCCTGAAGACACGCCGCAGGTGCATGGCTATGACTTTAACCAGGGCATCGATTACAGCAAGCTATTGGAGTCCTATGTCCACACTGGCTTCCAGGCCACCAATCTTGGTCTGGCCATCAATGAAATCAACAAAATGGTGTGTTTTTAAATAGTTGCAGAGTGTACTAAAATTGAATGTACCAAAAACTGACAGTTGGATTGCAGGGCGCAGCCACTAGACGCTGAACAGGAGGATGTACACGAATCGGATGAATTCATCAGAAGACGGAGCAAGTGTACCATTTTTCTGGGCTACACCTCCAATCTCGTGTCATCCGGCATGCGTGAGACACTGCGATTTCTAGCTGAGCATCGTATGATCGACTGCATTGTGACAACAGCCGGTGGCGTCGAGGAGGATTTCATAAAATGCCTGGCCCCGACTTTTATGGGTTCTTTTGAGCTTAACGGCCGCGATTTGCGTGATCGCGGTATAAATCGTATTGGCAATCTGCTGGTGCCTAATGACAACTACTGTAAATTTGAGGACTGGCTAATGCCACTGCTGGACGAAATGTTGGAGGAGCAGCGGAGCAAGGGAACCGTGTGGTCGCCATCTCGTATCATACAGAGGTTAGGCGAGCGCATTGGTGATCCCAGTTCCATATACTACTGGGCAGCCAAGAACCAAATACCTGTTTATTGTCCTGCCTTAACCGATGGTAGCCTAGGCGACATGATGTACTTTCACTCTTTCAGGCAACCTGGATTGGTTGTGGACATCTTATCAGATCTGCGGCGCCTCAATACAATGGCCGTTAAGGCTGTCAATAGCGGCATGATTATTGTCGGCGGTGGCATCATTAAGCATCATATTTGTAATGCAAATTTAATGCGCAACGGTGCCGATTATTCCGTATTTATAAACACAGCCTCTGAATTCGATGGCAGTGACAGCGGTGCACGTCCGGATGAGGCGGTATCTTGGGGCAAGATACGCAAGGAAGCCACACCAGTTAAGGTCTACGCCGAGGCTAGTTTAGTCTTCCCACTCATTGTGGGCGAGACCTTTGCCAAGCGGCATTATAGACAGAAAGATGCCACAATGTAATTGTATATAAGTGTGTATTAAAAAAACAGGAAATGTATTTCTTAACGACCATGGAAACCAATGCAATTTTCAGCTGACCCACACTGTAGTCTGAGGCACAAAAGTGCGCTGTATCAGTCTCTAAAGTGTCGTGCTTCATGGAGTACTAAGAAAACTGGCCAAGTCAAGTTGTCAGCCGCAGTGGCTGTGTGGCTGTAATGGCAGCAGGAAGCCATTAAGTGAGATGTGCAAAATGTGATAAACACCGCAACAATCGTCGAACTTTCAACTTCACTGAATAGTTACTGCTTCTACAGCTCCAGCTCCAGCTCTTACTGCAGTCCCTTCTCCTTTGCTGCGCACACTGGTTGCAATTTACTGTTGACAGATATTCTAAAAGTGTCGTTACAGACCTGAAAGCAACTATCACTTGTAAAGGTAAGTGCCACTGTTTTGGTATGGTTTCGTAATTTACAATAACAAATGACGTGCAGTATAGGCGTCAAAAAGACGCACAAGCTATTGCTTCTACAATATTCCCGATCAAAGCTGGCAGTAAATGCACGTCGAGAATTTTGATTTCTCTGACGACTTGAAGATTGTTTTCAAACGTCTGAAACAATATTAGTTTCAAAGTTTATTAAGCTGAAAGAACAGAATTAAAAATTTTGCCAAATATTAATTTTTTAATTTTTAAAAAATATTTTGTTTTTCAAACACTTACAGAAATGATTAATTTTGGTTTTCCGCTTAATGGAAATAAATAATAAGTTATTCTTAAAATAATTCAATTCATTGGTTCACTTATAATTAATATAACAATATTTTGTGAGTTTAATATTAAGGTATTAAGAGTTGAGGCTAGTTTATTAATTGTTTTCTCCTTAGATATTAATATTAAAAATTACAACATTTCGAACATAATGACACTTATACTTGGGGATAAAATTTTAGTCAAAAAATTCTTAAAATAATAATTTATTTTTGCTAAAAGTATTTTGGAATTGGAACCAGTGTGCAAAGTTATAATGGTTATGTAGTGCACTTCGCCTTGCTGGAGCTGCAAAAATGCAACTTTTGTCGAGCATTTGAACAGCAAAACGAAAGTTGCTGGCCACAGCTGGAACTGGTAACTGGGAACTCCAGGGAACTCCTGATGTTGCTGATGGCGGGGGTCACTTTAAACCATCCCAGAAAACAGTGCTAAGCACCTCGGTTATTGTCATCTACGGCAAATGGTGGCAACTAAGTCTTGGCCGTAATTGCTTGGGTTTTCCAAAGCGCACATAAATTCTCCTTGATGTCGTTTCATTTTTATCATATTTTCTCGCTGCTAGCAATTTAATGTTTAATAGCCAGAAATTGTTTTGGGAAGAAAGCATTTGCAAAATCTCACAAATTTGTCATTAATTTGAGATGTCGCTAATGTTACCGCGCTTTTCCGTTCATTTTCTTCAAGTCACATTTCAAATTTTATTGTTGCCATCCCTCTTGAGAACCTTCTCCCTTTCCACTCCTGACAAAGTTCTCCAGTCTGCTGTCTGTGCGCATCATTAAAGCTAAAAGAAAACTTTTTCGCACACTTACTTTTTCCGCACGCTTCTCCGACATCTTCTTACTTCATGGTTTTCCGCAGCTCTTCGTCAGTTGGGGGTACATATTTTGAGCTATTGTTATGCGAAAGGGAGAAGGGTAGCCAGGGAAATAGAACGAAGAGACTTGACGTTGTTGCAACTTGCAACTGCATTTTCTCTGCAACTTTTTTTTTTTTTTTGACTTTTTGTGCAGCCGCAACTTTCTGGTCGTTTTGTTTTTGGCTTGAAAAATGAATGCATCGTTTGGTTGCACAAAGTTCAGGCAACCATCATCTACTTATTACAAAATACTCGTCTTTATCAAATTTATAAAATGTTTGAAACATTTTATACCAGCAGCAAATGAGAGCAAAATGGAATTGGAATAGACAACTGACGTCGAATGTTTCAGTTTCTTTTTACGAAATTCTTCTTGACAATTGCCATATTGTTATCTGTGGCAGGTGCGCTATCTACTTAAATTATATTTAAATTTAATAAATACGTTACAGTTTGAAAGAAGTACTCAAACTGATCAATGTGTAAATAAAACAGCTGATCTTCAAATAGACTGGTTTTAATAATCATGTCGCAAACAAAATCGAGTTGATTCTTTTGGGTTTCAGTGTTAATGTTGTGATCAATTTCCAAAAGGGGCTTTAATCTGAAACTTTTATTAGTTTTAAGCTAGAATTTTGTTAGTCAAATTGTTATTATTTTGCACCTTATTGGTTAAAAAACTTAAAATATATTTTGGGTATCGAAAACGTGTTTGCAATTTAAATGTAGCATACTTTTGAGCGCACAATGCTTATTGCATTTAAGCAGTGAATTTAGCTTAGCATGAGTGCGCCAAGTATATTTAATTTTAATTTGATCAAATCCACTGCGGTTAACTATAATCCCAGCAGCACTTTGCTTCGCACAAACTTGAGAAAAGTTGGCAAGAAAATCAATTGCACTTATATTATCCTTACGCCATTATCGGCAGCCACACAGGCGGCATTGTCGTTAAGAAGTACTTAACTGCATGCTGTCATATCTAATGCCAGACACACAAACATACACACGCTTACGCACACACACACACACACACACACACACACACACACACACACACACACACACACACACACACACACACACACACACACACACACACACACACAGAACGCTTAAAAACTAATTACGAGCAAAGCTGTTGATGTCTTCGCAGAAGGATGTGCTCATTTCTCTTCCTCTCCTTCTTCTGCACACAAAAGAAAGAGCACAAAGCAAGTGCGTAGAATTTCGCCGAGTCCAGAAGAAACAACGTTCACGCCAACTTTGAGAGCCAAGTTATTGTCGTTGTTTTTGTTTAGTGTTGGCCAAGTTTCCAGTGATTACGACCAAATTAAAACTACATTAAAACTTTGCCGAGTCCAGTTCCTGGCAATTGACAGGTACTTGTACACACACACACACACACGCGTGTCAGCAAGCTCTCAAGAAATTATTTAGTAATTATAAATGAAAAAGGAAGAGACCATAAACTTAAGCCAAAATAATTTTTATTTAATAAGTAGATAGACATTTGAAAACAAAGAAATGTTTAATACATATAAAATATAATGTTTAATCGTGAACTAATTTAATATATGTTGTCCGGTTAGTCCGAAAGTTCCTTTCTAAACTGTTGACAGAACCTGCAGTCACATTTCTTTCGGTTATTGAGCTCCTTGTTGCCTTGGATGTGAACAAAGAGGGATGATGAGGAGACCGAAGGCGGTGGCGACACTAGCTTCCTACTCTCTTGACATTGGCAGGTGCTGGACTGTCTTAAATGATTTTCCTGGATGGGTCGAACATGGTAACTGGTCTGGGTTGGTATTTCCTTGTAGTATTCTTCCAGTTCCTTGGCCTGGAGCTGCTGTCGTGCTTCCGCCAGATTTTGTTGCTCCTGTTGGAGCAAGGACTGCTTGGCCTGGAGTAAATCCTGTTGCTGCTTGAACAACTGATCGTAGAGTATGCGCACATTCTTCTCACGCCTTTCTCCTGCCTGTTCCAGCAGATTCTCCAGCTCACGATCCAGCTTGCGATCCAGCTCCAGTAAGAGACGTCGTGTCTCCGGCTCATCATCGAGTATGTCCTGCAAGGTGATCAGCAGCAAACTGATGGAACCACCATTGGGTGTCCAATTCTTAAGACGATGGATTGCATGTCGTGCATTCCGCTCGACTTTTCGGAGTAGAGTCTGACTCCGTTGAGTCTGGAGCGATGGATTCATATTCCTTTGCCAGTTGGCATCGATTTCCTTATAGTGCTGTGCTTTATCCAGGTTGGCCAACTTCAGCAGTTGCTGTTTCTGCTTCATGTGCAGCTCGTAATCCGATTTTTCCATCTTGGAGGAGGATTGCACTATGGTCGACAGCTTTCCAGAGGATCGACTGCTTTCATAGCTGGTAGAATTCGTATCCAAGTCCGATTCGAAGTATTTGTTAATTGTAGGATTTTCTTGCTCTCTCTCCTTGTCACTTTCGTACCTGGTAAGCACCTCCTCCAGCGGCAGTTTTGCATTATCCAAGTCGGTAAAAGGTTTTCCCAGCTTTCTCATCACCTTCAATTGCTCGTGCATCAACACCATCAGACAGTTCCGGGCATATTTATCCGATACGGACGCGTCATAGAAAGCCAACAGCCAGTGATGTATTATATCATGATGGACTGGACATATAGTCTGGATAAAAACATCGCTCACCATTTGCAGCTGCTTTGCAAAGTGACGATCCAGAGAATCCTCATTCAGTTCACTCATTTTCACTATTTTCAAGTTGTCATTTGTGCTTGACAATTTGTTGTTACTAGTTTTTCCAATACGAATTTTCTGGCATTTGTTGAAAGGGAAAAAACCAACGACTATTTAAATTATTATAAATTAATAATGTTATTTTATACCCATAGGACATAGGCTGGTGGAATTGGAAAATCTAAAAGTCAATATTTAAAATGAAGAATGTGAAAAGTCAATATTTAAAATTTTCATATTCTCAAAATCCAAATAGCATGGAAATCAATATCTAGATTTAGCGCATTAAATTTAATACAAATTGAATGCATAATTAATTTAGAGGCTTCATATCTATGATCAAAATGCTATATAGCTTAAATATAGATATGGTTTTAATTAAGTTATAACAGTTTCAATTTCTTAAATAAAATTAAAGGTTTCAGTTTAAGTACTGCTAATAACGAAATTAGGAGTTAGTTATAATTTATCAGACTGCACTAAAATCAGTTTCCGTTGTGGGAAAAAAAATGTTCGATACGATTTTATTAAATATTAAATGCAGAGTAAATTAAGAGTTCAAGAAGTCGGTAAAATTTTAACAAAGTTGTCAAAGTTTTAAGTTGATATTCTTAGAATAGACAAATTCGCAAAAATTCAGTTCAAATTTGTTTGAATTTCATTGCATGTTTTTCATTGCTTGAAATGCATTTAAATGTTCCGAATTTCAATTGCTTAGAAATTTTTGTTGCCTATTTTTAAGCGCCACATTAAAACATATTACATAATTGATCTAATTTTATTTATTACAGGCAAACTTGAGGGTTTCTGGAACTGGAAACAGAGCTATGTTTATTTTAGGTTAATTTTGCCGTCATATTGTCAGGTTGCCTATGCGAGAAGGGAAAACGTTTCGCTTTTGAATGGATTATGTGAATGGGTATAAAAGGTTGCGGCAACTTTGCTTCGGGGTCAATGGTATTTGCTGCTCCACAGAGTTTTCGCACCTTTCCTGGCCAACATAATGGCTGAAAATGCCGCAAATTCTTTCAGCAATTCACACACATACATCCTGGCTGCCGATAAGCCAAAGCAAAAGCCAAGGCAATATTCTTGGCCATGCTGTTTAATTTCTTTTGCCTCGTTGCTTTGGAATTTTTGTGCTCGTCGGTTTCTTTTTTTCTATTTTTCTTTTTGTATTTTCCTACTCATAAATTGCGTAAATTCCTTTTGTGCGCATCAAGGAGAAATGGCTCCATTTGCAGCGGTTTGAATGGAATGAAGGGAGAGTAAAGAGGGAAAGGAGCAATCTTTGGAACTGGGTAAAACTTGTGGCTTGCAGCGCCGCACAACTAATTTCTCTAGATGTCCTCTGCACGCTTATTAAAGTATAAATCATTTGATGGCTGTGCTCCTTGGGACACACCCCATAACTTAATAGACCAACCCCAACCCTTATACACCATACAAAGTGGTCAACAAGCATGTCAAAAAGTGCAACAACAAAAAATAAAATGGCAACGCAGCAGCCCAAAAAGAAAACCAGAAGTCGAATGTCAGCTGAGCTGAGGTGAGTGGAGAGTGGAGAGGGGTTGGTAAGGAAAGGTAAGGGATGTGGAATGGTGGGTAAAGGAAGCGGGTCTGTGGAGGTTACGTTGGTCAAAGTACATTATCGTCGTGTGCATGTTGCAACAAATGTAGCAGAAAACCGCAGCTGAGAGTAGTGCAATTAAATACAGGAAATAATGGCTACCGCACCAGAGAAGCAACTGACGAAGAAGAAGAAGCAGACGACGAAGAAGAAGCAACAGCAGTTGCCGCCTGTCAGTGACGGGAAGAAAAGAAAACAGGATGAGTGGAAGATTGGAAAAGTGGAAGAGGCGAGATGTGCCACATTTAGAAAGTGTTCACAGCTTCTTGACCACGCCAAGTTGATCTCTGTTGATTATGTCGCAATATTATTGTAGTTTGAAGAGAAAGTTTTAGAAAATGTCAGGGGGGAAAATTATTCCATTTTTTGGTGCAGAACTTCTTTTAACAGCTAAAATTGATCAAAATGCATAAAAATTGGTGAAGTTTTGTCAAAGCTATGACCGACTAAAAATTTGTTAAAATTATAAAATTAAAAGTGAGGTAGGTAGCCAAATAATGGTATTTTTCTAAGTTATGACGTTTAGAAGTTTCTGGAAAGTGTGATGGGGTAAGTTCGGAAAATGGGACAGAGGTGACCAAAAATGAAATTTTTTAATTGACTAATTTTTTAATGCAGATTAAAAATAGAGGAAAAGTAATGATCAAAATTATTTTCCGTATGAAAATCGGTTAGTTTTTGTCAAAGTTATGACGGTTTGAAGTTTTTGAAAAAGTGTCAAGGGGTAAGTATGGAAAAACTAGACAATTCGGTAAAAAAGTAATTTTTTTTAATAATTTAAATTTTGATATAAAATGAATTTAGAAGCCAAATTGTGATCAAAATGCCATTCCGCATGAAAATTGGTTGAGTTTTGGCCAAGTTATGATATTTTAAATTTTTTTAAGAAACGTTTTCTGATATGGAAAAATTTAAATTTTTAAGTGAACAATATTTTGATGCAGGATGAATCTTAAGTTCGAAGAGCGATCAAAATAATATTTCGCATGCAAATCGGTGAAGTTTTTGAAAAGTTATGGTACGGTTAGAAAATTTTGAAAAGAGTGATGGGGAAATTATGCAAATTGTGGTAAGTCAGGGAAAAAAACTGAATCTTTTATTTTTGCATTTTCTGTGGCTTTTTCTGTGTGCGCATTTTCAATAAGGAAACTGTTCGAAAATATAGTTTGTTGAGAAAATGGAATTTTTTAAACCCATCTCAATACAGTGTGTGTGTGTGTGTGTGTGCGGAACTCTAATTGAATTGAATGTGCACTTAAGCGGCATCCGTTGATAATGAAATTGTGGAACAAATTTGTATACGAAAGTGCGACTCGGACAAAAGAGCAGTAAACAATTTTGTTGCTATGCTAATGCAAAGTTTTTGCTTTTCTCTCTTTTCTTATTCTGCGAATTTGTTTTATAGCACAATAAATAAAAAAAAAGTAAATAGATGCAAAACGAGAAGGAAAATAATGTTGCTGGGAGTGAGGGGGAAAGGGGATTTGTGCCTGGCAACTGGCAAATTGAAATAAAATTGAAGAAGTTGTTTCTGGAATTTGCTTCGACTTCTCTTATAAACATATTTCATTTGATTTGATTTCGTTTAATCTTTTATTTTCCGCTTGCAAATAATCGATTTGCCAGTTCGTCAGTTTCATTGAATGTCCGTCTCCATCTCCATCTCCATTTCTCTCTCTTTCTGTCTCTGTCTCTTTGTCCGTCTGTCTGTTTGACTTTCAGCTGGAATGTTGGCCAAAGTATGAGCAGCTGCTTCAATATTGCGCATAGCATTTGAAAACTCAACATAGCAATGTTATATAAGCGTACATTGTACATATGTATGTGCACAGTGGTATATATCTTCCGGCAGTACCGCCTTGCGACTAGCAGATACCCTATAGATGGGATAGAAATTGTTAAATGAATGTATATGCATGTATATATTTAATTTTAAAAGTGTTCGCTGGCTTGTCATTAATTGCAGACTCTTCAGGAACAGTTCTGGCTGCTAGATACCCTGTGACTTACATATAAGTCATTTACATATTAGAAAAATACTAGCAAATACCCTGTAAGCACAGAGATCTTTTCATTTTTCCAAGCACAGATATTGTTATATGGTTGCTTTAGATATCTTGCAATTAAGTCTTAATAGCTCCAAACTTTATTCTATACAAGATCTCTGATCTCATAGGTTTAAAATTAATCTACAAAATAAACAGTAGCTGGCTAACAGATACCCTGTAAATAAGTTCAAGTTGCCTTAAATATTTTATTTAAATGCCTAACGAGACAAAAATATGAATACTTGTCAATTACATGCTTATAAAACTTAAGTAGAACACTTAAAGACAGCAGCTACCCTGGAAATATGTTTAAAATACCCTAGCAAGCTGCGAATTTGGTCTATGCAGATATATCAATTGTAGTTTCGATTAAATTACATGTTACAGACAAAAATTCTGTACAAACTGCATTAACATATCTCTCGACTAAAGACTTATAATCCACTGAGAATTAATGTTTAGTGGAATATATACTCTTTATATTGTAAGTTGAAACTTGAAATGAGCTCGACTTCATTAAACCCTTTTTAGGCATTTCTACAGTCTACCGTACAAATAAAATTCCTTACAATTGACTTAGCTTGGAGTTTTATTGATTGATTTTCAATGGCCGTTGCTTAAAGTGAAGCGAAGCAACAACTGTGCAGCAGCAGCAGCAACAGCAGCAGCAACAACAGCAACAGCAACAGCAGCAGCAACAGCTCCAGTTTGTGACGTGCCTGCAAGTGGCTCACGTTGCGTATGCTCAATATACGAGTTTATTGTGATGATGGCCACGTAGTGAACGTAGTTAGTTGTACTGACGACAGCTTACGAGTATGGCAATGGGAAGTTTGCACAAGAAATTCAAGCAATGATGAAGTGTTTTTATTGTGTTTATTGGCATGCGTTTTAATGAACCAAACAGACATGGAAAATCGCTAGCAAAGAGAGAGGGGAGTGTGAAGAGTAGAGTTAGAGAGAGAAAGAGTGTGAGTGTGAGTGTGAGAGAGAGAGAGAGAGAGAGAGAGAGAGAGCGAGCATATACAACTCTATTACGAGCCAATTTCCGTACACTCTGCAAACTTTTTTCATTAAAACTCTTGAGCGGCAGAACCAGCTGGATAAGTGAGTGCAAAATGTTATTTTATTGTCAACAAGCAAAGTTACAAACAGAATAAGCGACAACAGGCAGACAGACAGTCAGACGGAGACAGATATATCGAGTGTGAGCGAGAGGGAAATGGAATTGTTGTGCTGCCAAAATTTATTTAATATGCAATACAAACAGAGCAACAACATGACACGCTCATAAACTCATTTGGTAAGCAACAACAACAACAACAGTAATATCAGGAACAACAACAACAACAATTGTAACAACTACAACAACAGCAACGTGACACAGCTGCTCGCTTTTAAGGGACAGCAAAGAATTTTTTAATAATACCTCAAGGATTTCACAGTGCCGTCGGAAAGTACGTAGACCAAGTGCTAAGACTAAGCATTAGGGTGTATCGATTTATTTTTAACAAAAAATAGTAACCCAAGTTCATAAGCTACAGTCAATTCAGTAATGTTTTCATCAATTAACTATAGCTTTTATTGCTAGATAAGAAAGCTCAAATCAAACACAATTTTTCAAATCGCTTTCATTCTTATTTCTTTTTATTTTCGGGATTCTTAAAAATTTTTTTTTAGTTATATAAAATATTTTCGGCTTTTTTGAATTCTTTAATATTAAGGTATTACCATTTTAGTCTCTTTTGCCTAAATTGAGCCATAATATACTAAAAACAATCTTATAAAATTAAATGCAAATATCAAGAATTAAAAAACTTACATTATTACAACGATTTTTTTTTTTGCTGTGTACCATGAAATATACATAAATGTTGTTGTTGTCATTGTTTATGTGAAAGTCAACGCCTTATAGCAACTGCGCCCACAACTTTTTTCATTAATTTAGAAAAACAACTCCCACACGCATTAGCCATGGCGATTAAATTCCGTCTCCGTCTCCTTCTCTCCTCTTTCTCTGTCTCCCTCCCTCGTGCTCCCTGCCATTCTAATAAAGTCAATAAAAATGTTGCCACAACTTTTCAGTCGTTATCAATTTATGCCCCTAAGGGGCGTGGCAGCCTGTGTCCAAAGTATACATAATTTTTTTGGTGGCAAAATTGAATTGATTAATAAAATATGACAAGCGGGTCAAAAGTGACCCCAAGCACAGCCTGGGGTAAAGCTTATGCAATTCATTTAAATTTCTAATGAACTTTCAACATATTTTAGATAACAACATTATATATTTAACTATTCCCAATAGTTTAAAGATTTTTGACAGATTGACTGCATTTTTCATTTAATCAAATTTTGTTCTTGCTTTTCCTTAAATGTATTTTTATAAAACTAAATAATTTAAGAGCAAATAAAATTACCTATAAAATCGTAATTTATGTTTTCAGCTTTGAATGCTTGTCTGCTAATTGAAGTCTTTGAGTTCATTCAATTGTAAAAATAAGATTTTTTTCATTACAAGCTCATTAAAGAAGTGTAGATTGTTTATGGAAGTCATTAAATATTAATTGAAAAAATGTCTACACCACAAAATAGCTTGTCAATATTATTGTATCGCAGTATTGGCGAAAAATAAACTCCATAAAAATTTAAAACACTTAAAAATCATTAAAGAGAAACGTTAAAATAAATTCTACTAATTGAAAAGTGAGAAAATTAAATTGCAAATTTTATATTAAATCTAATTCTTATTAAATTAAATTGAATACCTGGAACTATTTGAACAAAATACTTATTAATAAAAGTATTATCATTATATTTTTGAAAATAGTTTACTTAAAATATTTAAGTTGATTAAACAAAGAATTTTAATTTGGAGTTTTAGAAGAATTTAAATAATTTCTTAGTAAGAGATATTTTACATGCCGAATTTCAAGTGTCTCCGTTTCACAGAAATTTATTTAAATATATGTTAAAATAAGCAAGCTTAACTAATATTTTCTCTGAATAAAATATATTTCACACATAACTGAAATAATAAAACAAACTGTTGCAATGACAGAGCCCAATTATTTTATTTTATTGGCTCTTCTGAAAGTTTGCTATGCATCTTTAACTTAACTTAAACTTAATGCAATTTGAAATACTTAGTTTGTCTCTGATTAGTCGCCACTTCGCTGCATGTAGCCACAGCTGCTGTTGCTGCCACATTCTTCAGCTGCAAGCAACCGCAGGACGCAGATTGATGCATTCTGCATGCTACATGCTGCATATGCATGACGCATGTTGTTAATAGCATTTGCAACTGGCCAAAAGACAAGTTGCTTAAAAAACCATCAAAAAATATGTGACGCTAAGTGCAGCCTGAACGCATTTCAAATGCTTTTTTACTGTGGCTTGAAAAAAGGTAACAGAAAAAAGGGCAACACACTGGAAAAAACTACTGCTAGCCAATAACTATAAAGGGAAAAAGACAAAAAACACAAAGATAACAAGATAAATTCTTTAAATAAAAAGATTTAAATATTTTGTAGAAGATAGCAAAAAAAATACAAATATTATGTGCTGTATTAGCTGCATCAAAATTCTATATTTAACTAAAAAAAGTTTCGCTTGTAAAAAAAACATTATAAATAGTTACAAAACTCTCAAAAATATCAAAATATGTGCTTTGCAGTCCAAATCTTTCTCATATAAAACATTACAGTTCTTTAGTTTTCGACGTATTTTTTAAATAAAGAAGAGAAACAAAATCTATCATTGTTTGTTCCAAATGAAAATGATATTCTCTTTTTCCGACTAGCTTTTATTTCCTGGAATTTATAGCGGAAAATAAATGGTGTGATTTTATGGATCTGAACCAGAGCAAACAAGGTTTAAAAAAAAACCAATGAGTTTTTACAAAAAATGTTTGAATTCTGTGTGTATATAATTTTTTTGTATTTGTTTTGTTCGAAATTATTTTAAATTCCTGGATTCCTTGAGTAGTTGTACTTGATTTTTTATATTTACTATATAGTATGTACATATGTCTGAAATAATAGTAAAGGGATTGTTGAATGTTGACTTTAAGCCTCTTCGCAATATGTGCATAACTTTCGCTTTTCGCTTGAAATGCGAAATGCCAAACAGAATTTTGACCCGAATTCCAGCGCCTTAAAGACACAAACAACAAACTGTGTCGCTGTCTACCTGTGTAGAAGGAGGAGGGAGAAAGAGCGCAACCAGAGGGGATAAATGGGGGAGCATAAGAGTTGTGAGCGTTTGTTAAACAAATATTGGCACTTGCCTCAATAACCCGGTTGCCTTTGCCGCTTTAACTCCCAAAATAGGTCGCAAACTGTAAAGTCGTGAATCCGGATGAGGATTTGGATCCGGAGTACTGGCCTCGCTTAGCTAAGCGTACGATTAACATTTGGCTGGAGCAAATAAAAAGGCAAAATTGAAGCCCAGTAATTGCGCAGCACAGATACACAGCGACTCTCTCTGTACTTGCCGCATGTAGGGGCATAGACTTTGAAATTTTCATGGCATTTAAGAGTCGTTTTAGGGCCGTATGGTGGGCGTGGCACTTGCGCTTGAATTAACAAATTAATGCAAATCGCGCAGGAACAACATGAAAAAGCTGTAGCGGTAGAAGAGGAAGAATAGGCTCTTCACTTGGCCAACATTTAATGAATATTTATTAACTTCTGCTTTTTAGCTTTAGGTTGTTTTTATTTTCAATGCGGCTGCATTTCGAAATCTATTTTCATTTTTCCATGCCAGTCTTTAATTTAATTGCAGTGGAGAAGGAGAAGGAGAACGCAGGACAGCGACAAGGACGACAGCATCCGCTTCCGCTGTGGCACAACATCCGCCAGCAACATCTGCGGCAATCGCATTAGAATGCGCTGCACTTGTCGCCTTGATGGATGAGATGGAGTTCGCCTGCAACCCTATCGGGAGTTGCAGGTTGCAACTAGGGATGGTCACTCTCTATAAATATCGCATTTAATATTATGGCAAATATATCGTAGTATTTTTAATCGGTTTGCAATTTTTCTATTGATTTTTTATCCGTATTCCTTTAGTTTTTGCTTGATATGCATATAATTTTAGATTTTCAATTGCATCACTTAAGCAACAATTATTAAAAATATAATTTATTAATAATAATTCATATTGAATTATCATATTAATCAGTTTTACTTATAATAATGAGAGTAAACAACCTTATTAAATTAATTAAATATTTCAACAGTTAGCAAGATGAGTTTAAAAAGAATAGAAATAGTTTTAGCAATAAGTGCATAATGTTTACATTTTTTAAATAAATATAAAATATAAAACTGAGACAGTTTTTTAATTAACTTAAACTATTTTATACTAAATTCATTTTTTATATCAATTTTTTAAAATTAATTTAGGTATTTTAATAAAAATGCTGAGCATATTAGAATATGACATTTTTTATAGTGATTAGAAATTTAATATTAGATTCCTTTAAAAACTCCTCATTTATTTTATGTTTTTATTTCTTTATTCATTTTAAAACTCTTCATTTATTTTTAAGTGTTTAATGTCATATAATATCTCAAATATATTGAAATAACTTACCTGATTAGATGAAAAAGTTTTTCGAAACATCAAATTAAATTTTAAAATATCTAACATCTTTTGAGCTGAATATCTTTTTATAGTTTACTTAACAATCACTTGCCTGTATATCTGCAATATCTATATGATCATATTGATGGCCATCTCTAGATGGGACCTTATTCCTTGATCATTGCACCTGCATCTGCTGCACAAGGTGGCAAGTTGCCCTCAGCTGCGGCTTAATGCACTCATTTAATTGCATTATGCCGCAGGTACTCACATCACACACAGACTGATGGCAGGTGGCAAGTAGCATGTGGCAAGTTGTGCTCAAGACAACAACAATGCTGCATTAATTTGCATATGAAAAACAGCATAAGGGACATGTTTGTTTTGTTTGTCTCTGCTCCTAGAACACTTTGTTGTCCTTAATGAAGTCAAGAAGCTGCGAATCCGTCGACGCTGTCAGGAAGTCAACATAAACAATGTCTACTGTAGTAGCGCATACTTGTATTTATTATCACAAAAGTGGAAAAGCTATAATTATAAAGATGTTTATGAAATACATACATATTTATGTATAATATGCTTGTGCGTATACTTGATATTCTAGTTCAACTTAATACTAAATTCGAAAGCAACAATAGTTTGCCTCTTGCAACATATCTTCAACCACAATCTCACCACGTTGCAGTTGCACACAACAACTAAATTCGGTTCTCTTTTTCTTTCCTTTGCCCAACCATTCGACACACGCCTTGGCTCCAAAATTACCAATTTTAGTTCGAAATGCATGATGAGCCTGGGCGGCATTATCGTTATTCCGATACAATATAATATAGACGTAGTAAAGCGGTCGTATCTCATGGACATACAGTTTATCAAAGTGACACATGTGACGGAGTTTCTGGTACACTTCCACCGGTGACAGATGCTCGACCTTGTGCAGCAATAATCTCTTAACATTCCTGGACGGAAACACCTTAACGCTCATACTGGCCAGCCTGAAACGTGACGCCAAACTGAGGAATAAAATTAGAAATGTTAAATTATATATTCACAGTCAATTTCTTTGGAGGTATTCACTAACGAATTTGCTCATGAAACCATAGAATTTTTTAATTTACTTAGTATATTTTTATATCTAATCAAAAAAAAAACAGCACATTTTTTTTTTAATATGTTGAGTTCCTTGGGTCTTTAGTATGATTTTAAATCTAGTTTATAGAACCCAAAATAACTACACGTATAATCACAAAAAAAAATCTAAAAACAAGAAAATGTTTTTCTTATCTTATCAAAACAGTTACTTGACTAACTGTCCTAAATAAGTAAAATATTTATATTCCTAGTACTTACATTTCAAGCATGCATTCCATGCTATGGTCAGCGATATACTGCAAATATGCAAATCCCCGACTTTCACCCGAGAAATCAATTTTGAAACGAAGCTTATACACATCTCCGAGCATGTGGGCCACCTGCATAATTTGGTCTACTGTGTATTCCCTTTGTATGCCATTGAGATAAAGCTGTAAAGTAACTCGATTATTTTTGAATTTTTTGGTGTACTGTATTTAATTAATATTACCTCACCAGCGCCCAAATCTAGTTCTTTTTGCCGCTCTGATGACACTGGTGAGCGTGTAGTTACATAAATCGTGCCATTCTGACGACTTTTTCGATATTTACACTCCAAACTAGCATCCATTTTCAAATTGTTTAACTAAGTTGAAAACGCGTGCGCAGAGCTTCCAATGTGCCCAGTGTTGAGAATCAACCAAATAGGCAGAGTTGCCAGAAATATCAATCAGACAGACTTGCCGGCAGTTGAAGTGGCAACTCTTTTGAAAAAATACTAACTTGACAGTTTAGCAATGTTGCCAATTTAGATATTAATTAGCTAATTCAACTAGTTTAAGTTTGATTGCCAGGAAAATTGTAAAATATTATTTGTTTGCAAAAATGTGAGAATCAGTGAGTAAATCATATAGAAAATTAACAAATTAATGGAAATTATGAAATTAAATATATAGTGTGTTGTGCTAATTCAATTGACTATTTTCTAAGCCATAGTCATATATTTTTCGAACACTACGGTTTATCCATTTATTTTACTTGACTTTTAATGCAATTACAACGAAAATATGTCAAATAACTGTCACTTGCAGTTGCTGTTCTTTGTTTGTTTTGTCCAAGTACATGTCAAGTCATGGCTAGATTTTGTTTTCTTGTTGGACAGGTCGTGCGTGCTTTTTTCTAGCTCATGTACATATTTGAACAATATAAATTTATGCAAGCCGCACACAACTTTAGAGCTGGCAGCAACCGCAGACCGCAGCACCTACACTTCGCATCTAATGTTGTTGCTATTGCCGTTGTTGTTGTTGTGGTTAAGCCACCCAGTGGCAGCAGGCTTAGAGACTGAAGACTGAAAAACCCAACCTGATGCACTCAAGTGGCAGCTGCCTCTGCCTCTGTTGTTGCTGCTGCTGCCGCCGCTGCGGCTGCTTCATTTTCCTAATTTATACGCGCGCAATGCTAATGAAAATTTGCGTGGCAAGGCAAACCGCATGCTTTGTTGCCGTTGCCGGTAGTGTGGCATTCTCTCTCAATTTTCCCCGCTCTTCCTCTCATCGTTTACTAGTGATGCCAATTTTTAAAAAGTATATAGCGGTTTTGATGGTTTACAGCTCGAAAATAATGTTATAACGAAACAATCTTAAAATTATAAAAAAAATGCAGTTATTGACTAAATAGTTGATAAATTGTGTAAAGTTATTATGTATGCTGAATTAATAAATAAATCATACAAAATATTAACAACTCTTAAATATATTTATAAAATATACTCTCCAAAATGATTAAATTAAATTGTGTGGCCAATATATTTATAGCAGGTAATTTCTGTCACTAGCACTACAAAAATATTTTCTAAAGCAAGCTAAGCTTCTTCGACCGTAGGAACCTAACTACAATGTTGAATTCCACTCCAAGTTGCCTTAAGAATTATGTCAAATCCCTATATGATTGGATCTTTAAAATGCAAACTGTAGAGTTATCATAAAAATTAAAATACCACGGCTTAAAAACAAAATCTATATTTAATATTCGAAAAATTTATTAAAGTGAATATTTTTCCGATACATTTTTGGTAACACTTATACCAAAATGTTATTCTGTCACTAGTGATGAACTAAATTACCAGTAAGAATTTTTTTTTTTTTTATTAATAGGAAAAAAAGAAAAACATTTAAATTAAGTCAGAATTTCAACATCGCAGTTCATAATGGTTTTTTTTTTTTAATATGTTTAATATTTGTTATAATAATATTTAACTACATACCAAAAAAAAGTCATATTTAATGGTAAAAAGCTGTTTTAGCAACACATTGTCTTACCACTCTTGTTCTTATTCTAAATGACGTGGCGTTGGGACTGGCACTTCAAGGTGCACGTCGTCGTATACTCCACGCTCCACTTGAGACCCGCGGAGCCTAGAGCCTGGAGCTGCGGCAGCGGTTGCGAAAGTTCTGAGCGGTCGTAAAATGCATAGAGACATCCCGCCGGCATCATAATCCTCTTCATGGTCTCCCGTAGCGTTTCATTGTCCTTCGCGTTTCAGTTAAAGGCAAAACAATTAGGATCTAAGGTTCCATATAACAAGGTAGGCTGTACTATCGCATTTGACTTTCATATATTCCCTTGGTAACAATTACTACTTAAATTTATATATTCTCTGTATAATATTTCAAAAAAAAAAAAAAAAAATAAAATAATTAATTGAAATGGAAGATCCTTGCGAAAAACGGTTGGATAGTCACTTTAAGCAACAGCTTACCGAGTTTGATAGCTCATTTAAGAAGATCGCCTGTAAATCGGACCAGATCATCATTAGCTATTGGATGCATATTTTTGAAAAAGCTCCCAAAGAACAAAAATTGTCAAGAAACTGTCTAACTTTGTTAATGCACGGACATTTAAATGAATTTGGTTACCTACAATATCCATTTACTGATTTGCGGAATTGTAGCAAGGATCTGAATAAGGTCTTGAATGCCTATAAGGGATTGCCCCATTTAAGACGGGTGAATGTGCCTCATATGGAATATCTTTTTGGAAGTGACACTACTACATCACTGCCGACAGCTCAATCTCCGGATAAACATGAGAAAACGTCGAATCCATCCATAAATAAACAGGAATCTTCCTTGTCTATTGTGATACCTGCGAAAAAGACATCCACTTACACAGTAATGACTAAGATTCCACAGAAGAAATACAGCAATCAACTGAGTCTCTCAAATCAATCCTCAAGTGATGCAAACTCTTCATTGACTTATTTTGTACCTTCAAGGAAAACATCAACATATACAGATCTGCCGAAGCTTGTCGAGAAGGAGAGCAAACCTTTAAAATCGAGTTGTACAATGTTGACGAAGATTCCACAGAAGATAAACAGCAGTCAACTAAGTCTTTCAAATCTATCCCCAAGTAAGACAAATTTTTCATTGACTTATCCGAAGAAAACATCAACGTATACAATTCTGCCGAAGCTTGCCGAGAAGGAGAATTGTTCTCCAGAATCCCAAACTATTTTGAGCAGCTACAGAAATAAGGAAAATAATGAGATGAAGTTCTCGGAAGCGGAAAGTTCAACTTTCGATTGTGTTTGTTGTAAGCATTTGACGAAAACTTCCACAGACAATGACAAATATTATGATGAAGATGATATCATTAACGTTTCTAATGAAAATGACAGTAGCAAACCAACAACTAGTAGATCCGACGACTCTTCAGAATCTACAGAAAGCAAGGATTCTTTTGGCAGGGAAAATTCCTTCATTGCTACACTGTCAATTATTTTCGAATCGTTGGAAGATTCAGACTTAAGCAGTTCTGAAAGTGACACAAAGATAAAGATTCCAGAGCGAAATGAAAGCGGTGGGGAGAAGATTTCTCAGCTCAAAAAAAGGCCAAAAGGATCTAAAGGTTTGCTAATCGGCGTATATTCTGCAGTGTGTCGATCTGGACGATTACGGGGCTTATTCTCCCTTCAGCTTTACTTATTCATTGATCTGCTCAATGTGAAGCAGAGTTGGTCATACTATCGACGCAGTGTTTGTAGAAACTACGCCACCCAGCAACTACTGCAAATGCTATTAAAACATAACATGGCCAATAAAAAGTGGCGATACATTTTGCTCCGTTTTCGCTTCCTCTATACAAAGTGCGTGCGAAGTGTTTTTGCTTATGCGGATATCCGTGATCTCAATCTTAGGCAGCTGCGATTGGTGCTGGAAGGAATGGAGACCGAATATTGTCGTATGACCAAAATTATTTGCTACGAATTTTACAAATTTCATAAACGAATTAAATCAAATGTCTGACTGCACCTGTAATAATATTTATGCTTCAGCTGCGCAGTAATTAATTCAAATAAAGTTACCACCAGTTAAAAAAAAGAATGCGAAGAAAATCAACAGTCTCTACTAATTTTTAATTATGCAACGCTTGTCCAATGCAGCCCACGAAACAATAACAAAGGCCAGCAACAACGACAATAACAATTAATGAAGGGAGTAATAATAAAAATGGCTGCCAGCTGCGTGTTGTGCCGCCATTTTGCAAGCAGCTGAAATTAGCAGCATAAAAAGTGAAGGAAATAACACAAAATAAAAGAGTAAAGTTAAAAAAAAAACAAAACATAAAAGGAAACGAAACGAAATTGTCGCCATGAGCACTTGTTGTTGTTGTTGTTGCTGTTGCTGTTGCTGTTGTAGCTGCAATTGCAATTGTGGGCGACTGTGGGCTGTGGGCGTGGTCAAGCGGCAATTGCAAATGGTCAATGAACTTGCCACAAAATTCAAACAACTGCCGCAAAGTTGCACAATTATGCTTATGTAAATACAGTGCAGCCTCCTAATTAAAATCTTTTGTTTTTATAATCAACTATGTTGGTAACACTAAAACTGTTTCTGAAAAAAATTAAACACTAAATAGTGAGAGAATTTTAATATAAATAGACATAAATGTTGTGCAGAAAGTGTTTTGATAAAATTGCACATATTTATTTTATTTATTTATTTTGGAATATAATTATTGTAATTTGTCAACTGTATGCCAAGAGATTGTTTGGACTTTTTAAAAGATAAACTACCTCATCGTAGAACTTTCATGGGAATATTTGGTATATTAAGCATATTTGGTTTCACTTATCGTGTGTTTACTGTATGCATATATGTAAGTACATGTGCATATGTATTGCAAATGGCTTCATCAGCTTTTGACTATGCAAATTTATGGTCTATATTTAGGCATTTGCACACAACGTTCTCAGCTCCGTCTGCGGTTGCATAAATTAATTATTTATGGCTTGTGAAACATGTTGCTCAACAGTGTCGTATCCTCTTTCGATGCCCCTCCCCCCAGCTAACTGTCTCTGTCTCTGTCTTTATCCAACTCACTATTCCATGCCAGTCAAATTCACTGTTTGTAGTTATAACCGACATCATTATCATCATCATATTGTTTGTTCAGTTTGCGAATTTTGTGACTTGGAACTGTGGCAACGCCTTCAGTCGTCACCTCTCTGTGTTTATCTAATAGAAATGATCACAAAATATGGTCTTCTTTTCAGCTTTTTTGTCTGTTCCCATTACTATTTTGTGCACGCGCACATAATTATAATTTTTACAACGTCTAAATAAACGCAAATATCTTATGCATAAAGGCAACCGACGAGCAGGAATTGCCATAGCTATCGGAATCGGTACGGGGAGGGGCCTCAAGAGACGGCATCAGACTTCAGTCTGTAATGAATGACTGTCCAAAGAAGGTAACCGATAAAAAAAACCACATATATTCACTGCAAATTCTTACAGAAAGTGTATAAGATACCATGATTTCCTTGCCTAATTAAACAATTTATTTAAAAAGGTTTTTAATAAATATTAACGCTTGGTATAATTCAAATTTCTTAACACTCTCAGAGATTAGCATAAAAATGTTAACATAAATGTACTTAAAATCAAAATAAAATTTAAAAAAAACATACAAGGTAAATTTGAAATGTAAGAAACAATTTAATTTGTATTTTCCAAGCATTTTTAAATTGGGTTTTATTTAATGTATATTTTTTACATTCTACGTAGACGTCTAACAGTTAAATAAAGTGAGAATGTATGGAATAATATGATAAACAAAAATGATTTAATAAAATACTAATTTATTTACAAACTTTTATTATTCAATGTCAATATATATGTATTTATATTTATATCAATTAACTTAACGGATGAAATAAAATATTTTTGATAGGAAAAATAATTTTTGTTTTAAAACTTTAATTATTTGCTTTATATTTATATTTGTATATTTTATATTAGTATTTGTTAGAGTATTTCAATATTCGCATCTGCCCATCATTCTATTCTTTATATGTGTTTTGTTTTTTGACTTGCTGATTCTTAAATTGAACAATTTGAAACAGCATTACAATATAATTTATTCGCTTTATTGCGCTCAGAGACATATTAATGACTCTCTCACGCTCTCCCAACTGACGTCAGCTGTGACAGAAGGCGAAGGCTATAAATATGATTGACATTGTCGGTCAGTTTGTCAATTAAATTTTGGATATCATACGGAACACAGTGCGTTTAAAAGAGGACAATCAATAGGAAAAATGTTGCTTAAAGTGTTGCTGGTGAGTATGTGTGTATGTGAGAGTGTGTGGCAACAACTAATCTATATCTCTGTGTGTAAATATGTGGGGATTTCTTTGTGTCCTTAATCATATCCTTATCTTTGCCAGCTCACAATCACAGTCTGGTTATCGTTGCTTTGTGCTGGAAACATGGCCAAACCTCATTTGTTAGCCACAACGCCTGTGGGCTATGCAACACCCGGTGGCACCTGGCTAACAGCTGCCACAGCGCCGGTGGCAACTCTGGGAGCTGCCTATTATCCGGCGTATGCGTCGTATACGTATACACCGATTTATTATGGCTCATACGCCACGTATCCCTACTACACATATCTAAGACGCTGAATGATGATTTGGATTCGGTTCGAATTCGAATTCGAATTCGCCTGTTGCTCATCCTACTCCAAATTTACAACATATTGTGTATAAATTGATTTAATTTAAACGCGCTGCGTGTGAAAATCTCATATTTTATGGCTGTTACGATTTGTGTACTCGTCTGTAAATAAAAATAATAAATACAAAACACATTTATGAAATCAACTAAACACAACACACGCATATCGAATTAGAAACAAATCAATAAAAAAGTCAAAGGCAGTTGTGTCTATTTGTCTTCTCTACAGTGGCTACAAAATTAAACAATTTCTCTTGCCAAACATAAATTAAATATTTGAACTTGATTACTTATCTCAATATAATTCTTAGAAAAAGTTGAAAGGAAGATGAACAGTGAATTTAACTATATTTTTTAATATATATATATGGTATATATATATTTTTTAGAGATTTTAATGTTCTTTCTAGTTTTAAGAACAAGTTTAAGTAAATGTGTCCATTGAATTTAAGTATTTTAATATAAACATAATTATCAAGTATCTTCATTTTATTTCCTTTTAAAACAAATCATTTCAAAGGGATTTTAATATAATATTTAGGGATTTTAGTTTTATTTCTTACTTTCTTCTGATTCCTAGAACAAGTTGAAAAGGCAAAAAATTATTATTATTATGCAACTAGTCTTAAAAATAAATTGTGATATATATATGTTTTTTTTTTGTCAAAACACTTTTCCAACTGGCTGTATATAGCCGTAGCTGTGTTTGTATCCTGTCTGTATCTGTAAGCCTTGGCAGTGGGATTTTCATTTGGTCCTTTGAAATTTGCTTACATGTGCGCATATTTTCACCTGCACATCTTGTACAAAGATGGCACAGGGAAGTTGCATGGAAAGCAAGACGGGAAGAGGGAAAAGCTAAGGGAGGAGACGACTTACAAGATGTCTTTCGGGCTCTGTCTGTCTGGCTGTCTGTCTGTCTATGTGTCTGTCTGCCATGTGTTTTTCTTGGTAACCCGCTACTGATTTAACCAACGTGTGTAAATCTTTTATTCATGTAATCCATTTGAAAACACGTTTGCACATGATTGTGTTTATTTTCAAACCGAAACTTTTCACTCTGAGAGTCTCTTGTGTGTGTGTGTCTGTTTGATTTGAAATATCTTCAAAATTATATAAAGTGAATACAAATTTTATTTACTCACTTTTTATTGCTTTTGGCCAGGTTTGCCAGACAAACATTTGTTCGCATTTTTCATTTCGCTAAAATATATGTAGTTTTCACTACACTTTTGACTTTGCTTCTAATTTCATTTGATATTTTCATTTTTCCTACTACTTTTTCTCTCTTTACTCTCTTTGTAACTTTAATAACTTTATTTTGATTGTCATGCTCCAGCTGTGTGTGCAAAAAAATAATAAATCAAATATACATCAAGGTATTATTGAAATTAAGAAAAAGTTTCTCGATTACTTTAAAAATAAGTATAAATATGAATTTATTAAAAAGGTTTGCTAAGGCTTTAAATTATAATTGTAATTGGTTTTCTTGCGACGTTGTTTGAGCTTTCAAGGAAGATTAACAAGCTTAACAAATATAAATTACTTTTAAATTAAGAGAGAAACTTTAAAAAAATTGGTTTTATACTTAAAATATGTGTATACAAATTTTAAGACTGGCAGACATATACGAATATTATGTGAAATAAATCAGGCAAATTAAAAAGGGAATTTAAAAATGTGTGGAGAGTAAAGTTGTTTATTTTCCTAGTGTTTTCAAGGGTTTTACTAGAATTAGGAAAAATACCTATTTCTGTAGTAAATATTGTTATGATCACTGAGCATCTCATTTTAGATTTTTCATATAAAATACTTAATTTATTATTTCTTTATAAACCAAGTCTTAACAACAATTTGTATTATATTTTTCTGTTTTGAATTTGAATTATTATTGAGTTATATTTATTTTTTTCGACTGCTGTTGAAGTTAATTTAAACATATAAATAAATAGTCACAAAACAAAGCTTTATTTACCGAATGATATTAATTTCATACAAATCAAAAAGCATATGGATAGCTTTACATTTTCTATAGTAACTTGAAGGACTTTTCCTGGCTTTTATGATATTTATACCCCTCCTCTTTACTGCAGGGTATTTGAGTTAGCGAAGTGCACAAACGCATTACAATGCAGCTTGTTGAAAGTTTGGAGCTTGACGCAGTTTTATTGAATAAAAGGTCATTAAATTTGGACGCTATCTGTTCCGAGAAGTTGTGAAAATGCTGCAGTCACTCCAGTGAATCCCCGGCGGAAGACTTGTGCCACCGCGTCTTTATATTCCGGGCTTTTCTATTTTTTTTCTCTTTCTTTTTTACAAGACTTTTCCGCTTACGTTGCAAAAGTTTTACAACTACTTGGCGTTTACTACCTGAAAGGGGGAGCTGGAGAAGAAGCTGGCGGAGCAAGAGGATTTGTATGAGAACGATGCCAAAGTTATGATAAGCAGCTCCTTCAAATTCTCCTCTGGGCTGCTCTCAACGCTCTCCACGCTCGACAAAGTCAAGCAGAAAACTTGACAGTCGCTGGAGAAGCAGGAAGCGCTGAAAGGAAGCATATTTCATACTCGCTCGCATAAAAAGAAATCCCTTTTTAAATAGAATGTTGAATCGGAATCAGAACTTGCAAAATGCAACATGCAACATGCAGCTTGCAGCAGGTGCAGACTGTCATGGTGGCTGCCCGCAGATGCTTGAGTTGCGATAAGGCCGAAACTCTTCAAACTGCCCGCTGCCACAAATTGTTGCCATGCAAAGTACAGTGAAGCATAAAGCCAGTCAACCAAAGGCAGCCGACCAACCAACTTTCCAGGCAGACATTAACTTAAAGGCTCAGTTCTCGTTGCCAGTTCATTATACCCTACAAAGGGTATTAGCACTATGTCAAGAAATATGTGACAACTTTACAAATATCTATTCTTAATCAGCATGATAAATTGCATCAAAATAAATATTTATACCTGTGTGTATTCCAGAATAATCTCTCATTTTTGAAGCTATCTAAATATATCTAAATGTATGACAGGAAAGTGTGAAAAATTTAATTTTCCAATTCTATGTTGAATCAAAATAGGGGGAAAATATTGATAAATTTGATATTCCGCAAGTAAATCGGTTAATTTTTGACAAAGTTATGACAGTAAAAAATTGGCAACATCTTGTTAAAATTTCTTTTTGATTTTGAAGATATCAAAAACCAACACGCATATTATGTATTTTAAACTGTCTTCGATAATTATCGATAATATTATACTTATTTTATAATTTCCGTCCTTAACATATAGCTGCCATAGGAATGATTTGTGTAAACCTTAAAGTCAACATTAAGATAAAAAAATTGTAATTTTATAGGATAAATAACCCAAACCAACTTCTGACCAAATCTGTATTTGGACATCTATAAGGAAGAAGCAGCCTCAGGCCTCAGCAAGGGTATCAAAGCTTCGGCGTTCAATCCTTCATTCTAATAAAGCTTCAACTAATTTACTGCAGTTGCTTTTCAGTTTTTTTCGAGCATATCAAGAAATCTTTATTTACACGGGATCTCAACAAATGGTCACATATTTGCGCCTTACTTCTTCAGCAGGACAGGTGCAGCCACTGGTGCTGTGTAGGCCAGAGGGGGAGGTGTAGGCAGCGGTGTAGGGTGCGGCGAAGGGTGTGGCGATGGGTGCGGTATAGGCGGCGGTGGCAACTGGAGCGGTGTAGGCGGCGGCAGCGAAGGGTGTGGCGATGGGGGCGGTGTAGGCGGCGGTGTAGGCAGCTGGGAAGGCGGCGCTGTGGGCGACCTGGTGAGCGGAGTAGCTGGAGGCATAGGGTGCCACATAGGCAGCGCTGCCGACGACGGCAGCAGCAGGTGCGGTGTAGGCCAAAGGAGCAGCGGCCAAAATGCCCGGCTTGGCCGAAGCCACAGCCACAACAGCGAAGAAGCAGACGGCGAACTGTGGATAACAAAGGTGAAAGGTTAGCAAAGGGAAGAGGAGGAGGAGCAGGAGGATTACTTCTATTCGGAGAACTGAATTTCAAGTCTTGGCTACTTACGAATTTCATGTTGATTTTGGTTGCTTTGGTTTCTGATTTGTGTGTAGACACTTGAAGCTTGGAGCGTTGTTTGATGTTGAGTTTGGGCCACTTGCGAGCTTTTATACTGTCACAACAATCGCTCCAGCAGACATGACGCATCCCAAGTCCAATTCCAATCCCACTTCCAATTCCAATTCCCATTCCAAGGGCCTAAACTGAAGGCCGCGTTTACAAATGCAGCGAACATCGCCGTTAGCCGTTGACTGACTTGACTTTTGACGCTTTGGCGTCTTGACAGTTGTCGCTTAGTGGCACAGTTTTTTTCTATTTCTTTGTTAATTTTATTTTTTATTATTGCTGTATTGTTGTAGTCGAATGCTTAACGAATTTGGCACGTGCTGCGGCCTTTTTGGTAATTTGATTATGTTTTTGCGCAAAAACTCAATTGAAATGCGGCTTCCCAAGTCGCTTCACAAAAGTCATAAACCAATTATAAAATACAAAAGTTCGAAGTGCATACACACACATACACACCCAAACACCTCTTGTTAAATGAGAGCAATTGCTCCAGGGATGAAAGCTACTTGAGAAAATTAATGGGAAAGTATTGGAAATTGTTAAAGTTCTTAAATTTGAGTAGTATTGCATTTATTTAAGCTACTTATAATAATATATTTCCGTATGATGAGAAAATATTAAAGGCTGTGCTAAATAAATAAACTTTCTATGAAAGTTATTTAATGGAAGTTTTTCCACCATAAAAATTGGATTGTATTACGATAAATTATATAATTGTATCAACAGTAAATGAGGGAAACTTTAAAAGCTGCTATTTAATTAAAATCTGCACTTTTATTTAAAGCTGTAGTTAATTAAAAGCTTTCTGCAAAATTTGATAAAGAGGAGCTTGAGGATTTTTTAAATTAAAATTAAATTTTAAATTTTAAGTTAAAGCTGCTTTAAAATTTTAATTTCTTAATCATAAAAACAATAATATAATAATGACAAGATATCAGGAAATAATCATTTAAAACAACAGTTTAAAACTAACTCTTGACTTACTTAGTTGATATAGTAATGTATTATATATGTCTCAAAGACAATAAGAAATATTTAATGATTTGTCAAAAAACTCAGCTTGTTCCAACTGTGTTAAAACTTAGATAGTTTAAATCAATTTCAATTATTTATTAATAAAATTTAACGATTGTAAATTGATTTTAGTTTAGTAGTCTTTGCAAAAATTAAATTATCTGATATTGTTATTATTATTGACAATTTCTTTTAACAATTGTGAGGAATTGCGATTTCTATTATAATTTTATCATATCATCATATTATCAATCATACATATGAAATATAAAAAATGTTTACTTCAATTACTTACTAAAGCTACCGAAAATTATTTTAAAGCCGTTTGTAAAATATATTATTTTATTTATGATTTTATTAAAATAAGATTTTTCAAAGCAGGAGAATTCATTCCGTTTAAGATGAATCTACTTGAGTTTTACAGCCCTGATTTCAGTAGCTGCACATAGTGATTGGCATTCTTGCAACCCTCTAGGGTTACCTTAGGGTTACCCCCCCCCTCCAGCAGCCACCCCTACTGTCAACCCTCTTCTGTGGATTTCGTGGCACTTTGTCATGAATAATTTGTTGAAACCACTTAAAGGCAGCAGCCGCCGTCAAATGTCGCACGCATTTCTAGACAAATTCAAAACAAAATTTATAATAGACTTGCGCCAAGGATCTGCAAGGAGTGTAGGTGTGTGTGTGCGTGTGTGTGTGTGTGTGTGCGAGTGTCGCTCACGTTTTACGGCACTTGAACGACGCATTAACGCGCTTGCACAGCTGCTGCCACGCCCATTGCGAGTCGCCTTTATTATGGCAATAAACTCAGTTCGCCAGTCTAAAGTGGCGCATATTTTACGCAGCTTTTTCTCCAGTTCACACGGTTTGCACAGCTCCTAACTTGGATACGTCAACCGATTGCACTGTGGAGCCTTTACCGAAAACGGCTGTAACAATTTTTATATATATTTTTATTAGCTGAGAATAACAATAATTTCTATAATTTAGAATTAATTAAATGAACTAAAATTTTAATTTAAAAATAACTGGGGTTTAAATCTAACTCTGCACTGAAACTTTTAAGTTGCGTTGTCATTATAAAAAATAAATTAATAGTTTGAAATGGTAAAAAATGTTTTTAATGAATTTTTAATTTTTTTTTTCATATTACGACATAAAAGTTTTAATGCCCTTTAAATTAATGGGTAATATTTAAAACTACAGAGACCTTCCCCTGACATTCTCCGAAAATTATTGAAATTAATTAAATTAAATTACAATACAATTTTTATAATTTATGGTAATAGTTTAATTTAGAAATGTTTTTAAACCAACGAAAAAGTCTCTATTACTTAGTGCTCATAATTTCATTTTCTTCTCAATTTTAAATAATTATAAAATATTAAAATATTATTAAATTCAAATAATATTCTTAGTGCGAAGATAAAGTTACGATTTATTAAAATCATTGTAAGTTAAAGATTGCTTGAAATTTATTAGCTTTTGTATATGCTGTTTATATAGTATGATTCAGATTTCAGACATATATATATTTATATATATTTATACCATATATATATTTATTATATATTTTATATTTATTATATATATTTACCAACAATTGCAGGCAAACGAGCCATGGTGGATTGACTAGTGGTGTTTCTTCTAAAGGGGAGAGGGGAAGATGGGGGAAGAAAGGAGAGGGAGGGAGTGCTGAAGTCTTTGTGGCAGAAAAACGGAGCGTACCAATTTCTTTGCGCCTTTTTTTGTGCACATTTCTTTTTAATTACTCGTTGCCACTTAGCCATGGCTCAACAGCAGCAACCACACGGTAGAAAGGGGTGTAGAGGAGACGTAGAGGGGGCAGCGAGGGCAGCAACTTCTTTGATATGTTGCCAATGCGAGGGCCACATGAGATTGTGCTGTTGCAATGTTGCATCAAAGCTTTTAGAAGGATTAACCAATATGTGGAATGTCATTCTCCCAACACTTGGAACATGCGTCAAGAATTGACAATGAAAAGGCTGCAACTTTGCAGCTGCCACACAGCAACGCCCACAAATTTATGGCCAGCTGTGAGTCAAGTGACAAAACAAATATGTTGCTGTTGTTGCAGCCCGTTGTTGCTGATGTTGCTGCCGGGTAATTTCAATTGCTGTGCATCATGATTGTGCATTTAGTAGGCGACTGCCACGCCCACTGCAAAGACGCAATCTTCAATGCTGCCACATTTTGCGTATGCACAGGCACAAGACAAACACTTGAGCAGAGCAGGGAAGGGTGGGGGGTATGGGACAGAGAGAGAGAAAGGGGTAAGAGCCAGAGAAAAGGAAGTCAGCGACAACATCATCAACTGTGGCAGCAACAACTGAAATATTCGCACAACTTTGTTGGCTGCCATGTTATAGACACCCACTTACAGCAACCCTTATCTTCACCCTTACTCCAACCATTCTCTCTCTCTCTCTCTCTCTCTCTCTCTCTTACTTGCTCTCTCTCTCCGTTGACTTGTCCGTTGCCTTGCAAAATCGCGTAATTGGCATTTTTAAGCAAAATTCACGCTTCAACACTTTTGGAGTGTGTGTGTAGGTGGGTGTAGATCTGTGTGTGTGTGTGTATATGTGTGTGTGTGTGTGTGTGTGCTAAGATGTGTGTGTTGGTTTGATGTTTGGCATTGTAAATGCCTTGATAAGCGCACACTCGATACTTCTAATTAGTGAGAATTAAGCACTGCATTTTCCACTCTCTTTTCCCCATTTTCCCCCTCTCCACGCCCCACCTCTTCCACCCTTCAACACTCCCGCAGTAGCTCGTCATTTTCCAAGTGTTGAACTCTTTTTTCCAACCATTTATGACATTTGTTAATTAATTTTCCATTGAATTGTTGTGCGGCGAACTGTTTATCCATAAGATTTTAAGCACAGTTGTGAAGCGGGGGGAAAGGGAACTAGCTGTGGTTATCATAGAAAGAGAGAATGCATAAAAGAGCAAGAGAGAGGGAGCGAGTTGTTTATTATGCATGCATTATAAGCATGTGGAGCACAAAGTTAATCAAGCTGAGAGCAAGTGGAAATTATGAAATAATAAGCATATAACTGCAGATAATGTAACATGAGAAATAATGAGTTTTCTCTTATCTTTAATATTAACAATATTAATTAACCACTCGACCTTTTTTTTTGAAAAAATACTACTTAATATATAAAACCTTTACAGTTTTTAAAACTTTCCAAACAGCTGAGTAAACTAAAAAAACTGTTTAAGTTTTTTTTAAATAATATTTGAAGTTGATATATTATTTTTAAATGTGATTAAGGAAACTAATACTATCAGTAGATAGATATATCAACCGATTATATATTTGTTAATCATGAAATTCCCAATTGTAAGTAGATCCTAAAATAATAAAGAGACTTTTATATTTCGCATAAAAATCTATTAAGTTTGAGAAAAGTTAAAAAAGTTGGAATATTTTGAATAAGTCTCAAATACTGAAGTGTGGAAAAGTAGAAAATGTTGATCAACATATAAAATATTTAAAGGTACTAAAATTTTAATGCAGAATAAATTTAGAAGAATAATATTTTCAATAAAAATCGATTTAGTTTTGGCATAGTTATGAAAGAACACTGTTGGGAAAAATAATAAACTCCATTTGATTTTCAGTTTTTTTTTGAGCATATCAAGAAATCTTTATTTACACGGGATCTCAACAAATGGTCACATATTTGCGCCTTACTTCTTCAGCAGGACAGGTGCAGCCACTGGTGCTGTGTAGGCCAGAGGGGGAGGTGTAGGCAGCGGTGTAGGGTGCGGCGAAGGGTGTGGCGATGGGTGCGGTGTAGGCGGCGGTGGCAACTGGAGCGGTGTAGGCGGCGGCAGCGAAGGGTGTGGCGATGGGGGGCGGTGTAGGCGGCGGTGTAGGCAGCTGGGAAGGCGGCGCTGTGGGCGACCTGGTGAGCGGAGTAGCTGGAGGCATAGGGTGCCACATAGGCAGCGCTGCCGACGACGGCAGCAGCAGGTGCGGTGTAGGCCAAAGGAGCAGCGGCCAAAATGCCCGGCTTGGCCGAAGCCACAGCCACAACAGCGAAGAAGCAGACGGCGAACTGTGGATAACAAAGGTGAAAGGTTAGCAAAGGGAAGAGGAGGAGAAGCAGGAGGATTACTTCTATAGAACTGGAACTGAAACTGAACTTCAAGTCTTGGCTACTTACGAATTTCATGTTGATTTTGGTTGCTTTGGTTTCTGATTTGTGTGTAGACACTTGAAGCTTGGAGCGTTGTTTGATGTTGAGTTTGGGCCACTTGCGAGCTTTTATACTGTCACAACAATCGCTGCAGCAGACATGACGCATCCCAAGTCCAATTCCAATCCCACTTCCAATTCCAATTCCCATTCCAAGGGCCTAAACTGAAGGCCGCGTTTACAAATGCAGCGAACATCGCCGTTAGCCGTTGACTGACTTGACTTTTGACGCTGTTTCGATAGGAAATCCAAACTTAATTCCTCTTTGACAAAATTACATTTTACAATAATTAAGTAATGCAGTAAAATAACGGCAATTAATAGCAGTTAACCAAATGTAATTTAAAATTAACTTACAGAACTGAAAAAAAAAAAACAATTTAAATCGTAGCTTCTATATATTGTTGATAAAACTATTTATAAAAATGACGCTTTAATTAAATGATATGATATAAATCGTTAAAATATATTAGGTAAATGAAATGAGTAATGAAAACCGTTCATACTAAAATTATATATTTATTGCAGCTTTTTCTTTCAATTTTCTGCATGAAATAGAATCGTTAGAAAATAAATTGATTGCATAAATATTATAATGTTTACTCATATTTTTATAAGTAAATATAATAAGTAAGCTATTATGTCATTGCTAAAATTAATATTCAAATCAAATAATTAATACAAATCGCTTTAGAATTAAAAAGAATGACGGATTTTTCGCATTCTTTAGAAACTAGCTGGAAACTTAAAAAAAAAACACACTTTCTAAATGGTATTGAACTGTACAAGAATTGAATAAAACGGACCAAATTCTAAACTTTAAGTTCACATAAATAAAATAATTATTTTCGTAATGCATCAGTACAGAAATAATAATAATTTTGTGAAAACTTGTCGCATTCTTGTGAAATCCGTGGGTCACATTTCTAAATAAAATTAATACGAAATTACAATTCCATTGGCTTGACACTTTATCGTGTTAATCAGAGGTTTAATGAGCTACCGTAATACCATCAATATCCAATACCGCGACAACAGAAATTCCAATAAAACTGCAGCTCAAGGTCATGGACAAACGCACAGAAATACACAGAAATCGAGGCAAAAGTAACGGACGCCAGGCACGCACTTGGCTAAGACATTAAGTTTAAGCCGGGCCAGCTGTGTTTTCTGGCCAAGAATTGCGCATGCGCAACATGGACAACATTGTCTCCGTCTCCGTCTTTGTCTCTATCTCCGTCGTCTTTGTTGTTGTCTCTGTCGTCAGTCGCCAGTCGTTGACTTGGCAACCGTCGCGCACGTGATCCGCATGTCAAAGCCGAATTTAGAGGGCTAAGACAAAAAGTAAAATAGCAAAAAAAAGTGCAAGTCTTAAGCATAGCTATAAAAGCAGAAGCTGGCCAACAATTTGACATCACAAATCAACTGCTCATTCACCAGCTGACAACTGCAAATCGCAACCAACAAACCAACAATCAAAATGTTCAAATTCGTAAGTAGACCAGGAATTAAACAAACCTTCAGTTTCAGTTTCCATTCCCGAATATTCCCTAATCGTCGGGGGAATTTGCATGGGAAAAGTCGAGGAATTGTTTGGAAGTCTCTAACTTTTCTCAATTTCACAGTTCGCTGTCTGCTTCTTCGCTGTTGTGGCTGTGGCTTCGGCCAAGCCGGGCATTTTGGCCGCTGCTCCTTTGGCCTACACCGCACCTGCTGCTGCCGTCGTCGGCAGCGCTGCCTATGTGGCACCGTATGCCTCCAGCTACTCCGCTCACCAGGTCGCCCACAGCGCCGCCTTCCCAGCTGCCTACACCGCCGCCTACACCGCCCCCATCGCCACACCCTTCGCTGCCGCCGCCTACACCGCACCCTTCGCCGCTCCCTACACCGCTGCCTATACCTCCCCCATTGCCGCTGCCTATCCCCGCTATGCTGCCGCCGCTCCTCTGGCCTACACAGCACCCATTGCCGCCCCCTATGTGGCACGCCCCTATGCCGCCGCCCCTCTGCTGCTGAAGAAGTAAGAAGTCCATCCAAATAGTGCGCCATGTTTTAGCCACATGGTTAAATGGTTAAGCATCTATTGCCAACTTTTGCTGCTTGTGATTTTGTTAACAGAATAAAATAAAAGTCTAAGTTTCAATCAACATATTCGAAGGTCTTTTTTATTTCATTTAATTACAGTAAAAACACAGTACGAAAATAAACAAGCAATAATTTTCCAGCGGAATTGTTAATGAGCGTAATTTATATAAACAACCATAAATATTTTCAACGAAATTATAGCAATGAAATTTTAATGTTCCTTTAATTTAATTACAGTAAATATATACAAAAAAAATTAAGTGCGACTGATTTTTGTAAGCAACAACATTAAAATTATTAAAATATTTAAAGCAAATTTAAATACAAAAAATATGAACACGATTCATATAATCAACTTTAAAATTTACTTTTATATAAAATATATCATAATATTTGTAACCGCAACTTTTATAAAACACTTTAAATAATTTAACGGATATTATTTAGGCATCCAATTCAATGAGAGGAATATTTAGTAAAAATAAATTTAAATAATTTTATTGAAAGTATAGCACTCGATATATGTTTTCTGTGTATACGTAGACTTCTGTTATATTGAGGTTTGACTGTCATTTGGCCTTGCTTGACATGCGCGGCGTTTTGTCCACTCAAATATTTCAGTGGCTTCATTAGCGTCTTTTAAAGCATTTCAACTAGATTCCAAGTCGAGCCAATTGACGCTCTGCATATCAATTAAGTGTTGACACGTCTAGACACAAGTATCTGAGCTATCTGCGGCTCTATAATATATTATACAAATGTATCTGTTGGCCATTATTGTCGCACAGTCCACGGAACTGTCAGATATAAGATACTCTCTGCAGGAGACGTCCTCAAAATAAGTGTTTACTTTGTAGATATACTGAAATTTCTGTTGAATTAAGAGATTTGTCTTTATTTTATTATTTATTTAAATAAGACTTAATAAATATGTTCTCTAATACTATATAATTAGATATTTTATAACAGAAACCTTATGCGTAATAATGAATTTAAAAAAATTAAATTTAACTTATTATCACTAAAAATTAATATAACAATAATTTTGTAGTTTAATGGTATTAAGAGCTTAGGCTAATTTATTAATCCTTTCTTCTTAGATATTAATATTAATAATTACAACATTTCCAACATAACGGCATTTATACTTGGGGAGATAATTTTAGTCAAAAAACACTTAAAAAAATTAAAACAATTCTTTTTAACGACTTGCTTAAGTAACTTGTCGATTGACTGAACTTTGCACAATTTCCTGCTCATAAAAGTGAAGTGAAATCAATGTGAATGTATGGAAATTTCTATATGTGTAGACAACTGAATGATTAAAGCCGCAAACAGGCAGAACAGGCCACTAAACCAACTATCCTTTCAAAAGGCAGTAAATTAAAATTGACACTTGCTGTTGTTGTTCCCATTACAATAGATGTTGTTGTTGCCAGTGTTGCTACTGTTGTTGCTGTTGTTGTTATCGCTAATGAGGCCTGAAATCGGAATACATCAACAGCACCGACAGCCAACTACGAATAATGATTTAATGTTTAACGAGAGATCTTTCTAAGTAGCTCAAGTTGCCTTATCATCGAATATGGGCGACGCTCCTGTTGAGGGTTAGTCCGAAGGGAGGGAGAGGGGAATTGAAAACTTTTTGGGCAATTATCATTTGGTCTGAACCTGAACCTCAACCTCAAACACAACTTCAACTTCAGTAACCAGCTCAGCTCAGAAGTTTTTGACTTTATTGTTGACTTTGTTAAATGTGGCTAAATGGGCGTAAATGACCAGCAACAACAACACACAATAGCAACAGGCTAACATGTGTGTGTGGGTCTGTCAAGGGTTCAAAAGTTGGCATCATGCGTGTGGCACGAAATACGCAAATTTTTGTGGAGCAACCGAAACCAGGCAAAAAACCCCAAGCAGATGTTGCTGTGGGGTTTAAGGAAGGAATTGAAGAGGGAGTAAAGCAGCCAGAATTCATTATAAAAACTGACAGCGCGTAAGCAACTTCTTGCGGTTGCTTTGAAGAGCAGCTAAATGAAAGACGCATTGAAATTGTAAACATGAGCAGCAGCAGCAACAGCAACAACAGCAGCAGTAGCAGCAGCAACAGGATGAATAAGAAGCAGAGGAAGACAGTCGTTGTATACGTTATCCGCATCCGTTGGAATTATGTGGCATTGTCTAAAAATGAGTTTTCGTTGCTTGTTGCTATTTTTACGTTTCATCGAACAAAAGCAAAGTAACTTGCAGGAACAGCAGCAACAGCAGCACCAGCAACATAACATAAAGCATTAAGCGCACACGGCACGAAGAAGCAGCAGTTGAACAAGTCGGTGTGGCATGAGGCATGAGTCATGAGGCAAGAGGCAACATAGTCTGGTTGTGTGGCAGCTTAACGAATCAGCGCATTGCCAAAACCCTCCAACAGCAACCATTCACAACTGCAACATACGCCCCAACCGAGCATAATACCTTCTCCCACCTGTACATATGTATGTGTGTGCATTTGTGTGCGTGTGTATATGTGTGTTATCACTGCAAAGGTGTGAGCAGTGTTGCAGGCGACAAATGTGTCAAGTGCAATATGTTAAGAATTATATTATATTAGATATATTATTACATTAGATTATTGTTTTTATTGAACTTGACATTTTCTTAAGAATAAGTTTTTATGTTAAAATAAAAACTAATTATAATTATCATTTTACAATGTTTGAATAAATAAAATATATATATTTTTATTATTTCCTCTTTGTCTTCATTTTATTAACAATCTGTTTTATTTTGACAATAAGTAAATTTTATAAATATATATATAAATCTTAAGCTGTGCCAAATTGTTTTCTTAAAATCTTTTAATCCCTAGAAATCATAATACCCATAATAAAAAACTGTTGCTTATATAACAACAATTTTATCAAATTCGGTATATTAAATATATTATTTTGGCTATAACAGTCGAAGTTAATTTGCAAATTTTTGATTTTTAGATATAGATAAAGGCTTTAGTTTGTGGAGTGGGACAATTTATCAATGTTTTTGGTTATAGAATGTAAGTTGAATATATAAGTTTGGCTATAACAGTCGAAGTTAGTCTGCAGACATTTGAATTTACATATTTTTGACATGTAGTCTAAATATTATTTCCACATTATATGGAGTTTCAATAACGATTTGGTTTAATATATAGTATATTCTAAGACTCTTTTTACTTTCAAACTGGTTATTTACCCTTTCAGCTTTTGTCGTTTTTGTCGCCTGTCCAATCATAAGACCCATAAAGAAATGCAACTGCAAGGCGCTCAGCACTGTGCCAACCCCCCCCCCCGTCCCCCCGTCAAGCCTCTTTGCCCCCCCCTTGTCAGTCGCATTAAGCAAAGCACGCGGTATGTTGGCTCAAAATGAAGTGCTGACAACGTGATGTTGTTGTTGTTGCTGCTGTTGCCGGTGGCACGTCAGATGGTGCGAATGGCGTAAGTATTGCCCATGCCTGCTAGCAGCTAAGCGTCTTATGGTCTTAGTGCCAGACCACACACACACACACACTCACACAAAGGAAACACAAAAGAATGCGAAATGTCTTTGTGTAGAGGAAATGTCTGTGTGATTGGTGCGTTGCACTGTGGGACATAATTGCGTAAATTGATGGCAAAAATAATTTCATAAAAAGTGAAAAGTATATTTCCTTTAATAAAAATATTTTTATTTTTATTTTATATATAGCATATATAAAATTTATATTTTCAAAATTCAATGCGAAGAAAATGTCTTGCAAATTTGACTAACAAACCTGAACCACCCTGTCTTCCTATCATGTTATACAGTGTAAGCGATAAATTCAAAAGTTTTCTATTAAATGCTTTTTAAATTCTTAATATTTATAGTTTTTACCGGAAAAACAAAATGGATTTACTGCTTAAATCTTACAAAGAATGTATGCAGACAAAACTGAATCGCCCTGTTGTAGAAATTACTAATGTGAGGTTTCGATCAACCGCTTTTTGAATTGATGAAGTAAATTTATTGGCTCCAAAGATATGATTTTTGTAACTAAAATGAGAGATTGTTCCACTGTGCTTTGCTGGTGGTGCAGTAGCTGCTCCAAGCGGTGGTTCAGTTGGTTGCGGTGGTTGCGGTGTCTTTGGCTGGCTGTTTAATTTACGCGCTGCTATTATTTTAATCTTTTGCGCTACAACAGCGTGAAATGACTTTCACCTGGCCTTTTGGTTTGGGCCAAGTCTACAGTCTAAAGTCTTGGTCTCCTTCTCCAAGTCTCCATCTCCAATTCAGCGTCATCCTCTTAAGCATTTTGTTGTTGTCTTGTCGTGCCAAGACACAAAAGCATTTAGCACAATATTTCTGCCAAGGTAAGTTGCTGACAGTTGGAAGTTGGCAGGTGGCAGGAAGCTGTTGCCTTTGTCTTTGTCAGTTGGCCTTAAGTCATAAGGCGACCACTGACTTTTCCAGAATTTATATATACATATACGAGTATATATATTCGTTTGGACTTCTGTGAAACAGCCAAAAGCGACTTCATATTTAGTATAACAGACAGCGGCGCAAAATAAATTAGCAGCAATTTCAAAACCTAACAAAGTTTATATGGAATAAACCAAACTATAAATGAAATTTTAACTATGCAAAAAACGCAACCTTACCACATATATGTTATCTCATCTTTAAGACAATGTTCTGCTGAAAATAGCGAATTAAAATATTAATAATGTTATTGGCTTGCAGCTGATCTGAAATTCAGGTGCAGAATAAGCGAGATACATCGTATTATATATCATCACCTGCTTGGAGAATTGAAGATTGGAGGGAAATAGTCAAGCAATTTGTTGTCCAAGAAAAAAGCAGGTCTATCACCCAGATTCACAGGAACAAAAGGAGCAGCACTTGCAGGAGAAGTAGATGGAATCACCACGGAAAACAACAAAAGAGCGAGTAGGAAAGAAAGCAGAAGAAGAGCTTGGACCAGCACACTGAACCAATAAGTTCTAAAGTCAAGGTTTTGGTCTCAGAACTCAGAGCATCGTAATATTTAGATAGATAAAGAAAAATTCATTAACATATAAAAATAAAACAAATACATATTTTCCTTAAAATTTGATTTTAATTCTTAATTTAATTTGATTTAATTTTTACGTTAATATGCGTAATATTATTTATTTGGCCATAATTTATTTTTTAATGTAGCATATTATAACCCATCTATAATATATAGTTTTCTTCCCAGCGCTACAAGAATTATTATAACTTAGCAAATTCTAAGTAATATTAAGTGAATCCTATTCACTCTATAGATAAAAATATATATTATACACTAGTTAGGCATTGGTTTTATGGTGTGGGACAATTTAGAAAGAAAATGTGTAAGATGAATGCTTTTGATTATAGAATATGGTATTTTTTTCAGTGCAAGCAATCTAATGCCTCAAATCATTTTTATTTCTTGTCTGCTGCTTAAGAAATTGCAGCTCGTCCTGTGACTCGTTCTGCAGCTCGTCCTGCTGCTTGTTCTATCTTTACTCGCTCTTTCTGTGAGCGTTTTTACTGCACAGCACTCAAAGCGCTTAAGCTGATGCTCAGCGCAACGAGCGCGTTTCTTTCTCCCTCTCTGCTTCCCTTATAAGCATGCCTTGCAGTCCCTAATTCTTGCTTATTTTCTTTTTGCACTCTGCTGCGAGTAACATTACAATATTTTCAAAGATTTACTGACCCATGTTATGCAGCTGTAACTGGGCAAAGTGTAAAGTGCAAAGCGCTGTAAAAATATTACGTATACGCAGCGAGTCGAGCAGCTGGAAACAAAAGTCGATTCATTTTCGGCGCTAAAGTCAGCATTTGTTTGGATTTAACAAAAGGTGTGCACACACAGCGAATATCTGCAACAAATAACTTGGAAATAATTCAAAATTTTTTTATATATATACTAGATATTTGTAGAATGTTGCATGACTTTGGACGTGTTCAATTGCGTTAATCAAGTGCAAATAAACTCAACCGTAGCTGTCTTAAAATGCATGCGATTTGTTACAAAAAGAAAGGAAGAAAGGAAGAAATAACTATCTCTGATGTTCAACTGGAAACTGTGCTGCCTAAGACCTAAAATAAATAGAATTTTTAAGTAAATTGAAGCTGAAAAACTTATGTGCGGCAAGTGCGAGGCAGTCCACACTTTTGTACTAACTTGGCTAACATAACTCACGAGCCACGAGCCAAGCAAGTTGTAGAAAAAGCCGCACACACAGTGGCTTTTTGGTGGCACTTTCCACACCGCACACCGAGCGGCAACAAATGGTGCACATTACCAAGAAATGTACCCCAAAGCTACTTACGAAACCAGCTGGCGTGGCAAGGACTCACATATTTTATTATCAGCGCACAAAAAGGGTGTGTGTGTGTGTGCGTGTGTGTGTGTGTAGAACGTGTGCACACTGTCCTCCGTCTGCTTGTCCGTGCAACAAGGCGCAAAACTTAAGCGGCGAAGACAAATTTTTATTGCCCCAAGCCCAAGTCGATTTCGATTATTGACTGCAAGCAAACTGTTGCACAAAGAGAAAGAGCGAGAGAGAGAGAGAGAGAGAGAGATAGGATGAGAGTGTTGGCTAGTGAAGCAGCTCCTTAAGTCAAGTCAGGCAGACAGCCAAGTGCCTTTGGCTTCGACTTCCACTTCCACTTCGACTTCCACTTCCACTGCGGCTTTGCCTGTCGCCTTCGCTCATTTGAGTCACATTTTATTATTTTCGTGCATTTATCGTATGCTCGTTGGCATTTTATTTTATTAGCGCGACATCTCAATTGATAGACCTTTGTGGCCGGCTGCATTGGCTTTAAATATTTCATTTTGTAACTATAACAGACGTCCTGTTTAAAATACTTACTTACTTAAAATACAAACTTACATAACTTTGTCAAAACCCATCCGATTTTCATGCGGAATATCAATTTGTTCATATTTTATCCCCAAATTTAATTCTGCATCAACATTTGAGTCACTGAAAAAATTAATTTTTTGGTCATAACTGTTCCCATTTTTACTAAACTTTCCATACTTTAAGTTGAATTTTAAAATGTCGAAAATTAAATATATTCAACGATTTTTCACGCCAAATTACAGTATAAGAACAAGGAACCAGGTGTTTCCCAACTTTAAGGTATATTTGTGTATTTTTGCAATATCTATGACTTTAATTAATTCAAAATGTTTCAATTGTGGTATTTTCTATACAAATGGAAATAAAACATCGTTGGCATTCACATTATGCGCTTACAACCATCATGTCAGGTGGCAATATCGTCTGCTCAAGATTGACAACTCACGCAGTCTGGCAACGCTGCAGTGGCAACTAGAAAATTAAAAGTAGGCGCTGTTTCACTGTCAATTTTTAAAGTTTTAATGAATTGCTGAATTGAACGATTTTCATTATTCTCTTAAACTCGTCCGAGCAACACAAGAATAGTTTAATATTCTTTATACTCATACGTTATTTTCGTCAAAAGTTTGTAACGTGTGAAAAATAAATAAAAATAAAAAAAATTAGACAACCAATAAAACCGAAATAGGCGTAATATTGCAAAAATATTTAAAGGTAACTCATCGGACAATGGGCTACGATAGTTACAATGGCAGCACCGGCACCGAGATTGCCGAACCGGGCCAGGATATTTACGGTGGCAATGTCAATATCAACATGGGGCACGGTGATCAAATTGCTGCCACAGCTGCTGCGGATGTTGCCACCGCTGAATTTCAGCCGTCTTTAAACCGAGTCTTAAGCTCCATTGATTACGATCTGTGCTTCAAGCATCCATTGGAGCACTCCTGGACGCTGTGGCATTGGGAGAACGATCGTACTAAGTCCTGGTCCGATATGCTCAGCGATGTGACGAGCTTCAACACCGTCGAGGATTTCTTCAGGTACGCATATCTCTAATTTGATTTAAATTATTTACGTCACTTTCTCCACGCTTTAACTGTCGTTATTCTAGCGTCTATTACTTTATAAAGCCACCATCGGATCTTAAGGTATTCAATGATTATATGGTCTTCAAGCATGGCATACGGTCAGTTTAGTGTTTCCAATTGCTTTGTCAAATCTTCAATGACATTTCTAATTGGGGGAAATTTCATGTCTTACAGTCCCATGTGGGAGGATGATGTCAACAAGGACGGCGGCCGTTGGGTTATGTTTTTGGATAAGGACTCCAAGGATTTGGTTGACAAGTTGTGGCATGATTTGGTAACTATTATGCACTTTATTTCTTACACACGGAATTATAATTCGATCAAGCAGTTTCGAAGACTTTGTGGCAGTTCTCATATTTTTACTTATTTTTACATAATTTCTCTAATCAGAGTCACAAGCCGAGTCACAAGTCTATGTAAATGTCTCTTTAGTCAGACAAGCAGACTTTTTATTAAATTAAATAATAGCCGTACTTTTTTATTAAAAATATTTAATTACTAGCCGCCCTCCGCTGAGCTCCGGGTCCGGGTATTATATTTTTTGATGCCCAGAGGAGGAGGAGCAGTAGAAAACTTCTTCAAAGAATAGAGAGATATTTAACAACTTGAATTAATACTGCCCTTTGCTGGCATTTATTAAACATCTAAAATCGGATGCATACAAATTAATTTTTCTCTAATTGCTCTAATGCTTATATATTAAATATTTAATTAAACATTATTGCTTTTAATTATTTTCTATACACTACTTTATTTGTTGTATTTTTTCGCAGCTCTTGTGCATAATTGGCGAGTGCTTTGAGTATTCGGATCAGATCTGTGGTACGGTCATCAATGTGCGCAACAAGGCCAGCAAGATATGTAAGTTTTCGCTCCCTTTTCCTCCCTCTTTCTCTCATCTACCAATAAGTTAGATTTGCTAACTTACAGTTTCTTAACTGTATTTCCAGCTTTGTGGACGAAGGACTCTAGCAATGAACACGCTATACTGGCTATTGGCCAGAAAATGAAGCAGCTGCTTCAGCTGTCCGAGGTGGAATTGCAATATCAGGTGCATAAGGATGCAATGGTACAGGCCGGCCCCAATGTGAATGCCATCTACAAAATGTAATACCGAATATGCAGTCTAACAAACATGAAATTTGAAATATGAACTTGACGGCGTCACATCGTAAATGTGCTTTGTTCTCTCTCTGGAAATTGGGCACAAGAAGATCGACTCTCTTGAGTTAACTGGCAATATAACATGTATATTTTATATACATACATGAAACATGTAACTGTAACTGTAACCCAAATAAAGCATTGCATAAAACTCAAAATCGCTTGGACATGGACATGGCTGTGGTCGTGTTGCCGCCGTCGTTTCCGGGCGGAAAACCGAGCACGTCGCACGCGGTGTCCTTAGACAAGGCTCTATGTAAGTGAGACTGCGCACAGTGGCTCTCTTTTCACAAATTGCTGGTAAGAAATATATTTAAAAAAATTTTGAATTATATATAAAGATTTTCTTAACCAAAAGTCGTCAGAAAAATTAAATATTCGCGCTGTTTCGGTGAACGGAAATAGAATTATAATTGAATCGCGTGAATTAAGAAAAACTGTTGCAAATAGAATAAAATCAACATTCAACTTTTGCGCTATTATAATTAATTTATATGTTTATATATCATATATATTTAAAGATTTTCTTGACCAAACTTTGGTGGATAAATTAAATATGCGCGCAGTTTCAATGAAATAAGAAAGATTATTTAATGCAAATAGAAAACAAAATTTCCTTTATTAAATAAAAAATTCCTTAAATAAGAAACAATATGTAAGAATAATATGAGTTTAATGTTTGTCGATCAACATTTGAAAATTATGTTGTGGTTTTGTATTTCTTGAGAAAATGTTTACTTAAATTGGTTAAAAATTCTTTAAACTTTTTTTGCAACCAATTATTGTTTGAATAAAGAATTCTAATCTTTTATATAGATTTTGATAAAAACAAATTCTAAACAAAAAATAGATTTATTAGCTAAATATAGACCATGGTGCGAACGTTGCACGTTCATCCTTCAGATTGCTGTTCCCTTCCTCTGTGTCCCATTCGCCGCAGTTTTATGGCGATTATCCTGCGCCATTTTGGCCATTTTTGCGTCATGTCCCCATTTTGTGCTTATATCGTGTCAGGTCCGTCGTACGTCGTCCGCCTTCAGTCTGTCCGTGCTCTCCTTGTGGGCGCGTGTCCGTGTCCGTGTGTCGGCTTTTGTGTTTATGCCATGCATAGCAAATTGTGAGCAATTTATGAAAATATGTTGGACACGCCCATACCACACACTCCCACACACACACACAAACACACACACACAGCAACACAACCATTGTAGTATATTACGTATACGTATTTGATGTGATTGTTGTAATTTGTTAGGATTTCGCCTTTTATTGTTTTATTGAATTATGAAGTGGCATTCAGCAAATGACGCGAACGTGATACACTAACTCCTCTCTCACACACACACACACACACACATTTTTATATGTATACATATTTATATGGGATAAATGTCCTGTCACGTTTCCATTTCCATTTTAATATGAACGACATTCCTTTGAGTCAACTACTGACAGGTAGCAAAGCCAGCACAGAACCTGCTCCTTTAATACCACTTTTTGTTGTTGTTGTTGTTTGTCGTCAAATAGTTGAACAATTTGTAAGTTGTTTAAAACTTAACGGCTACGGCAGCAACTTCCGTTTCCGCTGGCACTTCCGGTGTTTGGACAGCGCCAGATAAGGCGTTGGCAAAACAAATGTTTTGCAGTTTCCTTTTTGTTTTTTTTAGTATAGTAAATGCATTGCCAGCTTAATTGAAAAGCGCCGAGCATGCAAAAGATTCTGGCGTACAATGTGTGTGCTTTAAGGACTTTCTATTGCTCGCTAGTCCTGTTGCCATTTTAATTAAACAAAAAGCGTAAAATGTTTGACCATTTCCCTGGCTACAGTGGCCGCTGTTTGTTTTTGTCCACTGACTTTTCTTGGGCACGTAAATTTTCTTTGCCAACAAGCACGAAATTGTTTGCCTGCTCCCAAGTCCCATGTCCAGGCTGCTGTGAACCGTGTCCTTCCCCCTTCGTCCTCGCAAAACAAATTAATTGTCTTTTGCTTTTTTTTCTCTGTTTCGCATAAACTTTTCGTCCTTGTGGTTGTGTCTCTGCAATTTTCAGCGCTCTGTTTGTTGCGTAAATTGTTGTTGTTGTAGTTGTTGTCTTTTATTTGCTCTATCTTTCGTCTCACTCAAATTTCACTTTGCTTTCGCTTAGCTCATTTACTCCACAACTTGTCAAGACGGCAGCAGCAGCAGCAGCAGAGTTTCCATTTACAATTTTCCATACCGCCCACCGCCCACTTTTCATCATAATTCAAATGTAATTTCATTGCCACCGCCAACTCCCACGACGCTCATAATTATTTTTTGATTAAAGACGCTGCCGCTGCTCGTCATGGAGTAGCTTCTCTGGACATCATCCAACTGGCATTTGGGAACGCTTTTCCACAATAGAAAAAATATACATACAGCTGATCAAGAAAGTATTTTGACATAATCAGAAATAAACACAATAAATTCGTTTTTATTTAATTCCTTTCTTTTTAAGTCTCTTCTTTGGTTTTTTAAACAAGTTAAACAAAAAATAAGTATAATTTTGAAGCTGAAAATCTGTGAATTTGGTCAAACATCAGTCTGGACTGACTGTATTTACTTTTATCTGCCGTAACTGTCGACAAAACGGACAACAAACACGGAATGAGTCAATTTGCAGAATCTTAGAGGTCGCTGGGGAATTACGTAACCCGTGAGTTGAACCAAGAGATGAACATTTTGTGCTTTCACCTTTTTATTTATTTTTAAAGTCAATTAGAAGCTGCTTCTCGGCTTAAATACTATGCTAGTTTGCTGGACTTAAAAATACCCTTTTCACATTTTCAAAAAATGGTGAATTAATATCAAGAGTGAAATATTTAAAGCGAAGAATAAGTTTTTTTTTATAACTTTAAATTTACAGCTTAACATTTTATCTGCTTTTTATAATTTATTATCATCGGTATATAATTGCATTTTACTTAATTTACAATTACTTCCTTATAGTCACTAGTCACAATTTTAATAATTTTTTTAAAAATGTAGACTATTTTTCTATATACATTTATTAATACATAATAAATTTGTCAATTAAAAATATTTAAATAGCTCTATAATTTGTGATGCTAATTTTGAGTTTTATATTCTACATTTGTATTTTGTATATTTTTAATAATTACAAATTATACTCTACTTTCACATATTAAAATTCGATCATTAAATTATTCATATTTACTATTTTTTAACTGTATCAAATACATCAAAATCACACTTTCAATAGAAAGCTTTAACTAAACAAGCACAATATTTGCTTAAAGTTTATTTTTCTGTATTTAGTTGCAGTTCAATTGCAAAAATTTAAGTCAATATTGTGCAAGAAAAGTTCTCAACCTTATACATATAATATATATTGCATCTTTTATATTGCAGTTATCGTTGAACGTTGAACTCTCGTTTTTGATTAAACTTTGAGTCCTTGGTTTCAATAAGCTCCTTTGAGGCGTTTATGATTTTTGCTCGTTTATTTTATTTATTTTGATGTCTTTATATTTTTTTTCCTTACGGATAATGAATTTGCATAAATACTGAATTTCTCCTTTGAAACGAAACTTATTTATTGCAGTATAAATTGATGATAAAATTTATATGGCTTTAACTGGAAGTTTTGTGCAGCTGCAGCTGGAAATGAAATTAAAATAACTGGAGAGTGAGCTGCAAATGCAATAATAATTTTTCGATTGGTAATCAAATTGGCAATATGGTCTATAAATTAACACATCCAATTGATTATCATGTTTCAATATATTAAAACAGTTTGCAAATGCAATTAGGGGCAGTTGGAAAAAGTCTGATTCAGTTTCATGGAGAAGAAAAGGAGCTGAGTTATTAATTGAATTTATCACTTTATACTTAGGTTACGTCATTGAAAATATAAAATATTGGATGAATCATTGTTTAAACATAAAAATTTACAATATTGAATGTTTAATAATATAAGACAAAATTGCATTCAAGTTGCATTCATTTAAATATAATATATAATAACAATTTAAAAACATAAAAATAATGTATATAAATTACAATTTTTATCAGTCAATGTAGTCATTAAAAATAATTTGAATAGTTGTAAAATTAAATACAAATTGTCAACGATTTCTCAATGTTTCACAACTTAAATAAAAGGAATTATGCACAAAAGCATTTAAAAATTATAACAATTTAAAAATAACAAAAAATTTAAGAAAAACTAGTTAAAAGTTGACAACAATGAAACGTGAAAAAGCTCAGAGTTAAAAACTTTGAAGCCGTTACTCGTCTGCGGAGGAGGGGGAGAAAGGAGAAAGGTAGCAGCTCCAAAATCCTTTTACGTGTTTGTCTGTTTATTTTTTGTTTCTTTTTACGAACAATCACAGCAAATTTTTCTAAAATTTCATGTCGCCTCAGGACCTGTTCCCTTGTAGAGGATAGGAAAGGGTTGCGAGGGTGGAATGGGGTAGGGTTACCACCCAAGCTATTTTGCAATTTAACTTTTCCACACAAACACAGACACAAAAAACTAATGCTAAAGGATGGGCCTGGGAAAACAAGGACACGTAGTCTCACAGAGCTTTAGTTTTTAGTTGGCTTTTATTAACTTTTGTCTCTGCCTGTGTGTGAGTGTGTGCTGAGATTCATTTTGCATGTGTATGCGTGTAAAAGTTGCGCTATTACTGAGATTTCCAGCGACTTTGTTGTCTCCTTGCAAAACGACACTGCCCAATTTACAGTTAACTCAAATTTCTTGATGTGGCATGCAACAACAATTGGCAGTTGCCACAAAAAAGAAGGGACAACAACAACAACAACAACGAAGCGAACGGAGCATCAATTTATGCACCATTTCACTTTTGAATTTTCCCCTATTGCTTTTTAAATGCTGCGTCGCCGCTTGCGGCTGGATGATGCCTCAATCAGTGGCAACTCCTTCTCTTCTTCCTGCTCCTCCGGCTTGGACTCCTTCACAAGCTGCGGCATGCAATCAATTTGAAAGAATTTTGCTATAAGCTCGCTGCTTATCACATTGAAGTGAAAACCCTTGGCTAGCATGGCAAAGATGTTCTTGCCTTGTGCCTGCAGTTCATCCATTGTTATGCTGCTAAATATCTTGGAGAAGGGATCTGCCACAGTGGAGGCCGTAATAAGAGCACGGAAATTGCGAAAAACCTGATGGCCGAAAGTCTTCAAGAGAAGAGAAAAGAGAGGATGCAAATTATTGAGGTATTCTCAATTAAAAAGTATTAAGAAATTGAAAAATATAAATTTAAATAAACATAATATTTTAAAATTAAATTGCATACATAAATGAAAACTATTAAGGTCCATATACAGCGATCAATTTTGCTTAATTTAATTTTTTAATTACCCTTTAATAAGCAAATGTTAACTACTTATAGTACTTCTATTTAGGTTTGTGTTTTACTAACTACAGCCAAAATTAATTTGTCTCAGCTTGTCGCACTGGAATTGCAATAAATGAATAAATTATTGATAGAATCAACTCACTGTAATCATCATCTCTGCCACTCCCATGTTTTTAAAGTTCTCGCCGCGATCTGCAGTTGCCATGAAGAAGCACAATTTGAGGAGAAATGGGACGGCAAAGCCGAAACACCGTTGAGCATACAACAAGCGGTAAAGCAACAACAACATGTTGTGACTACGTTCACGGACAGACATGTCGGCATTCTGCCACCTGGGCAGAAGGACACCCCAATTTGCCGAGTTGTAATTGGCATTGACAGCGACCAGGCCATAGGCCAACCATTTGTAGCTGATGGGAGCCTTGTAATAGGAAGGCAACGGCATTTCAGCGCCATCGAACTCCAAGGCCAGGATGAAGTCAAAGTGAATGCCACGATCGATGCTGCCACGTTCCATGGCAAACACCTTATGGGCAAAGGGAGCACGGTTGAAACTCATCGTCGAGTATTTGACATCATAATTGGCACCCCAATAGCCGGCAATACAGTTAGTCTGGCTAATGGCCAGCTTCAGATCACGTTGCAACAATATATTCATGCACTTGGCATTCACCACATTGCCAAAGAAAAACGGATGTGAGATTTTCCGTTTGCTGAATTGTACACTTCCCTCGGCTGCATTAAAATCTGTATGTAATGCAAAGGGCAATCGTAATGGCAGGAATATATCAAACACAATCGGCAAATCCATATTAATTTGGTTAACAAAAGAGGCTGCAATTGAATATTGTTTAAACACTTAATACGTTTTGATGGGAAATATTCTTTTTACCAGTTGTGCGCAGATCTCTCATATACTCTTGGAATATGGAATTATTCTTTTTCAACTGTGCAATGATCGTATCGACAATGAGCTGGGCATCTCCTCCAAATCGATGATGCTGCTCCGGATCTCTATGGACATTAAAAGCCATCATTTCCAAGGTGTCCACAAAATTCAGTAAAGCCATTTCGAGTTGACATTTGTCGTTGCAATTAAAAGTCGATAGCTCTCGATAACTGAAAATACAGGGTTGACAGAATAACAACAGCCAATTTGATTATAAAAATAGCTAGTATTTCAGCTACTTTGTTATCTGTTTAGTGTTGGTAGGTAACAAATTTGACGCTGCCAGATCAGCGCGGCATATGATCAACAAATGTCAACGTTGCCATCGAACGCACGAAGGACCAAAGGAATAACAATAAGCAAACGAATGAGATGAATGAAATTCACATATCATCCAAATACTACGACATTTTACTACTACACACGTGGCTTGTGCGCACTCGTTCACAGCATCCACAAGGTCCACAAAAGCAGCAGCAGCCTCCTTTTGATAGCATGGTATGCCAACAAGGCATCTCAGCTTTGGCCAGCGCAATGTGAATTCAGTTGCTGTTTGACGTTCCTCGCGTGCGGTTGTGCCTGGCTCTGCACTCTTCACACTGAGCGGGAGACTCGATACTTTATCTCTCTGTCTGCCTCCCCCACAGTAAAAGAGAAACAAAACGGTAGTGAGTGTGTTTGGTATGTATGTGTGTGTGTGTGTGAAAGAGAGTTATTATTTACTATGAAAGAGAACGCGTCGGCGCCGTTGCATTGGTTTTGTGTACGAAAGAGCATGCAAGGTGGCAAAATGCAATAGCAAGGAAACTGCAACTACAACAATAACAATAAAAACAACAACTGTGTGTGTGTATATATATGTACATAATAACAATAACAAAAACAACAACAACAATAAGCGGCAACGCAACGTGCGCGCTGTGTAAATAACAGAATTGTAGTTAGTCAAGAAAGTATATGGACAAAGCCAAGAATTTATATAGTTTGACTGACAAAAAAATTTTTAAAGGGCTTTTTTAATTTGATTTTTTTATTGTTCTCGTTAGAAGGACAAAATATATAGATTCCTTTCTGTGGAGCAATTTTTATTTAAATGAAAATTTATGTGTATTTTTAATTTCGTCACAACGCTTTCTTGACTACCTGTATATGCATATTAATGTGTTCTGTGTGCGTGTTTGGCTTGGTGTAAGTGCTACGAGAAGTTGCAGTGTTAAACAACGTGCGCCCGGCAACTAGACATAAACAACAACAACAATAACAACAACAAAGCTCGACGCGCAAATTTCCCTGATAAAGTTGTGTCTAATGAAAGGTGCAGTCTCCTCAAGCTCCTTCTTCTCTTCCTGTCTCTCTCTCTTTCTCCTGCTTCATGCGCGCAAATTGAAAATAAATTGAATTGCAACAACGTGCAGAAATCAAGCGAAGAACAACAATAACAACAACGATAGCAACTTTGCTGCACGAGCTTAGCTTTATCTTTGTTGTTGTGTTGTCGTCTCTTTCTTTCTCGTTGGCGGCAAGCGCAACGTGTTTTTGACTAAATTGCATGTAAATTTGTTTAGTTGATGGCAAGTATTAAAAAAAATACTTTTAAGAGACACTAAAAATACTTTTATTATCACTATGCACGGGTGTGTGTGTGTGTGTGTGAGTTTAATGAGTTTATTTGAAGTTCCTCGGGAAACTTTCAAGTGACATGATCTTATGATATGGCAAAAGAAAATACTTAAGAAACTCAAATACAAATTCAGTTCCTAAGGATGCCAGAATATGGAGAAATTAGAACCAACAATTATGTTTCGAAGAATAGAAATAGAAAAAGGAACAGAGAAATTTTAAATTTTAAAATAAGTTTCGAATGAGGGAAAGATCTAAGAAAAGGGAATTTTAAAACTATCTCTACTAGTTTAATATCATATTGTAATATGATGTTAGTTTAACGTTTCCTTGACAAATTTATTAAACTAAATGTTTAATGAAAAACTTAATGTTGTGATAAAATATTTTGGAAACTTGCTGGCAAGATGTTATTTATTTTTGAAACATTTTTATATAGAATATAGATATTGCATATTTGTTAAACATTTTTATATAGAATAAAGAAACTGTTTTATATTTATTTTAAAAAAATATTACAGACTTCTAATTTAGATTAAGTATTTAGTTGAAAGTCTTTCTTTAAAAGTTTTTACTTACATATATGAACTTTTTTAAGCTATTCTACTGATGAATATCAAGAGTTAAAGAGCATAATTATAGTATTTTGTTAAGGTAATTTCTGATTTGTTTAGGTAACAAGTGAAATTCTGTATTAAAAAAATGAAATTGATGTGAATGATGTGTGTATGATGTGCATTTTAATTACTTTCAAAAGTATCTCTAGTAAACTCAACTCCGAAAGGTCTTTGACTTGTCTGAGCTCCTTCTGCGATAAATCTGCAGTGCTGTAAAGCTTAGTAGCTGCTTTAATATGCGTAACCTTTTGAGTTTTAACACGTTGCGCTATTCTTTATGAGCTCTCAGGCATTGTAGATGCTTTAAATAAACATTTATGCTAGGCTTTGCTTAAGTAACTTTTGCTCGTTCTCTCTCAAACGCGTTGCTCATCAATAAAGCATGTGCAGCACAGCACTGTGTGTGTATGTGTGTGTGTGTGTGTGTGCGTGTGTGAGAGGCACTTCTGGCATATGTAATCCAGCATCCTTATTGTTAAACCCCCTAGAGTTGAGCGTGTGTTGCCCATTAAGTGCCTTCTTTATTCCATCCCCCCATATTGCGAGTTAAGTTCAGAGCAAATTGGAAGACACGTTTAACGCGACGCTTTCACGTTGCTTGAGCAGTCGTACCCCTTGCCTTTTGTCCTTTGCCACCTGGCACCTGCCACCTGGGTACCTTTGCTGACAACCTTTTTGTAATTGCCGCTTAATTGCTTGACATTTTTGTGTGTGTGTATATATTTGTACATTCATTTCATTTCTTCATTGAAATTCTGAATTTGCTGCATAGAATTTAGAATTTTATGCTGACGTTTTTCAAGCAATTAGACCTGAATTATTTGAGTGCAATTAGTGCAAGTTGCTGGCATTGTTTTATGGATTTTATGTTAGATTTGCAGGATTAGGCTTATTGTGAGTCGGCTCATAAATAATGCTTATGCCGGCCGGTAAGATAAAGAGAGGGAGACCAAGAGAGACTGGGAGAAAGAGAGAGAGAGAGAGAGAGATTAAGTAGCAAGAGAATTGCCTATTGATTTTATGAACGAGTTGCAGCTGCAGCTTCGTGTCGAGTAGCACATACCATACATGACTATATGCAACTATTTTGAGCGTTGCCGCCATGACAAACTATAAATCTGTCTGCCGGTAGTATAGTATATACGCACAGCACTATACATATATATATATGTATATATATATCTATATATGGTAGGTATTGTTGTTGTTGCTTTTATTGCTGCTGCACACGATGTTGCACACACAAAATTTATCGATTGCCGCATACACACACACTGGACACACACACGGACTCGGACTCGAACTCGGACATGTGTCGCATGTGGCATCAACCAGGCGGCGGCTGCTGTTGCTGCTGCTGATGTGTAGTAGTAAAAATCGCTCGTATTTCATGCGGAAGTGACCAACACACACAGACACACACACACGCACAGCAAAATGGCCGCCCATGTGCGTAGTTTTCATTGTTGTTGTCGTCGTAGTAATAGTAGCAACAACAACAACAGCAATAACAACAGTAGCAACAACAACAACAGCAGCCGGCAACGAACGATAAATGGATTGGTTTATTCAAATTTTTCGGCTCGTGCTGCGGCTTATATACCGTTATATGCAGCATACAAGCTTCGTATTTTTTGTATTTGTTTTTGTTGTTGTTTTCTTTTTCATTTTTCCATTTTTTGGTGTTTTGGCAACAGCTGCAACGCCAGACATTGCGTATACGCAATGTGTTGTTCAGTGCGTATGTTTTACGTTGCGTATGCGCAATTTTCAAGCGTGTATATCAAGTTGGCAGACATTGCGTTTGCTCTTGTCATTAATTAGCTGCTGTGCAAGTTTCACTTTTTTCCCCACTCTGTCTGACTGTGTGTGGGTGTGTGTTTGTGTGTGTGGGTGTGTGTGTGGGTGTGTGTAAGCGACCCAAATCCATCATTTGCCACAAAAGTCACGTACGTCAGGCTGCGCTTGAAAAGGAAACTTCCACTCGGAAGAAAGTTCGAGCAACTTCAACACACACACACACACACAGTTGAAAGGGAGCAGGGGGTGAGGGGGGAGTGTGCTGAAGTGTAGCCGAGAGTTTGGAGACGTTCTCCGACTGTCAAGTTAGTTGTAACAAATTAAGAAATCACTTTCACCCCGTCGGCAATGCCGGCAAATGCCTGCAACTCTGGTGCAAGCATCATTTAGAGCAACCCCTTTCGCTACTACCCCCTGTTCTCTCATCTCACTCCTCTAGTTGCCTCTTTCGCCTGCTGTCAAAGGCCAAACAACTGCCTAACCGAATCCAAACGAGCTCAGTTTGTTTTTCTTCACAAATTAGTGAAGTAAAACTACAACGAAATTTCAACAACTCGGATTTTCAACCACTTTAACCCGATTAGTTCTTTGGCGATCAATCGAATTGACTTAATTGATTATTCTCAAAAATATACAATTGGATATAAATATGCTGGATTGTTGGAAAATTAAATTATTAACATCACTGTCTCTTCACATATCTTTAAAAATTTGTGATTGTCAAAAATCTGTTAAAACTTGACTGATTTTCATGCGGATTATCATTTTGATCAATATTTGGCCACTTTACTGATTGATTGAGTAGAACATTCATAACGTAACTAAACAATTAAGCGTATTGATAGAATAAAAAATTAGCTAAGAATATTTTTTCCCACAACGGGTTAATTTACATTTTTAAATTTGATATAACAAGCGAGCAACTTTGAATAGGATTATTTCCTAATTTATTAAGTTTTGCTTTCGCTACTCAATTTTTACTATATTTAGCTTATCCAAATATTAATTTCTAACGACCAAGCTCGAATAGTTGTAGGGAATTCTACAAACTAAAATATATATATTATTGCATCTATTTATAACAGTTAATATATAAACGTAATGTTTATAGTATATTTAGTGCCCGTAACGAGCTGAGCACAGTTGGCAAACATTTTGTGATTGGCGTGTGACATTTTCAGCGCACAAGTCTCGTATTTTAAATTTACTGCAGTGTATTTTGCATATATATTTATGTCTGTCTAAGGACATGATTGATGTGCACCCACTGCTTGTAGAAGGGGCGACAGGGGCCGGGGAAGTGGAGTCGCTTGTTGGCTAAATGTCGGGAAAGGTCTAAAGCGAATGACGTTTGTTTTGGCAGCCGACAGCGCAAAACGAAAGGCGTTAAAATGTTGCTATTGGTAAAGTTGGAAAACACCTGTATTAGTGTTAAAAAATAAAATACTTTAGATAGACAGAATATAACTTAGGATCATCATATGTATCTGTTATTGCTGTTATTCATATAATCATTATATAATCATGTTTTAAAAATAACGCATAACAGCATTAGGAACCGTTGTAAGATTCGAATTAGCGACACTTCAAATGTCAAAATTGTCGGAAGACTTTTAAATCCAATGCCCATTGAAGGCTTCACATGAAGACTCCTTTTGTCCAGCGATACATTCAAGTGTGAATTGATATAATAATGCAATATTTCATTTAAAAATCTATATAATACTTTTATTTTAAAAACTATATATTTATGTTTATTTTGGATATGTTTAGTACTATATTCGTATCTTTAAACAATATTATATATTACAATATAATATTAAAGTGAGTTTTGAATATTATTTGTAATATATTCGCAACGTATCTCAATGCGATTAATACTATTATTAATTTTGTGAATTCTACACTGAGTAGAGTTGTGCTTTAATTGAATGAAATGTTTGTTATGTTTTCAATAAAAAAACCACAATTTAATTTCACTGATTTTATTATACATATATTTAATTGACTTATTTTACAACGTTGGAAATCCAATTAACTTTTCAAGCTCTGTCGGGATTATGAATTATTTTCCAAATATTACTTTGCATTTTGTAGGCTATCAGATGCCATACAATCAAGAATTAACAATCTCTAAGGATTTTTTGCTGCAGTGTTTCTCAGTTTTCCATCAAATTTTCTATTGTTTAATTTGCAGCATTATTTCTTACATACACATAAGCACTTGCTTATTATGTCAGTTCAGTGCTAAGCCTCAGCTATTGTCTTGGCACTTCTACTTCTACTTCGACTTCTACTAGCTAACCTGGCTTACATATTTGGCAATAGCCTACCCCTCTCTGCCCTCTGTACGTCCCCTCTTTCTATGTTTACCCCCCTGTTTTTGACTTAACCCAATATTTTGCTCGTTAGTCATAAAAAGAAAGGAGAAAACAAAAGCCTAGCAGAGTGTGGCGTAGTAAAAGCCAAAGGCAAGGAAAAATCACTGAGCAACAACAATAACAACAGCAACAACAACAACAACAACAACAACTACTACTCAACGTTGGCATCAGCTGCTTTGTGCAAAAAGTTTATGACTTTAGACCCATTTTGTGTGTTTTGTGCGACGGCAACGGCAACGGCGACGGCGACGCTGAACTCATTTTTTTCTTCCACCAAATCACGGCGGCAACAGCAACAACAGCAACAACTTCAACTCACCTTAGAGTTGCGCCAGCTGCAGTTGCCTGTTGTCCTTCCCCTCCCTCTGCTCCTCTGCTGCTCCTATCTGACTGCGACGTCGACGTCGCTGCTGTTTTTAAATGATTTTTATGTGCACTTCAAGCAACAACAGCAAGCGCCACAAGAGACTCGTCTGCTGCCAGTTTTGTGCAAATTTTATACCCTGTAAGCATTAAAATAACACTAAAGGGTAACATAAAGTTGAGCATGTTGAGCGAAAAGCAGTTAACTTAAAGTCCGTGCTGAGTTTAACTGTCTGTCAACTCAGATAGTCTATAGGGAGTCATCTGCTCGTATATTGAATAATTCTTTTAATGCTTAACAAACTGATATTCGAAGTCAAATGCTCTTCAAACTATGCTGTATATATCATTAGCATCACTTGCCAAATGAACTGCCAGTTTTATGCTTTATTACTATGCTAAGTTGAAAGCTACAACTCGCATTTTTTATAGAGTATTTAAAAGATATCTTAGCTAAAATGTTAGAATCTTTTAAGAAATGTTGTGAAAATAGTTTTAGGAACTCTTACAGGGTATTTTTTTCTACTTACCCATTGTATTATTTTTATGCATATAATTTCTTGATCATTCTTGTTTTGTTGTTTTGGTTTTGGTTTCACTTAGTTCACAGTTGCAATATATTTCTCGCATTGTTGCTGGCATTTCTGTAGTTCTTTCTGCAGTTACTTCGCTTGTTGTTTGGTCTATTGATTTTCATTTTTAGTGTTTTTTTTGTATTTTGTCTCGTCGCTGCATTTGTTTGTGGCCAGTCAGACAGTCCGACCGTTCGCTCTGACGGTCTGTCGTCTGTCGGTCTCGGTCGGCCAGTGTTACAATGCAACAGACAGACAGCCTACCCACACCCCACTCCCCCCTCCCCCATTGCTCCCCATTTCCCCTGCTCCCCTGTGCCATTTGTGGCCTTTGTTTTTAGCCCGGTTACAGGCTATGCAGGCTCAGTGGCCATGTATTGTATTGATTTTTTGTGGGCAACCCTTTCACACAGCAGCCGCCCAGAGAGAGATAGACAGAGAGAGAGAGAGAGAGACGCCATAAAAAGTTATTAGTGTGAGAGCGTTCGCCTTTTTCCCCCTATCCCCCCTATGCCCCCTTGCTCCTGTTGCTGGAGTGCATAATGGCACAATTTAAATACGAGTACGCGCAACGGTTGCCATGTGAATGTGAATGAACCGTGCAACGTGCAACATGCAACGGCATGTGGCAGGCTTTGGTTTTCATTTTTTTTTTTTTTTTTTCATATTATTTTTGAGGTAAACGCGGCGTATGCGCAATGTGCCGTTGGCCAATTTTCTCTATTTGCCCACACAAAAACAATAAACTAAAAGCCATTTGCTTTTGATTTATTGACGCACGTACACGAGCAGAGGCACACGCTTGCCACATGCCACACGGCCACACTGCCACACTGCCACATGCAACAAGCTGAAGCGGAAGCAGACATGGATCCAAATCGATGGCGTAATGATTATCTATTAAAATAAATCACGTATTTGGCAGCAGCCAAAGGAAACAAGCAACTCTTGAGTGTTGAAGTCTATAAATTGCCATCTCTATCTCTCCCACTCTCTATCCATCTTTCTCTCTCTCCCACTCTCACTATTTCTCTCTCCCTCTCTCTCCCTTTCGCTATCTCTCTGTTTAGTCGACTACCAACAGCATTCTTAACTTTATTTTTTGGCTTCTTTTTTCTTCTTTTTTTTTTTTTTGGCCTTCTGCACAAATTGCCGCTGACAAGCCACGCCCCTCTCCGTGGGCGCAGACAACGTTAAGTGTTATATAAATATATTGAGCCTGACTTCAAGTGTTTAAGCCCTTTCAAAATGGGGCCTGACAAACGAGCAGCAAATCGAAAGAGAAAAAAATCTAAGTGATTTCGACAGAAGAAACGACGCTTACAAAGGGGAAATTCGAGTAGAGATTGAAGTGGCAGCAAAAGCAGAAGTCGAAGCCGAAGCTGAAGCTGAAGCCAAAGAACTAACCACTTTACAGGCTAGTGAGCCGTCAAAGAACTCAAAATCAATGGCTACACTAGACTGCCTAGTCTCAAGTTTCTGTAGTAGAGTTTCTTTTCACATTCTAAGTTTCTGCTGCACGGAGAAATTGTCGATATTACGGCGAAATGACATTGTGTGGAAGAAATGTCATTGGGAATTTTTTAAACCATATATTTACTCATTTGTTCATATTAATACTGCATTATTCATGTGCAAGTTCAGTTTAATAATTCAACAGCACTTTTGGCGGACTTTGGCGTTTTTGGGAACGTTAAAAATTCAATTGGAAATATTATTATAAAAAAAGTACTGAATATACACATTTAATATTGGTTCATTTACTTAAATTCTGTACTATTCATATGCAAATTCAGTTAAGCAAATGAGTTGCACTTTTTATCGTTTTTGGGAACGATCCCTAGTTAAAATGTTGCAAATGCAATGGAAAACATTTTATTCGCTAGTATAATCTAATTATATATACTTTTAATTTATTGCTTTATTTAAATTCATATGCAAATTGAGTTAAACAATTGAGTTGCGCTTTTGTCGCACTTTGGCGTTTTTGGGAACGCCCCGTGTTGTTGGCAGTTTTTCATAAATTTTACGCCTTGCTTGACTCAAATTGCATTGGCAAAGCTGCTTAGGCAAGCAATTTTCTATCTTTTCACAGAGTATATGTTTTGTTGTTGTCGCACTTTAAACTAATTGCCAGCAATTTAGCAAACGTTGGCAGTGCAATGCGGCGTATGCGTAATATTTATGCTTTACGCTCGCTCTGTCTCTCTTGCACTGTTTTTGTCTCTTTCTGGTGACTTTTGTTTGCTGCTGTGCACAGTGCGCACATTTGCCGCATAATTGCCAAGTCATGATTTTTTACACACCAAAAAGTGTAATAAAAAAACCAAACCAAAAAAAAAGACCAAGACAAAAGAGAGAGAGAAAAGGAAAAGCATCAAGATTTCCACATACAGTTTGCTGCTGATATTCGCACTGGGCATAATTTTCATGTTGCTTAAACGGCATTTTTTCTTTCTCTTTTGTTGTTGTTGTTGTTTTTGTGACGCTTTTTTTTTGGGCTCTGACTGCCAGTTAAGAGTTTTCCCTGCTCTTTTTCTTTAGCTTTGGCCTGCCTCGATTTCCACTCACTGACTTCACTTTATCGTTATTGACAGTTTTACTGCTGCCTTCCTTTATTTTATACTGTTTTTTCTCTCTCTCTATTTTTTTCTACTTACTGTTTTTGGCTGTTGCTTCTTATCAAGCGACTGTCCCTTTTGCATAGTTTCGTTTTTCGTTTTTTCCCCCTTAGTTTTTACAACTTGCAAGACGTTACCTTAGGGAGTTCCCCCTTTTCGGGTCACAGAGCAAGTTAATGTCATGTCAAGCGATTTGCAGCAGAGTGAGACAGGAAGAGGTAGCGGGTGATGGAGTGAGATGGCACGTGTAGAGGACTCTCACGTGTTTTGAAATATTTTCATCATATTCAGATATGCTTAGGCAGAAACTTTTGCTTGTTGTTGATGACAGGGAATAGAAAAAGAGAGGTGCAGGCAATAGTGCAAAATGGGAGTTGATAGCGTGATAGAGTGAGAGGGTGATAGGGAGTCTGATATCACTTCACTTGAGCTCAACTTATGGCGCTCCAATTTCGCGCTGATGCATAATTTTTGCCGGCGCGCATAAAAATGCGCTCAAAGGGGCGTAACAGTCAACCAGGAAAAGGAAAAATGCAAAATGCAAAATGTATACATATACACTAAACAAAAATCCATTGAATTTTCTAAAAAACATTACTTAATTCAAGCACAACATTTGTCAGCAATATTTTTACTTTCGGGTTTCAATAAGATTTTCGTAAGTTGTATCGAATTATTTGGCAATTGATTATTTTAATGTTGAGTCGTGGCAATTTTATTCGCATATTTTTTAATCTTAAGTAAAATAGCAAAGACTTAACATACATATAGTTTAAAATTCAAGTGCAATGTATTTGTATTTTTGTATTTTTATTATTTTATTAATGTATTTTGCTATTTTTACCGCTCACTTGCTAAATTTATGAATAATCTCCTGAATTTGAAGCTTGAGTTTTAGAATGATTTTTATTTTTTTTGGTATATCAGATATTTTAACTTAATTATTTTATTGCTGACTCGTCATTTAATATCCAAATAATATACTTAAAAATACATGCAAAAATTCAAGAATTTTATACTAAAGTTTTGCCATGATTATTTCTCTCTGTGTACATATGCGAGTACGCATATATATTGCATGCACTGTAGGGGACGCTGCCTTTGCCTTTGCTTCGTTTATCTTTTCTACAACTCGGCGACTCAATGCATGTGTGAGTGTGCGTGTGTGTGTTGGTGGCATTTGGCTTGACATGATTAATATCCTTGCTGACATGAGAATCGCAGTTGACTGACTGTCGTCAAGTGAAATCAAAAGCGTTGTCAAAGTCCTTAACTTGGCTTTAAACAAAATTTTGCATTAAATACATTGTATTATTCAAGAAAGTGTTTTATCTACGGATCGCAAAAATATGACTGAATATTATTATTAAGCAGATAAATATTATCTCTAAGATTTTAATAAACAAATATAAGAAACCACAGTATAATTTACACTTTTATCACAAATATGACATATTTTTAATTCAAATGTTTTTATACAAAATAATAATAAATAAGTAATATTTTGACTAATTTAAAATCGTTATTTTTTATAAAATATTTATATATCTTAAAAACTTTTCTGCAATATTTATTTTTACTTTAGTTGTAAAAGGTTTTTAGATAAAGTTAATAAAATCACATCATTTTATACTGAATCTAACTATTAAAAAAAAATAAATAAAAAATCAACTCTGACATTTTATTTTGTCAAATCACTTGCTTGGCTAACTGTAAACTTACTTTACAGTTGAAATCGTCGAGCTGCTAAATTGCATTTATTTTGGATTTTTGTCGCTTTTGGCAATTTAAAAATATTAATGATTTTGCCAAGCGCGTAATACAGAAAATAAATAAACAACAACAATTAAAGCAACACCATTAACAGTTACAATCACAGTAGCAAAATCTGTGTGTGAATCGTGCCAAAAAATAATATATACATATATAAAAACGAACGCAACGAATCAACGCGCAAGAGAAACAAATAAATAAACAAAAGCAGCAGAAAAAAAGTGAATAAAACAGCAAAAGAATTCGGCGAAATTCGGCGTTTAAAATACACACATAAAAAATGTAATGGAAAGCATTAGTGCTCATAAAAAATGGATTTACACAGCCTTTTTAAGGCTGTCCTGATCCTGTACATCATACGAGGTGAGTCACAGCACATACAACCCCTGTCTACCATCTCCTGCCTTGTATCTATTCTTTCCCTGCCAATGACAATTCAATATACAACATTTTATACTAAAAAACCCATCAATATTTTATCTACTTATTAAACAACAACAGATTTTGTGCCAATGTATTTTTTTTTGCCTTTTAAACTTACTCTTTTATTAGGTATGAATTAGCATTTTAATGCAATGCTTTCCATTATTTATATGTCCAGCCAAAAGCTGTGCAAAGTATTTGATTAGATTAATTTTAGGCTGTGCTTTTCCATAGTTAATAAACAATTGGAAAAGCATAATTCTGAGTGGATAATATCAACTTGGACCAGACAAAAATTAAATATACGTGTAGAATATTTGTATTCCATTTTATTTAATGCTATCGTCTAATTTCTAAATCACTTGGTTTGTTTATTCAAAATAAACTATAATTGGGAATATTTCATTTTTTATTTAAGATATCTAAAAAAAAATAATATAATATATAATATAATATTTTCTATGAAAATATATTTTTTGGCCTATTTTGTCAGATTTCAGTAACATTTCAGTATTATACGCTGGATAAAATCTAAATGGAATTATATGTTTAAATGATTCAAAAGAATAAAAGATTGAGGATTAAAAACTTGTAGGCGTTTTCCAGTATTGTAAATCATCATACATTTTAGTTAATTTTTTCGGTTTTTTCTTTTTGTATTTCCGGAACATCAGTGATGGTCAAATAAAATAGAATCTTAAATTTTTATTCATGTTGTTTAATTGCTTAAAGCACTTACATTATTGATGTCTTTAGAACTTCGCTTGGCAACTTAATTGTACAGAAAAATCTATAGCTTGAAGATGCAACTAGATTAGTAACGTGTGGAGTTGTCATTTACTAATTGCTTCATGCATCTACAACATGCAACATGCAACATGCCGCATCATTTGCTACTTGCGCTGACTGATCCAGGCAACACTTTTTATTTTTTTGCTGTTGTTTGTGACTGGCCAAAGAAATAATTAAGCTGCATTTCCCCAAGTTTTTTGTGTCGTTTCCTTTTGGCCTGTCTTTTGTGCGCTGTCGCCTGCAACACAAGTCGCATCCCTATTGCATGCCACAGTCAGTGGCACTTCCCGGTAGCAATGGCAGCACTTTTGTTCACTTTGCAACTAACAAGCCGGGCTGCTCCATGACGTTGTTTCATTTTTTGTGCCCAACTCAAAAAGCCAAAGTTATCAGCAAAAGATCAACGACAGTGCCACCATCGTACATCGAGCTCTGCAACTTCCTTCTTGCCTCCTTGCATCCTTGCCTCCCAGTGTGGCAGCCACAGGCGCTTTGTTTCTTTCACTTTTGCCAAAGCCAAAGGCAAAGGCTGCTGTTGTTTTTGCTGTTGCTGTTGCTGTTTCTGACTGTGACAGTGGAGGCCTTTCTTCTGCTTAATGTTGCTGCTGCTGCTTGTGAGACCCTGTATTCGAAAAGACATTGAGGGTCTCTTAAGTTGTTAAAAACATAGCAGGCAAAAGGAGGCATCTCAGACTGACTCCACATCGATAGATTCTTGCTAGAGACGGTAAGAGCTAGAACTACCAGAAACTTGTGATCTAACAAAAATTTAAATGTTTTCTCTGTTTTAAAGTTGCATTCATTTTTAATTGTGTACTTAAGAGATATTTTCTGCAGTGCAATTAGATACTAAACACCTATAGAAAGACAGCTTACTGAAATTAAGAAATACGTCTGAAATATTAATGGTTTAAATAATGAAATAATATAGCAATATTATAATATTTACAGAGTCTTTCAGAGCCGAGTTTTGCATTCAAAAAGCATAATTTTTCTACTAGTTGCTGCTGTTGCATGTTGCTGATGATGAGGCTGATTATGCGCTGCATGTTGTCGCTGTCGCTGTTGCTGTTGCTGTTGCTGTCGTCGTCGCTGCTTTGGACAACACACAAAAGGCAGCAGAGTTTCTTGCAACTGCTTGTTTACTTTTGCCTCAGCTGCTTTTTTGTTTCACAGTTTGTCTGTCTGTCGGTCTGACTGTCTTTCTCTCTGTCTGTCTGTCTGTCTGTCTGTCCAGCAGTTCGTCAGTTGTCGTCTGCATAATCTTGGGCAGCTTGCTGTGACGAACTGCAACGCCCAGTTGCCACGCCCCAGTCACCCGCAGTTTAGCAACGTGCAACGTGCAACGTGACATTCGAGGTCATTCACATTTCGAGGGCGTGTTGTTGAACTTGATGCGATGTTGCCACATTGCTGCAAACGAGTTGTTGCTGCCGCTGTTGCTGCTGCTAGGCATATTCGGTTGCTAAATGCCATGATGCATTAGACAATGAGCATCTCTAATTATGTCTTGCATCTGCTCTAAACCTGCAATTAACATTTGATCCCGCTTGCAGTAGCAGTTGTTGCTGCTGTTGTTGTTGCTGTTGCTGCTGTTGCTACTTTGTGCCCTGAAGTGTTGGTGCACGCCAACAGCAGAAAGTTTTATGAGTTTCCTTGTAAATGACGCCGTCGCTTGGCATGCAAACTTTTGCCATTGTCCTTGTTGCTGTTGCCGTTGTTGCTGCTGCTGTTGCTGCTGCTGTTGACTTCGTTTCTTTGAGCTGCAACAACACAAACAAAAGTGAAACGTGTGCTTTTCAATAATTCAGTTTTATGGCAGAAAAACTCAACGCAACTCGACGGCAAACTCAACGTGACGCAGCGCCTTTGTCTTTCAGTTGTCGTTGTGACTTTTAAAGTTGGCGCTCATTAACGAGGCAACAGCAGCAGCAACAGCAGCAACAGCATTAACTGCAACTGCAACTGCAACAACGTCTGCAACATTAATTGAAATGCTTTTCACTTTTTGCTCTCCTCTTTCCACTTGCAGCTGCAATTTAATTGCATACTTTTGTGCGCAAAGCATATAACATAACCACAAAGCAGCAGCAACAACAACAACAGCAACAGCACTTACACTTGCAACAGCTTGCGGCAGTCAATGCCAATTTGGAAATGTAGCATTCAAAAATGTGTTAGTTCAATTGCAATAGATATAAATAAAATATATAATTCGATATATACAGAAATGTTTCGAAAATATGAATTTCATACAGTTTTATTTGGCTTTCGCTTCGTTTACATTTATGAAAGGATTCGTGTCCTGCTAACTAACTAGACAATTTAAACTAAGCAGAGAGTGGAATTAAAATAAAATGTATTTTTTACGAATTAGAATTAGTGGAAATGGAGTGTTTAGGTTGATACTGTCATAAATGTGGGAGATCATAAATTTATGTCTTTAATGCTTTCAAACCTGAATGGAAAATAAACTTTCATTGTTATAAAAATCATTATCAAAAATTAAACATATTTTCAACTAATACAAAAATCAAAAATAAAAAATTACCTTTAGATTTTCATATTACAAATCTGAAAAAACTGATTTAAAATATAAATAAAATGTAAACAAAAATTAAACCAAGTGATGAATTCTAAACATGCTGTTGAAACATGTTTGAAAATGTTAAGTTTGGGTTACAGATCTAGGAATGTCAAAACTCCCAATGTAGTAAGATACCCTATAAATGTATATTTTTTAAATATAGGCTTTAGTTTTACAACTTATTCCTCTTGAGTCTAGTTTATATTGTATTAGTATAGTATTCAGTGTGTGTTTTATATATATATGTTTTATATTAAAATATATATTTGTAAAAAGGGTATTTAAAAGTCGAGCTGTTTAGCGACTTTGAGGACATGTTTCTGTCTGTCGAAGCGGCAACAGTTGAATAAAATCAACATGCTGCATAGAAATTCATACACACGTACACACAGAGAAAGAAATACCGTTATGCTTTGTTGCGCACACACAGAGACTAGGAGGAGGCGTGGCAGGTGGGGCAGAGACTTTGGAAGCAGACGCCTCGCATTAGTCGAGGCTTTTAAGCAGAAAAATGCGTGCACTTGAGCTCAGCAGGGAGGAGGAGTGTTGTTTAGGGGGCGTGTCAATGGTGGGCGGGGCTGTTACGAGGGTCAAGAGGTGGCTGGCGTTGCCGTCTGACTTAAATCCAAAAAAACATAGCCTACTTTTTGGGGCACTTTCAATGCTTCAATCAAAATGTGACGCTTCTCATTTTCCATTTCATCTCTTCTCCTGTTGTTTATATTTGTCAAGCTCTCTTACCAAACTGCCACGCCCCCGCCCCTGGCCGCCTCTCTGACACTGGCTGGCAGACGACAGCATCTTTCCCTCACGTTCCATATGCAAATGAGCTTTAACGTGTTCTCTTCCTCTTCATTTTTCCTCAGCTTGTTGTTTCTTCTTGGATTTTTTTACATTACGTTTTTTTTTTTTCTGTTTTTGAAGGGAAATTGCGTTTTCATTTAAATGGCGCACGGAAAAGTTTGTCAGCTTTTGGCAAACTTGCTTTCTAGCTGCTGCTTTTTATGGCCCCCCTCCCCCTGCCGCCCATAAGGTTGACTCTTAAGCGTTTTTGATTTAGTGCACGCTTTGAAGTTCCTCGAAACCTCGACTTCCCTCGACTCCTTGTCATTATTTACAGTTTTTGCGGAATACACTGTGCAAATTGTGGCTGACTTGGGAAATATCTCATAGACTGAAGACTCTGTTGCCAACAGGGACTTGTAATTATTCTCTAAATATAATTACTCTTTATGATGCTAACAAATATCATTTTGATTTGCTGAGGAATTTATTAAATGTGTCATTTATTTATTTAAAATAAATTTATGCATAAATTAAATAGAAAGTTCTTTTTAAAGCATTTTTTTATTGTATACACAAAGTGTTAAGTGTTACAAAGTAATCATTAAAAAAATAGATAAATCGAATTTCCGTGAATTTCCATATTTCTATTGAAATTAATTACGATTAATCGAGCTAAATTAATAGTTTTTATATAGGTTTTATAATTGGAAATTTAGATTTATTTTATGCTTTTTCTACCCGTTTTTTTTGTAAAAAGGAATTTTTAACATTATTTTTTAAGTCTGTATAAGAATTTGAAAATAAAATTTTTCATTATACGTTAACTATTTTTTAATACTTTCCTCTTGACACTATAATATCTAAATCAATTTTAACATTATTCAACCTCTTTTTTATTTTGCATCAAAATTGAAAAGGTAATTTTTTCCTTCATGGTACATTTTTGAATTTTTCCCCCGAAACAGTGATCTGAAGAAAACTGATAATCGTATTTTTTTATTTGACGTTTTATGGGCTTACAGCTTACTTCAGTACATAAAAACATGTTAGCGATTGTTGTAACTTATAAAATTACTATAAGGGAACTTTCAGTACTGACTACAGGGTATCATGAAGTGCTGCTGTACACTTTGAATGGTATTGCAAAGGAAATTAAAGACATGTCGACTGTTCGCTTTTCTTTCACAGATTTTGCGCCTTAATTACGCGACGAGAACTTTGCTTTTCTGCCTCCACCGACTGTCATTTATTTCAGCTGCAATGTCCGTCGAAGGACAAAGGACGAAATCACAAACTGAGAGCTGAGAATGAGAATAAGAAGAAGTATGAGCTGAGTGTGAGAATTGTGGCCAGGAGAAGCGACAGTTGCGACAGTTGTGACAGTTGCTCATTTGCATTTTGTCAACGAGGCGATTGATGCTGCTTCTTCTTAACGTTGCTTTATCCTACTTTATTGCGACTACTCCTCCAATTTCTGCTGCTGCTTCTTCTTCTGCGACTTTAACTGCTCGCAGCTGCTGCTTCTTCTTGGGAGTCATTTCCGGCCAGCGCCATTTTAATGATCCGTGATAATGATGCAAACTGCCGTTGGCATTGCTTAGAAGAGAACTCTCTGTCTCTTTTTAAGCTACCTCTCTCTCTCTCTTTCTATCTATCTCTTACTCTGCTCTGGCTTCAGTGCGGGGGCGTAATTGATTTTGTCTGCAAATGTAGGCGTGGCTGGCTGGTTGCCATTGGTGTCCTTTGCCTGGCAGAGTTTGATTGACAACGCTGACAAATGGAGCGGCGTGTATTCAATTATGTGAGAAGTGCCACCAACAAAAGGCCAACAAACGTGCAGTGTTGCAAGGGGCAGAAAGTGGTGAGGGGGGAAGGGGGAAGGGGTGTATTGGCAACCTTATCGAGTTTATCAGGCGGTCATTGTGTTTCGCTTAGACATGGCATTGTCAGTGCCACACAGCTGCCTGCCACCTCGTATATTACCTTCATCATCAACCTTACACACACACACATACAGGGCTGGTTATCGATTGCGATAGATATTGTATCGATGCTGGGAAACGATGTTTTAGTACAAACCGATAGTCTAAAGAAATTCTCATATTTTTCATGACATTCTCTTTTTTTTTGGGATTGTCTTAGCTGCTTATAGCATAAAACTATCTATAAAAAATTAAAAAAATAATTTCTTAATTAATTAGAGATGAGTGCGCTTTAAATTTGAATCGGCGGTTTTGTTGTTTACGATGTTTGAGTACTTTAGATTATCTCTGAATTAAAGACCTTTGAGATCTCTGAATTAAAGTATTAAATGAAATATTCTAAAAATAAAACAAAGTTTATTTTGTATATATTGTTTACACAACTTAAGCTTGACTTGTTTAGTATAAGAAATGAAAACAATATGTATTTTTTATATTTTTCTTGTTAAACTAATTTCTAGTTCAGATATGATTTGTTAAATATTTTAATAAAGTTGGCTGTTTACTTATTATTTTTTAATTCTTCATTAAGTATAGAAACGTGATTTTTAGTCTTTATATATTATGTATTAGAATATGATCCTATTAATTTTAAATGCGTTTTATATTTATTTCCTTTAAAATATGTTATTCTGTTTATTTTTTTTAGGTGTCTGTCAATATCGACACTTTCTTTTTGCGCAACCCTTGCCCATCCCTGATGTGGGGCTGGTTTCACGAATATGGGGCACGTTGTCATGCCACATTTTGATGGCATCAGAGTCGTCGTTGTTGGCGTTGTCGTTGGCGTCGACATTTCCATTGTTCGGCAGTCAGTCGCGCCTTTGTTTGTGCTGATAAATGTCTGACTCGCTGCCGCATTTAACCAGGTTTTCTTCTTGGTGGCGTCTCCAATTAGCTGGCAGCTTTACAGCCTAAGCTCAGTGTTTGCAATGGCATCCTTGCACATTCTTTACCTGTCCTTCCCCCTGTGGGGATTCTCATTCATTGTCCGCTTCAAACTTTGGCAAATTTAGTTTTCATTAGCTTGCGTCGTCTCACATATCGCTGCTTGCAGCATTTTGTTGAAAGTTTCCAAGAGCTACGAGTGGCAGTAAAAGTTGACCAAAAAGGAATAAAAAAGAGGCACAACTTTATCTTAAGTGACTTATAACTAAAAACTGCAAATTTAATGTGCTGCCCCGTTGTGGCATCAACTTGCGGCAAGCACTTTTTACTTTCCTTTTGCAAGCAAAATATTTTTGCCTTTTTCGGCGCATTTCCTTTGGGCATTGCAGTTGACAGCGTGTTTGCCCCAAAGCCCAACACACACACACACACACACACACTGTCACGCCTGGAGAACCGCAACGAAAGTGGCACACAGAAGTTTGCAACACTTTCCGACTGCTTTTCGGGGACATTCTAACGTTATCTTCTGGCCAATGCCTTTTGGACAAAACAATTTTTCATTTTATTGCTGCGGCCTGAAAATTGCTTACAAATTTTGTGCTGCACACTTTGCGGCAGTTGTCAAAATGTCCAACGGAAAGTCGCTGTTCTCAATTATCAATTCGCTGTCAATGCGCCAGTTTTCAAATGGAACTAAGTATAGATTTCGATAATTAATTATAACATTTCTTATAAAGTGGTAGCAGAAATTAACTTTCTTTAATTTCACTTTTCATCTAAAAATCCCGAAAATGTAGAAATATTTCATAACATTTTTATTTGGCCTTTAATTAATTGCGTTAACATTTTTCAAAGTGTCATAACTTTGTCAAAACTGTAGCAATTTACTGGAGGAATGTAAATATTGTCACCATTTACCCTCTATTTTTATATTGCATCAAAATCGGAATATTAATATTATAACTGTCTATTTTTGTTTATATTTTTGTGATCCACAGATCGGTATTTTGTCTCTTCGTCTCTTACATTTACATTTTACAACTCTATATACAATATATTTGACAATTCTCCAAATGTTAAATATAAAAAAAAAACTAGTTATGTAATCAAACTAAAGATTAATAGATTTCTTTTGAGAAAAGATCGAATATTTTTATTTTTATCCAACAGCTACTAAAAAAGTTGTTTCGAAAGTTCTTAAATTATTCTTAAAATAAGAAACATCTACAATTTGATAGAAACTAACTTAAAATTGTTGGCGAAATGCGGGCGAAAGTGTTTTCAGTTGCTTCTTCATAATATTCTGTGCAAATTATTAAGTTATTCATGCTAGTGGGAGGGGGGAGTAAAATGTAAATGTATGTTTATATGTGTGCATGTTTGCAACAGGAATTTTGTGGCACAAAAACAGGTCACTGCACTGTGAGGCAAACGCCTCAAGTTGTCAAGCAACCGCAATGCAAATATAACTTGACACACACACACACACAGGGAAGACACACCCAGTCTAGTGTATGTATGTGTCTGTGTGTGTGTGCGGTTGTTTTCTGCAGACTGCCTTGACTGCCAACCAACTGAATAATAAATAAGACATAAAAGCCGCATCAAAAGCGACTTTAAAAAACGCCGAAAATTATGCAATATTGCAATATTTTGCCTAACAGCAATTAAAAGAGACAGCCAAAGGGGAAGAAGGGGAAAGAGGGGAAAAAAGTTGAGAGGGAAAACAAAGACAAAAAAGCCACAACGACAATGGCCACAGGTAAAAAGCAATTGTCTTCTCGCTTTGTGCGTGCCTTTGTTGTGGTCCACAGTGCTCATTAAAATGTAGGACAGGCCGCTGGCAACAACAGCAACATCAACAAAAACAACACTTAATTTAGGAGAAGGTGAGCGCGGGGTGGGGGGGGGTTGGTGTTTTGTGGCTGAACAGAAATTGAAATTAACTTTGGCCACGTCACGGACAAACAGATTTCCTGGCAACTCAGCTGCTCAATTAAAATCCAAATAACTTATGCCATCTCTCTCTCACTCTCCCACTCTCTCTCTAATACAATTTCTCTCTCTTTCTTTCTCTTTGCAGCTGAGACTAGCTATATAGTTAATGGTTTGGATCTGCAGGGACCGATATTTCTACATGAACCGCCGCATCGCGTTGAGTTCTCCAACAACTCCGGCGGTTTGATTGAATGCTCCGGCCATGGCAGCCCACCGCCCGAGGTAAATATGGGCGTGGCCCTCTAAAGATATTCTCCATTTTTCCATTTTGCATTTTCTCTTCGCTTTCGCTTGTTTTTCGCCGTTTAATTATGCATGCCATGCTGTCCGCACTCATTTCCAAGTTAATTGACTGCGCCCCCAACCTTCCCCCCTCCCCGTTTCCTTTCCACGAAAGTGAACATTCTGTAAAGAGCGAAAAACTAATACTCTTTAAACCAGGGATAGAACATAACAGTAATGTCAAAGAAATTGAGCTTACTTAAAATTATGAAGGGAAACATAAATATATATTTCTTTTATTATCGAAACTTACTTTGAACTATACTTACAGAAATTTTTTATATAATGTATTTTGAAACATTTTAATATTTTTTATTTATTACAGAAATTTAATAACTTGATTAGAAATTATTTTAATATTTTATTTTGTACATTTAAAATGCAAAATAAATGTTGAAGTTAAATGAGTTAATTAAAAATAATCAAATAAGTTTTCTTTTAAATGAAAGCATATAAAAGAAGCATATATAAAGATATTTACTATATAATAATTGGATACTTAATGCTAAAATTAAATATATAAATATCTTTTTATATATATATTAAAAATTTACTCAATTAGAATTTATTTTATATGTTTTATTTTGTACATTTAAAATGAAAATATTTCTCTAAATCTTGGATAATGTTGAAATGCATTAAGTTAATTAAAAATAAGTAATTAAGTATTTTTTTTAATGTAAGCATATAAAAATTGTTATTTAAATATATTTATTATATAATAATTAAATGTTTAATGCTAAAATAAGTTAAAATCATCCATTAGCTGCCAGTATCGTAATTATCTTTTTAAAACCCTCTTCCTTCCATTTTTAGGTGGAGTGGACACCAATACCACCGCAGCAGGATATGGTATTTCAGCTGTCGAATGGCAGCATGATGTTTTATCCGTTCACCGCCGAGAAATATCGACACGAAGTGCATGCCACTGTCTACAGGTGAGTGCGCATGGCGTATACTTAATATTTGCATAAATTATAGCTAAACATTCTCTTACTTTCACGCATTTTCTTTCTTTTTTATTTCTTTGCAGATGCAAATTACGCAACATGGTGGGCACGGTGCTCAGCCGCGAGGTTCATGTGCGCGGCGGTAAGTTTAACGTTTTTTAATTAATTTACCATATTTATTATAGCCGCATGCAAAGTTGATTTGCGCTAACTCAGAGCTGAGTCTTCGTCTTCGTTTTCGTTTTCGTCTTCGCTAACCGGTTTCGACTTTCCAATCCCCTCAAAACTTTTGCCTTAATTGCAAAGTTTTTCGTATAGCGCCTAAAAGCAGGCAACGCAAGTTTTAATTACTACTGCCAAATACTGTTTTAGCCTCCACCAAAAAATAAGTCGGCGCTAATTTGGCGCCCAAGCGCGAGAATTGACTCTGACTTTTGGTTAGCTGCTCTCACCAACCAGTGAGTTTAATGGCTATGCGATTGACTGAGCGGTTTTCAGTTGAAACTCTTGAATTTTTCACTCTATTTCAACAAATTCTTATATTTTGTTTTGAGTAAAGTTCAGCTAAAATTATTCAAATATTTATACAGGCGTACAATATCAATGTTCCATTTTATTAATATTAATTTCAGTTTAAAAATTTACTTTAAATAATATATAAATAATAACTATTTGACTGAATTTAAATAAAGGAATAATTTCAAATCAATTTTTTTAGCATTTCGTCAGTGAAACTGTTAAAAAATTAACTATGAATTTAAATATATCTTTCGTCCATATTAAAATATTTATTATCGTAAATAATATAATAATAACACTTGGAAAATGAAAAAATTTTAATTTGTCTGCATTTAAAAAAAACATTAGGCTTAATGAAAATTTAAATAAAATAATAATAATACTTGGAAAAGGGAAAAAATAAAATTTATTTGTGTATAAAAAATATAAGGTTTAAAGTAAATTTCTCCAGCATATCACCTACAAAACGTACTATAAATTTTGCCAAGAAAAGCAATTTTAGCATTCAGCCAAATATTTATCTGAAATATTTTATTTGGCAGCAGTTATTTTATTGCAACTAAACACGCAATCCATCTAAAAGTCCAATTTCTCCAGTAATTTGTATGCAAAACTCTGGATTCATAATAAATGATAGTTGGTTGATATAAAGTATTTATCACAGCGGGAAATGTATTTCAGCTGGGGCTGAAATTTGTTTTAAATTCAAATCAACTTTTCAGCAACTGGCAACTGGCAACTTTGGCAAGAACTTTGCGAACGCAGCGAAACTTCAACATCTTCTTGTTTTTTGGCCCATTTCAAGTAGCCAAAAGTTTCGCATTCATTAGAGCAACAAAGAAAATGGGAAAGAGCAGAGACTTTAATAAAGTGCATTAATGAACAGCCATTGGGCAGTCGGATGGATTTTTGTCGAGCAATTCCTCAATCCAATCACTTTGATTGGCATCGCATGTCGCATAGATTTCGCGGCTCATTGAACAAGTCCGAGTTACGTAAATCTCAGTAACGAAAACAACAATTAGTGCTGACCATTAAAGATATGACATACATACTCGTATACAAGTATAATATGGTCAAAGAGACCACTTGACTTCTGGTCCGCTGCGTGTGCGTTTAATTAACAAGCCGAGTCCGAAAGGGAAACAGTTGAAAGCAAACAAACAGTGAAGTCGCCACCGCAAAAGATCTAAGATAGCCTAGACACCTCCCCCCGTTAAATCCCTACATGCCCACGGCACACAAAGAGAGAGAGAAAGATAGAGAAAGAGAGAGACACACAAGAGCGTAGTCAGCATTATGCGAGGAGGGAATCAAAAAACTTAACAATTATTTGCAGTTCATTTAAATATTAATACTACTAAATATATGATTAATTGTCTTGCCAATATGAAGTCACAAAAACTTATTTCTCCTGTTGTTCCAGAAAGACAAATTTTAAGTCTAACAGGGAAAATTTTTTTTTTATTATAAAAAATGTTTAAGCTTACTTAATTTTGTGATATAAATTTAAATTTAACCTCATAAGTTTCTTAAATTCTAAAATTAGTACTCTATTTTATGTTTTATATGTGCATTGAATTTATATAACAAAGATTTTAATTAAAAATGGTATTAAAAATGTTAACCAAAAATGTAAATTGAATCCTCTATTTTTTCTTAGATTATACTACATTATTTTCATTTAAATATTTTATTTCTCTACGTCAAGTGTTATTAAGTTTAATTTTAAGCAGCATTTTCTGTAATAATATACCAAATGCTTGAATAGTTTATTTCGAATGTGAATGTTGACAAATATTAATGTAAAAAACTTTCAATTAGTAAGTTTCGCAAGCAAAATAAAATTGATTGTCGCATAGAGGGGGTCATGACCCCCTATTGTGCCCTTGCCTACGTCCTTGCCAATATATCTGGACTACATGCAAAGTTTCAACGTCTGACGGTCATTTTTCAGCTGCTCAGCTCAACTCGACGTTACGTATACGCCATGTCGCTGGCTTATTTTATTTGCGGTCGCTTTGTTTGTTTTTCTATATGCTGCCCTCTCTCTCTCTCTGAGTGTGTGTGTGTGTGCTAGTTTTTTTTCATCCTTTTTGCCAGCATTACTTTACGCTTGAACAATTTGACAGCGCGTAGATTTGGCGCAAAACGTTTTGCCTAATTTGCAAAAGTTGCCAAGGGATAAATTGCTCCCTTTTCCCTCGTTTCTCCAGCTTCTCCCCTTTCTCTTGGCTAATTTCTCAGCTAATGTGTGCAGTTGACTTTGGGATATGGCGCCTTGGTGACTTGCTGACTTGCTGACTTGGTGACGTAGCTTAGTTGCGTTATTTAATTGCCAGCGCTTAGTTTGCCGGATATGGCATATATGGCGTATACTTGACTTGGCTTTGGGCTAAGTGCGCGTAATTAGCAAAAAGTTGTATGAGTGTGTGTGTGTGTGTGTGCTTGTGTGCGTGTGTGGCAAAAGCTCTTGACAAATTTTCACTATACCAAAAAAGACAGCGGGAAAGATCTTTAGTTGGATGTTATTGTTGTTATTGTTGTTGTTGTTGTCAGAGGCCACAGGCCAAGGCCGATGATGGATGTTGCCACAAAGTTGTGCAATGCACACACACACACACACACACAGACACTCGACAAAGTTTAGCATACAATGCAGTCGAGTCTTTGGGAAAAGTTTTTGATTGAGCCACAAAGTTTTCACCTGCTGTTGTCGTTGTGTATGAAACCTGTGTAATTTGTTCGTAATTAGTTGGATGCACATTGTCAGTTTGCCCTTTGATACCACAACCTGCGTCTTCTTCTTCGTCTTCGCCATCAACTTCTTCTTTCAGTATGCAAATTGCTACGCACGCTGCTTTAGTCATAATTTAATAGTTTCCCAGTTTCTCCCTTCTTACTCTGACTGCAACCGCCACCAAAAGCGTCTTTCCGTCGGCGCACATCATAAACATAAATTTGTGCAAAAAGTTTGCCACAACACACACACACACATACACACATTGGCACACACTCGCACTTAGTCCATACAAAACCAAACGGAAATGAATTTCCGCTAAAAAGCCAAACAGTGTTGCCAACTCTTTAGCGCGTAAAAAAATAGCTGAAAAAGGCTAGAAAAATTTTAAACAAGACAGATTAAATGTAAATGAGTGAAAATTGGCACTTTTTAATAAAATAGGCCATTTAAATTACTTGGCTCCTATTTTTTTGCTCTGAACATTTATCTTAGTTAAATTATCTAACTTATGATTTCTTAAAATTCGCTTTTAAGTTTATATTTTATTTTGTATATTAATTGTAATCTATATGAAATAGTAGTCTGGCAATAATTATTTATAGTATTGGGTTTTTATTAATAGTTTTTTTATTTATAAGTAGTTATATTTCTGGATTTTGGCTGCGATTAGCATCACACTCTAGATTTGCCGGATAAAAGCTAAGTTGGCTATGCTAAGTCCAAGTGGAGCCCACTTCTACCTCTCCGATTCCCCTTCTCCTTCCCTCTCTCTAACTCTCTCTCTCTCTCTGTCTCCCTCTCTTCGTCTCCCTCTCTATTTCTTCTTCAATTACTTTGTGAGTTGACTATAAACTTAGCTTTCATACTTACTTTCCTGGCCAGCTGTCCTGTTCCTTTCCTGTCCTTTCTCTGCCATTCTGTTCTGTCCTTCAATGCAACACAATGTTGACTGCCTCTGAAAACTCAGCTTACAAAATGCAACATGAAAGCGACAAAAACAACCTATACAAAACTATGCACAACAAAAAAAAGGAAATAAAGAAGTTGCAGCTGGAGTTGAGTCGTGACTGTGTCCTGAAAATACAACTAATGAAGATACAAAAACAAAATTGCACTAAACTCAAACTCAAACTGAGTACTGAAAAACAGCAGCCACTTTCCACTTTCCGTTTTTCACTCCCTCCCCCCTCTCGCTCTCACCCATCTCCCCCTGCTCTCCATAGAGCGAACGGTCAGAGGAATTATAATAAAATGTTGTCACAAAGTTTTTCCAGTTTTCCATTTGTTATTGTTGCTGTTATTGCAGCATAGAAAATACAAAAAACCAAAAAATAAAAAAAAGAGAATGTGAAACCAAAAATGATGAAAATAAACTAAGCCCCCCAAACAATGACAACAACTTTTCAAATTAAACTTTATCCAATTTCTGCATATTAAAGTTTTTCCAGGCAAATGCAAAAAACGTATCGTGGGTCGCATTCCAAAACATATAGTACATATGATAGAGTACTACGTGTAGAGTTGCCAACCCTTCATGCATAAGAAGATTAAAATGGAAAGCGAATCGCATTTCCCAAACACTTTTCAAGTGACGCGTGCGGAAAATTGCCTTTGTCCATCTTAATTAATTTGCAACTGCCAGCGGCATAGAAGCCAGGGGAAGTGAGTGAAAAGAGGCAAGAAGAGTGCTTCAGAGGAGGGGCACGAAGGGGGGAAAGGGGAAGGAAGGGGACAGGGAGTGACTGAATCAACCAGTACAGGGGTTGTTAGAATTGATGGAGAGAGCATTTACCAAGTTGCACAGTGTGATAAAGCTTAAAATTTAAATATAATTATAATCACTATGACTTAAAGTAAAAATACATAATTTCACTTTTACTTATCTTTGAGAAAATTTAAACTAAATTATTGAAATTTTGATAAATATTATCTACTTTATCTATTTGTATTTATTTATCTTAACTTACTTTAAGAATTATAAGTTTAAGCTTCAAAATCATTTATTTTATTTTAAGAAAAAGCACAATATAATTAAAATACACTTAAAGAAGTATTTATTGCTTGACACAAGGACAAAAACAATTTAATTTACTTATGAAACTTTGTCGAAAAAACCTGAATTTTAATATACATCGAAATTTATTGTCTAAGACATATATTTAAAATATATAACATATAATATAATTTTAAAAAATATTTTATTTAATATGTATATATTCAACTTAAAAAAAAAAAAAAAATTTAGAAACAAAAATAAATTAAAGAGTACAATTTACTCGTGCTGACATTTCATATGACTTGATTTAAAGCTCATATTCAACGATACCAAAGCTAATTAAACGAATTGCCAAATTCTCAAAACTCTAAACGTTTTTTTTCCGAGATTTTGGTTTGTTTCGATAATTTATATTTTACTTGATTTATCAGTTGTATACTCTGACTTTTAAACACACTTTATACTTAGCTTTTTCGCCTACTTTTACACCAGTGTGCCGTGAACTTCGCTTCTGTTTTAGAATCCTTGTCATTCTTAATTTCGTGCTCTATGCCGGCTTGACACGGGAAAGACATAAATAAAAAATCTTTAACTCAAATTGCCACATCCAATTTCTAACGGGCCTGTCGTCGCCGTTGCCATTGCCGCCGTCGTCTGGCTGACAAACGGTCACACTTTTGTTAAGTTTCACAATGAAGCTGGACATGTTTTGTGTGGGCAACGTTTGACGAGGGATGTCAACAGGGGAAGGGGGATGGCAGGGGGTGTCAGTTTAATGTGCAACATATTTTTGCTGTCAGGGCAAAGGACATCGCTTTAGGCCGGGTCAAAAAGGTTTTTAAGCCTTTTTTATGATCATCCGGTGCAATAAAAAAAGTAGATAAAAATGAAAATTAAGTAAAAGGAATATTTTTTTCTTGTTTTGACTAATAAAAACACACACAACATAATTGTTTGCATTACTTTAATGGCCTTGAACTTTGTTATTTGTTTATGTTTGTTTTTTTGTGTGTTTTCATTGTGACAGCTGCGGCGAACGCTGCGTATGCGCAATATATATATTAATAATTTGCATCTAACACTTGTGCTTACAGTTGTCAATCAAAAGTACACGGTACAAGTGCACGACGAATACGTGATGACGGGAAACACGGCGGTGCTGAAATGTCAGGTGAGCTCAGCTTGAATTCAATCAAATTGAAGCTCCACTTTATCAATAAATCAATCACATAAAAACAAATTTCAATTGAAAACTGAATTTTAAATGAAGCTTACAATTTTTATTATCATTTATTTAATTTTCTTCTTTCTTATCAATTGTGCATTGTTTAATCTTAATTAAATTGGTGTTTATAATAGTGATTTAAAAAATAAACGTAAGTCAGCTGCACTAGGAATCGAAGTAATATTAACGAAAACACAAAAATTCATATGAAAAAAATTAATATTTAACTAGAAAACAATTTTTATGAAAATTATAAATTTATTTCACTAACGTCTTTTACTTAATGACATTTATTGTCACATATAAAAATATGGAAACCTAAGAATTATATATATAACTTAAAAGCCGAAAATAATATTAAAAATCGCGCGATTTTCCTGTTTAAAATTTTTTTGAAATTTGAGTTAATCTTAAAATGTAAACAAAAAAATAACAATTTTCCATTTTTATATGCCGAATATTTAAATTTATGAATCCATTTTTGTAATCCATATTTTTATCAGATAATTTATAGATATTTTGTTTCTTAAAGTTTGATTCTCTGATGTTTTTCTGTTGTGTTATTTGTATTTTCGTAGCAAATATTCGTATTTCGTACAACGTATCGGTGAATTCACCGACTTAGCTGTGCAACTGTTGAACTCCACAAGCTTGTGGAACTTGCACTTGTGCCACAAAATTCAGTTAAAACTTAAATTGAATTTGGACTTCGACAAAATTTGCTTATCTTGGTTTACCACATTTCTCCGTTTCCCCGTTTCTCTTTCCCTTTTGCTCTGTTCTGTTCTCGGTTCTCTGTTTCTCCGCTGGATTGAATTGGCAGGTGCCGAGCTACATGTCGGAATTTGTAATGGTCACCGCTTGGGTGCAGGACACGGGCATGCATCTGTATCCAAACACGGACATCGGCGGCAAGTACACGGTCCTATCGAATGGCGAATTGTACATAAATAATGCGGGGCCCAATGATGCGTACAAAAGCTACACATGCCGCACTGTAAATAGACTGACAGGTACGTGATAATCACATTTTCAGCTTAATCGTCCAGTCAGCAATGCCTCAATGAATCTATCCCCCTTCCCATCTCTCTCTTTCTACCTCTTAAGTGTGACAGAGACAGAGAGAGAGAGACAGAGTGTTGTTGCCTCTGTTGTGGCCAACAACTGTTGGCATATAATTAAGTTGCATAATTAATTTACAGCTTGGGGGATTGCAATGTGAAAGTTGTCCTCGGGTTATAAGTCCACTAATAACACAACTGAATGCTATATACACTTAATTTCATTATACACTTGCCACTTGCCACTTTTCTACTTTATTTTCCAGCACTTTGTGTGGCAACAACAGAAAACTCAACTGTCATTTGTCCAATTTGTTGCTTTAATCTAAAAGCTTTAGTTTTACCATTTGAAAACTTTTTGACCTTGTTCTAAATACTTTTGTTAAACAAATTTTAATTCAATTTTTGATTACTTTTTTGAAACGAAACACAAATACTATATTTGACAGATAAACTTTCTATCTGAATAAGCTACAGAAAGTTTTCTACAAATATTTGTGATGCATTTAAAAAGTGTGTCTTTTTGTCCTTGTATTTTTTATGGCATTAGATTTAATTCGTTATTTAAATCATTAATTTATTTTAAAACACTTTGCATGCTTTATTTTTAGTTAATCAATTTGTTTTTTGATTTGTTTAAGTTTCTAATATAATACAAGCTTGTATAAACTCAGATAAGTTTTAAATAAACATAATGCTGTAAAATTTAATAAAATAAATTAAGTATATAATTTATTTATATATTTATTTATACATATTTATTTATATCAGATGAGCCGACTTTAGAAGCTGTCAAAACTATTGTTATTATTTATTTATAGTTATTATCTTACTCTTATTTAATCTAATTATTTATTTTATTACATGATTTTTTGGAATACATTTTTATTTAATGGAACTCATCATATGATATAATTTGGTTGTTCAGTTGTGCAATTTGTCTTGAATAACATTTAACCAATATGCATTAGAAGACAATACAACTCTGTTCATATATTTGGAAATAGTTTAAATAATTGAATAATGTTTTTTTCAATTAAAGTAAATTCCGGTTGCAAAGCTTCAATTGTTATTTGAGCTGAAAGCATTTAGTGTGGAATTTATTAGAAAATGTTTGCATAATTAACAATTCAATAGCATTACATGGTAACTAAGGAACTTAAATATGCGTTCATTATTTCATTGTGTCTGTGTCTGAGTTTCAATTTTCCTTTTGGCATTGTCAAAGACTGAATAAATATATATTAATTCTACATAAATTTGCAGAATACTCGGTTTCTTTTGTCCTGTTTAATTGGCTGAAAACTGAGAGAACATCAAATTATCTGCTTTACATTTGTTGCTTTGTGTTGTTGCTGTTGTTGTTGTTGCTTACTGAAGTTATAAGTAAAATCATGTAATTCTTGCCCCAAGTCAAAGTTTTGCATAATTTATGATGCGTGACATTCAATCGCCAAGGAAAAGGAAAAGGGCAAATGTGCCAAGGGAAATTCCAACTTGCCACACACACAAAAAGCTGGACACACAATTGGGGTGGGGGGTTTGGGGATTGCCATCAGAATCCGAATCCGTATCAGAATCAAGTCAATACGTGAGATCTTTTGTAGATATTTTGCTGCTGCTTATTTGAAGTTTATTGTGTGTGAAAATGCGCTTAAGCTGAATTTCTATTAGCTTTTGTGCACAAATTTCACATCATCAATCAATACGATAAAAGTTTGCTTTTCCTTTTCCTCTCTCTGTCTTTCTCTTTCACACTCTTGCCTTGAAAGTTTAATTGGTTTTTCCTCCAACTTGAATTGAATTGCTTAACGCTTTTTCGAGGCCAAAAAATTGTTATAGATATTTTGTTAAACAAATTGGTTTTTGGTTTGCTATTTTTGTGCTGAAGTTTTCACTCAAAATCACAAGAGCGTTAGCCAAATTGACTATAACCAGTCGCCGCATATTAATTACCAGTGCACTTTACACTGCACCAACTAAACAATGCCAATTCAAGTGGTCAACCACACACACACACACACACACACAGACAGACATTATAAATGGCTTAGAGTGCACTCATTAAAAGTGTAACATGAGGCGGCTTTGGTGGCCAGGTAGAGTCGCCAGGTGGTCACAACTAATTCATTTAACAAACACACACACATAGATACAGAGATAGCTACGATCACACTGTGGAAAAGAGTCAAGTACTTTGTATTTTAAATTAAAAAATATAAAACTCGAGTATTCCAATTTTATTTTCCGCACGATATCTTAAGTACGATACAAAGATATTTTAAATTATTAATGCTAAATACTTTAATCTAATTTCAAGTACAATTCTTAAGTAGTAAATATTAACTTCTTCAATTACTTACTTTATGTTTTTTAAATTTTCATATAACAGATAAGTTATCTGAAGTAGAAAATAATATGTAGTTATATTTTTTTCATATTAATCATTTATTAAGCATGATATATTAGATTTGAAATATATATATGGTATGGCACTTTCAAACTTAAACTTATAAATACATCATTTAGGTAAAATTGAAACTCGCTTTAAGTCCGTTTAATTCTGAAATCGAGTTAAAAATCATGAATATCAATCAATTTTTAGTCGAGAAAAAAAGAAAAGAAAAATGTCCGATATTGTTTGTAGTAATTTAAAAGTTTAATTTTTTACAATTACTTATTTTTATTTATTACACACTTGTAAATATTGCGCTTAAGCTTAAGAGATTTTGTTGATTAAAGATTTTTTGTTTTTTATATCAAGGTTGTTAAAATTGCTAAAAAATAAAAATTTGTTCTTATTTGTAGAATTTTTTAAATTGTATGCTATCCAGTACATTTATTATTTTTTTAATAATTAATTTGAATATATTGAACATTTTTTGAGTACCTTTTTCTCTCTGCGCACACACAATCATATAGATAGATAGATAGATAGATAGAGACCTATATGCATAATTCAAGCTTTGACTTCACCTGCAGCGCATAAAAGTAGGCAACAGTTTTGTTCGTTGTGCGCTGTGTGGGCGTTGGCTGCTGGGCGTGTCTGTCTGTGTGTGTGTGTGACACACTGTGTGTGTGTGTCTTGCGGGCAGCGCATAATTACAATTTAAACCAAAAATCCATTTATTTTGCACAATAACGGGAACAACAATGGCGGCTAACAATAATACGACTGCTAATGCACAATAGAGCAATGTTAGGGCAAGGACAGAGAGACAGAGAGGCAGGCAGAGAGAGAGAGAGAGAAAGAGAGAGACAGAAAGTAATGAAGAGATAGAGAGAGAAGAAAGGCAGTTGTTGCTGCTGCTGATGCTGATGATGATGATAATGATAATGAAGTTCTGGCAAAATTATAAATTAAATTGCCCTGGCACAGACAGACAAATATATAGAGAGGGAGGGAGAGAGACAGTCATCGTTAGGTAAATAGAAAGAGAGGCAGACAGAGCGGGGCCACATTAATATAGAGGAGAGGGAAATGCGCGGGCCATTTGAAACAGATTTTGTTGGCCGAGTGGCCCACTTAACATACTCCTGGATTAGATGTCATGTTGTGTTAACAGAAATAATAGAAATGAATGCGACGACATGATTTAAAGTAGTTGCCATTAAAGCCAAATGCGAATAGACAACGCACAACACAGAACACAACACAACAAACAACCACAACAACAACTTAAACACACAACAACAAAACTCTGGCCGCAGGCAGCAAACAAAACAAAGGTCAACGCTAAAAATAAAAGCAAATATAAATATTAATAATTAAGCCGAATTAGCTGTGAGTAGACGAATAGTTTGTACACTTACCGATTTGAGAGATAAGTTATATAATTTGGAGGGTAGGAACAATTATGCTATACTATTTTTAGAATATATTTATTCGATTAATTCTCGGTATATTATACTTATCCGACTTATAAGTAATTTATTCAATAAAGATACTATTATTTGATAAAAATACATAGTAACTATAATGTAAAGAATTTGTTAAAGTTGTTTTTTTGTAATATAACATTTTAATATGCTACAACTATAAATCTAAACATATTTTCAAAATAATTACTTTATTTAAAATTAAACGATTTGAGTACATAAAATTTATAAGTAAACAAAACTGCATGTATCTAAATAAACAAGTTTAATTCTTAATGTGTCATCACTCTGATTTAATTGCTTAATACATCTAATACTGATATACATATACTATAGATATGTATGTATATAAACTTGTAAAAAAATTAGCATTTCTAATAAATTGCATCAAGAAAGCGGATAAGCGAGGCAACTAATTGGCTTAGTAACCAACACAGACGGCAGTATATTTACCTATATATATATGTATATATATAATCCTCTGTCCTCATGCAGCATATAAATGGTATATGCATTTCATAACAACATTTTAATACCCTTTGCATAATAAACAACATGTGGCAAAGTCATCAACTCCGAGCTCTGTTGTGAGTTGACCTCGAATGTGGCACAGGTGTTGCATGCAATCAACTTGATTGCTTTCATTTACTCGCAAATAATTAAAATGTAGCTACAGATAAGAAAATGTATATATATATAAGTATATACATATTAAGCCTATCCATTTATAAGGTAGCATAACTGGTATTAGTTACAAAATAATATGAGTTTTATAATTATGTATTTAAAATTTCTTTTTTAAAAATTACCAACTACTTTTAATAAAAATTATAAATAGTTGAACTAAAAGTTTATTAAAGACATTTTCATTTCTATATATACAAGTGTTTTTATGGGGGAAAAAAACTTAAAGCTGACTGCAAAATATTTAAACGACAGCTGTCAGTAAATTGCAAAACTGCAAATTGCTGCCACATATATGTTTAAGTTTACATCTACATTTACCTTTACCTTTAGCTGCTTCTTCCTGCTCATCTTCATTCATTTTTCTCTTCATTTTTTTGCAGGTGAAATACAAATTTCCACATATCCTGGCCGCATTATTGTAACCGAACCCAAGGGCATGGTTCAGCCCCGCATTAATGTTGAGAAGCATTCGATGCGTCATGTCGTCCTTAATGGCCAAACAACGTTGCCGTGCATTGCTCAAGGACATCCGGTGCCAACATATCGGTGAGTAGCACAACAACAACAGCCGCCGCAGGTTTTCTTATTTTTTGTTGTTGCTGCTGTTGTTGTTATGGCACATTTCATAGCAGCAGCTGTTTTTTAAACTGAAAGGGAGGGCAGTGAGACAGGCGGCGTGGGGGGAAGGGGCAGCTGCGCACAGTTGCCACGCGCATTTTATGAGAATGTGAAATATTTAGCACTTTTCTCAAAAAAAAAATCTGAAAAACAAAAACGTCAACAGAAAACGTTAAAAAAAGATAATAGAAACCTAGCAAAAATGAATGTGAACGACAATGAAAGCTAAAATTTCCTGCCCGCTGTGTCATGCGTCCTCTCAAGTCTTATGAATAGTTTAACAGTAGGCTCTATCAGCCAGAGTAAAAAATTGCTAATTGATGTCAGTCGTTAGCATATTTGCTACTCCTAAAACATGTCACACTGCTAATAGCTGTCAGTCGTTAGTGCATTCGCTACTCGTTGAACTTGCCGCACTTTCTAGTTCTTTGTTGGTCATTTACCTGTTATATGAGTCTATTAGCTTGTTAAAATATACTATAGAAAATATATAAATGTTTGTAAATATTTCTAAGAAAATTTTATTTTTGAGAAACAAAATGGTGTTAATAAAATTTATAGAAAGAGAAAGAATTTCAAATATTGATATCCTCTGGATTTTAAATACATATTCTTTTTAATCAGATTTTTATCAACATAACAACAAATAGTAAAAAAAGCCTTATCATAAAAGAGATTTAATGATATTTACGTATTTTTATTTTAACTTAATAAAGATATCATTTGAAATATATCATAGTAAGGGGCAATAAGAGGAGTTGTCATAAGTTATTATTTCCACATTCAAAATAACGTGATAAATGTAAATTTATTTTTTGTAAATATATAAATATTTGAATATACATTTTTAAAATAAATTTTAAGTGAAACTTTTTCCATACAAAATTATTGTATCTTTCACACCGTAAGAGAAGAGAAATTTCATTACTTACCGCGATTTTAAATATTCCAAACCCTTAATGGGAAAATAGTTCCAGTTCTTTAATAGATTAAACATGCTTTATAATTACACTAAGTAAATAACTAAAATATTCAGATTATTAATCAACAAATGCAGCTCTCAGTTTTAAACTCTTTGCCTAAATGAATGAAAATTGTGTTTCTTGAACATGAAAATTAAACAATAAATTTGATTGCTTAGAAACTTTTTAAATATACAAATATACATACCATAATAAACTTCTTTAAAGCATTACTTCGCCAAGATTACTGTGTCTAACTTTACTGAAAGGCCATTCTTTATTTATGAGAAGTCAAGGATATCGCGCAACTTGTCATTTTATGGCTCATATAATATTGACAATATATCCTTTCACACACGCAGTTCATGACTTTTGACATCATATCTCATATTTGTTTAAATGCGAGTGTGTGTCAATTGTGGAGAGCGGCAACATTTATCTTTATCCCTGACAAGGACTCTTCAGACGCTGTGAAAGATTTCCCAGGAGTCCTTGTTGGCAACCTGTTTATTTTTTGTTCAGTGACGAGCACAAATCAATCAAACGTACAACGTTTATGGCCAAAATGGCAAATTGCTTTTTGAATGCCCCTCGTCGAAGGTTGCCACAGGTAATCACTGGCCACAGGACACACTTGCCACAGTTTGCTACTTGCCACTTGCCACATGCCACAGTTGCCACTTGGCTCATCATCAAGTGCTAAAACATGCATTGCTTTTTATGCAGCCAACGGTTGCAATGTATGAGAACATGAGAATAATGGGGCATTGTAGTCGGTGTCCTTCGTCCTTCGTGCTGCATGCATAAGAACTATGCGCCAGGATATGCGCTGTGTCGCTGTGACCTCACTGTACTTATACCCTACCAGAGGGTATTACAATTTAGTCACAAAATGTGGCACATTTGTGTCTAAGTAAATTTTATTTTAAACGTATTCATTTTTGAATGTAAAGAAATTTATTAGATGCCTAGATTTGAATAAATCAATATTTAAGCTTAAGTCAAAATCTCTAATTATGAAAGCAATATAATTAAGTAAAGATGTTTACTAAAATTAATGTAAAAGATAACTGATTTACCAGGAGTGATAAGGAAACAAATCTAAACCAGAAAGAGAAATAAATATAGAATAAATTTAAATATAGAAATTCAAAGTTGCCTAAAGCAAAATAGGAAAAAACGCTTACAGTATGCGTTTAATTAGTTATTACAAATTAGGAGACTTTATGTTCTGATGTTTTAATGTATTTATTTTGTGGTAATTTGTATATTAGTTTTTGTTTCCCATGTGATCATTTGTATCGCTGTAAATACCGACGATATTTACATTTAAGTGTAACAATAACATTTCAAAATTCACGGATTGCATGAACTTGAAGTCCAAAGACGATTTTATCGAGCTGCGTATGATATAACTGACATAGAAACAATCAGCTAAATACAGGACTCAGCAAGGATATCAATTCTTCGGTTTTCCATAAATAGTTTGTTTTTCCTTCCGGTTTTTTTTTTTTTTTGGATGTCACCCGCTGGGCTACGAGTTGCCACAAGATGATGCCAACACAATCGAGAGTCAGCGAGGCGACAACAACGGCGACTTTCTCTTTGCCAGAGAGAGAGAGAGAGAGTGAGAGAGTGTGTGTGTGTGTTTGTAAGCTTCGCTGCATTGTTTTGTGCAACGTCCGTATCCTGGAGTCCCGTTGCCGTTGCCGTTGCTGTTGCTGCTCATAAATGTTTAAATAGTTGGCATGTTGCATGACGCTGTCGCGGTTCGTTTCCATTTTCGAAGGAAGCTCCTTTTATTTTGGAATAGAAATAAATTCCTACCTTCATACATGTACCATATATATTTATAAATAATTTTTTATTGCATAGTTCTCTTCATTTCCTGCCCATTTCCATTGTTCGTCCGTTGTGCATTGTGCAAATACTTGAACGCCCTTTCGGCCACGCCCACGTCATTAATCGCCGGAGCAGATTTCGATTACATTTCAGCATATGGCTGAGTGTCCTGTGGATCCTTCATGAGTTCGCATGATTTTCCATGATTTTAATTAAGGAAATGGCAGACGTTGCCACATGTGCCACATGCAACATGCAGCATACCATCATCGTCGTCACAAGACGAGAAACGCACTCAAGTACAATTAAAGCCAAATTAAAATCAATAATTTGATTAAAAATGCAACAGAATTTGCATTGCTTCATTGCGAAAGCAGCAGGTGATAGGAGAAAGGGGAGAGGGAAGAGGGGAGAGGGAGCTGCCACATGGAAACAAACATCAAACAGATTATGCCACGCACTGGGGAAAATGCGTTGCTCTCTGCATTTTTCCAATTGATATTTTCACAGAATTAATATTAAAAAAACATATATGCAAGAATGAAAAAGAAAACTTCGCTTTCTTAAATTCATTCAAATAAAACGAAGTTTTAATGCGCTTTTATGAGAAAACAATTGGAAAATGGCCAAGATGAAAATCAACAATTTATAGCTTCAGTTGAAAACGAGAATGTGAATAACAGTAGAAATATAAAAATAGATTCCTGAAAATAAATAGAATGATCAAAATGACATCCTGAATTAAAATCGGTTGAGTTTTCAAAAAATTAACGAGTAGTCAAAGTTTCTGGAAAAATGTTAAGGGGAAGGCATGAAAATTTGATGATGGTAAAAAAAAAAATTAAATTTTCTGAATAAATAAAACTTAAATGCAGAAACAATTTGGAGGCTAAGTAAAGATCAAAATGAACTCCTGATTTAAAATCGGTTGAGTTTTGACAAAGTTATGACAGTTTGAACATTTGAAAAGCGGCAAGGAAAAAATTGACAGTAAAAGAACACTTTAATTTTCAAATACAGATTTTAAATAAAATTAGCATTGAGTTGAAGACTTTTTATAATAGTCAATTAAAGCGTAAATGCTTTAAAGATTGGTCAGAGCTAAGTCTGAATTAGTATACTGTAATTCTCAAGAATAACTTGTCTAGACTTAGAAGAAATCCACTTTTGACTTATGCAAAATCAGAAATATCTTTATAAGAGTATGCTTATTATAAGTACTCTTCAAATGCGGCAATCAGAATGCAATTCTGTGAGTTTCTCTCAGCCACTTGATGGTTTCTTTCAATGGAATGCAATGTCGTAATCAATTGAACAGCCTATTGAAAGCAAACAAACAATCGGCAATCAAAAGCCACAGTGGGATGAAAAATTGAATGACCAGCGATTGATATTGATAATGCACAATGTACAGTTGACAATGCAATTGTCATTATAATTCGATTAAGATGCATTTTATCAACATTATCGACGTATATTCATTCATTGTATCTTTGTATCTCTGTATCTTTTGTATGTTTCAGCTGGTTCAAGGAGGAGAACGAGCAGCTGCTGCCGTTGCAGTTGAGTGAACGCATTACCATTGTATCCGCGGGTCTGCTCAAAATCACCAAGGTACGTTTCGCCCTCTTCCCTCTCTTCCCGCTCTGCATCCTCCATCTATTCCTTTAGTCCATTTGCTTGGCCATCAATTGTCAGCATGGAAATGAAAGCCAAATATTGTGATTGCCATTGATTTATGCCATTGCAGGCGCGTCTCGAGGACAGTGGCAAATATCTGTGCTGGGTAAACAATACGGCGGGCGAGGAGACTATTCAAGTGTCGCTCACGGTGACAGGTAAGTGCAGAGACTCTCGACTGTACACTGTAGACATGGTTAGAGAGACTGCACCTCCACCATCGATACTTACTTATAAATCAACACTCCCCTCTCCCACTTCATTTCACCCGCTCTCAACGCTCCAGCTCCGTTGACAGCACATCTGCAGCCGCAGGTGCAGACCGTTGATGTGGACAAGGATGCGCAATTCCAATGCATTGTCTCTGGTCATCCGGTGCACGATGTCAACTGGCTCCACGATGGCAAACCCATACTACGTGACAATCGCGTCGAGGTAAATTCCTAACTGAACCCAACTGGTCTATATATCTTAGAAAAAGAAGATACTTTTATTTTGCATATAAAATTATTTTAAAATAAATAAACATATATAAACAGTTTAAAAACAAGAAAATTAACCAAATTATTACCATCCAAATGGGGTTTAAAATTCTAAAATATTTTAAATATTTTATTTTTGAAATAAGACAACTTAGAAAACAATTTATTTTCTCAATTGCTTTTCATTTAAAAAACAAATTTGTAAATTATTTTATTGAAAATAAACTTATAATTATTTTATTAAAAACATTATATTTTTATTTTTTATTTATATTTCTCTGATTTTTCCAGGCTTAATGTCTAAATAAACGTATATATTTAATTGTCTCTCCCCATTTAGATACTGACAGATCCAGCGCGTTTAATCATTAAGAAGGTGCAGAAGGATGATCCCGGCATGTATCAATGTTTTGTGTCCAATGAATGGGAGCAAATCCAATCAACAGCTGAGCTTCAATTGGGCGGTAAGCCGGGGCGTATTAGTAATATTATTGACACATCATAAATTTGGCGAAACGACCTACTTCATTTCGAGGGATGCTCATCATAAATTAATGCGCTTGATGGCCATATTAATGGGCACTTATGCCAGCAAGCATACAAACAATAGGAGCTCCCCTCGCTACACCTCCCCCTTTCCACCGCACCATGACATTTAAATGTATGGAGACAAATCTTGTCTAATTTGCGGCAGCAAATCAAAAGCATGAAATTTGCTTCGAATGGGAACCGCAAAAACCACAGACAAATAAATGTTTGTCATAATTGCATTTCATTAATTTCTAATTTAGCAAATTGCTGTCATTTTTCAGCAACAACAATAGCAATAATAACAACAAAAACAATAACAACAACTAGAATGGCAACAAAAGCGAAGCAGGCCATAAAACGCAGAGCTGACAACTTAATTTTATTACCAGCACTAAAAATCTAGCCACAGCCACTAAACACACATACAAAGCAAGCACATTGTAACATTTAGTTGCCTTGGGGCAACACACACACACACACAGAGGGAGAGAGATGGGAAGAGAGAAAGAGAGACAGTCACTATGGACAAGTTTGTCATTTATAGCGGCATAAAGTTTTTAAATAAAGCTAGCGAATTGTCATTTTTGTGTAAGTTAGTTAGACATAAATAGTATTTATATTATTATTTATTGTAAGTTAGTTGGACTCAAATAGTATTTATATTTTCCTATTTAAAATAGAAAAGAAACCAACAAAAACAGTGACTAACAAGAACATGACACATATATGCTTATAACCAACCAACATATTTTTCTTTCTAAAGTTACTTTTATTTATAAATTAAATGCACTTTTTTTAAAATCAAATTTGTTGCCTAAATAAATTATTTAAGTAATAATTTTAAAGTAATACTTTTTATAAACTGCCTTTAATATTATTCACTATCAATACTCTGATTTTATGCCGCGCAAATGAAAAAAAACGCCCATGGTGCTGGGAATAATTCGAGCTTGACAAATGATAAGGACACATTCGCGTTTTGGCAACGTTTTTGATTTGCTTTTAGGCACAAGCGGAAATTGATTTCGATATATTATTGGCATGCTTAACACACGCAAATACACACACACACACACACACACACACATACACTCTTTCACACACACGCTGTGGTGTTAAAAGCTTCTGACGCGCAACCAAAAACGTACGAAGCGCCATTAAGCGACCGGAAATGGCAGCAATTGTGTCAACGTTGCCGCTGTATGTGTTTGTACACATATATATATATTATATATATACACACTATACACCATATACGTGCTGTGGCATCAGCAGCAAATAAAGATGGCTGCTTATAACTGGCAATGTCGATGCCAAAGATATTTATTTTCTACACCAAAATGAAAAGAAAAAAATAACAAAATCCGTTTGCATTGGTTTTTTGTCGTACCGGAAATTGATACAATTTTCATCAGCTGGATAACATTTGCTTCCTTGTCAAATGCATTTTCCGCTCAGCTGCAGTGAAAGCTCAAGGCAAAGCCAAGCAAAAGCTGTAGTAAATGGAAATTGTCAAAAGAAAAATACTTATGCTGCAAAAGCATATTTTCAATCCCAATTTGATTGTAAGCAAATGCAGCTAAAAAAATTACAAAAACCCAATGAAATGTAAAATATAAAATTCATAAATAAGTAGTGATTAAATTGCGCGCTCAGCTGTTGCTGATTTTTATAAAATAAGTATAAGGCTAAACAAAGCAAAAGCTGTTGATTTTTGTATTAACAAATTTCAAACATGACTCGCTTAAGCTATAGTCCAAAGCTTTTGTAATGAGCTCTTTCAAACGGCACTTGAGCCTGAGCCAAGTTTATAGACCATTCAACGGGCTTAGGAGGTAACTCTATTCAAGCTCAAAGTCCTTCGAAAGTGGCTTATAGACTTCATAATCAAAGTGTAGTGTTTAAGGGAAGCAATTTATAGTTCCTAAAAGATTAAAGTGAAAAGTTGATTAAAATTTAAAGCTTGGGATATAGGAGTTTCAATATTAAAGATTCCAAAAGTGAATAACTGAAATGAATATCTAGATATAGAGCACAAATTTACACTTTAAATTTAGCTTGAAAATCAAAATCTACGACATAATTAATTTATTTCTTAACAAAATTAGAGAAACAAAATTATAATCAAATTAAATTAAGCTTGAGTGTAGAATTTATTTTAGGGCCAAAACATGGTCAAAAAGACAACTCAAAGTTTGTGCAGTTCCAATTTAATTAAATCTAAAATAATATAAGTAATAATACTGATTTCAAAAATATTTCATGAACTCTTGTAACGGCTCTCGTTATTCGGCCAGGTTATTCAAATTTGTTGGGCTTTCTAGCTTTGTTTTGGGCTGCACACACACAAACACACACGCACACCTTAGAACGAGCTCATTAATGAAATGGCACATAAAAACTGAGCATTGTTGACAAACTTCACAATGGAATGGTTTGTGAAAGAGCTGAAAAAGGCCAGGAATGGAGTAGGAAAGGGGAATGGAAATGGAAATGGGAATAGGAAGCGTATCGAAATTATGCGCAGCTTAAGTGTAACTCACTCGTAGCTTAAAGCACTCTCTTATCTATCATTTCAGATGCGTCGCCGGAACTGCTTTATTGGTTTTCGGAGCAAACACTGCAGCCGGGTCCAACGGTATCATTGAAATGCGTTGCCACCGGAAATCCACTGCCGCAATTTACATGGTCTTTGGACGGATTTCCGGTAAGTTTGGCTTTGCCACACTCCCCACACATCTTGATGGTGCCAAACGAGACAGATAGACAGACACATAGATAGATAAAGACGGAGACGGAGACAGAGAGAGAGAAGCTCATGAAGATGAGCTTCACACACACACGTGCTGAGCACTTACTTAACAGCATCATCAGCCGAAGGAGCAGCATCTGGTGAAAAGCGGAAATGCAGGCAGCGTTTCCGTTTCCGTCAACGTCATTCGCTCATACACTCCAAGAAAAATATATAATTCAAAATTTTTACACATTTGGAATTTCCAAAACTGAGCACAAAAATCGCAATTTAAGTTCGTTTTTGAACAACCAAATAAACAGAATTTTCTGGGTTACTTTTAGTACATTTTGCCAATAATTCAACTGTGCAATACGTTAAAACATTCTAGTTAAAGTATGCCAAAAACTTAAACAAATCCTAAATGGTAGTCTTACAAATTTTTCACAATTCAATTTGAAGCAAACTATTTGAGAAGAAAAAATCTGAAACTGGTTGTGCATAAATAAAACTCTGTTGTTTTATTTTATGTTATCTTAACGAAACTCACAAGTTTAGATATACCCAGATCTTATATATTCCTGCAAAGTTTGCTTAAAATCGGAGTATTATTTCTGTTAGTGAATTTTATATGTAAAATAGTATCAAACTTAATTTAGGAATATTGGCACACAGTAATTCTAAAATGTAAAGAACAAAACGTTGAAAATTCAAGTTTAGCTGTAACTAATTTTAGTTCAACGTATTTTTTGCAAGTGTACTTGCAACGTAACTCGTATTGAGTTTGCAGCATTTGCTGATGATGTTCAAACTGCTGGATGTACCAAAGAACATGCATAAATGTTTACGAAAGCGCGTTGCTTTTTTTTCTTACCCCCCTCTCTTCTATTTCACCCTCACTTTGGCATGCTTAACATGCCGCTGGCATTTGCTTTGCTTTTCCACTCTTTCTTACTCACTCTCTCTTTCTCTCTCAATTTCTCTGTCTGCCCATTTTTAAGGATTTGTTTCGTTTATTTGCATAAATTTCCATTTTCTTTAGACTCTCACTGCTGCAACGTCTTCAGCCTTGAGCTTTTGCCCATCCTTCCACTTTTCCCTGCCTTCCTTTATCTATCGAAAGCCTAGTGTAAATTTTATGCAATTTCAATCAATTCGATTTACATGAATTTTTCATAGTTTTTCTTTGCTCGCTCTGCAAACGTGCAAAGTTCTCGTCTAATTGACACATTTTCTTGACTCTATTTTATGTTCTATCTTTTGGCACTCTTCTGACTTGCAGATACCCGACAGCTCACGGTTTTTAGTGGGTCAATATGTTACCATACACGACGATGTCATCAGCCATGTGAATGTTTCAAATGTCAAGGAGGAGGATGGCGGTGAATACACCTGCACCGCACAGAATGCGATTGGCAAGTGAGTGGCCACAGTTCCATAAATAAAATGCATTCTCTCTCTCTCACACACACAAACAAACACACACACACATAGACACAAACTCCCACACACACTTGCAGCTTGAAGACTACTCTGATAGGGGCATAAAAAGCATTTCCATGCTAAATCATAAATTTAATTGTAGCTTGGCAGCAGAAAAACTAGAACTGTAATGCAATCAAACAGCTGCTGCGACTAGTTGATACCCTGTAAACGTGGCAGCTGTAGAAATTCCACTTTGTATGTATATTTTTCAAAATATTACAAAACTTCAAGCTATGCATTAAAACTTACTTTGTAAAAAAGCTTTTGTTTTGTAGAAACTACATAAATATTTTTTACTGTCAAAATCTATCATATGTGACTTTAAAGTTTATTTAAGATGCTTCATTTTTTGATTAAGTAGATTTCTATGTAATATGCAATTTATATAAAAAAAAAAGGGATTTTTAACTCATTTATATTCTAATATCACAATTTATTTAAAATTCTAAAGTAGAAATATAGAAATATACAATCATTTACAGATTATTTAATAGTTAATCTTGTTTAAAAGTACAAAACAACAGCTTAAAGCTTCTGAAAGCTGCTTGCTTCTTCAATTAATCAATCAATTTAATAAAAAGCTTTTCATCTTTAATCATTTATTATTTTCTAAATATAAATAGTCAACTTTTTAATGAATGAAATCAGAAATTAGTAGCTTTAGTTAGCTAGACCTCTTGTTTATTTGAGTAGTCAAATTGATGGCTCGTTTGACAGCTTTTCCTACAGGGTATTTGCTCAATGGAGCCGCATTGTTTGTTGCTGGCAAAAGCGACATAAAATCCAAACAATTTGCCGAGTCAGGCTTTTTAGCAGCGCCAACTGTATACAAATGGTTCCCCTCGTCACACACACACACACACACACACACAGACACACACACAGACACAGACACACACACACTTCGTCACACGCTCGCACACACTGACAAAGTCTTGCAATTGTGTTGTGAAAGTTGTTGCATGCTCCACTAAACGTTAGTTATGAGCTGTATATGTTTTTTATACCGCCGTAGGGTCTCACATAGCGCTAAAGTGAACATCTATGGATTGCCCTACATACGGGAAATGCCAAAAATAACAGGAATCTCTGGCTCTGATTTGATTGTTAAATGTCCTGTGGCTGGTTATCCCATCGATAAAATACACTGGGAGCGGGGTGAGCAGAGCCTTCATATTAAACATACATATCTATATATACCATATATTCCGTATACTCCATCCACACATATTTATGCTCTCATTTAACATTTAATATTTACTTGTCTCTCGTTTGTCCATTTATTTTTATTTTTTTGCTGTTTCTGTTTCTGTTTTTCTTTTTATTTGTTTACTTTTGCCGCTCGGTCTGTATTTGTTATTAAAAATCTCATGTTTGTTATTGCGCATATCAATGAATATTATTATTAAAAACTGCGCAATGAATACAAAACACATTTGTTCTACCCCTTTGCAATTCATTTTTTCTTTTTTATGCACAATCAAATTGACATTAATACGAGTTCGCCTTAAATACGAGTGTGTTATTGTATCTGTTCCTATAAAACTCAGTTTACTTCATTTAAAACTGACTTGAAATTAGTGATTTAATATTGTATAGTATTTTCACAGTTTTCCGATTTCTTCATTACTCTGATTATTATTTTTGTTATTATTAAAAATTCTTAAATTTTCCACATTAACATTTTTATTGAGGTATCATTTTGTCTTTTAAGATAATTATTCCTCTTGGTAATAAATCTTTAAATTTTCAAATTAAAAAAATTATTATTTGCGTACATTTATATTGTTCAATTTGAAAAACTCATAATTTTAATTTGTAATCGATTGTGGTACGTGAAAATAAATCATGGAAAGTAAAGAATATAAAAATTCGAGTATTGAACGAGTCATAAATTGCGCAAGTTTGTTTTATGCGATTTTTGGCAATTAATTGCGGCAACTTTTCTGCTTTGTTCTTGTTCCTGTTCTTGTTCGTTTCATTTCCGGCAATTTTTATTGGAAAATAAAAAAGATGGACAAACGTTGCCCATAAATCGGCGACAGCGGGCCTACAACAATGGCACCTTAATTATCGAGCAGCTGCAGAGACTGGAGGATGCCGGAACGTATACGTGTATGGCGCAGAATAAACAGAAGCAGACGTCGAGGCGCAACGTGGAGATACAAGTGTTGGGTGAGTTGCATTGCGTATACGCAGCGCATGCCGATCTTTGTACACGTATTTTTTTCCAATATTTAAATTAGAAAGTTCTCAGCTGCAGCTGCAGCTGCAGCTGGTGAATGGAAACTATTCCAATTAGAATGGCAACCAAACTATGCTGCAAACTGCGGCAAGCAACAGCAGCAACTATTTCCAGCTGCCAGCACTTTTAATGCACATGAAAAGGGCTGGGCGGGGGGCAGCAGGATGTGCAGACGGATGCTGAAGGGTGTGGGAGGCGTGCCACAATAAAGTCATTGACTTTTGTGTCTGTGTCTGTGTCGCTGACTGTTGAATGTGCCTCCTGGCTCCGCATCTCTCGCTCTTTTATTATAAACTTGTGCTATGCAGCTGTTATCTGTACAGTGTGGCAGCTGTTGTTGCTAAGCCGCTTGCCACTGCCACGCCCACTGGCACTGCCACCAGCCGCCTTATGCCTCATGCCACAGCTGCCAGCTTGGTTTGATGATAATCGTACTGGCTCAAGCCAACTTGGCAATTGTAATGGGTTTCATTTCGTTTGGTGTTTTTGGTGGCATGTTGCAGACATTTTTATCCTTGCCACAAATCATTCAACAATCAAATGGAGGTGGTTAAAAATTTATCAACATTGATATATGTTAGATATACTACACATAAATACACAGAAGTTAACCTGTTCTTAATGTCCAGACCATTGTCGAAAATATTTTTATTTTTTAACTATTAAAACAATGAAACAATCTATATAGCTTGTAAAAAAATATATACCTTCCCTCAAATATAAAACTAGATTAAGTTGTCTTTAAAAGTAGCTAAAAATGTTATTTAGATATTATAAAATAAATAAAAATATATATTTAAAAGAGCGAACATTTTTATTTTGTTAGCGAGAATTTAAATTTAAACAGAAAAATGTGATTATGTGGTTTTTTTTGACGACCCAATGTGATCACAAGAACAGCTAAAATACCAGGCGATCAGAAATGGACAGCAAGTTGCTAAATCACGTGGTTGAGAAAAATGTAGCATACTTTTAGCTGCTGTTTTTAATTAAAGTAAATAAATATTGTAGCATACTTTCAGGTGCCATCGTTTATTAACACTGCAATTGTTCTGCTACATTTTGCTGCATGCCATTTCTGATCGCCTGGTACTTTCAGGTCCACAAACACATGAAATCAAGCTTCCGCGGTCGATAAGAGTTGTTTGTGTTTATGAAAATTGTGATTTTAACGGCTCAATGTGATCACAAGAAGAGCTAAAATACCAGGCGATCAGAAATGGACAGCAAGTTGCTAAACAAATTTTATCTGCCGTTTTAATGTTAACTAAAATTTGTCTGCTTTATTTTGCTGTCTGCGATTTTTATTTACCTGTTAATAGCAGGTTCGTAAGCACAGGAAATCAATCTTTCGCAAAATGCGATGCCAAGAACAGCTAAAATACCAGGCGATCAGAAATGGACAGCAAGTTGCTAAGTCACGTAGTTAAAAAAATGTAGCATACTTTTAGCTGTTGTTTTTAATTAAAGATAAAAAATATTATAGCATACTTTCAGGTGCCATTGTTTATTAACACTGCAATTGTTCTGCTACATTTTGCTGCATGCCATTTCTGATCGCCTGGTACTTTCAGGTCCACAAACACATGAAATCAAGCTTCCGCGGTCGATTAGAGTTGTTTGTGTTTATGAAAATTGTGATTTTAACGGCTCAATGTGATCACAAGAAGAGCTACAATACCAGGCATTCAGAAAAGAACAGCAAGATGCTAAGCGCATTTTATCTGCCGATTTAATGTTAACTAAAATTTGTCTGCTTTATTTTGCTGTCTGCGATTTTTATTTACCTGTTAATGGCAGTTTCTCAAGCACAAGAAATCAATCTACCGCAAAATTCGATGCCAAGAACAGCTAAAATACCAGGCGATCAGAAATGGACAGCAAGTTGCTAAGTCACGTGGTTAAAAAAAATGTAGCATACTTTTAGCTGCTGTTTTTAATTAAAGTTAAAAAATATTGTGGCATACTTTCAGGTGCCATTGTTTATTAACATTGCAATTGTTCTGCTACATTTTGCTGCATGCCATTTCTGATCGCCTGGTACTTTCAGGTCCACAAACACATGAAATCAAGCTTCCGCGGTCGATTAGATTTGTTTGCGTTTATGAAAATTGTGATTTTAACGGCTCAATGTGATCACAAGAAGAGCTAAAATACCAGGCGATCAGAAAAGGACAGCAAGATGTTAAGCGCATTTTATCTGCCGTTTTAATGTTAACTAAAATTTGTCTGCTTTATTTTGCTGTTTACGATTTTTATTTACCTGTTAATAGCAGGTTCGTAAGCACAGGAAATCAATCTTCCGCAAATTGCGATGCCAAGAACAGCTAAAATACCAGGCGATCAGAAATGGACAGCAAGTTGACAAGTCACGTAGTTAAAAAATGTAGCATACTTTGAGCTGCTGTTTTTAATTAAAGTTAAAAAATATTGTAGCATACTTTCAGGTGCCATTGTTTATTAACACTGCAATTGTTCTGCTACATTTTGCTGCATGCCATTTCTGATCGCCTGGTACTTCAGGTCCACAAACACATGAAATCAAGCGTCCGCGGTCGATTAGATTTGTTTTTGTTTATAAAAATTGTGATTTTAACAGCTTAATGTGATCACAAGAAGAGCTACAATACCAGGCGATCAGAAAAGAACAGCAAGATGCTAAGCGCATTTTATCTGCCGTTTTAATGTTAACTAAAATTTGTCTGCTTTATTTTGCTGTCTGCGATTTTTATTTACCTGTTAATGGCAGTTTCTCAAGCACAAGAAATCAATCTACCGCAAAATTCGATGCCAAGATCTGCTAAAATACCAGGCGATCAGAAATGAGCAGCAAGCTGCTAAACCAAATATTATTAAAAATATGTAGCATACTTATAGCTGCAGTTTTTAAACAAAGAAAATAAGTATTGTAGCATACTTTCAGGTGCTATTGAAAATTAACATGTTTATGTTGTACTACAATTGCTGCCTGCTTTTTTACTCAGTGCAATAGATGTCTTCTAAGCAAAAAGATAATTTTAATAAAAGATAAATATATCAGGCAAATAAAATTTAAGCATTTTAACAAAAACCAGTATTCTTAAATATAATTTTTTTTCTAACTTAAATATAGTTTCATTCTATCAATATTCTTTCCCCAAAATTCACCAAACAATTTTCATCAATTGCAGTGCCGCCAAAAATCATGCCCATACAGGCGATGACGAATATGCTGCGCGAGGGGATGCGGGCAGCCATATCCTGCCAGATCCTTGAGGGTGATTTACCGGTCAGCTTTCGCTGGGAGCGCAATGGCAAACCGCTCATAGGCACCGGGTGAGAAGAGAGCAGATTCCAATTAATGCCACAATTCCGCAGTATTAACCTTTCTCCCTCTCTCTCTCTCTCTCTCTGTGTGTGTGTGTGTGTGTCTCTCAGCAATGAGGTTATACGTCGCCTGGATGAATATTCAGCAAGTTTGGTCATCGAACACATCGCCTCGGATCATTCGGGCAACTATACGTGCATTGCCAGCAATGTGGCAGGCACGGAGAGATTTACAGTGCCGCTGACGGTGAATGTGCCACCCAAATGGATATTGGAGCCAAAGGATTCCAGTGCACAGTCCGGCACCGATGTTCTGGTGCATTGTCAATCCGCTGGCTATCCAACACCGACCATCACATGGAAAAAGGCAATTGGTCCGACGCCGGGGGAGTATAAGGATTTTCTATATGAGCCCACCGTTCAACTATTTCCCAATGGTACCATCTACTTTAAGAAGATCCTCAAGGAGTCCCAGGGACATTTTCTGTGCGAGGCCAAAAACAATATTGGCTCCGGTGTCAGCAAAGTGATTTTCCTGAAAGTCAATGGTGTGTATCAGTCTCTCTCTGTCTTTCTGTGTCTTTGACTACAGTTATTAATGCCACAAGCCATGATTCTCCCTCTCGCCCTCTTACACAACTTCTTCTTTCACAGTCCCCGCACATTTTCCAACGAAAACGAAACAAATCTCTGTGGCCAAGGGCAAACAGGTCCATGTACAGTGCAATGTCCAGGGCGACAATCCAATTGACTTCAAATGGAAGATACAGGCAACGCAACAGTATCTTGACGAGTCTCTCGATTCACGGTAAGTCTACACCTCTTTCTGTCTCTCCCTTCCCATTTCCTCTATATGTCTGACTGTACAGAGTGCACTCCAAGTCACATACATAGAACCAGCTTCAATTCAAATTGTTTACTCATTTATTGTCTAGTTATAAACAGCTGAAATGATATAATAAATTAAATTAAAATGCAGTTATTAATAAAATGGTTAGCTTGAGGTCTGCATTAAATAAATAAATTATATTTTATATATATTTTGATGTAAATGTTCTGGGTTGCAGCTCCAGACATAAATAGTAATATTTTATACAGTGAAACTAAACCTAAGATTTATTTTCCTATTTACATTTTAATTGTGGTCTTATATAATTTTTTATATTTAGCAACAAATATTTTTGTATATTTATTTATTTATAATATTATGTAATGGTATTTCGGTTTGTATTGAAATAAAAATTAAAGACAGCATAAATCAAACTGATTTATGGCAAAATAGAATGTCAACAAAATTCCAATACTTTTTTGTTTTATTTTATTTCATTATGATTCGAAAGTAAAGCGTAGCTATTCAGCTGCCTTGGAGTGTATGGCTGTTGAAATCAATTCCAAGTCGATTGCATGTTGCAAATTGCTTTTAATTAAAAGAGCTGTGCAAATAGTGATGAAGCATTTTAAGGGAGCGTAGCAAATTCTAGCTGATTCTTAGCTTCCCAGACGCAATTCAATTTGCCTGTCAACGTAATAAGTTCTGCAGTTATGCCAATAAAAAATAAAAGAATAACAATACAAGCAAAAGTTATTAAAGTTTTTTTGCCAGTGCAATTTTCAACGTTTCTTTTTCTGATTTCTTCTTGAGTAGCAGTAAAAGCTGCTCGAGTTTCATATTTGTTTGTTTGTGTGCCAAATACTAAATAGTATTTTAGTATTTAAGTATTTTCCACTTGTAAGTATTTTAATGTATGTGTATATCCGGCTTTCTCTTCCCTCTCTTTCTCTTATTCGCTTTCTCTGTCGCTGCCCAAAAAACAAACTGAATGCAACACGCATTTTATTTATTTATGCCACACACAACACACTTTACTCTTATGGCTGTGTGTGTGTGTGTGTGTGTTTGGCCTCGTTCGTCTTCGTCTTTGTCAACAAACAACACAACTACAACAACAACTGCGACTGCTGCAACGTGAAAAACATTGTTATAAAATTGCATTGCGTCGCTCACGTTGCGCAAACACGTATCCGTATCCGTATCCGCATCTACGTATTTGTATCTACGTATCAACGATTCTACGTATCTGTATCTGTATCCGTAAACGCATACGTAAACGTAAATGCAAACGTATTCGTATTCTCGTACTCGTATTCGTATCCGTATCTCGTCGCTTTTCATGTCCACGTGTGTGTATCTTGTGTGTCTCGAATGCATTTGCTTGCATATAAATCACACACACACAAACACACACACCTTGTGACACTCACACACACACACACCTGCAGCTACACAATAAGAGATCAAGTGCTCGACGACGGCATGGTCTCCGAATTGGGCATTTCGCACACATATCGCCAGGATACTGGCATTTATATCTGTCAGGCCAGCAATGCATTTGGACAGGTAAGAGCATGCTGACACTTTTCTACCACACAACACACACACTCACATTCACAAATAACAGCACTTTCACCAGGGCTGCTTAAAAGTTGGAAAATAAAACAAAGCACAACAATTATTAAGCATTTTTCTAAAATGATAAATACGAATTGAATTACTAAAAATTAAATTTATTTACTATATATCTTAGTTGAGTCTCCAGAAAAGTTTAAAATCTCAGCTTAACAGAATAGTAAGAGCATTTAAAAACTTTTACGCCAAAATCAGCTTTCAATTATTTTAAAGGTGATATTTTAAAACTCTGCCTAACAAAGATGACCTGAGTTTTTGGACAATTTTTATTAAATTTTATTATACAACGTCTAGACCAGTCGAAAAAAAATATATTTCACATTCTAAATGAATTAAAAGCACAATTGAATTCAAACTACAAGTTATTGAAATTATTTAGATCAAAATAATATATTCAACATTTGGCATATTCAACATCAGACAAATCCAATCTATAATGTCAACAATATAAAGTACAATAAAAATTGCAAATTTTTTAATATTTTGTGCATATTATAAGTATATATAAAAATATATAAAAACTACTTTCTGCGAGCAACTTTAGTGAAATTGGGTTGTCTTAAAATATACATATACGTGGGACTAATTTTTCAGCTATATTAGCTGTTAATTAAGAGTTATATCAAGCGCAATAAGCAGTTAAATCATTTCCTTAAGCCTTAAGTTAATTGTAGACAGTTAATGCAATTAATCAAGCTTTAAGCTTACGAAGAACATCAGGATGTTGCTAATTGAAGCAGTGCTAAAGAGTGAGCATAACTGTGATCGATCACCAATACTTATGCCAAGCCCTGCAATACACACACACACACACACTCACACGCACACAGAAACATATTTACTCACACACACACACACTTCCTTGCCGTATGTTTGCAAGTTGTTAACGGGCGTGACGGTTATGGCCCAAACAAATGACGCCTGATTGCCGCCTCAGCTGGCAACAGTTGTTAACCCTAATTTATGGCCATTTGAATTGGCCAACAGCAACTGACGCTGTCGGACGCTTTTCAATGAGGCGTCGTTTAATGAAGTCCTTCGAGTGTTTAACCAAGAATAACGCTTTTGCATTTTCAACAGGACGAGATGTCCATACAGCTCATCGTCCAGGAGGTGCCGGAGCAGCCAAAGAATCTGCGAATCAATTCACAGCAATCGCGGAGTCTGCAACTGACATGGAGTCAACCCTTTGCTGGCAACAGTCCCATCGAGCAGTATCACATCTACTACAAGCAGATCTCAGGTGAGTTAAGCCAGAAAAGGTCAACAGAATAAAGACAAGTTATAAAACTAAATACTTAAATAACAGGAATAGAATTTTGTGAAGCTGGATATATGCATTAAAGAATTTATGGTGTTAATATCGATATATAAATAATATAAATATTATAAATTACATCATTAAATTCTTTACCTTTTGCACACTTTTAAAAATATTTAAGTTTTTGCTTTTAATTCAACAATCATAATACACTTCCTGATTTGAATGTTTACACATTTGGAAACTAATTTAAATAATAACTAAAATTACACTGAATTAGAATAATTTGGTATTCATACTAAAAATAACAAAATATTAAGGAAAACTGAGAATAATATTTTTAAATAAATGTGCATCGAATTCTCTATTTAAATAAAATATTTTATGTTATGATTACTACAATAAAAAAGGAAATAAGAGAAGATGAGACCTAAAATTTGTAATAATTTGTATTTATTATGATTATTTCAATAAAAGAGGAAATATGTGAAGATGAGCTATGAAATTTGTAATAATTATTACTTATTATGATTATTACAATAGGAAAAGAAATAAATAAATGAACTCTGAAATTTGTAATTATTATTACAAGAATATTTGTTGATCAAAATAAAAAGAACTTTAATATTCTGATGTAAATGTAACTACTAATGAATAAGAAATAATAAAATTTAATAATTAATACTCAATATCGTACCCACCTTAGATATTTGGCAGAATGCGGAGCACATGGACATCAGCGGAGCACAGACCGTGATCAACATCCAGCAACTGCGTCCGGCAAAAGCCTATCACATCCGCATGTCGGCGGAGAATAAGCTGGGAGCCTCTGAGTTCTCGGAGGTGGTGCAGGTGACGACGCTGGAGGAGGTGCCATCGGGTCCACCACTGACGGTGCGGGCCGAGGCCAAGAGCTCCACGGAGATATCTGTGACATGGGATGCGCCAGAGCGTGATCATTGGAATGGCATATTGCTGGGCTACTATGTCGGCTATCAGATGTCGTTGACACCCGAGGATAAGGAGGTGAATCCCACGCAGGGATTCAGCTTCAAGACGGTCGAGGTGCGATCCCATTTTGGTGGCGAGACGGTGCTCAGCAATCTCAATAAGTTCACCCAATACCATGTGATTGTGCAGGCCTATACGAGCCAAGGCAGCGGGCCGCCCAGCAAGGAAATTGCTGTCCAAACAATGGAGGATGGTAAGTGGGCGTGGCAGTGGCCACTGTTCCTGCCTCTGCCACAGTTTCATTCTCAGCCTATGGCGTACATTGATTGGATTTGTTAATTGCCCGTGCAGAGAAGAAAGGGAGCAAACAGAACGTGGCATTGGGCATGAGGCATGTGGCATGTGGCATGTAGCAAACTGGCGCCGTCTGGCAAAACGTTTAATAAACTTCCCTTCTCTCTCTATCTCTCTCTCACTCTCTCGCAGTGCCCTCATCGCCGCCAGAATCGCCGCAATGCGATGTGCTTGGCTCCACATCGATTTATATCACCTGGTCACCGCCGGATATTGACGGACAAAATGGCAAAATCAAGGGCTACAAAGTGTTTTACATATCGGTCGATGAGCTTTACGGTAAGTCCTTCAACGAGCTTCCACTTTTCCATAGTTCTGCCCCTCCCCCAACCTCTTTTGCTACACTGCAAAAAAGCGCATCGAACAAAGTCAGTTTACATATTTTGTTATTTAAAAATGCAAATACAAATATTTATTTGTCGACTTGTGTATTCTGCATTTTTTAATAACAACTTGATCTTATTTGAAATGTTTATGAACGTACAAAATTTCGTTTAAAATTGTAGGTCATAATTCTCAGTTGTGAAACGAATATCTTGTTATGAATAGCCTTTATTTATTATCAGTGTAGCTGTTTCTGTCTGTCTGCAATTGCTGCGTATCTCTGGATACCGAATTGTTTGCCTCGCAAATTACTTTAGCGGCATTGGGATTGAGTTTTTGATGGCAATGGGAATCGGCATCGGAATCGGAATGGAAATGCGATTGAGAATGGGAATGAGAATTGGTATTGGCGAATTTCAGCGCAATTATGCAATGCCATTAACCCATTAACCTGCACAACGCAAATACTTTGCGTATCTGAATTTTAATTCGCTGCGTTTGCGATTCACGTTTTGCGACAGCTGCCGGACGGAGAGTTTATTTTGAAGATATTCTACAAATCAAAAATGCTTTAAAAATTATTATTATTCAGAACTTTTGTTTGCAGTTATATCTATTCATTTTCATTACTCAAATAGTCATTAAATATTCTTCAGCACTTTAAAGATATAAAGGTTGTTTGATAAAAAATGTAGCATGCTTTTTAGGCAAATCAGAGAGTTTAAAAACAGATTATGCAAAATAGAGTAAGAGTTTTCAGAGCCATGAAATTTGTAACGTACTATATTTAAATAATTTTCAGTGTAAATAATTCTAAAGGTTTTGAATTCCTGTTTATTATATGACTAAATTAAACCAAAAAGATTATTTTCACGACAAATTAAAGGGTATTACCATAGGATATAAGTAACTAAAAAAAGTTTCGTTTACTGCAAAATAAAAAGCGCTGAAGATGATATTTTTATTTTATTTATTTATGCCACGTCTTTAACATTTCAATAACCAATTACTTGAGTAACAGAGTAATGGAAATTTAAACATTAATGCTACTCTCCTGCTGCTTGTTCCAGTCTAATAAACGAACTATTTGCCATGGTTCCTTTTAATTAGCCTCCGTCTTTTTAGCGTCTTCATGTTGCTTACCAATCAATGTTAATTGTTGTTGTTTCTCTTGTTTGTTGTCGTTGTTGTTGCTGCTACCCGAAACAGAAACCGATCCGGAGGTTGTCAAGTCAACAAATCAATACGTCACCATTGAGAATCTGCGCAAATATACCAACTACACGGTCTGGGTTTTGGCTTACACCAAAGTGGGCGATGGGATGAAAACCAAACCATTTTATTGCCGCACCCATGAGGATGGTAAGTGGCAGCGGTTCAATGAACGCAAACGAGGCACGGCCAACTCACCCCACTCTCTCTTTCTCCCCATCCCACCCCCTCCTCACATCCCTTTCTCCACTCGCTGCTGCAAGCTTCGAGTCGCCACCGTCATCGTCAGCGTCGTCATCGTCGTCAGCGGCGTCGCCTCGTTTGCAATTTCATGCAGCGCTTTTTATTTATTTCAGAGCTTCAGTTTTCATTGCAATTGCTTTTATTTATATGTTTGTTGTTCCATCTCGCTTTCTTCTCTCCTCGTCGTCTCTTTGTCTTTGCTGCTGCTTCTTCGTATCTTCGTATCTTTCGTAGTGCCCTCGGCGCCGCAAGCAATCAAGGCAATCCCCGCATCGAGCACTAAAATCATCATATCCTGGCTGCCGCCAGACCTGCCCAATGGTGACATCGTAAGTACTTCCGGTCCAGCACGGATTGGACGCACCCAATGCGTCAATTAAACTACCAGGGAATTGGGTTTAAAAAAAAAAGAAATGTATCTGCAGTTACTCACAAAATTGTTAAATCTCCCGTATTTTAGTTTCCATTAAATCCAAATTTTTTTAACAAAATTTATTAATTACCAAAGTTTGAAAGCTAGCTGATCTTTGTTGCACTAAACACTAATAACCGTTGGTATTTGAGAATTCATTTAATTCCTATAAACATAAATAACAAAATAATTAAATAATCACAAGCTATGTACACAAATTAAACATCTTTTTTACTTTAATTTCAATTTTCTGAATTGAATGTTGCCTACATTAAATTATACTTATTGAATTTAATAAGAAAAATATTTAAAATAGTATGTTTAACATAAAATAAATGGGCTCAAAAAATGCAAATTTAAGCCTAAGATCTTTGTGATATTCATAAATTGTAATAAACTATGAGCAATTTAAAATTGCTAGATTTAATTCGAAATTATTATTTCTCTGATTCGAGTTTTACCACAATCTTAACCGTTTAAATTAGCTAGATTTGGAAAGATATGTATATAAAATATGTATATAAAATATGGTATATAAAAATTCGCTAAAAAAACACAGCTTAAATAATTAAAAAAAATATTTAAACAATTTTTGAGTCATTTAATAACTGCTAGACAGAATTATTAGATACTTTGATATTGATTATATTTATATATATACCAAGTCCGCGCCTTATTTCCCATTCCCATCCCCCTCAGACGGGCTACACCTTCTACATGTCCATGCTCGAGGGAGGACGCGAGGAGGGAACACACAAGCGTCTGCTGGGACCATATGTGGAAATGCATGAGACAGTGCGCACACAGGAATCGGCCACCTATCAGTTCTGGCTGACTGCGTCCACGAAGATGGGCGAGGGGGAGAAGACGCAGGTGGTGACAGTGCCTCCGAATAATAAGGTGCCAGCACGCATTGTCTCCTTCAGTCAGCGCATTGTCACACCCTGGAAGGAGCATCTGGAGCTGCCATGCCGCAAAGTGGGTGCACCAGCTCCGGTGACGATTTGGCGCCAAGATGGTCACAACATGGAGACGAGTGCCAGGAAGACAATCGCCAAGAATGGCACACTCTATATGCGGGAGTGTCAGGCCAGCGATGCGGGAAATTACACGTGTAGTGTGGAGAACACTTGGGGCAAGGATGAGATCGTGTACAACATTGTGGTGAAGGTGCCACCAGAGGCACCCAATCTCACAGTGGTCAATACGTATACGGACAGCCTGCATCTGGAGTGGCTGGACAATAGTCACGGAGGCAGTCCGATACTGGGCTATGTCATCAACTACAAACGCGACAACGGGGATTGGGAGGAGCTGCAGGTGGACGCCAAGACGAACTCGCATCTGCTTAGCAATCTCTGGTGCGGCACACGCTATCAACTGTATATTACGGCCTATAATAAGATTGGCACCGGTCTGCCCTGTGACATTGTCAACTCCTATACCAAGGGTAATCCTCCCGTGCAACCGAAACATTCACAAATGATCACCAACAACTCGACGAGCGTCACCTGCTGGCTGGACTCCTGGGGCGATGGTGGCTGTGGCATACTCTACTTCATGATTGAGTCCCGTCTCTATGGCCGTTCCACCTGGAATGTCATCTCCAATCACATTGCACCCACTGAGCGGATTTTCACCGTCAGTGATTTGGTGCCCGGCACCAAATATCAGATCAAAGTGACGGCCCACAATAATGCCGGCTCCACAACTTCGGTGTACAACTTTACCACTCTCTCCCCGCAGGGCGGTAAGTCAAGAAATAAATTAAACTAAGAGAAGATATGCTTATTCCTGCCGGTTTTACAGTTCTCTATAACAATGATCACTCCACGCCCATCTCCCATATGAGTGATCTGCCCTTCTATGCCAACTTCAAGCTGCTCCTGCCCATCTGTGTCTCCTTATTGATGCTCCTCGCACTGATTGCCGCCGCCTTGTTCCTCCGAAAGCGTAGTAAGTAACTGAAGAATCTCAATTTCAAACTATTATCTGAAATATCCTAATGAATTATTTTAAAGAATGTTATCTGCACTTATTTTTGACAATTTGGAGTTGTTTTCTACTAAGTTTCTACTATCTTTCTACTATCTTAATTAAAATCTAGGTAATTGTACTAATATAAGAATTACAGGTAGCTAAGAATTCAACTTTCGAATCTTCAAGCTGCCATAACTTTGTCAAAACTTAACCGATTTTCAAGCGGAATATCATTTTGATCATTATTACCTATTTTAAGTCTGTATTAACATTTTAGTCGATTAAAATATTAATTTTATGCTCATCACTGTCCCCATTTTTCTTCATTAACTTCTCACCACCATAACTTTGTCAAAAATTAACCGATTTCCAAGCGGAATATTATTTTTATCATAATTTGATTGATTTCATTTACATAAAAATTAAAGTTTTTATTCCCCAATGACCTGTTTAATACTGACTCCAGGTTATCGATTTTAATAACTTGAAAGAAAAGAGAAAAACACAACACAGTTAAATTAATTGAGATCTGAATACTTAACTCTCAATTCCTGCTCTAACACTTGCAGAGCTGAGCAATCAGGCGCGACTGGCGAGCTCCTCGATGTCGGAATCCCCCTCGCTGGCCAATCTACAAAACAAACAGAATCGGGATCAACAATATTTGGCCGTGCGCTGTAATCCAACGAATTCAGCGCCGCGTGGCTCCAACTCCAATGATTCGGGGAGCTTTGGCAAAGCCGAGGGCAACGAGTACATCGAGGACATTTGTCCATATGCCACATTTCAGTTGAATAAACAAACGTACAGCGAAAGCTCCTACAGTGGAAATGTTTACAGTGGTCCCTATCACTCGGTACGAGGCTCCTTTGTCTATCACGATGTCAAGCCGGAGAGCTATCATGTAAGTCCAGGCGTATACGTAATGTATTTAAAGCTATTTATAATATTTCTCTTCCGGTCTTCCGGCAAACAGTCCAAGGAGCCGGAGTATACAAAAGTGCGACGAAAAGTGGGCAGACTACGAGATCCGCACTCGGAAAGTCAAGGTAGCTATAGCGCAGTTTATAATTATCATGATTTATTATCGTTTCCATTCAAGATCTTCCCGTGAACTGTAGCTTTAAGCAAAATTTGCTCATTGTTTTGCTCACATCATGATGTCGCTTTAATCCCGCTCCATTTTCCAATCACATCCACTTTATGATTTCCAACAAATATGTATAACGTTCACATTACTTCAATCAATCAATATAAACAACTAACATTCACATTCAAAACTTCATCCAAATCAAAAAAAAAAAAAACAAAACATCGAATCGTATTAAACTTTTTAGAATCGGACAATCCAGGTTCAACAGATTCCGAAGTTAGGAAAATCCTAACGCTTCACATACCAATTACAGAATATGACACACTCGGCTCCGAGTCCGACAATGATGTGTCTGCACGCGCTCTTAACTCGGCCAAATATCGCGCACAACGTGGTAAGTCACACAGATAACGTATACGCCGCATTACATGACAAATATTACGTATACGCGGAGTATTTCAATTACTCAACTTTACTGATTAAAACTTAAAATGTAACTATAAATTCTAAATAATTTGAATTTAAAACAAAGATAATTTTATCAGATAAAGCTCCGTAAATATTGATTAATTTTTATCCAATGGAAAACCACTTAACAAATTAAGTAATCATTCTTTTTATGTTTAAAATAACGTTCATTATAACTTAATTTTTATTTTGGAGCAACAAAAGATCATTGTCTGATAAAAAAATAAAATCTCAAGAAACAAACATAATTTTCATAATTTGTTAAATCAAATAATGATGGTCTAAGTTTTGTTAAAATGCTCGAAAGAATTTAAAGTATAGTTTTTATAATATAAATAAAAAACGGACCCATTTTTAAATATATATATTTTTTGGTTGCAGATACACAAGATGAGACCTCGTCCTCATCGGAGACCACGCCCACTAGCATGACACGGAAATCAAAGCCCCCCTTTGCCGCCCGCAAATCGGGTAAACCGGGCACAAGCGGTAAACGCCATGTACGCAGTTCCAGCGGCTATTCGAGCCACAATGAAGAGACTACATTTAGGTAAGGACAGTATGAGACAGAGAGTTGTGATGGGCAGCATCTGAGCAGCATAGTTAACTGTTAGTCGCTATAAACATAATTAGAACCCTGTACGTTTAGCATATCCAACTATCCACCAAACTATCAGGACCACATAAATCCACCAGCGCGTTTTTCGGATGCCAACGACAAGACGAAGACACAAACGTCGCCACGTATGCGTGCCAATCAGAAACTACAGCGGGAAGCATTCCAAATTAATGTCTAAAACACATATATATGGTATTATTAACAAATCAACTACATAATTTTTAAAAACATATAAATATGGATAAATGAAATTAAGACAACTTAACAAAAATACTGTTCAAAACAAAGCGAAAGAAACGAATGGCGTTTAACGAAACTGTAAAATTTGTTGTAAAATCCACCCACAAAAAATAACAAAAAACTAAAGAAAACACAGAAAAATAATATGGTAAACAATATTTAAGACAAATATGGCACACACACACCTACACACATACACACACTAGTCGGCGGCAAGAGCTGCATTTCTTAACATAATTAATTGTTAATGATTAATGAGCAAACTGGCCAATACTAATCACATAAATAATGAAAATGCAGTAAACTTTATTAACAATTAATGTGTCAGCCGTTCAACTATTTACAACAAAAGAAAAAAAAACAAGAAGATAAAATAAAATTAACTTTTTCGAATGCATTTTGATTTTGCCCAAAAAAATGATAAAAAGAAAAGAATATGATGAAAAAAAAAAATATAAACAATAAGACTTATTTACACACTGATTATGCTTAGTTGAACTTGAAAAGCTGCATAATTCATAAGTTTAAACTTTAAACAATAAACAATGAAAACAAGTATTAAGTTAAATATATATTATTATAATGTATTATGCATAAATTAACGTTAAGCATTTAATGTAAAGAAAAGTTGAAAGAACAAAAATTGAAAAAATGAAAACAGCGGCAGGCCGCAGTTAAAATGTTTTGCATAGCTAAGAGAACCACGAGATGGAAAGGATATCAAAATTACACTCAATTGCAGAGCATAAGAACAAGTCATAATCACAAAAAAAAGGACAGGCGTTTAATTGCACTAAAACTTAATTACACTTCAATAAAAATTCAAATATAAGTTTACTTAATTCTGTTAACATTTCATTCTTACTTGAATTGTCGAAAAGAGACTATGGAATTCAATATTTAATATTTATGTGTAAAAGTAGCATGTGCAATTAAACACATTATACTGTATAGAAAAATATATATGGCCTTTGTGCTAAACAGTGAATAAACACATACAAATACACACCAACACATACATACATAAACACATATATAGAAATATATTTGTAGTAAATTCAGTTGAATTGTTTGTGTTTTCCCACAAGTTTTGCATCAGTTTGTAAGTGGAAAGTTAAAGGAAGTGTTAGCTAGTTATTTAAATGAATTAAATTAATTTATAAAAACCAAACCGAATATGCATCTAATAGTTTATGAAACTGTTGTATATAGCTAAGAATCGTACTATAATTATATATACATATATATATATATATATATATATGATGATGACATTTAATTATACAAATCATAAAGTATTTAGTGGAATATTTAGAGAAAGCCAAAGTCGTAAGCCAGCATGCATTTTCATAGAACCAGAATTTATCATAGATGCCATAGAAATCGAAAGCAACCGCAGCTCAAGCTAAACCAATTGTTTGCCAAATTCTAAACAAAATCAGACAAGTATATATAAATATATAATTCTGTTTTGCAATAGCTCAAAGATGAAACCAATGGAAAAATTAAAATCCAAAAACAAAACCAATTCTACATGACAATATGATACAACAAATACATTAAACATTATAATAAATAATACGATTTAAAGGCAATGTTGTAGACATACTACGAGTACTTATAAAGCATGAACTTTAAAGCAACTAACTAACTTAAACAACATATTCAGACATTGTTTCTTTCGGCTATGCAACATTTCAGACTGCACCGTTTTAGGCATTTACAAATTCTGAAATTAACTTGGTTGTAAGAATTTGAATAAAACGAAAAGAAATAAACAAGTAATAGACATGAAATAACGTTGTAAAATTCCACACAAAATACTTATAAACAATATATATTAAAAGAAAAAGAAAACAGCACAGTTGATGTACATTTTGTGGTCGAAATATATGACAAGACGTATTGATAAAAATGCGATAACTTAAGCAGAACTCTTGGTCTTTTATTTTTTGCAGTGCACCATTTCATTTGTTTAGTTAACAATAAATCGCTTTTATTTACATTCGACACTTTGAAACATTTGTTGATTGTTTGATAAAAAGAGAATAGAGACTAATTTATATAGATTCAGGCGCATCGAAATGAACAAAACTTAATTAGGTAACTCTAGTATTTATCCTCGTTCGTTAAAACAAAGAATTCTATGTTGCAATTGTTGCATTTAAAGCATTTCAAATCGAGTTACAACACATTGAGAGCTGAGAGCGCAATTCAATGTTTGTGGATGTGTTTTGTTTTTCTTTCTATTTTGTATCACTTAGCAATAACTTAGGTCTAGACAGGCTTACTTGGATTATAAAATGAACAATCTAACATTTCACTTAAAGCACATTTACATCGTAGTAGTAGTATTGTTATTGGGGAGTAGAATAGGACGAAGGCGAGCCCAAAACTCAATTAACAACGGTTAACGTGTATAAAACTGGATTTAAGATCGTGTTGTTGCAACTTACCAACTAAATTACAAAAACGACAATTAGACGATTAACATATGCTTGCTTTGATTGGTTGATTGATTGCTTTGTTGCTTATGGCAAAATATCAGAACATTATTGGTTTATCCTTGCACTGGTCTATCACATAGCCGGTGAATCGTTTCAGAAACTTGGGATATTCACGCTTATAGACAGCGCGTAAGGCGCTCGCTGGTGCCCAGCCACCGGGATTAACTGCAACAAAAAACAATAAATTAGTTAAACTAAATTAAGCTGCGTGCAATTTAATTCAATTATACGCACCCACAGAACAGTAAGTTACTTTGCAGGTTAGATCATCGCGACTCAGCGGCTGACCCTTGACATAATCTTCCGGCAAAAATGTTTGGCAGGCTAAAATGACCGTCAGAAAGATGCGCACGCATTTCCCATTCTTTGACTGTAAATGTTAAGGTAACAAAATTAGAAATCTATTTGCTATGCCGTTAAATAGAGCTGTTAAACTTTGCAATCACAAAATTTAGATCTTGATAGAAATGAAACTGATTTCACAATCAATTGCGATTGTCATCAAATCGGCATCAAAATCAATAATTTGTAATTATAATGAAAACAAGCCTGACAGCTCTGTTCCTTAACTAAATTAAGCCTACCTCCTGTTTGGCATAATCCGTGGAATTATTACAGACAACCCACATGTCCCTTGTGTCCGGCTCGAGGCCATCATTAATTTTGCGCATATGCGACCAGAATTGTGCATCACGTTGGCTGGCGGGCCAAATGCGTTTGTGTGTTTGCAGAAAGAGCAATGTGTCCGCTGAGATTTTCTCCAATATTGTGCAATCCTCCAGCGTGGCTATAAGTTAAAGAGGAAGCCAAACTTAAGTTGGAGTTCACTGAGCGATTACTTGGTTACTCACTCTCCCAATCGTTGCGGAATTCAGGCATAAAGAAATAGTGGCACATTTCGCGCGCTGTGACTCCTTTGACAGAGTGATAGGCCTTTAGGGGATCCATAACCATGCCGTTGACCTCCTCCTCGCGTTTGTACATTTTAATTTCACCCTCATCCGCAAAGATTTGCCAGCCATTGCCATCCTGGCCAACACCCTCGCGTGCATAATGCAATTGCTCCTTGCACACGCGATCGATCTGTAAAAAAAAAATTCAATTAGACACTTGATGCAATTGCAATGTGCGCACAATTTCCGACTTACCTCCGGCCAAAGGGCATGCGATTTCGCCTCGGCACCGGTACCAAACTCCTCGCGTGCCTCCTCGCCCTCGGCAACTGCCTCGTGCGGCACATTGACCAACGATTGCGAGATTTGCGATTGCAGTCTCAGCTTAAAGCGCAGCTGCATGTCCTCCTCGATTTTCTCCAGACCCGTTTCAACAGCATCAAAGAACTCATCCTCGGGCAATGTGGAATGTGGACCCTCCTGTAGAAGAGAGCGTGAAAACCAAAGTAATTAGTAACAAGTAAGAGCGCTACAGTCGAGTTGATTGACTGTTTAATGCCCAGTAACCGTTTGAAAAACCATATATAAAAAAGGCATTAAATACATTTCATAACAGCTTAAAAAAAGATATTTATTTCTCATAAAATACATTATTATTGCAATTCAAAATTTTCCACAAAAAATACAATTTTACCGAACCACAAACAACAAACTTAACAAATAATAATCCCAAAAACAACTAAGTCAAGTTTATCAAAACAAAAAGTTCCAAGGTACGGCCTAATTGAATTTAATGACGACATCGAGCTCAGCTGGACAAACCCGAAGAAATGTGAGAACGTGATGCGGATAATAATAATTTATAGTGAATCCCAAGCTCTATCTGGGAGGTAGAGACAGAACAGTGTCGGCATGTTTAATTGCTTGAGCATAATAGACACTCATATCATATTATACAATATATAGTTTGGACACAAAGGTGCGCGCTTCATTGTGCCATGAATATTAAAAGTGAGTCTCGTCTGGAGCTCATAAATTCTATATTGTAGCTGGCGCGTGTAGAAAATTGTCATCTTTCTAATGAAATGTATTAATTACGGCGGAAGAAAATGTGAAGTCAAGCAGCTAAAAAGGATACAGGGTGTTGGAATAAAACTATGAAAGCGATGAAGTCATTTGTAGCGTTTTACTTATTCAAGAGCTTTTCTCTGCTTACCACGCTCCTTGATAGCAGCAATTTGCCAGAGACAGACAGAAAGAGAGAGAGGGAGTATTGAGAGAGTGGGTGTGTGCTAGTGTGTGAGGTCAAGACGTCAGCTGCCACAGAGCAGCGTCAACAGCAACGCGACAATCACTGCGAATCCTTCCGTCAGGCGCGAGAACTCACAACAAACTGTTGCTTGGTGTCCCAAAAAAGCAACAAAAAGCGTCAGCATCCTGTTAACAGACTCGAGAAGAGAGAGAGGGAGATTGAGAGAGTGCCTGAGCTAGAGAGAGAGAGAGCGCTTGCTCAAATCGCAACAACAAAAGCTTAAAAGCTTTTAAAGCAAAGGATTACGCGCATTTCAATAACTAGTAGTATTAACTACAGTCAAAAGAGACTGACTGTGGGAGACCCTGTACTTTGTATTAAATATCTAAATATATAAATACTTATTGCCAATTTGAAATGAAAAATTTTATTTTGACATAAGTATAAAATTGTATTTTTATCCTAAAATCAATTTTAAAATTTATAATTTATGTATCTTGTGTAAAATTGTTTCAATCTTAGTATACCCTTTGAAGATTTACAGGGATGTACAGGGTTTAAGTGTGTCGGATAATTACTGTAGAGAACACTTGGACAACTGATGCCACTTGCTGATGCACATACCACTATTTTCTTGCCATGTTGCAGCTTTAAGCCGCAACGCCATTGAAACCGCACCGAGGGCATCTTTCGACTTCAATTGTCCAAAAAAGGATTCAGCTGCAAGTTTTGTAAATTTGGCCAAGTGACAGGCACGTGCCGTGACAACAACAACAACAACTAATTCGATTCAACGGTATATTATGGCCAACAACAATGTCACAATTTCACTTTGATTCGTTTTGGATTTGCGCTTCTTCACAAATTTGTTTATGATTTTTGTACGTGTTTGCAAACCGATCGCTGACCGACGACTGACCAATGTGGTCAACAAACGAACAACAATCGGCCCAAAATCTACGAGCCATAAACTGCGCGCTAAACACTCTTGTTGACCAGCCCAAGTATTAAAGCCAGATTCAAAGAAGACCTGCGATTGTTACAATCGCAACACGAACTTCCTATGCTCTAACTTAAAAAGAGCTAAAATACTGAATTAGTTGACATTTAAATAGGGTCCGAAATATTATATAAATATCACTATAACTATTAAGAGTAAATTTAATAATTCATTATATTACAAAGAAATAAAGGTAAGCGAAAAGAAAAAGCTAAGACATGTCATAAATAGAATCGCAGGTATTTAAAAGTTGTTAGAGATTAGTGACGATGATCTAACCCGGAAGATAGATAATTTCTATGAATAGTATTACAATTAATTTAAAGAAATTTATGTAAAATTCAAGGTAAGTATTTTTTTGATGCATTCAAATTTAATAGTTAGCAGAAAAATAAAAAAAATATTGTCTAACACATAAATCCTATGAAAACTATAACAATTAGCTTATTGAAATGATCTCTCTTTTTTGTTGCACATAATGTAAATAAATTAATATCAAGTTCAAGGCAGCTATTTGTTCAGCGCGTTAAAGCTTATATTTTTATATACATTACATGTGTTGCAAACACACCTAATTTGCAACTAGACTCGACTGCAGTAAGGGGAAATGTATTGGTAATGCAAGCAGAGGCTTGCCAAAGTTAACTACACATGACCTACTGTAATATTGGCTGTTTGTACAACTTCTGCAACCTCAAAGTGTCTAATAGTTTAACATTAATATGCCCCGAGTCCATTTTTTAAGCCGTCGCCGAGTGAATGAGCTCGGAAATTCAAATGGAAGTAGAAAATAAATAAAAAAGAAGCCCAGCAAGTGGAGTCAATACAAGTAAATGGAAGTGGAAGTGACAAAATTGAAAGAATTCAATTGTCAATGCAATAAAAACTATAAATATTATATATAGAAAAATCAACGATAGTTAAAGCCAGTCCAATTAAAGACCTGCGGATGTATATTGAACAATTGGACATGAAAGAGAGACAATTAAAGCGGAAAGCGATACGAATCAGGAACATGACATGGCAACTGGAATCAACGCCCAGAAAACATGGCAATAACTATAATTAAATATTATATATAGTGCATAGATAGTGCGAGGAAAATACAGTAAACAAATCAAGAAATCAACAAATTGTTTAAATAATATCACGGCATGTGGCACACTTGGTGCGTACACTAAAATTGTAATACAATCAACAATAAACAATCAACAAACACGTCCAAGTTTATTTTTGGGCCATAAAACTGGTTGCCAACGCAGGGAAGCGGAGAAGTCTCTGGGGCGTGTTGCAAGTGTCTAACGTCAATGGCTTTGTTTGTATTTACAATTTGCTTAGCCTATTTACTTAAGCGCATAATCAAATCGACCGTGAACGCGTTTCTGGCCAAAATGCGTGTGAACTTCTTGCTAGACTTACCTCAAAGTCTGGGCCGGGATATGATAAACGTTTCAGCTTCTCTATTTCATCCTTGAACTTCCTGCAAACAAAATAAAAACAATAATTAAGCTGACACATCACAATTTGATCAGGACCAAAGGTCAACCTACTTATTCTGCTCCTCGGCACGACGACGCTTATCAAATTCACGCTCCAATTTGCGTTTCCATGACTCATCGTTCTCTGCAATGATTTCCAGGCAATGTTGTAATGTGCTCAATACGCCAGATGTTGTTGCCCGGAATGTGATGGACTCACCCTGCAATAAAATACATTTTACCAATGGAACATGTTTTTTTTTGAAATGTTGCACTCTCAATTCCCAATAAGTACATTTCAAATAATACAGTTTAACAAGATTGGCTGACAAATATTATTAAAACAAATACTAGTACACATATAAAAAGAAAATTTAAATTAAAATTAATAATAAACTCTTACCCTGAAATCAATGGGCTTCAAGCCATCGCCTAGATCCAACGGCTGCGCATTGCCCTTGTTCAGCTCGGAGCAGGCATCAAAGTAACGTTGCAGTGTTTCAATTTGGCCAAAGAGTATATCCTTAAAGGTCTCCAATTCGCCAACCTTCTCACGTAGATTGCGTATGGTTTTCTTCAAGCTACCACCGCTGGCCAACGAAATGGTGTTGGACTGCAATGACATTGTGCTGCCATGACGACGCAACGATGTGGTATCCGTGCTGCCTGTGCCCTCTTTATACATCTGCAACACCTCCACCCAGTGATTGCGATCCTCGCTCGTCTCGGCGCGCAGACACCAGTTGTTCAGATTGTTGACCACAACATCGAAACGCAACTCATCAGACTCATGTGCCTGTAAATATAAAGCAGCAATAAATACAATGAATCATCATTGTTTACAATAACAAGAACGAAAGGTTATCTTTGTCAACTCGAAGACTTTATACCCTTGTTTTATAATAGAATTATAAATATACAACCTGTCAGTGACTGATTTAAAGCAAAATTGTACTATCTACAAAATCTGCAAGCATTGTTGAGATAGCTCAAACAAGAGATACTAAAAATAGTTATTTTTCCGATTTTTCCAATGGAAACTGTTAGAAATAGTGATTGAAATTTAAATTCTTTATGTTGTTCGTCGCACCTAGATTCATTACACTTATCTGGACAAAAATTCGTGTACACTCAGCAAGTGTATAAAAATACGCCAAGTGTAAGCAATTGGGGGACCTCCCCCTTTGAGTGAGTGATAGCCAGAAGTTGGATTCGGAGTGGGCTGGTCAGGGGGATGGTGAGGGGGATGAGTGTACTGGGCGGTGTACTCACATCGATGACTTGATTTATGATGACTAGGTTTATTTTTGTCACTTCTATAGCATGTTTGCAACCACCATTTGGTGGCGACTTTCAAACGTTAATTGATTGCGGCTGCATTGATTGTAGCTTTGTTGGGGTCGACCCTTAGAATACATACATGTATATGTACATGGGCACACACACTGTCACACTCTTACACCAATTAGTTTTTGATTAGTTCAATTAAAAGCACTTGCCCACCTTAATGGTCGCCTTGAAGAGACTGATGGCGCCACGACAGCCAAAGTCAGACTCGGATTCCGATTTGTAGTAGGAGAGTGTGCCATCCTTGAGAACAATATAACGTGGCTGCCATCCGTAAATGTAATTGGTCCATTTGCTTAAATAACCGCGCAACTCAATGCTATTATCCAAATACTCTTCCTCCTCAGATGTGTCGCTGCCAGTTGTATCAGTTACGGCGGGCGTCGGCACAATGGGCGTGGCCGTTTTGTTGTCCAGGTCGGCCATGCCAAATACTATGTTGAATTATCTGCAAAAAATAATTAATCAGCGGAGTCTCACAGAGATTAAATTCTATTGCGCCACGTCTACGTAATATAAACAGCAGTAGCAGCAACAACAACAATACCAGCTACACCGGCTGCCAATCATCTCAAGCATTGAACTTATGATAATGCATAATTCAATCATTATCAAACAATGGTATGATTCTGACTCAGTGAATTTAGCTTGTTTGTTGTTGTTGGTCTAATTGTCGTTGACCGGGTTGTTGTTGTTCTTATTCCTCTTATTCTTATTGTTGCTAGTAATGGCGTTGTGTTTTGGGGCGTCTCGCTTTGACTCTTACCTACAACCAGCGAATTACTGTTTGTTGTCGCTTTGCTAACACATTTGTGCGACACGTAATTGTCCTGGTTGTTTTGTGTTTCTGCAAGCTTTGTAAATAACGAAATAAAAAAAAGCACCTTCGGTTTCGTACTCGTGATAAACCAAGCGATCAGCTGTGCGTAATGTTATCGATGCTAATTCATCGATACTATCGTACAAGAGTTTCTCGCACGAAGCAGTGTTTCAAGTGGCTTGAATGTTGAACGCCATTACTGAATCGTTTTATCGATAAATTCGAATAGGCAACGAAATATATTTAAAACTGCAGCGGCAATATCGATAAACAGTTTTCGCGCCAGCTAATAATCCATGCTGTGCACTTTTATAAACAAGGGGTATATCAAATTATCCAGCGAGTGGCGATGATACATACAAATAATTTTATTCGTTCCTCAAGTTCAGTGCAAAGTAAACGCGTTTGTTTGCGGCAACATTACAAAATGAGCGATCAGAAGATTGCGAAAATTGAAGCTTTAATCAGTGAGTCTCTCCCCGAGGGTTATTGGTATTTCCAGGAGGGCATTAAATGGGTCTCTGATCTGATGGAAATCGACGAGTCCGATGCGAAATGGCTTGTGGATGCCGAATATATATGTAAACGGATCACCGATGTCATGTGCAAAAAGGATTGGATATACAAGTTCGTATTGGAGCATCTGTTGACCACAGCGACCTTCTACCGAGGCTCCAAGATAGATGTTCCCCTCGATTTCGAGCAATATCTGCGCTTCCACATGCCCTTCCCCGTGACACCCATCTTCAATGCCGCCCAGCCGGGCTATATAAATCTCTATGCTCCCTCCACACATCCGATGATCACCAAGAATTATGTGAATCCCGAGAATATACAGTTGCTTCTGCGCGGCAATCTGCGAGATGCAATCAATCAGTTGAAGTGCATATACTGCGAAAATGGAATGCAGTACAAGTTGAGCTATCGCACCCATGAGATTGGAGACCAGGGATTTGTGCATGAGATTCTCGCATGCGAGAAACGTGACAGCGGCATGCCGAGCATTATCTCCTTTGTCTTCCTGCCGGCACTCCAATTCAAGTTCTCCGAGTATTCACTGCCCACATTCGTGCCCTCGGGGCCATCATGGACGCACTGCAACAACGTCTACTATTGGCTGGCATTGTTGCAGGTGTATCCACAGTATGATCATCGCAGCTTCTGCCCCTACGTGCCACGCATGCAATTCATCCACGACGAGCGCATGGTCAAGTATCGAAATGTGGTGCGTTTGCTGGTCAAGATCGGCATTGGCAACAACATACCCGATATATCCGATATATTTGTGATCAAGGGACTGCACTTCTTTCGCCTGCGCTACAGCATGAGCTGCGATTGCAATCTATCGCTTTCCACGCTTTTCATGGAGGTATGTACAGTAGACTGTCACTAATTGAAACCGGTTTAATTACTTTTTTTGTTGATTTGAAAAAGTACAGTGAATAACAGACTCTTAAATTAGAATTAGTATTTTTCATTCACTTTCTATTATATAAGTGTATATTTTAGTAACCATTTGTATTTTCTAATAACCTTGCTTAAATTTCAAGAATATATTTGTTTCAGTTAAAATGACTTTTATTTAAAACATTTTCATTTTACATCTTCTCTTTTTTTTTAAGGTAAATGAAATCAAAAATAATTTCAAAATCAAAAACTGCAGTTTTAAAACGTTGAGTTTATGTAATATGTCTTAAATTCTGTTATATATTTTAAGACTCTGCTGTGTATCCATTATAAAACAATTATTTTTTTTTATCTATATCTATATCTCTGATTGCAGCTGCTGAACATTCACACCAACATCATGTACAACGATGCGATGAATAAACTGCTCCTGTTTGGAGGCTGCCAGGAGCATTGCATGCAGGAGGCATTGAAGCTGGATGCGATTGCTCGCAATGTGTCCATGTTCTATTATATGAACTACATCCACTTGGATCAGTTGAAGCGTTTGTTTGGCCTCATTTGAAAATCGTATCGCATTACGAATGCCACGTCTCACATTGCGTTTACGCAATAAACAAATGCGAATGTTTATTGCTGGCAAAACACATTTGTCAGCTGGAATTTATTATTGTCTGTATCATTTCAATTTCTGCACAAGTATGTGCGACAGCGTTACATGGGATATTGTTTATTTACAGGGTATATAACAAAGATAATTTCATAATTTCGCTAAAAGTTAATAACAACGCTTAGCAGCTAATCAATAAATAGTTACAATACAAATACAAATAAATAACTATCGCTCTAATTATTATTAGTAATCAATTAGTTGTTAATGACTTTCAATGTGCACTCATTTCGGCAACACGTCGTATACTTGTTGCCGCTTAAACTATAAGAGGTTCTCAATTTTTACATGTAAAGAGTATTCATATTCAGCTGCTCCTGCTCCTGTTCTCGATCCTGCTCCTTGCTGCTGGGCAACAGCACCGCCTGCTCTTCCTGATATTCACCCACTGGCCTGGTTGTTGTTGTTGTCGTTGTCCTTGTCGTTGTCATCGTCGCCTGTGCGCTGTATTTGTTGGCCAGCGCCTTGAAGATGCTCTTGGGACACGCTTTGTAGTAAGGGAAACATTCCCCCGGCGCCTGTTTCCCCTCCCCCACACGCTGTGCCCGCACGTACTCTGGAATGAGCTCCGAAAATGGCGACTTGGTAACGCTGCAATGAGAAAACATCTTCAAACTGTCATAACTTTGTCGAATGCAAACCGATTTCCTTGCGGAATGTAATTTTTATCATTATTTTTAATCTTATGTGATTCTGCATTATTATTAGAAAATTGCAGTTTATCCTTTACTGTCCATTTTTATCATTTTTGACACTTTTTCATAAACTTCTAACCGTCATAACTTTGTCAAAACTTAACCGATTTTCAAGCGGAATATCATTTTGATCATTATTTGACCCTCAAATTAATTCAGCATCTAAATTTTATTTTTTGCGTTCACTACTCACGTTAGAAACAGCTTTGTCATCTCGCCAAAGACGCCAAACTTCTCGAGGCTCCTCGAGTGCATCTCACAGATGGTGCGCAGCAGACACGCCTTGCCATCCATGCCGAAGGTGGCCAAAAAGTCCTCAACGACACCATAAAGCAGAACACGTTCTCCGCCATGGAAGATGTGCTTCAATCCCGCTGGCAACTCTGGATAATCCAGGAGCTCCTCGTGCACCTTGAAAGGTTTCTGATCCTCGGAGCTGCTGCGTTGCTCGCTGAGATCACGTTTTCTTCTCTGTACGTGTAGATAGCGTGAGACATACTCTCCGACCATTTGACCCGCTCCATGACCGAAGGAACGCGCAAAAAAGGGCAAATCTCCCAAAGGATTTTGATTATCCGTCAGGCCGAGCTTGTCAAAGTCAACTGGGCAACGAAAGAAAGTAAAAGAAAACAATTAATTGAGTTAACTTGATGAGAGAAATTGAAAAACTCACTTGTCACGGGAAAACTGATGGTCAGATTAGAGAAGAAGCCTTCGGGCGGATGTCGTACCAGTGGCATGGCAATTGTTGGTGTAAATGTAAGAGATGTGCCCGGTGGCAGCGCCAGGCGACCGTCATCCGTAATCCAAACGAGACGTTTTTTACGTATGTGCGGCGCATTGGAGTCCACATTAAAATCTCCATCAGCTTGCGCCTCAGCATCCGCCAGCTGTGCGGCCAGAGCGTCATTCAATGTGGCCACAATGCGTAGACAGCTCAACAGCAACGGCAGCAACAGCGGCAACAGCTGTGGCCAGTTTCCCAATCCAACACGCATACTGGGGATCAAAACAAAACATTTAGAATGCATGAGAAAGACGAATGACTTAGACAACAAACTTGCGCAAAGAGATTAGCCGAGTGGCCTAAGAGAATAATTGTCAATGTATTATTCAACTGTTGTATAACAGCAACTGCAGCACCTCAAACATTCTCAAACTACAAAATACGCTGGCAGCATTTGCAACAGGTTTGCAACATAGAATCTCGTTTGGGAAAGAAAGCTTGTTGATTTTTTAATATGTTGTAGACTGTGTGTTGTCAGTTTTAAGAAGCCAAATAATAGAACAAAATGCAGCTACTATTTTCGATAGTTAATTGTATAAAGAAATGTTTAAATAAATAAAATTTATTACTTATTTAAATAGTTGCATAAAATATATTTTTACCATTTAAAAAAAAAATCATAAAATTTATATTTTTACTAAATTGAATTTTATATATTTCTCTATTTAAAATAAAATAAAAACAGTTAAAATTCTGTTGCTTGTTAAATTTAAAAACATTCAAAGAAAATTTTCTTTACAAAATAAATTGACGGTATTTTATATTTAGGTTTAAAGCAGCGTATTAGGAATTTAAGTTCTAACTTAAAAAGTAAAATTTGACTTAAAAAAGCTGTTGTGGCAACACTGACTATAGCACACATTTAAGCACCGTTAACAGCGTATTGGCAATTTGCAGTTTAACAAATTCAAATTCGAACACGAATGCGAATGCGAATTAGATGTTGTTTTTTTATTTGATTTTTTTGCTAGTTGTGCGTGGAAAGCAGTGAAAGCATCCCAAGGAAATCTAATATATTCATCATTCTAAGCTGAAAGCTGACAAACGACGGATTTCGCCCAAAATGGAACACATCTTTAATTAGTTTCACGACGCACTTTTACCGCACACACACACACACACACACACACACACACACACACACAAACGCACACAAGACACTCTGGCACAGTTATTTAGTAAGTGTATGATGCAACTGATGCCGCAGCCGGTTGCACAGGATTGCTGGCATTAAACAAACCCACCCATTCCTCATTTTCCATGCCACCCCACGTCTCACCAAATCCAGAGCATTCTAAGGCACTTTCCCAGTGCTTGGCCAGGCCAACTGGTTAGGTTGTTAACTGGTTCAAGTAACACAACTCAAAACCGCAGGCGAATAATCAATATTGATTAAATTGCAGGCAAGAACTGTTTCGCGATTTTCCACGCAAGTTGTATGCAAATATGCCAGAAAACAAAAAAAACAAATATGTTGTGAGATGACAAGGCTAGACAGGAGGCGTGGCTGGAGGCTGTTGCTCAATGATTAGCCATGAAGTTTGACATGGCACATGAAAAGAAAGAGAAATTGTGTCAGAGCATCAGAAAATTGTAATTGCTGCCAGGGCGCACTTTTAATATCACTGTCAAACTAATGTTTGCTTGCACTGTTAATGTCGCAGATGCTGTAGCTGCCTGTTGTTGTTGTTGTTGTTGTCATTTTTGTTGCTGCAACAATTACAAGCTTGCAGTCAAGTGCAATTTATCGCTGTCAGCTGACCATAAGCGTCTGTCTGCTTTAAGTTTGTAAAGGATAGTTTTGATTTCTATAGCATATCAAGAGTAACGCCTTGGACAACAACAACACCAACAACAAGTGACAACAACAAGCACGCAACAAATGTCTGTGTGGTATGCAACAACAACAACAGCAACAACAACTGCAATAACTTCCACAACTCAATGTTGAAGAGTGAAAATTGTTGCAAACTTTATGGCGAATTAGTACAAACTCTGCTTTAATTGGACTAAATGACATACATATATGTACATATCTGCACACAGCATTTAACTGCCTGTTTATTGCATTTTATTTCGTATTTGACAGCAGCAACAGAAATGCATAAAACGCACGTCGATAAACAGAACTTTTTAAGACAAAGCGAAATTGAAAATGAAATTGAATGCAACTCAATTTCTGGGTTAACAGGTTTTAAAAATTTCAATTTAAATTTAAATCAATATTAACACGCGCCTCTTATAATATTAACAAAAATAAAACAGGCTGCGTCGCGCACTTTAGCAAGTTCGTGCCCTAAGTCTTTTGTTTTACACCCGCTGCATATTTAATTTGAAATTAAACAAAAAGCAACAATGAGGTTTTGTAACATAAATAGGAAAAGGCAAAGGAAAGCGCAAGTGTTGTCAATGCGTGATGTGCATGCGACATCAAATCAAAAATCAAAAAATCAAAAAAAAAAAAACAAAAAATCAATCAAATTTGTTGATATAGAAAGTCGTTGAATGTTGTTAGCATAACAATTGCCAAAGTTTCATATAAATTGTGTATTTCTTTCTTTCGCTATTGCACACATTACATAAGCAGCGACTTGAATTGAACTCTGCTCCTTGACCTACATTCTGGCTACTTCCACTTTTAAGCTACATACAAAACGAGCTGCAAGTATTCAACTATTCTCAACTCACTTTTCTTGTCTAGGTTTGGGCTACAACAGTATGTCATGAAATTCTTGACACGTTTTTCACTTTTTACACCGACGCACGATTTATCCTTAAGCTGAAAACCGTTACAAGTTGCACGTATTTTGTTGTTTTTCGTTTGGCTTTTGGCTTTTTGGTGGGAAGCTAAACAACCGCGCGCGCAAACGTTTGAAATTCAACTAAAGTGACCAACGGTTGTGGCGCACGATAAAAGCAACGGAGACGACGACAAAACCGCTACAATAAAGTGCAAGCCACATAACTAGTGGATTGGAGGGGGAGGAGCGGCAGCAGCTTGGAAGGGGAAGGAATTGCCAGCAATTGGCAGCAGGCGAGACTTTGGCAGAAGCTACTCATAGCCAAAACGACAAACAAACCAGTATGAAAGACTTGCAGTTGACCAAGTCAATCGTTGATCGTATATCCATGTGTGTGTGTGTGTATTTGTTTGTGTGTGTGTGTGTGTTTTATAGCACTTCAGAGGGTATTGTAATTCTCTCAAGAAACATGCAATGCATTTAAGGAGTCTGTTATTATTTATCCATATGTATTTATTCATAGTTTTCTTATATTGTAATGAATAAGAATTCATTTCCAAGTTTGAAATTGAGATCACGAAATTTTAATTTAAAATTAGCATCAAAAAATAATAATTTAGTAGAAAGTAACAAAATAAAAAATTCAGCTTATCGCCAAAGCTTGAATTATATATTTAGATTTGGTTTAAATACTTTTATTAATGACCAAACATAAGATATTAATTGTACATGTATTTCTACTTATATTTCTAGTAATAAATAGAAGTATTATAAATCTCAATTTATAAATTCTTAAGTTGACAGAATTTATTTAATTTGTTTTAAGTCATTATATTATTAACCAAATTAAAGACATTAATTGTACATGTATTTCTACTTATAATTCAAATTATAAATTCTAAAGTTGACAGAATTTATTTGATTTGTTTTAAATTATTATATTATTCAAATATAAGATATTAATTACATGTATTTCAACCTATATTTCTGGTTATAAATAAAATATTTATAAAGGATTAAGGATAAAGCATCAAGTTGACTGAATTTATAAAATATTTATTTACTTTGGGAAAACCATTAGCCGAACGTTTTATTAAAACTGTCTTCTCAAACTGTCAAAATCATTTCTGCAAGCGTATAAAATATTCGACGTGCCGAAGCTAACGTTTCTTTCTAGCTTGATTTCCTCCAGCGGTAGACATTTGGCCACTAAAGCTATTCAAATGCCTTCTTGCTGGGCGAGCTAGGAAGTACACTGAGTCATAGTCCTCACAATGTGGGTCGGGCCTGCGGGCTGGCGCCAATTACAACTCAGACGACAAATTAGTTTCACTAGATGTTCAGCTGGACTCATTGAAAAATTCTTCAAGTTAAACTTTCCATGCGTAATGGATGCGACAGCGCGTACAACCAAGCTCCTATATGTGAATGTGGTTTTCCAATCCACTTCACAAGCAGTTGACCAGTTGTCTATTTTATGGTAGATTTGGAGAATATGAATAGAACATGTTTGCAGTGCGTGATCCGTAACAAGCTGCAAATGCATCCGGTGCTTTTTGAAAGTGAGTCTAAGTCTAGCAATTGTTTGGTGATAAAATTAGGTCAAGGTTCTTCATAAGGAAAGCCATAAAAATTGCAATGGGGAAAATTGCACAGAAGTATGTATTAAAAAGATAGTAAATATTTACAACGTAATTAAGTCAATTTGATTGACTAAGTGGCGCCATAATAAAGTACGTGGTGAAAATTTATTGAGCCACTTGTAAATACAATAAATCGTTATCAGTTAGCCCTCCATACGTGCTGAACGTTTTAATGAAGCGCTCCAAGTTAATTGACATGATTTCGCACGGTCAGTCGCTTTCCTTTTGCTATTGCTTCATTTAAATAAATCCCAATCCCTTTAAACTCAGCGTTGCGCAATATTAAAAGCTTTAAATGTTTCAAACGTTCACATGCCGCATTTAAATTCAAGCGACAGCGCGCAGTGCTGTAAGAAACGTCACGAACAGTGCTGGAAAACAGATCTTCGATTAGCCGGCAAATAGTGACCAGTTATCGATAAGAGCAAATATTTATTAGGGTTAGGGTTGTTCTTATTTACAAAAAACAAATATGACTTATTTTTAACAAAAATAAAGCGGATTAAATTTTAATCATAATCAATTTAGACAACTGTCAGTACGTTCTTTAGCATTTTGATGTACTTCTCAGCGCCATCTTTATTGGCCTCCTTATAGTATGGCAGCTTTTCAAGACGACCAAGCCATGCCTTTATTTTCGGATACTTTTGGGGATCCATTTCCAGAACAGCAGGCAGCGAAGAGGCTGTTGCAGCACAGCAAAAGTCAGCAATATTAAAGGTATTCCCAGTTAAGTACAGATTATCGCCCAGAAAATTCTCCAAATGAACATAACCATCTCTAACATTATCGATCTTTTCCTGAGGCACCTGATCGACTTGCTTGTAAAAATACGGCACACTTATGTTTCTCAGCGACATGAAGAACACGCTGGCATCAAAATACAAACGTTGGTTGATATGTGCCCTCTTGACAAGATCCTGTGGATACAGTTCATCAGTTTTTCCATACTTATCAACCAGATAGCAGCAAATGGCATGAGAATCCCAAATATAGGTGCCATTATCGTCCAACAATGGAACTGTCTGCTGTGGATTCATCTTAACAAACTCTTCATTTCTGTGCTCTCCAGAAAATAGATCAACTTCGATGTATTTAAAGGGCACTTCAAGGGCCCTCAAGGTCAGTAGACAAGCCCGCACTGGAGGACTAATATCGATGCCATAGAGCACAAGTTTCGGCATATTGTAGAATAGTTCTGATCACTTTGGATAGCAAATTTAGAATGAAACGAGGTGTAGCCCACTTTGGTATATATTGCTAATCAGACAGAACGAATCTAGCGCACTGATAGTTGAGCTTTTTTAATAAACAAAGCTTTTCAAGCTCAGTTGCAATACTTATTACAATAAATAGAGATAACAATCGTTTTGTTTGCATAAAATACACAAACAAGTAGTTGTTAATCTCTTAATCAAATCAGTACACACATAAACTTGCACACGAGTGTTTGTTTTAAGATAACAACATACAAATGATAGAAAATTACATAATTCATCCAGTTTGAATATATTTTTCTGTTATAAACTAAAAAAATCATAGATATATAGCAATTAGAGAAGTCCTAATTTATGCAGTCTCAAAAGATTTCTGTACAAAATGTCAACAACTAATCCTCATTGTCTGCAAGAAACATTCAAAATCTAACGACTTTTTATGTCGGAGTGCTGTAGCAACTAGTTTAAACAGTAGTGTAAAAATAATCAAATAATCATAATAACGACTTGTAATCGATAAATATATATTTAAAAATTTTAAGAATGCAATTTACATATGGAATTACATATTTTTAGGAAAACCCAAACACGGGAACCTTTATAATATATTTTTATTTATATATACTTAGACGATTGTCAGTGCGTCCTTGAAAAGGGCCAAGTACTTCTCAACACCGTCGGCATTGGCCTCCTTATAATATGGCAGCTCACTCAGACGTCCAAGCCAGGCAGAAATTTTCGGATATTTCTCGGGATTCATTTCCAGGAAGGCGGGCAAAGAGGAGGCTGTAGCCGCACAGCAAAAATCGGCAATGGTTAGAGAATCACCAGTCACATAGGGATTGTCACCCAGAAAATTCTCAAGATGATCGTAGCCATCCCTGACGTTGTCGATCTTCTCCTGGGGCACCGTTGACACATTATTTCGAATAAATGGTGTGCAAATACTCTTCAAAGCCATGAAGAGTACGCTGGCATCGAAATACAAGCGCTGTTGCAGTTGAGCACGTTTAACCAAATCCTTTGGATATAGATCATCCGATTTCCCATACTTGTCTACCAGATAACAGCAAATGGCATGAGAGTCCCAAATGAGGGTGCCGTCATCATCCAGAAGCGGCACAGTGTGCTGTGGATTCTTCTGGAGAAACGTCTCATTGTACTGTTCACCAGTTGCTAGATTTACTTCAATGTATTCGAATTCCAATTCGAGGGCACGAAGGGTCAGGAGACAGGCATGTACTGGTGGACTAATGTCCATACCATAGAGCACCAACTTGGACATTTCTTAACTCAGGTCTGAACACTAACGATAGCAAACTTCAAATGAAATGGGTGTGTTGCCGGCTTCATTTATTTATTGTCGACAAGAGATAAGGCGACAACTTTTGAGGCTTCATGAAAGCAAAGCCAGATGTGCTTTTCTCTATGGAGCCACGTAATGCCAGAGCTTTTGAAACCACAAGCAGAATTTCAATTTCAATTGAAATAAACTAACAATTGGCTTGTTTATACACATATATACACTAGACATCCGAGACTCAGCTACAAACCTCACTTAATAGGAATTTTAATTTAAACACGACTGCAGATTTGTTTAGGAAAATAATATTTCGTGTTACACTTGAGTTGTATATATTACAAAGATATCTCGTTCTAATAAAAGCAATCTATTTTCATAACAAGCTCAAATCTCGGATGATAATTAAGATTCTAGCTTAACGATAAGAGCTTTTCAAGGTAAAGGCATATAAGTGAATGTAATGAAAAAATATAAATTTTTGTATTAATTTATTTTTTTAAGTAAACCATATCAATAAAAAAAAATGTATTATTTCGTTTATTTACTCATTTATTTATTCGATTTATTTTGAAAAGCAACTGTAAGCGCGCCATAGAAAAGAAGTGTTGGGAAATGTCTTGATACTTAGTACTGTACAACGCTGTCCACTGTCACACACCTGCAAACATCGAAAACTGAAACGACCATCAGTCTGGACTGGAAAATACCCTATTTTGGCAAAATCCAATTAAATCTTATGTTTTAAACGATTCATTCTCTAAAATTTAATTGATTTGTCAAGCAAATGGACAAGTTTTACCTGCAAGTAATGCGGTTAAATATTTTATTTGATAATTAAGTAAATATTTTTTTTGTACCTAATAGAACAGATGTACCCCATGTAGCAGTGTGTACAGAGCACAACAACACAGTCTTTGTGCAACGCATTTCCATTGCTATCAACCAATTAAATAATAAAATTTAATATTTTCCATGCAAAACAATAACTAATTGCAGATCTATCGCCACCAGCATCGTTGCAGGAGGCGCAACTCTTAGTGGCTGGACAGAATGACGGCGCGTAATCCTCAAACGTTGATGGCACTGCCGAATGAGGAGAATTTTGATTTTCTATTTAAAATTGTCTTAATCGGAGACTGTTGCACGGGTAAAACATCAATATTGCAACGTTTCAAGACTGGCAACTACGTGGAGCGTCATGGAAATACCATTGGTGTGGATTTCTCAATGAAAACCATTGAAGTCGAGGGCAAACAAGTCAAGGTAAAAGTCAAACACAAATAAAATTAATCTCGCACAGCTGATGATGATTATTTTATTGCCATAGCTACAAATCTGGGATACTGCTGGACAAGAACGATTCCGTACCATTACCCAGAGCTATTATCGAGCCAACAATGGCGTTATAATAGGTGAGTAAAAAGCGAAGAGGTAACGCCCATTCAAGTTTATGTCATGCCATGAGTGTGAGGACGTTATCATGACCCCTTGGGCATTGTCATGGTGTATTAGTTATTAGTGATAAGAAGGTGCACACTCTTATTTATTATCGTTGCGGTGATTTTTGCGACCAGGCAGCATTCGCCATAGACTCTTATCAGCAGTGGAAATGCCACTAATTGACACTGAAACTGTTGATTTACAAGATGTTTGCTTACGATACTATTTATATATTTCAGTTTATGACATCACAAAGCGATCAACGTTCGCTAATCTGCAAAAATGGATTGAGGAGGTGCGCAGATATACGGCTTCCAATGTGCTTATCATTTTGATAGGCAACAAATGCGATCTCGAAGAAGAGCGCGAAGTAGACTTTGAGGAGGCGCGCCAAATGTGTCAATATATACCTGAAATCTTGTTTGTTATGGAAACCTCTGCCAAGGAGAATACCAATGTTGAAGATGCCTTCCGCTGTCTGGCCACTGAACTGAAGGTAACTACTTGAAACTATCTCTCATAAGTCAATTTACTAAAGTTATACTTCTTGTTTTCCTTCAGCGGCAACACGACTCAAGTAGTGCTCAAGCCGTCGACGAGAACACTGTGCAGCTGGGTCAGGGAAAGCCGCTCAAGAGTTGCAGCAGTTCGTGCAATCTTACATAGACATTCACATCGACATCTCCATGTTATATTTAAATATTTTACGTTTTTTATTTCATTATTATTACTATGATTTTGTGATCAAATTTTCGTGTGGCTATAATTGTAGTATTTATAATTTGTAAAACCCTAAACTGTTAATTTTTGTGGCTGTTTACTTGACTGACAAGTAACATCATCATAATTTATACACTTTACACATAAATATATTTATATTCATATTTATTTTGGTGGCTAGAGTACAAAACAATCTCACACATTACATCAACAACAAACAAATGCAATGAATTAACAATGTCAATTACAATGCATGTTCAGTTCATAACAGTAAGAAACGTACGTCCAATTCTGTATTTGTAACTTAAAACATTTTTGCAAATAAACTTGTTTATTTTATAAATTTATTGGAAGTTATTAATTGGCTGTTCTTATATCATTAACATTAGCATTATCTTAATACACATATTTAATTTTATTGAGGATATAGGGTGGCAGGGGCGAATTTCAGGGATTTTTAAGGATGTACATTTTTATAAACGAAAGGCAGGAGTTTATAACTAAAGCACTGTAAAAATTGGCTTGGCTTTTGTTGGTTTTGCAACAACATTCGTTTTTTTTCTTTGTCTTCCTCTTTTACATACATATTTCAACAAATTTCGAAAACGCAAACACTTTCAAAATTTTCATACAATTAGGTGTGTGTGTCTTTACATTTATATAGTATTTATATTTATAAAAATTGATTTATTTGTCTAAATTAATTCATTAACTATAAACTAACGCCGTCGATCGGTGTGTCTGTCATTTGTTCTTAATGCGTTGCACAATCCATTCGAGTCCCTGATATAATCCTTCTCCGGTGAGCGCACAACACGCCTGTATATGCCACTGATGCTTTTTAATGGACGTCAGATCCAATTGCCTGGAGATTTCCGCCGCTGACATGGAGCCCTTCAGATCCTGTTTGTTTGCATAAACGAGCAGACTTGCTTTACTAAGATCCTCATGCTGGAGCATCCGATAAAGCTCCTCTCGCGTCACAGCCAAGCGCTCCCGATCTGTCGAATCGATGACCATAATCACTAGCTCCGTATTTGTATAATAAGTACTCCAAGCGGCACGTAAACTTTGCTGGCCACCTAAATCCCAAACCAGAAAGTGTATATTCCGCCAGACAACTTCTTCAACATTGGAACCGATCGTTGGACTGGTGTGGACCACTTCATTCATCAGAAACTGATACAGTATTGTGGTTTTGCCCGCATTGTCGAGGCCAACCATTACCAGTTTGTGCTCCTCGTTGCCAAACATCCGCCATAATCGCGACAGTAACAGGCCCATTTGTAAGTGTTGTTATTTATGCGCGCGGGAGTGTGAAACGAACCTTTTTGTTGTTGTTGTTGTTGTAGCTTATTTTCGATTGTTAATTGGTGACAAACGCACTCTCAGGTATCGCAATCTCTATGCGCATATGTATGCCTGTCTGTGTGCGTTAGTGTGTATTTAAGTGTGTGTATATGTGGGTATGTGCGTAAGCGTGTGGGTCGTCGATGCCTTTGTTGTTGCCCAGGGGAAGGCCAACTGTAAATTATGCACTCACACTCTCAAGTTCACACGCACCACAAGCTTCACTTTGACTTTCCAAAATGTTTAGAACAATTAGCTAATCACTGGGCAAACACTTGTTGTTATTATTATAGTTGTTGTTGTGGGAGATTGCACAAAAATTTAGGCAGGCTTTGCTTCAGCTTCACTTTTTGTGTTGAAACAAAAAATTGCTCACGATTTCAGCTGGGCAAGTGAACAACATATCGAAGTATCGATATATCGATACACACGATATACAAACACGAATTAACAATAGTATAAGCGATACAATTGATAGCGAACGTATTTTTTTAGTTCTCTTTTAAATAGAACATTTTAATTTTTTTGTTGTGAATTCTAAGTTTTGTTTTCTGTTGAACGAATGTTAACAAATTTAATTTGAATAGCAACACACGTCATAATTGACGTTTAACTAATATCATTCAAAATTAAAGCTTTTTGGATAAAAATGAATTGCCTGCAAACGTTTTTAAAATGCTCCCAATTTCTAACGGATCCCACAGACGAACAAGAGGATATTGACGAATTATCCGAGGCCATTGCGGAAAATTGTGAGGAAGCTTTTAAGGGAAAACATTCGTCAAGACGACGCTTTGAATATATAGATAAATATATGAAAAGTGAAATTTTTATGATGGATGAACCGATACCGTCACCTAATGTTGACCATATTCTGGAATTGGCCATTGATAAGCTGCTGTACCAAATTCATTTTTAAGCAAAACCCATATTTTTAGCCAGATTTAAACAAAAATTCATTGTTTCATAATTACATAGACCGAATAGCGTTGTAATGTTTGTTTTCTTAATTTTGCTTATTTTGGTTTGGGTTTTAGCTGTTTTGTGCCATGAGTCAGGATTCTTAACTGAATCGTTAGTGCAACAAAAGCCGCTTTCTTGTTGCTCACTTTTATGGAAATAAATTCTATTCCATAATAGCTTCAAGATTATTGGCCTTGTTGGGTCTCATCAATCCCGAATATTCCTTGCTTGGCATAAAGTATTTGACTTTAAAAGTCATGACCTTCAGGACCAAATGTCTTACTTTCAACTTAAAAGACTAATATTTATCATACATTAACAAATAAATGGTGTATTTTAAATTGGAACAAAATTTTTAAATCTTTACAGGCCAAAGATGGCAATTAATAAAGCCAAAAATAAATACAATATCTGGAATAATTTCTTAAAATAGAATTGTACGTGGTTTTAGAACTTGGAACTTGGTTTTTTGGGTTTCTTGCGAATGTGACGTTGCGGCTGTTTGGTGGGCGGGGCCAGGTCATATCGGAATATAATACAGCGTCTGTCAAAGAAGCACTTGAGGTCCTTGGGATCATAACGATGGCCCAGTTGCTTAAGATATAGATAAATCTCCTGCAAGTCAATGGGCTCAAACATGAGTACACTTTCGTGCAGAGTGGGATTGGCACAGAGTAAATTATGCCAGGCTATGTGGAGTGGCAACAATGGTTGTGGTGTTTTCTTGGTCACGTTCGTCTGCAGCACAAAGCACTCAAAGTCATCGCAGAGAGCTGGCGGCACAGCCTGCGAGAAGCGCAACAGTTCCGTGCCAGGAGCATCCTTGAATTGATAGCTTTGTTTTGGGTTCACGTCGGTGGGAGTTAGGCAATCATTGCTGACACATTTCGGAAGGGGATTCCTTTGCTTGCTCTTGCCGCTGGTCACAGGCGTGGATTTTGAGCGTGGCAGCGGCATGGACTCGGCTTGAGTCTCCTCCAGTGGAAGCATAATGGGATGCGTTTGATTGTAAATAAATTCCAACAATTTTACGGCCTGCTTTCGCTTTAGCGGTTTTATCCCATAATTATACAGATGCTGCAACAGCTCCGGCTCCGCCATGTGTACAAAATCCGGTTTGGGCGACTGACAAGCTCTCACATTGTACAACTGACCATTGACCTCCAGCTGCTCTGGTGCGGAAACAGGAACAGGACTCGGAGCTGGTGGCAGAGAATCTGGCAAGGTATCTATATTAATATTACCCCGAAGTAAAACATCCAGACCACTTGGTAACTTTTTTGTCGGTGCATCTTTGTCATTTTGAAAGACCATCCGATCGAATTCATCGAGATCATCATCAGGTTTATCTCCCTCTGAATTTGGAATGTTGTTTAGCAGTTCTTTAAATTTATAACTACTACTCGAATAACGTTTCATGGTCACTTCTATGGGTGAGTCTAAAAAGGATGCCTCTTCCCAATCAATATTCACCCGGGAGGTCTCCGCCTTATCACTGAGCAGCTGGGAGAGTGTACAGGGTTGCGATAGAGCCGCATCAAGGATGCCAAACTCGGCTCGCTCTTTGCTCAATGCGCTCTTGTTGGGCGAGCGGGAATTGCACGATTTAACGGATGCAACAGGTGATGTGTCCAGATAAGCATCTAAGTCCTCTATGGTCTTGAAATATGGCATGGTTTTCCGCTTTGCTAAAGGGGAAAAACTATCCGTATGGAGAGCCTGCTCCATGTCAATGCCATGTTGCGTTTTGTCAGCCTTCCAAATGGAGTAATTTATTTCATCATCGGAGAGTAAGACTCCTTCATCATCATTATCATCTTCATCCCCACTTTCTTGGGTTAAATCAATGCTGACATCGGACTGATCCGGTTTATCATTTATGGAGTTGCTCTTCCGACTTAACGGACTCTTGAAACTAAAGTCCAGGTGGTATTCTGTGTCGGATTTATCTGACAAGGAGTTGCTGCGCGGGAAACTTAAGCAATTTTTCCGAGAGCTGTAGGGAGATATAGCTGATGGCAGATGGAATGAAGAATTGTCCCTGGAGCTTTGCGGAGTTGTTGCCAGCTGTAAGGATGTGGATGCCATAGAATTTTGTTTGGAATTATTTGCGGTTACAGTTACTTCCATTTGAAATGATGTAGAACTGCTCTTGCTTATGTTAAAAGAGTCTTTATCCTGCGAAATCTTTTGCAGTTCCTCCGCTTTTTCTGCGTACTTGGCATATAACTCATCGGAGATAACACAATCCTCATGCACTTTATCTATGTAGCTGGTCAGCGTGCAGTTAGGTACATTATCAAATTTAATTGTTGGACTCAATGCTAAGATTTGTTGCTCCAAAATTGAGTTTTTAGAACTTCCACTACAAGATAATTCTGTTGAATCCTGCTCCTGTGTCAGATCCACAAAGCTCTCTATAAATTGTGTTGGGGCATAACTTTTAATAACCTCCTCTTGCATTTCCTCCGCCTCTCCAAGAGTCTTCACTAAAACAAAAGTTGTAGTTTAATAGGAATTTAAATTTCTAGATTTGCTTTTTCTTTACCTTCATCACTGGAATAGATCTCATAACAATTGATGTCCTTGCTGCTTGTATCTTTGTAGACATTTAAAGAAAAGTTTTGCAGTTCGCTAATTGTTGCGGGAGCAGCCACTTCTAGCTCATCATCATCTGACTCGGCGAATAGGTCGGGTGAAGCGCAGCGCGTAGATTTTGAGGGCACAGTTAGCATGGTTGGTGTGCTGGGCTGCAGGTTCTCTTTTTCCTGCTGCGTATCTGTTAATCTGACATGGTTATCCATCGTTCTCTTTGATAAAGTGCTGTCGCGTAAGGAATCGTCCTGCTCTTTGACTAAATTTAATATGGCTGAAGTACTTGGTATTATGTTTTCCTTCTTTTCCTGGATTTCTGTTATTTTAGAGCGCTTAGTCGATGGTTCTTTTAAAGAAGAGCTACCGCTTAAAGAGTAATCCTCTAATTCTACCACAGTGAACATCGATGAAGTGCTAGGTTCAAGGATCTCCTTTTCCTCATTAATCTTCCTAGGTGTATCCGTCATTCTGTCTCGTTTATCCGGCGGTTTCTTTAATGAACTTAAACTTTCCTCCTCCTCCACCATATTATTCGCCACCAGCTTTTCCAGGTCATCCAATTCCGCTTGCTCTGCAGTTGTACTCTTGCCTGCACCAAAATACGTCTCCAGCTCTGCATAAACTCGCTCTAATTGCTGCTGGCGCAGAAGACTTTTTTCACTTGATCGCCTTGGCGATAAATCCCTGCCCTGAATTGCCTTCCAACTCTTAAGCAAATGAGCCGCTGGTGTATTGTCAACTTCAAATAATTCCTCCACATAATAAGCACTGAGATTCGTTAAGGAGCCTTCGCTTGGTTCATGTGTGATGCGAATGGCGGCTTCCAGTTGCTGGAGTCGTGCGCTGATCAGTTTAAAAGGCAACATCTGAAGTTCTTCACCACTTGGCATTTTTGTGCGCACCTGTTTCGCCATTAAAGCCGCCACCTTGTTGTTTAATTTCTTGAGCTGCTCCTCCGGATTTCGCAGCGTCAAGGGCGTAAATTTATTGGACCATTTAAAGCGTTTGCCACGCTTGCCAGGTGCTCCAGGCAAGACGCCCATGGAGAGCATATCATAATCTACAAAGTAAGCTTTGTTAAGATATCAATTTGTAAGCTGGACAGGCTCTATACTTACTTCCCTTGGCTGCCGTGCGAAAGCCATACTTTTGCAATCTTTGACGTATGTTCTCCATGGATTGGTTAGCCTTATCATCAAGCAGATTAACAACTTCCTCCTGTTCCTCATCTATTGTATCCTGCAGCCGCAGCACACCATGTTTCTCTGCCTCGGATTTGGACAATGCCAGTGCCATTTCAATATCATCTGGACTAAAGTTGTCTGCAATGCAGTGTTGAGCTGTTACCTCTGCAAAGAGCTGTTCATTGCGTAGGAAATCACTGATGCTGGACTGCTTAGTCCTGCCACGTCCTGTGGCGCGTCCACGTCGGGCAGGAGCACTAGACTTAAGTTTAGGCGCCTTCTTTGGCTTGGCCAAAGTGGTGGGTTTAGTTTCAAAGCATTCACGTGTCTTCTTGTGTTGTGGTTCCGCAAAGAGATCATCCTGGTCTTCATTTTCCTGCCTGACCTTTGCTGCCTGAAATGCTTCCTCATTTGTGGCACTTTCCTGTGTATTAAAATAGTCAGATAATGTTGTGGTCGCTGCGACCGTCCTGCTTCTACTGCGTGTGTTGCTTTATGAGATTAAGGAAACAAAGTTTATTAGAATTTAAACATTTTATTGAAACAACCCGATAACAGATATAAAACCTACCGCAGCTTTGTGGTTGCGGGTTGTTGTAGTTTCTTAAAGTTGGCCCTGCGCGTCTCTCTGTCCATGTTCTTAGCGCTCCTTTGCCAGCGCGTCCGCCTCCTCAATTGCCTCTCGGATGAAATCCGCTCTTCGTGGAGCCGCAAAATCGAACAATGCACGACGATCCTTCTCCTCCTCGGATTGTGTAACTAATGCTTGCGTGATTTTCTCGTTGGCAATGCGTTGAATGGGTGTTAAACTAAAAAAAAAAAACAATATATTTCAATTCATCACAAGTTTGAATGCTTATTTATTTACCTCCAAATTCCAAAGAGCAGTGAGCCGGCGGCAAGAAAAGCGTAAGCAAAACGATTCCGATATTTATATGATGGTGTACCTAGTGTGCGTCTTGGTTTGCGCTTGCTAGTATCAATCGATGCCATTACCAAACTTACAAATTGTCTACTCTAGTGTGATTTATATAATTAAATTTCATTTTATGTTGTCTCGGAATATTATAATAAAACTGTCAACCTATTTAATAGTCAGCAATGTTGAAGCAATAATCGGGTTGGCAGGCTTTATTTTTAAACCCATTACCATATTGTGATCAATTTCCAAAATAAGCATTAATATGATACTTGTAGTTTTTTAAAGTTGAAATCAGTTAGATTTTTTTAAAATCCTGTAAAATTTGTGGAATAACTACAAATAATACCAATTGATTGTGACCAAAATGTGACCACATTTTCGAGAAATATGAAAAAAGGCAAACCATTGCTGACAACATTACCGGACCAATCATTTCAGTCCTTTAGCGATACCTCAGATTAATCGATAAGTAATCGATAAAATTACTTTGTTGCATACGCAATTAACGTTAATTAGCGCACAGCGTAGGAGAGAAATCAAAATTGAATTTTAGTTTTATTTGTACGCTAACAAAGTGCAGGTGATCAAACAGCAGCTGCTCCGATTAAAGTTCGTTGATTGCCTTTAACAATGTAAGTTCAAATGTAACTAGACTGTGAACTGTTTGATAAGCAGATGTAATAACAACAAAAACTAACGCATAAAACTAATACGCAGACAAAACAGCATCGAAACCGATAGACAAAGAGTACAGAGTACAGTAAACAAAAAACAGAATGAGATAACAATATAGCAGACAAAGCCAAACGAAAAAGAGTTGAAAACAGAACACACACAGACACACACAGTTAGTCAAGATAGTGTTTAGACTCAAATAAATATTAAACATTTGTTTGTATTTCTGTTAAAATTAGTTCATTTTGATGAGAATTATTTTTATATTTACATTTTATGCAAAAGTAATAAGAATCCGAAAATATTCATAATAACTATTTATAATTTGCTGGACTATGGTTTTGTTCGAACGCTTTCTTGACTAACTGTATGTATTATTGTGGGTGTGTGTGTGTGTGCGTATTGTACCAGATACAACGGCATTTTGCATTCTTTTTATTTCTCTTGTTGCAGATATCTGAAAAATAACGACAACAAATTCGATATCAATTTATTATAAGGGCGTATATTGTGGCTCAGCCTTTTACTTGACCGAACAGTGCAATTTTGACCACGGAGCCGTCAAGTCATGGCTCGTGAGGATGAGGAGCGTATTGTGGACAACGAGGAGGTGTCCACGGAGGTGGAGGAATCGGGCGGAAGACAGGATAATGAATTGGCATTGCCATCGGGCGGATGTTGCATGCCATCGAGCACATCTCATCGCTTTCTGGCGCTGGTCTTTATGTGCCTGCTGGGATTTGGATCGTACTTCTGCTACGACAATCCCGCTGCACTACAGACAGTCTTTAAACGGGATCTGGACTTGAGTGCTACGCAATTTACGCTCATCTACTCCATCTATTCCTGGCCAAACGTAATACTCTGCTTTTTGGGCGGATTCCTTATCGATCGATTGTTTGGTATACGACTTGGCACGATTATCTATATGCTGATACTACTGGTGGGTCAGCTAATTTTCGCCAGCGGCGGCATACTGGATACCTTCTGGCTAATGATATTGGGACGCTTTATCTTTGGCATTGGTGCTGAGTCACTGGCAGTGGCTCAAAACAGTTATGCTGTGCTCTGGTTCAAGGGCAAGGAACTCAACATGGTCTTTGGTCTGCAGCTGTCTGTGGCCCGTTTCGGCAGCACTGTCAACTTCTGGGTGATGCAGCCGCTCTATGATTATGTGGCCAAGTTCTATCAAGGACATCGCACACTGGGCGTCGTCCTGCTGCTGGCCACGCTCACCTGTGTCATGTCCTTGCTGTGTGCTCTTATTCTGGGCTTCATGGACAAGCGTGCGGAGCGGATTCTGCAGCGCAACAACAATCCATCTGGTCAGATTCCCAAATTGACGGATGTGTTCACCTTCAAACCGCCTTTCTGGATGGTCTCCATCATTTGTGTGGCATACTACGTGGCAATATTTCCATTTATTGCGCTGGGACAGAAGTTCTTCATGGATCGCTTTCATTATACGGAAGCAGAGGCCAATAATGTGGACTCTCTGGTGTATCTAATTGCTGCCGTATCCTCACCCGTATTTGGTTTCATCATCGATAAGCTGGGAAGGAATGTTACGTGGGTATTTAGTGCAACAACCACAACAATTGGCGCCCATTTGCTGCTCACATTTACGGATTTGAATCCCTACGTGGGCATGACCATCATGGGCTTGTCCTACTCCATGTTGGCTGCCAGTTTATGGCCCTTGGTGGCGCTCATCATTCCCGAATATCAGCTGGGCACCGCCTACGGCTTCTGTCAATCCGTACAGAATCTCGGCCTGGCTGTCATCACGATATTGGCCGGCATTATAGCTGATCATAGCAAAGATGATCATACCTGGGTGCAGTTATTCTTCATGGGCTGGTTAACCATTGCCCTGATTGCCACTTGCGTGATCTGGGCCTATGACAAGAAGCAACGTGGCAATCTCAACATGACGCCGGCACAGCGTTTAAATTTTGTCAACTCGGCGACTTATCAAAACTTTGAATAGGGGAAGAAAGCGTGCAGCTAGCAGAGCCAACAATTTGTCACCATCAATAACACAATTCCCGCAGATTCCACTCGAGATAGAACTACTCACCATTAGGAAAAAGCATACGGGCCCCTTCCCTTGGGAAAATGTTTTGATGTTGATTATTTTATGTTGGCTCATTGATCATTGATAATGTGATGTGCGAATATTATGTCGCAAATTGGTATTTACTAAATGGAATTGTTTATTGTCGAACCGAGTGCACACACACTCACACATAAATATATATATATATTTTTTAATTTTAACGCTATGTATTTTTAGATCAATTTATTATTAATACGAGTACGAAACAAAAGATGTTATTGCATGTTTTCTTTGTGTAAATGTTTTAGAAATTTTAAATACAAAACCATTAAGAATCAACTTCCTAGGAACAAAAAAATGTTTAACAAATAATCAATAAATTTACCATTGATATGATTATAAAATAATCTTGTTTTGTTTTTCTTTTTACCGAAATCCCTTTGAAAAACACATATTTTCAGCTTATATTGTCTCGCAGAATACTTTACGATATTCGCAGTAAATGATTAACTAAGAAGAACTGTTAAAAGATGCAGTAATTTGAAAAATTAGCTTAGAAATCACACTATTAAAAGAACTCTAAAGGGGTTTTAAGTCATGGCTTGCTGTTGCTAAAATCTTTTTTAAATATATTCCAAGTTATTTGCTTCTCAATATAAAAATAATATAGCAGGAATTTCTGAAAAATCCAGCCTATTAATATTTTAATCTATCCCACACAAGATCAATTAATATCTGACCGCTATAATACATATTTTTATGAAAAGAATTTTAATTTTAGCGGAAAACACAAAATGAGCTATCAATAATAATAATTACTATAAAGAAAATAACAGCAAGAGAAATTAAAATTCAACATACCGAAGATTTCATTTGCTTAATAATTACAATTGGATTAATCAAGTTGCCACGTCTGCTTTATTTTTAAAACATTTTAATGTCTGCTCGTCTCTCGAGCACCTCGACGCACTGTTTGCTGTCCAAACTGAGCACGCGGAGTTCATGCAGTGGCTTCGTCTTCTCCTCCGCCGTTTGTCCACTTCGCAGGGTTTCCAGCAATAACAACGCTGTTCCCCGCGCAGCAGTTAACAATTTGCAAGCGTCATGGATTCTAAACAAATGAGAAAGTATCAGTTGTTGTTATATGTCAGCAATTATGACGCATCATGGGGATGACTCACCGCTTGAAGAGAAGCTCGGGGCGTCGTGTATGTTGACCGAAGAGCGCAAATAGCAGTGTCATATCATAATTAAATTGCGATGCTCCGGCCGTTGAGAACCTTGTATTCATCACCATATTGTCCAGCATGAAATCATCAATTTGTTGGGCTATCAAACGCAGTGTCTGATTAAACAGATTGGCGGACAATTCACGCTCCAGATTGTGGAGTAATGTGACCAGCACTTGGAACATTTCCCCACCGCTGGGGGAGAGTATAAAGGGTTCCTTGCTATTCTGCTCCGGCATGTTTGACCAGGCATCATGTCGATAATTCATAGACTTAGCTTTCATTTCATTGACCGACTTGTTGGCTAGATTCTTCATCAATTGATGTGCCCAATGCTCCAGCTCGGCAACAGCATGTTCAAACACGGAATTAATTTCTGTGGCATTGGGTCCCGCCAGTGCTGAATGCAGATGCAAATAGTGGACATTCTCGCCCCACTCACGGAGTACCATGATCAAGTAATTGATGGCATTCAATACGGCTAAACTGGCCACGGCTCCGCTGCTATGCAACTGCACCAGACGCCTCCGAAAGCTGTCGATTAACTCAAGCTGCAACTGCAGAAATTGCAGCTGGTGGCCTGGTTGTATCAGCCCATAGTAGCGATCCTTGATTGCCTCCAGCAAACGCATGAATTGATCTGCACATCTTGGTATCTTCAGATCATCCTCATAGGTGATGGGATCAATCAGCTGAAATGGTGTCTCTGCCTGCAGTATGTCATCCATTTTCTCCGCACAAACTAAGTTATAAATAATGCTTAGTGTCATATTGATCTATGATTCTTGACAAGCTTACACTGCTCCTCGAGTGCAATCCAACGTAGTAGATATCTGGGCTGTGTCAGCACCGAAATGGCGCTGGGAAAACTCGCAGGATAACCAAATGTCTCGCACAGCTCCGCTTCAAAGGCCAACGTTTCATCTACCAGATGAGCAAACAGATTTTCATCCTGCGCTATTTGTTCAATGTCCACGGCGAGTTTTTCTATGGAGAGCTGTACAAGACCGCGCACAAACTCCAGCTGATGAATACAATACATTTATGCGATTTAAATTATATTTAATATATGTTACTTTAAATTTAACTGACCCTGAGATTGTAGTCCAGTTTGCCAGCCTTAATTGCGCTTGGTTGAAATGTATTACCCACAAAAAAATGCGATTCCTTGCCCCAGTTGAGAATCTGGGTGTAAAACCATTCTGGTTTGTCCAAGCGGTTTGTCTGCCTCGTGCCCGTAAAGTGGAACAAGAAACGTTGACGATAGGGGGCCAGGAGCAACTGCACGACGGGACTAATGGGTTGACAGACAATGCTGGGTGTGATGCTTTGAAGTGGCGCATGTTCCTCCGCTGGCGACTTGATCAGAAACATATATTCGGCAAGTAGTTGGGCCTTGGCAGTGTCACGGCTGGGGGAATAGTTCAGAGGCTGTTGTTCCATGTGCGCCCAGCGCAGACTCTTAAGCACAGCTTCAAATTCGGTGGACAAACGGTGCATAAGCAGCTTATGCCAATAGATGGCTGTGGATTCCGCATAGGATTTTAGTGTGCGCGCTTTAACTGCCTGCAGGCGTCCAACCACACTGTGCTCACTGTCGTTGCCCTCGTAGAGCGTTAGATAGATGTTAACCAGCTTCGCCTCATCCTTGCCATTGATGGCGCTTCCCAAGGCAGCGCTGATTTCCTGTATATCCTGCACCAGTCTCAAATACTGCGTCACATTCTGTAGCTGCCGCACCTGCTGTAGATCCTCTGCCACGCCCTCCAATGCCGGCTGGCACTCCTTTAGCTTGAGTTTAAGCTTCGCACTAAACTGGGCCAATTTTTCAAGCTCAAAATCGATGCTGTCGCAGACCTGCTGCTGGCAGTGAAACGCCGACTTGTAGCTGGAAACATTCCGGGATTCCTCATAATTGAGCTGTCAACTGATACGGTGATATGCAATGTTTACTTATTAATTCTCTGCTCTACTCACGGTTTGATTTAAATTTTGCAATTGCTTTTTGTAATTTTCCACCACAAATGCAGCTCTATGTAGCTGGTTGGCATCCTTGCCAATCTCTTTATTTAGGCGCGCAGCAATGCGCAATTCCATTTCACTCAGCTTTCCGTGCATTTTGTGTGGTACATTCAAATAAAAGCATGAAAACAAAACCGACCACGTATAAAAATATATTTATTATTATTGGCAGTGCTGCTAACTGGTGTTAATAGTCAAGTCTCCAAAACAACGAACTGATACGTTGGGTCCGCGAACTTAAGTCAATATTCAAATTTTGATCAACCTTCAAAGAGAATCAAAATTGTAAATTTTAACAATTTTAAAGCTAAAATTTTGCAAAAGTTGTTTTTTCAGATTTGCATTAAAAATATTCAAGAAAGTATATTTCTTTGCATTTTCAGTTTGGATGCGATAACGATAACGCATTTCGATCATATATTTTCGCTGCGAATGTCAATTTTCAAACTCAGCCGCCAGCAGGTGTTGCAATTTGGCGTCGCGTTGCTTGAATTTTTCGAAAGGGAAAAATTAAATTGAAAATGTTTACGCCGAAGCAAAAGAATCACAGCAAAGGCGTTGGCATGTCACCGCATACACCGCTGAGTTTTAGCCGCGAGCTTCGTCAGGTTTTGCAGGAGCGAAATTTGTTGACAGCCAAATCACGTAAAAAAGGTAAGCTTAAAATTGTTGATGTCATTGGTGTCTCAAATTGCAATGTTCCGATTGCAGTATGCTCAATGCTCGACAGCAACTCGAGCAGTCCCATTGGATCACCCAATCCGGAGTCAGGCAAACGCATGGGTTTCCGTCTGCAGGCCGTGCAGGAGATCATCTCTTCGGAGAAGTCCTATCTGGAGCAGCTTGAACTGCTAATGAACTTCTTTGTGCGGCCACTTAAAGAACAGGCCATCATTGATGCATCCAATCATACGGCACTCTTCGGACAGATCGAGATGATACACAATTTAAATGGAGAATTTCTCCGGGAGCTGGAGGCCAACATGGAAAATGTTGCCCAGGCATTCTTGAAGATGGCACCCTTCTTCAAGCTGTACTCTGTGTATGCGTTTGATTATCGTGGGGCATTGTTTATACTGCAGGATTTGATAAGTAAGAATCCAGTTTTTCGTAAATTTCTGGAGGAGACTGAGAGTCGTCCAGAGGTTCAACGGAAGCTCAATTCATTGATGATTGTGCCCATACAGCGGGTTCCTCGCTACAAGCTGCTGCTGGAGCAGGTGCTACTCTATACAAGTCCAGCGGATGCGGATTACAAGTTGTTAAAAGGTAGGACTTATTTAATCATGATTACATAGACTTAATCCTTGTATTTCTTGCAGAATCCGTTAAGGAGATCGAGGCGACAGCCTCTCACATTAATTCCTGCGTGGAGGAGCAGGAAATTACACAGTATTTGATACATCTTCAAAATTCGTTGGTGAATCGCACGCCAAACATTGTGAAGCCTTCGAGGCGTGTGATCAAGGAGGGAATGCTCTTTAAGATCACCCACAAGGGGCAGCAAATCAAGCGCTACTGTGTGCTTATGTCGGACATCTTTATGTACTGTAAGGTGATCAAGGAGCGTCCGTCCAATACTCAGGTGGAGAACTCCTTGGAATGTTGCTGCATCTTTCCTCTCAAGAAGTGTAAAGTTTACGAAATGTTGCCCGGAAACTTTAAACTGACTTGTCAGAGCGATGGCATTATCTTTGGCACTGACGATCTGCAATTGTCACGCACCTGGGTGGGATTCATACGGGATGCCATCGATCTGCATGTCCAGTGCCGCAAGACATTGCGTAAAGATTCCAGCAAGAGGACGCCCATACGGAAAAAGGACATGAAGAAATTTGGCGCCGATTATGTACTGAGTCCCAACAAGCGCAAATGCGTGAGTAATGAACGTATAATGTAATCATTGCTAATGTATTAATCAATTATTTCTCTGCAGGATTACGATACCGTCTTTCGAAACAAGAATCGCTCAACAGATTCCGAGGAGGAAGCAGATGTCTCGGCTAGCGTGCAAAACCATTGCTTCCAACGAAATCGCAAGTTACCCAATCCTGTCAAGACATCGACGTTGACGTCCACAACGGTTGCCAAGCGTCCAGCGCCGCCACCGCCAACGGTGCAGCTGCGTCGCCCGCAGGACACCACCGCAGAGCACAAGGAGAATCGCATATCCAAGCTGTACAAAATGATTTCGACTGGCGATAAAGTGCCCAATGTGAGGAGCATACTGAAACGCAGCAAACCAACTGGCACAGCCAACGATCCAGATCCAAGCTATGGTTTTGCCAGTCGCTATTCCGATTCAAAGTCGTACTTTCGTGCTCACAATGTGGATAACACTATACCCACGGCCATTAAACGTGAGGATCTCTTTGATGCGGATTTGGGCGATGGAAACTTTCAGGATGTACTCTTTCCGTTGCGTTCGAGCGGCGGAAGCCAAAAGAGCGCCGGAGGCAGCGGCTGGGCAACGCCGTCGCAGGCCTTTAAGTCAGCACAGGAGGATTTGGGATGCCAGCCACAGAAAAAGCGAGTCAAGTTCGACGATACGCTAGATGCGTACGTGCAGAAGCCTTTTGTGTTCCCAAGCGCCAGCTCTAATGTTGGAGAAGCTGCCATCGTTAAGACTACGTCCTTGCGTGATCGTATCTATGACTTTTTTGCCAATCTCTTCTAGAGCAGCAGCAGCGACAAGTTCACATGGAATTTTTTGCAAATCTCTTTTAGAGACACATCAGGCAAACACATCATATTACATTTTTTGTACTTCAATGCATTTATTTACACAATAAAATCCTGTATTAACTAATAACAAGTGTACTTGTCTCGCTCCCGTAGATTACAGATTCTATGCATAAAGTTCTCCACTTGATAATTGGAAATTTCATTACGCCAATCGCCGTCAATCTTGAAGTGAGATCCCACGATAACGGCCTGGACATCATGGTAATATTGCGTAATGTTGTCTTTGGTTATGCCAGAGCCGATAAGCAGAGGCACTTTCAGTTGGCCCGAGAGCACATCCTGCATGTCCTTGTGACTTACTGGCTGTTCTGGAGTGTTGTTGGTGATGACGATGCCATCGGTATTAAAGAAATCCGCTGCCTTCGCTGTGTCCCGCAAATTGGGATCCGCCGTGAGGGCGTGAGAACTGTACTTCAGATCCGTAAAGACCAAGACATTCTCAGCATCGATGAGCTTACGATATCGTAGCAGATTTCCAGCACATGCATCGATGTAACCCACATCGGTAACTTGGCCAAAAACAAATCCCTCGGCGCGAACAAATTGTAATTGACTGGCCTTGGCAATGGCCATTGCCTGTTTGTTACCGCAGGCAAGCACCTGTATGCCACATGGAACGTCTGTTGGCAGCACTTCCCTCACAGCTTGGCCAAGACGTGTCAGACAGGCCACAATCTCAATGCCCAAGCTGCAGTTCAGCACATACGGTTTGTCGTTCATATTCTCAATGATCACGGCATCCTTATAAAAGGTGGACATTAGTCTTATCTCTCGCTGTCATTATTAACTTACCAGACCATGCTTCTTGTACAATTGCGCCTCGAATGTTGCCTTTTGTATGGTTTGTTGCCAGTTGCCGGCATAAAGTGGCGTGCCTTCAAATATTACATTGGTTTAATAATAATTTCTCCACATTTATTGTTTTTGCTCACCTGGCAGGGCATCCACTTGTATCAAGCCTATTACTGAGCATTTTTGTGAACCAAAAATTTTAAAAAATCGCTGCATTTTGAATTCATAATTTATGTTTCCCGCTACAGCTGTCAATCTATGAAAACTATCTAAAGTTTTTAATATGTAACGTTTTCAACACTGATTATACTGTTTATGATCGGCGCAAAATTTAAATGTGAGTTGTATTTAGCAAGACATGAGTGATTTAAATATGTCCCCCCTTTGGGTTGTTGTAAAGTTTAATTTAAAAAATACCCAAAACTCGGCAAAAGTCTAGCATGATTTTCAGAATAATTGTAAAATAAAAAATATGCATAATTCAATTGAGAGTTTGCCAGACGTTCAAAATGTCGGTAATTTGTTTCCGTGCGTTCAAGGCTGCCACACAGTTTTCGCAATTAAGGCTGCCAACAAGTGAAAATGTATATAATAAATTTGGCTAGATTTTTTTAAAAGCTATTTTTACAGCAATTTCAGATACTTTCGTCTGTTTTCCAGGCGGAAACCGCTATTTTTTTCCTCTAAGAAATTGGCAAAACTGATCGGAGACATCAACCGCGACTTTTCGCGACTTTTTTTTTATTGAATTTTTCTACAATAATAAGAATTTACTCTTCAGAGACTCGCAGCTCACGTATGCTGCGCATGAAATTCTGAACAGCTTGCTCATTAATATCCTCTTGCCAGCTGCCTTTATGCTTAAAGTGTGAGCCTATAATAACCGCCTCCGCCTTGTTGAAATATTGCTGTATGTTGTCTTTGGTGACGCCAGAACCGATGACTAAGGGGACTTTTAGTTTGCCAGATAGATCCTGTAGATCTTTGTCACTAGCAGCTTGTCCAGTTGCCGTGCCCGTGATGATAATGCCATCGGTGAGAAAAAATTCAGCAGCATGTGCTGTTTCCAATAAGCTAACATCATCAGTAATGGCATGTGAACTGTGCTTCTTCTTTAGATCAGTAAATATTAAGACATCCTCGGCATCGATTTGTTTTCGATAACGCAACAGATCTCCAGCGCAGGCATTTGTGTAGCCCTCGTCGGCTACATGACCAAAGACAAATCCCTCGGCGCGTATAAACTGCAATTGACTGGCCTTCGCAACGGCCAGTGCCTGTTTGTTGCCGCAGGCAAGAACTTGGACACCACAGGGCGTCTCTTTGGGCAGTATGCTGCGTACAGCTTGCGACACACGCGTCATACACGCCACAATCTCGGGTCCCAAGAGACGATCCTGCACATACGGTATATCATGCATATTCTCTATAAGTACGGCATCCTGAGGGGTAAGCGGGGTAAGCATCAATTTATGCTCTTTATTACCATTATTTACATACCAGTTGGTGCTCCTTATAAAGCTGCGCCTCGTGCGTGACCTTCTCTATCGTCTTCTCCCAGTTGCCGGCATATTGTGGAGTGCCTTGAGGTGTTTTGCATTTGATTAAAATGTGCGTTGCCTATGCGTTTGTCGTTGCTGCATGCGCTTTGGCTCACCTGGCAGCGCATCCACATGTATCATGCCAATAATTTTGCATTTTTGTTTACCAAATATTTGTACAAATCGTTGCATTTCAATACATATAATATTCGAATTTTATTAGTCTCGAGAGCAACAGGTGTGTAAGCGAGACAGATATTAAATAGTGATAAGCATTGCTTAAATATCTGTGATTTATTCACAGTGAGTATCGGTACTAACAGTTACTTGCCAACACTGGCCAGAGCTGCCCACTCGCTTGTTGATTATTATCGAACGATCGAATTGAAATTTGTTTGTTATTTAAATAATCCATGTTGCTTTTTCAAAACAGTTGTTTTTTATAAGATACTAATTAGTTAGAGCACTAAAATTATAAATTAGTTTTAATAGAGCAGATGTATTGTATAAGTTTTTCTGAAACATTCGATACTACTTCTAATTGAGCACACAGTTTGTAAAAGTTTAAATTGCCTTAAATAATCACCAGTTTTGTTATGCCCATCAACTAAAAGGGAAAGCCTTATCGCTGCCACTGGACGTCAGAGAAACAAAAGGCAACTGGGAAAACATTGGCAGCTGTTTGAAAATTGCAAAATGAAATGGCTTCGCAATGCGTACGTTGGTTTTTCTTGCTTTGGTTCTTGTTGTTGTCCCCTGAAACATTGTTTTTGAAAATGTGGTGGTCTTTGTCCTTGGGTTTGATTTGCTTTAGGACTTTCCCTGCACACGGATCAGGCACTTGTGGGTGGCTCCCGATGGCCGTGCCTACGTCTGCTTGCCAGTGCTTAACGGAAACGCCATCGACTCTCGCTGCGCGCGCAATGGCATTTCAATTATCACAGCAATGCCCAAAACATCCTGCCCCCTCCCCCTCCACCACCAAAGCATCCACAGTGGTCCTTTTAGTCATTACATCTAAGATTGATTAAATTTTAAGACTTTCGATATTTTTGTGTTATCGTTAGCTGATTCGTAACTCAACTTTCTGTTATTTTGCATTTTTTTTATGAATATTTTAATAAACTTTGTTCATACTTGCTATACAAATTTTAAATTAAAAATAAAGGAATATTTTTCTGCTCAAACTAGTTATCGGCATAAAGATTGCACCTTTTGTGAACAAAGTAATTAATTAAGCCGAGAGGACACACTGTGCATCAACGTGGGCGGATGCGAAACATTGCCAATTGTTTATTTGTTTGTTTGCCATTGTACTTTTGTTTTGTTTTGTGCCAGTTACACGTATGCTTTGTGCATGTTACAATTGCGCATTGTATTATTTGCAATATGTAAAAGTGCTTATGGACTTTATTGTCCTTGGGTCCATTTAATAGGATTGCCAGTGCTAAGAGTGCTTGACGTCGGGTTTTTGCCCCACTCTACCACCAACTCAAATATCTTTTCAATTATTATTAATATTAAACATTAAAAGTGCCAAAGAAGGAAATATTTATAAACTTTGAAAATTGTGTATCAATTTTAAACCGATTTCAAAATTTATCTCTACTTTGTAAATAAAACTAGACAGTCGTTAGGTAACTTTTGAATTAAAATAAAATTGCTAAGAAATATTAAACCACATATATATTTATATAAAAGCAGAACTATATCTACTAGCTCTTCTTATAATTTTTTGAAGCTATCGTTTTTCTGTATTTAATTGTATTTAAGCAATTATTTACTTATTTATTCACTTACTTCACTCATCTTATTTGAGCTTAGCTGATACAAGTTGATATTATTCAACTGCCTCTTTTGTATATTTCTACATTTTAATATACCCCATTTACTGTGCGTACAGAGTGTTTCCAATTTAATTCTCAATTTTTTATGTATTTGGGTCAGGGTTAAGAGTTAATATATTTATAGTAAATGGCTTAAGGACTGATAAAATATGTTTTTGGGTGTCAAAATGATATTTCTAGCCTTTAAATAAATAATAATGTTGTACACTTTTCATGGACATGGACAAACACTTGGATATAAGAATGTCGTTTTTACACCTGAAGTGCAAACAATATAAATATTTTATAACGTGTGCTGAGCGTTGCTTTCATCACCTGGCCAAGAGGATGCTGCCTTGTTGTGCACACAGAGAGAGAGAGAGAGAGAGGAAGAGAGAGAGAGAGAGAGAGAGACGGAAAGAGACGCATATAGTTGTCTGTTGTTGCAACAAGTTGTTTCCTTGTTTGCCTTTTGTTGCTTGCGCTTGCGATTATGCAAGATACACAACGCAAGCAAACAACACACATAGATTCAAATCGTGTGTATGTATGCATGTGTGTGTGTGTGTGTTGCTGCTGCATTGCAAGGCAAACAGAATAGGCAGGATATCCTTTGTGGCAAGAGCAACAGTTTCCCACGGCTCTAATGTGAACACAATTTTTCCAGCCACATTATGTATCCTTTTTTTCTTGCCACTTTTATGCCAGCTAATTAGTTGGCCATAACTTTTGGCCAATGTAATAAACGTAATTAGCAGCAACAACAACTTAGGGGAAAGTGCTTACACTTAAGAAAAAAAGGTATGTAAAAGGTTTAATTAGTCTAATTGTTCTAGCTATGTGCAATTGAACCGCTTTTATGACTCCACAAAATGGTCTACAGTTTTGTTTATATTTTATTTGAATTACAAATTTAATTAGCAGATACGATATCAAACTAATCTATATATTTTTATTTAAAAACGAAAAGTACATTAATGTGCAAATAAAGTTCAAATTAATTTAAAGTTTCAAACTTTCTGTTAAAACAACTCTTCCATCAAAATGTCGCCAAATAATTTAGAAATTAGCATTTCCATAATATTTTGACATTGATTTTGTTATTACTCATGCGCCACGTCGTCCGTCGATTGATAAATTTGCCATTTTATTTGGCATTTGAGCGCTATCATTAGTTAGTTCAACTGCAATTAGTTAATAAATTTAATGGAAACTACCAATTGCCATGCAAAAACAGCGAAAAAGAGAGCGAGAGAGAGTGTGTCGCATAAACTGGTTGACAACATGGCCTAAATGGTGGACTGTGCAGCTGGCGTGTTACCAATATCAGTGGTCATAATTTCTGGCTACCATCGTGAACGCATCGATCATTATTCTCAGGTGCCTCAGGTGTGGGTAATAGACACAAACATCACGCAATCCCGTCCAGACATCGCTGCAAATTGGCAAATGGACAACATACAATAGTGTGTGTGTATATATATATATATATACTAGTATATAGGTGAGCCAAGTCAAGTCCTGACTTGATAAAGGCCAAAAACAATTTTATTAGCTGCGACCTTGTGGCCCGCTAAACTTGAAGGTGTGTCTACCTATCAAAGTATTGGCAATTTGGTTTAAACAACTTTAAGACGGCGTTACAATCTTTTCACCTACATAAATATATATAAATATATAAATATCTACATTTTTCTCATCGCTTTTCGCTTTTACACTTTACGGATTAATTTTGTTGTCTGGCACCTGTTTCAGACTTTCTTTTTGTGTCATCCAATAATTTAAGCTCGAACCTTTGCTTAATTGATTTACGTGACGAAACTTGGCAGACAAGCTGTGAACAAAGAACAAAGTTGAATCATAAATGGAGTTTGGGTGAATTTCTTTTATTTTTCACTGTTTCCACTTTAATGAGAATTATATCGATTGCACTTATAAAATGCAAACGTTGCACTAACTAAATATAACAAAATAACACGTATACGCCACGTGCACACAATACATTGCACTATTTGCTTTGAGAATGTAACATGTCACACACCCACTTATATTAAACTCTCTATTAGAGAATTGACTATTTCTATACCCCTTAAAATGCTTGTCGGTAACTTCAAACGTTGAAAACATAGTCTAAACTTAAGGTATGTCTTTCTTCAACATTATCTGACATCCAAATTGAATTGCAATTGAATTTTCTTTTGTTGAGAAATTGATTTTGCATCAAAATTTCATTGGTATGTTACTTCTTCATTAGCTTAGAGAACCTTAAGCTGTTGTTACTGTTACAAACTTTGAAATTTTTTATATATTCGGGACATAAAACTTTACTTCTTTTAGATAAATGACTGTAATCGCATTTCTCTTTTTTCACTGTGGATATTCTGTCTCTTTTTATATAAAAGTGTCTACACAAGCAGTGTAAATCAGGTTCGATGACTGTCTCAGCGGGGTCAAGGATAGGGAATTGGTTGAAAGAAAATAAAGCAATAATAAAAGCAATGAAATTTTTCGAAAACTTTAATTAAACTGCGCCACAGACAACAAAAGACAACGCGACGTTTTCAGGACCGACCTCAGGTGCAAATGCGGTCACACCCTTGAAAGTAACAGAAAGAGACAAATAAATAGCGACAACAACAGTGAAATCGACTACAGGTCGGCTGCGTATTTAACTTATTTGTACAGCCCACGAAATGGGGGCGTGGCAGCCTTTAAACAGGTCTAACCTATTGCGTCGCTTTATCACACACTGCTAAGACTGTCGCAACGTGTGGCACACACATTAAATATCCGCGCCGTTAAGAATGCTACACTTTTTAAATGCCTTATATGGAGATGGCACCGTGAGAGCGTTTTAGTGTGACCAAAGCTGTCAAAGCTCAAGTAGCAAATTGTATTTAAATATTTGAAATCTTATTTAACATTACAAATTAATTTTAATATGTATTATCTTACTTAAAGTCATAACATTACACATATTTAATTCTTTGCAATGCTATTTTAAATATAAGACTACAGATATTGAAATACTTGGAATCTTATTTATAACTACAAGATTACACTTACATCATATTGAATTTAAATATGTCAACTCTAATTTAAAATAGTAGGTTTTTAGATATTAAAATATTTTTAACCATATTTACATAATTACAATTATTTTAATATTTATATTGTTATTTTACTTAAAGTCATAAAACTTCAGTTAATTAAGTATTTATAAGTTTTTTGTGGTTTTTTCCGTTCAAAAGTTGTTTAAATATAATAAATATTTACGTTGATTAGGCACTTATATTTATTGATTACATAAAAGTCTGTTACCATTTTAAGTGATGTTTTAATGACAAAAACTTTCTTCTTCCAATTAATTTATAAATTAATTTCATCACTTTTTCTTATTCTCACGTGCGCATCTCTGGAGCTGTAAAAAAGCGTTTAAAGTAGTAGTTGTGACCTGGTTTATTTATGTGCTGCCTGTGTTGGGATAATGGCAACAGCCGCAACGCCACACGAACTTTTTATTTTGTAATTTGTTCTTTTAATTTCAAGTGTTTTCCATTGCGTGTTAAAATCCATTGGCATTCCTTTTGTTTTTAACTGAAACGTTTCCAGTCTGCGACTGATTAGATTTCGTTAAACCAGAGGATCCAAATGAAAGCATAATTAGTAACTGCGATTTATGTCTCTCGGCACTCAATTGTTGTTGTCGAAGTTGCTCTCGGCATTTGCTTTGGCTATAGCTTCCAAGTCGAAGCTTTTCTTTATAAATAGCTGACATTTCAGCTGTAACAGTAACGGCTGTTGAGGATATTTCATTTCATTTGCATTCTCCTTTCAAAGGGGAAGGAGCAAGGGATTATATCAGCTTAAAGTGCAGCTCTGTTGCTCGGTGTTGTTTTTGCTGTTGAAGGCATGAAATGCAGTTAAGACCAGTCTTAATTCCAGGAAAGGGTGTCTCAGCTTGTTACGTTCCAGCTGCGGAATTCAGATTGCATTCAGCTGCGGATTTATGTTACTAATGATGCCAGAGGTAACTAAAATACCATTTTGATGAGAGCTCTGTTCCCAAGTTCTGTTTAGTATGCGTTTACTTCAACTCTTCCTTTAAAAATTCATCCATTTTACAGTATTTCTGAACTTAAATAATTTTAATTAAATAATAATTGAACGCTCAATATAGAATATTTATTACCTATCCGGTTTTCACAAAAAATCGGTAAATTAGATATAAATAGGATTTAAATTTAAAATAAGTCTCTATCTGTGTGTCTTTCTCTCTCACTCTCTCTCTCTCTCTCTCTCTCTCTCTTTGTCTATTTAATACAACTTTAATATGAGCTGTGTTCCTAACTGACTATATTTGAAACTATTTAAAAAGATATGCTAAATATATTTGAGCATGTACTTGATACTCTCTTTCACTGTATCTCTTTTTCTCTGTCTGTGTCTGTCTCCCTCTCTCTTTCTCTGTATGCCAGCCAATCAAAGTTCTAAAGTTCACATCATTGACAGGCCAACTTGCCAACCGGGCGAACTCAAATTAAGAAAAGATAGCGACAAGCTCCAAAACTTTTATCATTTGCACAGTCCAGCAATAGAAGAAGGCGCAAAATGAAGAGGGAAAAGGAGGTGGGGAACACTAGTTAGCTGTTGTGCATCGTTGCACACAGTCGAAAGGAAGAGAAAGTGAGAGAATTTTGCAGTTGTTGTCGCCCTGTTCAGAAAAGGGTCTCAGTTTCAAGTGCCTTTTGAGTTGTATCTCAATGTTGCCGTTGCCTGGGCGCCTAACTGCATTTTTGGTCATAGAAACTCAGTCAGCTGCGTAGCATTCATAACAAAATTCATACACACACACACACACACACACACACAGATACACGCACACACGTTCGCACAATCAATCACAGTTAGTTGGTTGGCTGCTGGAGCGCGACATGTTGACAAGTAATTGACAGCTAGCTAGCATCAAGCATACGCCACGTAGCACGCTCTCATGCACTATGCAAAATAAATATATTTTGTTGTTTTTTATGGCGTTCTTAATATGCTCAACATTTTTCTTATTGCCTTTTAACTTGCTGCAAGTTTGAACTGTGTATAATAACTTAATCAAATACAACAATTTTAATCAGTATTTCTAGTGTAGTAAATAGCATAAAATAATTGGAATTATTAAATTGCCAAATGTGACAGTAAAATAGCTAAATTGGCAACATTGTCCACTTACTTCCTACCCCTTATTTTATGCTTCCGCTGCCTTTGCCGCTGCCTTTGCTGCCTCAAAATGTGATACGAGTCGCGTAGAAAAAGTAGACGCACAAAGCCAATCAAGCGCAAGGAATGACTGCAAAATCTGTGGGCACAGCAAATGCCTCTAATGCCAGACATGCTCTGCTTTCAAACAGCTCGAGCTCGAGATATTGCTGCTGCCTTTTTGCTATCTGCATTTTGCTGAGCGCCGTGTACGTGAGGGTTCGAAATTGGGTCACAAGGCGGGCGGAGACAACACAAACACAAATTGCCAAACAGGAATGCCAAGAAGCAGCTAGAAAATGTCTGCAGCCAAAAAAAAAAATATGATGAAGGAGATAAGGAATGTAAAAAATGAGGAGGCAGCTGGACAGGAAGCCAGCGAATAACACACAAAGCGACTAAAATGCTTCATCACAGGAAAAAAGTGTAGCATAATTTTTGGAGGGCGCAGAAAACAAAACAATTCGTCAGCAACATGTTAACAAATGGCGATGTTTTAGCGACAGCGACAGCGAGAGAGAGAGAGAAAGAGTGGGACAGTGAGAGAGCGAGTGGAGAGAAAGTTGTAACAGTTGAGAGAGCAGAACATTGAAAGCGCTCACGAGAGCGAAAGCTTTTTTTGCTGTTCAACGTTTACTTTGAGTTTTTTTGCTGCATAACCTTCATCTTGAACTTCATGGCCAGTCAATTTTGGGTGGAGTGTCTAGTAAACCTGCTGGGGTATCAGAGGAAGGGGGTTGGGGTGAGTGTAGGGGTTGATTTTCACCTACTTTTTGTGCAATAAAAACAAATGCAACAGGAGGGTGTTCATTCATGAAAGCTCACACCCAACAAACTAGTTACTACTGCGGAGTACGATGAGTGGAAAGAGATAGACAGAGAGAGGATGGAGAGTGGGAGAGAAAAGATAGAAATATAAATATAGAGCTAGAAAGAAAGGTAAATACAGCAAGGTTGAAAGAGAGGGTAGAAAATTGAAACAGTGCCTCGCTTTTCAAAATATATTAATAAAACGCAAGGTTGAATGTTAATTAAAAAAATTTTATTATGAAATATTTAGCGAAAAAAAAGATGCAAAAATACGCAAAATACTAATACAATTTTCTAAATATTTACTTAAGTTCTTATGTCATATTACAATTAAAAATACAAAATTAAAGAAATAATAGAAATAAACTTAAAATATGATTGCTGCCTTTAAAGTGAAAGTAAAGTATAAGATAAAATAAATATTAAATTTAACATATACAACTGAAGTCAAATCAACGAATTATACAAGTTATAAAATATACAATATTTTAAAGTTGTTAATTCTGGACTTATTTAAAATTATGAAAAGCCTACAATAATTGTGTGAAAATTAATATAATTAATATATAAAAATATCTAAAATAAAGACTAAAGTGTTTTTTTTAAGTTTAAATAGCTACAACTTATTTTTTAAAGGTAAAAATAAAACTGAAGCTATGATATAAACCTTAGAAGATGAAAATAATTTCTTGAACACTGAATGAATATAAATAAATATAACAAACATAAAATATTACTTATTTGTAAATAATTTAAAATACGTTAATTTAACAAAGTAAATTCAAATATTTTGCGTTAACGGCTGGACAAAGCTTCTCGTAGAAACATCGCCCATGCTCTCTGGACCTTCCAGTAATTACACGCACTCTCTCGTTCGCTTACTCTCTCAATCTCTTTCTCTCTCTCTCTCTCGGAAAGCACACTCATACAGGAGCATTTTCTTATCAAAAGCAACGGGCGCAAGCAGCTGGAAGCAGGACAGGCAAACAGGCAGACAGCCAGACAGGCAGTGTGTCAGGCAAAGCAGTCGGGAGTCGTCTATAAGGATAACACGGGAGCAGACAGCAGTCAGCACTTTATAAGGTGTAACACGAAACTGGAGCAATTCAGTTCGCAGTTGGCAGGCGTCGCAGAAGGTTGCAACAACGAAGCAGCAGCAGCAGCAACAACAGCAACAGCAACAGAAAACAACACAGCAACATCAGCAGCAAAGTCAGTCTGAACTTAAATGCCACAAAATTTGTGAATGTGAATAAGTGACTAAATGAATGGCCATTGAATACGAGTACTCGTTCCTTTTTTAAAGGGCGCGCAACGTTGAACGAAGTGAATGGAAACTAAGCCGAATTGAAATTGAATATAATTGTGTTGAATTCGCAATTGAAAGGCGAAACAATTAAAAGCAAATTGTGGCATGTGGCATGTGGACAGCAGTCTAGCATATCCTGTGTCCTGTATGCGACATCCTGCTGCATTTGCACATAATTGCAAACTGTTGCGCGGTTTGCAATTTAATTTCTGCTTTTTACTCCTTCTTTTTTTTTTTGGTTTTTATTACCATGGCCATAAAATAAAAACCCATTTGCCAGCGACGTTTTTGCCAAAGAGCAACGGAAACTGTTGCATGTGCCACACACTCACACACACACACACACACACCAGGCACACACACAGACACTAGCACTATAACCCATTGGTTTAACGATCGGTTACGGTTCGCCATGCCACATTAAGTTTGCTTTTGAATGTGTTCCCTTGCAACCTGCGACACGGTAATAAAAACCAAATAAAGAATTATTTTAAGTGCAACAAATAACATAATCTAAAATTAAAATAATTGTTAAGCTAGAAAACAATTGCTAAATCTACGAATCAAATGCAACGAATTAAATAATTCCACGTGCAGCTGCTTTAAAGTGTCAAACAAAAAAGTAGCTGCAACTCGACAGGTGAGTTTTTACCACCTGCTTCTTTCCATTAACAACAGTGGCAACAATATGAATTTACGCAATTAACGCAATTGTTGCATTTGCTTTATTTGCTATGCGCAATGTACACAATTGCATTATTATTTTATAATTACGAAATCCGAAATTAACATCAATTATTCAAATGTAAACAACATCAATATTTATCAATTAACTGGCTTAAATTATTTATACAGATTTTTGTTTTTCAAAAAAAATATGAATAAAATAGCAGATTTGATATGCAACTAGCTTTATTATTCATTTTTTTCATCTTTGATATTTAAATAAATTTGCATCTGCCAACATATGTAGTTCTGAATTGGTAGAGATTTGTTTATCGCGATTAAATAATATATGCTGTTTTTTTAATTCAGTGGCATTCAAAGTACACTATAAAAAACTTATTCTGATAGGAAAATACAAATACTAAAAGAAATCCTCTCTTATTTATCGATAATGGAGAATGGATATTTATTTAACTATTAAAAGCCAGTTAGCTATGGTAAAATTAATTACCATATTATTTAGATTATTTTCACATGTGTTTATAAATAGATAATGCAAGATAATTTTATAATATGCGCTGTTTAATGAAGAACAACAACCACCGAATTCGACGCCACTTTGTCCCATTTCCATGGTCACTTAAGCAATTTGCTTTATGTATTCATTTGCCATATTTGTGTCAATATTATTTGAGACAACAAACATAAAAAGAGGCCAAAATCTCTGCGGCATATTTGTGCCAGTGATGAAAAGCAAATAATGTCCTTGTTTACTACGACTATATATGGGCATTACTACTATATATACCATATATAATGAGCATATAAAATGGACGCTGATAACGTTAACTACGCATATGCCAAGAAATTTGTTGCTACCATTTTGCTTTACTTTTTTTTATTATTATTCGCTTTTTTATCATTCGCACTTCATCTGAGAAATGCGCAGCTGTTGCCAGCGAATGTATCTATAAGATACAATGCGAGTTGAGCAACAGATACACATGTGTGTGTAGAGGGAGGGAAACAGTCCAGCAATTAATTAAACCCTGCACTTTACTTCAATATGCGACCTTTGTCCAATCTACTTTGCCTTCTTCCTCCTCTCTTTTAAATTCAACTGCAGACAACAACAAATAAGCTTTTTAGCGCCAGTATATGACATTATGAAATCGAAAGTCACAACTTTCGCATTTCTAATCAAATTACCCAAAGTAAAGAGGAGTTCATTCATTTTGCTTATGACACACCGGGCGTATGAGTAATGTGTTTACGCCACGTGTTGTGTCTGTCTGACTAACACACACACACACACACACACACACACACACAGTGTAAACAATTAAAGGCAAAGAAAAGCAGCGCAAACAACTGAGGCACAAAACAAGTTCAAGTGCTAAACTCTAAAGTGCTTGACTTAAGTATACCCTGTACTCAAGTCTAGTGTTTATTAATTGACCATTTTAGATCATAAAGCAAACTGACTAGTAAAATATTTTAGCATATATACAATAATAGTTAACATAACTATTATATAAATAAATGAATATTATTTGCTAAAAATAATTACTTTCATTAATACGCAGAAAACTGCTTAAAGAACTAATATTAATAAAAAATGACAACAATTCTAAGATAATCTACTATTGACTATTTTATTTTGCTCAAAATAGTTGCTTAACTAACTGTGTGTATCTGACATAGCGCTAAGAATTGCAAAGTCACATTTCTAGTCCTTTTCAACACACTCTTGTTACGAACCACAAACCAATTTGAGATCAGTTTACAGGGTATACAAAAGAAAAGGTTGAAGGTGCGGGTTTTCCCAATGGAGGACCAAGCTTTCATGTCAACTTTGTTAATTAAATGAAGCACTTAACATCGGCGACATATTTTTGCCAGCTTTCCATTCCCCACCAACTGAATAAACCCTTTCCCAAAGCAATTGTTTTTTTTCTCTCCCTTTTTTTTGATGTCAGTCAGTTTTCAAATTGTATTTTTTGTGCCTCGATGTCGTTGTTGTATTTGGACTGCATAATTTGTGTGACTTTCGTCGAAATGACTGTCTGTTCAGCTCTAAAGTCCCGCAGAGTTATTTGTTATATATATATTCTAATTTTTATTTATTTTTTCTGTTTTGTTGTGCCCTTATTATAATTTTCGTTGTGCTTCCGTTTCTCAAACTCGTCCGATTGTGTGCTTTATAACTTCGTTTGTTTCCCCTTTTGGGATGGAGTTGGACAACTTCAATGAGTCTGGTAGATATTTCATTAAAACCAATTTCAAGTGTCGTCTCTTGTCCTGTTAACTGCTCTTCTCGCTATTTTTCCTATGATTACAACTTGTACTCTAATTTGACTTAAAATACAGAATACCGAACTAAAGAAAACAATAATTATGACAAATGTTTTAGGACAGCTAACTTTTCTACTCATAATTATTTGTATATTTATTTGTATTTGTATTTTTATTGCATTTGTTTGTTGTGGTTGCTGTGGTCAGCTTGCAGTTTGTGGCTGACACAACACAACAAAATAAATAAACACACACACACACAGATATATATATATATTTTACCAACTGACAACAACAATAAAACAGCATATGGAAATAGTTTTACATGGACAAAGTTTTGCCTTTTGCGTGTTATGTGCCAAATAGTTGGAAATTTGTCTTAAAAAGAAATGTGACGACTGTTGGGAAACTATGTTTGTAGGAAAATGGCATTAAGGGTGAAAAGTGAAGCATAATGTAGAAATCTCAAAGGTAATTAGAGCCTTGAGTATGCCATGTATTCACTGAAAGGTGACTAAAATACTGAAATTCCGTATAAACAGCAAAACAAACGTAATTATGATACAAGTAAATGTACTTGAGAACTGAGTAACTTTTGTATTTAGAGTTGTTTGCTTTAGATTTCAGACTGTAATAATAATGATAGAGAACTGGAATAGATACGGACAATAAAAAAATCATATATACGTTTACAGATTTTGTGTCTGCTTATATATTGGATAATAATGAGTTTTGATTTTTAAAACTATATATTAAAATTATATTATAAAAATAAACTATTTTTTTTGCAATTTAGATCGTAAAAAATCAATATAAACTAATTAAAATGACAACTCCTGCTGATGAAGTTCACATGCTTATGAACATTTATTTGCAATCGATTGTTATATGAGATTCTTAAATTTTCATGGAAACTTCTTTTTAAATAATTGACGTTTACACCAAAATAAACGAGTTTGCTGCAATTGCTGTCTGTAAAATGTCAAAATAAACTAATTAAACGTGTAAATTCATGCTGATAAAGATCTAATGCTTACAAATAATCATATTTTCAAGGTTTGTAATCTGAGATTCAATAAAAACTCTGCCGTTGGGCATAAGGAATGTATGGAATGTAAGGCTAATCTTTTAAGCTATTTATGTCCTTGAATTGGGCGTATTTATTTCATAGTCTATTATATATTTATAGAGAATTTTGTGCTCTACATATAATGAGATGAAATTGAATACATTTCGCCACAGGGGAAGGACAATTTCGTAAGTATTTGATGTTCTTTTCCAAGTGCTGCCACTGACAACAAATGACAAAAATACCAAATACGCACTAGTATCTATAGTAATATATATACATATATATTTTCTGTCATTCGTTGTTGTTGTTGTTTTGGCAACTCCCGCTGGTTTGACCTGTGTCACTTACACATGAGAACTCATGTCCTTGTCGCCTGCTGAGCGTATATATAATTCTTTCTTTTGGAAAGGACACACAAAATTTTGAGCGAAATAAAAGGCTGGCAAAAATCATTGAATCATAAGCAAAAATTTAACAACCACCTAAGAAACGGGCAATTAACCTTATCAAACAACGTGACGCGTTACACCTAAAGAAAAAGAAGTGGCACGAAAATAAATATAAATAACTAAATAAATGAAGAAAGAAATGTCAAAAGCGTCGTCTACTTTTCGTGGGCGAAATATCCTGAAAAATTCAAGTAGCTACGGTTCCCAAAATTTATGCCATTAGAACAGACGGAATGCTATAAGCAAAGACGGACAGGTGTGGCAAGTGGAAAGTTGCAGAGGCAAGTTGCAGGGGCAACAGAAGTGGAAACCAAGTGAAAGGTTATGGCAAAGCAAAAGCAATTTCAAATATTTTCGTTACCTGTTTGTAGAACATTTTTACGTCTTTCTGATTACGGCAATGCTTGCGTTTCATTCTTTTGCTTGAATCATACCCTGTAAGCCGGCAATGCGACAAGCGGCAGTGTCAGAATGGAAACAAATCCACAATTGTTGAATTTACACAGTTGTTTATTGTCAATGTTGTGTAAAAATAATTAAAATATAGATGCCGATGTGCTAAGGAGTTTTTATAAAATTTGAGTGAATTTCAAATGTGAAAAAATGTAAATACAATTTAAATGGTAACTGCTAGTCGTGCCATTGCTTGGCAATACATTTTTTTATTGTTCCGCTTGTTGTTGCGTAATTGTGCGCAAAAAACAGGCGACGAAATGGGTTATGTTAAGTGCAATTTGGTGCAGGAAAGAGAGGGGGAAGCGTAGAATAAAGAGAGGAAGGGGAAAAAGAGAGAGAAAGATAGGGAGCGAGAAAGAGAGAGATAGAGTGTGGCAAGCACATGCTTCAGCTGAGCGGCCAAACAATTGAAATGCTAAAGGAATTCCATACTTCGTTGCGTTAAGTCTCATTTTTTTTGTGAGCAATGAATGCGAAAGAGTGGAATAAGCAGGCAAGAATAAGAGCAGAAAAATCGACATAAATCGCGCACTGAGCAATTAAAATTCAACAAGAATCAAAGCATACTTTTTCGAGTCAAAGCAAAAAAGCAAAATATGCTTTTTGAACAAAATTGCTCAAGTGACAGCTGCAAGTTTTCCATAAGAAATGAAAATGCTGTAAGTTATTCTCATCCTAGCAACAAAAAACGACAGAAACAATATGGAGAAGGTGGTAGAAAATGGGTTTTAATTATTTGTTTGCATTATTTTTAATGAAAACAATTGCTTTCAGTTGCACAAAAACAGTATGATATAAGAAAATTGACAAAATGTAGCTAAAATTGAGTTTTGATACATTTTTAGCATAAATTTAGAGAAATAACAAATTTTGTGTAAGGTAAATGGTCAGAAAAGGGAAAAGTTGTTTATTTTAAGTATTTACTGGTTTTTGTAATAAAATATGTGGAGTAAATTAAATTTAACAATTTCTTGGGTAATAAAAATAAGAGAATAATTGAAATAGAACCATTGCTTATTTTGGTATGAAAAAGTTGTTTTTAAACTGTCTAGAAATTGTGTTAAATGCAACTTGCCGATTAGCTAAAGAGACAGCATATTAAAACTTTTCTAGGGTATCAGACAAGATACAAATAAAAAATATAAATTAGAGTAATAAAAGTTCAAATCGAGCTTGGTGAAGCTTAAGTTAGTTTTGTGAATATTGTATATTTTTTTAATCGATTGAAACTGAGGTAAATGATTTAAATACAGGGAATAAAGTAGAATAAGTTGTATTAAAATAAGCGAGGATAGTTTTAAATTAAATTGAACTTAAATATTTGCTAAATTTAATAATTATTAACTTGCGTATATGAATAGTTTTACAAACTATTAAATCTAGCAACCTCTGCACACTTTGCAGGGTATCAAACTGGAGTCAATAAAGCATAAATATAACTGTTTTGTTGGAGCTCGAAAATTGCTTTTGCCTTTTGGCGAATTTGCCGAATTTGAGGGAAAAGAAACTGCGTTTTATGCATTTCTTATGAGGCAACTTGAAAAGTGAAATTTCAATTGCTGCTCGAAATGAAGTTGCAGTTGCAGCCACTGCACTTGCAACTTGCCGCAGTGCCTGGAATTATATTTAGCTTTTATGCAAGTTCAAATGTCTCTCAGCAACTTTTATTGTCATTGATATTGTAGTTGTTGTTGTTTTTGTTATTGGGATGGAAGCTTTAACGCCAACTCATTGTCTATAAATAGACGCAGTTTCAACTGTTGCGTCGCCCTGCGAGGGTAGTCTATAAATAGCAGCGAGGCTTAACTGCGGCAAGTGGTATGTGGTAAGTGGTAGGTGGTAAGTGGCAAGTGGCAAGTGGCAAAAGCAGCAGAAAATCCAATAAATGCTCCCCAAAGCAGGCTACCAAATTGCTTGGCGCTTATTGTCTTTAACATATTTATGAGCACATATCGTATTGAACTGTATATTATATTCATATATATTTTCATACACTCAGAAAACAGTATTTTAGTCTATTTTAAAATTTACCTTTGCTTTAAGGTTTATCTTGATAACATATTTTTGATTTACATTTAAAACAAAATATATTAAATTTCTTGATTAAATTTTTTTATTTACACTTTAGTAAAAAATTTAATTTCTTGATTCAATATTTTTTATTTGATTGGAGACACAACAGGGTGGAGTCGTAGATTTTAAGTGCGAAATAGGCATTCTTTTAATCTAAGTGTATAATATACACCGTATGTACTTACTGTTAGATACAGATATTTACTTTGTTGCCATACGATGTTTATCAGCTTGTTGCATGATTGATTTATATGGCCGTGTTTATTGTTAATAGCCAACAAGTCAATTGAAACGACCTGCAGCATTTTGGAGCTTTGGAGTCGCTCGAGCCGTTGGCTCATTTCATATTTATAATGTAATGTCGCACCACCAAACACAGCACCACCGCCAACTGCAGCCACTGTTAGTTGTGAGCTAATTGTGACTCTCTTGGGAGCCTAAAGTCTAACATAACTTTTGTTGCCTTACACTGAAAGGAAAAAAATAACTTCAAATATTAGGAATAATCTTCTTATATATATCGTTTTTACGAATCTTAAAAATCGCAGCTCTTAAACCACTTAAATTGTTAGGAAAGTATAAATATGTCATACATACATTTAAACACATTTTAACTCATTTTAAACTAACTAAATTTCAACACATTCTATTAGAAAAATATAAGGAATGTTTAAATTCTAAATATATGTACTAGGAATTTGCTTTCTTCCTTTCAAGTTCGCTAGACAAAGGGTTTGACCATTACATCAGTCCGCTGTCAAAATAAAACAACAATAAAAATAAATTTAGTAAACTTGATAATATTTTATTGTTATTTGTGGTCTTAACTATTTAAGAGCTTTTCTTATTTAAAATGCATTCCAAATTAAGATGTGTTTTTTTAACTCAAATATGTCAATGCATTTTGTAATTCGTATGTATTCTTTGTTCGAAATCTTGATATTAGAACCTTTCATTTAGCAGTGTAGTCATATGCATAGTGTAAGAAACGCGGTTAGCGGGGCGCAGGGGGGTGTGGCAGTGAGGCTTATTAGCTGGCTGGCAGCTGCTGTTAAAGTTATGAGTCAGCAGGACGCAAAGACAAAGTGCAAATTTCCTTGTCTGTTGTCCTAAGTTACTTAGAGTTGCCCTCAAGGCATGTCCTGCCCCTTTGGCAGCTCATATCGCTTGCCAAAAACTTATGCACAACAGTACACATACACACACAAACAGGAGCATATAAGTGTGTGTTAACTTGGCCAAGTCCCAGCTGTGAGTCAGCTAACCGAAAGGTAAGCAGCTGACTGTTTTATAGCTCAATCATAATTTTTCACACTGTTTATGTGCAAATGCGTTGCTTGGACGCATTCACTGTAGAAACAGACAGATAGACAGAGAGTGAGAGAAAGAGAGAGAGAGACACACACACACGCACAACAAAAGCCAGACAACGTATGTAAAAAGTTGCTCAAGTGTTAAATGAGATAACACAAACATTGCGCCTCTCAAAGGTGCCTCTCTTTGTCTATCTCTCTCTCTCTCTCTGTGTGTCTCTTTCTCCCTCTCACTACACACACTCAACCACTTAGCTGACAGTCTGACAGTCTCTGCATAATAATTATTAAAAATAATGCGCTCAAGTTCTTTAGGCTCAACAAAAAAATCAGAGAAAATGTTAGCTCAATTCATCTAGCCGTAAATTGTATACTCTCACAATTTGTTACTAAAATATATTATTTATATTTTATATTTAATTTTATTTGACATACTAAACATTGTAATTGCATTCAGTATTTAAGGGGAAGGAGCTATGGAAATCAATGAGTTTTTAGTGGATTTTCGCTTGTTTTCTATTTGTGAAACACTTCTGATTATATCAGAATTAAGCTATAATGACATAACAAAGCTGAATATGATTTTAAACTTAATCTCAGATTATTGAACATTGAATTTTCCTATTATTTCTGGCTAAGAAGAGTAACAAGCAAATATGTCCGATTTTAATAAAGTAAATTGCACAGCTAAAATTTATTTTTTCGCTGCTTATTTAAATGTGAGCTATATTTATATGTCACAATTATTCGAATCGGTTGTATTACCTACGTGATTAGAGGCTTATATTAATGTTGATAGAGCATAAACTTCAATATTCAATGCATTATGTATATCTTGAAAAATTGTAGTATACTCAGACAACCAAGTTCTTTGGACAAAAGGACTATGATTATTATAGCATTCTGTTGGGCTTCCGTTAAAGTTGCCAACTTCTTGACATTTTCTCTCTGTCTCTTCGCTACTCTTTATCTATTTTTCTGCGTATCCAAAGCTCTCTCTAATTTATTGTTATGCTGACATTTTGATTGCGCTTTTCTAACAAAAGTGCTCTTCACTTTTTGAGTATCTGCAAATATTTGTGCGCATCGCAGCCTTTCACAAGTTTTCTGCAAATTTTCCAAGTTAATTGAGTCCCCCAACAAGTAGCGAGAAGCTGAAGAAGAAGAGAAACAAAAAGGGGGAGAAGAAAATTGTATAACATCTACTTATGGGAAATTTCAATAATAAAGAGTTTGTGAGTTAATAGAGCTAATAAATAATGTAAAGAATGTCAGCTGCTTGTAAATTAATAACAGCATTTGGAATTTCATACATATAGCTTATATTGAATACTAAAATCGCGGGATTGTTGTAATAATATCTTTAGTAATTGAGTTGCTATATTTATTGAATTATATTTTACCATTTTAACATTCTAAGTGTTTTTAGTGCTTAAATATATTATTGTAGTTTAAATTAATAAGATATATTGATTTGTTTGTTAAAAATTGTCGTATTGAGATTTTATTGAATTGAACATTTTTGTATATAAGTTGTAAAAATATTTATGCATCTTATTTTATATTGATGGGTTAATAAACTTTTTAATGAATAATCCATAATATAATAATGAATAATCCAATTAAATTTTTGTTGTAAAAATTTTAATTTCTTATCTAATCTAAAATTTAATATAATATTGTTTATGAAATCTTTTTTATTTTATTATTATTATTTGCTAGCATTTTATGTTAATTTACGAAGTATCTTTGAGCCAGTTTAGTGATATATTTAATAGGCAGTTTAAGAAATGTCCACGCAGTTAATAATCGTGCAATCTCTTTTTATTTTTACTATATATTATTTTCTACCCACTTTGCACAGTTAACGTTACGTATACTTAATAACTGAAGTCTGAATTGATAATTGCTGCTAAGCTATCAAAGTTACAGTTTCAAAACGATTCAAAAGGAAGTAAATTTTAATGACTTTAACTTATTGTCTAGCTGCTGTTATTTGTTGAGAGTAGTGACAATATTTGCATACACGCAGTTTGTAAGGATATGATAAGGAACCAATGTCAATTTGGACTTATTGAATATGTGGCAAAATGAGGATTGAAAACTATGCTTTGACTTTGACTTTCGCTGCTTATTAGTTTAATTTGTAAACAGGAAGTTGGGGCGGATGTAAGGACAGTCAAAGGAAGAGATGCAAGCGGCAAACTGACAGTGCCACTGACGCAAAACTTTTGTGGCAGGAGCTGAAGACGAGGCATCTGAGGACAACGGATGCGACGCGACTGTTGCTTGACTTGGCCAAGGATTCGTCTTGGCCCGGTTGCAACTGTCAAGCATTTAGTTAACTCTTGGCTCGCAGTCGCTGTCGCTTTCGCTGTTGCTGTCCTTGTCATTGTCATTGTCATTGTCAGACCACGTTGAAAACAAGTTACGGCCAACGACTTTGCTTTAGACCCAAATCTTTAATGCCACCTTAAAGTTTGGCGAAAAGCGAAGAGCCAAAAGCGTTTCTTCACTGCGACTCGTAAGTTAGTTATTCAGCCTTTGGCTTTGAATTTTGTATGAGTTCGGTGACAGACAGAAACAGGAATACAGAGAGGGGGGAGAGAGAGTGAGAGAGAAAGAGACGCTTTTAACGGCTTAAGTAACAGCTTAAAGTGCTGGAACACACGGCGTATGTGTTTTGTGCAAATCTTTACTACAAATAAATTTAAAGTCGAAAAACTAAAAATAGGGAAATCAAAGTTCATCAAATAATGCTTATTTTATAAATATATAAATACAAAATAATTATTAGCATTGAATTTATAAATAACTGAAAAATGACAAAAACGACAAGGAAAAATGAACATTAATTATTCAAACAATTTAAATACAATGACTAAAATCCAACAAGCTAGAATTATTAACCAGAAATGCGAAAACTAGATAAAATTAAGAGAATTTAATAAATAACTAAATAAAACCGAAATTGTGAAACTGATGAATAATTCATTTTTATATAATTAAAGCAATGAATGGAATTTTATTAAAAACTAAAGAGAAAGAGGCAGAAATCGAAATTGCTTGAACAAAATAGTTGTTTAAAATGCCACAGTCGAGTCAACCTGACTTTGATAGACTCTGTACAACTAAATAGCAACTTGTGAAAATTGTGTTAAAAATCAAATAATTTTAATGAAATATGTCATATTTATATTTAACGACAATTAAATGCAGCTGACAGCAATTTCAATTTCAAAATGTACATTTAATTTTAAGGAAGATAACTTGTTTTGGAAAATTAAAAAGTATTTGTTGACTATTTAACTGCAGGCTAAAACAAATGTCTATAATTAGTACGAACAAGAAAAGTATTAGAAAATGTTTTCTGATATTGTGCACTCGTTTTTTCTGATTTCTTTTCATGCTCCGCATTTTTATTCGTTCCTCTTTTGCAAAAGGTAATAGAAAACCATTTTTTTGTTTGTTTTCTTGTTGATTTCGCTTGCACGCATACGAAACTTGTTCGAATGCTTTCAGCATCATCGATTATGTTTATGCAGCTACACGGAATATTCAACTAATGCCACGCCCACTCCCTCCTCTATTGGATATAGGGATATATGCGTACGTGATTTATTCCATACTGTTTGGAGACGTCCTGTCGAGCGATTCTCACATGAAATACGAAACACGAAACATGTTGTCTATGGCTTTTTGTAAAGAAAATACACACAATTTTTAGGCAACATGAGCATAAAAGTTGCTTTTGTCAGTTGCCAAACAATGCGCATAATGCATGAGGAGCAAGTCCCCTCCCCTCCCCTCTTCCCCTCTCTCTCTCTCTCTCTCTCTTCCACTTTTCGTTGCTTTTCTCTCTCTCTCTTTCAGTTATGCACGTTTCTGCAATCGCTGCGCATTTGAATGCCAGCTTTATTTTGGCCCGAAGAGTTTTGTGTTGCTCTGCAGCTACATCACCCTCCCCATCCCCCCTCCCCTTCCACACCGTCATCCCCTGCAGTTCGTACATGCGACTGAATAATGGACAGCTTATTTGGGCATTAAGCTTCTTTCAATAATGTCGAAGAACGACAACTTTGATTGGAAAACTCAGCAGGACAAGCAAACCGGTCAGGGAATAAAGGGAGAGGGGAGAGTTATGAGGGTTGAGAGTAGCACAGGGTGTGTCAGGAGTGAAGGGCACTGTAGGGTACTTGGGTCATTCATGGTTCTCATTTCATGTCGTAATATTTTGTACGGTGCACTCCGCAAATCTATTACCAAACAATGTCCAGACAAATACAAGAGTTACGTAAAAAATGTCTTAACATAAATAAAGCACAACTAGCAGTTAATCTGTAAATAAATTGTTGGCTAACAAATAAAGTTTTGACATTAAAAAAGCCAAAAAAAAGGTGAAACAACAGATTTTATTAATAAACCTTTCATTTTGTAAATAAAACAAATTTAACACGGTTTAAAAGTTATGGAAATAGTGTTGAGTGAGGTAAAAATTTAATCTTATTAAGTGAATAAACGAAGAAACCATTTAGAAACAAAATAATGATCTAAATGATAATGCAAAATGCATCTAAATAGCATAAAATACCCCACTTTGATATAGTTTACAGGGTATTTGCTTGGTATACATGTTGGGATACTTCTTTGGCAACTGTCCGTCACGTACGAGTTACAACAATATCGCACTTTATAAAGGTTAAAAACTTTCTATAAAACTGACAAAAGCGACAGCCGAAACAAATGGCCAAGTTTTCTGTTTGGGCCCCAAAGGCGAGAATATTGGCCAAGTTTAATGTGCACTCGGTTTGCTGCTGATAACAACAATAAAATATGAAGAAATAAAACATGAAATGAAAGCAAATGAATGTAAATTCAGCTGACAGGCGAAAGTGAAAGGCAACAGCGAGAAAGCGAAAAAGCGAGAAAGCAACTGGGCAAAAGCGGAAACGGAAACTGGAAATGGTAACGGAAATACGGTCTATGCGATAGTGCTAACTGTAATATGAAAACTATGAATGATGAACTTCTAGGAATGCCAACAACAACTGTAAGCATATTGCAAATATGCGAGTTTTTATTTGATGGATCGTTGTGAATTTCCAAAAGTTGTCAATAAAAAGTCGATTTCTATTGAGGCCATTGGGAAATGGACTTTGCATAAAGTAAATTGAAGTGAAAGCGAGAGAGATGCACTGAAAAGAGAGAGAAAGCGGAAAAGAAGATGAGGAAAATTTAGATAATAAGATACAGATAGAAATAGATACAGAAATAAGACAGATAGATAAAAAGTCGCAAGCGAAGTTTAAACAGGAAAATATACCCAGAAAGCGGGAGAGAGAGAAAGAGAGTGACAGTTTTTGTCAGCTTTTGATAGACTGATAGAGAAATACACTAGAGACCAGATGAGTGACAGAAAATCATAAAAATAAAAGAAGAGACATAATTCGAAAAAAAGCATATATAGAAGGAGAAACATAATCCGAGAAATATATATTTAAAAGAACAACAGTTGAGACTATACAAGTTAAAATAAGTTAGAGAAGAACACAGAGAATGTCGGAAAATAAGAGAGTTTAAATAATATTTCAATCTGAAATATTTAGATAGATGGGCAAGTAGAGTGAAAGAGAATAAGAGAGCCAGACATGGAGAGAAGCAGAAGCAGCAGACAGATAGATTGAATGAAAGAGAAAGAGAATATCAGATTGAAAAACTGACAGAATAATTTACTTACTCAAAATAAATTAATATTCCTTGATTTTGTATATTGTTTCATATTTATTTACTATTAAAATACAAAAAGTCGTCAACACCTGAAAATATTTAGAGTCATAAATCTGTAAGATTTCTGGAATTTCTGTTTGAAAAAATAAAGTCAAATGTCAAGTTAACAAAAATCTATTGAGTAGATTCCTGACTTGATAATAAATTCTAGATACAACAGTGAAAATGTTCTCATACAACTAAATGCAATAATGTAATTAAAATAAATTAAACAAATTTAAACAATTAAAATGTTAGTTAAATAATATGGTTTAAAGAACTTTTTAAATTTATTAAACTTATGCGTATTTTGATTAAATGTAAATATTTTCTTATTCATAATTAAATATTTTAGACGAATATCATATAAAATATTTAGGCAACTGGTCTTTAAATCAGAGCAGACCTCAGATGAAGTGAGAGGGAAAGATGTGGAGAAAGAGAGGGAAATGACAAAGTGATAGACATTCAAGAAGGTGGACGGAATGACAAAAGATGGACAGACAGACAGAGAGACAGACAGTTGGCCTAGAGGCTTAACACTCGTTTAATGTACTTTTGTTGTAGCTTAATGTTTTTGATAAACTGTTGTTGTAGTTGTTGCTGTTCTTGTTGCTGTTGCTGTTGCTGTGGCACAGCTCTGATTGAATTGTTCGCTATGTAAACGCCAGCAACAATGTTGCCTGGTCTGTGTGTCCGTCCCTGGTCTGTCCCTGGTTGGAAGGCGCCTCCTGGCACAGCGCCCATAATCGAATTAGATAAGTTAATAACTTGATAAAAAGTTACAACTCTATGTTGTAGTTGTTGCCATGTTATAGCCATGTTGTCTGTCGTCGTCGTCATTGTTGTTGTTGTTGTTGTTGCTGTCGTTAGCGTTTGCTCTGCATTGTTTGCCTGTTGTCGCTGTCAATAAACGGCAAATGAAGCCGCCAACTTGACATGCAAAAAAGGCAACAACAAAAAATGAGAATCTATGAAAAGGCGGAAAAAATATTCCGAAAAAAATATTAAGCAAAATGACAGTTGGAAAACAAACATAAAATTTGCAACAATTTCGATTGTTGTTGTTTTTGTAGATAAAGACATCAAGTTGGGCTTACTAATGAGCCTACAGGCGAGGCCATAAATATAAATATCAACATAAACATTTTCATTTAAAATTTATGAAAACCTTGCTGCAAACGGACATAAAAACGCACAGAGCAAACAAACACAGCAGCAATAAGAAAGCGACAGACAGAGGGAGAGAGAGAGAGAGAGAAAGAGAGACAGAGTTAGGATGAAAAAAATAGGAAGATTGAAAGAAGCACGTGGAAAATCAGAGAGGAAAATGCGCGTATGATGCGAATGTTTGCGATAATAATTTTCTATATTATTGGCTGCGTTATGGCAGGGGCGTGGCATAAATTACAGACCCAACAGCAACAGCAGCAACAGCAGCAACAACAAAGCAAAGAAATATTATATGAAAATATTTATGGAATGTTTTGCCTTCACATTACGTATACGCCGCTTGGGCAGCGTTGGATTATCGATTTCGTTTGGTCAAAACAATTTATGTCTGTCAAGTCGCTTGGACCTTGCGATATTGGTTGATATGGACAGCATATGGCTTTAAGTACTCCGGATAAGGGGAAAAGTTGAAATAGTTTTAGTTGCCAACCTTTTAAAGTTGTGTTGCCTTTGATATATATATAGTATACTTACAGGGGATGTTATAGTTTGGCATAATTATAGCACACACAGGCAACCGAACGCTAATCAGTTCAACGCACATTGACCCACTTAGAAAAGGGAGTAGGTAAGGGGGAGTGAGGTGTTTCGCTAGGTAGCTAGGTAGAGTGTAAACAAGGCAAACAGCTGGTAGAAAAGTTGAAAACCTTTTAGATTGAACGTGGTTATAAGCTGGTTTTGCATGGTTAACATGGCACAGAGTTGATACTTGCTACAGTGGTTGTTATTGTTAAAGTGTTTGTTTTTGTTGTTGTTGTTGTTGTTGCTGTTGTTGTTGTTGCTGTTGTTGCTGCTGCTCATGCTAACCACAATAGCCGTCAAGGCGAGTCAGCTGAAAACCTACTCGAACCACATGGCCGTTGACAGTTTTGTACTCTTAGCCAGCTTGCAATTTAATGGCTTTATTATCGCTGCCGCAACGGCTTGAGGGCGTAACCAAAGAAGAAATAGACAGACAGAGAAAGAGTGAGTAAGAGAGAGAGAGAGAGAGAGAGAGAGAGAGAGGGGAGAGAGAGGTTAAAGTAAACATATTTGCCAACTGTACGATAAATTAAACAGCTGAAGCAGACGCAATCCATCGCAGTCAACTTACAAAGTGGAACTGCTGATGATAATGATGTGTGCATAAGTGGATTGCATGTGGATTGTGTGTGAATTGCCAGACGCTTCAGTGGCCGCACACCTGTCACTGGAGCGTCTAAAAAGACGTGGCTGTGTGGTAAACTCTACAGAAATATATCTATTAAAAATATATATACATATACATTTAGCTAAAGTAGTTTGTTTAACTAAATTGTAGTACACAGTTTTGAATTATTGAAGATGCAGTATTAATATCACTAATTAAATTAATTTAAACACGTTAAATTATAAAAATGTATGCAAATATTTTAATTAAGCTAAAAGTGTAAAGATTTTTAAGTTAAAATAGCAGCAAACCTTTTGGGCTTGTAAAAGAAACAGTGATTATTATTATATCAAGAAGTAGGTATTATAATTATACATAAATATGAATATATATAAATTAAACTATCTAAGAAATACTGCAAATTAACTCATATATATTCAATTTTATAAAAGCTCGTCAAGATTCTTTCTAGCATAGTTTTTGAAATTATCAATTAAGAAAATATACTTTTTTTTAGGTTATATTTTAATTTCGCAAATATAATCGAGACATTATACTCGCATTAGTATTTTATTATTTTATACATTTTACTTAATTTTGGGTTTTTTTAAACAGGTGAATAATAATTAAACTATCTCTTTATTCCGAAAAAAACCTATCCTAATTTAAAAGTTTTGTAGCTAAAGTTTTATGTGTATATTCAGTAGTCTTTCCTTAACATAAGTTAACTAATGTGACTGCTTAAATTCATTGAGAATTTTCAGATAAGCAAAACCTTTTCTAGTCATAAATTTAAACTTTTTGCTGTCAACATTTGCTTGACTTTTGCTACGTTTTTTTAGACTTTTTATTTTTCATATTTATAGTTTTTTAGTCTGGCTTTAAGCACTTCTCCTGTCACTCTAACACACATATGAATTTACAGTTTATATGCCAGACAAAGGATATATTTATATTTACGCAGATATTGCGCATGTTTTTTTTTTGTTTGGCCAAGTTTTTAATAAACACGCAACACGAAAAAGTTTTTCGACTACACACACACACACACACACACGCTTACACATACATAAATACAACTTGGCTAACACATTTACAAAGAAATATTTATATGATTACTCAGGGAAGAAGTTTTTTTTGCAAAATGGCCAAACAAATGGCCAAAACGCGGACTAGCGGCCATTTTCTAGTCGCTGTCGCTGCTGTGTGAGTTACGTGTGTATATGTGTTGTGTGTGTGTGTGTATGTGTGTGTCTGTTGTGTGTATGCTGTTAAAAGTGGCCATGTCGCGTTGCCTTATTAAATTAGTTGGCGCACTCAACGGATGTCTGGTGTATACAAACTTTTTCAATTTCCTCTATTAATGCTTGAATGTGTGTGTGTGTGTGTGTGTGTGTGAGAGAGTATTTGTGCCGTGTGTGTGTGAGTGAGTACGTGTCATAGTGTGGCATTTTATTGCTTTGACTGGCACTCATAATGTGCGACAACTCGCGTTGCTTTTCAGGTCAACTTATAAGCTCGCCACTCGCTTAACTCGGCTAAATCAAAGCCAGATCCTTCAGCTCGACCACACGGTTGCTTGGCCCACTCCACACTATGGGGAATGCTTTGTATTTTCTTAAATAAAAAAATCTTCTTATATTTAATTCTTTAATCCATTTTTCTTAAATCAGCATTTAAATCTTAATTTTGTTGTGACAACTATTAAACAAATAAATAAAAAATAGATAATAAATTTGAAATAGTGCCAGAGATATGAGAAATTTGCCCATAGTGCACAGGTAGTTGCAGCTCATCGACTATAGACACACAAACATATAATTTATCTCATTTATTTCTGGTAATTTACTTTGATTCATCGATTTTGTAACAAATACGTGTGGCCCAAAGAAGAAGAATGGCATTTTATTGGTTATATTGTAGGTCCAAAAGCACGCTGTCTAAACTGATTGAGTTATTGAGCTCGACATAATAATAATAATAAGAATAATAATAATAACAATAATAACAATCTCATATCTTAATGTGCACGGTGGATAAAAGAATGTACGAGCTGTCCATGAAAGTGTCGAAATTATTTTGTTATTTCGGTAGAGAGTGTCTTTAATACTTTAATATGATTTACTGTACACAAATATTAATCATACGCCCGATTGCACCTTTTAAAAATCTTGCTGGTTGTTCTGACAGTTATGATAATCAGTTATGATGCTTGAAAGAAAAAAGAAGATGAACAACAACAACTGACGCTTATTTGACATGAAATGAATTGAAAATCAAAAGTGAAATTCAAAATACAAAATACAAAATGAATCTGAAATTTCAATGAACAATAACAGACAATTGAAAGGAACAAAAGCGAAGCAACAAGCAACAAGGCTTAAGGCTCAAGGATATGCCATTGTTTTTTGGCGGATCAATGACATAAACAGCCATTAACAAAGGGACAAAAAACAGAAGCAGACAAAGAAAGTAAAACAATCAGTGGACAACAAAACAAACTGACAGCGGAAACGGAGAGCAAAATCGATCCAAAACGCATTTTCATTGACAATTTGTCGTCACCTGAAAACCGTTCTTGTTCTTGCTACTTTGAAATACATACAGTTTGACAAGAAAGTGTTTTGACAAAAGTTATAGTCACATATATGTTATTTTTTGTGTTATAATGGAGTTAAGTTCAATGAAAACTTTTATTTAATTCTTAGAATAAAAGCAGAAATTTATTTAAAGTGTGTTATCAATAAGTTATATTTAATGATAACGAATTTGGTACAATTTGACTAACTTTTCATGTTTTTTTTTATTTATGGCAGACATGTGCATTTTTAATTGTATTTAATTATTCTCAAAACAGAAAAGTTTCAGTATAAAATTAATAATGTGTTTGTTTTCGTCAGGTACTTTTTTGACCAAATCAAAACACTTTTTTGACTAACTGTATGTGTGTTTGTGAATTTATGGCAGACATGTGTATTTCGGCATGGATTGGCAGCTCTGTTTATTGTTTGCAATTTGTTTTTGCGCTGCGCAAACACAACTTTTATTTTGTATGCGGCCCAAAACGTGGGCGTAGGCGTAGACCACGTCTGCCACGCCCCCTAAATGATTGGTCTAAGGCTCAAAATAGCCAAGACGTGTTTGGCTATTTATAGCGTTACCTTGGGCTTAACATATGTTGGGTATAACACTAGCAACAACAACAAACAGCATAAGAAATGTTTATCCGCAAAAATGTCGTATTGACATTTAAGCTGCCACAAATTGGTTTTTGTCGCGCCCCCTTTTTTAAATACATATATATATGTATATATATACAAATGTATATATATACGTGTATGTTTATGCGTGTTTTATTTTGGTAGTCAAATCGAGTCGCCATTTTCTGCGGCTTATCGTTCGCATTTCCATAAAGTCAAATGAAATTTTCGAATTATAACAAATTGAATTTTCCCATATGCAAAAGAGGAATAGGGAAAGAAAAAGAAAATACATTCAGAATACTAAATAAATAACATTTGAAAGGAGATGGCAGAAGGTAAATAAATGTCAGAGGTAGTTGGCAGCAATTCACAATTTAAATTTAAAGTTATCTTTTGTATAGTAATCAATGCGATTGACATTCATTTGATAGCAATTCATTTTAGTTACTCATTTAAATTTGGCAGTGAAATTAAATATTTTTATTTAATATAAATACCCTTAAATAAAAAAATACTGCATCTATTTCAAAATTAACTGAAGGTGTAAATATGTATTATAATATTGAAATCATTTTTTTCTGTGACTAATCAATTGAAAACTTTAGCTTATGGAATATTATGGAATATTTTCGAATTAAGGGGGTAGTTATATAAGTAATTGTATACAAATAATTGCATTATTAATTATACATTAAATTTTATACAATGAGTTATGCACCATCGAAGATTTCACCTGAGAAATTAAAGATAAACAAGTTAAAATTCAACTAATTAAAAGTAACTATGCCAATATCTCAGTTATTTGAATCACTGTCTGTAATCACAATTGTTAAATAAGTAATTTGAATAATTATTTGAGTCAATATATTGCAGTCAAGTAATCTCCTGTAACCCTATGCTTAATTGGCACAAACGCACAAAGCAAAGTTGTCATGGAAATTTGCATAAAAGGCAAATTAAATTGCAATAATTCCGGAAAATAATAAAATATGATGAATGGATTTTATTTATTTATGTCATCGGATCAGTTTCCTGTGAAATTTCTGAATATATTTTATGCGATTCAATCGAAAATGTAATAAAATCAAAACTGGAAAATTTCATTCATTAGTTTTGTCGCAATGAGAATTCAAGGGAAAAAATAAATTTGAAAATGCTAATTAATTAATGCGTAAAAGGAAAATCTCCTTTCAGATGCTTGCGACGACGAAGGTTACTTGTCCAGTGTTGGCAGTGGCTCAATCGATCAATCAATCAATCATTGCAACTGTACAAATGAACAACTGTCTGCTTTAATGTTGAAGCTACGCAATTCTTCGATTTGCGACTTACACGTTGCATGTTTTGTATTTATGCGTTGATGTTCTACGTGCCCAAAATATCGAACAATGTCTGTGTGTGTGTGTGTGTGTGTGTGTGTAAGCGTATGTGCTCTGAGTTTACGTGTAAAGTTTATATTGTGCAAATGCGATGCCAAAAGGCAACAGTCAACAGGAAGGCAAAGGACTCAACGGTCGAGTATCATGTAGCATCAGAGCTGCCAACTCAGCTATTTTTCCGCCACAACTGGAGTTTTCTGAATGCCACTCATGAAAAGATGCTGTAAAAAATATTTCAAAAGTTAATGAAACGAGATGATTTAAATTAAATATTACTAGCATATATTTGTAAGAAATTGTCATAGCTTTGCCAAAACTCAACCAATTTTCAATATAATAATGATCATTATTTGGCCCCTTAACTGATTAGGTATCAAAATTTAACTCTTTTAAAATAAATTAATATTTTTCCCGAAATGTCCAATTTTTCCATACTTACCCCTTGACACTTTTTCAAAATTCTAAGCCGTCATAACTTTGACAAAACTCAACCGATTTTCATGCGTTTTGTTCATTATTTGGCTTCTAATTTAATTCTGCATCATAATACTATTCAATTTAAAATTTATATTCAATATTTTAAGATACTTTAAACAGTCATAACTTTGCCAAACTCTCTCGATTTTTATTGATTAATATTCGGTTTCTTTATTGATTCTGTATCAAAATAATATTCACAAAAATGTGTGGTTGCAGTACTTTTTAGCTTATAATAGGTTTTTATCTACTCGTAGCTTTATTGCAGAGTTCTAGCTATTCTGTTAGACTCTTAAGTGTTGACAACACTGTCTAGAATGTCATTAGGTGGAAAAAGAGTAACACATAAAGGAGGAACTGGAGAGGAGAAAGTTGGTGGGGGGTCAGTTTGTCAGTTTGTGGCAAAATGTATGAGATAGCCAAAAAAAGGGTTAGTATTTCATTTCTCTCTCCCTTTACCCCACACTTGTGTCTGTCATTGTCTCTCTCCCTCTCTCTCTCTCTCGCTCTATCTATCTCTATCTCTGCATGCCACAGCCCTGTGGCAAATGAATTTACGTCGCTTTTGGCCGCATAGTTTGTGTCGTATACATTTGATGCTATTTATTCGTCAAAATGCATACAATATTTTCGTGTTCGTTTTCGTATTTTTCGTATTTATTTGCGGTATCGGTTTACTCATTTCCCTTTGCTCTCTACTTTTTCTGTTCTTTTTTGAACCTGTACCTGAAAATTACAAAGGGACTGCTAAGGCAGAAATACTATTAATTTCATTACTCTTGGAATATGTGCGATTGAACTTTAGAAAATGATAGAAATTATGATTTAGTTTATAGTTATTATTTGTGTTAGCAAATACACACAAATGAATGATCTTTCAATGAATATGTTTTCTTTATACGTAAGAACTTTTTCTATAATATTTTTAAAGTCAAGATTTAATTCTAAAAAAGAAAACATTTCAAATGAAAATAAATCTTAGTGCAAAATTCTAATACTTTGGTTTTTTTCCTAAAAAAATGGTTTTACATTATAAATTTTTTCCTTAAATATTTGTAAAGATTTATTTTTGCAATCTGTTATAATTTTAGTTAATTAATTAATTTCGTAATATTAAAAAAAATATATATATTGTTTTTTTATTAGAATAAATGCAGAGCTGCTCACAGTCGAGTTGGCTCGATTCACGCTGTTTTAATAGTTTCTTTTGTGTTCTTTTTCTGAACTTTTTTCCTTTTTTCGATTAAAGCATTGAATATATTGACGCTACCATTAACAAAAGCTTTTAGCGTAAATACAGCTCAAAACTGGCATTTAGCTGGCCAACCAAAAGATGACCCACTGCGCTGTGGCAGCTGTGGCAGGTTGAAGGTTGGATGTGGCAGGTGGCAGGTGGCAAGTGGCAGGTTGGAGGTGGCAAGTCAGTTAGACAAACTGGCCAAAGGCAAACGACGTTTAGAGTCGCTGCTGGAGAGACGACACTTTGACTGCTTTGTCATTTCAAGCTCCACTTTGTGCAACATCCACTTGCAACCGCCCATGGACCCGCCCCCGCCCCCGACAATGCTGCCACGCCTCCGCATTTGCAGCTTCACTGCGCATTTCCATTTGCATTGTTGTTGTACTGTTGCAGCAGCAGCAGCAACAACAATTCTACTAACAACTGTTGACAGTCGTTTGTGCGCTCTCTCTCTTCTGTCTTCCGTCTTCCGTCTCTCTCTGCTCTCTTCTGTCTGTGGCTATGATTTGACTTTGTGCTGTCAATTCAAAGCTATCCCACAGTTGACTTGCCAACCAACCCTCGCAAGAAAACTCACAGGACATCGGACATTTGACATAGGACATGCATGCATATCCATGTATTTTCAGCAAGGATTATTTGTTCTGTTGTCCGGCAAACAAAATTAAAACTGACTCAATGTGTCCGGTCAAGCTTCAATTCGCATTAAGTTTGTCAAAGCAAACGGAAGCAGAAAACGAGGCTAAATTCGGCTTTAAACTTTACAAATATCATAAATAATTTAATTTGAAAATGACTGTTATTCTATTTAAAATATATGAATAAATTTCCAGTCTTACGGAAGCTTTTTTATTTCAAAGGAAATAGTCGAAAACAATGGAATATTGTAAAATTTAGACATAAACATGTAGTAATTGTTTTTAATATCGGCCTTTAAATTAGATATATAGTATTCATTATAATAATTTATTCAGTTAAAATAAAAAATAAATAATGTTAGTTAAATTAACTGGAAATGATAATAATATATAATAATAATAATAATAGTAATAATAATAATAATTAATGTATTAATTTAACTTAACTTTACTTAAAATTTGGAATTTTAATTGTCAAGTAATTTAACTTAACACTGCTTAAAATATGAAATTAAAATTGTCCTCTACTTTAAATTTTCAAATGATTTTAAAATGTTAGAAATAATAAAATGTGTAATTTTCATGCTAAAGTAATTCAAACGAATCTGACTTAAATGTATTATAATATATATTATTTGGCGCACCAGATATTAATGTTTTTTACACCACTGTGCTGAGCACTTTCCAAGATATTGGTTGACTGCCTACAGGCAATTGCTTTAGTCAAATGACCAATCCACAAATGTGCTACGCAGTTCACCTGTCCAACCCCAGCAACATCCCTCCAACCCTCACTCCCCCGCAGCGAGGAAATGGTTTACGGGCGAGCAATCAAGCGTGCAACTGGCAGGTCCTTAAAGAGGCCAGAAAAGCAAAAGATGTAGAAGTAGAAGTTGCCGAAAAGCCAAGGCAATTAATGGCATAAAAAACGTAGCTGCCAGTTGCCAAATGTGGCAGAGTGCCATCTAATTTAGTTGGCTTGAATGTGAGTGCCAAGTGGACAGTGTGTAATGCGTTGAGAGGGGGGGAAAAGGGATCAGGAGACAGACAGTGGGCAAGGGAAGGCAACTTAAGTGCGTAAAATCAACAAAACGGAAACGGATACTCATGCAACTTGGGCGGAAATGTTAAAAGAACACGTTGAATGCGACTGAGACTGTGTCAGTGTGTGACTGTCTGTCTTTTTATCTGTCGCTGCTCACAAAAAATGTGAACCCAAAAAATACATACACACACACACACACGTACACTCGGAGAAAAATTCTTCGAAGTTTCCATATTCACACTTTGAACTACAAATGGAATGCGGGAAATAAATATCACATATTTAATTGAATTATTTTATATTGTAGTTAATATAAATATATTTTGAAGTTAAAGCCCGGAAATTTTTAATTCTGTTAATTTTGTATATATTTATTTATATATTTCATAAGATTAAATAAATTTACAATTTATTTTAACTATGTTTTCCATAAAAACTGAACAAGAGAAAAACAAATACGATAATTTTCTGCAAGTGTATTTTTTATATGCATAGTATGTGGCGTAGACGCGTTGAGCATTTTGTAGCATTAAATTTATGCTCAGAAACCAGGCCGCGAGATGCGGGGCGTATACGTAACGTGACTTGGCGCCTGTTTGGGCGCGCATAAAGTGTTGCAAATTGTTGCTGCTGTTGCTTATGTTGTTGCTCTTCTTGTTGTTTTTGTTGTTGTTGTACCTGCCTAGCTGACATTTTATGGCCTTACCCCAAAAAACAGTAAACACACTTGTTGTTACTGTTGCTGTTGTTTTTGTGTCTTAAATCCACACAAATTAAGCTCTAAATTAGAAAAGCATCACTCGAAAGTAATTGCTGGCGCGCGATTTTTATATCAAATATATTATTTTATGTCTACATTTTTATCTTTGCAGTTGCCGCAACACGAGACGTGCAACGCATGACAAGAAGAACAACAAAAATAACAACATCAACAACAACAACAACATCAACGACAACAAAACATGTAGCTTCTGGATCAAATAGCACGTGTCTAACTCTGGCGTCTCTAATGAGGTTTGACTGTGGTGCGTATATATGGTAGATATCTATTATGCAAAAATTCGTTCTCTTTTCAAATGCAAAATGAAAATGAAAATCTAATTTTATGCGGCGACAATTTGCCAGAAACTTTAAATTTGCCAAGTGTCGCAATTTTAAGCCAAAAAAATAACAGAAAATGTTCACACACACACAGTAAACACACACAAACTGTCAGGCTACAAATGTTTATGTCGGAAATGTTTTGGTAGTCAGTTTTGAGTTGGCCAAATAAAAGGCAGCTATATAAAGGTAAAAGCTATAGGGGAACTAACGCCTTCTGTTTGACAGTGTCGGCAATTATGCATAATTCATGTGACAGCCCTCGGCAACAACAGTGGCAACAACAACATTAACATTGGATACTGAATTAATCGTGCAGACAGTTGATAGAATCAACCTGCCTTTTATTAATATTTTTTAAACACCTGTCAACGCCAGCAAACTACAATTTTGATTTTGACTTTGAGGTCTTTATAATGCCTACAGTAGAGGTATGCCTAAGCGGATGAAACAACTCATGCCGAGCTCAAGGTAAATGGTTATTTCATTTGTATTATCTCTATAGAAATGTGTTTATCTAACTTAATTACTTTAACGCTTTCAATGTGCTGCAAACAGAATTGTCAATTTTGATAGACTTGGTCAGAGATTGTTTGACAGCCAGTTTAATCTAGAAATTAAACGTAATTGCAAAAATAACATCTACCTGGAACAAACGAACTACAATATATTTAAAAGATAAAAGTAGTTTAGTGTTTGTTAAACAAGTTCACTAAAAAAATGAAATGTTGGCGAGCGAAGCGAGCAGAAGCCGCTAATTCATGTATTACGTGTATTCTCTTTTAAATTAACGCTATTTTGTTATTCATATCTGTTCTAGAATTTCAAATCTATTATGAAAAACCCACAGCAAGTGTTGAACAATTTTTCGGTCAATCAACTATGACAAATTTACTCATCTGTTCTCATAAAGAAATCTATTTGTTATTCATGTTGAGCTGCTGGTCTGCTGGGCTGCTGGGGACTGTGAACTCAACTCCAGAGCTGCAAAGGAGCAAAGGAACAAAGGGATCACAGTACAGGGAACACTCAGAAAGTTGTCTGTAACGCCCACGAACAAAACCACAACAGAATCGAGTTTGAGTTCTTGCAAGTTGAAGGATGGAGAGATGGAGAACTGGAGAAATGGTGAAAAGGAGGCAACAACTCAGGGACTGACCGCATTTTAATGCCTTTTTCATTGTCCCTACACATTGTAAGCCCTGTCGGGGACCACGCCCCTTTAGGGGGCCATTTGGGGTGGATTCACATGCACAATTTCGCTTTGCATACTTTGCGACGCAGCTCAAGCAAATTGACGCCATGTCATCAATCAAACTGAATGTATAGCTCGCTTTCCCATCATTTTTTACGCATTCACATTTTTTTCTCTCATTCTCCTTCTGACAAGCTGTGAAATTTCTTTAGTGCCATTTATCCAGCTTTTCTTCTTGATTCTTTTTTTTTTTTTTATTAATTTTTACAGAATTCTCATTATGCAGAATGCAGCTTGATTTATGATATTTTAATGAGACGCTGTTGTGGTTGTCTCGCTGAATTGTCAATGGAAGCATTCAAATTATGTTACACAAACATTTGCCAATTTTTATATATATTTTTTGGTTATTTTCTATCCCATAAAGAGGGAGCAAAGTTCAAGGCTAATGCTGCGACCTATAAGGGGAGAAATTCTATAGCTGGGGAAAAGAGAGAGAGAGAGAAAGGTGTGTGCCAACTGTTGTGCTGTAAAATTTTAATTGCTTTGCCCTTTGACCAAATGCTATTAACAGGAACATTGCTGCTAGCCTCTATTGCACACGCGGCGTATACGTGATATGTTTGCCTCATAAGCAGCATAGTAATCATTGCTAATTTCTTTAGTCCCCCTTTGGTGATTATATTTGCAGCATTTTTGTTGCGCTTGTTTTATTGCTCGGTTATTTTAATTAAAAACTTTGTGTAGCCTGACAATGCCAAGTGCTCCGCTGACTCTTCCCCTCTCAAACAGCTGCTGCCTCTGGTTGTATAGAGAGAAGTAAAAGTAAACAAGCAGAAAAAAATAGGTTATTTTCCACACAGCGAAGATCTGTTGCCCTTACAGAGAGCTGTATGCAGCCCGATTTAAAGTAAATTTTGTCAGCAACTTTTTGACAATACTAAATAGATAATTTGTGAGTTCTTTGCACTTATCTGAAAAATATAAAAGTTTTTTATTCGAAATCATTGCAGACTTCCTTTAAATTTAGTGACTAGTTTAATTTATGCGCTCATCGAATCGTTGAAGATTTCTTAAAATTAATTTTTCTGCTGATTATATAATAATTATATTTTGTGAAAGTTTCCACGGGCTATTTAATCCACCACAATTTATGACATTATTAAAATATCCTCTGCAAGAGTATCTATAAAAAGAAGTGAAGAAATGTAGCGCGTATTGTTGGCCGCCGGCTGTGTGTGCCACATGCCACAACAGAATGTGCGAAAACAAAGCTGTCAAGACGAGAGCTACTTGTATCTACTTACTACATGCTTATAAGCAGACTGTCTGCCACACACCCCGCCTCCACCTCCCCTCCTCCCCTCCAAGACCTCCATTGAGGTGCCTTTTTTGTCTTAGCCTTCGACATTTGCAATTTTTATGCGCTTAAGATGATATTAAAGCCATATGCAAAACATGTATAAGACTAAGCTGGAGTTGTTGTTGTTGTTGTTGACACTCATGTAATTGTTGTTGTTGTCGCTATATTTTAAACAAAAGCGCAATTCGCCGCGATTTTTAATCCCGCTTAACGTTTTGTTGACAATGCGGTCGCCTTCTCTTTTATCAATGCTCTTTTATATATGCTTATCAAATACATAAAATATATATACTGATATATGTACATCATCTCATATATTATTATGCATATACATACTTCAAAAAATGTCTGGCGCGCCATTGCGTGGATTATTTATTAAGAGCTGTAAGTCCCCCATTGTTTTTATTTTTACGCAAGACTTTTACCTGGTTATTTTATTTTTATTTTGCTGCTTAACATAAATTTTGATCTTCTTTTCGAGTTATTTTGCAGTAAAAACCCGTGGCTAATTTCCGTTTTATAATTATAAACTTGTTTTAAAATGTTTGCGCAAATCAGCTTGAAATTGAAGTGATTTGTTGAAGAGTTTTTGAGTTGCGAAAGAATTTTAAAGCAAGCATTCACATGCAAAATTTAAGTACTTTTCAAGGATTTTACTTATTAAACACTTTTCAACCTGATTTTTCGGTCAATTTAGAAGACAAAACTGTTTTTAAAATAAATAGAAGTGCACAGAAAGGTGGAGTTTTCTTATAGACATTGATGCTAATTGAGAGTCGAGGAAATTAAGACATTTAGAAAGAAAAGCAAAATTTAGAAAAGGCAAAAATTCGTCTTTGAAATAAAATAATAATTCATACGCACTGCCAATGTCATAATAATTATGCTTTTAGTTTCATAAAAATTTAATGATTTAAATAATCAAAAATTCTCTGCCAATTTTCTACTTGTATTAACTTATATTTAGGGCTGAGAAAAGTTTTAGTTTCAAATAAAAAAACATTAATTAAACATAACTCAATATTATATTTACGTTAAGCTTAATTCACCATATTAAATGTACAATAAAATAATATAGAAATAAATTGATATATATAAATATTAAAATGGCAAAAGGTCAACTAAGATTCGTTTATAAAAAGCATAGCATATTTTTGAGGGCTGAGCATTATTTTTGACCATAACGCATATTTTAATTAACACACATTTAAGCAAGCGTGGAGTAAGAAGTCAACATACATTTTAAATGGAAGCAGCATTGCATGCATGAAGAGAGCGGCACTCTCTCTATCTCTCTCTCACTCTTTCTGTCTCATTCTCCCGCATCCGCACAGTGTATTCGTTGTGGCTGTAAATAAGATGTACGCACATTTAATTGCCAACTGAATGTGAATGCTTTACAAAGCGCAATTAACTTGGCCATCAGCTGAAAGGCCAATGCCAAAACGACGCGAGCAGCCAGCAGTTGACACAACAACAACGACAACGACAACAACCAAATGAAATGAACAACAAAGAATGGAAATTTGTGGAAAAAAGCTCGACAAAATGAAAAATGAATTTTTATTATGGCCTTTTGTTGTGCCCGTAAAATGAACTTTAAGCGAGGCAGCCACTTGGAAACTTTGAACGTCTGGCTTAACCCTCTCCATTAAACACACGCACACACACACACACGGATATACACACACACTCCCGTGTTGTGCATTCAGCTGTTGGGATTTTCTTGTAATTTGCAACAATGTTCAGTTCAGCCAGAGTGCAAGTTGTCAGCGACAGCAACAGTGACAAGCAGAGCAACATCTCTTGGCATCTTTGTTGTTTGACATGACAAAGACAAGTAACCCCTCAGCATCCCCTCCTACTCACACCCTAGACACACCTTGTCACACCATTTGGTCAAAGCAATCTGGGCAAAGTTAAAATCCATTCTGGGCGTCCCGTCGCTTGATTGGCGTCAAGAAACGCATCAAAACGCAAGGTGACTTTCAAGTTCAAAGCTGAAAATTATGTGGTAAGGCAGGGGAGGCTTAAAGGAGGGGATGGTAGCGTCGTTAGGTGGTAGCCACATATTTCTGGGGTAGCTACATATTTTATTTCTGGGGCTACTTTAACATATATTTAACAATACTTTTTTACCTAAAAAAATTTGAGTGAAACTTTCATACCTTTGTATTTTCACCGATACCTTTTTATCAACACTTTTTCAGTTAATTTATTAGACTTACCCTTTTAGACATTTTCCAAAACATCAAATTGCCATAACATCGATAAAATTGTACCGATTATCATGCTTAACATCAATTTCATAATTTTTTTGCTCCAAATTGATTCTGCAACAAAATCCGTTTAAAAATAAAATTTATTCTGCCCGCCACTTTTCCATTTTTTCATACCTTACAACTTGACACTTTTTAAAGCAATGAAAAGTTTTTTAAGAAAGTTCGATATTTGTATGAAATGGCGATTGATCGTAAAATTTATGACACAAGCAAAACTCATGCTTAGCATTTGCAATTAATGTCAATTGGTCAGCAAGAAACAGCAACAACAAAACTAATGTTGAAGTCATTTCCAATTGTTGCAATGTGAAAGAGGCAACTAATTAATGCGACTACTCTTCGAATTTCTATTTCTTTGCTGTTTCTGCCAATTTCAGTTTCTAGTTTTACTTGGTTGCCTCGGGGGAGTCGAGTATCTGCGGTTTCGCATACTTGACAATTAGTTGGCACTGTACATTAATTATGCATGCGTATGTGTGTGTGTGTCTGTGTGTGTGAATGTGTGTGTGTTTGTCTGCATTTGGTTTGACGCCCAGCAAAATTCTCCAATTTCCTGTGACACACGCTCCACTCAATGTCAAAGCGTTTTTTGGGTAACCGCAAACACACACGCACACACATAATCATACACGTATTTAAGTGACACTCACACACACACACACACTAACACACACAGTTTAGGCCTGGTTATTTGAGCAATATGCCTTCAAGGACTGCACGTAATTAGACTCCCCCAAAAGCGTTTCGTAATTTGATAGTTTTAATTGGTATTTGCTTGTGCCACAGAAATTTGATTAGAGTATTCAGAATATTTAATTAAACTACGCTATATAATTGGCACAGATAGAATGCGACACAAAGGAGAGAAAAACTAAATGGAAAATATTTATTATTCAAAATAAACATATGGCGAATAGGAAATATGATATATTAGTCATCCTATAAGAGATCGAATTTAAAACTGTTATTTAGACAGCAATTTAAATATATTTAGACAGAAACAAATTTAGTATTTCAATGGTTATTCTAAGTGTATGCTATAAGACAAAATATAAAAGGATTTAATAATGTAATTAATTAACGTATTTGTTTGTTTGCTTATTTATTAATCAATCTATCTTTCTATTTATTTATTTATTTATTTATTCATTTATTTACTTATTTCAATATTTCTTTATTTATTTATTGCTTTATTCCTTTCTTTCTTTTTGTCTATATAGTTTTCTTTATGTACTTATTTACCTATTTATATATTTAATTAAAGGCTGTCAACAAAATTTAAATTAAACGACACATTAAGTTGAAAATTCGAGTTCTTAAGTTTAAAGTTTTCATAAATATAAAATATCACTAAATGTTTCCTAGCATACACAAACTCACACAAACACACTACATTCCACACCTATACCTGTCTCTGTGTGTGTCATAATATTTTATACTCTCATAATAATCTATGCAAAATTTGTTTTTGATTTAAAACTCGTACGTTGCAAGGAAAGCACAAAAGTTATGGGGGAAAACTACGACTTTGAAATTTGTGAATGCACAAGATTTTCTCACAATTTTCTTGAGTGCAATTCACGTGGCTTTTGTTTGCTTTCCAACTGCTAATTAGAAGCATTTTCTTTCCAAAAGATAAAAAATAGAGAGAGAGAGAAAGACAAGTTGAAGCAAAGTTCTTTTGTATTTGAGTCTGAGAGAAGTATAAGAGAATTTTCAAGTTTTCCGTTTTCGCTGCTTTGGCAATTTATCAAAACGGATTTTCTTCACACACACACACACACACACAGATAAATGCACATCAAGTGCAGAAGTTTTGACATTTTCTTTTGTAATTAATAGAAGCAGCAGCAACAGTCGAGTTAGCTGTCGAGTCAAGTTAATTGAATTTGTGTTGCATTTGCGCAAATTGCTCATACGCCATGTGTGCCCAATGTTTGTGTATGTGTTTGGTCTCAACAAATGAAGCAATTTGCTGGCCAACTGCTGTTGCTGCTGCTGCAGTCAGGTGACTCTTGAGCGCATTTATCAAAGAGGACTTCGGCTTGCCAGTTTGCATGGTCAAGCAACATTATCCTTGGCTCTACACTCGGAAAATTAATCCAAGTTTTCATACTTTAAATTGGGAAAGCATTCAGCATTAAACTAAATCTGTTGTTTCTAGAGACAACTGAGCAAAAATTACTGTTTTCTATTTTTTATATTATATTTTCTGACTCACTTTGGTAATTTCATAAAAATAATAATATTTCTTAATAATTCAGAATAATTTAACTATAATAACATACGGAAAAAGTGAGTGCATAACTAAATTAGGGCCAACTTATTTTTCTGAGTGCTGCTGCATTGTTATTGCTGTTGTTGTTATTTATCTGACATCTTTCATTGCCAGACAAAAGGATCTGCTTGTGGCTTCTCCTTCTACTTCTACTACTTGTGCGAAAAGAGTGCAGAAAGTGTGTGGAAAGTGATGCATCTGCTGCACTTTGTGATTTATGATGATGATGATAATGGCTTGAAATTGCAGCTGCCAACAGTGGACTGTTTATTGTATAGACTGTAGACTGTGGAGCCTTGTTATGACGCAGTTGCCTCAACGCCTCTGTAGAGTACTTCTGGCTACTTGAATGTTCAATTAACATGTTTGTCAACACTGATATCAAAAAGTTGTTACCAACTGTAATTATGGAGTGTGTTTATTTAGCTCAGTGTATTCCATAGTAGCTGGAACTTTTATTTTTAACACAGCTGTTAATTAAAATGCAGTAACTATAGCTGTTATTTGTATTGAGTTAACATCTGTTATTGCAACATAAATTTACAGCTACTGTAAATGTTAGTTTTACAGTGTTGCTATTTCTATAAAAGCTAGAGGCTTCAAAAAACTGTCTGTTCACTTGAAAATACATCAAATTTAAAATTTTAGTTTCTCTTATCTATACTGCATTTTATGCTGTGCAAAAACACAAAAGTGTCTGTGCAATGACTACATAAAAAACATTTTTGTACAAGCTTCCAAAAATAACATTGAGTTTATTTAGGGAGGAAAAAATTGCTGTGCACATATTGTCAGTGGTTCACTTCAAATTTTAAATTTCCAGGCAACATATTTATTTTTTTTTATTATAAGGTTAAATCTATTATCAGAAAGGAGGCCAACAAGTTTATTAGTTGTATAAAATAAACATAATATTTATTATTTATAACCTTCTGTTTATTTTTTATTAAGAATAAGCGTAGCAACTAAAGAATTGTCAATATTTTTTGTACCGTAAAATAAAGTGCTTAGAAATCTATTTTTTCTAAAATATTTAAACAAAAAAAGTCTGCATTTTCGAATGTGTTTAAAAAAAAGTAGAAAAATTATTGAATGAGCAATGACAGCAGTTAAAATAACAGATAAAAAAAAGAGATAACAGGCTTCAACGTTTTTATTGTTAATGTTAAAATAGTTACAGAATCCGCACTGTTAATATTATTGGTACTGTAACTGTTATTGATTTAGCTGCTACTGTTACTGTTTTACCTGTTAAGTGTTACGACTGTATTTCGTCTCAACTAAATCATATTAGCCACAATTGCCGACTGTTATCGCGACTCGTTTGTCTTTCAGTCTGCTCGTGCGTGGGATAATTTATATATAGAGTGCCACGCCCACCTGAACTGCCTCCCACCTGAGACGTTAGCTTAATAAGACATTTGAATGCCGCACATTTGTTAAACTCACTTGCGACCTGTTTGTTTGTCTGTTTCAGCTCAATTCTATTTATTTTTTGGGTATTTCTTTTATTTTGTTGTGTTGTGCTGAGAATTGTCGAATCTGCCAGAATGTGGCTCATTTCATTTTAAAGCCACATATCACGCTGGGGCCAGAAGTGAAAATAAATTTTATGCGGCAGCTGCTTTGTCATTTGCACATATAGAACACCGCCTCCAAATACGGCGGAGACACGCCCACAAACCGCTACAAAACTCCACATTCATCTCCAAGTTGCCTTCGCACACACACAAACCCACGCAAACAAACACACACACAATAACAACACCACAAAAAATGACATAAAGCGACATAATAATTTCGCCTTTGAAATTGCCTTACAATTGCTTTTTTTCATCAAGTGTGTGTGCATGGGTGTGTGTAAACGTGTGTGAGTGTGTGTATAGAAGAGTAAGAGCAACACTGGGATTCGATTCCTTCCACGCAGACCGAGCTTTTTTTAGCTTTGCCGCATCGCGCATATTCCTTTTTACGCGCTGCGGCTTTTTGATACTCTTCCCCGAAGGGTAATTATATTTTTAATCAGCTTACAGTCAAAGTGAGGAACACTCGAAGCCAAAAGATAATTCGTAAATGTTGTGAAATTAATGCGCAATGTTAAATGGAGTTAAAATTAAATTTTGTTATGGAAATTAAAGACAAACATTCTTATGCTTGATTTTCTTACAATCAAAATTTTACATTTGAATGGATTATAAATGGAAAAACATAAACAGCACAATGCTATTATCTCTCAATTATTCTTCGATGTATACCTGGTGAAGGTAAAACTAAGCGAAAATGTTAATCGCAAATTATTCAAATAAATCCTACAATTGGTAAGCGTATAAAGAATTCGTCTTGCTGAAAATACGACTTGATTTTCTTTTATGATTGTCATTCGCTTTTATCAACAGGCATATTTGAGACAACCCCTCACCTCACATGTTTGTTAGTAAAGATATGCATACAAAATGCTGTCCGGAAAATGTGTGAAAATTGGGCCACCAAAAAATAAAAACCAAATGAAAAGGAAAAATGAAAGTGAAGTTGTTGGTAACTCGGAACTCAGCTGTCCGCTGATTTCATTTAGTATAGAAGTAAAGTTAGTCTGTTGTCTGAAAAGGGGGAAGGATGGAAATTTTATTCAGTTGACTTTCTTGGAGCGAGAAAAAGGAGTTGCCACATGTCGCCCTCTATGGTCATTAATAAAATAGCGAAATGGATTGAAGCGGGTTTCGGTTGTCACTCGTTGGTTGTTATTGCTGGTTAATGGCATTCATTAGCACTCGCTAGCCTCAATCCATACTTACACATACACACACACTAATACACTCAAAGACACACACTTACTAACTTAAAGTTTCCCTTTCCTGTTTGCGTTTTTGGCTCGTTGTCTCCGCCTTCTTTTTTGTCTTGGCCAGCGTTCAATTAATCTTAATTAAAGTCCAGCTCAAGTGAAGTCACACACACACACACGCACACACACATGTGTGTGGGCGTGTCAGCAGCTGTTGCTATTGTCCTGCTTCCGTTTCCGCTTCCGTTTCCATTTCACTTAATTGTAATACATTTGTCTGCCTCTTAATGGCAAATTTACGTGCCGCGTATAAATCAACTTTTTCCCGCTGTCTGATTTATTTTTAGCATTTTCCATAAACAACAACAATGACAACCATATGTATAGTTAAGCCAAATGTGTTGGAAATTGGTTTCCTTATTATTCTTATTTTTGTTCGGTTTATTTATTTATTTTTTTTGGCTACCGTTAATTATGCAACAATCAGCTGCAAAATGAGCTCAATACGTGCAGTTGCTGACCGTGCACGAGTATACATACACACATACATATGTGTAAATATAATACACTGATTACACTCTTAAAAACACATCATTGACGTACACAATACGTACAAAATACGTTAATGAATTTATAATAAATAATTATTTATGCCTTTTGCCATCAGTTAAAATTATCAGCTGAATTATCATGTTAATATTGTTACAACAATCACAAAGCTTTTATAAATTGTTAAGTAGGAATAAAGGATTTTATACAAAAAATTTATGGATTTGAACAATTTTAAAATCAGTTTCTATTGTTCGTTTTTTTTGTATTGAGGGAATTAAATATTATATTGTTACCCAAAACTTGAGAAAAATTAATTTTGGCAAGTTAAATTTTATTTATTTTATGGAGATGTATATAAAATATTTCGATCCCCTCTGATACACACTGACTATGTCCTTACACATACATACCCACACACCCACACACACACACACACACACACATTCATTCGCATACAAAACAACTTGCAATTGGCTGCCATTGTTTCTACCGAATTGTTTTGCAGCCATCATTACAATACTGCAACAATATTTGCACCATTTGTTGTTGTTGCTACTACTTGCAACTGCCCCTGCAATATGAAACTGTCCTTGTTATTCAAATTGTGACTGCTTTTCTGACATTTAAAGCCAATAAACAGGGTATTAATGCTGACTATTGTCAACGTTTCGCAAGGCAACAAATTTCCGTATTTTATGCACACACAACTAAACGCACGACATATAAATTATACACCAATAAACAAAGTTTTAATGAATGAATAATAATAGTTGTCTAATATATCATATATATTTCCAAGTTAATAATATGCAAATTTCAATCAAGGCTAAATATTGATAAAAAAAATACCTTTTGACATAATGTTATGCCATAATTGGTTTGGTTCCAAGAACTTGTTGCTCATTGTTTGTGAGTAAAAAACAGAATTTTCTGTGACGACCCTTTATTTCTATAGAAAGCAGAATAAACTTGAGGTTTAAATTTCCCGATTCAAGAAAAGTGGTTGTTTGTTTACTACTATTTTCTCTTGAAATTCGCTTAAATTTTTCGAGAATTTATGCATAATAATCCTGCTTGATTCACAGAACTTGTTGCACAGTGTTTGCTTTGACAATAAATGCTATTGGCAATGTTAATCCAGTCACGTTTCGATTTATCTGAAATAAATAGGGGAAACTGCGTTCTGTTTGTCTGTTTAGTATATTGTATTTGGTATATTAATACGCGGTTTGTTGCTGGCAATTAATTAACCAGATATTCAGCTGGCTGCTGTATTGATTATGGCCATCTAATAATGGCGATTATTAAGCTTTGGTCACAGATGTCGGTTGTGAATTTATGGACAAGTTTTGTGGTCAAAATCGCATCAAGGTGTTCGCAATTTCGGGTCAATTATTCATGCAGATCGATTAGGCGCATTAGCTGAGAACCATTGTGAACGGTTCACTGAATCCGTAGTTGATGAAACATTAATTAAGTGCGACTGAGATAGATATATGTAGATACAAGTGGCCTTCGCGGGGAAGGGCGTAAAGTGGCAAATCTACTTTTCCCAGTTCCGCGCGGGTGTCACTCAAAACGAAATTAATTAAGAGCCGTGTCAAATCAAAAAAATGAGGAGAATGGGAAAACAAAATCAATCGATAAATGGGAAAAAATGCAATCATATTTTTTTCCAACCTGTTATTTGCGCAAAATTGCTTGCACAAACAGCAGGCGTTAAATCAATATAAACAGAGCGACGACAACTCAATCAAAGACAAATAAACTCGGTGTACAACATTCTTGAAGTTTCCCCAATTTGAGCGCTGGAAAGTATGCTACAAAAATAGCTTAAAAGGGAGCTTAGCATTCCTTTGTGTGTGTGTGTGTGTGTTTGTGTGTGTTTGTCTGTGTCTGCGTTCCCTAATTGCCCCAAAGCCGTTGCTCAGGTGCAGCATATTTTAAATTTCTATACATACACAGTTAGTCTAGTAATTTCTGTGCCAACGTAAAAATATAACATAATTTAGTTTGCATTACAAAAAACGTTTCTTTGTTTTAAAATAATTTAAGTAAGTTTAACAAATAAATAATATAATTTTAATTAAAAAACTCATTATTTATTGGGCATAGAAAAATAACTTCCGTGGTGTTTTTATCCAAAGTTAAAATAATATATTCTGACATTAAAAATAGTTTACTTCCGCTGTTAAAGAAAAATATATAAAATATTTAAATGTTGTTTCATCATTGTCATTCCGATATTATTAGTTAATAAATAAAAATAAAGATAAAAGAATTAATAACGAGATTCAAATAATAATTTATTGCCATTAGTAAAATTCTATTATAAAATAAATAATAAATTATTCCCATATTAAAAAGTTAATTTGTAGGAATTACAATTTAAGGGCACAATTACTTGACTCACTGTATACAATTTGTACACATATTTATATCTGCTTGGCATCGATTTAAGCCTGGCCAAAATTTCAATTAAGTTTAAAAATAACAACAAGATTTCAAATATCTCAAGCCCCAGCCTTAAAATTGTTATTCATCTTATTATTCTGCTTACAGAGCTCTAAACCTTCAACATTGGGGTAATTAAAACGGTAAACAGCAACAAAAGGAACAACAACAACAAGAACAACAACAAGGCCATTTTATAATTACAAAACATAACGAATTTGTGAGCAAATCCGAAGCTTTACAATCGCCAATTCCAGTTTCCAAGTGATTAATTTCACAACACCAACAAGAAGGACAAGGAGCAACAATTTAAGCCAATTAAGCGAGCAAACGTTAAGAGCCAAGAAGAAGAGTTAAGAACAAATGCCGCCATGAGTTTCCTCAGCTCCATGCAACAATATGTAACAAGTGGCATCTCCAGTTTGGGACTCGGCAATCGTCGCTTCTCACTGTCGCGTCAGGAGTCGAGTGAACAGCAGGCAAATGTTGCAGGCGTGTCGTCGGCCCAACAGTTGCTGCCACAGCAGCAGCAGCAGCAACTATTGCAGCAGCCGCTGCAACAACAGCTGCAACCACAGCAGCAGCAACAGCAGCAGCAACTGCAACAACATCCACATCCACATCCGCCGTTGCAACAACAGACGAGCATTGGCAGCGGCTTGGGGCTAAGTGGAGTTGGTGGTGGGGGCAACGTTTACGGCCCGCCCACTCAGCCCACCGCGGGCGTTGCAGCAACAACTGGCGGCAGTAATTATCCCGCCGGCGGCGTCGTCATTGGCAATCCGAATGCCACTAATCCATTACTAGGTAAGTTTCTACTTTTGTCTCTTCATCATTAAATACACAAAAAGAACAAAGGGAAAATACTATATACAACACTCACCGCATTCGTGAGGTGATAAATGGTCTTGGGGCATGTGTGGCAGCCATCAAACTGTGTCAGAATTAATGAAACTCCGAATCCAACTAAGTACACTTATTATATTTGACGAATGTCGAGGCAAAAGCAATTTTAACACGCTGCCAAAACCTAATTAAATATAATATTATCAACAATAACAAGTTCTTATGAGGTATATGCTTATATCAGTTAGATATCATAGGTTTATCATGTGCTACAGACCAATACCGAGTTGTCTAGAATGCATACTTTATAAAATATTTTATCTTACTCCTTGTTAACTTTTGTGGAACTTCGTACTCAATTCGTAGTTCAATTTATTTCCATGCGAAATGTCCTTTAATCATATATATTATAAATAGAATATTCAACAAATTTATGTTATTTTTCACTATTTAAATTGTTTCTTATATTTCCCAATTTTCAAACAGCTTTTCAAAAATCTCAATCCGGCTAAATTTTGTCTAAACTGAGTCGATTTTCAAGCTGATTATCTTTTAATTTCACTTCAAAATTCGAATTCAATTTTTTAAATACTTTTCCGTTGATTCTATTTCCAATACTTTCGAACTATCATAACTTTTTAAAAATATAATCGATTCCTATGCCGAATATCATTATCATTATTTTTCCTCTATTTTGACTCTGCATCAAAACAATAAAACTAAATTTTTCATACTTTACTGTCAATTTTTTGTTTTAATTTTGACGTATTAACTTATTTTGCATTTCATTAAGCATTTCAAGTTTAAATATATTAAAAAACTTACAAGATACTAACCTGAATAAAATATACGCTTAAATATTAATATATCTTTATAATAAATCAGTTCAAGCCACAGACAATAAAACTATTATTTTTGGTCGAATAAATATGATGGTAATTTAAAGCAAATAAAAATGATAATTGAGTTTCCAGTTCGCAGGCAGTTAACTATGATTGAAAACATATGTACACGCTGCAAATGAATTTGCATTTAACTTTGCTATTATTAAGTGAAGCGTTATGTTGTGTGTGTGTCGATGTTGCAGATGTTTATCATATTGCGTATACGCCATGTTGTGTAGATTTTAAAATGAAATCGAATCGCAACAGCTGCACACAAAAGTCATAAATAAACAAAAACGAAAGCAATGCAAAACTACAACGCAGTACATCGAATCCATGTGGGGAAGTAAAAAGTAATGTGTAATCGATAACTTTGCCGTTGGCAAGCCGCAAAAATGCAAACGGCAAACAAGCAAACAGGAAAACTTATTGAATTTCATATATCGAGATGTACAAACAAATTTTACAAGCATTTGTGGCAGCACCAGCAAATGTGACCAAGAAGTTTTCGCATTTACTGCAAATTGGCAAGAGTCTCATCTTGTCGCGTCGACTTTGGGATATGTTTAAACAAATATCCAAAGCAGAATGCAAGAGACAACAAAAACTACGAGCATGCGACGCGCATAGCAATCAGCATGCATATGAGATCGTTCTGGGCTTCTCCTCCCACTCAGTACAGTGGGGCAAACCGTTGGAGCTACTGTTAATAATATATATACATATATATAAAATGCATTGATCTCCCTGACTGACTGACTGATTGATATATCACAGCTATGGCTAAACCACATGTCCAGACCTATATAAAATATATAAATATTTCTAAATCTTTAAGTGTGAGTCTGCGTCCGAGCAAAGCGAGTAATAATATAATATTTAGCAAATTATTACTGTTTGTCCTGTCTGACTGACTCACTCATATTTGTGCAGCACAAACCATAAGACCTTAAAGGCTGATATTTTGACACAACCTACTCAATGTTAGGAAAAGTAATGAGGAAATGCAATCAAATTTAAATATCAAATATATTAAATAAATAAACAATACTCCATCTGGAAAATTAAGTATTAAATTATATAAAGAAATTAATATCAGCTACTTTTCCCACTGTAATCTGATTGCACTAGTAGTTGTAGTTGCAGTTGTAGTTGTTGTGCAAACACATTTCTAAGTCAAGACACAGAGCTGTTGTTGCCGCTTACGTTGCCGTTGTCGTTGACGTTGCCGTTGCATGCCACAAAAACCGCTGACTCCTGGTGTCCATGATGCTGTCTCAGCTGCAACAACAACAATGACAACAACAACAGCAATAGCAACGGAAACGGCAACGGCAACGGCAACTCAAATTCCGAGCTGTTGTGGATCGAGGCATTTGCTTGGCTTTTGATTTACAAACGTCTGCAGCATTTGAATCAAATTGAAATTGGCTTATCTTGTTGTAGGAGCCACGAACGAGCGGTTTTGGCCACATCAGCAACGAGCAGATGCGAATTTGTGTGTGTGGCAAGTACGAGCATCTTCCTATCTTCCTCCCCCTCTCTCTCTCTTTATGTGTGTTAGAAAGTGTATTTGAGCCAACTTTGACTTTACGCAACTGAAAAATTGTCCAATTTTTTTAGCTATTCTAATTTTTTCTTCATTTACCCTTTGTCGAGAGTTTAATAAGTTTGTGCAAGGAAAAAACATTTCGGATATTGGAATAAATTTGCAGGAAAGCGATGTCTAAATATTTTATGACACTTTTTGAAGTACGATTCTATTTAGTTCTAAGTGAAATATTTGAACACTGATACTTTATTTCATTTAAATCCGAAAGCACAGTCTTTATTTATTTTTAACTGCCGCCTTATTTTGTTTTTTAGTTTAACAATTGTATCACGTTCAAAATCAATATAAATGTTTTTTACAAAATTACTGTCAAATTAGAAAAATAGACGCAAAAAAACTGGTTCTAAAATTTAAATCTTAAAACAGTTGATTGCGATTTTGAGCCATCACTTTTTATATCCTAATTGCTCAACTTTATTAGACAACTGGTTCTAAAAGCTAGATTACTATGTTAAAACTGAGAGATTTCATTCAACGAATACTTTTCCACAATATTAATATGTTTATTAGACAAGAGTTCCTAAAATATAGATTAAGTGTCAAAAATAAGAGTTTGTATCCAAAAAGTATATGGACTAATAAAATTAAAATTTTTATTCCATGAAGAGGAAGAAAACAACAGAATGTCACAGCAGATAAATTTTAAAAGGATTAATTGCAGTTCTGTACACAAAAGAATGATAGACCTGTAAACCTATGGTAATTGTTGTAATTTAATAAATATAAGTATTTTTGGTAGAATAGTATATTGATAAATACAATTTTAAATATTAAAAATTTAAGTTTTTTTTTTACTTTTAAATACAGAGTCTCCCGCAGTCGTGTGCACTCGACTCCTACCACATTTCTGCTAGTTTTTGGCATTTGCATAAGCAGCTGGGCTGACAGTCTTAAAGGCCATAAAGCTTTCGTGACGAAGCCGCAGCAACGGTTAGACAAATGGAGTGGCAGCAATGTCCTTAGCCAGGCCAACATTGTGTCCTTGTCGCTGGCAGCAATAACTGAAACTGGGAAACGAGTAGCAGCAACAGCAGCCACACAAATGCATGTCAAGGTTGCGGTTGTGTTGCCCAGAGCATCGCATCTCTATACAACTTACCCCACCTACCTTCCTGACTACTGCCCTGACTAACTCCTGACCACCTCCTGACTTTCTTGCTTACTCCCTCCGTCTGTGGGGGAACGTTTTTAACTTACGCCACATTGACCGCATCCCATTGACTTTACTCGGCTTGCTGGCTGCCTGGCTGCCTGGCTGCCTGGCTAGCTTGTTTCCTTCCTACTTCCTTCCTGCCTGCCTCCTCTACTCCCCCTCCTCTGCCCCATCACCATCTTTCCTGCCCCCGGCTGCCTGTTGCCGCTAAATTGCAGTTGCCCCTAATCCATTAACATTCGCTTCATTGCTAAGTAGTTGCCATTGTATCAGAAGTTACGACCGTCGACGTCTAGTTGTTTATCACAATTGCATGACTTTCTATAAAAAACGGAGAGCATAAAAAATGGAATAAAATGAGAGCGAGCGTAAATGATACAGCAAACAACATGAAAACGTAATTTGACTTATGCGCAACTTCTTGACTTTACTTTTCTTAAGCTTCTCAATGTTTTTTTAAAACTGTTTCTCAAATACAATTCAAAAGTCATTTTCAGTGTTCTGCTGCTTTTCAGTTTATAACTTTGAACTTATTATCTTGCTCCGTTTTCTATGAACCGTTAATGTTCAATAAGTAACTGCAATTTATAAAAGAAATATTTGACCTTTGACTTGGCTACCTTTCTCTACAAATTGGTCGCATTTTTTGATATACATAAATAAACATTTCGAGGAAATCTTTCAAAGACATGATCTGATTTTTGTTATTTTATTTGTATTAACATATTTGCGTTTCTAAGAAATATCCCTGACTTTTTAGGTAAAAAAATATATTGTAAAAATATTAAAAACATTAATTAAATATGGATGTGAGGCGAGTATTTTTAAATGATTTGTAAGAACATATAGCATTTGATATTTACTTAAAAATAAAACAAATGAAAGGATTTTAAAAATCGCACTTTAAATTTTTGACCAAGCGAACAACAATAAAGGAAGTTTTCTATTGCTGAGGACAACATAAAACTGGCTATAAATTATTGTAAAACTTATATAAATTAAAGATAAAATTGGTTTCATTTTGTTAACATTTCTTGACATGTTCATATATATTTTCAACCATATAAATTTATTGTAACAAGTCTACTGACTTGCAGTCAAGTGTTAACGAGAATCACACTATGGAACACATACGACCTAATTGCTAGCCATTTATTTAAGCGATTGTAAATAGCTGCGTCATTGAGAGTGCACTCAATAATGTGTTGTATTCGATAGGCATTACTCCAATTCCAATTACTGCAATTCCAATTCTCCACAGGGTATCCCAAAGGAAGCGGCGCGGCAACAGCAGGCAACCCATCATCCGCTGGGAGCACACCCATTAATTCCCGTCGCCAATCACGTGCCCTCGAGTGTTTGGCGCCGCCTCGCACGGGCTCATTTCGTAGCCGGAATTCGCCACTGCATCAACCGGATCCGCCGCCACGGCCACCGCTGGCATTTTGCAAGCGTCGTCTCAGTTGGCCCGAGGTCGATCCACGTTCCAACTCTGGGTAAGTGCCAAGTTCATAATAGCTAACATTACTGATGATGATAATAAATATAATGATGATGATGAGTTTCGATATTAACTAACTGACGAGCTGGCAACATGTTTGTTCCTTATAATTAACGACACAGCGGAAAACGAAGCTTTGAATATTCTAAATAAAATATGATAAATGTTTTGCTTGAATATTTTTAGCAAAACATTAAGTTTATCATAATAATCAGAGATATTTTAGCTGTTTTACCATTTGTACTATAACTATAACTATGTCTAATTTATACATTTTCTTACAAATAAAACGATATTATAAAAAATCTGTAGTGATTACAAAAAGATATAAACAATATAGGATAGCGACTAAAAATTAAAAAATTTTAAATTAACTTGAGTTTAATAATAGGAATAAGATTTTTAAAGTCCACAATAGTTTATCAGTGACAATAATTTCAAAATAGACTTTAATTTCTTAAAAACTTTCAACCCATTGAAAAGTATTCTGATATATCATGAAATTTTGGTATATTCTATATCTAAGATAGATTTAAGATTTAAGTAGTTGGGTTTTTGCCTGAGTTAATAAACAAGAAACAAATTGCATTTTAATTTGAATTATGTACTTTAAATTTATATCTAAGAAGATTTAATTTTGGCAAGCATCTTCCATCAGTGAAAATCCAATTCACCTTTGGAAATGTTTCTGGCTCACATGTATGTGTGTGTGCGTGTGTGTGTGTGTTTTGCATAAATTAATAAAGTCTAATCCTAATGAGCGTCTTTTGGGGATGCTGGCCGTAAATAATCAGGACTCTTTGCAGTTGGAGTTTGAGACTAGAAATAAAATGAATTATTTACCAATTAATTAATGTACTTCAATTGCTGTTGTCGAACATTTATTTTCAATGCCCTCCACTTTTAAGGTGACCTTCATAATTATGTAATTAGAAAAGTTTTTCACGTACTTGTTTTTGTATTCTATTTATTTTTTTATTTTGCCACCCGCCGTAAATTTTCAAAAGAAACTTTGGGCACTGGCGCCTAAGTCTATGCAACATTGGCAGTTTCAGATGCGGGCTGATGAAACTTTTTGGGCCAAGTTGCCACACAGATAAACAGAGTGAGGATGAATAAAAGGGGAGGAAGATAGCTTACTTTAAGCAAGTTTGCAACATGGGGCAAGCAACGTCTTCGTCGTCGTCTTCGTCGTCATGTTGCTGCATCTGCCTCCTTTGCATAATGCGGCTTCAGTTTAACCTGAAAATGTGCGCATAATGAGCGTTTGGTCTTGAGGTTGCATTTAATTAAGCATGAAATGAGATTTCATAAGGTGTTGCTTTAAGAAATATGCATTTACTAAGAAAACCTGATACACTTCTTCAGCGTTACCTTGAGTCTACCGTCTTGAGTCTTCAGTTTCAGGTGTCAGACTTTTAATTGCGCTTTTTGATGAGCGCCAAAAAAAAATCGAGCAACTTTAACCAAATACCATTTAATTAAATGCTCTTAATATGCATCATTATTTTGTCTAAGTTCGTGCTAAAAACTAACTACATGCAGGAAATTATCTGCTTAGTTTTTACATTTTAGAAATACATAATTCCAAATTAGGTGATACATTTCCTAAGATATTTGTGATTATGAATAGATTTAATATTGATAATTCTACTCGTTTATATATATAAAATCTACTCTTATTCACAAAAAGTTCTAAGGAATTTATTACTTACCTTTTCGTAATAAAATATAATCTGATTTTATTTCGGAATCAATTTTGTGTTTATTAAATTAATTGCAACTTAAAATACGTTAAATTCCATGTTGTTTTCTAAATGTTTTATACATGTAAAAATTGTGGTAACAGAGTAATTATTTACTTTAAACTATAAATATAACTTTATAACTTAAATTTTAGCTTAAAATTGGTTAACTTTTCAGCTATGAAAAGCTATAAAATTGACTATAATATCATTAATCTGCTGATTTAATATTCTTATTTAATAATCGCATTTAAGATCATATTCATTATGTGTTCTCTTTGTCGACTGTTTTATAAATAACGACGTTAAATAAATAATAAATAAAATAATTAACAGGCCTATCTCCAACTTAAATGTTATAACCCAAATACTGTTAATGGCAAATGCTGTTAACAAATCTACTTAAACAATTAACAGCATTCAAAATGCAATTAATTAGCCAGAAAGTTACATTTACTAAAACCGCAGGCATTAAATAACAACTAAGAGTAAATCTAAAATTCGTTGTGGCATAAACATATTAATTAAATGCGTAAAACAATGCAAATACAAACAAAATTAAATGTCAAACTCACATTAGTTGGCAATTTATTTGCCACGAAAACATTTTTCTGACAGCAAGAAAAAATATTGAAATACGAAAAATTGTGAAATTGCATGAAAATAATGAATAATTGGCCAACTAAAGAAAAGTTCAAGTCAGTGGCAGATTCTGTTTATATAGTATACACTTGAATATTGCGACAAGATAAATACAAAATAAATAAATAATAATAACAGCGACAAGAAGTTGGCAAACAAAAGTTTTGTGGCTAAAACTCAAAACAGAAACTGAAACGGAAAATGAAAATGAAAATTCCTAAAGAAAAACGTTAAGAAATTTAAACTGAAATTGAGTAAGCGACAACGACAACGACAACGACAGTGAAAATCATAAAGCAAAAAGTTTAAAATTAAATTTCATACCAACAACTAAAACTGTTCGATTGATAGACTAACGATTTCCCTGTAGAAATTCATATAATTTAGACTGGTTTAAAAAAAACACGCTTCATAAATTTGCACTGTTTCGAGGGTATGAAATATATCAACTTTTTACCAAGTTGCAAACAATGCAATGTGAATACTTGCCCTACCCACTGTCGTTTTGCACGATACTCGAAAAAGTGACGACAGGAAACTGTTGGTCACATTTTTAGTCAGGCTAAAAAGCAACGTATAAAACAGATTTTTTTTTATCGTTTTTTATTTTTATTTTGCCAGCGCCATTAGAAACGAAAAATCTGAAAGCGCTGTTGACCAAGTTAAGCCGCTTAGTTGCTGCCTATTTTGTGCTGAGTGTGAAAAGTTTTTCCCTTTTTTTTATCACTTTTTAAAGAGGAAATGTGACACTGTTTGTACTTGTGTGTGTGTGTGTGTGTGCAATGCAAATCAAATGATTGTTCACAACATCATCAGATTTGCCAAATGTTTTGACCTTTTTCTACACACAGACAACATTGAGTTTTGGTTGGGCGCACTGGGCGTATGATTAATATCAAATTTAATCGAGTCACACACAGAGAGTTTTCAATAAAACTTGACTGCTAAATATGTATATTTGTATACAATTAGCATCAGAAGACAGACCTAAACAAGGCCTAGAAGTCGACCCTCATCAATGTTGAAAAAGGTTTGACACTGCGCAATGCGAAATGCGAAAATGGAATACTTAATACTTATGAGGAAGAGCATATTGACAGTGCCAATTAGAGAGGCAGCTGGCAGCTGACACGCCCGAGAGAGAGAGAGAGGAGTCAATAACCCAAAAATTGTTTGATCAAATGAACCCGGACCAGGGTTGCCAAAGTTTCATCTATAGGATACAAATAGTCAGAAGCAGATAAATAGTTATTATTGACGTAAGAGGTTTCAATTATTTGAAGAACTTATATTTAATATTAATAATAAAATTGACTCGAAATTGGCTTATTGAAAATAAAAATATAATTAAATGAGTTAAAATTGCAACACTGTTGTCAATATATAAATCTACTTATGAAGACAATCGCATTTATATATGTATACATATATTTACGATAGTGAATATTTGGAGATTTTCAAGATTATTTTGAATTTATTAAATTTGGCTATTTAAAAAAAGCTATAAAATAAAATTAGCTGACATGGCAACACTGTTGTCCTTCTATGAATCATATGAATGAAATCATTAAATCATAATCCAATTTAAATGTGTACATATATTTTATATGATATTGATAGATACGGAGATTCATCAGAGATTTTTAAGATTATATTGAATGTATTTAATTTGTCTATTTAAAGATAGCTAAAAATCAAAATAGCTAACATGATAACACTGTGGTCCTCATATGAATCATATCAATGAAATCATGAATTAAATCTAATTGAAATGTGTACATATATTTTAAATAATAGTGATAGATGTGGAGATTCGAAAAATAATGTTCTATTTATCAAATTTATCTGTTTAAAATTAAAAATAAAATAGCTAAAGTGTCAGCACTGTTGTGCTCATATGCATACACTCATGAATATAATTCATTCTGCCTCAGTCTCCTTAATATTCTGTTATTCTGTCTCCTTTACAGTGTACAGGAAACAGATGGCTCGTACTTTGAGAACTTTACATCGTTGGGCTGGAAACGTGAAAATCGTCGGATGTCGGCGACGCGTGCGGCCGAATCACGTGCCGAGGCTAATCCAGAAAATGAACGTGATCCGCCAGCGCCCGAGGAGTCCATTGACCGACAGGACGAAAAGGAGAAGCTCTACGTTGAGGTCCTGCACACGATTGCCAACACTGTGGGCGCCCCAGCGCCAGGTGGACAGGTAAGAAACTAACTACACGGAGCACACAATTTCCACAGAAATCAATAAGAAGTGGGCAGCCCGAAGAGTTGGTCACAATGAGGAAGAAGCAAATGGGAGAGGACTTGAAATTCATATGAATCTTTGATTTAGGTTACGCTCAACTCACAACTTATGCAAATAGTTGGAAATTATACAAACTGTATTTTAGCTGAAAATTAACGAGCATATTTCTTGTGGCAGTGTGTGTGTGTGTGTGTGTGTGTGTGTGTGTGTGTGTCTGCCTTAGGCTAGACCCGGAGATGATAGATGATTGAAGGGTCGAGTTAATCACATGCGTTTAGCCCCCAAAATGTTGTGCAATTTAAATGATTAATACCGGTTGCTGCCAAGGCTAAAATGCTTAAGCATTAAATAGATTCCTATAGGAATAGGATAAGTTAAAATACACTCACGAAAAAACGAACCGTTCTGCACACTGGAATTCAGAAAAGTTTTTAAATACAGCTCATCAAATCTATAAAAATCGAGGCCTCAATTCTGAGAGCCAACTTCCTGAATCCCAGAACAATTTTTAACAATAATTTCTAACAAAAAAAAAAAACTACGAAAATTTAAGAAAAATTATTTCCGATTAGTTGAAATTTTTGTAAACTATTAAAGGTTAATTTCTAAAACGACAATTATATTATTTTCTGAGTGTAGAAAGTAAAGAGTTTCGCCCTCTCTTTTTTTCCCTCACTACCTCTTTCTCTCTATCTCTCACAACAGATAGATGTGGTCAGAAAATGCAATTATAGGAGTGTTTTTACTGCCATTTTCATTTCGATTGTAATTTTTCAATACGAGTATTTTCACAAGTTTTCAAAGGCATAACTGCTGCTTTCCTTCCCGCCTTTCCCCCATCTATTTTCCGCTCTCCACTCAGCTCCATTTTTCAATTATCGTTTTTAATTTAACAGTAAGAAAATTGCACAACTAATGAAAATTGAGTTGGAGTGAGAATGGGGAAAGGTGGAGAGAAACGGAAAGGTGGAGAGAACGAGGCTTTGAACATAATAAAAGTTTCCACAGGCGGCAGGAAAATAACGTTAGTTCTCCTGCTGTGATTGAGTCGGGAAGCTGGTCAAGTCTCGCGGGGCTTTTGGTTTCTAGTTGCCAAGAAAGTCGAGTCACTAAAGTTATTTATTCTGTCCCGTAACGCAAAATGATTCTTCTCCTTCTTAATCATCTTCTACTTGCCCCATTTTCATCATTCCGCTTAATGGAAAATAATTACAAATAAATGTGCGGCAGTTGCAACTAGATTAAGTGTTTTAATTGAAACTAATGGATAAATAAATTCGCTCAACACAACAACGTGAATACATCAGAAGTGTGTTATTTATTGAAAATACCAGAAAGCATAATTGCGAAAAATATAAATCTATTGCTATAAAATACATATATGTATATATTTATACATATTTATCTATTTATTAATGTCAGCTAAAAACAGCAGACAAAAAATTAAATCTTGCTGAAAATAAATTAAAATAGAGTTTTTTTTGGGAACTCATTTTAAAATTCACTAAACAATGTACGAAAATAATTATTTGATCGTGTAAATTATATATTTTTATTTATTTATTAATTAAGTCACAATAAAAGGCGGTGGAAAAAGATATATCATTATTAAACTCATATATAAATACATTATATTTCGAATTTTTATTTAAACTTCTTAACGTTCCTTCTAAGTATTGAATTCACATAAGTTATTGTCTTGTCGTCCGAGACGAATTTAAAGGCATTAAATTTCTTAATTTAAATCAATGTGTATCAAATGCAGATTAATACACAAATTAGCAAAAATTCTATAAAAAGCGTTTGAAGTGAAACAATTTAAGACACTTTGTTTAACTCCGCTTGCAGTGAAAATGAAAATATTGGTTAGTTACAAATTTTGATATCATAGTTGGAGTACCATTTTTAAACTTATTTCTTTATAGCTGATTTTAGTAGTAGCCTTCTGTGGTGTTTGCCACGTTTACGCTTTGGATAAGCCTGATTCTGTGAAAAGCCAAGAAGAACTGCAGCATCGACCTGTCTTGCTTGCTAACAATTAAAAATGTTGCTCGATTTTAAAAATCTAGGAAGTAAACTTTCAAGGAATGCAAAATTCAACTTGCAGATGAATAAGCAATATAGATTAAACAAAATATCCTATTTTGTATGTTGGAAAAAATAATTTTTAAAAATATACAGGGAAGAAATCAATCGAGAATGCTGCTTCTAAAAATTCGAAAAACAATACAAATGGACAAACTTTGGTCTCTGTTATTTTGGGTTGTGTTGCATAGTGTAGTCAACCATACATTTAATTAGTTTACAGATTTTGCAGAGTAACGATAATACAATTTTAAACTCTCTCGAACTCTATTTTCATTTCCGAACAAATTGACGTTGGACGCACTGTTCTCAGCACCGATTTAAATGCTTTTATAATTCCTCTCACTTTATAATCGCCATCCATCTTGCTGAGGTGCGATTCGAAAATAAATTGCATTTGAAATGGTTTGAAAATGAATTTTGTCTACAACAATTTACATAGTATTAGACTTGATTATCAAGAGATTATATTTGATGTATATTACTTACTCCTCGTTCCGTGATGCATTTGTTTTTAACTTCATCTGCGTTTTCAACATATTGAAACATGGCCTTGTACCAATATTGATTTTTATCCCACATTATAGAACAAAAATCTGGTATTATCATTGAATACATGGTTGGATTCCAGGTACCACGTTCATATTTAAGTAACTCTCCTCGGATCTAATTGATTCTGTACATAAGAAACTGTTATATCAAAAGTGTTAATTGAAAATCACCTGTATGATATCCGTAGGCTGGACATCCCACATTACAGTTTCATTCCCTGATATAAGAACTCGATCGCCCTCCAAGTCAAAATGCAGTTCTGAGAAATTAAATAGTCCATGAATATTTAACACTCCTTTTGGTTGATCCGGACAATCGCTGAAGACCTCGACATTCTGCATAATACTTCGATATTTGTAAGCACTTGAAAGGCAAATGTTTGCAAAAATTAGAATGTTTACATTCCACAACATCACACTATTAATCCACATTGTGAAACTATTCAAAGAATGATGGATGATCAGTGTTTATATACGGGAAATCGGCTAATGAGTTCAATTTACGTGTTTACTGATCATAATGAGATAAGTTCTGATGTTTAAAAAATTAATTATTTATCATAATATGAACTACACGTTTTCAGATATTCCCGTAAATGTATTAACATTTTTGATACACACATTAATTTGCTGTAATTACATTTCTAAGCACGCAATCAAAACGGTTTGATTAAATCGAACAAAAACACAAAATACATGACACTTTATTGTATAATTTATACTGAGCTATCAGAAATACAAACACTTTCAACATGATTGGGGTTAAGTACTTATGAAATTGTCATATAATGGATGACAAAAAAATACCTATAGCTATATAAATTTATTTCAACAAATTAATCAGCAAAAATATAAATTTTTCTCTGCCTTGTAATTCTATAAATATTTCTTAATGTTCTTTTTTTGCAATGATTTCAAATAAAACATGACTGTTTATCTAACTAATGATGATTCTTATTCCTAAATTAAGAACTGCTGATTATTAATTTAAGTATTAGTAATTTGGTCTTAAATGGTCTTATTTTAAGTAAATATTATTTTATATGGTTGGTCTTTTAACCCTAAGTTAATCCTGAATGTTTAAGAAGAAAATCAGAATTTCACAGTTAAATGGAATTAAATATATAATAACAAAATTACCTATTTTTAAATAATACAATTTTTAGCGTGCTTCATGAAGTATATTTAATTTTGTACACCTGGCTGAGACTGATGCTTTTAGTTAAATTTCTTAATGTCAGGTTATAGGTATCAAATTCAATTTAACACACATTCAATAAAAAATTATATAAAACAATTAAAATCAGTTTGCTAGAAATTTTATTCGAGACAGTTGAAATTTAAAATATTGGTAGTGGTAAACAAAGGTTTATTTAATTTAATGTACCATTATAGCAAATATATGCATGTATAATGTTCTTTTTAGTTGCTAAAAACAGCAGACAAAAAATTGCATATTATTGAAAATAAATTTAAATACGGATTTTTTTGAAAACACACTTTTAAATACACTAAAAAATGCACAAAAATAAATACTTGATGCTGTGAACTATAGATTTTTATTCATACATTAATCTATATATATAAAATGCTTTGTCCCCACTGACTGACTGACTGATATATCAGAGCCACTTCGACGTATAAAATTGAAATTAAAGTGCAGCGTGCACTCAAGTCAATAATCTTTTTACAATTTAAAAATTTTTTAATTTATTTTTTTTTTCTTATGATCACAATTGCAATGCATTTGCTTGGACGCTTCCGGTTGTATGATATGAGTTCTCCATAGGTTTTTTTTGCTTAGTGAGAATAAGATAAATATAGAAGCCCTTTTTAAATTTTCACCTGCAATTTCATTTTGAAAATAAAAATATTTATTTAATCGAATAAAAAATGCATGTTTGAAAAATCTATGTACTCTTTGTCGATCCCTGCTGAATTATGAGTACATTGCCAGATGGCGCCATTAACAATAGATGGCGCCACTAGGTTGAAGAAATGCGATAAATGAAAATTTGCAATTTACCTCTTTGGTAGTGTGGAAACGAGAAAATAATTAAAATAAAATTATTTATATTACCCTTTAAACATTTTTTAATTAAGATATTTCTAAAACTTTAATTGTGGGTCTACGTCCGACCAATGCGAGGACGCAAAAGCGGGCCCTCCAGTCTAATATAAATTAGAGACGGTGAATAAAATAACTCACATATAAATAATTTGTATTTCCAATTTTTATTTAAATCTTTTAATGTTCCTTCTAAATTTGTTAATTTAAATTAATGTGTATCGAATGAAGATTAACACACAAATTAGTAGTAATTCTATAAATAGCGTTTGGAGTGAAACAATTTAAGACACTTTGTTAAACTCCGTTTGCAGTGAAAATGAAAATATTGGTTAGTTACACATTTTGTTAACTCAGTTGGTGTATCATTTTTAATCTTATTTCTTTATAGCTGATTTTAGTAGTAGCCTTGTGTGGTGTTTGCCATGTTAACGCTTTGGATAAGCCTGATTCTGTGAAGTCCCTAGAAGGACTGCAACATCCACCTGGATATCTTGAAAATAATTCCTGATGCTGTTTGAATTTAAAAATCTAGAAAGTTAACATTTCTAAAAATTCGAAGAACAATACAGAAAAAAATATAAAAAAAAGACGCTGTATAAATTGCAACAGGCTCATGATTTTTATTAAGATGTGCTTCTCATAAATTAGACTATATAACCAAAAAATTGCATTGACTTGTACTCTGAACCAGCAGTATCCACAGAATACAATATACACTCTTTATTAATTTTTTTATTGTCTTATATGTCAAATTAATAGTGGATTTGGTCATGCATTTAATTAGTTTACAGAGTTTGCAGACAATATAATTTTAAACTCTCTCGAACTCTATTTTCATTTCCGAACAAATTGACGTTGGACGCAATGTTCTCAGCACCGAATTAGTTGCTTTTACAGTTCCTCTCACTTTATAATCGCCATCCATGTTGCTGAGGTGCGATTCGAAAATAAATTGCATTTGAAATGGTTTGAAAATGAATTTTGTCTACAACAATTTACATAGTATTAGACTTGATTATCAAGAGATTATATTTGATGTAAATTTCTTACTCCTCGTTCCGTGATGCATTTGTTTTTAACTTCATCTGCGTTTTCAACATATTGAAACACGGCCTTGTACCAATATTGATTTTTATCCCACATTATAGAACAAAAATCTGGTATTATCATTGAATACATGGTTGGATTCCAGGTACCACGTTCATATTTAAGTAACTCTCCTCGGATCTAATTGATTCTGTACATAAGAAACTGTTATATCAAAAGTGTTAATTGAAAATCACCTGTATGATATCCGTAGGCTGGACATCCCACATTACAGTTTCATTCCCTGATATAAGAACTCGATCGCCCTCCAAGTCAAAATGCAGTTCTGAGAAATTAAATAGTCCATGAATATTTAACACTCCTTTTGGTTGATCCGGACAATCGCTGAAGACCTCGACATTCTGCATAATACTTCGATATTTGTAAGCACTTGAAAGGCAAATGTTTGCAAAAATTAGAATGTTTACACTCCACAACATCACACTATTAATCCACATTGTGAAACTATTCAAAGAATGATGGATGATCAGTGTTTATATATGGGAAATCGGCTAATGAGTTCAATTTACGTGTTTACTGATCATAATGAGATAAGTTCTGATGTTTAAAAAATTAATTATTTATCATAATATGAACTACACGTTTTCAGATATTTCCGTAAATGTATTAATATTTTTGATACACACATTAATTTGCTGTAATTACATTTCTAAGCACGCAATCAAAACGGTTTGATTATATCGAACAAAAACACAAAATACATGACACTTTATTGTATAATTTATACTGAGCTATCAGAAATACAAACACTTTCAACATGATTGGGGTTTTGTGTTTCTGAAACTGTCATATAATATCATAGATGACAAAAAAAAAAACATATAGCTATAAAAATTTAATTCAACAAATTAATCAGTAAAAATATAAATTTTTCTCTGCCTTGTAATTCTATAATGATTTTATATGAAACATGACTTTTTATCTAACTAATGATGATTTTTATTCCTAAATTAAGAACTGCTGATTATTATTCTAAGTATTACTAGTTTGGTCTTAAATGGACTTATAATATTTTATATAATTAATTTTGTACACCTGGCTGAGACTAATGCTTTCAGTTAAATTTTTTTATCTCAGGTTATATGTATCAAATTCAAATTAACACACATTCAATCAATAATTATATAAAACGTAACACGGGGAAAACAATTACAATAGTTTGCAAGAAATTTACTTCGAGGCAGTTGAAAATGAAAATATTGGTAGGTTAAGTATATTTAATTTAATGGACTTTTATTGTTATTAATGTTCTTTTTAGTTGATTCTAGTGACCTTGTGCATTATTTGGCCTCCCCCCACCCCATATAGTTCGGGTCATACTGACCCTACGCCGCATACGTTTTATCCTGCGAAAAAGTAAAGAGAAAAGCTTTAATAAAATTTTATATTCCTAAATGGAATTTTGTCTTTGCTTTTGCTCTGTGTGTGTGTGTTTTTTTTTTATTTTAAATGGTTTAAAAACTATTTGTCTTGTTAATAGAATGATATTTTTAGCACATGCTATAGAAATAATATTTATTATAGCGATAAATTTCTTACTTTAATTAAATGTGTATCAAATGCAATTTAACACACATCCAATCAACATTTCTATATAAAGCGACAAACGTAAAGCAATTTAAATCAGTTTGCTAGAAATTTATTTCGAGTCAATTAAGAATGAAAATATTGGTAGGTCAAAGATGTGTTTTATTTTTTATTTTCTAATGATCTATATAACTGTTGATTTATTTGTTAGTGGATTTTTGGGATCGTGTGTGCCATTTTGCACACCATCCAGGCCAATGAGGTCGAATCTCGTGGTCGTCCGCCATATAACCGTCAAGATGGAGTAACCGGCTGATCAGCCCGATGCCATAAAGCTTCAAGAAGTACAGCAACATTGTTTTAGAATTTTTTTAAACAGAAAATGTTTATTGCGTCTTGTCAGAAAATCATTAAATTCGAGTATATAGTATATGATTATTATTCTGATAGAGAGATAGAGTTAGAGAGAGGCGCTCTATAATCGACATGCCTTTCCTTCTGTTCGTTGATTTTAAGATTTGAATATCATTTTTCAACTAAGAACAGATTCGATGGTTAAATGCGTTACATTTCTAAACTAAAATAAATACGTTTCATCTTTCTCAATCTGAGAAAATAGATTGAATAATTATGCCATTAATACAATAAAAATTATTCAAAAATAAATGAATATTCAAACAAAGGAAAATGACAATAATACTGTGCATGTGTTAGAAAATAAATTGAAATAAATGACTTTTAAGCAAAGGGGATAAAGGAAAGAGCAGAGGGTAAATCAGCAGCTGGCAAAATAAGAATCTTAATAATTTAGATGGACGCTGCCTAGGCGACTGCAGTAAAACCAATCAAATTAAAATAATACGCCAAGTCAGTGGGTTGTTGGTTGATAAGGAAGGAGGGAATGAAAGTCGGGGGTGAAAAAAGCTGATGAAATCATCAAGTCACTTTGGCAAGGAGAAAAACGAGGCTTCTCTCCGAATTCCACAAGATAAATCAATATGGAAAATAAGCATATCAAAGAAATAAATGAAATAAAAATAAAATAAAATGCAGAAAGAGAAACCATTTTGTTCTCAAATTTTCTCGGTTTTAGGGTGGCGTCAAAAGCAAACAAAGAGCAAAATATTTGTTTCGTTGACGGAAGCCAATAAAAACAAAAATTTGTTGTGTTGTTTATGCGGTGAAAATATGCTAATTTGTATTGTTGCTGCTGAAGCTGACGATATTACAATTTTGTTGTTGTTTGGCATTGGAAAATAAGCACAAGTAAATGACAAAATAATTGATTGAAATGAAATTAAATGAAATGCGTGTCGCAACAGAAGCATGTGGCGTATACGTAATTTTTACTGACATGCATTGTGTTTTTTTTCTTTTTCTCTCTATCTCCCTGTCTCTGATTCACTTGCAGTTTGCGCATTATAAGGATGAAATGTATCTACATGCCCAGCGCGCCTTTGGTGTCAATCCGGATCGTCATTATCGCCTGCTGCACGCTTCCGCCGAGGATAAACCGAAGATAATCGTCCTCTCAGCGGTCGTCATTGAGGCAGATGGTCTAGAGGCAAAGGATGCCAATGGTAAGTCAAAAACTTATCTACGTCCGTTAAAGCGTGTGGCATTTAAGTCAGTGTTGTTACTAATTACTTATTGAGTAATGCATTGATCACTTTAATGGCATTGAATATAATTATTGCTAATAAAAATCAAGTTTCAATGCACTGGAAAATAGTAGTGTTAATGAAATCAAATTTAAATAACACTGAAAATACTAATGAAATAAAAATTTTTTGCACTGAAAAACAATAGAAATCAAATTTCAATAGCATTGAAAATACTAATGCTAATAATGTGTCACTTTTTTTGAATAGAAAAAATAAAGCTAATGAAAATCAAGTTTCATTAGAATAAAAATAGAAGTGCTAATTAAAAGCACAATATTATTTGTTTAATTTCTTAGTTTTTACAGACTTCCTAAATATTAAAAAGTTGGCTTTAAAACGAAACTGCCCAATTTTATACAGCATAATTGCCAACTGATCCGTATATATGATAGATTTATTTAAACAGTTACAACTTGAATTTAATTACACATGTCCTTAATAGAAATCACAGAAAATGTATGCCAAAATCTTCCATTTTAAAAAGGATATTTTCGAATGTTTACAGTTTTCTTTCTTTGCTTGTCTCTTCCTGTTATTTTTTCCTCTATATCTGCTTCGCTTCCTGCTTCGATTCACTTTCTTTTCATTTCCCTTTTCTGTTTCTGCACCATTTTAAATGTCGCAATCTGTCAAGAGTTGTGTGTAAATATTTTGTTCCTTAGTTTACAAATTGATTTTGCGGCTGCTTCCATAATTGCATTATGAATTTGTGTGTGTAGGATGTGTGTGTGTGTGTGTGGACATGTGTGTAAATCAAATGCCAAACGAGGCATCAATAAAGTGTGTGTGTCTGTGCTTTTCACGCATACATAGTAATTTTGTTGGCTTTCATTCTTTCGATTTCTGGCCATGTCAGAGTTACAGCAGCAGCCGCGACCTTTGCCCCTCCCCATACCCCCTTTGCCAAGCTCCATCTTTCGCCTTCTTTTCCGCCTTGCCACGCCCACTGCAAGACACAAAACGTGTACAAAGTCATCGAGTCTGTTCCGAAGCTCGTTCAATAAATTTGCAATTTAATGCTTCCCATTTTGTTCATTATGCTCGAGAGCAACAACTACAACTACAGCAACAACAATAGCAACAACAACAGCAACAATAATGTTGAAGGCAACGCAATTTCGCATTTTAATGTGCTCAAGGATGTGTAAGGAATACGTTGAGTGTTGCCTCTGTTGCTTGCAGTGCTTGAAGGTTGTGCCAGTTGGATAACTTCTTTCTACCAGCTGCTAAATGTACTGCTGACATCAACAACAACCTTAACAACAACAACAACAACAACAACAATTCGTTGCCAATGAAACGTAGCTGATGAGTGAAGTTGCCTTTGTTTTTTGGGACTAGCATCAATTGGCAAATAAGCCCTTGTTGTTGTTGCCAGGCATTAATGTAGGGTTCAATTTTCATTAGCAGCAATCGTAGCTATTGCAAGTGAAGCATGAATAAAGTAACAACAACAACAACAGCAAAAACAAAACTCAGTCCGAAATTCTCCAAATGCCAAGTAAAACCAAAAATCTCCTACTGAAGTTGGAATTAAATTCGAGCAGCCTCTTAAATCGATTATTATTTCTCTTTCTGTCTGTGATTTTGATAGATAGAGCTGTGACTGTGGTTTCTACATTTTATTTCGCATTGTATTACTTTAACATTTCAGAAAACATAATTACGTTTAACATTGTTTTGTTATATTGGTTTTTACACTATTTCATTAACTTCTAACCACCATAACTTTGTCAAAACCTAAGCGATTTTTATGCGGAATATCATTTTGACCTTAATTCATTCTGCATTAACATATTAGTCAATTAAAAAAATTAATTTTTTGATCACCACTGTCTCCATTTTCAAAAAATTCTAACCGTCACAAATTTAACAAATCTTAATAGATTTTAATGCAAAATGTCATTTTGATCAGTATTTGACTGCTAAATTGAATTTGCATTTGCTAATTGTAAATATTTTTGAGAATACCCTATTATTCACGTTTTACGAACCTATTCACGCACCTATCTTTTCATTAATTTATTATTTGAGACTCAAATTAAACCAACTAACTAATTTTGGCAGCTATCTATATAGCTATGAAAAATAGGTAACATAAATTATAATATAGTCAGAGCGGCCATAAAATAGAGTTGGCAACTCTGGCTATCAGTCTGTAATGTGTGTGAGTGTGTGTGTAAATCACAGACTCTTAATAATTGAGCGGCACTTTATGCAAATGAAATGTTAATCATACGCCGGGTGAGCTGTTGTCTGTTCTCAGTCTCCAGCTGTCGACTGTCTTTCAACTGTCGTCTGTTTTCTGTCTTCTGTCGTTCCGTTAGTCACTGCAGGCTGCAGGCGTCTGTCATTAATTGCCATTTAATGTCGTTCGCATTTCTTCAATGTGACACGAATCCTTTTACCGCCATCGTTCATACTGAATTAATTTTCTCATCTTTTCATTATTTTCTTCGTCTCTTGTCTCCCTTTTCTTTCTTGTTCTTTGTTCTGTTTCGTTGACAGGCTTCTCGGATCCATATTGTATGCTGGGCATCCAACCGGACGGCGGTCCGCCCGTGTCGCCGCTGCCGCTGCCGCCGACTCCGCGCGCCCTCTCCGCGGATATGAGCGGTGGCTTTGATAACAGTGCCACAGACTCGCCGCCGCATCGCAAGCACAGCTTTCGCTTGAGCTTCAAGCGGCGCGAGGCGACGGGAAGTCGACGGGAGCAGCGCGACTCTCTGGGCGGCCCGGTGCCGGCCAAGCTCATCAAGGCCACCAGCATTAAGCCGCACACGCTTAGCCCCAAATGGAATGAGAAATTCAAATTGTAAGTGCACTCAAATCAATACAAACTAGCGATGGGTATTGTCAGCAAAAAGAACAATCGAATTCCAAAAGGAATAGCTAAACAATGGTATATCGAATATATGTATTATAGTTCATGCACTTTAGAAATTGCCAATGGGTTTGAAATTAATCAGTTAAAATACAAAATATTTCAAAGGCAACCTATTTAAATATCATTTTGACAAAGAATTAATTTTATTAAAATGATAAATACAAATGCATTAGCAAAACATTTCAGTTTAAAATATTATACATACATAATGTTTTTTTGATAATCTTATTAGTTTAAGGCTATTTGCATTTTAAATAATCGATATTTTTATTTATACATATTCTATAAGACTAAACTTGAAATGTTAATCTAAAAGTTTATTTTACAAATATTTTCTTTTACTTGAGTCTTTGAAGCGTTTTTAATTAAATATCGCAATTCTAAATGGTTATCGTTATCGGCATCGGTATAACTATCATTATATCGATGGCCATCGCTATTAAATACACACCCTGCCACCTTAGTCATCATGCGGACAATTGAACAATTGAATTCTGCGGGCATTTAAATTCAATCACGTGTCCATTATCTGCCAAATCGATGCCAGCTCAATGGCGGATTTACTTGAAATTATTCAATTATGCTGCTTTATCTGCAGCATTTTGTGCACTTGGTCTAAACAACTTGGTTTAAAAGGTGCCCAGAGTCTTCATTTACGTCCTGCCACATGACAAATGCTTAGCATTTATCATTCAGACGCGATCTTCGTTTTCTCATTCATTTTCATTGTATGTCGTAATTTACGAGTTTAAGGAAAACAATTTTAATTTCAACATAAAATCAACAATAACAATAACAATTGCAATTCCAATCGCAAGCGCTCTTAAATTTATATTGCAATTGCAACCAAATGGGCTTTAAATCAGTTTCTAGTTGAATCATTTGAGATGAGACTTGAACATGTGTTGAATTATCTTGTGTCCATAAATATAAAAAGTATGTATATATAGCCTGTAAAATAAACAGAGCGGTAAAGAGAATGCGGCAATTTGATACAGGGATAAGAATACTTTTCGCATGTACAAGTATTCGACTAAAAAATACCCGTTAGTTAACATAAATATATATTTATTGTATCTTTAATTTTTATATTTAATGACATATATTTTACTGCAAAGTGCAGGCGTTCGGAGATCTGAAAACAGACATAACTACGATTATATATAGTCTATCTGGATGCTTTCAAATCACTTACTAATCACAAAATGTTGCCTTGCTTAAAAACTAAGGGAGTTTTTCTTAATTATCTTAATCAGAATGACGCTGTGGAAAATTCTCGTCTTTACTCTGAATTTAAAGTCTTTAGCTCTCATTTTTTCTGAGTTACGTGTGTTTTAAATTTGTATGCAGAAGACTCTAAAGGGTTAAATTGTTTTTTTTTTCAAGTTTCAACAGTCTGAGTTGCTAATGCTGACCAAGCATTTATGTATTATACGAATAAAATACACCGTTTTACTCCAAAAAGTAACATGTATGACAATTTCCAAAGAAAGTTCTCATATTAGGGGGCAATAATAAAAGTGTAGCATACTTATGAGCGCTTGAGCTAATTAGACAAATTAATGAGCCAAGTTCTGCTTCTGGTTAGTTGATAATTATATCTATATATTTTTTTGCTCCTCCTGCTACTTAGCGACATCGATGACATCAACACGGACACCTTTCACTTGGACATTTGGGACCACGACGACGAGAGCTGCGTCATGGACGCCGTCTCGCGACTGAACGAAGTGCGCGGAGTCCGTGGATTGGGACGTTTCTTCAAGCAGGTGTGTCAGTCGGCCCGCCAAGGCTCACAGGATGATTTCCTCGGCTCTGTGAATATACCAATTTCGGATATACCCTCGACTGGCTTGGATGCCTGGTTTAAGCTGGAGGCACGCAGTCATCGCAGCACGGTCCAGGGACGCATTCGCCTCAAGCTGTGGCTCTCGACGCGCGAGGATCGCGGCAATGCGGCCGAGGAGAACAACGAACAGCAGATGCGCAAGGTCGAGCAGCTGCAAATGGTGTTCATGCAACACGAGGTCACCACCCATGAACCCTCTTGGACTTGGTGCGGAGATCTGCCTGGTCCGGCACTCACCATTCTCCATCAGCTGGCTGTGCAGTCGGAGCTCAGCGATCTGCAGTGCGCCATGGCCAGGTAACTGGAAAACCTAGTGTTGGAAAATAATCATTTATTTACTTTATTGATGCTACGAAATTCACAAGATAGTTTGATATACCATTACTGAAATATATTAAGTAATATGATTATTAATTCTTTTCTGAATTGAATATATACAATATAATTTGAATGATGCCAGGTAACTGAAATAACTAGTGTTGGAAAATAATCATTTATTTACTTTTTTGGATCTACGAAATTCACAAGATAGTTTGATATACCATTACTGAAATATATTAAGTAATATCATTATTAATTCTTTTCTGAATTGAATATATACAATATAATTTGAATGATGCCAGGTAACTGGAAAAACTAGTGTTGGAAAATAATCATTTATTTACTTTATTGATGCTACGAAATTCACAAGATAGTTTGATATACCATTACTGAAATATATTAAGTAATATCATTATTAATTCTTTTCTGAATTGAATATATACAATATAATTTGAATGAAGACAGGTGACTGGAATAACTAGTGTTGGAAAATAATCATTTATTTACTTTATTGATGCTACGAAATTCACAAGATAGTTTGATATACCATTACTGAAATATATTAAGTAATATCATTATTAATTCTTTTCTGAATTGAATATATACAATATAATTTGAATGAAGACAGGTGACTGGAATAACTAGTGTTGGAAAATAATCATTTATTTACTTTATTGATGCTACGAAATTCACAAGATAGTTTGATACACCATTACTGAAATATATTAAGTAATATCATTATTAATTCTTTTTTGAATTGAATATACACAATATAATTTAAATGATGCCAGGTAACTGGAATAATTAGTGTTGGAAAATAATCATTTATTTACTTTATTGATGCTACGAAATTCACAAGATAGTTTGATATACCATTACTGAAATATATTAAGTACTATCATTATTAATTCTTTTCTGAATTAAATATATACAATATAATTTGAATGATGCCAGGTAACTGGAATAACTAGTGTTGGAAAATAATCATTTATTTACTTTATTGATGCTACGAAATTCACAAGATAGTTTGATACACCATTACTGAAATATATTAAGTAATATCATTATTAATTCTTTTCTGAATTGAATATATACAATATAATTTGAATGATGCCAGGTAACTGGAATAATTAGTGTTGGAAAATAATCATTAACTCTATTGATGCTTCGAAATCCACGATATCTGCACCCTTTTATACTTTACCAAATTTAAATTGGTTTTTAATCTATTCAGTTTTAATTTTTTTTATTAATTCATTTAAATTAAAAATAAATGTAATTAAAATTTATTTGGGTCAACTACATTTAACTGACATTAAATATGTGTAAAATGATTAAAGCACTTCTTAATTCCTTATTACAGATATGTGGCAGCCGCTCGACTGAATCGCTCGACACCGTTGGATCCGAAGTTTCTGCACCGCCTGCTGAGCGACGTGGAGAAGCAATGGAATCAGCCGAATCAGGAGGCACTTACACGGGATCTGGAGCAATGGCTGGCGGAGGCAATGAATGGGTTTGTGGAGCGTTCATTGAATCAGATACGGCGGCATCGCGACATCTTTCCGGCCCTGAATCCCCCCTCGCTCATCCGGCTGGAGTTCCTGCTGCGATGTCTGGGATTACTGGGCTCCATGCGAGCCTTTCGCGCCGTGTGTCCATTCAACAAGGGAGTGCGCGGTGAGGTGGTGAATGCATTGCGCAAGGGCTCCATCATGTGGGGACAGAATGTGCTGCGGGAGTCGCAGTGTTTGCCCAATCCATTATCGAATTTCGTAACAACATTAACCGCCGACATCCAGCTGGGTCAGACATACTATCATGCCCTCTTCGACAAGTGAGTAAACGAGCCTTGATTACAACTATTCTCTTTCCCAATCCCCATGTCCATTTATTTCCTTGTGTCTAGCTCTCCATTGAATTAAATATGTGCAGCACGTGTCTCATATAAAACACGCTTCTTCAAGGTTTCTCTTTTGCCCAAGCCAAATAAAATTCACAAACAGTTTAACAGCACAAACAGCGAACATCGCAATTGACCCAAAACCTCTAACTCTACCTCTACCTCTGATACCTCTGACCCTTCAATTACGTCATCTGTATGTGCAGTACTTTAGTACTGACCCAATTGAATGTGGCTCCTTTTTGATGGTCTAGTTGACCAAGTTTATAGTATAGTAGTGGCCACTAATCATTGGGTCAGTTAGTTGTTTAAAAGCTATTAAGCTTCCTAGTGCGTTGTTAACTAATTTCTATTGAGTTTTCAAATGGCATCGAGTTTATTTGATAGCATTATACTTTATTTTAGGGATGCAACTCGAAACCATTGTTATTGATATCAGCGAAAATAAGTATCAATATTCTATCGAAGTAACATATATTTCCATATTTAAATCAATATATTTTATATGTTTTCTTCAAAATTTACAACAACTGAATAAGCTTTTAATGTTAAAAAACAATTTTAAAATTATAGAAAAGTTGACGCCTACATCTTATAAAATGAGTTTTATAAATTCAAAATTGAATAACATTTCTTTTAAGGATTTAAGAATATTTCCAGAGGTGTTGAATTAAAGGTTTCTTGAAATATATATATTTTTTAAATAAAATATCGCTTCTCCTTATCGATTATCAATCCAGTTCTCAGCTTCTTCGCACGTTTCTCAACACTGGTCCAGTTTCGTGGCAAGTCTTCTAATCAGTCGCATATTTGGCAGTTAACGTGGCCATTAAAGGTTCATAATGAGCACATCAAGTGGCTTAAACACATAAGCCTTAAATTAATTGCGCTGTCATAAAAATGCGCTCACGTAACTTGGTCCAATTTCTAGACCCTCTCACTCTTCCACTCTCTCTCTCTCTCTCTCTGTCTTCTATATCGGCAATGTCTGACCGTTTGATGGGTCATTTAACTGCTGTCCACATAGATGGAAAGTGTTGCATGGTAGTAGAATTGGCAAATTTAGTTGAATCCTCTAGCTAATTGTAGTATTTACACAATTTTAAATGAAGCTCAAAGCTGCATTTTACTCAATCGATTTTCAGCTTAGAGGCAACTCTTTCCCATCTTTTCCCTGTCTCTCACTCTCCCTGTCTATTTATCTCCCTGTCCAACCTGTCTCCCTGTCCCTGGTTAAGACAGCGATATCCCTAGACAACATCAAATTCACAGAACACAGCAAGCAACTTAGAAAAGCAACCCAAGTGAATTTCGTCAGAGACTTTTAACGCAAACGGGTATAAAAAGCTTGTGAGAACAACAACCAAAGAGTTTATTTTCATCATTCATACCGGAAACATCAAAAGTTCTTTATAGTTTTAACATTTTATCAAATAAATTCCCACATTTATTGGGGCTCGTCCGGGAGTTTAATAAAACAACGACGGAATTGTGAAAATTAAAAACGACGTGGAATTACATTTGAAGCACTTTCTTCCTTTCTCGATTTATTTAATGACAACTCGTCAACACCGTCAATTATATATTGCATCGCAGCTTCGTCTTCTTCATCGTCTCGCGCTGTAATATCTTTTAAACGATAGAAATTCTCAAATGTTTTCTTTCGGTAGACATTTGGTTTCACTCAATTTTGCGTGTATCTGCTTGCTGTTGACTCCTGACTTAAATTCACTCAATAGCGCGCTCTTCAGTGTTTTCCAGCAATTTATGTGGCTCTCACTCAAAATAAATTGTCTGGCAATTCACTCCAATGCATATGAAATGAGCTTGTTCCTCGAATTCTGCAATCCATACTTCCACAGCAACTTCGTCAGAGCCTTATAGAATCTTCTATGTCTCTGAAGCTTATAGCAAACCGTCGTTGCATATTGTTTTGATCTCGATACTCTCCTCGTCCTGTTTGAGCATTCGCGAATATCTGTAAGCCGTGTGCGTGACTATAGCTGTCCCTCTCCCACGTACTCATAAAGCGGAGACTGAAGATTGATTTAAGAGCTATGGTTTCTTGTTGAAATAATCTTGGAATCGTGAACATTTTTAAAGTTTATAAACAGTTATTAAAAAAGAAAACCCCATAAAATAAATAGGTGTGTAAATTTTTGTATGGTAAAGATCTGTATACAGTGAACAGAGTTTTCAACAATTGAGTTCGCTCTACGCAGAGTCTGAGACTGTACCTGAACTGTGTGTTTCTTTATCTCATTGTGTCATTTGGTATTCCCTTTCCCCTCTCTTTGTGGCATGCAGCACGAATGGCATCCAGTACTTCAGCATCATCTACAAGCAGTACGATGCGATGGTCGGCGAGGAGCTGTACACACGGATGGCCGCTGGCCAGGTGCCCGGAGTGCGAATGAATCTCTCGCAGTATGCGGTGCTCGAGGGCGATGCGGAGCCGGTGGACACAAAGCCATTTGAATTGTTCCTGGCACTGCAGGAATTCTGTCATCTAAAGCGGCATTTGTCCGCCCAGCCGCAGCCGCCGGAGAAGCCGCTGGCATTGAGTATGAGTCATGAATGGTTCATACCGACTTTCGAGCGTTGGATGATGGTCAGCAAGGCGAAGGCGCTGCAAAGGATTCGGGCTGCCATACGCATGGATGCGATTTGCGAGGGCGAACGGATTGTGCGGTACAGTAGCTCCTCGGTGGACACGGCCAGCACGCTGCTGAACATTAAGGAGTTCTGGAAGGTCATCAATTGGCCGGACGAGGACACAGCCATCATGCTGGAGTCACAGCTCATCGATGTCGTCTGCTCGGCGGCAATGCACTATTGTGATCTCATACACACGACACTGGCGGACAGCGGCTACTATGAGCAGCAGGGACCATTCCGCTGCTCCGACGACATGTGTGTGACGGTCAACAATGTGGAGTATGTGCGTCGCACGCTCGCCGAGTTCCGATCGGATGAGCAGCCGCTGGAGGAGTCCGCCGACAATCTGCTCGAATCGAGTTTGACCCACATGGAGAATCGCTGTGAGCGCATCCTCTCCAAATTGGCACCCTTGATGCAAATGTCCCTGCAGAAGGCCGTGTTCCATTTGGCCTGGTCGCCGGACTCACTGCCAGCAAATCAGGCGATTGTGCCGCTCCTGGAGTATCTGGATTGTCATCTGGCCGCCTTGAATAGTGCACTGCTAACCAAGAACTTCAATCGTTCGCTGCGCTTCATCTGGAAGACGGTGCTGGGCGAGATGTCCCGGCAAATGGAGACAGGGGATGAGACCGATAAGCCAACGCACTTTCACAAGCGTCTCTATGAGGCACTGCAGCTGCTGGTGGACTTCTTCCATGCCGAGGGACAGGGATTGCTGTTGGAGTGTCTCCATACGGAGGATTTCTGGCGAATCGAGCAGCGTTTGCAGTTCCACAAAACGGACACGGATCGCTTGATCGACATGTTCTATCTGAATCGTTTACGCGAACAACTTGTCGCCGTCAGTCCGGGTCCCTATGGATCCCTGGCTGTGCGTGCCTACTTCAATCACGACTCCCTCTGCGTCGAGGTCTTGCACGCCCGGGATGTGGTGCCTCTCGATCCGAATGGATTCAGCGATCCCTTTGTGGTCATCGAGCTGCTGCCGCGTCGCGTCTTTGTCCACTGCATGGAGCAGCAGACCAATGTGCATAAGGTGAGTTGGATTCCTACACTTGACAGTCCACAGTCTGTACTTAGATTTTGCTTAGACATCTTCAAATAATTTAATAATCCTATTTTACTCTTACACCTTTATTTCTTATGATAAGTGACAACATAGTAACTTAATTACAATAATTTAATAATCATATTTAACTTTTACACTTTTATTTTGATAAATGACAATATATATAATAATATTTAGAAAACTGTAATTACTGCAAAGTAATTATTTAATGACAGCACAGATATTATTATTATTCGGCATAACTTAATAATCATATTTAAATTTTACACTTTTATTGTGATAAATAACAATATATAGAATAATATTCATAATCATTTCAATTTAATTCTTAAATCACAGCACAGATATTATTCAGAGTAGTTATATATTTTTGTCTGCTTCTATAATCCGAATATCAGGAATATCATATATATTATGACATACAAAATAATACAACTATGCAAATTGAATTTTTATATTAATAGCTTCTCTTATAGTACTTAAAACATTATTGTGTATTTTCATTGGTATTCAAATTATATATTGAAAAAAATAATTTGTAAAATGTACAAGTTTAATTTACATTGCGGTAAAATCATTGTTGAAATGCCTCTGGCATAAATTGGTCAAAGCTCATAATAACGAATTATTAAATGACAACACAGATATTATTATTATTCGGCATAACTTAATAACAATAACTTAATAATCATATTTAAATTTTTCACTTTTAATTTGATAAATAACAATATATAGAATAATATTCATAATCATTTCATTTACTTCTTAAATCACAGCACATATATTATTCAGAGTAGTTATATATATTTGTAAAGTCAGCTTCTATAATCCGAATATCAGGAATATCATATATATTATGACATACAAAATAATACAACTATGCATTTTGAATTTTTGTATCCCAAGCATTTATTTAAATGTATATTTTAATTAATTTATAGCTACTCTCATAGTACTTAATACATTATTATGTATTTTCATTGGTATTTAAATTTTCTATTGAAAAAAATAATTTGTAAAATGTACAAGTTTAATTTACATTGCGGTAAAATCATTATATTTTCAATGAAACAATGCTCAAGTCATTGTGAAAATGCCTTTGGTTAAAGCTTATAACGAATTCCATTTGCAGCGCACTTTGAATCCCATTTTCGACGAATGCTTTGAGTTCTCGGTGACACTCGAACAATGTCTGAGCGATGGGGCGATGATTTGTTTCACGGTCATGGATCACGATGTGCTCACGGCGAATGATTTTGGAGGCGAGGCCTATTTGGCATTGGGCAATATACCCGGCGTAGCGGATTACAGCACCAGTGTGGATAACTTCCATGGACTCAAGCAGATTGAGTTGCCGTTGATGCAGCAAAAGGATAAATGTAAGTACAGCCAGACAGAGGGAGACAGGGAGAGAGAGATGGGGTCTCTCTTCCCCATTACTCATTCGACACGTTGACTCAATATTGACTTTGGCCACAACAACAAAAAAACCTCCTTTTCTCTGGTTGCAGGCAATCCAATTTTGCAAATCCTCGAGCTGCGCCTCAATGACAAACAGGCACAGGAATTTGTGCGCAAACAGAAGGCTCGTTTCATCAATTGATTCTATGTGCAGATCCAGGTGAGCATCGTTTGAAAAACGTCACTCCAAATGGGCCCAGGATGCAATCAAATTGCAGTGGAAACTACGAAAACTGAGAGAGTGTATAAAGTAATTACCAAAAAATAAGCAAGATAAATACGCATCTATTATTATGTTTAATGTATTATGTAATATGTATTATGTACTATGTAATGTAGTTGTCTGAATATTATTAAACCTCCTCTTGCCCCTCATCCTGCTTCCTCTCCATGTCCTTCTCTGTTTGTAAATGTTTGCAAATTGAAATTCAAATGGTGCATATTGTAACAAGTTACGGGACATATTTAACGGGCAAATCGAAATCGAAACTAACCCAAATCATAGCTCGAATGTTCTACAACAAAACAAAAAAAATTATAATGAAACAGCAAAATTAAATGTTAATTACGAGTACTTAAAACACACACACATTAGGGACTATCTAAGTAGAGTAGACATTGCTGAAATTGCCACAACTACAACTACGCATACAAGTATTTAAATGTAAACCATATTAAACAACAAATATACATACTAATAATATCTAAACTGACAACTACACAAACATTTCTAGCACTCGGCTGCTTTTGAAGACTTATTAAAACAACACGACAAAAAAATTAAAAAAATCCATTCAATCAAATTCAAAATGAATCCAGCTTCGGTGAATGGAAGTTAACGCTTGCAAAGATTATCGGAAGTTAAAAATAATAGTTCGATTTTCTTGAATATTAAAACAAAACTTTATTTAAATGCACGCTAATATCGGATATTTCTTAAAGTCGTAAAAATCATTTAAGAACAATTAATTTTGAAATTGATTTTATAAAACAAGATTAATAACAGAAAATTCTTTAAAAGTGAAATATATTGTTAGGAGCAAGTTTAAGGAATATTCCCATTTCAATTCAATAGCAAAGAATTACTTCAATAACAAACTAAATTAATAAAATAGCGTTTAAAACCCGTTTGATAATATTTTTCACATGCAATTTACAGGAAACTCCTTTAAAAATACCACTTATAAAAAGAATGCACAAAAAAATATATGTAAATAATTGTTTGACAATAGTAACAAGCAAAACAATATCAAAATTGCATTTTAGAACTATTTAACTAATTTTTTTAACGAATTTGCAAGCGAACTAAAACAAAATATAAACAATCTTTTCTGGGTCAATTTGAGGTGTAAACGATATAGAAATGTATTAGATATATTGTTAGACATAAAATATATACGGCAAGCTATTGAAAATTATTTTATATTTTAATGAAAAATCAGTGAAATACGAATCTGTAAAACAATCAAAATATGCGTAACTCCGAGCTTCTATAAAAAAAACTCCTCACTCACATACCATAGACATACCTATAAATACACTCTTTCTTACACACATATATACCTGTACACGGTGAGTATAAGTATATCATGCCCAAAGGACAGTGTAACTAAATCTATAAAATATTTGTAAGCTATTTTCTGAGCACAGATTTTGTATAAATTTATTAGACACACGCTTGCACACACACACACACAACCACACACACAACCACACACACAACCACACACACAACCACACACACAGACACTGTGCACAGTGAGTGCCTACAGTAAGCCTTCAGCAAAACCTAAAAACATTTTCTATAATTATAAAAAAAAATATATAAAAAATTTAGCATTTGATTTGAACCCAAAAAAAATACTGAAGTTTTGTCGCTTCGATTGTAAATTTTGTACTATATACAATGGTCTCTATGATATATGTTATATGTTATATACATATATGATAACGGATAATAAGGAACCCTAACTGTTAACTGTAATTCTTAACTGTAAACTGAAGCAAAACATTTTTATACCTTTCGCAAGGCATCTGAGAACAATTTTTAAATGTGTAACGCAAATATATATATATATAGATATATAAATAAATAAATAAATAAATAAATATAAAAAATTGCACAAACAACAAAATCCAAGTCAAATTACATACAAAAAAATATTTTTAAAATTTACACTAAACGATGCGCTACAATTTGATTAAAACTAATCACAAATAAACGAGTATTATATTAAATATATATATATATATACGAGATATATGTATGCGCATATACCTAATATAAGTATGAGAACTATAAAATATATTAGACATCTGATTTAATGATAAACTGTGCACCAATTTTGCTATCAAACTTCATCTATATATAATATACACAACACGATTATTCAGTTGAAGCTGTGCACTAATAGGGTTGTCACACATCAACGAAAGCAACAACCCTGCAAATTGATTGTGGCATAGAACAGTGGTAAACTTGAAATAGGTTTTGATATGTGATACCCTTACCATTTTGATTTTCAAACTATATGATTCCATATCTATATCGAAGAAATAAGCACACTTTAAATTCTCCTTTCTCTGTTTTCGTTACTCTTTCTTTCCAAACAAGTATCTTCAAACTGCTCCCTTCCAGTCGAAAGTAACAGATAGTTTAGTTAAGTGAATATTATAAATAAATAGGAAACTGTTTGCTGTACTTAAAGTAACCCAAAATCCAAATACTGATAAATATGTGTACCTATGATAATTTCCCACAAATAACAAACTATAAATCAAATCAAATTATGCATGGTAAATGTAACGAGCACTAGCTACAAAAAAATGTTAAAAAATAAAAACGAGTAAATGAATATTGTAAATCAAACAAAATATCAAGTTTCAGCAAATACAAATATTAATAAAATTAAAAGAAAAGAAATATGCAACATTGGCCAAACCGAGAAACCAAAGGCATTTAACACAACCAAAAAGAATTCGAAACACAAATAGAAAGAGAAGTTGGCCAAAGAGAAAAGGAAGGTTGAAGATGAAGATAAAGACGTTGAAGAGTAGAGAGTTATTGAATATAGAAACAATTGTTATATGCTGGTTACAAATATATATGCAACAAATGAACCTACAAAAAAGCCCTCCTACGATTCTTATACATATTTATACAACATACATATGAATGCTATATACAAGCAGCAGCAACAACAACAACAACAACAAATGAATACAACAACTATGAACTGCAACAACAACAAACTATTTTTGATTATTCATGATTTTGGAATATATGATACATATTTACGTGTAATTATTATAACTACCTTAACAGGGCATTTATACAAAACTTTACACACACACAAACGCAAAACTCAAATGCATTAATTGTTATCGAAATATATCACAATAAGTTTTATGTTTTCAGTGTTTCTATTTATAAGCCAAAATGACAAAAGCAACCATTTACCGCCGAAACTTGCTAAAAACAAAATAAAAACTAATCACAATTATTAAGTAGATCGAGAAAAATAGTTTATTATTTTAAATGTGTGCTTTACATGTTAAGCAAAAATAAAAGTAAAACTAAATACAATGCAAGTCCTACAGAACCACGTTCAGGTTCCTAAAAACTCCATATGAAATGGTTAAGATCCACAGAAACATGTGTGTGTGCATCAGTTTTCAAAGAAACAACAACAACAAACATAATCAAAGCAAACTAAATGAAATTTAACTAAAATACATGTGTTTAATGTATGTGCAAACCACAAAAGAATACCTAAAAAAAAGGGAAAGAAACAAAAAAAAAACACAAAATCTGCAGAAAGATAAAACCTTATCAAATTCAATCAATAAATGTCAATGAATATTTAAATTGTTGTTGTTTTTTATTCGGTTTCTTATTTATTGCACGAAACCTTTTTGGCCTTTTCTAAACAATATTTCTCATGCATTTTCTTTAGCCCGAAACGTGATTTATGAGAATCATTAAGCTATGGTAAGTGAAGGATAAGTCTGCAAATTTCAAATTTCATTTTAGGAATTTTGTTCAAAGAGTGTAAAGGTTTCTTTCTTAAGTTTATACTTATTAAATAAACTATTAGTGTATTTTTTTAAAATTACATTTCAGTTAATTAAAATAATAACAGAAATAATATAAATATTTCTATATTTGTATTTCTTTCTTTTTTCTTTATTTTTACTATTAAATTTTTTTATTCAATTTTGAAAGAATGCTAGAAAAAGAGAAATTGAATAAATCATAATATGCATTTGGAAAATAAAGGTGTGGTTAAAAAAACACACTTCCAAAAATATCAAACACTTTTTATATATTTAACATTAATATACATTAATATCACTTACTTTGTTTAACTTCATTTCAGCTAAATTATTCAGTAGTTAAAATATTCTTAAAAGAAATCTTTAATATGCAAATTAGATTTAAAAAGATCAGTTTAGATAAAACATGAAAATGCAAGTTGCAGTTGCCTGATATCATTTAAATACCCTCGGAAAGTGTATAAAAAACTGCTCTGCTGATAAGAAATTAGTCTCAACCGTTAGACCCTCGATACTTGATTATAGAATTTAACCCACTTTAGGGGTCCCACCCCGCATAACTGGGGCATCAATGGGCTCCACATATTGAGGCCATGAAAATAAATTGTCGTCGCTGGCAAAGGTTGTGTGGCAAGTGTGGCAAGTGTTTATGGAATTGATTTCAGTGCATTATCTGGGCATAAAGGTTCCCTAAGCGTGTAAAGCTAAAGCTTTTATCTAAATTAAATCCAGTGCCAGGCATATGCCACAAACACACACCCACACCCCACACACACACACACACACCCACACACATCCACACACATGTCAAAGTCGTTTCTGTTCTTGCAACTGACGTGCAAAATGATTTGCCATTTGGCGTCTTCACAAAGTCAAAAGTTAATGCGTTTTCCTGTCTTTAAAGTTGTAACTAAAGACAACATATTGTTAAAGAAAAATCAGAGCAGCTTTATGCAACTTTTATGACACCAGCAACAACTGTGGCAACAGCAACAGCGTTGCACAAACTTTTTTACGACTCTCAACGAAGTGAAAAGTGCAAAAAAAGAGAAAAAATCAGAAATGCTTTCTATAAACAAAGAAATGCGTGCTGAGTTCTCAGTTACATTTTGAAAAAAAACACACAATTCAGGGGTAAATGCGGCAGGCAACATGTCGCTTGAGGCATGCCACACAAATATCTAAGACCGGTGCAACTTATGTGCCTTACTATGCCAACTGAACTGAGGCCAACAACTGCTGTGACAATGACAATTGCCCCACACCCCCACACATACACACACACACACACAAACGCACATCAATGTTGCAACAAAAAGTTTCCACCCACGGCAAAATGTGGCATTGAAGTTGCGACAACAGCAGCAAATAAAAGTTGCAATTTAAATTATTTTTGTTGCACTGCAAAACTATGCGGAATAACAAAGCGAAAGAAAATGTGTAGTCAAAAAACTGAATCTTCACCGAGGTGAGTCTGAAAATTTTTTGAAATAAAATTTTTACATAGTTGCTTTAAAAAAAATGTCGATATTTATTTAAATATCAAGTAAAAGTTGTTTTAGCAGTATTTACTAAGTTTTTTGTTTGTTTGAAATAAAATAACTAATCAATTTATTTTATACTATTATCAACTCAGAATATTTTTAAGTTCACATTTTTTCTTAAATCAACCTAATAACTATAGTCCAATTTACCGCTACGCTCTCTAATTATTATTTTTTGTTAGTCAAGACTTCGTTGGCTTTTTTTGGCTCAGTGTAACCGGAACTGTAGGCAACGCCATATTATTTGATGCTGTCTCGCTCTCGCTCTCGTTCAACAATGTATTTTTTTAGTTTCTTGAGAAGCCCGCGAGCGAATTGCATAAATTTGATTGTGAATTTGTATTTAGTTGTATGCAACATGGACTGGACTTCGTGTTCAAGTGTGTTCAATATTTAAATGGTGCAACATGCGCATCACAAACACATGCCACAGGACAGCATGCATTATCGATGCCCCATTCGGTGGCACTCTCCGTAATGACTTTGCCACAGTCAGAGTCACAGCTTAGTTGCAAATTAGGCATTAAGGCTGACACTCCTCCTCCCCCCTCACACTTCTATCCTCAACAACTCCACACCTTCCTTGTTGCAACACAACGTTGCAAGTCACGTGCGGCAGCTGGTCGAATGCAGTGTCTAATGAAGTGACCGTGTTCCGGCACGCCCCCCACGTACCGCCCCTTGCCATCTTCCGCTGCTATCAACAGTGTTGTCAACTCAGTGCTTTTCTATTTCTAGCTATTTTTAGCGTTAAAAAATACTTGTAGATTTCTCAATTATTATTACTAAGTTACTAGTAAAATATCAATATTACCTAATGGTAATGATTTCCTTATCTTGTATTAGAAACATATAAAACCAAATGCCGTTGCAACGATTTAAATAATAAAAATTAACCAAATTGCTATTTTTTTAGCCAACTGTTTAGATCTACCTTTTACTTTGAAGAGTTGCCAACACTAGCTATAAACATCATTGTTGTGAAAGGCTTGAGTCTGCCTCTCCCTCTCCCTCTCGTTCCCCCACTCATCATTACTTAACCTCTTAGTGCACGTGTCGCAGAACTTTCGGTTAACGGTTATTAAATGCAGTTTGACAACAAAATACTGCACAAAAGTGCAAAGTGCAGACAACAACAAAGCGCGCTCACTTAATTTAACGCTCTCTTGGTCTCCCACTCTCCCACACTTCCTCTCACCAGTAGAGAGCGCCTTGCGCTCACCGCTTGAAACCAGTTTTACAACTCTTCCATTTTAGACCAATTTAGCTCAGTTTAGATCACACACAGGTGCCCGAAGCTGTGCTAACGTATGCGTCGATCAGTTCGAGTTGAAAACGCGACGCGTTCGCTACGGCAAAGCGCCTAAAATACAATTGAATAAATAAATCCGAATACAAGTAAAACTCGAAACAAAACAACAACAACAACGCGCAATAAAAATTCAACTATTTTTAGCATATTACGTGAGTGTCATACGAATTTGTTTGTGGAGTACGCAGCAGCAACAAACACAACAACGCCAAAAAAAAGTGTGAATAAGTGTTGTCGAGTGTTGCGAAGTGTTTAAAATGCTTACACTATCCAGCAAATATTTCTAACATGCGTTGCCCTTTAGCTGACTGGCTTAGTGTGTTTGAATGTGTTAGTGTGTGTGTGTGTGTGTGTGTGTGTAGGCGCATAACTCTGCTTTGAGTCAAGCCAAAAACCTGCTGCTATTATTAGCTTTAGCCAAGATTATGGCCGATTTGGCTGTGTCTTGACTTAAGTTGCTGTCTGTCTCTCTCTCTCTCCCTTTCTCTCTCAGCCTATTGTTGGCTGTGCTTCTGTGCTCCTCTCCCCTCCCCCGCCCTCATACAGTGCTGCCTGTAATATTGTGTGAAAATTTGCAACGCCTTTTTCCATTCATGCCAAGCGATTATATCACACACATGTGTGTTGGCTGTTGTTTTGGCCAGAACTACATAGATTAATCCAAAGGCTCCACACACACACTCACACACTCTCAGACTACGAGTGGCTTTTGAATTTATAAGCAACGACGTCATTGTTACTACTTACAATATTTTTGATTCAAATTTATTGATATATGTTACAGCATGTCAAGTAATTCATGTGACAAAGAAAAAAGCAACCAATACAGTTAGTCCAAAAGTGTTTTGACCAAATAAAATTTTCACATTTTCTGCAACAACAAAAATCTATTTATTCTAAATCAAATCCAATCAAATAAAGAAAAATTAAAGTTTTCCATGAACTATAAAATATAAAAAAAAAAATTTAATATTTAAAAAAATAATATGTACCTAAGTTGTTAATTTTTTGAACAAGCTCAAAAACTCGCAACCTCTGCTGTTAAGTTTTTTTTTATTAAACCAAGAAAATCAATTTTTTTTAAGCGGATATTTTTCCTTTTGTCAGAAGACATGCTTGACTAACTGTGCATGCATATTGATATATGCATATAGTATTTGTTTATTTGTGCAACAGCCGTCGAGTGAGTTGACAGTGCAATGAAATGTGTGCAACAACTAAAACAACAACAACAACGTAATACTAACAACCTGTCGTTGTCGCTGGCAAAGCGTTAACAATAAATAAAGGCGAAAACAATAGCAGCAATAACAACAACAAATACAACAGCAACAACGAGAACATCAACAACAACACTTGACTGTACAACAATGAGCAGAGAAGGTAAGCCAGTTTTTTAGCCCACAATCGTTAATGCACACACACTACACACACACATACACACCATACATGCATATATATTTTTGCACATTTATTGCCATCAATTTTATTCGGCTTCGAAATCAACTTTAGATTAAGTACAAATGTCTACAATACAGACTTTCGTAGAATTGTCTCAGACGAAAACAGTCTATAACCAAGGTCATTTCCGTAACTAACTTGAACTCTGAACTGCTGGTGAAAATACATACACCCAAAGAAAAATGCTCTCAATGCGAATTTGAATATTTGCACTTTAATTTAAAAATTTTACTTTGTGACTTTGGTGAATTTAAAGTGAAGTCATTCTAAAAATCAATTAAATGTGAGATTAAATATCAGATATTATAAATTTTCATATACGCAAATTTTCAAACATGCATGAAATTAATTAAAATTATAATATTTTATTAATTGGTTTTACTTCATGCTTTTTAACTATAAAATGTATGTATCTTTTCAGTTAAATTAATGTGTATTATATGTAATTAACCTACGTTTCTGTTTTTGTTAAATCAAACAACTGCGTCAAAATTAAATAGTTTTACTTATTTGTCTATGCGTGTTTCTCCGGGTGTATATAGACCGTTTATATATTTATGTATTTGTTTGCGTGGGCTCTATAAGCGAATTCTCAATGGATTCGGCAGTTGACCGTGAAAAGGCCAAGTCGAGTCCAAGTTATTGCCTGTCTTCATTTTCATTGTTTTTTTTTTGCCTTTTATGAGCATGATTCGGATTATATTGTTTATTTTATTTTGTCTCCGTTTCTGTTTCTGCTTCTCATTTGGTGCTTATGTCATTTGGCAAAGATTTGTCAGCGCAGCGGAAATCCAACAGCTGTTCATGCAATCCGCATCTTAACTCAACTTGAGTGCAGGAAATTAACATTAACTTGGCTACCACAATGACGACAGCAACAACGGCTTTTGGCCAATTGCACATGTTGTTTGAGCCCAATTGGGCAGCTGGTCCAAGCCATTTGTCTATTGATAATTGTCAACTGCTGCTTAGCCTTAAAAAGAGCCAACTAACAATTCAGTTTTCCTGCATTCGACTGACAAATAAGTAGAGTTCAATTAATTGACTTATAAAAAGTTGCACTCTTCCTACTTATACTTACTTATATAAATAACCAAACTAACTACAAGTATTCAAACTAGTTTTAATGAATGCTGTTATTAATCAATGGCTGTTATATTTCATAATAATTGAATTTTGATATTATTTACATAATGTGAATGTGAATTTTCTATCGATTTGTTTTCATTTTTATACAAAATAAAATTATTATAATTATAATTACACTTAATTGTAAAGATCAGAGAAATTTGTCTTTTTATTCTGCAATTAATGACAATATAATGCAAGTAACTTTTCATTTTTAAAAATGTTTATCTACTTAAATTTTAAAGTATTGATAATTCTAAATAAAAACTAATTATGAACTTTTTTAAATATATTGAAGATAAGAGTATTTTATATTATGTATACATACTTTTCTTTTATATTAAAAATTGAAGCATTATTTTCATACTTCAGTTTAAAACATTTTAAATACAAAAGATTGCTGTACAAAAGGTTGAATCACAGATCAAAGAATTATTTTAAATTTACATTTATACAGATAATAATCATAAGATTTATACACAATCGATATATATATATACTTTCTTGGTTTGTTTGTAATTCAAAATCACTTTAACCCACATTATTTTATAAATTATTAATAAATCTAGGAATCTTTAATATTTCATATATTTAATTTTGAATGTTCTTCCTGATTGTTTGTGCTACCTTTGCACAAACTCATCAAATCTTTTTTCATCACAGTGTGTAGGGTATTACAATGTGATTGCATCTTAGCTAATCTATTTATAATACAGTCCAAGCGAAATGTATCTTTCAAGTCGCTTGAGATATTATCATAATTTAATGTACAATCTAAAAGACAATAGACGCATTAAAGAGACGCTACAGCTTAGTAGTAGTTGTAATTGTGGTTGCTGTGGTTGTGGCTGTAACGGTTACCTCACAATTTCTTAGCGATTCACTTGGCCATGCAGCCCACTGTGCATAACAGAACAGGCTTTGGGATTTTTGGATTTTTCTAGTCTGCGGCATGGCAACCACAATGTGAGGCAGAGTTAAAACTAAAGCCGCAACCACAGCACCACCGCTGGCAACGCTTTTATTATTTTTATTTTTATTTTACTACAGAGAGGAAAAACCTCTTTATTTATGATAAAAAGGCAACACGCTATGCCAAGCCACACAATCGAATAAAAGTAGTGGCAACAACAACTAGAAATTCAAAACCAACTCTGGCGGCAAACAGTTTGTCTTCTCTTTTTACTTTTTACTTTTTTACTGGTCTTTTAGTTGATGACAACGTTTTGATAATACTCGAAATTCGTTGCGTTTATTCGTTTTGGGGTCAGACAGTTGGACATGACGTTTTACACGCTTCCCAATTGTGTAGAGTATGCGAGTAGTCGTATTAACTCTCTAGGGTCACGTTCATCTTCTGCGACAATTCAAAGTGAAAGTTGCATAACTATTGTCGAACTACAATTTATGACTGGTTTGGAACACGCTGCGTATGCGCATTTTAGTAAACATTGAACACGTAAAACGATCATTAAACAATAATATATGCAAATACTTAAACAAGCAAAAGGCACAAATCAATCAATGCTAATCACTATGTAAAAATATATGTATACTCAGTATATATATTCGATAAATACAACGACTTGTATAAGTTGTATTTTTTTTTTTGCAGAAAACGAGAGCCAATAATTAACATCTCTGTTCGATAAGTTTTATCGTTATATAATACACTTAAACCTGTATAGTGTCATCGCTAGCCTTGACTTAAAACGTGTTGAAATTTAAACGAAATCTAAACTACTTCTTATAATAAAATGCACTATAGTAGTATATTGTGGTTAATGCCGTCGAAATTAGTTTATTTAAAGTCAAATAAATGCTGTGAATCAAACATTTTCGAGTTAAGAAATTTGAATTAAAAAAAAAAAATTTAATTTAAAGTAAACAAAGAAGATAGAAATAAATAAAATACAAGTTTTAAAAGTTTATATAATCTTTTTATTAAGCGATTGTAGATGCAATAGAATTTTATTTATTTCAAGGCAACTAAATGCAGTTAAATAAATAAAAATTAATTTTTAAAATATGACATGAACTAGAAAGTATTATTTTAGTTATATAAGAGATAATACCAAAATTTTTTAAATGTTTTAAAAATTTAACATTCAAATTGATAAGATTGAAAAAATATTAGACTTTAAAGCTGAAATTGATTAGAAAAAAATGTAAATAAGTAATTTTAGAAAATGTTCTATTAATTTAATGTTTATCTTAAATATTCAAAAGTTGATCAGAAGCACTTCTCTAGCGACCCTCGCACACACTCGCAACTGCATAATTATTAAAACCATTTAAAACTGATTCGTTGTAACTTTCATTTGACATTTGGAAGCTGCTGTGACTTGGCCATAATTTACAGTCGTTGCAATTGAAATGCTTCGAATAAAACCGAGACTTGGACGGCAATCGACAAACAGACAGACAGACAGACAGACGGACAGACGAACTGACGGATGGACAAACTGGCTAAAGATGATGATTTCAACACGTAATTAATGTCTGGTGTCATTGAATGCCAATTACATTCTCATTCCAAATGCCAAATGCCAAAGGAATCAAACACACGCAACTATTAATATAGATTTGCTTTTGCAGTCGATACTGTTTACAGATTTAAGAGCAGAATTAGAATTAACCCACATATGATTATTACATTACATTTTAAGGTGATGTTGTCAACAATTAAGCTAGAGTTGAATATAATTGTTTATTTTTACAAATACTTGAAATGAACATAGCTTTGGAAAATTAATATTTGGCCCCTAAAATCATTCTGTATTTACATTTTAGTCAATTAAAGAATTTAATTTTTTGATCAACTGTGTCTCCATTTTCCATACTTACCCGTTGACACTTTTCATAAACTTCTAACCGCCATAACTTTGTCAAAACTTAACCGATTTTTAATCATCATTTGGCCTTTAAATTGTATCTGCGTTTAAATGTTATTCACATAAAAAACATACATAATTATTTAAGCATCACTGTCCAATTTTTATGCATTCCTGTTGACACTTTTCCGAAAAGTTAAAACTTTCATAGTTCTATTAAAACCCATTCTATACTCACGAAGAACTTACTTTTACTAGCTAAAAATAAATTCTGTATCATATTAAGTATATTAAAAATAGTTAAAATTATAAAATAAAATGTAGACTGATTGAAAATTGTTGAATAGCTTTCATTTGATTGTACACACCACAAGTTATCGTTGCATTTTGCTGTTCAGTCGTTATCATCGAAACTGAACGATTAAAGCACAGGAAAAATAAAAAAATAAATGCTGGCTGTATTAATTAATGGAAATGTCTGGCGGATTAGAATACTCGTAACGTATCGTATCGAATCGGTTTCCAACTGGGCAGCATTCTCTCCTCCTTGAGCAGCTGCAAATTCAAATTCAAATCCGCAGCCAACGAGCGTGGGAAACTCGTGAAACTTGCAACTTGTAACATGCAGCATGCGGATCTGGCAATTGCAATTGGCCGAGTTGCTGGCCATGGATGTGGATGTGGATGTTTGGACCACTGCATGAGTTTGCATATGTGGATATTATGTGGTTTTTTGTTCTTCTAGTCGTTGTTATTGTTCTTGGCGCGTCAAGTGCACAGTGTTGGAAAATGTGGCCAATTGGCATTGCCAATATGCCGTTATATTGTGCAATTAAACGAATTTATTAACACACACACACATAGTTACACCGCACAACAGTTCCAGACTTCGTTCAATTAAAACCTTAATATAGCCGCAAATATCTAATAGGTAAAAACACTCACACACACACACACACACACACACACACTCTCTCTCTCTCTCTCTCTCATGTATGTGTGCGTGCAGTTGGCTGCCTCTTAAAACTTCTGCCACAATTTTCATAGTATGAAATTCATACCCTGCGCCCATTAAAATAATAAAAATATAAGTTTTATAGTTACGTGCCAACTTATGTTGAATATACTTAATAGGATAATTTTATAAATTGATGTAGATAATTAAATGTATTTTAAAAAAGGATTTCGAATTGCAAATACAAAATTAAGCTAAAATTAATAGTAACATTTTTAAAATACAATATCTGAGCTCTTTACAACAAACTAATAATTAGATCAAAATATAAGAACATATTGATTTTTAGAATAAAAAGAATTTCAATAAAATATTTCTGCACTTTAATGCAAATATAAAATAAAGTTTGGATAAATAGCAAAGTAAAAAATATATTAATTTAAAAAATACCCAACTGATCAAATTTGCCAACAATGGAATTGAATAGCTTAATAAGTGTACGATTGTCAAGTAAAAATAAATTAAGTGTCAGTGTATGCCGGGTAACTCGTAGCCGAGCAGACTCGGTTAAATTTCTCTGACTTGTTGTTGTTCTTATGACTGTTATTGTGGCTTAAACCACTTGCTCATGGCAGATTTACTCACAGCCGAAAAACAAAAGTTATAACAGTGACTCCTCTCGCTTCCCCCCTCCCACTGTTTTCACGCTCCTCCCTTCCGCCTAAAAGTGGGGCCATTAATTTAAGCCGAACGAACAGGTTTACGTTCTTGCCGCATTGTTTTGACTGCCATTTAGACCGTGCAACACACTCATAGTTTTCGGTGGAGATGAAATTGCGGTGGCTTTGAGGTGTGTGGAGGGGAGCTGAAGTTCTTAGAACCGTTTGCCGACGCCAGTTACAGTTACAGTTTGGTGTTTGTGCGGCTAAGTGAAACACTTGGAAAGATCTCTATCTCTTTATCTATCTCTATCTCTATCAGTTGTTTCTGCCCCAAGGCGCAACTTAATGCGACAATGGAGTCTGCTCCGTAATGCAACTTGTAATTCATGTGCTGCTTCCTCGGTTTATGTCAACTCTCGGGAATAGGAGCGTAAATTATTATACGAGTTTATTATAAGAGATATCTGTATTTAAAATGCGGCAAATCTTCAGGTAAATAAATAGTTCCAAGGTGCATTGATGATAATAATGTATGGTATTATTGAATTCTTAATTTAATTCCACGATTTAAATTGAAAGATTTGATACTTCTAAATAAATAGCAGAAATTTTAAAGTTCTACATTTACTTCTATGGCTTATATATAAAGATCTGTTAATTCAATATGTATAACAGAATTTCTCTAGTTTTATAGATTTATTTCTAGGATTTAAATACTAAAATGTAATATTTGAAAACAGTTATTCAAAAGAATATTTTAAATTCTTGTTATATTTCTAGGAATTAAATAAAACGAGGTAATATTTCAAGCTAATAAGATATAACATATTAAGATATTATAAGATTAATAAGCAGTTATTGAAATGCTATTGATTTTGTATAATGATTTAAATAAAATGATTTTATCTTTGCAGGTAGAGAAAATAACTAAAGAATGCAATATATGTATTTCATTTATTTACATTTTGAAGATGGATTGATTTGACACAGAATATTTATTAAGATTTTATAATATTTCATAATGTTAATTGTAGTTCTTGGTTTAGTGAGATAAATGTAAATACATTTTTCTAATGCACCAAAAAGAGATTTTTGATTTTAATTTTAATGAATTAATTAATAAATTAGTATTGTACTCAGTAATGAATTTATCATGATAGTGCTTATCAGTTTAGAATACAAAGTATTTGCCAGTCGATCACACTCGAGTCTCACTTCTCACTTGTTGTGTCTATTGTTCCTGCTGTGAAGCATTTAATTTGAGCTCTTTGGTCAATTGTTTGGCCTAGTCAAAGTCGAGGGTCTTTAAATAAGCCAACCAAAAATGGAGCTTACTCGTTGGGTTCAGTCTTTGATGTTATTCTTCTTCAATCATCCACTTCTTCTACGACTTCTTCATGCTTTTTATTATCCAAAGGATTTTTGGGGTCAAAAAGAGGCGAATGATTGAAAGTAATGCAGCAAACGTGACTATAGATATATGTACATCGGTGTATATAATTCGAGCCTCCAGTTGTGACAGCTGTCAACGGCTTCATTTGTGGCAACTCACAGAAGTTGCAAGTGCGACTAGAACTAGAAGCCAAATTGAAATAAAATCAGCCAAAAGTCGAGTGAGTTTGCAAAAGAGAAACAAGAGGAAAATCGAAAAGTTAAAAATTGATAGAAAAAAAGATCAAGGCAAAAGGGAATCGATATAGGGGGCGGGTGTGTGGAAAGGGGAAGTGAGTGGGGCAGGGGGAAGGGAAATTGGGAAGGCAAGAAACGCTGCGGCTTTTGGCCATAAAGCCAACTTTCTCCGCACGAGTGTTGAGATTTAATATTGTTTGCCCACAATCATAACAACAACCAAACAAAAAAAACAATTGTAGACAGACCTTTTGGCTTGGCCAATTCTTTTGGCCAAGCACTGATTTTAATGGCTTACAATCATAAAGAAAAAAGTGCCAGAAATTAATAAAGCACATGTACACACACACAGACATGTGTGTGTACCATATATATATTATTTTTATTTGTACATAAGTATTTAATTATATATCGCATTTTCATCGCCCTTTGTAGACTTTGGCGCCGATTAATTTCTGTAGCTGTTACCGTTAGCCAGCATGTTGTTGGTGTTGTTGCTGTTGTTGTTGTTGTTGCTGTTGTTGGTGTTGTGTCTGTTGTTGTTGCTACGCTTTAGCCCAAAAAGATTAGCCGCAACAACGACGTGAGACAGCGTTTATGGCTAGAAAGTGCCATATTTTTGTGGTTGTTGCAGTTGCTGTTTGCTGTTTGCTGTTTGCTGTTAGTGTTGTTGTTGTTCTTATTGTTGTGGCTGCTGTCAAAATATTTTGCCAGCTGACCGCGCTATTTGAATGTTGCTTGACAGTGTGACGACAACAGTTGGCAAACAGCGAAAAAGTTTGCCTTTTTATTGTTTAACTATTTAATTAATGTGATCACACGATTTTTAATCCTTCACATAAGTAAACAACATAGTTATAGAACACATAAGAGACCCACAAATTAATATGTCAAGCAAAACATATGCGCAGAGGAAGAAAAGCAGCTTTAAATAAATAAAATTATTATTCAAATTTCATTCACATAAATTATATAGAACTACATTATTTAAATGCTATTTTTTACTTATCATAGTTGCTAAACAACTTAACAACAAAAATAAAGCAATGAATACAACAATTTATCAAGTTTATTTATGTTTTTTACAATATATTTATAGCAAACAATTTTTTTAATTATTCAATTTAATCAAATAAGAAATTAAATTAAATTTAAAATCTAAAGGACTAGCAATAAAATTGATAAAATATTTTGGCAAATTCAAAATCAACTTCAAGCCACTGTGCGGCGGACAGAAGAATTTTAAACGCTGTTCATTTTTCAAAGTTGCGGCCTCTTTGCCCCAATATGTTTGTAAGAATTGTGTGTGTGTGTGTGTTGGGGTTGTGTGAGTGTTTTTAATAGCCTGCAGGGTTAAAAATTTAATGGAAAAACGTTTTAATAAATCAGTTAAGTGGTCTTGCCGCTTCTCTTTTTTTTTGCGGCTAATTACACGCATTAGTGTTGGCCATGCCAATCCAGAGATCTCCCTGGCCCAGTCTCAGTCCCAGCTCCAGTCCAGAGTAGACCAGGCCGAGAGTCGAGGCATTAACAAGCGTGTTCAAAAATAGAAGACGAACAAAAAAAAAAAAAAGAAGAGGAGGAAGAGTAAACTCTTTGGAGATTCGTATTACGAAGCCGGACAATGTCAGGCTGCCCAGGCAGCGCGTAATTTAGCAATTAAAAGCGATTAACGCACAGTCAGCTACTTAACGTCTTTCCAGATCGCGGCTTTAATCGGGGACTTAATGGGGGCCCCCAACTGCAGCTGGAACTGGAGCTGAAGCCACTTGGGGATCCACTTGAGAGTCAAAGCAATCGTTAAATGTTGCCATCAAATGTTAGGCTGATTATTGAAAACATGTTGCAAGCGAGACATCAACTGTTGCATGTCAACTCGTTCCAGCAATTCTCTAATGAAATTTTATTGTCTAGACTCTAGATATCAGACACTAAAGTGATTTGAAATGTGATTCCGAATTGGAATGTGCGGAAGTGAAATCGTTACAAAATTCCAAAGCGACAACTCGTTAAAATGTTCATAGATTTTCAAAGCGATTAAAATGTGAGCCAGAAAAACTTTGTTAACATTGTAATATCATTGCTCAGCTTGTTTCAGTTTTATTTGCTTTACTCAGATAGAGGTCTTTCAATTGTTAGCGATAGTCGTGGGTATTTTCAATGGAATAAATTTAATTTAAATAAATCTACATTAGTTAATATGCAAATTTACCTAAGGCTGTTGCCGTTAAGTTTCTAATCGGGTCAGAAACAGTTATATTTAAAACGTTAAATGATTTTTAAACAAAAGAATATAGATAAACTGATAGCTCTGGCTTTGATTAAAGCGTTTCTTTCCCATTTGATTAAAAAATAACATTAGAGTTGCGTGTTTTTAATCATTTCAAGAAATAAAATATTTTAAATGTGATTTAACTGGTAAATTTGATTTGTTTGTTTATTCCCATTGGTTCCCAAAAACTATTTGAGTTAAAGCTTTAGAATTGCTAAAAAAAAGTAACATATTTCAATATCAATTAGTGTTCTATTTCATTTATTTCTTAAGGCATGAAAATGAGTTTTAAAAAACTTAAAAACTTTTAAGCAAAAGCTAGATATTCTAGTATTTGTTAAAGAAAAACCTGGTGTTTCACTTTCAATCGTTGAATTGCCAAAATCGAAAAGAAATGCAATCAAATTGAATTTGATGACAGCTTTGTGGTCACTGCAATTGTTGAGTTATGCAAAGATTAATCGAGCTGCTATCAATGATTATTTTGTTTGTGTTTGTGCTTGTTTATTTTTTGGGTCAATATTGGCAACTGCAGTTGGCCAAGTATTGTTGTTTGGTTGCTGTTGTTGGCTCGTTTCGTTTCGATGGCATGTGAAAGGCGCAGCACGTTGCAAGTGCCGAGTTGCAAGTTGCAGTCCCAGAGTGAATGCCTTGCACCAGTTTATGTGGGTTAACTGGGCCGCCCATAAATTGTGGCAACACAACGAAGTTGCAGAAGGAACAGAGCAACACACGAGAGAAGGGCGAAGTGGGGGGAGGGGTGAGAGGGGGCTATAACTTTCTAAACCACGCCCCAAAACGTTGTGGCAATGAAAAGCAAATGAATGAAACAAAAAAAAAAAAGAGTTCCCTGTCTTCGGTCAACCTTTATGACACTTGACCACAAAACTGGACTGTGGAATGCATTTTTGTGGCCAAGTCATTGTTGTTTTATATTGTTGGTATCACTTGGACTGTTAACTTGGCTTTTTTTCCCACTTGGGCATAATGCAAATTGCTACAAATTAACTTCTCGTTGTGTATTTTTTTCTGCTATTTTTTATATTGTTTCCATTTGAAGTTGTTGGGTGTTGGGTGTTGGTTTGAGTTGGTTTTTCGTAACGACTTCCGTTGTATTTGTTGTTGCTTTTCATTTGTCTTTAACCCATTGTTGGCCACGGCCGGAAGCTCAGGTGCCGTTTCAAGAGCGAAAGTTGTGAAATCTCGCAAATATGGAGAGATATAAATTGAATTCGCTGTGGGAAGGGAAGGAGAGAGATTAGTTGGAAGCGGGAAGGAGGAAGGAAGAAAATGGGAATCCCATGTAACTGCTTTACGAGGTACTCAATGCTACCTGGACAGGTGGAAGCATAAATTCCATTCCTCAAACCAATTTTAACTGCTTTACGGCTTATTTATGCTGTTTATGCAGCGTTAAAGGTTATAACACATGCCAAGGCTTTATGCCAAGGTAAATATGAGAGCAAAAACATTTTAATGCCATTCCATTCCATTTATATATTTACACTGCCCAAGAAGATGAGAGGAACATATACATATAGTATATGTTATATAAAAAGAAAAGTGCTGCCAGCTCCAAGGCAAATGTAAACCTAACACAACAAACCGAACCCCAAAAACCGCATAAACAAATCGAAGTGTGCACAGAGGGAGAGAGAGAGAGAGAGAGAAAGAGATAGATAGGGAAAGGGTGAGAAAGAGGGAAGTCAACGCATCGGGAGTTGCAAAAAGTCTTTTGATGCCCGCCAAGTGATAGAAATGGACATGGAATTGAAGTTTAAGTTGTAGACTCGCCAGGGAATCGGAAGAGGGTCGCGGAGAATCGGGGACTGTCGGGGAGAGTCGGGGAGAGTCGGCTGTTTCAAGTTCCCAGTGACGACCACACACGATTGCGAAAAAAGGGAACTGAATTCGATTTTTCAATTGACAATGAAAGGCAACGCCCACAACATTAATGTCCCTCGACCATCAGTCCGGTTACACTGAGAGAAATCAGCATATAAATAGAAATTTCAATCATTGCAATACAAATAATTAGAGTAAGACTTATATTATGATAATTAAATACAAATTACAATTTAATTATGATTTTAGTGTATTATTTATCAATTTTAAGAATTTTCTTTTTAAATATAATTTAGAAGAATACCATAAATATTACAAGTTTTGCCTCAAAACTATAAATTTCAACTCGAGCAATATTTTGTATATTTTTTTTTGTGTATTTTAATGTCAGTGTAGTTATTTTAAAAACATGAGTAAACATCTTAAGCATATATAATCAATATTTAATTGTTTCCAGTGTAGCCATGCATGTGCGAGGTAAGTGTGTAAGGTTATATGTGTGTGTGTGTTGGTTTCCCTAGGCGCTAAAATCAACGCAACGCATTTACTCGGTCTGCAAATCCAGTTCAGTTCCCAACTGACAATTGTATCTCGATTTACCAACGGGCAAAAAACAGAAAATAAAAGAAAATAACTAAATACTGACTAGGACTTAAGTAAAACTAAGTAATAATAGGTGGGCTGGGCAGACCAGTTGCAAGTCCAGTTTCAGTTTCATATCCAGTTTTAGACTATATCACAGGCTGCAATCCCTGCAAAGACAAACAGGCGGCAGCTTTGGCCAACGACACCCTTTAATTGGCCTAATCGAGACAATAACTCAATTTCTTATCAACAACAACACCCGTCAGGCGATAATAACATTCATTAAAAATTATTTCCACAACACTATATGCAGTTGTGTGGCTTTCTCATACCCTGTAATTATGGAAAGTTACTAAAAGAGTTGGAGTACTGGTAAAATAACAGACAGACAACTTATTATTTGTATTTTAATATTTTACATATTAATACACAGGTATTTTAAATATATCTTTATTAATAATATTAAAATAAATAATATTTTATTTAAATAAATTGTTTTAATTATTTTTACTAATGAATACGAATATTTTAGATAGTAAATAAATCATTTAATAAATCTAAATTAATGCGTTGCAGAATTTTATTAATTTTTTGCTAAATACAATATACATTTATTTGTGTAAAACGTAGCTTTTGTCTTTTTTAAAGCTTTCATAATATATTTTTAAATTTAAATGCTCATAAAAAATGTATTTTTAAAGTGCATTTCGTATGAATAAATTTATTCATGTTAGGATGTCTCAAAATCGAGTGTAACTCTAAGTATTCGCCTGTTAAAGTTTATTGCGTTTCCAGCAAAGGGAAACTGTGGCTAGGATGAAAAGGGGAAAGGTGGGGAAATAGGGGAATAAGGGCAACAAGGGAAGACATGGTAAATGTGAATGTGAATGTAAATGTGGAGTGTGTCATTGTCAGCTTGGCTTCGGGTTCGACAAGGTCATGGGGTAAGGAATGGGTAAGGTAAGGAGGAAGGTAAGGGGTAAAGGTACGGTTACGGTAACGGTAAAGCTAAAGCTAAAGCTAAAGCTACGTGACCAAGTGACAAATTGCATCTACAACTTCAATTTGCATGCCATGAACTTGAAAGATATTCGAGTGGGTGCGGCATGCAACATGCAACAAAATGTGGCACGTCAGGATCTTGCTGTTCATGGTTCATGGTGCAACGAACTGTAAATCCAATTCCACATTCCACACCCCAAACCACAATAATCATAAAAATAATAATAAAACTCCACTCGCAGTAAATAAAATAAAGCTGACATTTACGCTGAGAATCGAGAATCGAGAAACGAGAAACGAGGCGTGGTCAAGTGGCCTTATCAACTGGCCAAGTTATTAGCCTACCAGCTTCCCCGTCGATCGCCGCTCCTCGTTCATGTTTATTCATGTTCGTTTGTTTACAGTACTGTGGGACAGTCGCCGCCCATTAGCTGTATTTCAGATGTTGATCAAGATGAAGATGATGACGAAGGAGAAGCAGAGAAGTGATGACTCCAATTTGCTGTCAACTGCTTAGCTGGCGATTTCTCGAAACAAACAATGAGTGCAACAGCTGCTCGACTGCGTTATACCCTGTAAAACGATCTGTGTTTCTTTTGTTATTTAAATGTTTAGCATACTTAATATATTTATACCAAAGTGTAAATAATAATAAGGATTTTTTTCATAGATATTCGAAACTTTTAAGTTGATCATTTTTTTGTGATGTGTTTAAAATTTATTTAATTATCTTTTTATAAAAAGATATTCGATATTCTAAATGTTTTTAAATGTGGAAAAATTTGTTTTTCTAACGATTTAATATTTTATGTTATATCATTTTCTGTTACATTACTTTTTTAAACTTTCAAGTTGATAATTTTTTTGTGATGTGTTTAGAATTTATTTAATTATCTTTTTTAAAAAGATATTCGATATTCTAAATGTTTCTAAATGTGGAAAAATTTGTTCTTCTAACGATTTAATATTTTATGTTATATCATTTTCTGTTACATTTAATTTTACTTTAGAAAATACGCCTTTTGAGGGCTCCTAATAGAAATACTCCCTATTAAATAAGATATACAAAATATAAGTGCTTTAAAAGTGTTTAAAAACAGTTTTTTTCTGATGATTCTAGAACTCTCAGAGATCTTTAAATGGAATTGCATGCTCATCATAAAGTAGTTCAACTATAGTTTAGTATCAACAAAACTCACACTCATACACACACACACACAAACAGACACTCACACACGGACGCATGATGAAAACATACATAGATGCAATCATAACTTTTGCACACTAATTAAAAGTTGCAAACTAACTAATAATTTGCAACAAGCGAGTCAGTGGCAAGTTAATTGCAACAAATCTGTAACATTTTCATGTTTTATTGTATTCGCAGGCAGCCGCAACACTTGTGGGACTTTCTAGTGACAACATCGCACTACATATTCTATAGAACATCCAACATATAGAATATTCCCCACAAACATAAAAGACAGAGACGGAGACAGAGAGAGAGAGACGCAAAAGGGAAACATTCAGTTAAATCAACAGATTCATCACAATGCACGAACGTCGCGTCAAGAAGTAAGTAAATAAAATTATAAAATAAATAAATGTTTTATTAATAATATAGAAAGATGAAGATGAATTTATTTAACTTATAGAAATTGATACAAGAAATCTCAACTATATAATTTCATAGTCTGACTAAATGTATGTCTTTTAACAGTAGAAATAGTAATGGGGATATTTATCTATATATTAATATGGGAATTGTAATTTACCATCATAAATAAATATTAAAGTGCAGCTATTAATATAGGAATATTATTTCAGGCATTTAAAGATATACAAATAATCAACTTATATATATTCCAAACGTTCCCAAGCATTTTATAGATTAGTTACTACATTACGTTTCAACTGACTACAACTAGACACAACTGTACCAAATTTCAGACAGATAGATGCAAGGGAAGACCAGTTCTTATAGATAGACCAATGGTATCTGGGGTTTAGTTTCCGTTGTTCAACAGTAGATAAAGATATTTTTAATAAAATTAAAATTATGACACTGCTATTCAGTTTTAACATTCCCAAATCTGTAGTGAATCAGTATTATTATGGAAAATACAGACAAGGGTTATTTTAAATAAGGTATAACCAAAAAGTTCCTTAAGATTCCCACCTCATATCTGTCCTTAACCCTTGCAGATTGAAGGGCGGCCATTACGTGGCCACACACGGACGCCTTACGCCCGATCCGCCGTATGTGCACTCGAATCGCGGCTATTCCACGGATGGCGAGGAGTCTCACTCGCACCGTGGACACTCGGAGTACACGCTGGCTCACGAGAGAATCTCACCACAGTCGCAGTCCCAGGGCCATTATAATTCATCCCGGAAGACACGCTCCGGGAATGGACAACAGCAACAACAACAACAACAACAGCACCTGCAGCATAGTTATAGCCACAGTCAGATGGGTCTCTCCAGCACCCCGGACAATGGAGGACCACGTTCCCTGAGCGGACCACCGCCCACACGTCAACCCCCTCGTGCCCCCTCCGCCCTGAGCTACGATCAGGCTGGAGATGCGGGCAGCGACATTTATGTGACCAGCGCTGCCTACAAGGCGCCCTCAGAGATCAGGCAAGTGCGAACATACTATATATTTAATAGAATATTTTTAATAGAATTGTGAACAAACAAGGAAAAATAACATAGAATAATTAACAGAACAAATTCGTTTATGTTATTTAAGATTTACAAACAAAGTGTACACAATATTTAATAAAAGACACTTCTTAATACCTTCTAAATAGTAGATTAAATGATGTTTTGTTAAGAGTACTTCTAATACTTAACTATAATATTAAGAAACGTGTGAGAATCTAAATTAAAATGAACTCAATTAATATTGTTCGTTTTTCCACAAGTTATTTTAAGTGACTTATGTATGTTTTTCTAATCTGTTCGATTCTGTTTTCAAACCAAAGACTCCAATTTTGTTGTGCGAATGAAAGTTTGCATCTAAATAGTAGATTAAATGATGTTTTGTTGCAAATTCCTTTTTAAGAGTACTTCTAATACTTAACTATAATATTAAGAAACGTGTGAGAATCTAAATTTAAATGAACTCAATTAATATTATTCGTTTTTCCACAAGTTATTTTAAGTGACTTATGTATGTTTTTCTAATCTGTTCGATTCTGTTTTCAAGCCAAAGACTTCAATTTTGTTGTGCGAATGAAAGTTTGCATTTCTTTATATTCGGTTCATTATTTGCGGAATTTCTTATAGGAAATTCACATGAGATTTAAATTGAATTCTACTTAAATCTATCTCTTTACAGTCGCTACAGTCATCGTCCAGTTTCCCGTGGTGCACCACGCAGCGTCTACTCGGTGGCAAGCACCGCCAAAACGGGACGCAGTGGGCGTTCAACAACAAGGCGTGGCGCCAAGATCGAGACCATGTCCGCCCCGAATCCCTTCTGTCCGAATGTCAAGGGCGTCTGTTGTCTGATGTTGCTGTTGAACTTGGGACTCATATTGGTGACCCTGGGATTTGTCATTGTGGTGCAGTTCTATGAGCCTGTCTATGTGTGGTAAGTCGCCAAGCAGATGCTCACAGATCTATGACTATATCTACATTTGTTTACAGGGTCTTGGGCATTATCTTCTTGATCTTTGGCTTCCTCACGCTGATCGGTTGCATGGTCTATTGTGTGTATGTTTGCCGAGATGTGAGGACGCCTTCGCAGGTCCGCAATGAGGATCTCTATTGGACGCGACACTGGCAAAAGAACATCGGCTATACGCCCCAGGAGATCAACTATAAGGCGGATAAATACGATGCCTACTCCGATCGTTATTCGGTCAGCAAATTGAGTGGAAAATACTCGGATCGCGAGAGTCAACGCTACTGAAAGAGCGAGAGAGGAGGAGAGGGGGAGAAAGTATATCCAAAATCAATGCAACACATGCACATGGCAATCAAATTAATCAATTACCTAAACGAGGGCTGCTTGATAAGTTAACTGAACTTAGCACGATCAGCAGATTTAAAGAGGGATTTTTCATTTCTTATAAAAATTATTCAATGGAACACTGATGTTTATATTTGACACTAGTGTCAGTTATTTATCAGGCAATCCTCGTTTAAAATTGCTCTAACGAGGGCTGTTTGACAAGTAAACTATCAACATTTTTAAATAGATTCATGATCATGGATTGGAAAGCTGATCAGAAGCATAATTATAATTATCACAACTTCCTTATCAAGCAGCCCTCGTTTATAATAAATATTTCTTGCGAGGGCTGCTTCATAAGTAAACTAAACCCTTCCAGATCAACTTTATTAAATAGATAGTTGGTTATTAATTGGGAAACTGATCAGTAGATTATTATTAGTAACACTAACTTATCAAGCATTCCTCGTTTATAAGAAACTATCATTACGAGGGCTGCTTGATAAGTTAACTCAACTTAGCACGATCTAAATTGATGAAAAGAAATTTACTATTCGCTTGCTACCGCGAACAATTACTTATCAGACAGCCCTCGTGAATAATCATGTCTATTTTAATTTCTAGGCAATAGTTTTAAACGGTTTATTAACAAGGCCTCAACGTACCTGCTGCAAGTTGCTTGCTAGTTAGTATGTTCTTTTAATCATAACGCAACTAAGAGAGTTAGAAAGAGACAGTGTGTGAAGAAGAGTGAGATGGACAGAGATAGGGACGGAGTGTAGAGTTAAAGGAATACATTAAGAGTATTGGAATGCTGCCATATTTGAGAGAAAGTTTTTGGTTAATCAGCGAACGTTTTTGCCTAAATTCTAACTGAAAATGCTTTATAACATGTGCAAAGCATTAATAATAAACAACAAACTTAACAATGATGAATAATTTTCAAGTAATAAAATTTAATGATGTAACAAACATGCAAATTTCTCTCTTAATAATAATGATAAGTGCCATCGAAGTAAGCGACGTTCTCAGCAGATAAGGTATGTAAAAGGTATTTCAAAAAATGCAAACTCCTTCTAAATAAACGATAATGATGTCAATATTTATAAGAGTTTTAAACTTTAACCCCAAAAATCTTATATAGATCATCACCGGTTAAATAATCTGCATCACGACGTCTTATTAATTTACCCACAATTCTGTTTAAAATGCGGACATATTCCCGCCGATTTTTATTACTCAGTGCATCGAGATTGTTGTGATCCGGAGCCAAGTAGAAGAGTAAATTGTCGAGTCGCACAGCGTGCAACAGATTTATTAGCATCTGAAAATATTATGTTGATGAAGTAAGTGATTACATTGCATTATTATCCCAACACAAATAAACACTGACTGAGCATGTACTTACACGTATTAGAATGCGTCCTGGCGATTGATTCCAGTTGGTTTTCTTCATGCACACTTCATGCAGATAGATGCTCTTCAGAAAGTAACTGACCAGTCCATCCATTTCGTTGGCATTGCGCAGGGATTTCATCAGGCGCAACGAGTCCTTCAAATTCTGCTTCTTTTGCAGCACCAAACGCTTCCAGTGTGGAGCGCATAGTATAAAGGATCTGGAATCCTGAGTTTCCGGTTTATCGAAATACTTCCGAGGCACCGCAAACCAATTACGTCCATCATTTCTTGGCCTCCTCAGATCCCTAGGCCATTGGTTCGGAGGGAACTGAAAGACGGGCACAAAATCAAACCAGATCTTGTGCTGAGGACGACGATGTTCGGTGGCCATTAAAGTGTGAGCAACTCCAGTACCGTGTGCTGTATAAGTCATGCTATAGACTCGCCCCCCATTGCAGTGTATTCTCTGCAACTGCGGCATTACGGCCGTAATGCTGTTGCGAAACCAATTCTGCACGGCAAATCGACTGACAAAATACCCTTCGTTAACAAAGCGCTTCACACACGGACTATTATTCGAGGCACTCAAAAAGATAAAACTCGGACGATTCGGCACGGAAACCGGAACAAGATTGCACGGTAATTCAATTTTGACGTGCATGTCAAATTCTTCGGGCAAATCGATCTTGATTCCATCCAAGAAGGTGCCACCCAAGCTAAGTCCTTGAAATGAAGCCCGAAACAATGGATCGTATCTCGAAATCGCGTTTACAAATGCATTTTGTAGAATTTGCGCATCTTCGGTAAAAGTAGCTCGCGTATTTCCCGGAAACGATATTCTCTCTAAAACGTATTCAATTCCTTCACCAAATGAAAAGCGGGCATCGCGGGCTCGTGACATTTTCACACACTGAATTCAAATACGGAATGCGACTCCGACTTCTTCCTGGGAATTACACGAATAAAATGGTCTCCAACTTACTTATTGGCGCTGCCAGCTAAGTCAACTTTTGATCATTTTTCGCGCTCCCAACTTATTTAGTAGCTGTTTCTGGCTGGAAAGCTGCCGGAAAATAGCTGAAAAAGCTAGCCAACTTGTATAACTGATCAGCAGTCCGGCAGCACTGCTTATGTTAAATTCAGTTGCATTTTGGAGGACTCCTCTCTCTGTAAAGAGGTGGAGTAATACATTCAGAGCTTCCTGTTAACCGTTTTGGCATTAATCTGTTAAGCGAGGTGTTTTATGTAAAAGCTTGGTATGGTTAAAAACAAAAATCAATTACCTAAAATTTAAATTCACTGTTTGCGCCGTCTATTGTCAGTATGTAAAACTCAAATACGCCACCTATGGTTTTATTTTCAAATCAAATCCATTGAACGAAATGAACGAACCCAATTCGGCTTTGATCCGCAAACCAAGTTCGTTAGCCCGTGTTTTGTTGCGACATGACTATAAAAACAAGTTGGCAGCAGTGGCCATTATTCACTCAAGAGGTGAATTTACGAATACACCATGACTTCACACATCTATTAACAAGCGACAACAGTTCCTTGTATGTAGTGCTGGAGTGCGCGACGGTGCAGCGAGTAAGCTGTTTGAAAATATTATAAATAAATATTGCTGCGTATACAAATCTCTTTGAGCTTCGTTGATTACAGCATTTCGCGTTCTATAATCATTTTCGTACAAATCAGTGCCAAAAACAAAACAAGTTTGAGTGTAAAATGATTAAATAGACCAAAATAAAAGCCAAATAATCAAAATAATTATGTGTGCAGAAGTTCGAGTGTAAATTTAAACTGAGTGCATTTACATTAGCTGCTTTGAGTGAGAACAATTACAAATAAATCGCTGGAAAATATTTAAAGGTAAACTGAATGTAAATTAATGCATTTCTCTGGCCAAAAATAGCAAATGGCGTAAAATGTGTTGACTTTGTTTTCGTAATACTACTCTGGTGCTTGTTGTTGTTGCTATTTTACGAAAGTTCCAGTTAGCTTTGCGCTTTCGAGTGTCTTTTTAGGTGCAATTGTGTGTGTGTGTTTGTGTACGTGTGTTTGTTTATGGCTCGTGTGTGCATGTGTGCGTGTCAATTAACGTTCTTATTTTGAGTGTGTTAAAAAGACAGTTAAACCTGTTTTGGCTCTGGCAGATTGTCTCATTCCCTTATACGCATATTGTTAATTTCTTTTGTGTTCTTCACTTTGCGTAGAAAGCGACAAATGATGCGAATATGTAGAGACGCAGTTCATTCGATTGGCAAAAGTCAACTTGACGCTGTCTCTCTCTCTCTCTCTCTGTCTCTCTCTTTAAAATCATAACAATCAGAGAACCCGCATCCGTCTGTTAGATTAAGAGCAGCGGGAATCGTGTTTGCAACTCCTTTGTATGCACGTGTGTGTGCGTGTGTTACTCAATTTACTGACTGACTGTCTGGCTGAACTGAAGCCTCTGTCATATGGCGAACATACAGTCAGAACTCACATAGTTGGTTTTTACAGTCGTTTACTTTCATTTTTTTAAATCAGCAAATATGCTTCTACTTACACACTGATTCAAAATAGTAATGGCACTCTAATAATGATTTTTAATTTGTACTGTATGTTCTAAAGTAACTAAATTATTTATTGTACTTAGCGAAATTATACTTGTAAAATAAATAATAAACAAATTCTAATGAACTTCTAAAAACTTCAAGCAAAACTTGAGAAGTGTGTCATTAATTTTTTCGATTCACTGTACATACTGCATGCGCATATGTTGTATAAAGGCAACACAGCGGAATTTGCCTGATCATGGTTAGCGGGGGGTGGTGACTTAGCTTAGGATTATTAACAGCTGCCTTTTGTCAAGCTACAGTCACGTCTGTTTCCATAGGTACACTGGAATATACGAGGGATAGAACTATTCTCATTTACTTAAATACATGCAATCACTTTCTGTTTGAGTTTTCCATCATTTCTTATCAGATTTGCAACTGTTCAAACATTGCATGCATTTAGTTTATTATTTACAATTCCACACGCTAATTGAAATATTTTTAAAGTGGGGAATACCCGACAAAGATTTGAAGCTTTAGCTACAGTTGAGATCCAGCACTATAAATTGAACGTGGCAGCTGAAGGTGGCAAGTGTATTACTTTTAAGCTTGCAATATGAATATGATTTAACGCTCAACTTGCCACATTGTTGTTGATAATTATTTACATATGACATTGGCAGTGATCATGAGCATGATGATGACGTGAAAATTGAAGTGCAATAAACTGAATGCATGTGGAAACCGAGTGATATCTGTATACAAATCACACACATAGTTTATGCGTTTAAAAATCGCAAATACAGCAAAAGCTCTTCAATAAGGGAGTTGCCCGTTAAACATGAGACACATACCATTATTTGAGGAGTGTAATTACTCAGCTTTATTAATAATGCACTCAAAGAGGTGCAGCGGTACAGTGTTTACTCGAGACAAAGACTCTTCTGTTCTAGACATGGTTTTCCATTACGTGATAACGTCAATGTCAGCGAAAGATGAAAAAGGAAATGAAGGGGGGGGGCAACTTGTCTGCTTTCTGTCTCATTACGAAAACATTTTCTCCTCTTTTATGCCATATCTACATGACATTCTACTGCTATTGTTGTCGTCCATTTCCATTCCCATTATTTCTTTATTTTCATTTAGCTCTTAGCTTTAAAAGCGATTGCATTCCCTTTAAAATATCGTTGGAAACTGTCGAAATGTCTTCTTCTTGATTACCCAACATGTTAGAATCGTTATTTCTTTCGAGGGCCACGAGAAGAGAATCAGTTGAAATGTTGGATATCATTTTTCACTTTTTGCACTCTCGCTGACGTGTGCGAAATGTGCGAAATGTTCCATGTGATTGGGAACTTTGGACTATATGTGAACGTTTTATTTGTCACACATCATCAGAATAAAGTTCCTAAATGCCTTTAAAGTGCACAAATTACTGCACAATAAACTAAATTATTATATTATGCGGTATATCTGAACAACTTGTGCATGCAAAGCGTTATAGAAGAATACAAGACTTGATTTCAAATCATATTAGATCAGCTTTATTAAGAAGTCATTCTTAAAATTTAGCAAATTTTTTTTGAAATAAGATAATTATTACTAAAAATGTATACTTAAATCAAACACAATGCTTCACAGCTAAATTTGATCCTTTTTATTGAGAAAGTGTTCTTAAATAAAATAAATTGCTGATTGGCTCATTAATTTTAGCTTGTTTCTTTCAATTGTTGCTTACGAATTTCTTATGTGGAATGGAGCAAACAAATGCCATTTGTTTTAACCGCCTGTTGAACACGTAACTGTTTGAATTATTTGTTTTTATTTCAATTGTTTATATTTGTTGCGCTGGTTGATTTATAATTCTCAATTGGTGCCTTAAAGATTTGAAAATAAGTAAAAACTAATTGTTTTGATTCAAAGTGCGACTTGTGAGTTCCTTTTTATCGCACTGAGTACTTGAAACTCAGTAGAAAAGTCATGTACTCAACTCAACTTCCTTTGTTTAGTGGCAATCAACTGCGCCATTTAATGCGATTGAATATCATTTATGTAAGACTGTGCACTAGTGAATATCTTCATGTATTCATATATACTCGAAGCAAGACACCCACGCAAGATTGCAGAGCGAATGGAATAATATAGACTTAAGAAAACCATCAGAATCTACAGATTTTGCCCCGTTTCTGAGTGCATTATAAGTGCACTGAGTACTCGAAATACTATTTAAACAAAGTATTACTCACACAGAGCACAAGTCGCTTTATTTTTAAACGAATCTCTTACATTTCTCCAGTATATATATAGTTAATAATACTTTAAGTAAACAAAGTGTTTAATATTAAGACTGGAAACTGTAGACAACACTTGCAGATTGATTTCAGTGAATAATTGTCAAGCGAACTAAACAGATTTATGTCAGGAAAATTAGTCATAAAGCGCAGACTTTTCCATGTTTACTAACAAAGGAGCTATTACTATAATATTGACTGTTTAGACAAATTGTCGTCTGTTTTCAGACTATTAACTTAACTATTTCTGATAATTGACTTTGGCTTTATCAACTATATATATTTATGAAGCGAACTATATATATTTATGAAGCGAAAAGAGGGCCAAAGGGGCAGCTAAAGATTGCGAAATATTATCAGACTCTTGTGCCATGGGTCAACACCTCTACAAATTGCACTGAACTCAGAGTCTGTTTATTGTTTTTTATTGGCACATATGTATGTTGATAAGACTTTAATATTGAAACAGGAAGAGACGCGGATCAACTCTTCCTATTGAATGTTCAGTGTTGAGTTTTTTATTTGTTTGTATTGTGACAAACCACAAATCACGTTTTTCGCTCTGCTGTTAAGTATATAAATTATTAATTATTGCGCATATATAAAAGCCCTTATGAATGAAAGCTTTGCCCGTTAATTGAGAAACAAATCCAGATGTTTCAATTGTTGAATGAATGACTAAACTGCTTCAATACATTCATACAAATTTCCATTTCCATTGAATGAATATTACAGCACATATGAACTGTAGATACATCTACAACTACACCTAAAGATTCAGATATAGATGCGAGAAGTTTAAATGCCGGCTAGTTTATCTCGCTCTCTCTCTCGCTCTTTCTCTCTCTCACTATTTTGTTTAGCGTATGTGACTCATGCGTGTCATTTTCATTTAGCTCATTAAATTAACAAATTGTAAATACACAAATGTGTACAATATACTCTATCGTTTACTATATACAGATTTTTTATATGTGTACATATGGAGACCAGGAAGAGAATCTACAGTAGGCACAAGCAAGACAGTAAAACTATCAAGGCACAATCTTTAATACACTTTCTTTTATCAAACATAAAAAAATATTGAAATCGATTTCAAAATATATTTGTTGATTGGTAATTTAATAACTAAATTTAAAATATATTCAAAAATGCTACTTTGAATTAATTTAAATCCTACTTAATCTAAATATAAAGTAAATAAAGACTTCCACAGCTTCTCAATCTCAAAATAATAAGTTGAATCTTCATTTTAGGTGCATGAAATTCTCAAGTATAAAATAACTAAATTTAATTTACACCCTACTACTACTTGGAAGCGATTAGGTTTATTTATGAATAACTTGAGAAATATTTTTTAATTACAACTGCACTTGTTTATGTCCTACAATTATTCAGTTACCCGACTGTAGCGCATTGAGCTGTCGCACTGGCCGCATAAAATTTCGTTGAATCTGTGCGTTTATTTCATTTTTCCATGTATCATATAGCGAATTTGCCAATTGGCAACCATCATACTATATAACAAAGTGTTGGGCCCTGACCGGATTAGACATCTCCGGCGTTGTAATCGTGTTGTATACAAATATATTATGACTATACATATCTATTTAGTTGAGTTAAATATATATAGTTATCTGTGAATGTGTAAGCGGTGTTTGTCTCTTTGATAGACATAAATTAGTCATTCGAATAAACATCTTATCAGCATATTGTTATCAGTCATAATCCGAGGGGTAAAGTTATATATTAAGTGAAAGAGAGCGAGACAGAGAAAGGGATAGAAAAGGGATATTTGTAGAAGCAGATAATCTTATCTTCGCGTTATCTTTGTTGCTGGTCCTTTAAATTTACTGCCTCTGATTTTATGAGCCATTTTAAATAGTAAAACTATTGACAACTATGACAACAGATATTGTAGCATGTTTGTTTTAAGGTCAGGTTTGTGTACATTTCTCTGCATTTAACCAAGGTCGAGGTTGTGGTATTTTCAATTAGATACTACACGTCATTTTAATTAACTCTTTCTTCAATCCTTTATTAAATATGCAGCACGTTGGGTATTTGCAGTGATGTAATTTTTCATCCAGAAATCTCAATCGTCACGCGATTAGAACACACATGCCATTAAATAATATATATCCTAGATTTTTCGCTGGATTATGAATATAATAGATATATACGGTGGTATGTGGGGTGAACAGTCACGTAGCTAGAATAATTACGGGTTTTTTTCTAGATGGTAAACAATGTCAGTTTTATAATAATTATAGTAATGTTTTTAACCGACGAAATTTTCTCTGCTCTAATTGCTTGTCAAAAATTGTAGGGTATCACCAACAGACTTGTTTTAACTCAAATTTATTGAAATATTCCTAGAAAGAAGAATAGTATCTCTTAGTTATGCTGAAAAGGGAAAATATACTATTTCTAATTTGGTTCATGATCTTAGACATAAATCAATATTAATCTTAAATATATCTATAGAATTTAAATGGAATTTTATTTTTAGACTGCAGTCTTTCATTCATTATAATAGTATCTATTTTTTCCATTATATCGTTATTATTATTGTTGAGCAATCTGCACAATTGGTCATTGGGGCATTTGTAATTGAATCCTGATTGACCTTCATTTTGGGCCAATTCTCACGTTCTCTTGACACATTTATTAAGACTTATATTTCAGTTTCTATATATGTTTATACATATGTGTAAAGTGGGTAAATTGAAGCACTTAACGACCTCTAAGCTTATCTCAAAAATGGGTTTGTTTAGCCTTGAGATTCGCAGCGGAACTAAAGAAACTGTGATTAGCCCAAAGTGATTTTTAAATACATAAATCGTTTATTAAGAAAATTTCCAAAATTGCTGTGTGTAACATTATTATTGTAAGCTTTATCTTGAATACAATTTCGCATAAAGCTAACTTTATTTTAAATTTTATAATAAATGACACATTTGACAACGCACACAATATGACATTTGATATATGTATGTAAACATGGTATATTTTGGAATGCTTGGTGGGGTTTAAAGTGCAGCGCAATTGAAAGTGAAATGATTGTGGAACTTGGAACTCGAAACGGAGAGTGAGGAACGGATTTTTAAGGGGGGAATCTGTACAGAGGCGTTTAGTTTCAGCGCACACTGTGACTGCGCAACGGAAATGCTTTTGTTGTTCTGCATATTTATTATAAAATAAACAGAGATCATGAACTATATAATAAACAATTTAATTGCAGTTGCGTTTCGTTTCGTTCTGCAATTTGTGCGTGTGAACGACTTGCATTTATACAGTCTATAGACTGTAATAGTTGGAAGAGGCATCAGGGACATTAGAATATATAATAAATATCTATCACAATTACAATTCCCTTTAAAATTTCTAATTTCTTTATGTTGTCTGCAATGCAACGCTGTCCAGATTAGTTGATCATGCAAATAGAATACAGCCCAATTATATTGAGATTTATAGATCAATATATAATATTTAAATTACCAAAATTTTATATCGATCATGTTATAAAAAGTAGTTGAACTTTGTATTTCATATAAACAGAAATTCTTCTGATAGTGAATAATAAATATACTAGTGTTTTTCTATGAATAGATCAATTTATCGTTATTGATTATCGCAACTCTTTGTATATTCTAGTGTATTTTTTTTTCATAGCTTTTATCATTTATTCATTGCCGCAACATAAAAGTACATATATATACAGTATACAGTATATTTAACATTTGTTGAGTTGAGTTGTTACCCTGTAAAAAGCGCTGCACGAGTCTCATTGTTGGATACTTTTGGAATTTAAACTAGAGTACTCTGTGTGTGTATGTATCGCTCTCTTTCTCTCTCTCTCTCTCTCTCTCTCTCTCTCTCTCTCTCTCTCTCCCTCTCTCATCATTTTCAATGACTCTCTAGCTGTATTAGTCCCTCCCCCAGAGTATCTGTTGATTAATTAGAATTAGCGCAATACCTGAAGACGCACCTGACGCCAGAATGCGCCTAATCCCGACTTGACATGAAACAAAGTGGAAACGATAAAGCCAATGAGGCTAATAAAGAAAAGCCAAGGCGTGATGAGCATAATGCCTAGAAAGAGTAATATATCATTGCCCTTGGCATTGGCCATGCGCCACAGGAACTGTCGGACGATGCCACGCAGCTGGAACTTGCAACGCCACAGTTGATAGCTCGTCTGTCCGAAGTTGATGCCCAGACGGAGTCCTTGACCGATCGCGCCCAGCAGCAGGATGCGTAGGAGCTGCAGCAGCAGGAGCACATGACCAAAGACTGAATGCGCACGGCATTTTCGCAGTGTCATCTCCATGCGCTCCTGCCGCTGTGGCGGCATCCTTGACTTGATGCAATCGAAGGCTCGACGCCAGTAAACTTGCCCCGTACACTTGCCACCAAAGTCCTTCAAGTGCTGACAATACTCCGACTCGGAGTCCGTATCGGCCATGGGACGATGATGATGTGGCATTGCATCCATTTGACTCCCCAGTGAGCCCAAGTGTGGCAAGTGTTCAAGTGGATGCATTGCATTCATTGGTGGCTCCATGTGCTGAAAGTTGTGCGAGTATTCATCGTTGTGGCCCACGGATGGATTATTGTTGTCGTGGGTTACTCCTAATGGCAATGTTGGAATCTCTCCCTCATAACAGTTGTTGTTGCTGTTGCACAAGTTGTTGCTGTTGTTCTTCTGATTGCTGCACATGTTGTTGTTGTTGTGGTTGTGGTGGATGTGCTCGCTGTCATAGCTTCGTGGCGTGCCACTGCGCAGTCCACGCTCGTGTCCAGCCACAGTGTCTCCCAACTTTCCAAACGCCTGCGGCGGAGGACTGTGGAAGAATCAGCATAAATATAGAGACTTAAAGGGGTCTTCCAAAAAGACAAATCGAACAAGAAACAGAACAGATAACCATCAATTTTGGATTGGTTTTCGGTGGAGTTGTCTTCATAAATTCTAAAATCGAGTCTCCGACTATTAGATATATTAAAATTTCTTATTCAATTATATACTTTTAATGGTAAGGTCAAAATACCTCATGTTTTTACTGAAACTAAATTCAAAATTGCAAACTGACTTTTTGATTTCTGAAATACATGTACTTTGGAAAAGGCGGTATTTCTTCCTGTTGCACACATTGCAACGATCTCGATATACCCTTTAACACTAGGTATAATATCTATCACCTACAGTGCTTACTCGATAGACTCACCTGCCCACACGATGAATGGGACGTTGCACCTGTTTGGCCAATTGCACCAGAAATGGCATCCCATTTAGTCCATCGGCGTTGCCAAAGTTGGGCGACTTGAGCTGCTGCACATTGAAGCCACCTCCAGTGTAGGGCGAACGTTGTTTTTGCATTATCTGATTCATTGCACTAATTGCATTGAAACTGCATTAAATTGCCAACGAAAAGATGCAATACTAATTGAACTACCTACCGTGTCTTTTTTAACGACTTTGCGGCCACCTTTTGTATTATTCGACTCTTTTCAAAAGGGACTTTATTTCTGATTCGAAAAGTCCGGCTGTGTTGGAATTTAGCTACGTTTTGAAATGTCACGTCTTTCGTCTAATGTGCTTTCAATTTTTGTTCATATAAATTCAATGCCTGCTTAAATCTGGCATATTTTTGTAAACAAATATTAACGTAAATATTAAGTATAATAACACAATTTATTATTGCAGATAATTTTGCGAGTTGTCAGCATGTTTAAATGTAAACAGAGAGTTTAATTTAAATCATATTCGAAATATGCAAATTTAAGATTTAAATAAAATGTTATAAATTGTTTATCAACTCTTTTTTCTACAAAGAATAACAGAAACTAAACGCACTGCTTCGAGTTGAGTTGCTGATCATTTCTAAAGCGTACTACTTTATATTCCCCCAAATAATAACTAATATATACTAGTTGATTATAATACATGTTTTATACATATTTACTGATCTCGCATCTCTTTTGCAATTACAGTAGGAATATTCAGCTTTCTTTGTTCGCTGACTGGTTAATTGTGTGATTAAACATTGAGTCATCTCCATATCAGAGGCTTAACTGGAGCTAGCATCCATAAAACGGATTCTCTGGGAAAAAAGCGACTCAGTTCGATGTGATGTGTTGAGCTGTGAACGCAACAGAAACCAAAAAATACTGCCAGTGTTTGAGTCGAGAATGTTAGGACTAAAGTGGACACTAGCACTAACGCTACTAGCGTTGTTGTTGGTGCAGACGCAGGCGGAGATCAGGGAACTGTACAGTGACGAACCCGAAGGTCCAAATGTCTGCAAGAAGCGAGAAAAGTGAGTTAGAGTGGGAGTGAACATTTATATAGAACTTTTATCTAATATGGTTTTCGCTTGCAGCTACAATGTGGAGGTGGTAATAACGGAGCTGCAGTCATTCCAGGAACGTGGATCCACCTGGTGCCTCAACATCCCGCCCAGCTGTCCCACCTACCGCATCAAACATCGTGTGGTTAACAAAACACAAACTCTGACCAAGGCGCGCATTGTGCGCGACTGTTGCGGTGAGTTAACTCAAACTCTTGTCCATTAAATTCCCCCTCTAATCTTTATACTACCCTTCCTTCCACAGATGGCTACACTCGCAGTGGCAGAGAGTGCGTGCCACATTGCAGCCAATCCTGTCAACACGGCGAATGCGTTGCCCCCGAAAAGTGCAAGTGCACGGAAGGATATGGAGGTCCAGTCTGCAACATAAGTTCGTCTTAACTTTGATATATCTATTCCCTTTTGAGGGTTCTTTGTAACCAACGCCTTGGGTGCATGGAGTGGCCTCAATCGATCAGGTTGTTTCATTGACTAACGATTGATGATTGATGACAACCCGGATTGATGCCAGTTCCACGACCTATGCTCAAACTTTAATCCAAGCAATGCTTTGTGATGCTCTGGCAGAGTTACTTTTACGAATTTTTATAGATATCTTTGATCAATTCTTGAAACTGAAAGAGAGATTGAAAAAACAAGTTATTAAGTAACTTGTTCAAAGCAAAGAATATTACTGAGTAACTGAATAAATTAATAACCAAATGAAAGTCGAACAAGCTTAAAACCTGATATAATTTCATAAGCTATAGATATATCATATAATACTATTACGCATAGGAAATTCATAAATTCGTTTGAACGTACATTATTCATTCAAATGGTTGAATTTTGTTATCTAAATAGTTATTAAGAAATATTTTGCAGTGTCAAAAGTTTGATCCATGTAGGAATAACTTTGGATTAAAATAATGTTCTAGTAGAATTTTTAATATATAATTTATAACTCTGCCAGGATATCTGCAACTTCGGTATATCGAAGTTTATCGGTTAGCACCATCTAATTAAATTTCTTTTTATAAGCTTTTGTTTCCACTAATCTCTTGTTTTATGTGTTCGTAGTGTGTAATCTGTAACTTGTAGTCTATAGTCTATAGTCTTTTGTTTTGCTAATTATTTTATTTTCCAAAAGCACCAAAACACTCACCCACACATACACAACTCTCTCTCAAACACACCTATATACACACACACATACACACGCTCGGCTTTGGCCATTAAATATGTTGTTAACTTGGCTTTGGCTTGGCACACGGCATAAATAGAATCCACACATGGAATTTCTGGCTGTAAACGCGACTAACTGTCTAAATATCTCTCACCAATCCCCTGCTAATCCCTAATCCCAGTGACTAAATCACGTGCTCGTCCAGAGTATTGATCAAATGAAAAGAGAATAATAGAAAAGAAAAGAAAAAGCTAACGCTACTCTCTGGCAGATTGCTCACCCGGTTTCTATGGCATCGACTGTAAGCTGAAGTGCGATTGCCTCAATAACGCGACCTGTGAACCCTTCAGCGGGAGCTGCGAGTGCGCCAAGGGTTACACTGGCGTCCGATGCGAGGATCATTGTCCCGCCGGCAAGTATGGTGAGAAGTGTGCGGAGATGTGTCGCTGTGAGAATGGCGGCAGCTGTGACCACATCTCGGGCAAGTGCTCGTGTGCTCCTGGCTACACAGGTCCCTTGTAAGTGGAGGTTACTTCCCAATTCCCCATTCCCTTCTACCCTCGATTAATGCTCCGATTAATACTCCGATATCAGATGCGATATGCGCTGCCCGGATGGCAAACACGGTGTCCAGTGTGAGGAGGATTGTCGCTGTCAGAACGACGGACGCTGCGATCCACAGAATGGCGCCTGTGAGTGCACCGCCGGCTGGACGGGCGATGTCTGCGCCAACAAGTGTCCCACGGGCAGTCATGGTCCCAACTGTGAGCTGCACTGTCACTGCCTGAATGATGCCCCCTGTCACCACATCACCGGACGCTGCGAGTGTCCACCTGGCTACATGGGGGAGGTGTGCATGGACGAGTGTCCGCTGAACACCTACGGAGTCAACTGCACCGAGAAGTGTCACTGCGAGAACGATGCCGCCTGCAGTCGGACTGGCAAGTGCATCTGTGCTCCTGGCTGGGAGGGAGAGCGCTGTGAGCAACGCATTTGTCCGGCGGATCGGTTCGGAACGGACTGCAACAAGACCTGCGAGTGCGAGATGGAGCACACGGATCTGTGTCACCCGGAGACGGGACGCTGTCAGTGCAGCATCGGCTGGAGCAGCGATCAGTGCATGCGTCCGTGTGCCTTCCTCAAGTACGGACTCAACTGTGAACAGAACTGTGACTGTCGCAACGGTGCCAAGTGCTCACCCATCAATGGCACCTGCCTCTGTGCGCCTGGCTTCACTGGGGATCAGTGCGAGGAGAGCTGTCCCGTTGGCAGCTATGGCCAGGACTGTGCCTTCCAGTGCGACTGCCAGAATGGCGCCAAGTGTGCACCGGAGACGGGACAATGCCTCTGTGCTCCTGGCTGGCGGAACAACAAGTGCGACAGACCCTGTGATCTCAATCATTATGGCGATGGCTGTCGTCGCACCTGCGAGTGCCAGAACAATGCCTCCTGCAATCCCATCGATGGCAACTGCACCTGTGCGCCCGGCTGGACGGGAGAGCACTGTGACCAGAAGTGCGAGACGGGAAGCTTTGGACACAACTGCGAGTTCAAGTGCCAATGCGACAAGCACAACATGATCGCTTGTGAGGCGACGACGGGTCGCTGTCTCTGCAAGCAGGGATGGAGAGGTACAAGGAAGCTGCCCACTCAACAGATCCATCAGCTCATGCTACTCTCACTCTCACACACACAGACACACACACTCTATCTCACACATACTTAAACACGCTCGTTCGCTCTGCTTCAATCTTCATATCTATTTCTCTCTCTCTCTTTTTTCTGGTTCTACGTTGCATGTTCGCCTGCTAAAAGTGTTGGAGAATTATTGGAGTAGATTCTCTAGATTCTCCCACACTTAAGCAGACACATAGGGATTAAAATTCTCACAAACATACATTACTTTATGTCCGCTTCATTGCCACAATTATACTTTCTTTAAATTACCTAAGAATTCCTTACCGTTAATTGCGGTAAAAACTAATTCGAACAGCTATTAGACAAATATTTTTTACAATGAAATTTTCTCCAAGCTATCAAGTACAGAATTATGTTCTCATTTAATTCCTATTTCTTTCGATTCCAATTTCACATGGAATTAGAACGACAGGAAAAGTCTCTCTCAATGTCTTCCTTTCATCCTCATTCTTTTCTACACACTCACTCACACCCACACTTACACACACATTCGCACTTGCATCGTTCGATCTATTTTTAATCATTTATTACATTCTGTATCCCAATTTCAGTTGAAAACTACTTCAACCCTCTATTTCTATTTCTTCCCTCCAACTTGCCCCTTTCTCCAGACACTTATTCGTTTGATTTGCATCTCTAAATCTATTTTAATTTCTTCATTCTTCCTAATTTCGGCTGATAACAGAATGAAAATAGACACTATTCTCCCACTTACGCTCCTCTCTTTCTTACATTTACTCTTTCTCTGTCTCACTCACCCTCTTCTCTACTCACTCGCATCTGCATCACACTATCAATTTACATTATATCATTTTTCTCACCACATTTCGACTTCTCAAATCGCTAAACATTTTATAACCATTTGTTTGTTAACATTTTTATCTTAATTTGTGTTTTCTCGTTTTGCACTCGTGCGTGTTTTTTTGGTTGGTTTCTTTTGCCTTTTGTGTCCTTAATCGAACTGAACCCAAGGCGTTAATTGCGAGACGAACTGTGCGAGCGGTTACTATGGTGAAAATTGTGATAAAGTTTGCAGATGCCTGAACAACTCATCCTGCGACTCGGACACGGGCAACTGCATCTGTGCACCCGGCTGGACCGGCGAGGACTGTGCTGATCCCTGTCCCGATGGCTTCTATGGCATGGAGTGCAAGGAGCGCTGTCCCCAGAGTCATCATGGTAAGCATTTGTTATATCTCATTCTTTGTACGCTCTAATCTCTTTTACGACACGCAGGCAACTCCACATGTGATCATATTACCGGCGAGGTCGTCTGTCGTCCTGGTTACCTGGGTCTCACCTGTGAACACGCCTGTCCGGCGGGTCTCTACGGTCCCAACTGCCGGCTTAAGTGCAATTGTGAGCACCAGGGTGAATGTAATCACGAGAATGGACAGTGCACCTGCCTGCCTGGCTGGACGGGCGCCACTTGCAATCAGACCTGTCCCAATGAGACCTATGGCCAGGGCTGCACGCAGCGCTGTCGCTGCCAGAATCACATCAATTGCCGCAAGAACGATGGACAATGCATTTGCCTGCCCGGCTGGATGGGAGAACACTGTGCCTACATTTGTCCCGAGGGCTTCTACGGCGAATACTGCATGCACCTCTGCGCCTGCCCCTCCTCCAATTTCCAGTGCCATGCGGCCCAGGGTTGCGTCTGTCGCAGTGGCTACACTGGCGAGAACTGTGATCAACTCATCGCCGAGCAACGCATTGCGGAACCCATTCCGGACTGTAAGTAATATCAATGCAAATTGAGTTATGAGCAAAAAGGTTGCACCTTGAGAAACTGATCTCTGGTTAATTGGGAAAATCTCAAATATTATTTGCTTAAAAATAATATTTTTTTAAGGGGACACCCGGGTTTGAACCGGGGACCTCTCGATCTGCAGTCGAATGCTCTACCACTGAGCTATATCCCCACTTGATAACTCCCACAAGAGCAACAACATTATTTAGAACCAACCAAAACTTCAAATTGTCATAACTTTGTTAAAAATGAAGCGATTTTCCTGTGGATTCCCTATTTTGATTCTGCAACAAAAATTGGAAAGGGAAAATTATAAAGTAATTAACAATTTATCGAAAAAGAAGGCATATATGATTAATGTAAATATTAATATAATGAAATCAATGTTTAATCCATTGCCTAATCAACTCCACAGCCAACAATGCTGGTGTCGCCCTGAGCATGGCGCTGTTGTTCATCTCATTTGCCATCATTTGTGCCGTGTTCTTCTACTATCGACGACGTGTTTCCAACCTGAAGACAGAGATTGCCCACGTGCACTACACGCACGAGACGAATGGAGGAGGATCTGTTGTCTGGCCGCATACGAGTCCGAATTTTGATAATCCCGTTTATGGAATGGAGACGCGTCTGTTGACCAACCAACAGTTGCCACCCAAGATGAACAATTTCAACCAGAATGGATCGCTGTGCACGAACTACGGTGATGACTCCAATGCTAGCAGCCGAGGTGCGTTTCACATTCATATAAATGGATTCAAATGATTGAAACTTTTAAATTCTTACAGTGGGCAGCTATTCGATCAACTATAATCACGAGTTGATCAATAAGAATCTGAATGCGGATCTGACGAATCCAAATGTTTATAATGCCATTGGTGATTCCCTAAAGGAGGAGCATGTCTACGACGAGATCAAGCAGAAGGAGGGCTACAAAGATCCCGGTAAGTGCTCAGTTTTCCACAAAAGCAAAAAAGGCCTAAAAACTAACATCTGTAATGCTACAATAATATATTCCCATATGCAACGCCACATAAAAGTGAAAATTTATAGCAAGATATTGTTTCCGGAGGGTAAGCAATAGTTCAGTGTCAGTGTCTGTTGTAGCTTGTCCTCACTGTGCCTCAGTCATATTTTTATTATTATTATTATTATGTGTTTTTAAAACTTTAAAACGGAAAAACTTTTACTTAACAATCTCTCTTTCCCCTTAGATGAGTATGATCATCTGGATTACTCAAGACCCAGCACTTCGCAGAAGCCACATTATCATCGCATGAACGACACGCTGCTGAACATTAATCACGATGAGGAGAAGCCCAGCAATTTGAAGAACATGACTGTGCTGCTGGACAAGAAACCTGAACCACCAACGGAACCAGAACCGCAGCACGAAAGCTTCGATAATACCAACCTGGATGCGGTTTCAACGGCATCGCCCAGCTCCAGTCCAGAATCATTAAGAAAATAAGCGTTGTGCCAGAGTCAGATACGACTTTTTTACGTACCGATATCAAATGATGATATTTTAATATGTTTGTACTTTGTACGTCTATGCAAAAAGTTGTTAGCGTAATTTATTACATTTCTAGATCTTTAGTTTGTATAATTTGTGTAGCTTTTTGTCAGCGCAGTCCCCTTCTTTAATTTCTTTCCCACATTCATATATTAACAGTCAGCATTTCTCATATGTATGTACAAGGCATTATTTGCTCAAACAATTGTAAATTCTTTCTCTAGGGCCCTTTACAACCCATCGATGTTTTAGTTTGTTCCAAAAGAAAACTGATCCCAACTTTTGTAAATGTTTTATATTCATAGTTTTGTTCACCAACTCTATCATATACATATATACATTTAGATATAAGTACCTCTTCCTTTTGATAACAAATTGTGCTGTTGATTGTATAAAAATTGTGAATTCGGAATTCGCGTTACCTTTTAGCTCCACAGTGGAGTTAGCAATAATATTGAATAACGCATTACATATACAAACATACATATTAATCTATTCATATCAGATATTTAAGCATATAATATTATATTTTAATAAGCAATATATTTGTATAACAAACACGAAAAGAATAACAAACAAGTTAATATGAAATATTTGCCAAGAATCGAATGTAAGTCAAATTATTTGTAATTATAAGAAACAGTTTGAATAACGAATGCATAAGCGATGATTGGCCAAACAGTTTTGTTAACTAACTACATTTTTAGTAGGTCAAATATTGGAACATTATTAAATTGTTATTGTAATTCAATTTGTAGTTCAAAATATTGCTCATTTAATGGCTTTAAAAAGGCCAACTTAAATCAATAAAATTCAAATTATCGCGCATATTATTCCGCCTTCTATAAGCACGCAATAAATTTAATTGGCTGGGGGAAGTTGATTTCATATGTTTGTGGACCTGAAAGTACCAGGCGAACAGAAATGGCAGGCAGCAAATGTAGTAAAACAGAAGCAACTAAAAGATGCACCAATATTTTTTTCCTAAAAATAAAAGGAGCAACTAAAAGTATGCTACAGTTTTGATTATCAATGTGACTTAGCAGCTTGCTGCCCATTTCTGTTTGCCTGGTATTTTAGCAGTTCTTGGGATCGCATTTTGCCGTCACTACTCTGATTTTTTTAACCAGTAACGAATCTAATCGGCTACGGGACCTTAATTTCATATGTTTGCGAACCTGAAATTACCAGGCGAACAGAAATGGCAGGCAGCAAATATAGTAAAACCGCCAATTAACAGAAGCAACTAAAAGTATGCACCAATATATATTTTCTAAAAATAAAAGGAGCAACTAAAAGTATGCTGTATTTTTTATTGGCAATGTGGCTTAGCAGCTTGCTGCCCATTTCTGTTCGCCTGGTATTTTAGCAGTTCCCGGCATCGCATTTTGCGTCCACTACTCTGATTTTTATAACCACCAACGAAATCTAATCGGCGACGGGAGCTTGATTTCATATGTTTGCGAACCTGAAATTACCAGGCGAACAGAAATGGCAGGCAGCAAATTAAGTAGAACAGTAGCAACGCCAATTAACAGAAGCAACTAAAAGTATGCACCAATATTTATTTTCTAAAAATAAAAGGAGCAACTAAAAGTATGCTACAGTTTTGATTATCAATGAGGTTTAGCAGCTTGCTGCCCATTTCTGTTCGCCTGGTATTTTAGCAGTTCCCGGCATCGCATTTTGCGTCCACTACTCTGATTTTTATAACCACCAACGAAATCTAATCAGCGACGGGAGCTTGATTTCATATGTTTGCGAACCTGAAATTACCAGGCGAACAGAAATGGCAGACAGCAAATAAAGTAGAACAGTCGCAACGCCAATTAACAGAAGCAACTAAAAGTATGCACCAATATTTATTTTCTAAAAATAAAAGGAGCAACTAAAAGTATGCTGTATTTTTTATTGGCAATGTGGCTTAGCAGCTTGCTGCCCATTTCTGTTCGCCTGGTATTTTAGCAGTTCCCGGCATCGCATTTTGCGTCCACTACTCTGATTTTTATAACCACCAACGAAATCTAATCAGCGACGGGAGCTTGATTTCATATGTTTGCGAACCTGAAATTACCAGGCGAACAGAAATGGCAGGCAGCAAATATAGTAAAACCGCCAATTAACAGAAGCAACTAAAAGTATGCACCAATATTTATTTTCTAAAAATAAAAGGAGCAACTAAAAGTATGCTGTATTTTTTATTGGCAATGTGGCTTAGCAGCTTGCTGCCCATTTCTGTTCGCCTGGTATTTTAGCAGTTCCCGGCATCGCATTTTGCGTCCACTACTCTGATTTTTATAACCACCAACGAAATCTAATCGGCGACGGGAGCTTGATTTCATATGTTTGCGAACCTGAAATTACCAGGCGAACAGAAATGGCAGGCAGCAAATTAAGTAGAACAGTAGCAACGCCAATTAACAGAAGCAACTAAAAGTATGCACCAATATATATTTTCTAAAAATAAAAGGAGCAACTAAAAGTATGCTGTATTTTTTATTGGCAATGTGGCTTAGCAGCTTGCTGCCCATTTCTGTTCGCCTGGTATTTTAGCAGTTCCCGGCATCGCATTTTGCGTCCACTACTCTGATTTTTATAACCACCAACGAAATCTAATCGGCGACGGGAGCTTGATTTCATATGTTTGCGAACCTGAAATTACCAGGCGAACAGAAATGGCAGGCAGCAAATATAGTAAAACCGCCAATTAACAGAAGCAACTAAAAGTATGCACCAATATATATTTTCTAAAAATAAAAGGAGCAACTAAAAGTATGCTGTATTTTTTATTGGCAATGTGGCTTAGCAGCTTGCTGCCCATTTCTGTTCGCCTGGTATTTTAGCAGTTCCCGGCATCGCATTTTGCGTCCACTACTCTGATTTTTATAACCACCAACGAAATCTAATCGGCGACGGGAGCTTGATTTCATATGTTTGTGGACCTGAAAATACCAGGCGAACAGAAATGGCAGGCAGCAAATTAAGTAGAACAGTAGCAACGCCAATTAACAGAAGCAACTAAAAGTATGCACCAATATTTATTTTCTAAAAATAAAAGGAGCAACTAAAAGTATGCTACAGTTTTGATTATCAATGAGGTTTAGCAGCTTGCTGCCCATTTCTGATCGCCTGGTATTTTAGCAGTTCATGGGATCGCATTTTGCCGTCACTACTCTGATTTTTATAACCACAAACGAAATCCAATTTCAATGTGTTGTGGTACTGAAATTTCCAGGCAAACAGGAAAGTCGGGAGCCAAAAAAGCTAACAGACCAGCTAACTTCTTTACAACAAACAAATTTTATAATTTTATAATTTAATATGCCAGCGGCTGTAGAATGTGTACTGTTAAGTGTGGAGCAAATTGCTCATGGGAAGTAACGTTGGATGTTTAATTTTCAGCTAATAAAAATTGCTAAATACAATAACTTTGCAATAAATTAATATATTAAGTGGCATTTTTGAAAGATACAAGCAGATACACGTCCACAAATATCGCACTACATTATCGCAAAAGTATATCGATATTAATATTGTTGTCCACATATCGATATGTGAATTATATTTCGACAACTCTAGCCGGTTAAGAACATTTTAATCGACAGCAGCTGTTCGTGTTTTGTAATAAAATATAATACATTTAAAAAACCTTTGTGAATAAAATAAATATTGTTTATTTTAGTAAGATGGCGGTCCTGCGCGGTTGGAGATTTATTGGCTTTGTGTCATGCATAGTGGGCGCTATTGGAATGACTTTATATCCAGTTATCGTGGACCCCATGATAAACACAGAAAAATATAAATCGCTAAGGGAACACAACAAAAAATAAACATAATGTTCATGTGTACTTTGTTATGATGTTGTCAATATTTTTAAACAAACGTTAATATATTGTATCAATAAAGCCGAACAGCTGTTAACTCCTGCTATAATTAATAATCTTCAAATTGTGATTTTTATATAAACCTGAACGTGCTGCATAAATACAAATATTGCATTTCAACAGTTTACAGCACTGCAGCTCTGTTATCAACTTCGAAATCAGCTGATGTTGGTAAAGTTATCCACACACATACGTGGTCAAAGGCATTTATTTCAGTCTGTTAAAAGATACATTCCCATAAGGAAAATGTCGGCAACAACGCCAAAACGTGAGGATATTTTGCTACTCTTTGATGTGGATGGAACGTTAACTTTTCCCCGCACTGTGGTTGAGCCAGAGTTTGAGAAATTCTTCTACACAAATGTTAAGCCGAGGGCAACAATCGGAATTGTCGGTGGATCGGATCTGGAAAAGATGTTTGAGCAGTTGAATGGCGAGAAGATATTAAACGAGTTCGACTTCATCTTCCCTGAAAATGGCTTGGTGCAGATAGAAGCTGGTAAAGAAGTCGGGAAACAAAATATTATACAACATTTGGGAGAAAAGAAATTACAGCGATTCATTAACTATGTGCTACGTTATCTATCCGAGTTGGAGCTCCCCATTAAGCGAGGGACGTTTATCGAGTTCCGCAACGGAATGATGAACGTCTGTCCAATTGGTCGACAATGCACTCGGGAAGAACGTAATATGTTTGCTGCCTATGACGATGAACACAAGATTAGAGCCAAAATGATTGCGAAACTAAAGGAGGAATTCACAGATATTGATCTAACCTACAGTATTGGTGGACAAATTAGCTTTGATGTGTTTCCTCATGGCTGGGACAAAACCTTCTGTCTTCGACATATTGAAGCCTATCACAAGTTCAAGGAGATTCACTTCTTTGGCGACAAAACTGAACCAGGTGGTAACGATTATGAGATATACATAGATCCACGCGTCAAGGGACATAAAGTTAGTACTCCCAATGATACTGTAAGGATACTAACTGAGATTCTTAATATTTAATGAAGATGCCACCCATTTGTGTTCAACGTAATGTTAAAAATGTTTATATATATTTTTACAAATGTCAATAAAAAATATACAAGAATGTTATATGACTTAATATTTGTTATCCAATAAAATACGCAGAAACTACGTAAATTAAACATAATAAAAACTGATCTGATTCAGGCAATCGTCAATCTTTAGGAATCATTCTTAGAAATAATTACATTTGTGAGTTTTTAAGATATACAATAGTAGTTTGCAGTTGAGTTGGAGTTTTCAAGTATTACTGTTTAGAATTTTGGCCATTTACGGACCAGTTTGAGTCGAATCCACACGCTGAATCTGAATCAGAGTCAGCTGTGAGAGATGCACCAATACTTTTGGGAGCACGTATTTGATTCGGAGTGGTGGGCATGCTACTATAGCCGGAGTTAAGATTTGAACTGGAATTGGAGGAGCAAAGCGAGTCTCGTGGTGAATCAGTTGCATTCGAGGCATACGCTGAACGCTTTGAAGATCTATAGCGTTTCGAAATAAAGTCCATCGATTTTGGAGGTGGCATTAAGTTTTCCGAACGCTGCGTTATATTGTCTGCTGATCCCCATGACTTGTGAACGGCATCGTAGATATTCTTGTTGGCTGGCACACTTGATCTGGAGCCCAGCATGTTACTCATCCCGTAGGGTACAGTCGCCGATGCTCTCTGATTCTGAGAGATTCGATCCCGTGTCGTACCATTGACATGATGATGATGACGCTGATGAGGGTGAGGGTGACGGTGAGTTCGCTGGTGACGGCGATTGACTTCTGTTTGCCCGCCAGGTCCATACGGCATCATTCCACTGCCATTGCCCACTCCCAAGAAGTTGCTGAAGGCCTCTGTGGTTTTCTTTACTCGGACATTCAGTGAACCAATCCGAAGGAATCCCAAATCTTTTTCGACTAAAAACAAAAAACATTATTAAGAAAATATCTCAAAAATTGCAATATCATATCTTGCTTACTTGTTTGCTTTTTTCGTGCCTTGATTTCTGCAAAAATTAATAGAAGAAGATAGAATTAATTAATTACTTGTTTATAGATTGAAATAATTGCACATGCTCAGAATAAAATGAGAAAAATGTAACCCAGACAATTTGAGAGTTTTCAACAAAGACAAATGATAGTGCGATCAACAAAACTCATTAAAATAATAACTTACCAAATAAATGCTAAGTATAACAGGCATCAAAATCAAATGATTTTAAACACATAAAACTTAGAAATACTACAAAAAAGCGTAAGTATAAAAAATGCTTAAAACATGATAAATTGATTAGTATTCAAATTGATAACGAATAAACTCATTTTACTGAACGCTAACTGATTGAAAACAATCAAACTCGTTAGTAAAGTCAACCTGCCTCCAGCTGCCGTTGAGTCCGCTGCTGAGTCGCATCGCTTGAATTTCTACACGACGTGTTTATGAAAATAAATAGAGGTTCCCCATTAAGATAGTTGAGAACTTAAATACATACAACATTATGGCTTTGATTAAACTAATATCAAGAACTTTTAGTGTTTTAAAAATGCAGTGTAGAATTCTGCTGAATTTGTATATGGTAAATCAGACGTGTTATTATTCTCCATTCGCGGGAGTACCACTAATGTTTGCCTTTCGTGGCATTCAATGCGAACACATGCAGTATTTTAGTATTACATGTTTAGTTATTGTGTGTGCATATTATATTTAGTTTATTACTTTGAAAATAACTTTGTCTGTAGCTAAATTCGGAATATTGGTTATATCATCAATGTTATGTTTTATTTTTCAAAATTGTTAGCACAAGTTTGAAACTTTTGTAGTGTTGGATAACAATTTACTGCTCTGACATTCAAATGCCTTTGCAACACATGACGATTTAACGGTTGGTTATTCTCAAATTTGAAATTTAGCTTTAAATGTTATTGATTTGATTTGCTTTGAAACGGATCGTAATTTTATATCATATGTCTGATAAAGGCACAATGTAATTTTTATGTTAATGACAAATCGAAGTCACGCTTCACTTTTTATAAATTTAACACTAAATATGTAAGTCAATTTATAACATGCTTCAAGTAGTATTCACAAGGTTTGTAAAGTATTAAGTTATTACATAAATATATATTTGATTATAGCTTGTTGTTTGTATGTTTCACCATTAAACCAGTGTAAAGAAAAAATACATTAAATACATTAATTTACAAGTAAATAGTAGAATTGTTGTTCTTATTGTAATGTGCAATTGTGCAAATAGAAAAGCTTTGTTATTGCTATAATTACAGAATGTGGTAGTAATAGTTGTTGTTGTAGCTGCTGCTGTTGTTGTTGTTAAGCACATGCTTGGATTAATTAACTAAGTAGTTAGGTAGTTGGGTTAGTAACAGGATCTTTATATGGTCGGCTTGCACCGGCAGCGGACCGAAAAGTTTTACGCAGAAAGCTCTCTTTGCGTCTTGCGGGGGCACTGCGATTACTGCCACCAAATCTCATCTCTTCCACTTTGGTGCCACTCGTCGATGGATCGGTATCCTTGTTATCAACATCGGACTCCTCATTGACCCCTTTGAATAGAATTGACTGCACCGATGGCTTTTTATAGCGTCGCGATGGCGACGAGACCATTAGAGACTGAGTGCGTGCCACAGTGCCCCCTTTTGGGGCGCCACTAACTGTGGCATACCGCAATTGAGAGCGTTTCTTGCCGCGTGTCAGTGCGCTGCCGAGTGTACCGCCGCTGATCTCATGCACACCGCTTTGGAGGTTGTTCTCAAAGTATTGTGATCCCAGCTGATAGTTGTTGTTTAGCTCCATGTTGGGGAAATACTTTTGATACTCACTACTACAGGTTGAGGCCGACACACTTGGTCGCTGACGACTGTAATCCAATGGTTTATTGCCACTACAATCCATAATGTCCCGATTGGCCTCTGAAAATAATAATAATAATAAATAATAATAACTTAAATTTATATTTCCAAAAATCTGTTTAAAGTATTATTCATTCTTACAAGTAAGACTTACTGTATACATTCCAGAGTAGTTCAAATATATTATCCCTGCCAAATTGGGTGGCCAAATGCAGCGGTGTGTAACCCTAAAAAAGATAAAGTGGGATTAAAAATACGATAAAGCTGTTAAAGAAAAATTCATTTGAATTCTTTGGCTGATTTTCTGATTTATATCTTTCAATATCTTCTAAGTTACTCAATGTTTATCAAACGATACTAAATATACATAGAATTTCCCTTACTCGATCATATGATACTTGAAGCAAAGTAAAGCTTTTCTGTACTATTAAGAATTCATCAAACTTCATTCACAAAATATACCAACAATGTGTCAAAAAGCTACCTGAATGATACTTTTTGAATCCTTTTTAATGTTGAATTCTTTTTAAATTGCGTATCCAATCGGAATCATTTGACGTGGGGGAATCATAGAATGTAACACACTCGTCGTGATTGACAATTCACTTTGTCGCAGTTTTGAGACTGACATTTTGGAAAACAGCGTTGAGAAAGAATTTAATTTGTTTGGAACACGGCACGGTTCAATTTAAAATTGTGTAAAATCTCATGCATAAACCTAAGGATTTGAGGTTGGCCATGTTGTGGCACAATTGGATTTGCTCGTCACGATTTGTCACAGCTTGTGTCCCATACGTTTCCCTTCTCCCCTCTCGTCTCTTCCCTCAGGGGAAGGGTTAAAGGAAGCACTCTTCGAGTGTGACATGTGACGCAGATTTTCGCGTGATTGTGATTGTGACTTGTGACAAGGCAATCAGTCGATTCGTTTATTCGTATATTATTAAAAGTATTTCAAATAGATACACTTACCCCATGCTGCAGCCATAAGTTGCCACACAGTTGTTGAATTCATCAGGGAATGGGAATGGGAAAGAGAACAATGGAAAAGTTTAAATATTTATGCACATATTTGAGAATATACAAATTTGATACTTTACCGTCTTGGCATTTACATCGGCTTTATAGGTGCCGGCAATTAGTTTAACCACATCCTCATTGCCATGCTTGGCAGCCCAGTGTAAAGCGGTCTATGCAAAGAGTTGACTTTAATTAGTATACTGTTGAGTGCATTAAGCCATATTCATAAAGAATCAATTGGTAACAAATCACCAAAGGGGAACAAACACTACAAGCAGCAGGGCGTCGATGTCCCAATAAGCTGCACTTCACCAACTATTTGTTCGACCATCAATTGCTGTCTCCACCAACAACAAAAAGAAAAACAAAAAACAAAAAAAAGAAGGGATTTAGTGCAGCCAAAAGTCTGTCCAAGATTTTGCGATATAAATAAATTGGCCACGGCCACTGGTCGATTGGCGAATCGCAAATCGCGAATGCCTCTTGCCTCAATTATTTTCATGTTAACATAATAATTTAGTAAGGCGCAACGATTCGGCCAACTCAGATAAGCTGAGCCACAAAACTGAAACTGAAACTGAAACGGCATCTCAAACCGAAACTAAACTAAACTGAAACTCAACTGCAAGATCACCGCGAGTGCAGGATGATTTTCTATAGAATTGTTTGCCACCGAGCGCATTGCGACCTGGTCATGTGTTGACAATGAAGACGGTCAGTATTTGCTCTCTCTCCTTTTTCGTTTATTTTTTTTTGAGAGAAACAGCGGCGAGTAGAAGCAGAAGGAGGTGAACAACAACAACAAAGAGCAAACAACCAGATCGGGCTACAACAAATAGAGTTTCAGCCAATTCCCGCGGAGGATCGGTATGTAATTCTTTTCAAGGGAAATTTGTTTCGTGTCTCCCAGTTAAAGATGTGGCCGACCACTGGCAGCACATGGGATTCGATGCCGATGCAGATGCAGATGGAGATGGAGATGCCGACTGCTCCGACTGTTCCGACTGCCGCCTGATACTGACATAGCCATTGCTGTCGATGCATCTTAATCTGCACTGCCTGGCATTTAATCTCATCCATTGTCTTAGCATTTCGCGGAGAAATGTTCATGAACAGAAGCTGCAAAGCAACTCGGACTCCAACAATCTTATCAACAATGTCAACTGATCCACGGATGCTCCAAAGATACTGCGAGTACTTTGCTCTCTTGCTGGATTCGCTTACAGAGAAAGATGAATTTAGATGGAAGCTGACTTAACTGGACATTATAGATGCTGAGAAGTCAACTTTGATTCAATTGAAATTATAGAAAGAAAATTGTATAATTATTTAAACTATAGCAGCTTTTGGAAAAACGTGAGGATCAAAAAATTGAATTTTTCAATTTTAATACAGAATTAATATATTGGTCAAGTAATGATAAAATTGACATTCCGCAAGGAAAACGGTTAAAATTAGACAAAGTTATGCTAGTTTGAAATTTCTGGAAATGTGTCAAGGGGAAAGAATGGAAAAAATGAACATTGAGGAACAAAAAAATTAATATTCCAATTTTTATGCAGAATTAAAATAGAGGGCAAATAATGATAAAATTGACAGTTTATGACAGTTTGAAGTTTCTGAAAAATTATCAAGAAATCAAGGCACAAAAATTAAATGAATTATTTCAATTTTGATGCTGAATATATAATCTAAAATTCAACGATTTTCAAGAAAAATCTGTTTAATAAACTCGCTTGATCGTCAAAAGAATAATAGAGTTCATTTTATTGTCCGACAAAGTCTCTGTTCAATTCCAGTTGCAGAAACTAATTGAAGTTGTCGGTGGGAATTGATCAATAAAGCTTCCCATTTGATTAATAAATTGTTGATAAGAAAATGAGATGAGGCGTGAAAATGATTATCGCATTGTCATATGAGCGACTCTCGGGGACTCGAGAATCGAGACTCGGGGACAGGTTCTGGTTTTGGTTTCGGTTTTGCATTTACAAATCGTCTCACGCGCAAAGTATCTGAAAGAGTAGCGATTTTGTCCATTTCGTGAATGTCGCTTCCAACACAGAGCACAGAGCACAGAGCAGGCAATGAGTTGGGACTGAGCTCAGTTGAGTTGAGACTGAGACTGAGATCTGAGAGAGGCTCTTTACATATGGCATGTTGTCCGTCTGCACGTTTAAATTTATTGTCCATTCCATTAATGGTGGCAAGGGACAGAAATTCTGCGTCTCTGACAGTGAAATGCCATAAATTCTTGCGTCTCGTTCGGATGTGGCCATTGTATTGCCTTCAGCAACAAAACAGAGCGATTTGCTCTCCAGACCGAGAGCTGCTAACATCCAAAGTCAGCCAGTCATGGTGGAATCCAGCTACGAAGGCGACGACGAAGACATCCGACGGTGTTGGCAGAGATCGCGGCAAAAGGAAACTTTAAGCGGCTGCAAACGCATTGTGCAGGAATTCCAGGAGTATGAAACCTCGAACTGGACAAGTACTGAGCTCAGGTCGTGAGACACTCAAAGACACTCGAAGACACACCAAAGCACCCAATGCCCAATGCTCCTCCTTGTCCTTTTAGTGCCTCACGATCCTAAAAGGATGCTCAAAATATTTGTCACTCGTTCGATCCAATGCTGCATTGAAGTTGAAGGTGTCACAGCAGGAATCCGATATGGTAAAAATGCGGTAGTATTTGTGTGTGCATCTGGATCATGATATTTCACGTACTGGTTGATTGAAAACTCAGATAACACTTGCAGATGCTAATCGTGGTTCCTTAAAGCCAATGACACTTGGCTAAAATCACTGCATTCTGTTTGTAAGTTAACTTAATTTGACTAAGTTAAGCAGAACAACGTTTGTATTATCTACAAGTGGATTACTCTTTTTCATCATTAGATTAGGTAATGTTTAATGATATCAGTGGAACAAAACGAAGATTAGCTATAAGATTTGGTAGCTCCTCTAATTTACGTATTCTAAATTTATACATAAACTTGTTTTCTCTTTTAATTTCTTGTTCACTTTTAAATATCGACAAAAATTGTGAAATTAAAACGGAAACTTCTTAGTTTCATTTTGAATATTACATTACTCAACATTTAATTTAATTTTATTTTAAGTTTTAATAAAATACTTAATAAATAAGTAATTTGATTTTTGGCATACTTACATACTGCATGTGGATTCGTAGTTATTTAAATGGGTAGAAAACATGTAAAGAGATAAAAATAAACATAAATAATCAATATTATTACTATTGTTAAATAGTTTAATTTATTATAGGGGAAAACAAACTTTGTTAAACCGAAACTAGTTGAGCTTTTTCTGTGTTTTTGCATATTAAGTGTTAAGTATATAGGCCTCATTATAGCTGCCATTTCGCTTTAACAATTTAATAATACATTGTCAAGACTCAACGGCAATTACGCTGTCCGATCCTGGCAGATGTACGTATGTACGTTTGTATGTATGTATGTACATCCTACTGACATTGTCCACTGTTTAAACTTCAAGTGCGCACTGTGCTAAAAATGATCTTCCCCTAATGGTGCCAACTATGATAATGAGGGTCATGTGAGTTGGAATGTGGGCTGGCAACGAGGTAACCAGGAACCGGCAACCAGGATAAAGACAACCAGGAACCAGTCAACAAGGTCTGATGTTCAATGTTCGTTTTGCGCCAAAAGTCGAGCGCCTGCGAATGACGTTTCCACAATAAGAAGAGAAGTCGCTCGAAGGCGTTTTGATCGAAATTCGATATTACGTTGATAAGACACGAGTTGCTATTCAAACTGGCAGAGCGTAGACACACATTCGGGAGTGGAATCTCTTGGTAACCCTGAACTGCTGCTATCCAGAAGCTGTCGTTTTGATCGATCGCCGGGACATGAAAATTGTCATGTTTAACAAGTATTTTGCGGGTTGTAATTAACGTTTGCTCACAGTTCAGATCCGAAATGTGAGATCCGACCTCCTGATCGTCAATGTCAATGAATGCTTTATATACTTTTAGTAGGTGTCAATTGTTTGTGAAATTCATTTATCACTACGTCAACGGCAACTACGCCGGACAGTCTGCAATTGCTCTCTTTCCGGTTCTGAATTTAAATTAGAGATATTCAACCTTAATGGGTATTTAATTTTTTGTCTGTTTGTTTGTTTGTTTCTCGAAATGCAACTACTTATTATAGTAATTTTAAATACTTGTACTTACACCCTAGTTTTGATGGTATACAGTTCATGTTGACATCACAAATGCGTTTTGGGCGATCGTAGAAAGAAATTAGAATAGATTAGAAAATAAATGTATAGTATAAGAGTATAAACAGAAAAGACATTGATATAATATAAACTTATATTTATTCTGTTAAAATAATTACGCATTAACGCTGCTTTTCAGTCTGTACATTAAATAAGACTTAATCTGTTTTCTTTTCCACTAACAAGTCTACAACTTACGATATCCGCTGTTAACAATCCATAATTTGGTCTAATATTAAAAGTATAGAGTCCTCGACTAACGAAACAAGAGCTTTGGGCTAATTACCTGGCTAAAAGTGAAATCTGATACACAATCAGAGGCTATTACACCCAAAAAATGTGTGTAAGTTCCCAGAGTAATTGAACATGAATGTGAAACAGAAACAATTATTTTCCCTCGATTAACCAAATTGATTAGAAATTACACTGCATGCCAAACACTGGCTAATATTCGTATCCAGAGTTGACCATAATGTACACTTTGTTAACTTGGTAGGCATATGCACCCCACTGTACCATCAACAACAAGCAAGCGAAAGAGAACAAATGAAAATAAAATAATAATCAACAATAACTACTAGTCCGATAAGAAATATAAAAACAATAATAATGACAGCAAAAGTCCTCGCTGGCTTTTTATCTGGAGAGAACAATCTAAATGATATATTAAGCGCAAAGCAAATAACGCTCTTTTTGTCGCCACTGTTCGCCTTTCCTTTCCTTTCCTGTTCCTTGTCCTTTTCCCTGGCGAGTTAAGTTCTCCAATTATGCGGATTATTAATTTAACTGGGTCGCGTTCTGTTCCCTTTATTCCTCTGTCCCTTTGGCCAAGTGTGTGCATGTCTTTGACAGTATGTTGTTGTTGTTATAGTTGTTGTTGTTGTTGTTGTTTAGCAGCCACTGACCACTTGTCGTTTCACAAGTTGTCAAAACTTGTCATTTAACCGACAATGAGCCTTGTTTGCTTTAATCGCGGTTATTATGCGTTCGACTGAATAAGTCCGCTAACCGTTCCCCACGGTTCCCTCCGCTCCTCCTCTTCTCTGCTCTGCTTCGCTCTCGAACTTGAAATTATTAATGATACCCAGAGAGTTGGGCATCGACATCGACATCGACATCGGCAGGTGCTCGGGACTTCATGGGGAGTGGCTCTAATTAGTCGCAGTCGCAGTCGCAGTCGGTCGAGAGGCTCAAATGCGTTCGTTTCATTCAGCTGACGTGTCCATTAAATGGATTATTTGTTTGATAATCCAGTTTGGAAATTATGATCATGATTTACTTGAACTACTCACATGTTAAAGAGTTTGTTTCACAATTGCTTGCAATTAGTTTACACCTATTAGTTGGCACTTTGGACAGTTCAGCTAGGATTCTTCTCTTTTTCATCTGCATTATACGATCCATCTTTTAATTGGTTTCCCAACGGCAACGCGTCTCATTTGTCAATTGGGGCAATCGATAAACTTGCAGACAGGTGGAATCCTATACGACTTGAAGCACACTGAAGACTGTAACCGACGAGGGTTGCTTTTATTTTCCCTTTACGTCTTCAGTGCTCACGATCACTTCGTAGATCAGCAACAGGTGATCGAGGTGACGTGTTTTTGTTTGGTTATTAAGTTGTTAACTTGAATTATTGTTTCTTTTCATATTCTTCAGCTTGAAGCCCGTCGGCGACATTTAACAGTTCATGCACTTATATGACCTGTCTCCAAATTTATTGTCTATATTTAAATATATATATTCTACTGTACGATCACGTCTTTTTCTGCAAATTGGGGACATTCTATTCGTTGTCTTTTCACACTGTTTACATAATTGTAAAATGTACTTGTATACAAATTTATTTATCTTATTTATATCCTTCAATTATTCTCTGGCATTGCCGATCTTATGTCGATTTAATAAGACTTTAAACAGTAATAAGTATAATTTTTTAGTAGCTCTAGCTCTTGTTCGTTAGTCACATTCTGTGAGTTCCCAATCCGTATGATGTATTTAATCTGTTAAAATACAAATATGTAGTCTACAACTTACCGTTGCTGGATCCTGGAAATAAAAAGAAAATTCTTGATTAGTATCTTTTAATGTATTGTATATTTAGAATTACATAAAGATGTTGAAATAAACAGTAAAAGTAAAAAGATATATTAAAGTAATTAGTTAGTTGATAATGTAGTATCCCCAATTTATTCATACGAATAAAGAATCTATTTTTTAAATTTTATATACACACAAATCATTCAATTGTTTCTATAGACTGTCTATTTATTAATAAATCGGAGAATTTATTAAATGAATATTATAAAGCTGAAAGTTGACAGTGAATTAATGAATAAACAGACGACTCAAATTCCGTTCAATTGGATAATTAAAGTTAGCATAGCTAATATAGTTAGTGTTGCAATCACATGTATTAAATTCGAATTAATGTGGCAAGACACTAACCACACAAGCAGTCGGAATGTAGAGAGCATTTGAGTTCGTTGAGTGCATAATGCATCGATTAAAAAGAAACGCAAGATATTTGACGTATGAAATAAATGAATGAAATCGAATTCATTTGGAATCGATTGCTGATTTAATTGTCTGACTAATTGAGAGATTTTTTGTTGTTGAGCAGTGCCATCTGTGAACTCCCAGGACGCACATTCGGCCTAGTTGCAGTATTATTTGCTCCATTTGGCACTCGGCGGAGCTTAATGACTTGATTTGGGAAGCTGATGAGGTGCGGGACCATTCGGTAGATGGTTGCCCGTTGATTAGTTCACATTGGGTAGAGCACAGCCAGGAATACACACACATACTCGTATATATGCAGAGATACAGATACAGATAGAGATACGGATACAGTCGGACAGTCAAAGCAGTACGTGCAGCAACGTCATCTGCAGTCCGCAACGTAGAGCAATGACAATGACTTGCCATATATGCACTCGCTGGGCGGCTGGTCACAAAAACCTTAAATTTCATGCAGAATTAATTAACTAACTGGTGGCTGCTGGCGTTGGCGACCGAGGGAGCTTGGTTCGTGTCGTCGTCGCCGTCGTCGTCGCCGCCGCCGCGGTAGCTGCAGCCGCCCAAGTTGTGGTCGCCTTTCTGCCAGCCAAATAATGAGTGCACAGTGGGCGTTTCACTCGATTTTCAATACAAATAATTGCCAATTATTGATCAGTCTTGAACTACAAAACTATCAAGTTTTTGTTAAATTTACTTGCTATATATATATATATGTAAACCTATATTTTTTTTATTTAATATGAAGTAAATTCTCCCATAATTTTGTAATGAACGCAGCATTAGTTTGCGAATTTAATATATATTTTTCCAGTCATTATAATTATTAATATAATTATAATTATCGATCATTATTATTATTTTCATTATATATTATTTTCATTTTCTTAGCTGAGCGTTTAAAGATATAAATGATGTAACTAACAGGGAATTATTTTACGAACTCAATAGATATATTTTTTCAGTCATTACAAAATTGTTCTATAAGATTTTCGTAGCTTGTAAATTGTATTAGAAAATAGCAAATTTAGATGCAGACTTAAGAACTGTCTCTGAATATTTAATATTTACAATTACAAAAACTGTTTTTAATTGATTAAATGCAACGAAAATATTGTTTTCTCCATATTCGAATATATATTTGAATGTCTTCAAGCAATCTCTATAGTTAATATCTTTCGTCTTTCGCTAGATCATCTCAATCTCCCACCGTTGTTCAGACTCTGATATTTGATGGCTGCCCAGACAACATGGGAACACACAGAAGTGCTGGCAGCGTTCGGGATCGCTCTGGAATTTCATTGAGAAACGTGCCCCGTAGTTTGGGACAACGGCGCAGGTCGTGTCCCCATCGCTCAGTCATGAATTGCACATGCACATTGCCCTGCTATATGGTTCACTTTGTCTCTCTCTCTCTCTCTCTCTCTGTGTGTGTGTGTGTGCACTTAGCTCAAGCATACTCGGATTTATTTGTATGTGGGGGACCGTCGTTTGTCTTGGGGATCTATCTTGTGGCGCCATTTGCTACCATTGGCTGCCCGTGTCGCAATTTAATTACAAGCATTACTATCAGAGGAGGCGACAGTAAGATTTATGCAAAGAATGAACGAGTATTAGTGCTGGCAAGTCCCTCGATATTTGCCAAGAGCTATAGGGAAAAATGATATTTTTATATACTAATCGATTATATACTCTATCTACGAGTTACAAATAATGTCTAATAAGTTTGTCTGAATTTAAATGTTGCTTAGAATCTGAATCCGCTTCAACATCCAAGTCGATGTAGTCTGTTTGTATGATCTCGGCAACAGTAAGAGCTAGACGTACCAAATTTGATGTGTAGGTTGTTGTAAATGCTAATTAAAAGGAGCTAGAGCCTTTAATTTTTGGATACATGTTGGGAATATTATTTTTAATGCAAGTTTCATCGCGTTTGAGAGTCATTAATGTCATTTTGTTTCACAACTGCTATTAAATGAAAAATGTCTTAATGTCCGAAGTCCATCGATAGTATCGACAGTGGCTGCGATAATTTGCCAGCCCTAGCGAGCGAATACAGCATAAATGCATAGACCTTCAATGTGGTGGACAGATCCCATGGCTTCTTTAAATGATATCACGATGACTCTTCATTGGATGTCATCGTTGGAGTCTGTCGCCAGTTTTGTTGTTGTTTTTCTGTTTTTCCTTGTTTTTTTTTTCTGTTTTTTAAGGATGCACAACTCAATTTGCTGTTCGTATGTGTGGATGAATATCTCACAAGTACGGGATAGCCTATTAAGGAAAAGCACTTGTCGACCACGATTGCTGGAGCTTCTTTAAAATCGAATCACGTCTGCCCAATTTTGAATGGAGGACCACAGTTGTGCAACGACTAAGTTAAGAGGGAAACCACCTTCCCCCCTCTGCGCATTCCCTCGATAATTTTAGCTCCCTTGTAGGCGATTAACTTAAATGCCACTAAACTAATTTAAAAACGATTGTAGAAGCTATCTCACTCGCTCACTCTCTCAATCTCTCACTCTCCGCATGGCGATAGAATTTGTCGGTCACTCGCGCCACAGTTTCGCTGTCAAACATCTTGTCCTGAACAACCATTCAATGTCCAGAACTGTTCACTGTTCACTGTTCTGTTTGTCACGTACTTTAGACTGTGGAGTCATCAGAGCATCAGAGTCATCGGAGTCATCGGAGCAGTTCTAAAATAAATACATACATGTGGCTCTGGCCAAGATTGCTTTTCCATATGGAATTTAATTTGCACTGCCCTCAAAACATGTAATAACGATGCAATTTCATTTGCAATTTAATCCTATACCACGCACCGTGGCACTTTATGCACAGAAAACTATAGTATATGGATTCAGGACGTTAGTCACTTTTAAACGCGTAGCTTCGCCTTAATTTTCAGTTTCAGTTTACTGAATTCTCTGCAGCTGGGTAAGCAACTAATTCAGCAGCTCGATTTTGCATTGAATTCAAATTAGATTCTGTATGTAACCTAATTATATGGCCTGCAAATCGGATATAAATTGGATGTAAATAACTCGCAAATAACATGAATATTTTAGAATGAAGACTGTACAGATATTGATCATTACATATCAGCAAGTCGCATATTTAAATCTAAAAGATGTTGTATTGTTTTGAGAATATTATCACTTAAAACACCAGTGTTGCCATATTGCTATACACGGACGAAATAATTCGTGAGTTTTTGCGGATGACAAATAAATCTCGTTATGCAAAATATCTGCAAATATACTTTATGATTTGATATATTGCTCTTGTTGTAGTTGTTACTGCTGCTGCTGTTGTTGTTGTTGTCTGTTGTTGTTGCTAGCGCTTATTGAATGCGATGGCGCCTAGAAAACAAAACACAACCGCAGCGGTGGTTTAAGCGGTGGCGGTGATGGTTGCGGTGACGGTGGCGGTGGCAACCTGTTGCGCATTTGGATGCCCCGCGGTTATGGGCATCATAAAACCTTACGAGCTGAATAACAAATACACGTACGGGATGATTAATTTAAGCACTTTTACGAGCTCTCTTCATGGTCCTGGCTGATTTATTGCCGGACCGTGCGACGAATTTGCGTCAGGAAAACGCCACAAGAGGTCCAACTGTTCAACTGTCCAACTGTCCAACTCTCTGTCTCCCAGTCTGTCTGTCTCTGTCTTTCAGTCTGTCTGTCTGTCTGACGGCGGTCAATCCTTGCTTTATGATTGGGTTTAAGGGGCGATAAATGAAATTAGGGGCTTAGAATAACTTGGTCGCCGTTGGGTGCAAGCACTTGTTGGAATACTATATATATACATTGCTTGTAGGCGTATAGCATTCAGGCAACCACAAACTAAAGACATCTTCTAACTCTCTCTCTGTGGCAAGTTAGCCAAGTTAGCCAAGTTGGCATTGCACGTAAGCAGAAGTTAGCAGAGAAAGAGAACTGGTGGAGTCCACGACTGGCGCATGTTGCCATCAGACGCATTTACTATTTTGCATAAATCATAATGTAATCTGCATCTGGAAATGAAAAACAAACCGAAGCGAAAATGTCCAAGCTTTTATAATTAACTGCGCGGGCACAAACTGAAGACATTGGCAGGCGACATGCCGGGCACAGCTGCAGGACCTCTTTCTCCCTCTCCCCCTCTTCCTCTTCCTCTTCCTCTCTCTCCCTCTCCTTCTCCCTCTCTCTCTCTCTGTGCATTGGTACGAGCTTAACCAGCATCAAAACAGCGACAACAACCGCATAAGTTTCTCAATGAAGCATGGACCCCGAACATCAACAAATATACACTTTAATACTTATATATATAAATGCAACAAGTAAGCAAGATATAATCGAGTGTTAGACTATAACATACCCGTTACTTAATATAAATTTGACAAGTAGTGTAAACCATATTGCATATTATTTATAATGAAATGTAGTTTTAAAAAATCTATCTTCACAATTCATTTAAGCGAGAAGAATTAAATACATTTCTTGTTTTTTTTTTATTTACATAAAAACTACTATTAAAATTTGGTAATGTTATGAAAATTCTTTTTAAATGGAACGCAAAAAATACACGAAATATACATGACATATATTAAATTGGTGAATTTGTCACTTTAATTCTAAATAAACTCAACCGTAGCAACTCGTAGCATTTGTGTACCGAATTTGGTGTCTCTAGCTCTCGGAAACACTGCTTATAAATTGAATTAAAAGAATTAATTAGTCTCGCTCTGGAAAACACTACTTTGAAATTAAATTAAAATAAATGGTAAGTCCAGCTCTTAGTCTCTGAGATCTATGTGTTTAGACAGACTGCTTAAACTTCCTGTTGAATATTATGACAGTTAATACCATATACCCGGTGTGCTGCGAGAGTGACGGGTATAACAACATCCAACAGCAGCGAGCTGTGGTTGTTGCCGTCGCGGTCAGAGATTCGTACCGAAAACGAAGATGAAGCCAAAGACTTGGATGTGGATGTGGATGTGAATGTGGCTGTGGAGGACGAATGGATAAGCCCTCAGTTTGTGCGCAATCGCGAAATCTACGCAGCGCGCGGTCAACGGGCGCCTGCCAAAACTACGGCGAAATAATTTATGCCCCAGTCAGCGGAGCGCGGCAACACATTGGCGCAACATGCTCCATGGACCGTTGAATCAGCGGGTTGGATGTTAGTCGCAGTCAAAATCAAACAAAATTATAAATTAATGAAATTTATGCACAATAAAATTGCTTAAGAAATTATTAATGCAGTCGTTCACGCTTTAAATGCACCCTAAATCAACAAGCACTGCAAAACAAACGCAAAAATTATTAATACGGCCAACAGACATGCAGCCTCTTCCTCCATCTGCAGCTCCAGCTCCAGCTCCAGCTCCACCTTCACCTCGATCATCTCCTTCTTCATCTTGCGGCTTCAAATCACTTGGCGCTAGCCCGCAGGCTGTCCAGGCACACGATGAGCTTCTTAGGCGCCGGATATGTTCAAGTTCCAAGACATGCGTCTTGTTACATTTAAGTACAACTTCGCCGATCTCCTTGGCTTCACGTTATGTGCATCCACAACACATCCACCTTCCCATCTTCCCACCATTTCATTTTCGGAGAAGATTCTCTCGTGTTGCCACATTTGCCACTTCGAACCGGTTGACGCTTGATATTGATGCCACAAAGCCATAATGGCTATTTCTGGCCAAGACATCAAGACGATTCACAGAAAGTAATGTGTTTTAAGCAAATTACTGACGTTAATATGTCTCGGCTTTAAAATATAACGACTGGCATCCGAATTTATATTATATGTTGCAATTTTGAAATTATTTGTATGAGTTATTTAATTAAATATAACATAGGCATAAATTAAACCGTTGAAACTTTAACTTTCATGATTAGCAAAACATGTCTAAGGATCTAAAAAAGAATCATCGGGAATGTACTTCGAACAAGCCTTAACTAAAATAGAAATAAAGATATGATATAAAGTATCTATAAGATACCTTAAAAATATAAGTTATGCAGAATTACAAACATTTAAATCTATATTTAAACTAAGAATTAAACAAGTTCCATCTACGAGTTTCAGCGATTCTTAATTAAAAGATTCACATTTCCACATTTAGACATTTAGTCAACATATAAATTCATTTCAAGTGACAAATGACGTTTATTGCATGTAGTTGATGTCTAATAAACTAGTTTATGGGAATACGCGTGTTTAATTTCAATTTCGTTGAAATGCGACTATCTAAGATCATCAAGGGGCCTGCTGTTGGTTAGATCCAAGTTAGATTTCTCCAAAATACCATATATATACATGTATGTACATATATCTCACCCAAAAGCCCTTTCGCAACAGAGTTATTTAAATTTTACAGCGAATTTTTGTTTGTTTTTGGTTGTGTATTTTTATTTTTTTTGAAACGAAGACAGCTTTATCTTATCGCCAGTTGAGTTTTGAGGTTTCCCTTTAACGAATACATTAAATACATATATTATTCCCGGAATTATATGTAAATTCCGCTTCTCACCCCAAAAATAAGTAACAAAAAATAAAAAAAAGTAAAGAAACGCTTGAGCTCTCCATCTTGTGCGATAGTATCGTGTCATGGACAAGTTTCGTAACTTACGCAGAAATCTTCAGAGCCGTCTCGACATCGTCGTGTTCAAGACAGGTAGCGCTCTATTGGGTCCATATCAGCAAGCTAAAAAATTAGTTCCTCAACGATGACAAATTAGACGTCATTAAGACGACTGATTCAGACTCGGAATCGGACTCGGAGTCGCAGTCGGAGTCGGAGTCGGACTGGGGTCTCTTTCCTGCCCAACTTAAGTGCAGATAATGGTCAGCTATGGTATGGTTTGTATTTTTTGTTGTATTCGTTTTTTTCGGTTTGTGACTGTGACCTCATCCTTTCTGGGAAAAAAGAAGAGTGAAAACGGCGCGGTACGTGCAACAAATGAGCATCCTAGGTCCGCGCTCTTACGCGTGGAACTGTTACTCCATATTATTTATGATAATCTCGATTTTGTGTGGTAGCCAGCTAGCAACTCCAGCTCAGTCCAATCCCGTCTCCCTTCCCCTAGCAGCACAACACGAAGCGAACGCTGTGTGTGGCCAAGACTCGGACTCAAACTCGAACTGGAACTCGGGATTCGGGAATCGAGAGTCGCGGTCTCGTCTACCTGTTGCCTTGCTACCTTTGGAGCGAACTCCCAGATTAATGTGAAGTGACATGTTTAAGTAAATGATTCAGAAGCTTATCCGATAATGGCCAGCATATTTGTTAAATGCTGTACTCCATTTTTTGGCAAGGTGGCCTGCTCAACAATCTAATTGACCCAACAAAAGAAGCCAAACAAAACAAAACCCTAGTGAGAATGGCTGCAGTTGCGCACAACACGACTGTAGGAGACCCTGTACTTATTCTTATTGAAAATAATAGAACAGATTCAGAGAATTGTGAGCGTAAGTTTGACTAAAACTCAGGGCACTAATTTATAAACTGCTCTTATTATTGTTTTTAAATGTTTACAACCTTTACTGAAATACTAAGTAAAAAAGTAACAGTGAGAAAGAGGAGTCTCTGAATCTACAAAGTATATATATTCTTGATCAGCGTCAGCAGATGAGTCAATATAGCCATGACCATCTGTATGTATAAAAAGATTTCAGAGACTTAAGGAGCTAGAGCAACCAAATTTAACAGACAGATTTCTTTATATTATATGCAAATCATGTTTGTTTTGAATTTTATCCACTTGTCGACTGGTTTCTTTAACTCGATCTGCTTAGAATATACGTCAATTCACATAATAAGTTTGCTGTTTATAGATATACTAGAGAGTCCTGGACTATATCGACTCAGTTGTTGCTGAAGAATAGTTCGACTCAATAACTAACTTAATAGACCCTTTATAGTTTGTGTAAGTGCTGGGTCTAATAAAAAGCATAAATCTGCCGGAAAAGTAGAGATAGGGAGCTGCGGTCTCAGGATATTACACAACATCACGAAGATGCTAGACGAAGATGCAACACGAGTGGCAGGCTCCAGCATCGGTTGAAGCAACGTCTGAGACGAACACGATTAGCCTTAAATAGGCTCCACAATAATCATTTGTTTTGGGCCCTCAACAATGCAGTTTTGTATCGATATCGCCGCCAGACGACGACGATGTTCGAAGCTACCTCGCCTCTCTCACTCTCACTGACTCCCACCCGCTCTGTCTCTCTCTCTTTGCTCTCTTTCGCTCTCTTTAATGGGCAAGTCGCGGCCACCGCCGTTGCAGACGCTGCAGTCGGCGGTTGTCGTCGATGCTGTTGTTGCCCCAACCGCTGTTGCTGCCACTTCCACTGCTGCTGTTGCTGCCGCTGCTGCTGTTGCTGCTGCTTGCAACGGTTGCAGGTTTTGCGACAACACGAAGATTAGCATGCGTGACTAACAGAATTTTGTTGTGGCTTTTTCTTTCTTTTTTGTTTTTTGTGCCAAGGTTTCCCAAGTCGTGTGCTGCTCCAGACTTGAGCTCCGTCTGCGCTTTGGGTAATCGTTTCTTAATTTTGCTAATTAATAATTAAATGTTCGATAAGCCAGGCAGCTAATTAATTAAAGAAAGTATTCGTATTTCAACAAAATATTTGATAACACCAAATAATTGAAGACTTGACTCAGAATGCGGTCGAACAAGCTCTTTCACATAGTTTAAGATGATTTGCCTTTTTAATTTTTGCTGCGATTGTTGTTTTATTTTGACTGTGTGTCTTTTCGTTTATTTTTTTGTAGTTTGCTCGACCGGAACCTTTTTATTGACAAGCAAATGCACTCAAGCCGAATATGTACCCTCGACTTGGCCTGGTCAAGTCCGACTTTGCGCGAATCTTACAAACATTTTCGTATTTTAGTCGGCGCGACTTGTAGCATTTGCCTGTCGATGGTCCATGGTGTCTCAGACCTGGTCCAGTCCCCTCTCCCCCTCCCCTCTCCCCCCTCCCCAACTCCCTCTTCGTGTGGCGCAAACTTTATTTTCGTAATTTATGATGTCGCTGGCCCAACGTCGTCGTCCACAGATTCCGATTTTAGGCAAGGGACAGAACTGGGAAGGAGTCAGAACAAATGGTAAAGGCAACCGAACTGCGTGGGACGATGCGTCGCTTTTGGGCTTGTTCCATTGGCAATCACACACACACACACACACACACACACACAGATCGTATAGAAAACTATTATCAAAAGTTTTATGTTAATTTTTAAGCATGTTGCCTCCTTTGCTGTGTTGAATGCCTAACATCCTGTGCCCGCAACTTGCGAAATTGTAATCTTTTGTCATCATGTTTGACAGAAACGGTTGTCGCCCAACGCACCTGTTCACATTCCCTCATTAATTATGCATAAATCGCACGAGTCGCATTTCATATTAGAGAGTGAACGAGTTGAAAACAGTCTTTAATGTCACACCCGTGTTTATCGCACCCTTTAAAGTCAAATTGGATAATAAATACTCTGCCATTTGTCATCGATCGACTTCAATTACTCTACAGCAGTTAAGAGTATTACAGTTTATAGATAATAAACACAACACTTAAGTCTCAAGTTGTATCAAGTTGTAAGTGTAAAGCAGAATAAAAAGCAGTTCAAAGTCGCAGCAGGAAGTGAACTGCTTGCTGAGCTTTTTATTGCAAGCTCTGTTTTTAATTGCTGTTTAAATTGACCTGGGCTAAAAGCCAGTCCTCTGCAAACTTAAACTAACTTGAGTAATATAAATTAAAATATTATAATTTATACCAATTTATGTCTCAAATTGATTAATTGCAATATAGTAACATTTGTTAAAACTCATCGAACATTCAAAGAATATCAAATAATATATGATAGTCTTGTGGTGAACAGTTTGATGACAAATTTAAGCGATGATAGGTTTTCTGAATAAATATTAGTTTTCAAACTTAACTTCTTGTTAAATATAATGAGAAAATGTATAATATAATCTATCGGCATTACATCAATTTGCAATGGAGAAAAAAATATTGATTATCCGATAAGAAATTATTTTGCATTAAAACTTTACACCGAAACAAAATAGAATTAGCGCGAATATGAAGTAGATTTCTAATTATTATATATTTGATGGACTTAAAAATTCCGAATAAAGCGGTAGGAAAAACCTGAATTAAAAATACAGTGACAGAAAAATTCCACAATAAAAATAGTCATAGAAAAAATGTATAATAAAAATTTTTGGCGGTGAGGAAACTTAAAAAAATCCAGTTAAAAATGTAGTGATAAGAAACACACCAAACATAAATGAAGTTTAAGAACTTTCCCAAATATGAATTAAATAGTTGGGCAAATCAGTAAAAAATAAAATGAAATACGTAATATTTATATGTTTGCTTACAAGCGGAATCTCAGGTAATGTAATAAATAAAATAATACTTATGTGGATGTAAGATACTGTCGGTAAGCTAAAGCTACAGATAGTTTTCTAAATAAATAATGGTTTTGTCTGAATCTCACAAGAAAACAGACAATGCGTGGATTGCAAAACAAACTGTGCAAAACAAATAAAGGCGTAGCTTTGGGCGTTTAACAAATGTTGTTTCGATGTACTCTCTCGCAATTTGTGTTAGCCGAGTTGACCAAGGTAACAACGGGGAGAAACGAGCAGAAGAAGAGCAGGGGAGATCATTGGGGAAGTCAATTTGAAAAATCGATTAAATTCGAATAAATGTTGAAGGCTGAAGTTAGGCAGATTTAAAAACTCATAACAACGTGGCAACACCTTCTTTTGTATTGCTGTTGCTGTTGCTATTGCTGTGGCTGTCCATTGCAAACGGAGGTGTGCAAAACCATGTGTGGGGTAATCCCCGGCATCGGCATCGGGGCTAAACTAAAGACGCCTCTGCCCCTGGCGATTGGTCAGAGGAGGAAATATTATTTATATTTGTTGTGGTTTTGCACACAAAATTTATGACCCAACTGTGGACAGAGGCAACGTTGCAGCCGAGAGAGAGAGAGAGAGGGAGAGAGGGGGCGATATTGACAAATTTCCGGCCTGGTGGACAGAGGACATTGTGTTCGGTAGCTGGCGCTAGTACATGGAACGGTGGCAGTGAGAACGACAGAAAACATGGATTCGCCAAAAGCGAAACTAATCAATATATTCCTCCAATTAATGCGCGTCCTCGTTGAGTGCGGTCCAAATGTCGACTGACGGTGTTGATTGCTTTGCATAAGTGTATATATATAGATATATATGGATACAATATGTATTCCCAGGCAGCCAGTTAAATATGCATGGGGGATGAGCATTAATAACTACAATATCTGATTGAGGAGACAATTTATGGAGAGTGAGGAGTCGTGAAGTGGAGTAGCACACAATGTGTGGAAATCTCTTATACAAAACATATATATGCAATCACAATGCATTCCATTAAACGTGACAAGTTGCTTGTCCAAATAAAGCAACTCAGACGGAGACGGAGACCCCAACGATTGCAGATTGTGGCTGCAACTTGGCTGTATCTCAAGGATCGTGTGTTCAATAAAATGCAAAAGTCTTCAGTCTCGGTCTTCGATTGTAATCAGCAGTTTTGTCCACTAACAATGGCCAGCCACAAGTCAGTCATGAATCGATCATCGTCAATCCTGATTGTCCTCGAGTTTATCGTATAATGCCAGTAAGTTAGTCACTCTGACTTCTTGGTGGTTAACATGGCGCCTGAGTTTGTCGATTTGGGAATTGCCATCAGATCATCAATATGATGATCATCAATGACTTTGACTTCGACTTCGACTTTAACTTTGACGCTGACGCGGATGCTGATGCCATTGTCATTGTCATTGTCATTGTTTTTGTTGGCGGCGTCTGCAAATGCACGTCATTCCCCGGCTCATGAAATGTCACTCAAGCGAACCTTTCATCCATCCACCCAGCCATCCATCCATCCATCCATCCACTCACCCAGCCATCCATCCAGATCTCCAAAGTAGGTGCTCATCCGCAGTGAGAGCGACCAAACAATTCAATTGGAGTAGCGAATAAATCACACAGAATGACGCTCCGACTGCCGCTGATCGTGAAGCGTCGCTTCAAGTCGCGTCGCGTTTCTTCGGCTTAGCGATGCCTCTAAGTATTTCCTTAAATGCCCTGTACTTCATTTGCCAAGCGGGTGTATTAGATGTCAAGTAAATATGTTACATTATTTATACTTAACAGTTTAACTTATTAAATCTATTTAGAATAGTTCTAAGGTGGCAATAAAATAAAAATAATATTGAAACACCAACTAAAATTAAAAATAATTAGATAAACAGATTTCAAAATGTTAAGAGGAATTTAAATTTGGAAACCATTTTTTTTAAAGTTATAAATATAATTTATTGTTAAATTTCCTTATTTAATTTAGTTGAGTTTCCTGTGTTTCGATTCTTAATTTGATAACTCAGTAATTATTTAATTTTGTTTTTGCAATTCTTAAAATATATGCGAATTTCGCATATTTTTTCTTTTTTAAATGATTTCACAACTATAAATTTACTATGAATCTCATTTTTGATAGTGGTTAGGGAGAAGAATAATAGATATTTTTGATATATAGATATAGCGCATTTTATGACTGAGTTGATTATTTGAGAGGATCGTTGGTAGCCAACACAGGAAATGATTGCGGCCATTTGAGAATTTTATTTTGTTTACGATTTTCGTCGTAGTTATCTGGGAAGTATTTCGAATGTCGCTAATTTGACGACTGCACGATTGCATCGACTCGAGCTCTCGAGCAGAGCGGGTGAAGAAAAGAGAGAGAGAGAGACAGAGGAGGAGGGAGAGAGAGGGAGAGAAGCTCCCGACGATGCATTCACAGATAAGCTCAATTTCGTTTTTGCTGACACTTTAAGCAAGCGGCAGCTCGCAGACAACGAAGTAGAACTCGGATCGGATTGGGATTGAATTGAATCGGATGGGATCGGTTTGGATCGGAGAGGAGGTGGAGCGGGAGGTGGAGTTGCAGTTGTTGCACGTTTTTTATTTTCGGTGGGCATCGAAATGAAAATTCTTTGCCAAAGTCACGGTTAAGTTTAAGTTTGTTTCACTCGCATTTATTTTGATGCGGATTGTTTTATTGCTTGAACAGCTTTGCAACTTTAGAGTGAGCAAAAAACTGGCAAAGAATTTAAAAGTTCGGCTTACAAAACTTTTAAAGTTTTAAGAAGATCGGTTATGGTCCAGATTTGTATTTAATAAAAAATAATTATATTATAATCGCTTTTAGTTTCAACTTTCTTTTACCCTTTAAATGCGCCATATTATTTTTCACAAAAGTAAATTACTTTTAAAAAGATCAGTTAGGAATTGTTTTCAAAACAAGCTGTAATGAAATTATGGATTGTATAGTCTAAAAAATCTTTATTTCTGATATTCTAAAAAGCATATATTTAATTTTGTAGATACTACTTTGTCTATGCACCATGAATTTCAGTTTTAAAGATCTATTGAAGGGTATTCGATAAGGCAGCAAAGCCGCAGCAGATCTCTGATCCTCTCGTGTTGGACTTGAAGCATGCGCAGGTAATTGTGAATGACAATAATTGTGAAGACATTCGATTTGACCCGGCTGGAATGACTGGACGAGCATTCACTGGAACGTGCAAGACATTGGCGCCAACAGCGCCACCCAATCTATACAGTGTCCAGACACAGCTACAGACAGAGACACAGATACAGATACAGACTCGGAGTGAATGTCATTGTAATTGTAATTGAACAAGTCGAAATACATTCCGAGAATGGGGCAACCTTTAACCAAGTGAAGCCTCCCTGTCGACAGTGGGCAGTTCTCGGTTTTGTGTGACGCCCAAGCATTTAATAACTTTCGCCTTAATTCATGTTTGCTGTCAGTGCATCGATTTTTCATAATTAAAACCGAATTGCAAACTGTGCAAACTGTGTAGAAGGCGCGCAAAACTCCGGCGTCTTTGAAATTAAATTCATGTTGCCACAACGCTCTTCCGACTTCAACTTCGACTTCAACTGCAACTTCAACTCGGTCTCGGACTTGGACTCTTAGCTACCGCCGACACAAGGTTTCAAGGTGGTGCCATAATAAATGGTTTGGTAGATACAATTCTCTAAATTCGCTTATCCCAATCGATGGGCACGTATCGAAGGTCTCGATCGTGATCGAAGTCCATTAATCAAATCACTTAGTTCAGTAAATAAATTTCAGAGATTCCGTTTCAACTTGAACGATATGTGAAAAGTACTTGTATCTGAATAAGCCAGATATTTTATTAACTATTCCAGCTAGCTAAAAGATTTAAGATTTAATAAATTGATTAACACTTCAAATTACTCTTTGACTACGTTTATATTTTATGCAATCCTAACTTCGATTGTAGCTTAATAATTCTTACTATATTGTTATTAATAAGGTTAAGCTCAGTATTATTTTATATCTGTCCGTATTTTTTATTTATTTATATTCTTGTGTTCTATATACTTTTATTTCATCTTTTCTTTTATCTAAATTAAAAAGTTATTGTTAATTAATAAATATCTATTCTGTGTGTCGCTTATTTTTAATCACTATTAATTTATAAGCTATTTTCGTACAGCTGTGGAATTGAAAAAGTTTAGAAAAATATTGTTAATCACCTGGGGAATATTTTATCATTGCTTAAAACAGACAGACGATTGATGTCCGCAGTAATCTAGAATATATTAAATTCAGTTTGCCAGTTATCTAATTTTGTACAAAGTTTAAATATATCGAAAAGGGGACATGAAAAATAACAATTTGAGTCAACACTAAAGCATCAGTGGTATTAAAAATTATAATATGTAATCAAAGCAAAATCTCGCTGATAATTGTATGCTTCACAACAGTTTACATAAGTTTAATTATACCAAAGCTTCATAGTTAACAAATTAATTCATCAGCTGCGATGACTGTCCACTCAAAGTGTCCAGTTTCCTAGAAGGAAAATCCCTTTGCATGTCAACTGACAATAATTTTAACCGCACTTGACGATGCGACGGCAAATCCGACTACTCACTATAAAAGTGGCAAATGCATAAAGAGAACATCCACAGGGAGCTAAATAAAGAGATGGGAGCGTTCTCAAGATTATACGCAACAGGCGGCGCTATTTGAACATGTATATATATATATATATACGTATATATGGATATATGTATGCGATTGTGAGCAGGGAATATTTTGGTGACATTTATGTGCCGCTGACGTTCAATGTCCAATGGCGGTAGCAACAAGAGCGACACAGAGCTCTAATTAAATTTAATAGCTGCGCAACGGCATAAACTTAAGCCAAAGCCACCAACGTGGCCAAGGGACAAGAGAGAGGAGACAGACGAGACAGACGAGACAGAGTTGAGGTCGTAAACACATTGGATTTGATTTCTGGAAAGGATTCAGCCAAGTGGCGGATGCGTTGATTGAATTGTCACCTCCATTTAATGGCACCGCCACAATTCAAAGACAATTTCCATCCCTTTTTGATGTTTCTCGAGCGGCAGAATTATAGAAGACACACACACAAACACACTTGGAGACTCAAGGCGCCATCGTTGACATTTGCTTCACTAAGTTTTTATTATACAACTACTAAATACGGAGACGATGTAGTTTGCCAAAGGTGTCAGACGTTTTATGGCTCTTCTTGACGACCTGTTGAAAAGTTCATGGTCACTGACAATTTTACCTTTGAGATTTCTAGACATTTACGATGATTCCCATTGGGAAATTTGCGGGAATCAGGAAAGTGATGACGACTTCGGCGTCGACATCGGCTACGTCTATCAAATGACGCCTGGCTGAAAATACTTTCACCTTCTCGCCCCTTTCTTATCGGGAAAAGAGAATGTCTTAACAGTGTATAAAAGAAACAGGTAAAGGGATCATTTATGCTATACTATATAGATGATAGATAGACAACGTATAACATATAGATAACATTTACAGTTCTTCTGTTAAATAAGGCTTGCATCAAAGACAAATTCATTGAGTTTCTGTTGATCGACTGTGATCATAAATATAATCAATTTTAACCCAACAGATTTATATAATAAGTAAAAGTTATATTACGGCTTAGAGAAAAACCCATGTGATTTGTTTCGAATTTTGTATATCATTCAATTCATAATTTAAATTGCTATTTCAACGACTTTTCGATATTTTTCTTAATCTCCACACATAAAAGTTACTTTAGAACTGATTTACAAGTTCTGAAAAGCGATTGAAAAATTTGTAGACAACAAAAAGAAAGTAATTTCTGCTAATCCAATTAATATTAATATTTAAAATGGAACTGTGTGATCTTAGTGCTGGCTAAAATTAAAGTCTTATGAGTTACACAGATTAAACAATTGTATTTTTGTTATGTTTTCAGTTTAAAATTTGAAGATTGTCATATTAAATATTATATTATTATCACCAGGATTAAATTAAGATGTATTTTCTTATTTTGTTTTGAAAACTAAGTAAATTATGTTAAATAATTTAGTAAAATAACATTTTATTTTATACATAATTCATATAAGCAGACAAAGAGTGTAAGACAAAATTAAACATTAGTTGAAATAATGTTAGAATAAATACACAATTAACGTAGCGTTAACATAGCTCACTATATATGGGATAATATATGTGGGTTATAGAAGATTTATGTTAACTGTGTACAAAAGTGTTTTCTCAAGGAATATTTGGATGTAGATATGTTGCGTATCTAAGTATAATTATGTACATACTACTCCAATAATTAACACGCGCATTTTGAGATGCGTGTTTGAATTTATATTAATACACAGTCTAACATGCTAAGTCATTTAAGTACGTATATATGTATATACGTATTTGTATGTGCATACAGGTAAATGCTCGGTATGCAAATAGTGGAATGAGGTGAAATAGAAGAAACACCAGCAACATTTTGTGTCCAGTCATTGTCAGTGTGCAGCAAAAAATTTATATATTTTTAATTTGAATAAGTAATTCGAACAAGAGCCAAAATCAAAAAGGAAACAACAACCACAACAACAACGGGGCGAAAGAGAAAACAAAATACAACAAATAAGAAATAAAAAACAGAAAACAGAAAACAAGTCAAAACAAATGCGAAACAAGGAAAATTCAATTTACTCGCATGTCAAGCCGAATTGCCGGCTAGGTCAAACACGTTGATGGATGGATGAACGGACGGACGGATAGACGGACGGATGGATGGACGGACGGATGCATGGCTAGCTGAATGAAAGGGACGCACAACAACAACAAGGGTAACAACAACAACAGTAATAACAAAAAATACACACAAGTTCAAGCTGAAAACGTTGCATGCTCGCCGATTGGGCGGTCCAATTGCCCCACCTTGCCCCACCTGCCCCACCTGGTCCACCTGCCCCACCCAACTGACCCAACTGACAACCAACAACAGACAACGTACAACGGACAAGCGACAACCGTCAGCCGACGGCAAACAATACACATGTAGTGAAAACTCGCGCTTTATCACACACACACACACATAGAGACCGTTAGTTACACACACTTGTGCACTTATTTACATACATACATGAATTGAAACATAACAGAAAATGAAAATATAAATTGGTAAAAAAGGTACGAAGAGCTAAAGTTTTTAATTAATACAAAACTTGTAACATTTTATAAGCCGCTGCAACTACATACTATTAGCCAAGTCTAGCATGCATGTCTCTCTCTCTCTCTCTCTCTCTGTCTCTCTCTGTATAGATGTACAAGCATTGCATCAATCGCTTTGCATGCCATCGGAAAGTCAGTCAGAGTCCATTTGGCAGGTCAAGAGTGTAACTCAAATTCGAATGTCCGTTGTAAATGCCAGGGCAGAGTGTTATGGCCATGTTTGTGTGTTATGGCCAGCATGAATGCTCTCTATATATATATTTATATATATGCATATGTTATAGCTGATTGTCGCCACGTATCAAGCTAGAAATTTAATTAAACTTGGAATGCAAACAACATCTAACTGCAGTCAGAACAAGCATCCAATACGAGAACCTTCATGCCGGATGGCCAGAAGCAGAGAGAAGAGAGAACTCATCCAGACGGGCTGAGTCACTCCGCAACGTTGGCTATAATCTAATAACATTTATGGGACAAATGTAGAGAAGGTTGGCACTGCAGAACAGTGATGTAAATCCAAACTGGGAATCGAATCTATTTGTTTGAAAAATTTTAAGAAAAAAATGGACATAAAGGATGAAAAAATGAATATTCCAATTTCGAAGCAGAATTAAAATAGAGGCCAAATAATGATGAAAATGACCTTCCGCAAGGAAATCGGTTCAAATTTGACAAAGTTATGACAGTTTGAATATTCTAAAAAAGGTGTCAACTTGGAAAGTAAGGAAAAAATGGATTTTGAGGAACAAAAAAATGAATATTCCAATTTCGATGCAGAATTAAAATAGCGGACAAAAAATATGATAAAATTGATTTTACGCAGGGAAATCGGTTAAAGTTTGACAAAGTTATGACAGTTTGAATATTGTTGAATAGATCTAATGCAAGGTCTAACCAAAAACATTGGTTGAAGGTTTCCTAAAATCGAAACACCAAAAGATGGAACGATTGTCAGCATAAATTGTATTTTATGAAGATTGTTTTAAAGAATATAATAAATTGTAGACTGAATAAAATAATAATATCTTTTTATAAATCGGAAAAGATCTTTGTTGCAAAGGATTTCGGGTCTTGGGAAATATATTTGAGCCCGGCATATTATGGGCAGAATCCTCACTCACTTCCTTGTGAGTAAGTCAACACTGATGTCCATAAGATATAAAATATGTGGAATGGAATGGAATCGAGTGGTTGCCATGAAGTTGAGACATTAGGTTAAATGACAATTGTGCTCTGATTTATGGCAATTTCCGTCTCATTGCGATTTCAGTGATTCGAGGAATTGCAAGCGCCGCTAATGAGCTGCCTGGCACTTGCCTGGCGAGGATGTGGATCTGAATGTGGATCTGGATCTGAATGAGGTTGAGATTGAGAACGGCGCGCTTATTAATTGATTGCACTTATGGCTGGCAAAATTTGCATAAGGCGGTGTGGGGAATCCATTATTTCCGGGAACATTGCATTTGTACGGCAATTAGTTTGCATAAGTTGGAGCATAATGCTCGTTTATACTCGGGGAATCTCCATGCTGCCACCGCAGTTGGAACCAAATGGAACCATGTTCGCTTGCGGCTGGCATAAATCATCTTCCGTTTGTGCCGACGCCAGGGGCAGGGGGCAGGGGGCATGGGGCATGGAGCATGGGGCAGGCAACATGGGATATGGAACACAAAAATACTCGCACTCATGTTGTAACCGAAAATTTCCTCTAATTGAGAGACACCAACATGTGAGTCCCAAAACAGATTCTCGCCTCTTTTAGCACATCTTTTTGTAAGGTCTTAGAGTTGGTTGTGCACACACACACACACACACCCAGTTCGCCCACCCGTAAGATTTAGAAGAGCATTTCTTCATGTTATTTCTCCCCTACAAATCTTCAGTTTTGAGTGTTGTCAAAAAAAAAGGAAGAAAGCAAGAAAGAAAGCAATAGAAGTTGTTTATAATTTTTTGGTGTAACTTAATTTATAGCCATTTAATATGACATTTATATGCAACAATAAGTTACCCCAAAAAACAACCCCTCAGAAATGTCACAATGCGTCTATTGCTCAACTAAATTCGAAATAATTTCTGACATTTATGAAGCACCTCAATTCAAATTGTGTCCGACTTTTGAATATATAGTATAGTATAAGAATGTGTTTCTACATTGTACATTGTACATTGTACATGCAAAGTATCTACACTATAAACTTAGTTAAACATGTGTTTTTAGCGACAATTGGGAGTAAACAAAGCAGCAACAGAGAAGAAGAGAGAAAAGAAGAAATCATTTTGATGAGAGTACAAATATAAACACGTGTTTGTTCTGTCAAATGCTTGTACTCAGTTGTCTGTCGCCGAAATGGAAATTACATGTACTATGGGCCTATCCATTTCTATTTCTTACTGCTCTTTTTTTAGTTTGTATTTTGTTTTTTGGTCAAGTGCCGTCTTGTCTAATGGCGATTGGAGCGTGTTCGAGGCCCACGCGAGAACTACGAAGCGGAGAACCGAGAACCGGGAACCGAGAACCGAGAAACGCCGCCCACTTCAGAAACATGCGCTACAAGTGCTAAAAATTCTGAAAACATATTTCACAATTAATTGTCACAGCAACTGTGCCGACGATCCGTGTGCTATGCCTTGTTGCACGTTCCCCATCCCCCTTCTCACCCTGTTGTCATTTATATATATATATATATATGCATATGTATAGTATGCATTTGTATTTCTCTCGCATTTTTAAAAGTTGTTCGACATGGCAAAAACAACGCGTTGCTGCTTAATTTGTCGTAATTAATGCTTATGAATAGTTTGTACTTGTCTTTATTTGTTAGAGCAAATTCAAGGCAAATTCTCTCTTGATCTTTGCCTCGAATTAACCAATACCCTAACCGCTTATTTGGTTATGTGGGATAAGACAAACATGGACTTGATTCGCTCGAATATTGTTCAATTATCATTTATTTATTCAATCTGCTTAAAATCCAACAGATTAAGCAATGTTTTTCGGGTAACCAAAATTAATAGTTTACTTGTTGCAGTTTCTATTTTATTAATATTTTTATAATGCTTAATGTTCATTCTGGAATTACTAATAAATATAATAAATTATATTATTATAAATTGCAACTCAATATAATTTAATAAAATTGTCAATTAAATGTTTTTCCTACATTTCTATTCAGGAATTTATAATTTGTTGTCCAGTGAATTTAGTTACTGTTAGATAATTTAATAAATAAATAAATTTCAGATAATTTGTAGAACAAAACAATTATTTGAAACAGTAAATGAGTGAAAAGAAAATAGATACTCAAAATGTATTTTAGAGCTTTTAAATGATTAAATGATATGATTAAAAACATGTACTTACTTGCAGCTTAACTAGCACGGGATCATCGTTAGCTAACTTGGCCAACTCCTGGTAATTAGCTTTGGCCATGGCAACAATCCATTCCTTAGCCTTGGGATGCGCAAGTGTAACCTCCGGTGAATCCTTTTCCTCAATTAATTGCTGTGCAAAAGACATAAAAAGCGGAACCATAGGGCATAAATTAATTATACATGTTACAGCCACAGCTTTTACGAATGGCGGCAGTCGAGGGGAGTCGAGGGGGAGAGGGTGTGAATTGGTAACAGAACAAAAAAAACAAAAAAACCGGAGAGATGGAAAAACAACGAATAACAACAGGAATAAAACATAGAAAGCCCATTGAAAGCATTAACGCCAACACACTCGTTGCGTCTTAGAATTCATGTTTCCACCAAACATGTGTGAGTGTGTGTGTGTGTGTTCTCTAATGCCTGCTTCAATCTTTGTGGCATCCACATCCGAGGTCTAGGGCCGGGGGTTGCCAGCTTGGGGTGTGTGTGAGTGTGTGTAAAAGCTGGCATAATTATGCGCCGTCGTCGTCGTCGTCGTCGCCATGTTCTTCCCATAATTATGAAGGTAATAATTTTTATTTATTAGGCGCGTGCTTTAGGCAGATTGTGCGACGGGTTTTCTTTCTTTTAATGAAATAGAACTGTAGAATGTCCCCCTCGCTCCTTTCACTCGTCGCGCGTAACCCGGGCGCAAGTTGTTTCTCTCTTTTTCCTGTTTTTTGTCGGTGATTTACACATTTCTGGAACTGGAACTGAAACTGAAATTGGCTGTGGGTGTGGGAGATACGCATTCCTTCCGATAATGAGCACTCTAATGAGCGAGGGGCACACACGCACACACACATGTGGCAACATAAAAGGGAGAGGGAGTGGAGCACAACAAAAGGCAAAACATGTGTGCCTTATATTTACGAGCGCGGAAAACATTTTCGGCAACTAATTATCCATTCGCATAATGTTCGCGCTGCTAACAAGGATGCACACGCAGGAGAAGAGGCAACAATGCCCTCTGTTTACCTTTGTGTTACCTTCGTTATATATCTAAATGGCTATAAACGTATGTATGCATATATATATTCAGCCGCAGGATGCGTGCAATGCGTGTGCCGCGATTCCTCTTCATATTTACACGCCACTTGACTTCTCCAAGTGTTTTCCGCATCACATTTCACATTTACCCAATTATTCGCTGTGCCGAGTGTTATCCTTGTCCTTGTTCACCACCCCTCAGGCTCAGGTAGAAAAGTGCCGCCATTTGCAAAATGCCGAATACCGTGATAAACGAATGCGGGGAAATCCCGAACAGCAGTGAACGACAAGGTGAACCGAACAGAACAACAACAGCAACAACAACAGCAACATAACAGCACAAACATTGAAAAGTAAGGCCCCGGGCAAAGTGGCCATGTCAATGCTAAACAAAAGAACAGTCCCGCCCACAGTCCAGCACACCAATCCCCCAATCTCCCAATCTCCCAATCCACCCCACAATCGTCATTGCACTGGGTATGTGTTGCCTTTTACCAGCTGAATAGTGAATGCTCTCTTTATTCAACTGTTAGTAAAATTGCTTAACATTACTTGAAAATAGAAATAAATTAATCTATATAATAAAAGAATCTTAAATTTGGTGAAGATGTGTAAAATTTTCTAAAATGTCTTAGAGAAAAGAAAAAATATTTCCTACAAAAATTCTAGTCCAGAACTCACTTAATGGTATTATATCATAGTAAGCAAAAAGTAATTCTAAAAATCAATTCCAATACAAAACTTTATTAATACTATTATATCATTGTATCGTTCCTATTATAGCTAAAGAGTATTAAAAAAAAGAAACAATATTTCCTACAAGATATTCTAGGCCTGATTTCTCTTAATTGTTTCATATCATTGTATAGTTTCTATTACAACTGTAAAGTAACTCAATTTTACAATTTTAAAAAAATTGCAATCAGTATATTTAAAAAATGGATATCTAAACAACTTGTAAGTTTTGTTAGGAGTTCGCATGAAACAATAAATACTGAATGTCAGTTTAGACAGTATATATAAGTAAAATAAACTAAAGAAAGTGACAGCATTAGAATACCCACTGGCAGGGTATAAAAAGAAGCCGAAGAATGGGTAGCAAACTGGAACCTTGTCTATTTTGCTCGTTTCTCCCCAATCGCTTGTTTGTTGACTGGCTTTCTTATGTCCTGTGTGTCCCTTTATGCAAGACATTATATCACACTGCAGACCACGCCATGCCAGACGAGACAAGAGAACACACCAGACCAAGCCAGACCAAACCAGAGCAGTCCAGAGTAGACCAGACCATGGCCATGTCCTGTACTGTACTCCGTTTGTGTCCTTTCTCTGTTTGCGTATGCGTTTGCCTTTTTCCTCCCGTAACTTACCTTTGGCTCCCTCAAAACGGATGAAGCCACAAAATGGTCATGTTTGCCATTGTCCGCTCAGGAGCACAGTGTGTTCCCCAATGTTCCCAATGCCAATGCCGCTTGGAGGCGGCACCATCGTCATCCTCGACATCGTCGTCGTCGTCGTCGTCGTCGTCATCGACATTGCGTCGTTGTCGTCCAACGGGTCGACATTGTTGCTGTTGTAAATTTAACCGCTTCGGGACACAACTGCGTTGTTCTTGAACAGCAATAACAACTTTTGGTTTGTTTCCTTACATTTTTAATTGGGTCCTTTGTGGTTGGCCTGGCCCGTGATGAGAATAGCTTTGCCCAACTAATTTCTATTGCTGCTTATTGGCTATGTTAACATGTTTCACCAACTTGTTTTTATGCAAAAAAGGGTTTCTCTATCCCACCCTCTCTCTCTCCCTTTCTCTCTGTGTCCAACGCCCTCGATGGGGTTTTTAATATGCATATTGGGACACGGATCTGGCCACCTAAGTACCTTCTGGGTTAATAAAAATATATGTGGTTTGTTTGATGCTACAGTCAGTCTTCATTTCGTTGTCCTTAAGGTCTCCCCAACTCCGCATTTAGAATTCCATTTAATAAATTAGATTTAAATCCCCTTTATCAGTTTATTCAGGAATGAATTCACCAAATAACAATATTCCTCAATATAGTTAGCATTTATAACTTCTTTGTCTTATAAGTTGTATGCAAAATGAATCGAAATAATTAATTAAATTGCAATTACATTTTACATTTTAAAATGAACCAAATATTGGTTAACAAAGATCGGTAGCTTTGAAAAACTATAGAGAAGATCCTTAAATAAATAAATTGGTGTTCAGACTTACTTTAGAGCTAAAATTTGTAATCAACTGTTTAATTTCAAACGGAAATTAGTTGAATTTTGATAAAGTTTAAAATAGTTTCGTAAAGAACAATAACTAATTATAATATTAATAGAAAATCTAAAAGTAAAGACGAAGCTTCGAAGATTAAAATCAAACTTTTGACAAAGTCAGTCGAGTTTGAAAAGTATCAAAGAACTTGGGCAGCTGCAATAGGATCGGATTGTCTATCTAACTATCTAACGACAAAACATTAATCAATAGCCAACATGTACAGTGGGTGCTGACTAAATGCACAAACTGCCAACTCATTGGGCTAATTAAAAACCCTCGAATCGAATTTAATTGATCAGCTAGTTCCCCAGATCGGCCTGAAGCTATTACAATCATTACAGTTGCGGCGCCAAAATTTCACGGTTCATTTTGATGGATTTGATGTATCTGATGGATACGTCAGGCAACGTTTGGATCGCGGGAAAATACCATATACTAAGTATGCAATGGGAAGATGATCGAGATCCCATTTCAAAACTCTTTCATCAATGATTTGGCACTTTCCATTTACTTGTCTTTTCTGCCAGGTGATTAATAATTTTTTTTTTTTTTGATTAAACAAAATCCATCAAGAAATTCGTTTGGTTGCTGCCTTGCAATAAAGATTGTTGGCGCCGTATATGTTTTTTCTCTCTTTTTAATAGTTGTATGTTGAATTATCTTGTTAACGAACAGATTTGTTAACAATTTTCATACGATCACAATGATTGGCAGTATTGATGATAGAACCTTTATCCTGCTTAACTTTTTATAGTAAAACAAATACAAAAATCTCTGAGCTTGCCTACTTTTTTAGGTAATGATAATAGAAAAAACTATGCCATGATTAATAGAGTTTATAAATAAAAATTATTGGCTTTTTTTCGGCAAAATGGATAAAAGTGAGTTAAAAATAAAGAAACTTTCATATTATGCAAAATAAACTTAGATGACATACGATAATCTTGTTATTTTTAGTGTCGGACTGATTCGAGAAATATTTGATGCTTGTAATTGGGGAACATTAATCCGGAAACATGAAAAACGTGAGAAACTCAAGATAAACATTGTGATTCTTAGACTCTGGAATATGTTTCCATATATGTTTGTCTGTATCCAGCTATTCACTTTCATCTAACATACTGGGATAGTGTAGAAGTATGTATGTATATCTCTTCTCATCACAAATAGCCACTTAAGTCTTTCCCTCAGTGTTTTAGTGTTGGAGTTTTTATAGCGCTTGACGTGCAGTTGACAATCTGATGCGTCTGTTGACGAGACGGAGTATCTCGGATGTTTGTGCGGAGTAAAGATACACACACTTCTAGCCGACGTTCTTCTCAGATGATTTATGCATTATACTCGGGTATATCTGATGCCTAAACCCGAATTCTTTGATTGACAGGTCTGAGTGGATGACAGTTGTTTGACAATTCAACCCAATTGTAATTGCCGACATCTTTAGCTCGGAAACATTTCCTTCAAAGCGATTTTCTCGTAACGCTTGACAAATTTCAACATGTTGTCGCCTTTTATTGCCAGGCATCTGCATTATTCATATACAAATACACATACTATATATGCAGACAGAAACTCCTTTTGATACTTGCAACTCATTTGGATAGTTTCTATTTTCGAAAAATATCTCAAATATTCTGCTGAACAAACTACTCAACTAATTAGCCGAAATGTATATATATTTTATGTTTATATATATTATGAATTCAGGAAAATCTTATGAGACTTAAATGTGCTTTAAAGTACGCAGATAACTATTATTTTCATTCATAATCAAATCAAAGCGTTTCTCTTGCTAGAAGATATTTTAGAGTGAACCTCGTTGTAGAGTTTATATCTTTCCATTATTTAACTAGACACTCAGAGATTGCAGTATTTAAAATGTAAATTCTTAGCGAAGACATGTCTAGTAAATACAACTAACGGAAAGAATTAGTAGAGCAGACAACAATGGTTTAAAAAACGCCAGAGTATTTGCCATTACAGCGGGTGCTGGTCATTTTAAGAATTCTATGTTTTTATAGCCACAAAGAAAGTTAATGCATTTGAATTGTGCTGGTGGCAAAGACTCTGAAGTTTTCATTAACCAAGCCAGCAGTTCCACTTGAACAACATGCGAGTGTTGGAGTTTCCCTATAAATAAATAAAGACCACCAGGCTGATTTTGACTGCGCACTAGTTGGAAAATTTGAACTATTTAAAATGTGATCTTAAAGTTGCACGATCGTAATAAATAGATATTTTTAAAAAATTTAAAAAACATTGTTGCAATATTTTAGACTGCACAAAAACTTGAAGGAATATTTGACAAAATCCGACAAAAACTACCGACATATTCTCAATACAAACAATTCCCACAGGAAATGGTGAATAGGTGGAGTTGGAGTTGGAGACGGGTCACTTGGATGTGCTGGGCAAGCAGCAAACGATGCGAGACCGTTTGCTTTGTGGGCGAAGACAATACAGTGGATACTTAAGTAACTACACCCGCATTTGATGATGATGGGAGACAATCTCAACCGGTTTTGTTCGCAAGCATAGAAGAAAAAACGTACCTTCTCTGGTTTCTTTTTGGCTGGCGGTGATATTATTTTGGCCTCTTCTTCGGATGCCATTCGGTTGAATTTGCGCGTAGCTTCTTTAACGCTGATGGGATTCTCTGCAACGTCCGCCTCGGTGCCGGAGACCTTTTCTGCAGCAGAGCTATCAGTGGATGCGCCCGAGGAAAAGGAGAAACGCTGAATGTTCTCCTTGTTAGCCGACTCATCCACAGAATTGGCACGGGAGATAGACTTGGCGCTGGCTTTAGTACTGGTGTTGGGTTCAAAGTTCTTGGGCAGATCTGCATCCGGCGAAGCTTGCAACTCCAGACGCGCTGGATCAATGCGTTGCATGGCAGCTGTGAATTCGTTGACGCACTCGCGATAGCTTTCCACATGTTCCTGTTGGACAACAAGGCAAGTGTTGGCTACTGGCACTGCCGTAGGAGATTGCTGCACCTCGGGCGGCGCCTTGTATGGCGGTGGCTGCCTTAGAGGGGAGACAACACTTTCAGATACAGAGACATTCGAACCAGCTCCCGGGCTGGATGGCACCGAGGCATTGCCAGCGGCTGCCACGGCACGTTCCACAACATCCTCCGATGGACACTCATTAATATACTTTTTACGCAGTATTAGATACTTTTGATTGTTTTCGTTTTTAATCGTTGACAATAGCGTAACGTAGGTTTTAAAACGCTTTCGTGCCTCCGCCTCATCTGTAAAGACATTCGATTCATTTACATATTGCATTGTGATATCAACAGTTGGATTCTAGTCTCATTCATTGTCCAAACATGCTATCATAAATATATTTCTGAACTCTGACTCACTTTGCGTATGTGTTAAATATTTCTTAAAGTGCTTGACAAGTGCGTGGTTTGTCACCTTGCCATCGTTCTGCAGCATGTAATTGCGTATATCCACAATCGATAGCTGCTTTGAATTATCTAATGCACTCATTTTTAAACAATTCACCGCTTATTGTACACAAATTAATAGCAAACACTTTTAATCGCACAAAACCCAAACAAATACACTGCACCAGGGCTGCCAAGTAGCAAGCGTCAGCTGGCCCTCAGCGTACTAAACGAGTGTCTGCCCTGGTGCTTCGTGGAAGAAAGCTCGCTGCTATGCGCTGCTTTACGTGTTTATATACAAATCTTATGCGCGACTGTTGATTTTTAGTTTTATTTATTTCTTTAATACGAATCTAAATGTATCTATTATTTGTAGGAATTATTTTGTTTAGATAAATTATAAATTTGTTAAACGTAAACAGTCGTCCAAAAAATACCTAGTAAATTTGTATACAGGAATAGAAAAAATAAATAATAATTATCACAGAAAATATTGATATTTTGAAATTCAGAAATTTCGATAACGTTCTAAGCAAAAAACTGATTTAGTTTGTTTTTAATATTACCGTATATTTCTTCTAATGGTAGGGATACAAATGATATACTGTATTCTAATATAAATTTAATACTTTTTTATATTAGGTTTCTTCGGAATACTTTAACATAAACAGATAATAAATCTAGTAAAACTCAACATAATTTTTAGCTGACAAAGACGTACAAATGGCTTAAATTAAGCAACTTGACCGCAACCGATAGGAATAAAGAATCTGTTGCAATTTGGAAACAAGATTAAGAATCCGAACGCATTGTTTTGTGGGTGGAAAGTTAAGTCTGTGAGTGGAAATGGTATTTGCATTGGATACCATATGAGAAAAGTGTTAATTTCATTTTCAATTTGGCAAATGCGATTGTTAAGGAAATTGTCGAAAGGCCGTCATTTATCATCTGCACATGCGAGCCGTACATTCTTGGATGACAGGCCACAGTTACAGTTACAGTTACAGCTACAGTTACAATTACAGTTACAATTGCAGTTGCAGTTGCAGGAGCTTAAGCTTCGTTCAAGCTTCGGCCTGTTGTGGATGTCGTCTGGGTTCCAATGTCTCTGGCTTATGCGGTTACACAGATTGGGATTGTATCTTTCACTTACATTTCAAGTTTCAAATGTCAAATTGTTTTGTTGCCTGATTGCGCCCACCCCAATGTTCTTCCCTTCCCTCTCTCTTCCATTCCTTCACTCCTTCCCTGCCCATGACCAGGCTCAATCTCAGGCCCAGACGACAGACGACAGATGACAGTCGCCAGGCGAGTTTACATTTGCATATTGCAATTACCAACTGCATAATTTTCTATTAAGTCACAAACAGAAGGTTTTAATAACGTTCTAATACGCACATATATCGATCTTTTGTTTTTCATTAAAAACCAGTTTATTTTCTCTAGACTTGGTTTAAAATGTATTTCAGTCATATGTATTTATATTTAGTTTCCTTTATACAGTTTAAATTTAAAGCAAAAGTAAATACATAATAATATTTCAAGCTAAATCTTTTCAAGATCATTAAAAAAATGAAAAATATTTGAAAATAACATATATAGTAATTTTAAATAAATATACTTTTTAAGTTATTTTTCGCATTAAGCTGTAGATGTTAAAAATATGCAAAATTATACATAGTTTGAGGAATACATTTTCTATGATTACTATTTTTTAGTTATACATTTTAAATATAATAATTTCAATTATATAAATTTGTATAATCTTTTAAATTTAACTAATTTCATTTTCACAACTGTTTGCTTGGAAAACGTTAGTAAAATAATTAAGTGCTTTCCAATCGAATATAAATATGGTACATAACTTAAAATTCATTCTACAATGTTTACTTTCGAACGGAATTGTGTGTGTTTTTGTGTGTGTGTGTGTGTGTGTTGCCACAGTGTCTTTGGTGTTGAGTGTTGCACGTTAGTTGGCTTTCATTTGTAGCATGATTGAGCAATTGTCGCCGATTGTCCCAAGAAGCGGCGCCTGATAAGCGCCACAAATTAAATGAAATATATATATACATATATTTTATATAGGCAACCGAGCGAGGCGTCCTTCTCTGTGCCGAATGCCACGATTCACAGAGAATGTTGAACGTTAACTGGCCAACTCGTTGGAGACTGGCAACAGCAACAGCAACAACGGCAACTGCAACAACGGCAACTGCAACAACGGCAACTGCAACAACAACATTCTCTATGGCGAGGGCGAGCAATGGAATCCGTCGTGAAGCTCCTGTGACTGCCTGATCCAGTCCCCGCTCCCCTTCTCCTTACCCCTTCCCTTCCCCTTCCCCTTCCCGCCTGTCACCATGGATTGAGGACCACGGTCTGTCTGTCGTCTACCTTGGCGTCTATTCCAACTGCTGACAACAAGAGCTCCGATCTTCGATAGCTGCAACGTTTGTCTTGTTATTGTTGGCGGGGCTGCTGAAGTATAATTGGCAATTGGAGTTGGGAATGGGCTTATTCACTTTTATGACTGTTGTTTTTTTTTGGTTTTGGTTCTTCTCTCTTTTCTGCATTTGTTGCTGGTTTTCTGCTTTCCAACTGACTACGTCCAGAGGTCTATCTATTTCAGTCACATCGAAGTCGTGGCTGTTGTTTGAATGTTTCCTCAATTCTTTCCCACTTTGATTTGTCTACTCCTTAGTTTTCCCAAACGGAGTCCAAATGGATCCCTCGTTGACCCCCGGCGAGTGGCGCCTAAAGCAACATGCGAGTCTTTTTTTTGCTGCTCCTCAATCCCGTTCGACTGTCACAAGTTAAAGGCTTTCTTCTTTTGCTATCCAGAGATTTATTGTACTGCAGTCAGTGTGATCAGGAAAATGAGCAGCTTTCCATGGACAGCTGTGTGGCTTTCCACACACATTGAACTTGGGGTTGACATAGTCCTGTATTTTAAGGACTCCTCTCTCGACCATCATTATCGAGCCATTACCAAATGAGCAGTGCGCATTATAAATGAGCACATAAAACATAAACGTTGTCAAGAGCCGATTATTGCAATTGAACATAACACCCCCGCCAGCAAGTTACCCCTCCTCCCTTCTCCTGCTGTCAGAGCGGAACTCGCACAACTCACAACTCACAAGTAACACATCAAATGTCCGTCGTCATATGTTGCTATTTCCTGCAGCCCGGGAATTCAATCAGATGCCACTCAGAGAGCAAAAGGAACAGAGAGTAGGTAAATGGGAGAAGGGAGAAGGGAAAAGGGAGAAGGGAGAAGGGAAAGAGAGCAGGGAAACGGGAACAGCATCTGCGGTCAAATGCTTTAACTCTCCCCGGGATTTGGGCTCGTTTCGCTCGGCTTAGCCTCAGCTCCCAAGTGGGATTATGTCACTTTCCCGTCTCTGACACTTTGCATTTTGATTGACAAACTCATTTGGCAATTCTCAACTCAACTCAAACTCAACTCGACTCCAGTTTTCGTATTGTTTGCTAAGCGCTTAGCAGGATTTCCCAATTACACCTATATAACCAACATATTTGAGTATCTGAAAGTAAAATACGTTTACATTTAATGTATTTGCACTTGCAACTTAGCTTAGCGCATTTCACTTGGGGTTGAAGGTTGAATAACAACAACAACAACCGAGTCTATTGATTTCCTAATTGAGAAAACACAAATGCTATTTATTTCAATTATTTAGAATGCATGAAAGACAGGTTACTTTAGTTTGACAGCCAAGAATGGAAATTGCAAATATTTATTACCATAAATAATAAATAGCATAAATTGATGGTGTCAATAATGTGTAGGCAAGTCTTAATTTTATTTCATTTTATTGTTATATTTAGAATTGAGCGCATAAGAAATACATCATTCTCTTGTAACTATCATCTTATATTTTATACGAAATCTATATAATAGTATTCAGTTCGGTGTTTTATTTTATTGATCAGATTCAAAGTTGAAACAGTTTTGAACCTACTAAATCCCAAGAATTTCCTGTGTAGTTTTGGATTGAAAGATTGTACTTTAAAATGATATTAAAAATATCCGCAGTTACATTAATTTCTATTATTTATCAAATCTGTGAACGAATAACTTTTCCTTAGACAGTAGAATTGCTAATAAAGTAGGTAAAGTTAACGTATTTTAAATTGAAAATATTTAGCTTGTTTAGATACTGAAAGATCTCAACTTGTGTATCAATTCTAACTAAATTCTAAAGTATTTCATATTCTTATTCGTTCTTTTAAAGATATTTCATTGATCGCATCTAATCGGCAAAATAAACAAAGTGAAATATTCAATACCGAATTTAAAAGATCTGTTGCTAATGCGAAATATTCAGAGTTGCCGAGCTGCTCAATATTTGATTAATGGTTTCGATTAAAATAATAACCAGAAAATTTTTATAGTTTATTATAATGCATATAATTTATATATTTAAATAATTTATACGTGAATATGTAGAGTTGATATAGACTGTAATATTGAAGTAAAAATTGTTTGCTTGAAATGTGTATCATTTTAATAGATATAGATATTTATATAGATATATCTGGCATAGCACTTTACACACATTTTAAATGTTATAATGGAAATCAATTATGTAACAGTGCCGACGAGGCTTCCATTTGACAATTTTTATGTTTTGTGACATCCATTAAAGTCGTGCCCGCTGACAATGACAACAGCAACAACAACAACAACAACAACAACAACAACAACAACAGCAACAACAAGTACAACAACAACTGCAGCCAATGCCAAAAACAATGCTCGTATAGTGCGTGTCCCGTGCTCTATTGTTAATACCCCCAACCCAGTCTCAGTTCCTTTCCCAGTCCCTGTCACAGTTCCAATCCCTGCTCCTGTTTCCCTTCCCCCTCCGCTGCTGCTGTCGCTCTGCCCTCGTCTTCATCATCACCGAAGTTGTCCTGGTCTCAGTGCCTGGCTGGCAGCGACTGTTGTGACAGTTTTGCAGGCGAATAATAAAAATAAAAATAAAGATACAAATAAAAATAATTCATTTTTCATGGTGGTGCTACGTGTGCTATATGTACTATACACACACACGCACACACATTTATATATTTATATATATTCCTTTTTTCCGCTCTTCGGTTTGAGTTTGATTTTTCGGCTTGGACTATGAAATCATTGGCATGCCATTTGCCGGCTATTTTGAAATTGATATATGCATAAACCGCAGTGACAGATGTTGCAATTAAAACGGCATAAAATGCCGCGTCCCTCAGCCCTCATGGCTAATGGCTGAGGGGAACGGGAAGAGCAACGTGAACGGGAAGAGGAACGTGGACTCACCCCGCTGGCATCTGCATGACATTTATGCGAGTGGCGCGAAAAGTGAACGCTGTCAGCGTGAAGTTCTGTCCGTCTGTCCGTCTGTCTGTCCGTCTGTCTGTCTGTCCGTCTCTGTCGCTCTGTTCCGCTGTCCCGCTGTCCGTCGAATCGACAGCTCAATTGTCAAAATAGGTTTAAGTGGCAGCAACTGATTTGTAAGTGAAGTACGAATCAACACACAACTCTTCTCTCTCCCCCTCTCTTTCTCTCTCTCTTTCTCTTTCGCTAGAAGATGCTTGTGGCTTGGCGTAGCTTTTTCTCTGGTCCTGGCTTTGACTCGACTCTGACTCTGATTCTGGCCCTGTTTCTGGCTCAGAGGGTGGCCAAATGTGGCGACCGCAAATGGAAACGCCCCATGTGGTTGTGGCACTCACATTTGTTGCCGTTGTTGCTGTTGTTGTTGCCGTTGTTGCTGTTGTCGCTGCTGTTGTACCGTCATGCTGACCCATTGATTGATTGCATTTGACTCAGCGCCTGTCCAACGTTTGCAGAAAAAAAAACAACTAAGCAAGCTGCTGATGAGTCTGCTCAACTGTGAGATACTCAAGTACTTAGATACTTAAATGCTAAGTTATTTAGTTAGTCAACATACGCTACTCAAATGCTTATACATCATACATCAAATTAGTATTTCAATAAACATATTTTTAAACTCTCTTGAAGGGTAATGTTAGATAAATTAACAAAAGATAAATAAACAAAATTGATTCCATTTAATGGAGTCAAAATAGCGCAAACTTTGATTTAAAATAATGCTATTTACTTAAAATTATATTCTACTTTTTTATATATTTATTTAACTTTAAAAAATGCGGTTGACAATAAGTAATTGCAAATAAAATATTAAGCCAATAAGATTTAAATAGGACAATTAAAACCAGCGCATTAATATAAAAGTAGCAATGAATCTAAGAAACAAGTTAATAAAAAAGTATATTATTTGTTATATTATTTATTATAAATATACTATAAATGAAAGCCAAAAACACATTTAAAATGTTCCAGAAACGAAATTTATTAACTACAAATTATATAAAAGTTATACAATACAATTTTGTAAGTCACAATGCGTAAGAGAGAATTAAGCACACATTTAATTATTACTTTAGGAAACTTTTTAATTAATGTTATTTAAATGCGCTACTCAACATTGTTTTGGTAATTTAAGTTTTACCCACAGTTATGATGTTTATTTTTTTATTTCAGTTATAAATTTATATGGGAAAAGAAGAGATTAACTGCTTTATCTGAATGGTTTACAATAAAACTTTAATTTAAATGGCATATAATGGAATAGAGGAATAGATATATATACATAATTATATATCTTAATTATATATCTGCCTGTCACATACACTGCCATCAATCAATAATACTCCGCTTTCCATTTGAGAAGTCAGCATAAAAAACGCAGATCGTAAAACGCGCCAACAGAGCAAATATTGCACTTAACACCCAGAGGGACACTTTGACTTTTTACATCTCTCTCTCTCTCTCACTAGACACTCCCTCTCCCTGTTTCCCTCTCTTTCTCCCTCTCTCTCCGCGACTTTCTTCGCAATCCCCCTTTAAATTCGCTGATGCTTCGGTCATTTGTTGCTTAAAGTCAACAAACACGTTGTTGTTCCCATTCCTATTCTCATTCCCGCATTCTCTCCTCATCCTGCTCTCGTTGCCATCTCCATGGGTGTTGCCTGTCCTCTGTCCTCATATATCTTTTTCGCAGGCAAGGACACGCCCAGACCTTATGGCACAATTCCATCATGTAAGGCACACTTTTTCCGCTTTTATAGGTTAATTCACTTTTATTACATTATCATAAAAAGTAATCCACAACAAAAGCAACAAGGTTTCAGCTTCACCTCACGGTCCAAGAGTGGACCTCACAGACACGGATTCACGGATTCACAGACACTCTGTACATATATATATATTATATTATATGATATTAGTTCTCGCGCTATAAAAACCAGCTCGTTAAATGATATTCCAAATATGTCTCAAAGCCTCACATCACTCGTCACTCGTCACTCACACGCGTTTAAGTGCAACATTTTTCAAATTTTATAGAATATGTGAAGGACTTTGAAGCACTTCTAAAGTTTTATATCATTTCATTGGGTATATAATAATAATGGTGCTTTTCCTATAGTTAGACTCTTGCACACTCAGCCATTTTTAGTTATATAGCATTTCTAGATCTTTGTACATATTCAAAACCTTCTTTGAATTCTACTTCTAAAAATATTAAAATATTTTCAATGAAGTTAAAAGTACTCTAAATGTTTACTCAACTTTTATTTTGTCAGAAAAATAACAAAGTATTTTCCAAAGATAATGGATGACATTTATGAAAATTTTTTTAATTATAAAAGGAAACTATTAATTGAATTAAATTTTTCAGTATTCTGTGTACATAATAAATAAAATAATGCATAAAAACAATTGAAATATATTTCGTTGTTCAAATATCAAAATAAAAAAATATCTTATGAAGTAATCTGAAAATGGTATTCAAGCTTGCATGGATCTAGTTAGGATCTCTTATCTAACAATATAATTGATATTATTGTATTTTTCTATCACAAAAAAGACAATTTTTTATAGTGTTTTTTTGGACATCTCTAAATTCCAAAGAAAGATTATATTAAAAAAGAATGGAAGGTCTTTTTTGCAACTTTTCATTTCAAAATCGAGAAAACAGAAAATTTTAAACAAAGATATATATATTTAAGAATTTTGATTTTATAAACTTATAATTTATGTTTCGTTAAGAGTCATAAATTTATGAAATATCATTCTTAAAATAAATAATATTTAAAATAAGCGACATAAATTGTAGAATTCTGTGTGTGGAAAATAGGAAACAAGAGGAAAAGTGATGAACAACTGGCAGATTCATTAGTCCGTTAGTATTTCTCATTTCTCTGTTGTAATCATCGTTTATCTGGGAATATAGGGCAACTTATTGTTTTGTTGTTGTTATTGTTGTTGTGTTGTTGTATGTAACGAGTATTTCCAGGTTGTTACGATCGTTTTGCGTTGAGTTGAATTCGGAGTTGAAGTCGGTCGGCCGAAAAGTAAACAAACATGCAACTAACCAAACAAAACAAATGGGCGTTACCAAAATCAAAGACTTCCCCTGCCGCGGGAAGCGTGAAAATAAGAAGTAATTAATGGTCGTATTTCCATTTCGTTTTTGCTTTCTTTTGTTTGGCTCAAATGGCATTGTATGCTACTCTTGTACTAATAAAAGTCGCACCTGTCAAAGGCGGGCAATGGGGCGAGATGGCGAAACGGCGAAACGGCGAAGCGGTGAGAAATGTGAAACGAAGGAAGCAATGAAGAACAGAGGAAACAACGTCACACGAGTCGAGGCGAACGAGGCATTCTGATTGGTGCTTAGCTCAAACATTTCCAGTCAGTCGTTTTTGCTGTGTGTGTGTTCGTGTGTTCGTGTGCTCGCGTGTTCGTGTGCTCGTGTCTGTTTCTCCTTGCTTAGGCGGAGAAACATTACAGAGAGAGCGCGTTATGTATGTGCGTGTGAGTGTGTGTGTGTGTGTGAGACCAGCACCAGTAGCACGCTTACAGAGGGCGTTGCCGTCACACAGTCGCTTCCAGTCCAAGTAAGTCAGTGGGAGCAATTTCCATTCTAGTTGGATTGTGTTCGAGCATACGAACGAACTGTGGCGTTGTCTCCCTCTCGCGCTCGCCACTGCACGCCGAGTGCAACGGAATGCGTGTGTTGGTGAGGCCAGAGCAACGGCATTCGTATTAGCTCTCGTGCCGGTTGTGAGTAACCATCCGCAACCAGTTCGTGTTCGAACGTACATAGGTGAACATCTGGAGCGCGCTACCGTCGTCCGTCGTGTCGCCGTCGCCGACGTTTCGTTTGCGTTTGCGTGTGCATCTCTCTAAAAAAAAAAATCTGTATTTGTATCCGTATCTGTAGCTGTAGCTGTAGCTGCATCTGTTAATGTATCTGTCTCCGTCTGTGTGGCGATAAGCGTTGCAATTGTTATGGTTATGTTTATGTCGGTATTGTTGTCGTCAGTCGCTGCCACGCTCAATAATCCCAATGTTGATTCTGGTTTGTCGGTCGCTCGGTGATTGTTGTGAACTGAGCTCGTGTTTAGAATTCTGTTTACGCGTGTTCCCCAACGGTCAAATTGTCACATAGGACAACCCCAACTTACGAATATTTCAATTCAATTCAATTCGATTCGATTCGATTCGATTCAATTGAATACGAATTAATTCGATTCGATTCCATTTAAATACGTGTGTTTAACCACTGTTCGCATATAAACTTAAAGAGGTTGCCAACATTTTAAAACAGACTCCTCTGAACTGCATTAAATTAAATATTTAATAAGCATAACAAAAGTTAAAAACTACTTAAAAAAGCAATAAACTTGATTAACTTGGCAATGGCCGCTTACACACAATTTGGATATGGCGGTTTCCCGTCGGCATCACAGGTGGGTTAAACAATATGCTAGGCTTAATTTATAGAAAATTTGATAAGCTCAGTAAATTAACCTAAGTAGCTTTAATTGCGTTTTTTTTTTTTGATAATTCACTTTAATTTTCGCTTTAATTTTTGGGAAGTTCACTTACATTTGACTTGATAATATTCTTAGGACATAGGTAAGCATTTATAATAATGGGTTGTACATTTATAATTTACTGTCATCGATTATATTTTGAGAATAAACAATTAGTCTGTTCAGTCAATGTTTATAAGAATTGACTCTAAAATAGCATACATATTTATCACAATACTTAAGGTTTTGTTTTGAGCTTTCCCTTTAGAAGGTTCATCATATTTTGATAGCAATGAATTAGATTTCCATAATAACCTAATTTATGAATTTTTAAGCATGACCCCTTCTATTAATTTGCAAATATTGACGCATTAAATGTATTTACACATATGTAACGGTTATGAACAGTTATATTACACATTATAGCTAGTTGATGGGCATCCATAGATGCTTTACTTGATGCAAATTATCCTTAAAAAACAATAATAATAAGGGCTAATCAAGTTAAAACAGCATTGAAATTGCAAAAGAAAGCACTGCATGATTTTGCACTGCTTGCACATTGCTATGCTGCTGGCAAGCAGTTGACTTAAGTATTCCCCGCAATTTGCTGGCACAATGAAATCATCAACTTTATTCCATCTCAACGCAATAGAAGTCGATGTCCATGTTGAGATACGTTTTCATAAAATATCGAGATGTTCGCCATTATGAATTGTCTGCAGATATCTGTGCGTATAACTAATTGGAATCAACAGAGATAACGAGAGATGTGTAAAGGCAGCAGAAGACGCAGACAGAGAACTGGCGAACTGGCGAACTGGCGAGAATTGGAGGAGTTGAAAAAAGTTGTTGAAAAATCAATAAAATTGCAATTGCATTGATCGTAAATCATAAAATTATAACCGTAAAGTGACAGCTCAGAGCAGGCATTGGGAATGCGAGTCACGAGATACGTGAGCTGGCGATCAATGAAAGAGGAGACCAACTGAACTGAAAGAGGAGCCACTGAATCTCAGATGCTGCCACACTGATAGTGAAATCAGTGGCACTGACAGTGGCGGTGGCAGTGGCGGTGGCAGTGGCAGTGGCTACTGCAGCACAAACCTGCAAAAGTCCACGCAAAAATGTAGAACTCAACGACAGGCGGCCCAACCTGATGTGATCTACTTTCCATTGCACAGCATTCACATTGCCGTTGCCATTCCCGCTCTCCTTCTCTTAGCCATTTCCTGGGCCATTCCCTTGGCCATTTCCTTGGCCATTCCCTTAGCCATTCCTATGCCACAGACTCGTGGCTACTGTGGCGCTTGCAGTTCCACTATCAACTTGGTTATCTGTGCGCAGTCGCAGCGGAAGTGATGCAGGCGGAGGAGGAGAAGGAGGAGGTGGAGAAGGAACAGAGGTAGTTGGCAAGTTTTTTCCTCTTCTCTGCTGTTGTTGTTTTTGCACTGGCCTCGCAGATTCAAGTCGCGAATCGCGATGCGATTAGATCAATGTGCTCTGCGCTTTGGCGATTCAAAGAAATTGGTAGTGCACACATGGCCAGAGCAAGGCCGCAGCGATCTTATCAGCTCGTCGTCTGTCTTGTACGCTGTCCCTTGCAACAGTTCGCAACCGAGTCCGAGTCTCAGTCCGAGTCTCAGTCCAAGTCCATGGTTTCACATGGTTCCATGCTGGCGCTTCCTTCAACATCAGCTTCGACTTCAGTTTCGACTTCAGTTTCCAGTCCAGTTCAACTGCAGCTTCCTTGGCACTGTGAATGCACTCATGAATAATGCATTTGTGCACGGTGCCGGCGGAATCTGCCATTCGCATAGAACTCCCTATATGGTGTCGCCTATCAGATCACTTGTCATAATTCTCATATTCTGTGTGAGAGAGGTCTTGACGTTGCCTCCATGGGAACGCCAAGTGGATTGGCTGAGGTCCTTTATTGTCTCTGGTTTCTCTCCTCCCCACTCCCCACTCCTCTCTTCTCTCCTCGCTCTCTCTCTCTCTCTCTCGCTGCTTTGTTTTTGCTGCACATATATTTATATTTCACTAATTAAAAAAAAAACAAGCGACACGCAACAAACAAACAAAAAATTGAATCAATCATTTGTTGGAAATTTGATAAATGGTTGTCGTGTCGCGGCCTCGAAATTCACATTCTGTCCCTGAGTCATCATCATCATCATCATCATCATTGAGTTGAACATCAAAAGTTCTATTTGTTTTTCAGTTCAAGATTGATCTCGCTTCCTTTTTATTTCTTTTCAAAAAAAGCTATATATTTTCACGTTGACATCATAACTCTTTTTAGTCACAAATTATTATTATTGTAAGAAGCACATTTCACCAAAATTGCTTATAAACTGCGACAGAATTTGAGAAATATGAATTTGTTAATTTCCATTTCATAAATATAAAATTTTTGACATTTCTCCTTTTTACATTACAGTTTTTTAAAGCAAAAATCATTTAAATATTTAAGAATATTATTTGCAGCGGACAGCAAAACAAATATAATAATTATATTATTTTAAAATAGTCAGCCAAGCATTTAAATTATTAAATATTGATATTGTAAACTTTAATATCATACATACACAACAATTCTGAGATATTTAATAGAGCAAAAGTAAGGAATTTAATTAAAAATATTAAAGTTTTACTGACATTACAAAAATGTTAGCATGATAAACAATATCATATATAAAACATATATTTTAATTTGCGCTTTTGAGATATTTAATAATGCAAAATGTAAAGAATTCAATGAAAACAAATGTTCAAATTTATTGACAAAACAAAAGTCATGAATTTACGCAATATTCGCAGTTAGAATGGAGTAATCTCAAAAGAATCCAAGTGATTCTCCGCCTGAGCATATTAAATAATATAACTTTGTAGAAATTAGGAATCTGGAACTCATAAAACAATGAGTTACTATGGAATATAACAGGAGATCTATTAAATTGAAGCTGAAGATCGATCGGATTTTTCTTTTAGAACTGAGTATAGTAGAGTTTGAGTTTCGAGTAGAGTGAATAGCAACTGAGTGTATTCAGTTGAGTAACTACGATGTTTGTGCAGAAATTAAGAAACATGCGGTCATCAGACATCAGCATCAGTTTTGGGTGCAGCTTCAATCGACAGATTATGTTAATGATTCGAGATAATTATGAGTTTGTGGCAGCACTTAAAACTCGAAACTACGCACAGACGGAAGACTGAGGACTCAACACTCAAGAGACAACAGACAAGACACAGACGGGAGCTGTAACCGTATAGGTGAAATTGTTGCACGAGGCGTGTAGATATGACCTTTGGGGCACGACGGCATTCGATCAATTTGTCCATCAAGCTGAAGTCTTCAGCAAAAAAGTCTTCAGCTTAATTATAGGTTTATCGATATATATATTTTCGCGAAAAGGCAACCGAGACAACGCTCTGAAATTAAAGCGACAGACGGACAGACGGACAGACTGAGGAGGGACTCGTTTCGCAGATTGTCCCGCGGCAATTTTCAGAAGCATTCGATTGCATGTTCGACGGCTGGACGAATCCCAAAGATGCTTCAACGTGCTGCAAGCGTTGCCTGCCACACCCTCATTGGATTTCAGGCATCTTGCCACACCGTCTCGCGGCGGCCTAGTTGCAACCGGCGACGAGACTTGAGAATGGGGATGGGGATGGGGATGGGGATGGGACCTCGTCTTGCCGCATTTTGCATATTAATTGACGTGGTCGTAAAGTCGAAGTCCGGCCAGCTGAATATGTGGCGCATGCTATTGGCAAAAGGCCTCCAAAGATGGAGGACATCAACTGGAATTCACTTCAGCTGCAGCTCCCTTCTCCGCTCTCCGCTCCCTCTTCCTCTCCTACTTCGACTCCGACTGCGACTGCGACTCCTTCCTCAGCTGCACTTTAAATCGATTTCGTTGGGGGTAATTGATGTAGCCGACAACAGCAACAACAACAACAACAGCAACAACAACAACTTCAACTACAGCAAAGTTACAGCAATTCGTCAACGGGGAGCCATCGATGTTGAAAATATGGCGGAGCGATTAATCGCTGCAGGATTATGGGGACAAGCGGCTTCTGTTCTCCAACTTCAACTCCAACTCCAACTCCAACTTCAACTCGATTGCAGCCTGCGGGCGATGATTGTGTGTTAACACCATATTCGCTTACATGTTATCGTAGCATCGTGTAATGGGCACTCTGGCATTTTAGCCATACCCTGTAAGCTGTAGCGCAAATGAGCTGTAATCGACGGGTAACGATCTCTAAGCTTATGTGAAATTTAATCTGCTGACTGCTATTTATCGTTTATATACTGTGGTTATGTTTATTTTATACCATCTTTAAATCTAAATGACAATCTCTGTTCTATCGGTTACTCAATAAACAGTCTGTACAGGGTAACTTGTTGTCAGGCACACTCTACGCACTGTCTTAAATGCAACTTGCTACCACTCTTTCCGTGACCAGGAGAAGGAGGAGTAATGAGCACGTTTCCGCCAGAGAAACGACGTTGATCAGACTCATATCAATATTTATGAACTTCAACGTTGGATCAGGTTCATTCACATAGCGCCAGTTGAGAGTTTAAACGTTCTAGGAACACTTGTTTATTTCTATTGCCAACATAACTGAGGAAATTTCCGGAAAAATAATGGAAAACCTCAATGAAGTTGATACTATTTCTGTTGTAGACAATTGTGAGGAAATTGGATTAAAAGCTTACAGAATTTAAGTGAAAAATGGTTTAGATTTAGAATAACATATCTTATAAAATATTATTTCTGCTCTGATTTAATATATAATTGACGAAAATTGTATTGCATATGATACAAATGAATCAAAGTTTGTTTAAAATCACATATCTTATAAAGTATTATTCCTGTTACTATTTATTTTATAACATAATTATATATGATCTTAAAGTGAATTGCACGTTTCATATTAATATGACACAAAGTAAGCAGAATGTCTTTGATTTCAAGTTACGATATTGATATTGTAGATACTTTTTTAATTCCGATTTATTTTGGAATCAAATCTTACAGATACTCGTATCACACTTTCAACAAGTATTGCTGCAAGTTGTAAGCAGTATTTGTATAAAAGAAAACAGATTGAAGCAGTCTTTGAAATGATATATCGATTTTTAAGTTAGTTGTACAAATTATCAGCGGGTTGAGATCTCTTTGGAAGTGCTTTGAAGAGCGAGTGTGTTGAGCTTATCATGATGGAATTTCCATTTTGTGTGTGAGTTTTTTTCATTCGAAATTGAAAATTAAATCTAAATCGAGTTGTTGATAAACATTAATTAATTATGTAAACCAAGAAGGGCTGCTAGATACGATAAACAACAACTTTATTTATGTGTTTAATTAGTTTATCAGTTTTTGTGGCAAGTTCTCGAGGGTGACAAATTCTCCACATTAAACGAAGCTTGAATGGGCTTCTGAATGTTTAACTGAACTCAAGATTAAATGATGTAAACGATAAAGATAATGTTCAATTAAACGGAATATTTTGTTGACTCTTTTTTTATTGCAGCTTCTACCACCGAATGCGACGCAGACACCTGAGGACGTCGCGTCGAATGTGAATGCAGCTTCATCTTCATCATTGGTGATGACAACGGTGCCAGCACTGAGCCCCACGGGTGGTGCCGACTGCCACACGAGTCAGTCAGTCGGCGCTGCCTCAAGCGGCGCTGCTGTCGGCGATGCGCCGAGAGGCGCGTTAAGTCCAGACGCACTTTCGCAGAATTCCAATGCGGCAACGGGTTCCGTTGGTGGTGCTGTGGCAGATGCGATAACCGGCGGTGGAGGTGGTGCGGGAGGTGGCTCCCTGGACAGCAGCGCCGTGGGCACAACGCCTACAACGGGCAGCTCCTGCTGCGAAAACGGTCGTCCCATTATGACGGATCCCGTATCGGGTCAGACAGTCTGCTCCTGCCAATACGATACGGCGCGTCTGGCGCTCTCGAGCTACTCACGTCTGCCGGCGGCCAGTGTCGGTGTCGGTGTTGGTGTTGGTGTCGGTGTCTATGGCTCCCCGTATCCATCGACGGATCAGAATCCCTATCAGAGCATTGGCGTAGACAGCTCCGCCTTCTACTCGCCGCTGGTAAGTGAAAGCCAAGACGGAGTGGCTAAATGGATTATCTCCAACATATGACTTTAATTGTGTAGTCAGAGGCAATAGCAACCAGCAGCAACTTGGATCAAAGCGAGTCTGTTGCAGGGAACGGGTATTTGGGGAGTTGGGAAGTTGGGAAGTTGGGAAGTAGAAAAAGTTGTGGAGTTGCAGCAACAAAAACATGTCAATGTATTGCAGTAAATCGAATTATCATTATGGCTGACTGAAGCTCAGTCAAACCTCATTTAGTCGCTGCTTCAGCTTGTATCAGAGTATCTGTTCCTACTCCCCACTCCCCGTTCCCCACTCCCCGTTCCCCACTCACCACTCTTTGTTGCTGGCATTCGGATATTCGATACTTTGAACAACGAAAGGCAAAATCATTGGCAACAAAACATATTGCCCCATGGCCTCAATTACACTCGCAGATGAAGCTTCGTAGTCGCCTTGTCTTTGCCTTTGTACTCGTATTTGTATCTGAATTTGTATCTGCAGCTGCAGTTGTATTCGTAGCTGTATCTGTGTGTCTGTGTGTGCAGGCTAATCGAGCTTATGCTTATGTACGCCTTTGTATCTTATTCGTATCCGCATATATATATATATATATATATATATATATAGATGTGTATATATATAGATATGTTTGTTTGTGCCCTTTGTATTTTCTAAGTGACCACAGAAATGTACACGGGTAACATGCACACAGTTTTCAATGACATACTAGCTGTCCAAGCTGCAGCTCGTTGAACGGAGATGGAGATGGTTATGGAGATGCAGCTGTTGAGGGAAGCAGGGCAAGCAGGCGGGCCAAGCAGTGCAAGCAGTTATAGGTAGCACTAACAAAGCAAACAACATGAGACAACCAAATATTTACGCTTTTGTAAGTGAACTACATGCAGTCAATTAATTGGACAATCGGTTAGTCGATGTCTTTAAATAGTTGTACCATCAGTACGCATTGTTATGCTGCTAGTTAGTGTAGTTAATAATAATACGGTTCATTTAGCACCATTTTCATTAGTTGAACTTAGAGGTAGCTGAGTTTGCAGAGGGAATTAAAACATATTTGAATGCAAATCAATTTATTGCAGAATATTATACTAAAAATATCAAAATTACTTATCTCGTTTCTCGACAACAATTACTCAGACTTCTTAAAACTATTGTTATTTATTTATTCACTTTGTTAAAGGAATTTCAATTCTCGTTATAAAGCTGAAAACTTCGTTATCTAATTTTAAAACTTCTAAAAAAATTCCATTGAATTCAGAATACTCAGGAAATTTTCTGTCGAAAAATAAATAAAAATTGGACATTTGATTTTTATTCTTCATCTCCAATGCTTTCTTAATTTTACTGTGGTCTTTTTCAAATTTTGTTTTGAATTACGTACACAAATAAGATTTTAATCAGATAGTGGTATGTTTTAATTGCTATCTTAATTGTTCAACTTTTGCAGCTACATTTAATAGAGCTCAGTTGTCTAAACAGCAAAACAGATAAAATAATTAAAATATTACTTAAATATTCTTGACAAAGAATAGTCGACTTTTGCCATGATATATATATAATTCCGAAGTCATTAGTGTGATTTAGTTGAAATGATTTATCTGTCATGATTCACACATTATAAACAAGGTTAAATACTTTAAATATAAATACAACAACTAATTGTGTTTATTATATTGAGCTGTCTTTCACTGTCCGAATGTGATTTTTATTAAAATCAGATCAGATTAAACGTATAATGAATAGATTGTGAAACAGTAATTTATTTAATGTGCATTAAAATAGCTTTGATCGCTTTAAATGTGGGTTTTTGAAACACAGATATTATTTGTATTATCTAATTGATTTATTAATATAGAAAGACAACAGATTTACTGTCTAGACAGATTGCCGAAGATTGAATACACTTGATATAATATGATATAATGCTGAGTGCGTTAATAACAACTAAAAATGAAAGCACTTAAAATATAAACTGACATTATTTTGATTACTTTATGACACAGTTCTCTAACTCTTTAAGGCAAATAAAATATAAGAAAGGAAAGAACTGAGATGAGATGAGGGAATATTTAAGTTGATGAAGACAACAGCAGCCAGCAAATGTGTCATGTTTAATTGTTATTTACAAGAACAGGAAATTCAAAGTGATTCTTTCTTTCTTATTGTTGTTGTTGTTCGTCTCGCTTCGCGTATCTGTTGTCTCGCTCTGCCTGCACCTGACCGCTGTTCTCTCCCTCTGCTCTTATCCGACGTTTCTTTTAATTAAGAAAGTATCATTGGCCACCTTCCCATTCCCTTCCCTTCCCCTTCCCCTCTCCCAATTCCCCGTTCACACATTCAGCAAGATAAGATGTAGTCGGTGGTAATTTTTGGGGCATGTCGTCTACAGTGGGTGCGACCCAATTCTCAATTCTCCAATGCCCAATTGAGGGTGGCAGAGGGAGAGGGAGAGGGAGAGGTATAGCGCGAGTGAGAGGCGAGTGTTAAAGTTCGAGATACGCTGACATTTTGCTCGCTTGATTGCTGCACCTGGTCCAATCTCGTAAATCAGAGTTGATGTTAGCTGAGTTTCGGGTGCTGCCTTTGATATTGACTTGAAATGCGAGCAGAGACGAGCATGTACTGTAGATGGAGTTGCCCGATATCATATCCGATACCTGTTTCCCCGTTTCCCCCTTCCCCGTTGCCCGAATTTCCTTTTGCTCCGCTGCTCCAATCGAATTGGCATTTTGATAAATATATTTGTCACTCGCCGGCGGTGGCACAAAAATACAATACAAAAAAGACAAAAGTTAAAGGCAAGAGTTAAAATATTAATAAACAATGGCATACATGATGTTAAGCAATTAAAAATGTTAATGCCGTTTCATAAATCAAAGGCTCACAACAAAAGCCAGCAAAATGGCCAACCAGATTTGGCCACTAGACTCCCCACAGACTTCCCCGGCGATCTGATCTGGCCAATAGTTGTCGCTCATAAATCCGACTGTCTTGCTCTGTTTCAAATATATGTTTTTTTTTGCTTTTTTTGTAATCGCCCGTAACAAACTAAGGTCAGTCGGCGGTCGATATTTAAATAAAATACAAAATACATTCAATTCAAAACAATAATCGCCGATTCCTCCAGCTTATTTATTTGTATGTGTATTATTCATTATTTATATATATATTTTTGAAATTTGTTGTATTTTTGTGTGTGATGTTGTTGGTCTAAATTATGCTTTTGGATACACATCATTCGCTGCGGACTGTAAAATATGGTCTGCGTCAGCATTTGCTTGTTTCATGGCGAAATATGTTGCCAAATTATAAATTCCATGTTAACAAAATCGTCAACTGTGGGAAAATCATTTTGTTTAGCGCTTAGACCAAAGACCAAAACTAAAAACCGAATTGTATTTTTGTATTATTGTAATTTACGACTTTGGAGTCGTCAGATTTATTCCGCATTAATATTGACTGAGGATTCAATTCCACAAATTCACTAGAAATCGAAAATAATTTGTTTCAATCACCACAATTTCAGAGCAATCCATATGGTTTGAAGGACACGTCGGCGGGTACGGAAATGGGAGCCTGGACATCCGCCGGATTGCAGCCCACAACGGGATATTATTCTTACGATCCAATGTCAGCATATGGGTAAGTTCAATGTTTATTTAATTGTTTCAAATTAATTAGTTCTCGCCGTTGTCTGATTGACAAACAATTGCAATGCAGAAGGTCGGCAAATCAAAAGCAATTGTGCGCCCATAATTAATTGTAAAGTATTTGCGACTACTTAAAATTGATTTGAATTTAATTGCCAGGGGAATTGACGTGGCCTGGGACTCAGATAGAGATAGCGACAGAGACAGAGAAAGAGAAAGAGAAAGAGACTGAGACAGAGGAAGATTGTGAAAATTGCCAGAGCGCGCGAAATTATTTATTTATGATTGCGGCGAAAATAATCGCAGTTAATTGCACGCCACAGTGGTCTCTGCCCAAATGCATATAAAATACACACACATAGACTTATGCGAGGGTGGTCTGATAAGTCATTCAATAATGCAGTAAAATGCATCTTTTGTAATTAAATTATCATTTTGCTGGATGACAAAACATCATTTGGGAATTGTTTGATTTACGCCAAAACTGTCGAAATAAATAGAGAATTGTACAAAATTGACCAAATTTAGGAAGACGAAAATAATCTCCAAATATTAACTAAGAAATAATAATAAGTTACTAAGAATTATTTAATTTCGAAAGAAATAACCAAACTCATAAATCAAAGTAATTTTTTAAAAATTACAACAAGATGAGAAACATTTTCTGTGAGTGTAATTGTTAGTAAAATTTGAAGTTACGGTTTATAAAAAGTTTATATTGGTGCAATATAATTTTAGAACAGTCAGAAAATATATAAACATCTATAAAATATGATTATATTAAGTAGTTCTCATATTTTCATTCAAAAAGTACGCTTTTGTGCTTGAACTTATCAGGCGACCCTCTGACATACACGTATATGTAAAAAGTATGCATGTGTGTGTATTTACATGCTTACATATGTATTGTATATTTATACATACATATTTATACAGACACTTATGCAGTTTGCATACACACTCAACACAATCCACATAAAGTCCACACACACACACACACACACGCACACAGACATTGGCACTTGGCGGCAGCAGGAGAATTGACACGGATACGAGAGGCGGACGGACAGTCGTCGGACATGCAACTGCAACAGCAACTGCAACTGCTGTCGCGACGACTGCGGCTTCCCCGTTGGACGATGGATGATGTTTATACATATAAATATGTATATATATATACACGTATTTGGACGGTTGAGTTTGCGTGCAAAAAGTCCATGAAATCGAGCTTCAAATGCAACTGCAACTGCAACTGGGACTCAGACTGAGAGTGGGAATGGGACAGGGACAGGGACAGGGACTGAGAGTGGGAGTGGGACTGGAAGAGGAACTGCAACAGAGCTAGTTGTAAATGTGAGTGAATGAAGTAGGGCGTTGGAAGGTGTGAGTAAATGAACGCCATGTTGGACGCCATATTGAGCGAGAGAGCGACACACGTTGACAGACATTTAAAAGAAGAACGGTTGCACTTTGTTTTTGCTCATTGTTACAGATTGGCGAGTGGGAGTGGAAGGGGGACGGGCAGTGGTCGGAGAGGGGGGAGACTGTCACTGAGACAGAGACTGAGAGAGCAACTGCACCAGTGTTGTCACATTTAACAATCTGTATAGCTAGTCTAGGCTATTTGGGAATCACAAGGACAAGCTTCGACAGAAATTCCAAGAAATGCTATTAACTTAAAATATTAATTTTTGACCAACAAATATTTCAAAAATTAATAACAATATATTCTTTGTCTAATATAATTATTAAATAAAAATAATACCAAGAAAAATTACAAGTCAATAATTTACATTTTAGAATTCCAAAAATATGGGAAAAATCTAACTTCAAAAGATTAGCGTTGTAGCCAATTAAAAAATAATTTTAATTTCAATAGGAAATATCTGTGTTTCAATTCTTTTCAAGTGCAGTTCAATAAGAGCTACTTTTCAAATGGAATCAACTTTGAAATATAAATAATACAATTTATTCGATATTGACTGTTGCTGAAATAGAATTAGAAATAGAAAGAAGACGCGTTAAATGTACATATAACTATGTTAAATACAATATATTACAATACAATGTAAACAAATATTCAAACTTAATACATAATATTTCAGAAGACTGACATTTTTATTGCTTATATTAAGATTTGTTTGCCATTCACTTTTTAAGGATAAATTAGGATACTTAATTTAATATCTTTTCCCTTTTTTTGTATATAAAATGAGATAATTTGAAAATACAAAGACTTAATTTATTTTAATATACAATTTATTTAAGACGCCTGATGATTTGTTGGTTATTTTCAACTTTTATTTGGTTAGCTGAAATTAGCTCTTAAAACTGTGGCAACACTGAGAGGAAACTGAGAGACAGAAATGCTGACGGCAGCACTTAAAATACAGAGACTGAGACTGAGACTGAGAGAGTGTGGATGTGGTGTGAATTGGCCATGGAAGGAATGGCGTGGGATGATTAAGGAAGGGAGTTGATGGTGGAGGAGGGGGGGGTTTGTAGATGGACAGTTGACAATTGAGTCTGGCATGTTCATGCCTGCTCGCCGCTCAACTGGAGCCAATGTCACTTTGGCGTGCTTGGCATTATTTGTTTAAAATGTGTTCAGCGCTGTAAATTGCTGCTCACAGATAATAACAGCAGCAATAATAACAGCAGCAATAACAAGAACAACAACAACAACAACAGTGTGTAATTATAATGTTGGCTAAAACCAAGTTGCATGTTCGCTCAAACATGTGCTATATTTATTTAAGCATGCATGTGCGACTATAAATATGTATATATAAAATATATATATACAGTTGCACGTTTACAACTATATAAACTCGATTCGAAAACTTAATATCGGTTGTTATTCAGTTTCCGTTGCAATTGCCGCTGTCATTATTGTTTGTGTTTGTGTTTGTGTGAACAAGAATTCGATTTGTTAACAAGATTATGGGCCACAAGCGAACACATATATACATACATAACATACATATGTTTTTGTTTTTTGTTGTGCACATTCATGCAAAAATAGAATGCGTGGCAATTAGTTGGCTGCAAAATGAAATGTTGTACTCGTCAAATTGTAAAACATTAGAGAACAAAAGCGCACTAAACACATGCTGAGGTTGCATCCACAAACCGACGGACAGACCAACCAACTAACCGACCACATTGCCACACTGGTTCCGGTCAAGTTGCCACCCGCCACACGATAATCATACGGCGGGACCTTAACTCGCATTATGCCTTATCGTCCAACTCAATTTGCAAGTGACGTGCACCAAATTACTGGAATCATAACATTTGTTTTTTACCTTCATGAGCTGCTTAAGCAAATTGCAGATGTAACTACATTACAATAAAACAGAGCAACGGAAACCGAATGAAGAAAAGTTGAAATTTTAACTTTACTTTACTATGTTGAATCTTAATTACACTTGATACAGTGAGACTTGCAATAAAGACAGAAGTTTATACTATAAGTGCTACTTTTTGTTTAACAGTGTATCCTTCGGTAGCAGTGTAAGTAAGTTATTAAAACTTGGGGAATATACAAGATCAGAATAAATATCGAAGAGAGAAACAAAAGTACAATCATCAAATTATTATTGCATTTTGAAGAATTTTCTATATTTTGTCAGTTTGTAACTTGCATGAGTTGCATTAATTTCCTACAAACTTAAAATTATTCATATGAATATATTAAATATTAAACACATTCTTTATGTTAAATTAATTTCATGTGTCTTTTTACGACATATATGCTACAAAAATAAACTGAGATATATTCTAAATTATGAATATGTCCATAAGCAAATTTTGCCTGTAGAAAGTTTCATCAAATTTATAATTATATTAAATTTAAACTCAAGAAATCGTGTTAAAAACATAGACAATTTATTCCGAAATTAAATATCCTCTATTATTAAAGACAATGTTATTTCCATTCAGACTGAAATGATGAGAATAAAAAAGATCAACTAAAGAAAAATTCAAGAAAACTTTAATAAGTGATAAATGGAGAATAGAGTATGAATAGTGAAGAGTGGAGAGCGGAGAGTATCTCTCAATCGATAACTTTAATGGAAGTAGTGCGTCTGAGGTTCGTGTCTAAGTGAGAGAAAACGGAATACAGAATCCAGAATCCAGTGTAGAGAATGGGGATAAAATGAAGTTTTGTGTATTCGCAACGTCCTTGTGCCAGACAATAATGGCAAAAACTCAAACATCAACTTCAACGCTGCATAAAAATCAGGCAGCTTTTTAGAGAGAGGGGAGAGATGGGGAAATGCTGGCATAAAAAATGGGGCAGGACAACGGGAGCAAGAGAAGGAACAACGAGTGCACAACTCCGGAGGCAGGCAACAGAGTTTCCTTCTTTATCTTGTTGTAAAATTCACCGCACAAACTGTTGATTCTGCGGCACCATAAAAATCCCATGAAAATTAAAAAAAAGAAAAAAAGAGAAGAGAAAGGGAGAAAAAAGTAAAGGATGTTGGTTGGAAAAAAAAAGCTGGCAACTAGGAAAAGCAGCAAAGTGAAGTGTGATGAGTTGCAACAGGATGTGAATATATGTATATAGAGATATAGATATATATATAGATATATGCAAGTGTTGGGGTCTTAATTTAGCTAAGAGTAGAAGAAGGGGGGGGAGGCAGGCAGCAGGATATTGCATGGGATAAAAATGCAAACGCAATAACGCCTGTTTCTGTCTCCTCTGGCGTTGCCACCTCCAACTCTGCCAGAGTTGCAACCCACACCCAAAAAAGTGACCATGCATCATGCGCTTATAACGTTGTTGTGCTCGTTATTGTTGTTGTTGCGTTGTTGTTGCTGTTGCGTTGTTTCACAACTATGTTTTACAATATTTTGACGTTGTTCTACACTGGCAAGTGGGAGTGGCAACTGGTGGCGCTAGATGGCGCTTTGGTGCTGCTGCCATCAATTTAAACAGTTTCGCATTTTTAATGAATTTGCATGTTGCATACTCATTCAACATCATTCTCGCTCTCTTGCCACATTTTGTTGCAGCTACGGCGCCAGCTACGATTTGGCAGCCAGACGCAAGAATGCAACGCGTGAATCGACGGCCACATTGAAGGCCTGGCTCAATGAGCACAAGAAGAATCCGTATCCCACCAAAGGTGAGAAGATCATGCTGGCGATCATCACAAAGATGACATTGACTCAGGTCTCCACGTGGTTTGCGAATGCGCGACGGCGTCTCAAGAAGGAGAACAAGATGACCTGGGAGCCAAAGAATCGCACTGACGACGACGACGATGCTTTGGTCTCCGACGATGAGAAGGACAAGGATGATCTGGAGTCGAGCAAGGATGGCAGCTTGGTCAAAGGTAAACGGTTTACTTTGCTTCGAGTGATTGGCTTTTCTTTATGCGCTGTTTTGCTTTTTTCTCTTCTTCTCTTTTCCGAGCTCAGATGCAGCCAAAGATGAGGAGGAACTCATCGATGAGGACCAAAAGAATGCGACTCAATCGAACATATTGCGTGCTGGCTTCGGTTATCCATCGAGTGGTTATCACAGCGGTTCAGTTGGCAGTGGCCATCCGGCTGCTTATCATCCCTATCATCACCATCATTCGCATGCTCATGCTCATTCTCATGCCCATCCCCATCCGCATCCGCATCATCATCAACATCCCGCATATTACCAACCGCAACAAGCTGTGCTCCCGGCCGCCTTTCAAGGCAAGCACAGCGAGCTTGGCGATCCAAAAAACCAGCTAGGCCGGGACTGTGGTGTGCCGATTCCAGCCACGAAGCCCAAAATCTGGAGTCTGGCCGACACAGTTGCCTGCAAGACTCCACCTCCGGCGTGCATGGGGCAGCAGTTGATGCCACAGCAGCAGCAGCAGCAGCAGCAGCAGCAACAGTCTATGCAACAGTCTATGCAACATCAGCAGCAGCAGCAAGTGCAACAGTTGCAACGTGCTCAGCTGCATCAGTCCCAGTCCCAGTCCCAGCTGGAGAGTCTGGGCATGTTGCATCCACAGCAGCAGCAACCGCAGTCGCAGCTGGAGCAGGAGCCGCAACCCTTCAACGGAGCACCGTATGTAAGGGCGCATACCACGGCCTATGGGGGTTTTCTAGGGGCTACGACACAACAGCTGCATACTACGAGCAGTCCAACTACGAGCAGTGGCAACTACGGCAGCAGCAGCAGCAGCAGCTCAGCGGCTCCGTTGGTGTCCAACAGCAGTCCTACCATGCCCAGCATTACGGCGGTAAACCAAAATGCATTGGGACCACAACAGTTGGCACAACAGTTTCCAACCGTTCGCTTGCCACAATCACAGCTGCCTCAATCAACAGCGAGTCAACAGCGGGCGATGGCGATGGGGATGGGGATGGGGATGGGGTTTCCCGAAGCCCAACCCGATACTCCACCCCAAACTCCGCCGAATATGAAGGTCTTGAACGGGGCTTTGAGTCTGCTGCCTACCGCTTCTCAAATCCCTATGACCGCTACCTGTCGCAGCAGTAATAATGCCACCACCTACAATCCCGGCTGCAATTATCCCATGAACTTCTCCACTCGCCTCAGCGACTCATCATTTGACTATCCGGCGAATGTGAATCATCGCGATGATTACAGCAGCTCCAGCAGCACCAGCAGCTCTTCTTCGCCGCATCTACAGCGCAATGAGAACCTCTTCAAGCCGCTCTTCAAGAGGTAAAGCAGTTAGCAAATAAAGATTAAATCTATAATCCATTTGAAAATCAATTGAGATTAGACAAAGCTAAGACAGTTTGAAGATGACATTTAGATACAAAAATTGAATATTCCAATTCCGATGCTGAATTAAAATAGAGTAAAAATAATGATAAAATTGAATTTCCACAAGGAAATCGGTTAAAATTTTATAAAGTTATGACAGATTGAAGATAAAAGAATGAAAATGGTGAGAAGTAAAATATATTAGGAAAGTAAGGACAAAATGGACATAAAGGACCAAAAAAATGAATATTCCAATTCCGATGCAGAATTAAAATAGAGTACAAATAATAAAATTGACTTTCCGCAAAGAAATCGGTTAAAATTTGACAAAGCTATGCCAGCTTAAAATATTCGAAAAAGCGAAAAAATGGAAAGTTTTAAAAATATTAACAGCGAGGGAAAATATTTGATTATTGGTTTTTCATGAGAAATCATTCAATTCAGTCGATAGATGATCAGAGAAATAACAAATCCAATAAATTTCATATATGTATATAATTTTATTATTATTGGTACAAAATTATACCAAACTTAAATAAAAGACGATTTTAATTTTAGTATGCAATGTGCTAATTATTTCATTTTTTCTATCATTTTATTTTCTCTTCCAAATCGTTAAGCTTGACGCCTGTGTAGATTCCCACAGTCTCTTCAAAGACCTTATAAACAATGTACTAGCGATTTGTCTGTACATCTGACACTTTAGGTAAGTTATCATCTACAATTAACTTTCTTTTATGCTCTACTTATTTATTCCCAAATATATAGATACCATTTTCTGGGCTCGTGCAACAACGTAATGGATTGTGTAATATCTAATTCTTAATGTATACCACATTGGTATGCATGTACCATATAATTATAACTATAATTATAATTATGAATATAACTTACTTAATAACTTTACCTAATAAAAGCCGTACATTGTCTTAATAGTTTAAACATTAGAAGTATTGATTAAGACAGCTTCTTTTGTAACAGGCACATTTAAAACTAGAGTTAAGATTATAAACTGTGATAAATTTTACATTGTTTAACAGAATTCAAATAATAAACACATTGTCTCTTTAAATGCATAATCTTAAACTAATTTATATTCGTTCAAAATAAATAAATCTTTGTAATCCTAAAACAAACACAATCAGCTCGTTTTCTTTCTATTTTCTGGGTTCCTTTTTCAGGTATCTGCGAATGTTCTAAATACTATAATATCTGAAAAGAATGAAGGAAATAACACCGAGTTCTTAAATTCTTTATTAAGAAATTGAAAGTCTCATGTTGGATAAGTTCTGTGTATTTAATTTAGTATGAATAATATACTTTGTGTACATACAAATCGAATCCGAACTATAAATGGAGAAATTTTGAAATCGAATCATTGGTTTATCTCCAATAAAATAAAATCAGTTAACGGAGAGTTTCCGCTGTTAAATGTAATCTTATATGCAGGATTTTGCAGAGTTAGTTCATAACAGCTTTTAAACACATGCTTTGTAAGAATAAAAATAAAATTTTATATATCGCAATGAATTGAATAATAAAACATTTCGAAGCATTAGAACATTTTAAATGAAATTTAAAGAGGAAAAATTGATTTTAAAATATTACTAAAATAATTTAAATTTAAAGAATAGTAGTTAATGTTCGTAAAAGTTACAGTTTCTGAGCACTCCCAAAGTTTTGGATTACAGATGTTATTTACATAGTAATTGCAATATCCGTATTATTTAATTGGTTAACAGCCAAATCCCATTTTCACGTTAATTTTCCATTTAAGTTCTTGAATTTGAAATGCTCGTTTTGCGCTTTAAAGCGCGACATGTGGTGTATAAAAGTGTTTTTTATTTAAATCAGCGCTAATTACCGTTACAGCAATACCTTGTTATTTTTTCAACACACTACTGAAAATTAACATAAATAACATATTATAATTCATGGCAAGCATGTACTTGTTCTGGATTGTCATCTGTGGCAACTGAAAACAGAAACCAGAGAACAGAAAACAGAAGCATGTTAAATGTTCAATGTGCAATGGAAAAACAGAGGAAAACTGCAGGAGAATTTATTTTTATTTTAATATTTATTAATAATGTGCAGAGGCCAAGAACTGAATTGCTATTAAAATGATTTTCTATGATAAATGTTGCATAAATAAGTATTTAAATATTCCTGTGAATTAAATACTAACTAAGTTTCTATTTAGATTAATGTTGTCATCGTAAGAGTTTCAAATTTAAGGAATAAATAAGAAAATCTCGAAATGTCCTCCACAAGAGACGGAGACCTGATTTGGGCCAACATCGACAGACAAATTACTGAGAATTACTGAGACTGAGAAAACGTTAACGTTTCTGTCAAAGTCACAACAACGAGCCAAAGTCTGTGACTCTGTGTGTGTGTGTGTGTGTGTGAGTGTGTGGGTTGGGCAGGGGGTTGTTGTTGTTGCGGGGGTAAAACAATTTGTAACGACTATCGGCGTTTGATAAATTAACATTCAACGTTTCCTCGATTATGCAACAAATTGTCAATTCAATTGAAATTGACAGCACGCTGAAGTTTCAGTTTAAGTTTCAATTTCAGTTTTAGTTTCGATGAGCTCTGATCGATTTACTCGATGACGATGACAACACACAATTGAGCATAATTTATCTAGTTTTCATTGCTGATTTAAAGCAGTAAAAGCAACTGCAGAACAATTGTAGATTTGTCATGACTGATCATTGTAAGAGTTTAGAGTCTGACATTCACACAACAAATAATCTTGTTTACATATGTGAAATAACTCTTATATTTATCATAGTTTAACAATTAATTTTCTTAAAAATCAAAAGTCTTCGATACCAACAAAGCTGTCTAAGAAGAAAAGCTTCAGATTATCGTGACACACTTTCTGAGAAGCAGGTGCAATTTTTATTATTATCTCTGGACTAAAGTGATTAATTTAGTTTTTAGTTTGACACACTTTACATAAGCTTAAACTTGCGAGTGAATCTCGCATCATGTGGAGCTCTGTTTTAAGTAGTAACAAATTTCTTAAATGTTTTCCGTCTTTAATCCTCTCTCTTTGGAGTCGAGTGGAGTTGAGTGGAGTTGAGTTGAGTTGAGTTAAGTTGAGCTGAGCAGCGGGGGGATTACTTAGTTCCGTTCCCATAATAGTTCCCATAATGCAGTCGCTGCTATTTCGCTTTACGAGTTGTTTAACAATGCTAAACGACTCTTGCAGTGAGCATTAAATTTTCCCATTACAAATGCGGCCAATCAGTAAGCCGGATAAATTAATCGCATCACATGCCATCGTCAACGAGTTGAACTCTCCAACTGCTCAACTGCTCAACTGTTGAACTGGCCAAGTAAAGATCCTTCACTGCGTTTGTATGGCGATCTCATTTATGGCCCATAAACCATAGACGTTGCATTTGCAGTGCCGTCGCTTCTTGCCACAAAAGTTGCCCTTGTCGTTGTCGTTGTTGTTACAACCGCAGTCGACAGTCAAGAGAGTCTCGAATGGTACTCGGTATTGTTTTGTGATCGGCTGTTCGTTGTGGTCACCAGCAGCGAGGATATATATGTGTGCATGTGTGTATATACGACAGTTAACTTATCTTGCATCCACTTAACGTCGCGCGGCAATAAATCAATCCAATGCTCAAAAATCTCGTTGGCAGCCAGAAGGCGAATTAATCACTTTGAAAATTGTTACCCATTTGGAAACTTGTCGCATTAACTTCCCAGCTGCATACAACTCGTTCTTGAAATACTCTCCTACCTCTATACACCTCTACGAATACGACTTCGAATACGAATACGAATGGGAATACGAATATACTCGGAAGAGTATATCGAAGAGTACGGCAACCAGTTCGCGATCGTGTGTGGGCAATCCTTCAACATCATGTGAAAATGCATATAATTTATGATTGTCATGATTGAACTTTATTACATTTATTTATTGGTTCTCTTAAAGGGGGAAACTCTGGGAAATTCTACTGCTTTCTTTCACTATTTCTCGCTCTTAGTAAATATAGATTTATTTAAAAAAATATTGAGTCGATTTGCATTCGTTTTTTCCTCATTTTATTAGATTTTTCAGCAATTAACGACCAACTATTTAATCGTGTAGTGAGTTCCAAAAATTAGTTTCATTTTGATTGGACAACAATTAAAATCTTTGTTAAACAACTGTGTGTTACATTTAACATATTCACCACCTGTGCGAATTTATAATATGGTGATTTTATTTCTATGTAAAGCACGAAAAATGACGATTAATTGAGCGTAATTTAAACTTGTGTCGAACAACTGCGATTAGCTAATTTTCCACTCACGTATGTTGTTTTCTATGTTAACGCAGACTCTTGAAATTAATCTTTAAATAGCATAAATTTATAGTTTAATAATTGCGAAATTAATCTTTTAAAATATAAAATTTGGAGTTTAGTAGTTCTCGAAATAATCCTCCAGAATTTACTAATACTTTTTAAAGGAAAGAAATCAATTAATTATTTTATGTTTATTTCCATAACGTTATAAATATTATGAAATTATCATTTTAAGCTTATCAAACAGATTACAGTTTTTAAAAGTCTTTATTTATAGTGTCTGTTAATAAATTCTTTAAGTTATTTAAATCTATTCATATTTCTGCAAAATTTAAATGTTCACAAATAATTTTTGGAGATTTATCTAGTAAAACCGGAACAAATTGTATGCTCCGGTTCTCCGTCCATTTCACCTCCCTAAGAGTAGGAATTCCATATCTTATGCTTCAAATAGACATAACTTGCATATGTGCCATTTATATTTATGAACCTTTCACATTCCAATGACTTGGCCAAGCTGCTGTCCAGTGTAGGCTTAAAAATGTCTTGCTGGGCAGAGTATATATATATTTGTATGGATATATAATATTTTATCAGCAAATTGCTTAAATACTTGTGCCTATTAAAACAATTAGTCACTGGTGTTTTGTTGGCTGGCAAGTGGACAAAAGTTTTATTAAATTTTCACAAATTTTCATATTCATCGAGACGATTCACACTCAATTATAACATACCAAAGAACACAAATTTGCTCGAAAATAATTAAAGGGAAATGCCTGAAGATGCGTTTCCAGGGGTAAGTCCTGTTTGTTTGCATCCTCATCCTCTAGCTCACATCAGGGACAGGGACAGACAGAAAAGGGGCAGGATGTGTGTGTGTGTGTGTGTGTGTATGCCACAAGCAATGGTGGCCTAAGTTTCAAGATGCTACAAGAATGCAAAGTGTCATTTAAGTGAAACAAGACGAGAACAAATACATTGCGTTAGAGCAGAGTCACAGTCACTTCGAGAGGCAATGCGTTGATGGGGTTTCTGTAGACTGTAGACTGTAGACTCAAGACCCCAGTCGGGCCTACCCCAAACTCTACCTGCGTAGTGTGTGTGTGTGTGTGTGTGCCTCATGTCGTTGCAACAGCAGCGGCAGCAGCAGCATCGTCATCCTTAGCCACGCAGCTTGTGCTTACGCAGCAGCCTCTATAAATTATTGCTGCTGCTTGTCATGTACGGAAATCCTTGTGTCAGTGTAGCCGAAATGTGCCCCTGTCTCTTGCCTCTTGCCACTTGCCACTGCCTTTGACAGAGCCTGGCACGACGAGGCAAATACGTTTTCAACAAGATTAGAATTTCGTTGCAACGCACAAAGCCTCAGAAACAATTCAAGCAGACACATCTCGCAACTATAACAATTAATATCCTCAAACACAGTCCCAGTCGCAGTCGCAGTCCCTGTCTCAGTCTCAGTCCCTGTCTCAGTCGCAGTGTCAGTTCATGCAGTCTTCTGCCTGTCTTCTGGCTTGAGCTTGCGCACTTCGGGGCGTATACGTGATGGCTATATGTTAATTCCCTCATTCCATATGCCACAAACGGGCATTGAGGCAACTGTGTTTGAGTTATTAGCTAACAATGCTCTCGACTATATCATCACTTACTTTACTCAATTAATAATTATACTACATTTCTTACACTCAAGTTGCAAAGAAGTATTCTTTCAATTTATCAATTTATAGCATAGATCGTTTCAAAACATGGCAACTATATTCCGATAACAGTTTTTAAATATCTTAAATGACATCTAAATAGTTATTTATCTTTTGTATCAACTGAATCACTAAGTATTTTTAATTTTTAAGTGAAAACTGATCGTTTTCCATTTTTTACCACATTTTTCTCCTCGAGAATCAAGTGAAAAAAGTGATTATGTAATTTCAGAGTCAAACTTGGCTGGAAAACAAGTAAGAGTAAAGTGTTTTTGAGGTGTCTCTGAGTATATTAAGCGATTCATTAATTACCACAGACCATGGACTTTTTTTATTCGTTGGCTATATTTGATTTCGGACGCCTCGACTTGAATTCTTCTCTAATGGACGTACATTGTTATCCATAAATCATGACCACACGTGCATCGTGGACTCGGTCTACCTTAGAAAACAGTTTGAGGCATAAATCGGAATCAAACACACACATTTACAACACACACATGTCAAACGCCTACAAAATGTGGGACCCATGGCCACCAACCAACTTTGCGGAACTGACTTTCTGACTCTCTGATTTTCTTGACATCCCCACGAATGATTAGTTATGTTTTTTAAATGTGGACACAGCGACAAATGTGAATTCCGACACTCAGGTTGATAAGATGAGTGAAAATAATTATGGCCATTAGGCAACCAATGCAGGCAATAGAAATTGTCTTTCTTTCTATGAGTGAGTCAGGCAACATTGATGGGTTTCACTGTACATTGTCTATTGCTGAACGGACATTGGTACATTGAGTGAATGGAACCTTGAAAGTTCTTTCACTAAATACTTTTTAATTGTCAATAAAATTTGAGTTGAGAAAGTTAGATTAGATAAGGATACTAACTATAATATATTGATCTTATCTTTTACCTGATGATCGGTCAGTCTTTAACTAGTTTAGTATTATTTTCTTATGCAGGGATAACAGGGAAATGAAAGATATTTGTTGGCAAGTATAAAATCAAAGTACGACAAATCTTAATCAAATAAACTCGGCTTCACTGACTTTTGTTCTTTGATCCCCATTGTTTCAAGCTCTTTGACATTTTTATAACCAAATACTAATTCCCATTTGGTATATGAGATTCTTTAGATAGGCTTTTTCCTTTGCTTCGGATAAGTTTTCATTCTGGAGGGAAAAGAATGTAAATGTTTTTTTTTGGTGATTTTTTCTTTATGTCCGTTGTGTTATGTAAATGGACGTGAAGCTGATAAATATTTATGAATGAGATATCCAAGCTCATGTTGTTGTCGTCGCCAGAGAGTCTAGGCGAGTTAGCATAGAGGTTACCACATTTCACATTTCGATCCACGTAATTGCGAGGAAACGATTGTTTTTCATTGGAAATTGGAAATGAACCTTTGTGGCCGGCATTTAACGAGCGTGAGCGTTAAATGGACAGCGAGTGTGTGTGAGTATCTATCTAACTGAATGTGTGTGTGTGTGTGATGCTGAACTGAGAGCAGGTATCTCAGATGCCCTATCAAATTTCGTTATCCACTTGTGGCGGTCTAATTAACATGACAAAGAAATGTCACTTTGGGAAATTTATGGGACAACGGGCACTTTGCTGCTTTGTTGCTGTTGCTCTGTTCCTCTGTTGCAACATTGCAGATGGCCAAGATAATATTTACGATGCCGTTTGATTGGTCTTCCAATCCAATCGATTTTCTTGCCGCACATATTTCAGATACAGCTACAGCTACAGCGTTCGAGTGAAGTGAGCGGGGCGGGGGAGGGAATGGGTTAGAAATCACAAGAGATGCTAGGACAATTTCATTGTCGTTAAAACAACTAATTTTATTATTCCGCTGACATTTAGCATCGACAGGTTTGTCCTCTTACCACTTGCATCAACATCAAGGAGGGTCAAGACCGGCCAACAAGAAACGAAGAAACTAACAGACATCTTGGACCCGCAGTGTTTTGAACCTGCTTATCTTGTTCTCCAGCCCGTTATGCTGTCCATTCTTTTGGTTTAGGCCAACTCACAGACACAGACTCACATGCATTGGTCGTGTTTTGAAATCCATTTAAATAGTGTTACCGATTTTTTAATTCCGCTGTAGATTATGCGTTTTGTTAGACGATTTCTCTTATCTAAATGCGTCTCTCTCTCTCTCTTCAGCTATCTATCTATCTTTCAGCTTGAGCTTAGTTTGTTACCAAAACCTGGAGACAGTTTGTCTGGCCAGGTTCAGTTCAGTTTTGGTCAACAGCAGGCCGGTGAGAAGAGGGGTGGAGAGGTGAGCAGAGGGGTGGGGGAGTGCATTGAAATCGTAGCAGATGCATGCTGCATTGTGCGATGCATTGTTTAATGGAATTTTCTTGTAATTCGTGCTGAAATTGGATTTTAAAGTGCGGGTCCAACATATAATTTGTTTGTTAATAGTTTCGAAATGCGAGCACACGCGACTGCATATGCACCCTGCCCTCTGTCCTCTGTCCTGCCCCTCTCCAGTACCCCTCCCCTCTTCACTTCCTCTCCTCGCATGCTATCATGTCTGGTTGGGACTGTTTACATGTTTGGAGCCTGCTGCCCATTAAATGGCCTGTTGTGTTGCTTAAATCGGGCGTAAGCGAATCAATTCTCATTTTAATTTATTGACACAAACACAAGCGCCCTCGCCATGGCTCCGTTCACTCTCCTTGTACCCTCCTGCCTTCCAATTGCCTACCATCTGCCTCCCTGCTGCTCCACTTGGTGGTCCGGCTGACATTGCACCAATTATACAAACAATAACTCGACTACAATACAATTTGCATTGTGCGGCAAATTGGTACTGTCCCAGCCGGTCTGGGCTCGGATCCAGGGCCAGCGTCAGGTCCAGGCTCTGGCCAAGAAACGCAAACGCGTCCAACGAATTGCATTTAATAAATGCGCATACGCCCGGTGGACAGTTGACTTTCAGCTGTGCAGACTCAACATCCATAGAGGCAACATTAACTGCATACAGCACAGATCGAGCGAGAGCCTCGTGCGGCAGGCAACGGTAAATGCACCCACCAATGCAGTGCAGACACCATTACATTCTCCGCATTGCAATGCATTGTCGAGAGAGACGAACAGACAGACAGACAGTCAGCTCAGTTGCGCGAGTGCAGCAATAATTATTTATTGAATTTATGGACGTTCGTTTCGTTTTATAACGCGGACTTAAGCGTTGTCCAACACCAGATACCGTAATGGATCCGTGTTCGTGTCCGTGTCCGTGTCCGTCTGATAGGCAAATTTCACGTAGTAGAGGGTTCGAGTTGCAGTTGTAGTTCCCCATTTAACTGCCATTTCAATTGACCATCGGACATTGACAGTAAGCGTGACATTCCACATTATTTATTAGCATTCAACATTTGTGTGTTACTTTTACTAATTTGCCATCAAAGCAGCTTCAGTTTGGCATTTTAATTTTTGCATTAGAAGAAAAGACTCAAGTGCAGGCTGCAAGCGGAAGCAGTGCAAGCAAGCAGTTAAGTATTGCAAGCAGTGGACAAAGGGACATTGATTTCAGGCTTCATCAAGTCTTACACTGCTGATGATATTCTAATCATTGAATTAAATACTAAATTAATAGTAATATTTGGGTAGATTTCTAAAAAAGTAAGCAATTTATTTCATTAATGCATTACAAATAAAAGAATAATGACAATAAGTGTCTTTTCGGTATAAAATATAACAACCAAGAGACACAAAATACAAGCAGACAATAAAATAAAATAAATATAAGATGTTAGTAGTATATATATTATAATTTACTGTGTGTTTAAAATGTAGGGAATTGTATGTTTAGAAAAATATAATAGTTAATCACAATGCTGAGAAGTCAGCTTATAAACTAATTTATTTTTGACTGTGAAATTTGAAGATTTTGACAGTCTAATGAAGAATTCTTATCCGAGTATTTTACAATAGCCCGACAAATAAATGAACATCTAGAACAGCAATTCGTTTTAACAAGAAAACTGAAAGTTCCGCAGCTAATGCAAATCTATCCATTTAAGACGAAACTTAAGAAACTTAAGAGATAAATTGCTTTAACTTATGGCAACTAATCAGAAAACTTGAAGCACTTCATTTATTTCTATTATTAGCAAAGTTCTGTATTCTTTGTTTCTATAGATAAAAATGAACTTAAATGAAATGGAAAGCTTCCTTGTGGAATAGAATACAGACATAATTGTCGACATGAGCGCAGTCTGTAGTTGGTGTAAGTTTTGTAGTCATCGATTTGTCATTATAATTCCAAGTGTTGTTGGGAGTCTTGCAGAATAATTTGGACATGGAACAAAGTGTAAAATGCAAGCACATATGATGTACATTGTACATTGTACATTGTACATTGTACATACATTGTACATGTGTAAATATGTATGTTAGTGCACCGAGTGCCTTCTGTCCATGTCCATGTCGTCATTGTCGTGCCACGAGACTGTTGTCGGGTTTGTCCAAAATGCAGGAGGCCTACATAATTAATGATTGCTTTTAAACAGCGTCGACAGACGTTGAACTGTTGTCAAAGTGGAAAACGTGGATACAACAACAACAGACGAGGGAAATGAGACGCAGGAAAATGAAAGAAAAAAATGCCTTTTTACTGTATAAACATTTGCACTTGCTCGTAATTAGTTTACGATGTCAGCCGTTGTTGCCGTACTTAATTTGTTTGAATCGATTTGAATTAATTTTAATACGGCAATAATGATGTTACCCTCCGGCAGCTGGCTACACTGTAATTAAATGCCAAGTTTTAGATGAAGTCTAGTTAATACGAGAAAATAACTTAGTTTCCTGATTCTAGATTCTTTTTCAAAGTATAGATACTTTTCTTCACTTGAGTATAATATTTGAGTTTAATTTAATTAACATCATGACTCCGTCACGTTGACAAGTCCCGTTGAGATTAATTCGTAAAGGAATCTAGATTTTTGAGGGGGAAATATTGGGACAGTTTCGTGGAAGAGCTCAAACTAATTACCTATGAAAGCATCCGGGCTTTCCATCTTGGGCTAAATAAAGACAGAAGATGTAGCTACACTTGACTTGGATTTGGTTTATTTTTATGTCGCGTAGAGTACACAAACTTAATCACTAATTACCGTGTTACGCATAAATAAATATGCACTCGACTCTCTGCTTTTTGGGGCACTTGACATGGACACTTTGGTGTGCACTACAATTTGCAAACTAATCTGCCATTTATCACAGGGAAACTGCCAACCAGAGAGTCAGTCCCTGGCCCTGGCGACAGGTATGTACTTGACTGACGTTCAACATGTCGGAGGCCGCAAGAGATACAGATACAACTACAGATACAGCTACAGCTACAGCTGAAGATACATCTTCAGATTCGCACTTGCACTTGCAGTTGCCTCTTTAAAAATGATTTATTTTTGATAAATTGCCATGGTGGCCGCTCTGCGGATGCGCTTAATTTTGCAAATGATTTACACGCAATGACATGGAATTTAATTTGAAAATTCTCAAATGCTGAACTCGCTGGGTGGCAAACACGAATCCCCCGACAAAAACACGAACTCGCACTCTGACAACGTCAAGGGGTTGAGAATTATGTGGTACCTATAATTATACCATCATGGTCTATTCGAGTCTTTAGTGGTGTGATCTTTCTTTATCCTAAGATGAATATGGCTACATTATCAAGTTAAAGTCGTTGTTGAGAAAAATATAAGTGTTTTTCTATGGTATAAATATTTAAATTTGTGATGGGAATAACCAAGAACTTTCTGAGATCTACTAAGGCATATATTTGAATCCTTAAAAGTGTTTTATTCCTGAAGTTTAAGAACTGACGGATTATTATGAAAGATTATTTTAATCGAAGATCATTTGGAAATACTCTACATTATTTGATTCTTTTAAAGCGCGATATTCCGTATATTTTTGTAACTTTGTTACCTAAAATCCAGTTGAATTGTATTTAAAATAATTTATTATTAAATCTTGTTTTTAATTTCTGTTTCTAGATGAACAGTGTGGACTTTGCTCAGGGGAATATGTTTAGAATGTAGACAACTTTTGCAAATTCAGGTGGAAAAGGTCAGGTTGATTACTTTGCCAGCGATGTGAATGTGAATGTGGAGCAAATGAATGGAGATGAGTTCGTTGTATTCACGGCACATATGAGTAGATGAGTACTCGTTGCATATTGTTGTGCGTAGTTATTCCCAATTAAACCCAATCAAGCACAGACTCAACTCCCCGGAGTATCCTTAACTCTGCCATTGTTTGAGCAGAGAACTTTACAACTCGACCTTTATGTTCTGTCTCTAATGGCTTAATGTGACTCTTGATATTTCCATATATGGCTTTAACTGCAACTGTATAATCTGGTATAATTTAAGCATTCATCTACTTGTAATTTAAAAACTCAGTAAAAGGGTATGTTGTGTTCGTAGCAAGGGAGAAGGAGGCATTTCCTACCCTATAAAGTAGATATATTCTGGATCAACAGTCGAGTCGATATAGGCAAATTCATCTGTCTGCTCGTTAACTCAAGAATCTCAAAGAATCTCAAGCATGTCAAGTTTGCTTCAAATCTTTACCATTTTTTTCCCAACACTCTCACAGTTTCTTAGATAATTTGCTATTTTTCCCGATTATCGATTAAAAGAGCTAGCGCTACTAAATTTGGCAGACAGATTTCTATAAACAGCAAGCGGCTCAAGTTTGCCTTTAATCTTTGCCCTTTCTCCCAACACTCTTTCATTTTCTAAGATAAAACCGTATTTTTCCTCACTAATGTTATTCATTAATACTGTCAAAAATCGCATAAAGATCGGTTAAACACAATAGCAGTAAAAGAAGTTTTAATTTGGAAGACACTGAGTGATATAAAATGACATAACGAGCATTCCTAGAGTCGAGGCTTCAACTGTTACTTTCCGACTAGTTTCTGCTTTCATTTGTCATTTTTTGAGCGGTACGTGGCTGAAATTCAAATAATTCCCTATCGAAGTCGTGCCAAATTGAGGAGCTGCTGTCAATGGGGAATGTGTGGAGTTGTCGCTGTTGTAGTCGTGCCTCTTGGTTGGGCCAGCTGGACAACTAGTTAGTCGCATAATTGCCTTACTCCGATTCCCATTCCGAATCCAATTGCGCTGACGATTCCTCATCCTTTTGCTTGGGCGGGGAAAACGTGGTTCACTTATCACGCGTCGGGCTTGGCAGCGATAATATGAGCGTGTGTGTTTGTTGCACAACAACAGCAAAAAAAAGAAACAAAAAAAACCAATTGGAAATTAGAAATCAGCGTCAATCGGTGCGGCAATCAATCGTGACTGTTGTTGTTCAAATGCCGACAAAAGAGAACGCACGCGCGGGGCAAACAAAGAGGGAGAGGGAGGAGGGAGAATGGAGAAGGGGGAGTAGGAGGCAGAGGAGGTGGAGGGGAGGAGGGGGAAGAGAGCGCTATGAATCTAACTTTGACACCGGCTACAGTCCCGTCCCCAGTCGAAGTCCCTTTCCTGGTCTCGAACTCAAACTCAAACTCAAACTCGAACTCGGACTCTGTGTCAACGGCACTTGAAGCACAAAGAGCACCGATTTGTTGATTTGTTTTTGAAAAGTGAGTAAATATGTTTCCATTTATGAATGTTTGGAAAAGTGTCGCTGTTGTTGTTGTTGTTGCTGTCGATTGTGTGCGCTTGCGTTTTGTTTGAGCAGCAATCGCATTTTCAAGTGGCCGATAAGATGCCAGGTGCTGATACGATATCACGATACGATACGATAGACGTTGCACTGCTGCCGATAACAGACGAAGCATTGGTCTGATTGGTGGCAAGTCCGGAGCTGCTCCCCAATTCCATAGACTCCACGGTGTCTGCCGCAGTTTGTGGCAAGCAATTAACTTGCATAAATGTGCTGCACTGAAACCTCAATGTAACTAGATAGCTCACATAAATGTGGAATAATTTTATAAAAATTAAATTAAAACAAAGCTAGACTTAAATTAAAATAAATGTATTTTAGAAAAATATGCAATTTATTGCTACTTATCAATCAGTCACATGCACTTTATTTTTAATATGCTTCTCCTCAATTCATTTACTATTTTTTCATCATATTTTTAATATTTCTATTTATCTAATTTTAGTTTTTTTATTTATATTTTTACTACGAAGTTTTTTAGTACTCTTTCTAATTATGAATCACATTTTCATAAAGAGTTTATTTGTGTTCCGAGAATTCCGAATATGCTTACAAAATAGGAATTAAATTTGAAAATACAGATGAAACAGAAACATTAACTACTAAAAAAAGCACAAATTTAAGACATATCTAGCTTATTAATTTTAGGATAAATGTTGCCTCGAGAAAACTTTAAATACTCAACTATTATTCGCTGGAAATAATCTAGTATTGAATAACAAATTTTTTTATTAGTTGGGCGTTGCGGATTTAGGAATGTAATCAGAAATCTCAGCCTGATTCTGAGCACAAAATTAGGAAATATCTAGTTTATTAATTGTAGGAATAAAGTTGATTTAAAATGTATTACTTTTAAATAGTAATGATATAATAAAATAATTTCAAAGTAATAATATTATATAAATAATATAATAGTATTATATAATAATAATAGATCCTTTGATTTCTCAATGTTGATTCTTCAATTTCGACATTCTTGGCAATATCTGTGGGATTTCTTAGAGGGAATCGGAATCGGGGAATGCAAGCAATTAACTTGGCTAAAACAAGTGGTGCAACTGTGAAGGGATTTCTGCAATTTGTCACTAAATCTTAAATGTAACTCCGCCAGCTCCTCTACTCTTCTTTATCTCTCCTCTTCTCTCTTTCTCCCGCTCTATTGTTTGCCCAAGAGATGTTGTCCTAGGCATCAACAAATTTATTGAAAGCAATTTGCATAAGAGTCCTTTTTGTGTGCGTGTTACATTGACTTTATCATTTGTCCTTTTGCCAAAAGGATTTTATTTTATTACATTTAACAATGGACTGAGAAACAGCAAGAGAAACTTCAATTTAAGAAGATTTTGTGAAGCACATCATATGCACACACACACACACGTACACACACAGACACACGCAGGTGTACACTTATTGATGCACATGTGTCTGTGTGTGTGTGTGTGTGTGTGTGTGTGTGTGTGTCCTACACTGAAAAGCGACAATTTCATGTCCAATTGCTTTCCAGGTGACATGAAACAACACTTAAGTAAGAGGAAGCACATTGAATAGAGGGAGGGGAGAGGGAAGGAGGGCGGGGGGAGTGTACGCAGGAGCAGCAGCAGAAGCTGTGGAGGGGAATTTGGTGGCTTGGAGGTGTGGTGTGGTGTGGTGGAAAAATGATGGAAGAAGAGACAAACTGAATTCTCTCCCATTCGTGCAGCTGTTGTCATCCACTTGCCACCCTTTCAGACTCCTTCACCCCCTTTCCCCCTCACTGCACACTTGATTGTGTGCTAAAGAATATTATGTCGTAACTCTTCTATGCTTGAAAATATACATTTAAATTGTTTTCAATATAATCTGCATGTTGTGTCCGTTGCAAGTGGAAAAATGGCCGAGTTATTGTTTTACAAAATGCAAAAAAACACTCTAACAATCTCTCTCTCTCTTGTGTGTGTGTGTGTGTGGACAGGTCTGTCCATTTCTTAAATGCATTGCAACAGCTGCAAAGTTTCTCAGGAAGCAAAGCTTTCACCACAGGGATTGTTATGTTATGTGCAAATTTAAGGACTATTATAGCTCATCATCGATGGCTCGGGGATTAGAACTGGAATTGAGATTAGAACTGAGTTGGCGCCATCAAGTGCCACCAAACAGGCGACAATTATGATGAGGATCCGCTACTTAGAGGATATCAAATATAAATGCAGTAAACTAAGCCATCGGGACATGTGTTTCCCACTTGAGTTCGAGTTGAGTTCGAGTTGAGTACGACGCCCTTCCATATGTTCCTCGATCCAGCCACGTATCGATCGTAAGTATTATAAATGACAGCACGTTAACACCCCCCAAAATAAGAGTGTGATCTCGTCTTACAAGAATTCCAACAAAATTTCAACATAAATTAGAAGACAGCGCCCAAAATGCTTCGTGGACTTTCAAGTGTCCTTTGACCCGGATAGCATTTCAAATGTCCAACATCCAATTGATTTGTTTTTTTCTTTTCTCATCTGATACTTTAAACACACATTTGGTTTCATATATCGATCGAGAAATGTCAATTAATGTCGATCCTTTGGAACTGTCCTTTTGAAATGTTGCACGTGTCAAGTGAAATTTAACAAAGTATTCACACAAATTTATTTAAACTCTTTAATTAAATGAAATTGATTTGTTTGTGTTTGAAAATAATTTTTGTACTAAATGAATTTTAAAATGTTGTGCTATTGATTTTATATACACTTGAAAACCACTGAGCAAATTAAATTTATTATTTAGAATAATATCATTGATGGTAATTGGCATTAATAAATATTTCTTGTTAAATTTATCTATTTTCAGATTTGAAATTAATGAGTATAAACTTACTAAATAATACTTATAATACTATCCCAATAATATTAGAAGATGATCTCGCATAAAACCAATTGGATTATAAAATTAAATGGAAAACTGTCTAAATATTTTGAATTTATTTCTAACCTAGAAAAGTTCGCTTTATATTAATCAAATATAATTTTTGTACTCAACTCGATTATTTAAAAATTTTATAGTTTTGTTCCAAATATAAAAATTTAAGTCTTCAATCAATATAGAAAAAATAAATCGATCGATTGAGATTTGATGTCTTAAATATACCAATCTTATTTACCAGTACTCATTTTATTTGTTTAATAATTATTCTCATGGTTATTACATTCTTCCGAGTATTATATTAAATATTAATATTATGCACTGATTTAATTACCTCTTATTTGCATACCTCTCACTTTTGATTTTATAATTTAATTTTGCATAAATATTTACTAAATAATGTGCAAATATTGTACTTTGTTATGAATATCAGCAGTTAACAATGACAATTAACAAAAAAAAAAAGTAGCAAACATATTGACAAACAGTTGCAAAAGAAAGTGAGAAATATGTGAAGCCTTTCGATCGCAGGCCGCCATAAAAATGTTTCCAGCGTCAGAGTAAAAGGGGAAGCGCAAGGACTGGAATGTGTTGAACTGACTGCGACGACTGCAGCTGCTATTACTTCCAGTCGGAGGTGGGCGTAGTCGACAGCAACAGCCCCTGAGCGCAATGAGAATACGAACTGCATCTCACTCTCGCACACAGCGAGCGGACGAGTCGAGTGAAATGGCAGAGGCATTGCGCTCTCTGGTTGGAACGGTCGCTAACCAGAATAGTTGCTTGCTTGCTCTCGCACACACTGCTGCCAGCTGGCTTACTCGCTCTCTCGCTATGCCCCTGAGCAAGCAGGCGTTTGTGTGTGCCTGTCTGTATCTCTGTGTGTGTGCTGGCTTGCGTGTGTGTTTCTGTTTCGGTTTCTGTTGCTGTTTGTGGCAACGACAGACCAGTTTGTGTTTAAACGCGAATAGGCAAAGGCGCACATCTCAGCTCAAAGCTCTCAGATCTCAGCTCTCAGCTGTCCACGATTTCAAGCCCTCGAACTCGAAGCGTCACTGTTGAGAGGCCACTGACAGGTTGTGGAACTCGTTTCATATGTGTGCATAACGTCGATCGCTTCTTAAAATACAACTACAATAACTACAATAACTACAACAAAGTGTGCAATTGCCAACGGAAATTGTTTCTCAATTGTGTGTAAATTCATTTAAATATATACATATTTTTTAACCAAAAATTAACTAAAATGCAAACATGAGGCGAAACACATGTGACCAGTGACCTTTTTTCGGCCCGGTAGTGTCAAGTGACGCGTCAAAGTGACCCGTATTCGTAGACGGACCCGTGTCCATGTCGACACCCGTATCCTCAACCGACATCATACACGTATCTGGATCTGGATCTGAATCTGGATCTAGTTGTGGTTGTGGATGTAGAGGTGGTGTCCAGCATCAGATGACATCTGTTTGCTCGGTCGCAAACATTTGTGTCCGATTTGTCGGCCAAAGTCAATAAAAGCAAAATAAAATATATATAAGTAACAAAAAAGAATAGAGAAGAAGTAAGCGAATAAAGCGCAAAGTCACACAAAACAAACAAAACATTTTCCGGCTCCGGCGACATTAACAGAACTGCTCGACATCGACAATTTGTTTTATCAATTTTCAACAAGGCCAACAACAGCAACAAGAACAGCAACAACAACAACAATAGCACAGCAGCCAAACAAACCAACAAACAACAAAAGCGCCCTGAGTGCTTAGCCGCGCTCGCGACGAGCACGCACGCCAGCAACAACAACAACAGCAACAACGAGAGCAACAACATCATCTCCGTTACTTCGTTCACATCCATATCCGAATCCGAAACCACCTTCAACTCCACCCACTCCCTGCCGAACAGCAGTTACACTCAACTCCCCAGCCCCTGAGCATCCCGCAACAGCATTCACATCCACATTCACCTCCTCATCCACATCGGCAATATATATCCTTGCTGGGCGCGGGCGCCCCACAGTGAGCACTCCCACTTGTGCAACCTGCCGTTAACGTGGCCTTTGCCGTAGCCGTTAGCGGTTAGTAGCTTAGCGAAGAATACGAGAAACCGGGAATCGAGAATCGGGAATCGAGAATCGAGAATTCGCGACAATGGCTGCATATGCGCAGTTTGGATATGGTTACCCGTCGGCAAATCAGGTGAGCAGAGATGTGTGTATAAATAGATATTGTGGCTTAGCTGATAAGCGAACAACATGCAAGTGATAACAATAATTAACAGAGTCAAAGTCAAATGAGTAAATAACTCGCATTGCACAACAAATGTTGCCAATAAGACTGCAGATATCATTGAGAGTGATTGGCAACTCAACTTCAAAGTTTGTCCATTTTATGTGTCAACTTAATCAGCACTCAATTGATAACAAGTGATTAGTGATTAGTGATTAGAAGAGCGCAAATATTTAGACAAAGGTTGTTAGCTCCCATCAAAATATGCTACCTTCTTTTTAAACAGCAACTTAAATTTAGCAGCAATAAATAAATTGTGGACATGCTATTTGCAGTATATTTCTTTCTATACACTGATTGGCAACACCAATACAAAGCGTTTCTATTTTTATCGTCAATTAAACAAGGAATTATTTAATATACATTAAATGCGGTATTTAACTTGCATTGCCAATCAGAGCTTATTGCAAGCGGTTGGCAACTCGCAGACAAATGCTCTAAATTGCAATGAATTTAAAAGGAGTTTTCGTTTTGTGAATAATATTTTACTTGCAATCATATTAACACAATAGTTGACACGTAAATTGGGATTTGTAAATTTAAATGTATATGGTGAAGTTTTAATTCGATTTATATTAAAATTTATATTTTCATTAAGTAAGTTCATAATAAACTCAAATATCAGTCATTTTTTTAGCTTTAATTTAAACACAATTTGCATTAAAGAAGAAGATATTTAAATTGCGGATAATTGCTGATCCTCATAATGTTTCTGTGTGTGTGTGTGTGTGTGTGTGCTACTAATTTTAGTCACATATGTACATATAATTGGCTATGACGTCGAAGCAGTATTTGAAATAAACATAAATTTAAATTTATGCCCAGGGAATGTGGCCAACACACACGCACACACACTCTTACACACACACACACACACGCATGAATATTCAAGCAGTTTAAACAGCTTCTGTGCTCGGACTTTGGCTATATGGCTATATTCGCAGTTGCCCCAAGCAAATGTTGCACAATTTAGGACATTTTGCAGCCGTCGCCAGCCGAGTCCGAGTTCTGCGATGCGCTGCATCGTTTCAGTTCTGGCCATAATTACCCACGGGCCATGGGGCAGGGGGCAGGGGCACGGTGCAAGGCATTGCGGCATAATGTGAAGCTCAGTAATTCAAATTAGTTAGCTGAGGTTGAAGACCATTCTGCAACAGCTAACGTGTCCTATACACAGACACACACTGTTACATATATTGCCCTTAATTCATGTCGATGGTCTATTGGTCCTTTGTCCCTTCTTCCCTTTGTTCCTTGTTCCTCTCTTGTCGCCTGCTCTGCCATAAATTTATGTCAAGCCAAAAGTGAATTTATTATAATATGCAAAACTTGCTAAATTGCAATAATTAAAATAATGAACGCTCTGATTATCGACCATAATTATGGCTGCGTTTTACTATTTCTACTAATTAACGACTCATCAGAACTGTTGTTCTTTATCTTATTACAATGTTAAATATTATTATTACTGTTGTTGAAACTCCTGCTGCATTCAAAATCACATTGCAGTTAATGTTGCTGACTCAGTTTTGTGTATTTTCGTCATTTGTTTCTGTCTCCGAGACAGTCGGAATAATTGTCAGAACATGTTCTCCCTGTTCCCAAATTAAGTTCATTAACAACACAATGATCTCAATGCTGTGGCAATTACTAATTGGGAGTCTTTAAAATATATGTAGATTTAAATGGAATTCCTTAAAGTATATATCACATCTCACATACATATTATAATTTATTTTTGAGATAGGTTAGTTATAATTTATTTTTGGAGTTCCTGTTAATTACTTATAATGTTACTATAAAATTCAATTGCTAGTCATTGTCAGTTCGATTGTAATATTAAAAGTAATAGAAGTTTAATCATAGTTAGTTTAATTAAAGTTAGTAATATTATGTTTATAATTTTATGTTTCAAAGTGATTTTTTTCAGTTGAAATGCTGTTATTGGGGTCATTAAATTAAAAACCAACTCAGTTACTTTCTAATATCATCCAAAATATATTAACTTTTAATTGAAATATTTATTTATATATTAAATATAAGGTTACTTTTAAATTTGATATTTTTATCCATTACTTCCAACTATATTTAATATGTATTCAAGATTAAATTCAGTTGCAACCTCTTCCATTGAAGAAGAAAACAATTGCAGAAATCGCATATTAATTTAAGGCATCATAATTAGTTGGGCCAAAGAAGCGTTTTAATTAGCGAGTTACTACTGTATGCAGCACATAAATAACTGAAATTCATATTAATTAATATAATTAATAATTTTAATTTCAACGCCAATTCGGCATGCCAAATATGACACACAAAAATCGCTGGCGAATTCAAGATGTGTCTGAATTTAATCAACAACAATGTCTGGGCCAAGAACGAACTTGGTTTTTGTTGGGCCCTGAACAGAATTGTCAACTTCCCATGCTGATGGAGTTGAGTTTAAGCAGTTCACGCATTTCATGGCACAAATAACTTGAATTCCCAGGCTATAGAGGAGGAAGCCAGCCAAGGCAGACAGAGAGACACAGAGACAGAGAGACACAGAGACAGAGAGACAGAGAAACAGACAGAGAGTGAGTTTTGGTTCGATTTGGTCAGTGTCCTTTTTGCCTGGCTACGTAGGCCGAATGATGCGAGAAAAAACTAATATTTTGCCGTGTGCATTCCATAATTGATTTATGAATTTTTAATGCAAACATTGAAAGGCGACTGCTACGCTTAAAACAAAGGCAGCAGCAGCAGCAGCAGGAGTTGCAGTTGCAGTTGGAACGACAACCAACTACTGAAACTGAAGTTAATTCAATAAAAGGAGCGCCCAACAACAACAGCAGCAACAACAACAGCAGCAACAACAACAACAACAACAACTTCTCTGTAGGAACAGAGCAACTTATTCGCATTAGCAAAAACACGCATTCGTGATATGTGTATTGGTTTTTGGTATTTGTATTGGTATTGCTAAGGGTATCGTCTGTCTGCAGTTGGAAAGGGGGGCAGGGGGGATGGGAGGCAGTGTGGTTAGTGCTTTGCCTGCACTCCTGGCTGCCGATGAATGTGAGAATATGCCAAATGCCACGACGCATTGCCGTCGCCTCGAGTCTCTTCTGCTCTGCTCTGCTCTGTCTGCAACGCTCAGAGCCAAAATGAAAACCAAAACCAAATGTCGACAGTCCCAGGCTCGACTTTTTCTCAGCACTCGCTGTGCTCCCTGCACTGCTCCCCCTCCCCCCCCACCCCGAAAAAAATACACCTTCTACTCCTGCAACTCTCTTTATTTTTGCTTATTGTTTGTCATTGCTGTTGTTGTTGCTGCTGCTGCTGTTGTTGTTGTTGTTGCTGGCGGCGCCGTTGCCGTTGCTGCTGCTGCTGCTGCTGCCGTTGGTGCTATCGACTGGCGTCAGGAGCAACCTTCTATTGCCGTATGGCTATCACTTTTTTTGCTGCAGACTCTTTGTTCAGTTCAGTTGTTGCTGCTGTTGTTTGCAGTGCAAAAACCAAAATCCATAAACGCATCTTCCAGCGGTAGCAGCAACAGCAGCAGCAGCAGCAACAGCATAACAACCCACAACAAGCAACACACAACAACAACAGCAACAGCAACAACAATAAGAAGCTGCAATCTCCTTTGTTACATACGAAACGCACTGAGCAATTGGCAATTGGAATTGGCAAGGTGGAACCGTCGGTACCGACAGCCAAAACGAGCCGTTCCTCAGGCGTACCTCAGCCTTACCTCAGCCGTACCTCAGCCGTACCATTTGGGCAGGCGTTTCGTGAGCTTTAACATAAATCATAAAATTAATAACCATAAAGTGACGGCACCAGTTTTTCCAACAATTTGGTCTGAGCGGGTGGCCGCAGACATTGGCCAGCCAATAAAAGGCCTTACCGTACGGTTGCCACTCGCTAACTGTGTCTGTCTGCACTTCAAAGGGTCGCAGTACTAGCATGCTTATTTATGCACACACACACACACACACCTACACACATTCACTTCTACAATTACAACTGATGAGTGTGTGTGTGTTTGCCATTTCATCTGTTTACACGTAGTTTTCGTTTGTTGTCGATTTGCTTATTTAACAATTGTTTCTTGAGTCGCGTTCTCTTTCGCAAAGAAAAGAAAAGAAAAGAAAAGTCGTTGCAAGGTTCGTTGGCATTGTGGCATTCGTTTCTTTTGAACTTGTGTCATGCAACAACTAGCGCACATGACATTCATCTGTTGCATCTACATTCGTCTACATTCTGTGCAATGTTTGCTTACTTTTATTATTTATGCTTTGAGTTGTATTTGAATGCGACTGGAGTGTTGTATTTGAAAGGGAAGCCGGAAAACAGAATATATTTATTATATTATATATTATATCTATTGTCTATTGGTTCAATCACACAAAATAATTCTATTTATGTTAACTATTTGTTTTTAGAATCAACGAGCTGCATATTTGAATTATTCCTCGCCAATTTCTAATGCTATATTTATGAATAGTTATTATTTATTATTGTGCTTAGAAACTTATTTTTACAAATTTTGTCAGCTGAGATCGAATGACGAAAAAATAATATGTGTAGCAATCAATCAACAAAAAATGATCTAAAACAAGAATAAACAGATTTATGTATAATAACTCTTTCTTTCACTTATGAAATATATTTCATGAAATCTATATATTTGATTGTGCATTGCTTAATAGTATATCAAACAATGCGTGGTTTGAAATGTCGTTTTTAAATTAAAATATACACTTTTGGACTATAACATGAAATACAAGTGATATGATTAGCACAACATGATAGTTTTAATTGTTAGTTCCGAGCATAAATATGCGATTAATAAGAGTATCTGCTGTTGAATATCCTTCCTATGACATGGCTGCATGGCTGGCAACAAAATTGCAGAGCATAGGACGCTTCAAAGCCGTTCACACCGTTTATCGTAATATGCAAGTCATAAAACAGGCAACTATAAAGCAATATTTAATAGTTGCCAACACTTGCCAACATTTGCCAACATTTCCGCATTGTGAAGTGAGAGAGATAGATAGAGACTGGAGAGAGAGAGAGAGAGAGAGAGAGAGGGAGATCGGCTTTAAGCCATCTTATGCTATCCTGTCTGTGTCGAGCTCACGATAAAACCCGGCAGCGGCAACTTTACAATGCATCCAACTCCGAGTGGGTGAGTGAGAATCATTAAAAATAAACTGACTTGCGTGCCGATAATAAGCCCTGGCTCTGACTCGGACTCCGACTCGGTCTCCGACTGGGACTCTGACTCTGCTGCTGGCCTGGTCAGTCGACCAGTCTGGCAGTCCGGCAGTCCGGCCGTCGAGTCCTCAGTGTCGTTGTCGCCGTTGTGCTGATATGTGTTTTTTATGGACGACCACAAAAACTGAAATTGATGTTCGAATCGCATATAAAAATAAAGAATAATAAGAAATGAGCGCGCGCAGCGTTTTGTACATTAGCAGCAACGAAGGAGTCGCTGGAGTCCAGAGAGAGTGGAGGCATGTGGCATGAGGCATGCACCACTTGTTGTGGTTTCTTTTTGCGTTCGTTTCTTTCTTTCAGTTTTTGTGTGCCTGTTGGTCGCATCGTCGCCTGGTCATTCATTCAGAATTCATTAGATTTCATTCATGAAAACGCCTTCATTATGCAATAATTTCAGTTTCAAGTCGTGTAGCCTTGTAGACTGAGTTCGGGCAATGCCGGGCAGTACTGGCATCAACTGAAAGTCTCCTTGACTCACTCTGAACGGACACGAAATTGCCTTGCGATTAGATAGCCTGCAGGAGGTGTTGAAAATCAGCTTGTTCAACTGGCGAATTACCATTATTATTATTTAAAGCCTACATTTGACTGCAAAATAAAAAAGAAACGGTAGCTGGCCAAGAGATGAGTGATAAGTGTGGGTTGTGGCATGCACTTGGTAGCGGCTATCACTTATACCAATTGGAAACAACGCCCAGCCGATTGTCCGGTCAAGCGTGTTTCGGAAATTCATTAGAATTCGATAGCTGAGTGTGACGAATAGCTTTCTTTTTGATTGAAGATACTTTACGGTTTATTTACTTGCTGGTAGATCAGCCTCTCTCTCACTCTCTCTCTCTTTTCATTCGGATTTGGATTTGGATTCGGCATCAGAATCAGAATCAGCATCGGCAATTCGTTGCGGTTATCGTGCAAGCGCATACCTGAGTGCCTCATTCAATTTCTTGCCCTTTTTGCCTGGAAATCGGACGGTCGAGTCGGTCGGTCGAACGGTCGGTCGAACGGTCGCTCGATCGGTCCACTGATACTTCGGCTGTACCCTCTTCAAAGATCTCTGCCGGGGTCGGAGAAACGCAGCAACGGAGACAGGCACAACAGTATCTTAAATCTGACTGTGATAAATTGAAAATTAATGAAGTGAAAATAGATGGAACGGATCGCAAAATGCGCCAAGCCAATAAAATATTTTGACATTTGGAGTTATCGTCTTAATCTGTTTTGTTGATTTTCGGACCCAAAGGTTTGCAGCCTCTGCCCTTTGCCTCTCTGCCACTACCCCTATCCCTCTTCCCTCTTCCCTCTATCCTCATTCCTCTGTCCCCCTTGCTCCGTTTGCTCGCCGTCCTTGAAGGTATCACCTGTTTTTAAGAATGGTTCCATTGCGAAACCTCTTTAAAGTTTTCGTAAAATTTATGCGATGTGTTCTTATTTTTTGTTTGCTTCCTTTTTTGTATCTTTTTAGTTACTTGGCGGCTCGACAGCCGCAACCGGCGACAGTCAGAGCGGACATGGCGGTGGCTCGGTGCCGTCGCCTTTGTCGGGCACGAACGAGGCCTCGCTGAGTCCCTCGGGCGGCTCGACCGCCACTGGCATCACCGGTCCCGTTAGTCCAGGTGCAATTTCCCAGTCCTCAAACCAGGCGATTGCCACGGTTGTAGGTGCAGCCGGAGCTGCAGCCGGAGCAGCCGGAGCCACAGCAGCAGCGACAGACGGCGATGCAATTGGCAGTGAGGTGACAGAGACAGATGCTTCTGGCGGCGTCGGTGTCGGTGTCGGTGCCCTGGAGACTCATGTCCGTGTGGCCAACAACATGAGCTGCTGCGAAAACGGACGTCCCATCATCACGGATCCCGTGTCGGGACAAACAGTCTGCTCCTGTCAATACGATTCGGCGCGTCTAACGCTTGGCGGCTACTCCCGCATGGCGCTGCCCTCCGCTGGCGTTGGCGTCGGCGTCTACGGCGGACCTTATCCCTCCAATGAACAGAATCCCTATCCGAGCATCGGTGTGGACAACTCGGCATTTTACTCGCCGCTGGTAAGTGATAACTGATAGGTGATCACAGATAACTGACAAGTGATAACTGATAAGTGATAAGAGACAAGTGACAACTGACAACTGCTGCTGGATTAAGGCCAGCAGCCAGAAGTCCATGCTGAATGTAAATCAACACCAGTTGCACATCCAAATGGACTGCAATCCGGTTTGCAGACTTACAAGCGTGTTGTCAGCTTTTTCCTGTCCAAATTAAAGCTACCTCATAATTGCAACTGTCCTAACTGTACTTTTATTGATTGTCCACTTTTAGAATAATCCGTATGGCATGAAAGATGCCAGCTCTGGGTCCGAGATGAACGCCTGGACCTCAGCTGGCCTACAATCGACCAGCGGATACTATTCCTATGATCCAACTCTGGCGGCCTATGGGTAAGTTCTACCCAACTAACCAGGGGGGAAATTGCGAAGGGGAAGTTAAGCGAGTTTCAAATGCCAGACACTGAAAACTTTATGCAACGTCTGCTGAGTTTTCATGGAGACAATCTGCAAAGGGTACAACTGCAACTACAACTACAACTGCACCCCTCAACTTCCGTTCTCCTCACCTCTTTGCCAATCCTAAGCAAATGGCGACGCGTCGCGATGCTTTTAAAAATACACCAAGCTCAATAAGTTTATGGCTCAGCGACTAAGTACACTGTTAAAAAAAGTTTATGGCTGAGAAACTGGTAAACTGATAAAAAGAATGTTATAACATCAAGAGTTTGCGCTCAATACTAAGAATTTTCGTCTTATAATTGCACTGATAAAAAAAATGTGTTAAATCCAGATTATGGCTTCAAAAATAAGAATCATCGTCTACAAATTGCACTGTTAAAAAAAAAGTTTAAATAACTAAGCATTTTCGTCTTAAAATTGTACTAGTAAAAAATCTTCTAAAATTAAAATTGAACTCTTAAAACAAAGAATTTATATTTAGAAAGTGCACTGATAAAAATGTTGGTACCAAAACTAAGAATTTTCATCTAAAAATTTTAAGAACATTAAATACACTGACATTTCAGAAAAGACCACAAACTTATTTTAATAATTTATGTTCTCAAAATTCAATTTACAAGCAAAAATAGTAACGAAGGTTTCAAATCTTATTAATATTTATTGTACACAAAAGTTTTTCTGACTTGGTAAATTTTTTGAAATACTTTATCATTATTTTTTTAACTTTCTCAAAAATGTAAGACTTTTATTCTTATATTAAGAGCTTTGTTTGTTTAGATTGATATTCTTATTATATGTAAATTGGTCGTAAAATGGTCCAACATATTTAAGACAATATTCTTGACTTTAGAATCAGTTCCGTTTTTGCAGTGTAAGAAAAGGAAAATGGGAATTGCTTGAAAAGGAATCGAAGGGACGGACTCTCAGTTGTTTGTGTGGTGTGTTCGTCTCTTCCGAAGGAAGTTGCAAATGCACAGATTACAAATTCCCAGGGCGTTTCTCCTCTCGCGGTTTTTTTCATTGTGCGTTATTTCAATTGAAGCCCTGTGAAAAAAAGGAATATTCTGAATCAAAAGTGCAACACGTACTTGGGAAGAAAAGAGAAAGTCGTCCTTAACAGTTTTCAATTTTAGACGATTAAAAAAGCGATTGAAATTAAATTTCTAGCTGCCCAACTTGAAGATTCAGCAAAGTAATTTAATAGAATTTAAATGATGTTGAAAGTTTAAGTCACATTCAATGCTTTCTTAGAAATACGTATTTTGGTACGGGGAATTTTCCAGTTGAGCATATTCCAGTTGCTAGCATGATTGAGTATATTTATTAGCAACTTTTCTTCAATTTAAACCACTGTGCGCAGTGTGTACTTAATGCTCGCAGTTCCATTTGTCTTGAGCCCCAAAGTGGCGACTTGGCTCAAACGCCAAGTGTTTGACTGAAAGGTGTGGCAGTCAACAGTGCTATTAGCCAAGTAATTGATAAGACCAAGGTAGGGAGATGTCGGATTTGCCGGAAGACTCAATCACTCAATGTTGACTCAATGCCAGGGCGTAGTTCTTTCTGACTTCACTGCGATTGGGGCCTAATGAGCTGATAATGATATACGAGTATGGTATTTAAACAGATAACTCTTATCTTTTCTTTGCTTTTATTGTTGTTGTTATTTTAGTTATGGCCCCAACTACGATCTCGCCTCACGCCGCAAAAATGCCACGCGCGAATCAACGGCCACATTGAAGGCGTGGCTGAGTGAGCACAAGAAGAATCCGTATCCCACCAAAGGTGAGAAGATCATGTTGGCCATCATCACAAAGATGACATTGACTCAGGTCTCCACGTGGTTTGCGAATGCGCGACGACGTCTGAAAAAGGAGAACAAAATGACTTGGGAGCCCAAAAACAAAACGGAAGACGATGACGACGGACTGATGTCGGATGATGAAAAGGATAAGGAATCCGGCGATGGCTCAAAGTTGCCAGTTGCCAGTGACACATTTGGTAAGCTGTCACCTAATTTATCCACCTCTTTCCCCCTTTTCCACTCTCCCCGCTTTTTTAACTCGTTTGCCAACAAAAGTTGTTGACCTCAGTGCCCAAAAAACACAACCGTTCTCATCCTTTCACATCATTCTTAGACCCTGTAATTCTGCATTACAATAGATATCTTATGTTGGTTAATCGCAAACCTTTTAAAATATATACAATTTGTATCTGGCTCAAGAGCTGTCTGTCTTTCAATCCTATCTATCATTTTAAAAGCTGGAACTACTTAATTTAGTATATAAATTTCTGACAGTCAACTTCCTTTTCAAGAAATTATTCAATGCACAATTTGAACTCTTAAGACTTAAGTTTTGTTGAACACTTAATAAATATAAATGTATTTTCGATGTGCCTTGAAAATTTCAACACAATAAAAGATTTGTAAAAGTCATTTGAGAATCAATTTTGCGTAGAAAAAAGTGAGATTTATTCGTAATTAATATTAAATGATTTCCCTTACCGGGTCACTCGCAGTCGGTAGGCTCCATTGTACAAACAATCTGCGAAAATTATTTGAGAATCAATATTGTGTAGAATGAAAGTCAGATTTATTCATATTTAATTGTCATATTTTCATATTAATTGATTTGCATTTCCAACGCATAAATACCGGGTCCCCTGCAGTCGTGCATGCTCCACCGCAGACTTCCCTGCTAGTTAAGGTCGTTAGGTTTATACTCGACTTGCTTGTGCGAGTATATTGTGAATATACTGAGTGTACTCCACTTGATTTGAATGCCTGACCCGCCTTGGCTTAATGCCAAAGAATCCCCAGTCTTTCCTTTTCCATTCCCATTCCCTAACCCCTCACCCTCCCCCTCCCCCACTCCCCACTCCCCATCAGTTTGTATGTAGTTACAGATTTTGTGGCAGCGGCCTTTTAAGTACAATTTATGTGGCGAAACGAATGTTATGCAATCTCTGTCTGTCGTCCGTTTATTTGTCTGACTGCTTAGGCGACATCCTCCCCGGAAGTTGACAGCACATTGTTGGCAAAGTGGCCTTGCGCCCGCACTTTGCTCTCCATATGGCCTTGCTCGACTTGGCGACTTTTCCCGTTACCCGAGAGAGGCAAAGGGAGGGGAATTGGAGCGGAAGCTAGAGCATTTTGTTGCTGAAAGCTTTCGCGAGGGTTGCACGCATCAACGCCCACCAACAATTTCAAGGGTTTTTGGCCAGCGCCTGCCACAGACTGGCAAACGCCCAGTTGCCACTTGCCACTTGCCTCCAACAGCTGGCAACTGGCAACTGGCAACTCGCAAGTTCCAAGTTGCAAGTGCCAAGTTTTTGCCCTTACTTCGCCTCCTGTGAACTTGTGTCTAACTTCCGTTTTGTCGACTTGAAAATTAATTAAATTTATATAATTTTATTCATTTTTATTTTCTGCTTCTTTTGTTGTTGTTCCTTTAATTTCAAACGCCAGATCCTGGAAATCAACGTATTAAATCCGAGCTGGCCAAGTCGGACAAGGATCTGGACATTGAGGAGAAACTGGAGCGTGAGCCGCAGAATTTGTTGGCCATACGTGGATTGCCACCCTATGGATCAACTGGCTTTAGTCCGCATCCCTCGCACCACGCCTACAATCCCTACGCCCATGCCCAGCAGCAACAACAGCAGCAGCAGCAACAACAGCAACAGCAGCAGCAACAGCAGCAGGAGCAACAGCAACATCAACAGTCAGCGGCCATTTACTATAATTCTGCCTATGGTTTAAGTCAAGGCCAAGACGCAGGCAATAATCCAAGTGGCAATGGAGCTGGCAGTGGCAGTGGAGGTGGAGGTACCAGTGACTATGCCCTTCAAAAAAACCAGCTGAGCAGAGACTGTGGCATACCGGTGCCGGCGAGCAAGCCCAAAATCTGGAGTGTGGCCGACACAGTCGCCTGCAAGACACCGCCGCCTGCGGCATATCTCGGCCAGAACTTTTACCCCCAATCCCAGCAACAGCAACAGTTGGCCAACAGCTCGCCAGCGACACCGCAGCAATCGCTGCCGAACAACATGACTATGGGGCAGCAAGTCGAGCTCGGTTCGCCGCTGAGTATGATGAGCAGTTACGCCGCCGCATCGCCATATTCGCGGATACCTACGGCGTACACCGAGGCCATGGGCATGCATATCAATTCCAAGACGTCCACCACTATCCATATGCAACGCGATCTAACCCATATGAGTTCGACACAAGCGCCTTCCTATCTGCCAGCACAATCCCATCAGCAGAGGGTGGGGTTTTCCGAGATTCAACCCGATACGCCGCCCCAGACACCGCCAAACATGAAGCTGATCAGTCACATTCACAGCAGCAGCAGCAGCAGCAGCAACAACAACAACTCCAGTATCAGCAGCAGCAACAGCAACAGCAACAACAGCAACAGCTCTACACTGCATTCCGGCATCGGAGCGGTACCGGCAGTACCGGGCTCGATATCGGTACCAGTAACATCCATGGGTTCAATGCTTTACAATAATAACATCTATGGCAACTATCTGACCAGCGGCCGATCCAACTCGTAAAGCCTTACACTATGAGTGACCAATCGGTGCTACGATAACGATAACGATAACGATAACAAGAACGGCTCCAGCTTGTAAGGCTTTCAATATAAATGGAATGCTTATACCAAATACCAAATTGAATAACCAGGCCCAAGGGGAACAAGTGCAAAAATCGCCGGCATCACGTAGAGACAGAGACAGAGACACAGACAGAGATAGAACGAGAACGAGAACGCGAACGAGAGATGGGAGATGCCAACGATAACGATAACAGTAACTAACACTAATTAATTTGCAATAAATGTAGCTTAAGTACGGCAATAAAACTTTATTTCCTACCATATCGTAAATTATTTCACTTTATAACTTTAATTAGCATATTTACACTCATCAATTTGAGCTGCAAGTTTCAGACAAGAGCAAAAAGACGTTGAGACTAAACGTCGCTTCCAAAAACACGACAACAGTTTATCATGCAGTGGGATTTGAGTCATTATCATTATCATCTTGCCAAGTTTAATGACTTGAACACAGCACTAAAGTTTCAAGATGCGAACAATTGGAATTCATTTAGACGAATGTGTCGAAATGTGTGTAAATCTTAAGTTGTTTCATTCTTGGACAACGCTGTAATCTATATATAAATTTTAACAATTGAACAGCTTGAAGTCCTATTCAAATTTGTAGATAATAAAGTTTAATATGTAGATTTAAGACACCTAATAAACTTGTACTTCAGTTAATATATATTCACTATATATATGTACTATATGCTTTTGTAATCCTATATGATAGCCAGTTTTTCTGTGATATATCCATGTACTTGCATGTGCATGTTAGTGATGCACAGACTTAACGATAACGATAACGATAACGATACTTAAACTTAAGATTAGCCCAACATTTGCCGTTAGACATCACATTTACTATATGAGTAATATTCATATTCATTCAATATTAACGGGAATATCCACATACGTAAGTATGTTTGTGTATGTATGTATGTACGACCTATTAACCGATTCCTAGCTAGTTTCTGTAATTTATCGTTTAGCTTACAATATGTATGTACGAATATTTAATACACTTTTAAAATTAACTAATAACCTAATAAATATCTCTGTAAGCTCGTAATATAAAAAAAGATTATTATTGAAATAAAGTAACACAAATACAACGAAATCCAAACTGAAATGTGCTATGAATTTAAAAATTTATTTTGCAGTTCTTATTGGATATTAGAAAGATATGGTAAGATAATACAGTTAAGAAATACAATGCAGAACTTGGACTTTTTTTGAATAACTTAATTAGTTTCCCTAAATATATTGAAAGGTAATAACTACATATAATATTAAATCATTTACCTTTTTCTTATACCCTTCACTTGCACAGAGCTATAAACAATTAGAAATGTTAGTTCTATTGCTTTTTTGAATTGTTTATGATTTGTTTGAAAGGTTTAACTGTCAAAGCGGATTAAACACGACATGTTTCGATTGGTTTGCAACTATGGATTGTTTCTCCCGCTGATAATTCTATTTTGTCATCAACGATTAATGGATTTCTTCTATTCAACTGACACGCGTTACAATTTGTATCGTGATCTTGACGGAGTGTCTGTTTCTTCTAAATCGAAGAGAATGAGAAATGTGCTCAATGCGAACACACCCAAAAAAAGGCACATAGCTATCAATTTAAGTAACTCCGAGAGTGATGGAAATTGTGATCGTATCTTAAGAACCATAAATAAATTTAATACATTTAAAGCATTAAATACTCTACTTGAGAATACTCAACACGTAATCGCTGAGAAAACTAGAAATGTGAAAGGGAATTGATAATGCTTAACAAGATTAACGAGAGTTGATCTACAGAAACCAAGGATGAGGATGTTAGTCACAATTCTAACAGAGATTAAAAACACCATTCATTAAATCAGATTAATTAAGTTAACTCAGTGCTTGAAAATAAAATTCATAACTTCAAGATAAGCATAAGAAATAAGGAATATTTTGTATCTATACTTTTCCATACTTACTGACTGTTGAACTACGCATTAATTGTCCTAAAATTATCTTTGCTTCAATCTTAAATGACCATCCGCAAGTTACAGGTACTCATCGGATATTCCAACAAAATTTCAGCAGGTGCAAATGTCTTTTGCAGATAAAATATCAAATGGCAAGTCGTCTGACGAACATAGACAACTTCCTACTTATTTTAAACTGCCAAACTGTTATCTCCAGTGTCATTGCAATAAGTCTCTCATGTGACATTAAGATACATTTTTATAGGCTGACAAAATTCAGTGTATACTATAGGTTAATTCATATAATTGAAGTATATCATTTAGTTAGGATTGCACAATACCTTTAAATTTAATGGAATTAAATATTATTTCCACTTTGAATAGATGTTGGGAATAATTAATAAGAACTTGAAATCAAAAAATAAAAAGAAATGCAGAGAAATGAAAGGGAGTTAAAGCAGTAAGGTAAAAATACATCGAAATATCGACAACTCCATCTCTTCCTGAAAGAAGAGATTACCGAGAACTTCAACTCGATAATTTTTTGGAAAATAGGGACAATGGCGGCCAAAAAATATATTTTTTAACTGACATTTTTTAATTCAGATTTAAAATAGAGGCCAAATAATGATCAACATGATATTCTGATTGAAAATCGGTTAAGTTATGGCGATTAGAAGTTTATATTTTTTAAGTGATTAATTCTATGGAGTTAATTAAATTGACTTCTAATAAAAAATGACGTGCATAACTGACAAAGTTGGAATTATGCATAAGATATTAGATGTATCCTATTTGTTTATACACAATATATATTTATTTATTTGAGAAACTCGATATTTACAACTGGATCTATAAATTTTTTAGAAAACTTGGTACTTGTTTTTACCGATTTTCTGTTTCAATATTAAACTTGATCTGAAGTTTGGATTTACAACGCTTAATAATTAAAGCCACATCTACTATGAGTGCAGTTTAAATTGCGATATGCTGCAAATCTGTGAAGGGAATCAAGAGTTCAAGCGTGCAACGAGAATGTTGCATGCGAGAATCATTAGATAAATTTCAAAAATATCAAATTAGCAGTCTGAATTATGGCGCCATCTGCATTCAATTGCACACTTTGCTAAAGTGGAGAGCAGTCTGTTATGCAACTGCAACTGCAACTGCATCTCTCTCCCTCTCTCTCTTTCGCTCCGTATCCTGATCAACCCCATAAACGCGGCTAACTAAGGCTCCAGTCCTGCATTGGCTTTTGTCTGACCATTGGCTTTTCCAATTTTATCCAGCGAGTGGAAAATGTCAACATTAATTATACCCTTTGCACCATGAGCATAATTAAACAAGGCATATTAGGCCTGGCAAGCAGTGCTCAACTTAGATTCACTATTTTCTGACATCACTTGCAATCTGTTTTCCATTTAGCTGCTCATAGGGTATCTGCTAGTCACTCAATCTCTACTAGAGCACTACTGTTTTGTCTTTTATTTGTGCGAATCGAGGTCGGCCACATTTTAAATTAACCCAAAACATGTTTAGGGGTTTTCCGCACAATTGCCTCATCGGTCCAAGCGCAGCCATGTGATATAATGGTCTTTCCAAATGTTGCAGCACCTGACGCCCCTTTTTTGGTGGGGTTGTTGTTGTTGTTTCTATTGTTGCTGTTGGCCATATTCCATAAACTGCATTTCAACGAGAATGAATCGGAGTTTTCAGTGGCATGATATAATTATATATTGCTATCAGATATAATTACATGCAAGGGCAATCAATGCCTAGAATGGGAGGAGCAATAATATTTTCTCCCTCAGCTGCACTGCTTGCAATTATTTGAGCATGCCTGGCAAGCAGTTCAATTTGTGCACTGCGGACGCTGTATCTAATATGAAATATGATAGATATGGCTGGCATCACAGCTGCTTTAAACTAAAGTCGTAATCAAATGAGTTATTGTTCAGTTATATTTTATATATTTTATATTAAAAGTGAGTTTGATTGGGTGATGCCAGTCAAGTAAACTTAATGCTAATCTACTTTCTGCCTCTCTAAATAAATCTCTATACGACCTTTAAAGTTTTAAGTACGATTAAAATTTCTAGCTAACTTTATGGCGGAGGTTAGGCGATTAAAATATCTTAAACAAGGACTCTAACATTTCTACAGATTCTTTTGTACTTGTAAAAGTTAAACACAACCGCAGTCGGTCGGTCGGTTGGTCGGTCAGTCTGTCTATCTGTCGGTCTGTCCGTCGCTCTGTCGGTTGCGGGCGTGTGTTGGCGGGCAATTCCGGTCGCGTTGTCGATCCCGAAACAGGTCCACTTGGAGGCCGGACGGAGACCGGAGTCCGGACGCACACGTGGTACATTATTCGGCAACAAAATGGCCAAAACAACAAACCGCTATAATTTACCATATTTTATGGGTGCGCTGTGGCAATAAAATCGCCAACAAGCGCTATAACTCATTCGAGAGCGGCGGCCCCATTGCCGCAGTGGACGCCACGGACGACGTGGACGACGTGGACGCCGTGGACGCATTGGCCGCGTTGCAACGCGCGTTGCAGCAACAGCAGAAGCTGCCCCCGGCGCACGTTACACGGTGACCGTGGTCGGGCATGGTTATGTTTTGCGTACATCCGCGGTTGTGCAACGTGCAGCGTGCAACGTGCAACACACATACGCATGCCAGTGTTGTCAGAATATCAACAACAGAAAATAATGCTTACTTCATATTCAGAAATCAAATCTTTATGATTGAGTACTCTAATGAGCTTGTAATTCAAAATTTGCAGTTCATTAGTTTTCCATTTATCTATTTAATTATTTATTGTGAGGCTAAAAGCAGTCGATATTCAATTATGCACTTAAATTATAAATAAAAATTTAAATATAAATAAATTTACTATATTAAACTGCTTTTATTTTGGTTTTCTTTCTCTTACCAACAATGCTATCTTTATAATAATCGTTATCAAAGAGAAAATAAAACAACGAAATATTATTAAACTTGTTTAGTGAGCTTAAGAGTAAATTTCTCAAAAGTTAAATAGCATTTAAGCATTTAAATATATTGAACTACCTATGGGTCTTGTTTTATCATTAAATTATATCATATTTCTGCACTTTTAAATCTTCCCTCAAAATATTGATGTAGTCGTAATAATCTAATCGCTTGCTCTAAATAGTATTCAACAATTCCATCAAATGTTGTGAGCAGCTATTGTTAAAAATTTCACAATATTATACGCCAAAAATAAAAAATTTTGATAGAATTTATTTACATTTTATTGAGTTTATTTTAACACAAAACACCAATCGATTTTTAAGGATTGCAAACTAGAAAACTTGTCAAATTCTATGTTATAAAAGAGTACAATTTATGTTTGCAATTAAACAAAATATACAAATCAAGCTATAAAGCAGCTAAGCTGCCAGCACTCATGTGTACCCCTAGATATGTGGACCTCTAAATTCTGTATCTGTGTATCTGTGTAGCTGTTTCTGTAGTAGGCTGAATGGTCGCGATGATTGGAGGCGCTCTATGGACCTGCGGCTCTAATTTGTATCTCAAACGGTTGTGCGGTTTGTGTTTTCTAATTTATCTATGCAGAAATGTATATTGATAGCGTACAAGTTTATGGCTTTGTTGCCGTTGTTATCCTTGCGGTGGGAATTGTTGCTGTTTTTGGCAATTGGCAACCAGTTTTCCTACCAGTCTCAATACCAATACCAATACCAATACCAATTCCAATTGCAATTCCAATTGCGCTGACCCCACGCATAAAAACGCTTCAAATTGACCAATAAAATGGCTTTTTTCAATTTGCAAGTAAAACCTGCCAGCAATTCCCAGTGAAAAACAAATTTAATTAAATTTATTTAAATTCATGGCACAGGACATTGCAAGGACACTGTGCGAGCTGCCAGTTGAATTATTGCCGCTATGTGTGGTAACTGTCCAAATGAAATAAAATAAAGTTATATGAAATGAAATAAAATAAAATTGTTTTGTGGTTTTTTGCCCAAAGGACGCGTGTCGCCATTTTTCATTTCGGTCTGCAAAAACGTGAAAAGAGTGCAATAAAAAATACGCAGATCGAACGAGGCACACACCATACTCTGGTTGTTGTTGTTGTTGTCGTTATTAGTAGTAGTCTGGCATACCCGTCAGCTAGACAGGGCTGCGATGCTGCGACTGAGGAGAATAATTTAAATATTTAATTAACACATTCCGCCGGTAAGTTGAGGTATGAAATGGGAATCTTTTACAGCAGGACTAAACCACCTCCAACTCCAGCTTCACCTTCAACTGCAGTCAACAGCCGCTGACGCCATGCAAATCGTGAGCTCAATCGTCAGTCTGTGCTCAGTTCCCACTCCCAATTTCCAATTTCCAATTCCCACTCCCAATCCCTTGCCCAGTCTCCAGTCTCCAGTCTCCAGTCTAAAGCGTCGCCAGTGTCGTCTCGCGCGTGTGTGTACAATTAATGCAGGAATAGGCGCAATTAAGTTTGTCACAGTCCAACTGGCGACTGGCAGCAACTTGCAACTTGTGACTGGAGTGGAGGCATCTCGCTTATCGCATGATTCTGATCGAGCTTTAACTCCAACTTCAACTTGGCCAGCAGCCGCATGCAAAACGCACTCGCACTTGTTGCCAAAGCTTTTGGCTTGTTTGACTTTGGCTTTGACTTGGAGTTTGCTTGGAGTATGGCGGCAACCCAAAGATTTATCTGCATCCGGTGTCCAGTTACCAGTTCTCCACATAAACACACACACACACACACACACACACATACAGTCAGTCCAGTTGAATGATGCGCACCTTGGCCATTTTGGGAGTAAATTTGTGTGCAAATGAGATTTTTATTTGGCTCATGTTTCTCTTTCCATTTTTCTCCTCTGATCGTTTGCCGATTACACAACAGAAACCCAAGTTAATTTCAACGATCAACGATTAACGATTTATGTAAATATTATTTTAAGCGCAATTCAGCAAATATTTTAAAGATTTTGCCTACTTGAAAGTTAGGCAGGTACAATTGGCAGCTGTTGTTATTTGTTTTTATAAATTATTAACATGAGTATTCATAGCACAAATCAGCAGTTATTATTATTCCCAAAAATATCTAGTTATTTTTTTTACTTTATGCTAACTTCGTTTTTTATGTGTATGTTACATTGTTTATGTTATGTTTAAGCTACTGAAAACAATATTCGTAAATTAGATGTCGAGATTGAGAGATTGTTTTTATATTGCTTGATTTCAGTTGCATCTTAGTGGAATTATTTTATAATTGTTACTTGCAGGGAATATTAGGTTTCCATAGAAATATTTTTAGCCTTTCTGGTAGATTAAATAGATAGATTTAATCTTCATAATTTATCTGCTAATCTAATATATTATGGATTCATTTATAATCAGGATAATATCGCTCTTAGCGTAGCAATCAATAGAAAGCAATCAAATTTTGAGGACTGAATCAATCTGCAATTATAAGTTGACTTGAGAGAGTTTGAAGATATTATATACCATATATGTTATAAATATGTATTTATAACTGAGTCCAAAAAAATTATTGTTGCTGATTTACATTTTCAGTAATTTTAGTTGTACCGGAAAAGACTTAAGTCGAACCTATAGCTAGACTATATTATGCTACATGATTTCAATTTAATTCTTCCTAAAAGATACACAATCGATATTATTTTCTACTATTTTTATTTTCAATTTGACTATATAATAATTCTTCAAAAGTTAAATGGACTAAGATTATAAATTCATAAAAAATTAATATTTTTTTAATTTTTTTTTTTAAAAAAAAAAAAAAATTTTTTTTTTTTAAAATAAAAAAAAAAAAAAAAATAAATAAAAAAAAAAAAAAAATTTTTTTTTAAAAAAAAAAAAAAAAAATATTTTTTTTTTTTTAAAAAAAAAACAGTACAGAGGATAACTGCGTATACAAAGGGATTTGTAAAATTGTACAAGTTGTGTGTTGTGTGTTGAATGTTGTGTGTTGCCGGCAAAGTCAGCCTTTTGGCGAGGACGAAAATACAAAAAAAAGTGTGGAGTTTTCAAAAAAGGAGCAGCTGAATGTTAAAACCAGCAAAGCCATTTGTTTCCTAGTCCAACAAGATGTTTGCTCGTTCGGCACAAATAAAGTACAGAATGCCTGACGTGCTCGCTCTCTCTTTCCCTCTCTCTCTATCACACTCACCCTATAGCTCCCTCTCTATCACTCCCCGTGTTGCTGGCTAATGTGCAGCGGGTGCATTTTTGGGGCCACTCCGAACATTTGGGATAACATGCGAACACGGCATATTTGCAGGGATCCAAAAACGCCAAACGCTGTTGTCCGGCCACTCAGCTCTTGGTAGGTAATGAATGGATGCGACTGCATGACATGGACGCAATTTTCGACAGTCCACAGCAGCAGGAACAGGAGCAGGAGCAGTGAATACGATGCCACAAGGGGACAAGTCCGCAGTTTGAGTTCTGCTGATTAGCTCATGTTCAAAGTCTATAGAAAGTACGAGTAGACAGAGGCTTGTGTTCCGACTTTTGGGTCGTCAGCAACATGCACTCATACATACACACATGCTCATACATATAGGGCCAGTGTAATGCTTAAATCTAACTGTGGCACTTACCTGAGCCCAAAAGCCGCTTTCAATTGAAGTTTAAGCTGGAAAACCAATGAGAAATATGTATTTAAGAATTTCGAAATATTTACCATCTATTTATGGATGCATTTTTGTAAGTTTAGAACATGTAGGAGGCTTAAATTAAATGTACTAATTAAAGCCTTAGCACAAACATGCCAAAAAGTTGAAAACTTAAAACAATACAAGTTCGAGATGCAGAGAGAGGACATGAGAACTCAGCTTTTGGCCACTTCTCAATGGGCGGAGCAATTTCCCCTATTCCATGCCTGTTCCAATGAGCCAGCCCCCAGCTCCACTTGCCACTTGCCGCTTGCCGCTTGCCACTTGTCAGTTGCAACAGCTGGAAAGAGCAGAGCTTACAATGTGTGCTCTTTCTTTGTCCCATTTGCACTCGCAGAGAAACCAGTTTCAACTGCCTCGCAATGCTCATGCGCCGGCAACACATGCACAACCCCTCGGAGCGGAGCGGAGCGGACTGAGCGGAGCGGAGCAACCGGCGGCGTAAAGCACAACTTGCAACGCAACTAGTATGCGCTCGAACACGGCATTGCGCACATCATGTGGCAAGAGTGGGCGCGCATTAAGGCCAAAAGCAAATGTACTAGAGTCGCGAGTGCGAGTGCTTTCATCTGCTCATACAGTCTGCTCCCGCTAACAGTGTCGCGGCTGGAATGGAATCACTCAACTCTCAAGTAAGTGAATCGAAAAGTTCGTGAGCTGTCAAACACATCTTTTGACTTTGACTAAAAGTTTCAAGCTTAGCTCATTTTTGTTTAAAGAAATGTGAAAATAATGACAAGTGTTCGACGTCTTGAAATGGAAAATGTTACCGAAAAGCACTCTTCCAATTGATTGCTTTGAGATAAAGCTATTTATTTCATATTACAAACAACTACTTCAGTTAAGCAGCGATTATTTCCATTCTATTTTTACATGAGATAATCAGCGCAAGTTCGAGTTCTCTTATCTAAAGTGCTTCACAAAAGTACGCAAACAAACACCTATTATAATAGATAGATGATATTTATAACACACACTTAGTGTTGATTATTTGGTGCTCAGTTAATTTTATCTGAGAGCTAAGACTTTAATTTGCCAAGTTCTATGACAAATTACGGAATTTAAATATTGCGTTAAACCAGACAGAATTTTAATATCTTAGACTAAAGCACAATACAATACAGCTCAAGTTTGTAGTAGAAAAGTTTTTAGCAGAAAAGCACCTACAAGAAAATGACTACGTTTTTTAATATTATTTCTTGATATATTTTTTTAATAATATTCAATATATTCTCAAATTTTTTTATATTGATGAACACAGTCGAACAAATTTATGAACCAAATGAAAATCAATATTTTTTCATGAAAAATATTTAGATTTCAATGTGAAATTAAAAATAAAATTTCCAAGAAAATTTAATTAGGTCAGGAAAATGGGCCACTTGGGTTAAAATAACGATGGATGCAGAAAACCCTTTAAATTGAAAAAAGAAATTGAGCAGCCCGCTGTTTACGATTTTTACCCGCAAAATGGTCACTTAAAAACGACAGTCATGGACAAAGTGCTATCAGTAGGTGGGGACACTGCTTGCAGTACATTTATATGCAAATGCAAGCAGTGCGCGTATTAAATTGGGAACAGTTTCCACTAGAGCAAAGTGTAAGGATCATCTACAACAAATCAGATAAGAGTGTATTTATTTTTATTAGTAATTAGTAATTATGCTAAGTTACAGTTATAGAAATGTAAACATGTGTGCAGTAAATAACAGTAGTTGAAATGTCACTTGAAGTTGCTAAAAATTCCGACTGTCCATTAAAGAGAATTTCTAACGAGTGTAAAAGTAATATTTTTAAAGAAAGAGCACGCAGGTACATACACATATGTATATATATGCATATACATACATACTGGCAGATCGCGTGACTATGACCATAAACAGAAAATAGTTCGCAAAACGCCTCCGTCGCTTTGGCAGGCATTAACAATATTGCAAGAACCTATCGCAGGGAACGAGCAACGGGAAAAAGCTGAATATTATCATGAAACAATATAATATTATTCATAAATGCAGGTTTTTTGCTCGCGCGCAAGATCCTCTACAAATATATCGTGTATATATTATATGTATGTTAATGAAAAGAGAAAGAGAAAAGGAGAGCAGAGAAGTCTTATACCCGCCCTCGGTTGGGCAGCTATCCATCAGCTCATCATGTTTAAGCGTTCGTGGCGCCGATAATAAAACAAAGATAAGAAACCAATTTTGCAATTGCCTCATAAGAATTTTTAATTAGACCGACTAAGCCACTGTCGTTGACCATTCGAAGGAAATACGAGTACGCGTATGTTTCATCTTGATATATTTACATACATATATTTACAAGTACTACTACTCAATAGCAGCTACTCGAAAGGTGTCTCAGGTAACTCAAACCAGTTGACCAAACGACACACACATGTCCCTAATTTGCATACCTCGATATATGAATATGTATCTCAAGAAGATAATAAAAAGTATAACTAAATATGTGCTAAGTGCATGCCACTTACCCTAAGTCCCCCCTTCTCGCTTCACTCGTCTTTTCTTTTATTAAAACTACAATATGCATACAAGCAAACATAACTATAAAGTTGAACTAGTCTAGATGTCTTGATGAAATTAAATACAGCGCTTGCAAACATCGATAATAAATTTAAATATGTATCATATTAATGTTTCAGTATATTTATTATATTCTCATTTCAATTGTTTCAAAAATAAATTCAAATATATTTTATATTAATGTTTCAGTATATTTACTATTATTTTATTTCAATTATTTCTATTACTTCAAATATATATTATATTAATATTTCATAATTTTTTTTATTTTCTTTATAGAATATTTTTGAATTTAATGAGAAATGTAGCTCAAAATAGAACTAATAACTTATTCAATATTTTATAATTGAAGCTGTTCCGTTTTGTTTTCTAGGTGTAGTGAATTTAGTTCAGTTGTCACCAGTGCTGGGCAATGTTTTAGCATTAAGCATATTTAAAGAGACTATCAACACTAAACATTGTGTGTCTCACGAATAGCTTTAGACTTGGACTTAAGAGCAAACCGTTTGTGGTTATGAAATATTGTCGGTTGCCGACGAAGTGTAAAATAATGAAAACAATTCAATTCGCAATTTGCACCATTATAAGCATAATTATTCATTTATGCTGAATTTAACCGCTAAATTATTGTAGCGTAGATCGTCGACGGCTGTTGGTTTCAATGCCATGAAGAGGGACCCTTTAAAAGTCAGTGAAACGAGACACTGGTCCTACTTATAATACTTCCCTACTTACTTGAAAGTTCGACAAAAAAATGTACACTCATATTTATAACATACACTCAAAAGATACACTCGTGTTCAATTGCCTATTCAATCTTAATTGAAACAATAGTGCAATGTATCAAATTTGAATTTGCATTTTCTATCTTTCAATATTTTTTATTATTTATTATCTAAGTGAAAATGGGAGTGTCGTATCTACTGGTCGATTAACTTTACCTTTTCCAATCCAAGTGGATTCAAAAATGATTTTAATATTCTCCAGCAACAAAAAGAAAGAAGGCAAGAAAAAAATAACGCACTAATTGAATATTCATATGGATTTCTGAATATGTTAGTACTGAGTGCACATTGGCAACATGCAACTTTGTTTCGTGATTAACTGACATTGTGTTGTTGCTCCTGCTGTTGTTGTTGTTACTATTTGTTGTTGTTGTTGTTGTTATTGCTGTTACTTTTTGTAGGCCGGTTTGGAAGGGGAAGCTTTATTTGCTGTGAAATTCTTCAATTAATTTTGCAACGAAACTTTGAAGCTACACGCACATTTCGCCTCAAGTCTACAAGTCTTATTAAAAGTGCATGTAATTGTGAAAACATTTTATTAAATAACAACGCTCCGTTAATTTAAAGTATTCGTTATAGACGAACTGTCTGATTCAATTCAATAGATAACAAACTAGTTAAACGTACTTTCTTAAACTAATATTTGTATATGTTTAGTAACTGTTTCTGTCGTTTTCATACAACATTTAATTGGCCACCTTCAGTTCCCACTCAGCGGGTTGGAAAATAAATTCTATAACAATTCATAAATGTAAATACAATAATTCCGATGTCCGCGCTATGTGTGAACATTTGGAACTAAGCGATTAAATGCATTTCGTTATTACATTCCTGCTTATAACTATATTACGAGACTGAAACCACCACGCGACTTTCTCGACAATCGCAAATGTACTTGTCTCATTCTCCCCTGGGGATGAAGTGTTCAATGACACCTGCCTCACCTGTGTTGCAAGTGCCACTCTTGACGGCCTTCGTGTTCGCGTCTTCAAGCTCGCTTTGAGCTACTACCCCATTAGGTTGATCAGTCAGTTGGCACGCATTTTACAGGAGTCAAGTCGAAATTAACATAATAATAAAATACCAACTTTTTGCTAGCAGAAATTCCTATTTAATGTCCTAATTTTCTTTTCTTTTCTCCCTGCAGGAATAATAAGCAATCATTGCATAAGAATTTCATACAAATAATTAGCCCTTTAAATTAAAACATATTTTTTAATAATTATGGTAACAAAGTGTTTAAATGTCAATAGTTTTAATATCTTCCATTTGCTTAAAATGCACTGCTTGCAGCCAGCGATATCCGCAACTGCATTGATGTGCAAGCAGTGCATTTAGTGAAAGACGTAAAATATATAAAGAGTTTTTAATAATCGTTTTTATTGTTCCTTCGCATGTTTCTCCTATTTAAAATGAGCTTGAATACAAAGTAGACGAGTTTAAATAGTGAGCAATTATTTTTTGCTCAAGCTAAAGCTCAAGAAAACGGAAAAAATGAGACTTTAGTTCGGTTAGGGCCAAAAACGCAATTGCAATAGATTTCACAGCAACCGCTTGGTAACCCTTTTGTCTAGCAGCCATTTTAAGAGCCATAAAAACTCGAAAAGTTGTAGGAACAATGTAGACAGCGTGTTTTCATTTTATGCGAATTAAGCTGCCACTTGAACAACTTATTTTGCCTGAACAAGCGACTGGACCGGCGAGACCGACAGTAACTCTCCAAGGAAGGCACTCCAATGCATACCCATGATATGTAGACTTAAGGTGTGTGTGTGTGTGTGTGTGGTGTCTCGGCATGTGTGTCCGCAGAGCAGACCAAACCAGACCAGACCAGACCAACCAAGTGCCAACAAAAAGGACATTGTTCCAACTAATACGATATGAGAATAAATTATGAAATACTTATTTATTTATACGTACTTAAGTCACAAGTGCAATTTGCGCAGCTATCGTTTATCGGATGCAAAATTCACGATAATTTTAAAGTAGCGAATACTCTAGTCTACTTTTAGGCTGATGCCAGGAGTCAATGTAAATTTCCAACTGGGCATGCAGTATATGTATGAGCGATGTCGTCGACTTCCCTGTCAGTCCTGCGAACTGCGAGTGGCGACGAGCTCAAAAGGGATACAGTTGTTACCGTGCATAGCTGGAGGCACTTGCTGCATTGCAGAGGCCTCAGACGGGGATGAGGTTGACAGTCAGACAGTCAGACAGACTGTGTGACAGTCAGACAGTGTGACAGTGTGACAGTCTGGCCCCACATTTGCCAGAGTCTATGTACAATGAAGAAACGTGAACACAGACACATTTAACAGCGAACGTGCGCATGGAATGAACTTGTTAATACTCCTACTGTTCAAACGCAGCATTTCCACACAAATTGACCCTACCATGTATACATAAATACTGTGTAAGTATATGCTATGTATGCGTACTTATCCCGTTTCGCAAAGGGAAAGCCCTGCGATAGGAATCAAATAAACAAATTCCATTAAACGTAATTATTATGCTTGCCTTTGTCACATATCTTTACTTATTTAGATATCCTTCCGCTTACTTCATTTCCTGCAGGCGATGAGCAACCGATTTTAAATATTTACTTGGCTGCTGGATCAATAATAGTATTCATCCCAAAATACGTGAGTAATTATCATTAAATGTATGCATACATTTTACAGATAGTCACTCAAAGAACACCAAATAGTATAAAATAAGTGTTCTCACTCCTTTCTAATTGCATTTACACTGCTTGCACTGCTTATGGGATAAGCCTATGCATTGCAAGCAGTGTCTAATACAATGAATTGCAAAGCAAATTTAAATTAACTTTTTATTGTGGCATTTAAAGCATTTATAAACATAATAATGCATGTGATATTAAGAATATAAAAGCGTTCACCTATTGCACATATGTACAAGCTATGTATATGTGAGGGCAATGCATATATGGACTGTTATATACAGTCGTGCTTAAGCATATATGTATTTGGACGCATGCACATGTGTGTACTTCCGATTTTCCCGATTGAAACGCACATGGGTTGATGGCTCATTTACCATAGAAAGTCGTTGGATGGCGGTGTCGTTCATCAGGACCAGAATCAGAGCACAGAGCCAGAAGCAGAGCCAGAACCAGAACCGACCCTAGGCGCGCAACGTGCGCACATTCGTCAGAATTTGCATTTCAATTCGAATGTCAGGATGACGGAGCGTTGAATTTGGGTGGCGGTGGCGGTGACGGTGACGGTGGCATCGGCATCCAAATGAAAATAAATCACGTTGCTACTGTGGCAGACGGCAAACGCAACGCGCTCTGTTCTGCTCGAAACATAGCCACCATTAAGCCAAAAAAAAAAAAAAAAAAGAAGAGCAAAAAGACGCCTGGGGCGTCGGCTCAGTCAGCGATGAAGCGTAGTCCCCATTTTGAACTCATTTATTCGCATTTTTTGCTGTTGTTGTTGTTCTTGTTGTTGTTGGTGTTGCGAAAAACGAATGTGAAAAGTTTTCTGGCATCATTTTGAGTGATGTCAATTAGATTGATTTGATCAGCGAAAATATGTGATTTATCAGACAGTGAGTAACAGTAAGTGGGCGGTCCCGAGGCATTTCCGTAAACCACCCTCCCAGTAGCACACTAGATGCTCCATTTCGAATCACATGAATATCTAATGTGCCATGCTCGTATTCAAACTCGTATTCAAACTCGAGCTCGCACGCATTCGCTTCATCACCTTTTCGTTCATTTGCGCCATCAATCAGTCATCCAATTGGGGGCTTTATGTTAATTGATCCTTGCTCCCAAAATGACTATGAATTAATAGACACACATATATGAATGTCATAAGTACATACTTTGTTATTATCGTAACTTTTCATATCATTTACAGTTCCACTTTTAAGTTTTATATATTTAGAATATTTATTAATATTGATTTACTATTACTTACATGTATTTGTACTGAATTTAATTTGTATAAATTAATAAATTAAAATAATGTTTACTTTATAAGTTCCTAACACTCCGTTAATTTGCAAAGAAATTATAAAATTCTTATTAATTATTAAATAAAAGTCATATTTATTTACAAGCAGTGTAACTCAGAGACATACGGCGAACTGCTTGCAGCGTGCTCATATGCTTCGGCAAGCAGTGCATGTGCATTTGAATTTCGTGCAATTTACTTGTATTTTAAATAGTTTAATAAACTACTGAAATAACATTGTAATTTTCTTCTATGATGAACTCTTAATATACCCATAAGTAAACTACAACCTTACAAACATATGCTCGACTACATAATTTGGATAATAGACTCTATTTATTTAACATATTAAAAGGATTTATTAGCTTGGCAATCAATCAAGCTATTAAGTTTATGGTATTAAGCAATCCGACGCTTAAGAAATACACTCATTATCACAAATCTTTGGTCAACATTGATAATGACCAATTGGCTTGTCCACGAAATAAAACACACCATATCATTTTCGTATCATTGTGGGTTATTACAACTGTTAGAACGTCCATTTGATTAACACCACTCCCAGTTGGCCAGTCGTGACGTGAGGATATATATGTGCGCATATAAATATTATATCTCAAGTTAACATTTTATTCTCAATTTCGCTTTACGTAGCACGAGTGTAAACGCTTCTGGTTTGTGGAAACGCCTACAAAATTAATATACCACAATATAGCGTGATAGCCGTGGTGATAGCCGTTGGGGATCGGGGATTGTGAATTGGGGAAACACTTGCGGGTGTCATACAAAACAAATAAAATAAATCAAATTGTAGAAGCGAATGAAAGGAAATCGCAATTCGAATAAACGCATGTGTGTAATAGGCAACAGGGGAGAGGGGGTAGTGGAGGCAGAAGGGCGGGAGCTCTTTCAAAAACAAAGGGGATCCATACTTGGCACCCACAAATTTATGCGCCTCGCCCACGCCCACATTGTCGACTTGGCCTGCGTGTTTGTGTCTGTGTTGTGTGTGTGTTGTGTTTGTGTCTGGACTGTGGACTGTGGACGTGGCTCAGAGCTCGTCTTGCCAGTGGCAGGATGAGGGGAGCTGCTTTTAGGGGTTGTTACCAGCACCAATAACTCATTTTCAAATGGAAATAACATCAAATAAAATTCGCGCTACTGTGTCGGCGTTGTCCTCCACTTTTTCCGGCCTTGAAGACTCGTACCATGTGTGTCAGTTGCTATTGTTGTTGTTGCTGTTGCTGTTGTCGTTGGTCGTGGTCGCAACGCGGTCGTTTGACTGATGAAATATCGTGACAGGCAGTATAAAAGCTATTAAAGCCGAGTGTAGATGGCGCTACTTGAATTTGTCAAAATGTCTTTTTACGCGCTTGCGACGCAGGCGGCATAACAACAAATACAATACAAACCCAATCCCAATCCCAATTTCAATTCCAATTTGAAAAGCCCAAACCCAAAAACACAACTCACACACACTCGCACACACACACACACACACACAGTAAACGGGTGAAACTTTGATTGATGCCCAAGTGTCACGCAGGCGCGCATGTGGCTAATGGGCGGTTACGTTACCACCGTCAATACGCGTATGGCCAACATGCCAACATGGCCAATACAGCCGCCAGCCGCCACTCGAACTCGTGCATTGTCTCACACATATATATGGTATACATATATATTTCTAGAAATGCCACAAGCTTTTCAGCCTTTGACAAGCGTTTGACAAATGTTACGGATTTTGTCATTGTTTATGCTTCCCGCTTCCCATTCACTGTCGGGTTACACACACTCCCAGCAGCTAATCGAAGTCGAACACACACTTATTAATATTATTACTATTACTCAACTTCTAAACACGAATATATTGCCTACACTGCAAAAGAAGAACAACATTTATTCTTTATTCGATGTATACTGGTATGAAGTGAGCGTCAAGATATAAATGTCTCGTTAGGGACACCAGTTTAAGAACCAATTACTAATACTAATACCATGAATGTTAATGTAAACTAGTTGGAAAGTTAAAGTCGAGATTCCGACTTTAGGAATCAATTTAATTAAACTAAAAGTTTTAAATGGCATTACTGCGTTTTCTTTAATATTAGGTACGATGATAGCTAGCAATAATATATAACGTTAGCTACCAAAATCTGTGGATGTTTTTGGACTTCGCGATTTGCTTGGGCGGAAGAGGGCGTGTTGCATACATTTAAAAAAAATTTACCTGCAGAGACTTCTGGCTGTGTGACAAATTTCGTTGCTCTAGCTCTTTAAGTCTCTGAGTTACTTTTATTTAGTTTTATTATTGACTCTGCTGTTAATGCTGATCCAGAATATATATATTTTATAGCTCGTCGGAGATGCCTTTTTCTCACTGTTATTTAAATTGCAACTCACACATTTTACTCTTTTAGATAATATTTAAATATTTTACAAAAGGGTTTTGTCAACTATGTCAACAGAATGTCTTTTCTTTAGTTTATTGTCCTACGGATTTAACTTAAAAGACACTTTTCCTTGCAAATTTGGAGATATTGAACTGTCATATCATTAAAAAATCTTTATAATTATTGACGAGCAATGTTAAATATTAAATTAAATTATTTAATTATATATAAATTTATTTTTCTGAAAAACTTTGATTTTCATAATTTTATCAACACTTATTTAACACCTAATGATAAAGTCAATTTATTGATTAGTTACTTTCTAAATTTGGTTAACTTGAAGAAAAACGTACTTTTCTAAAAAATATTAATCTTAAAATAAAATGAACAACATGAGAAATTTGATAAAACAATCTGCATCAATTGAACTGTAATACAATTTGAGCAACTTTTTGCGATAGACTAAATGTGTAAACAGCTATTGAGTGATTATTTATGAATGCCACTAATAAAAAGGGGCAGGGAAAATGTGCAAATGCTGGGAATGTGGGAGATCAGATCGCGAATCAAATGGTGTCCCGCTGTTGCGTCTGACGCATCCACAAATAAACGCGAGGCGCAAAGCGTCTCAAATACATCAAAGTAACAAGCTCCAGCTGTGCGCCACAGTAAGCAGCTCTGCCCATACTTATCAGACGGACGGACAGATGGACAGACAGATGGACAGAACGACAGACGGATAGAGAGACGGAGAAGGAAGCGTCATTCTCTGTGGCCATTTAAATGCTGTGCATCCAAGCAGGACACCGGCGCCCACAGTCACAAAATATGGCATTGACTTAATAAAGAAATGAAATATCGCGAATGAATGAAAACCACATCGCGCAAAGGGAGCAGGACAAGGAACAGCTTTAAGAGTCAACTGCCTGGCGCTAGTTCACCAGTTGTCCAGTTCTGCAGTTGTCCAGTTCTCCAGTTGTCCAGTTCCTCAGTTCCCCATGCTGTGATCTCGAAAATTGTAGCGCTTTTGAGCCACAACGCTCGGTTGGGGTCTGGGATTCCCTCCTGCGACAGGAAGACAGTCAGACAGCCAGACAGCCTGAGGTGTCTCTTGACTGACCCATTGATCTTGTCGCTCTGCTTCATTAGTTACGATTTGATTTACAAAAGCGTATAGCAAAAGGCTCAATAATCTTTCATACTTCTTATAAAGTCCTCTATTTGACAGGTTTAACATAGTCAGTTAAATAAGCAGAGTTTTAAGTAGCTTTTCTATAATCTATTTGTATTATTATTCTACTTATTTTAAAGGGTTTTTCAGTATGCTTCGTATTATGCGAATATTCTTTCCATTAACTTCATCTATTTAAAAAAAAACATGATACAATAAACTTCAAGTTATATTTATTTAATAAAATCAACATCTTATCATGAGAAAGTCCATATAATAAATTAAGCTCTCAGTAATTTTATACTTCTGTTTCTTATTATACCATTATTCTGGTTTATTATTTCTTGGCAGGGTATAATCAAGTCAATATTAGTAGTCAGCTGTGTTCAGTATTGAGCCATATATATAAATATAACTTAGAAAAATGCAGCATATAAAGATAGCAAGTTTTGGAAGTGCTGCTCCTTGAACTTTAATCGTTTGACTCAATTTCCATTAGCTTAACAGCACTCGACATTGCCTGTTGGTTGCTTAGAATCTAAATGGGTTTAATGGGCCGCAGGTCAGGGACTCTCCTGCTCCCGCTTCCTTTCCCTCTCCCTCTCCCTTTCCCTCTCCCTCCCCGCTCCCTTTCCCCGTCCCGTTCCCTTTCTCCGTCCCGCTCTCGGCTTAGAGTTGAAACCTTTATGCTGTGATTGCTTGACTGGCTTTGTACGCTATTGTTCAGTCGACTGCCATTGTCTGATATAAATTAAGCAAATTTTGTTGGGGTACCTTGCATAGTTTCATGTGCAAATCAATGCCCACCTCAAGCCAAAGCTCCAAGGGAGGCGGATTCGAGTTGGGGATTTAAATATGTGTATATATGTATATACTATACTCGCATATTCGGTAGGTTTTGCTCTTCCGGAATTAACTTTTCACTCTAAGCCCAACGTGCAATAAATTACGTTAAAGACGCCAAATTCAGGCAAATTTGCATGGTGCATGCAACAACCCCCTGCGTGCGGCACACGACGCATCATCATAATTAATAAGAGACAATTTGACAATGGTCCTTTAGCGTTAACAGCGATATCATTTTCAACTGTACAAACTCAGCAGCCCAAAATGAGCAGCCACCCAACGAAAAGCGGCAAGCGGGAAGGGGATGAAGTACGGCAGGGTTAGAGGAAGGTGGGAAGGGGGGGAAGGGGACGGCACACGCACACCCTCTTTGCCATTTTGCGCCAAATTAAATTCAACCTCAATTGAGGGGTTAATTTCTATCACCACGCAAACAAAAACAAAAACCGCCCAGGCTGCAGACACTACGCAATCTCAATTGGAGGAGGGTTGTCTGCGTGGAAGATGCGGGTTGCAGGGCGGAGCGGGGGGGGAGCGGGGAATGTGCGGATGTGCGGGCGAGAGTATCGCACCATTATCTGCATCGAGTTCCACATAGAAAATCATTACGCCATTCGCACCATGAGACGTATTCAATTTGAGTGTCGTTGAGCTCTTTATTACGTTAGTGTGAAAGTCGCGTGCGGCCGATAGAGGGCGCCACCCTCGGGCCAGGCTCACAGCTAAACAACGCATTCATTCACGGTGCGTAAGTCACAGCAGCCGGAGCGGGAGTCGAAGCCAGAGCGGGAGCAACAACAATAACCAAAAAAGAAAGGGGGAGGAAGTGGAAGTAAATTGAAAGCATGCTGCCGGGCGGGCTATCAAAGCGTTCGCAACCCTTCAACAGACTGCGGCTGTGGCATCCACACTCACAATCACAATCACATTCACATTCACATCCACAGTGGCAGCGGGTAACTCTGAAATCCATTAGCAAGCAGCGTGCGGCAACTGGCAACTGGCAACGGCTATGAAAACCTTTGGCCAGCGGCATGAGGCTTCAGGCTTGAGGCATGAGGCATGAGGCATGCAGCTGGAGGCAGGCATGAGGCTTTTATGCGCAACGCGTCCTGCTTGGTTTTTTCGGTTAACCATGCGGCATGCCCCCCCTCCCGTCTGCTGTCTGCCGCGTCCTGACTACTCAATCTCAACGAGACTCATAAACATATGCGCCTCACGTCGTTCGGCGTAAATCTAATGTTGCCATAGTGCCGAGTTCGAGTTTGAGACGCGACACCCCCCCCCACTTCCTTCTCAGCTACGCCCCCACAAAGGCAGAGAAGGCAAACGGCTAGTGCTGCTTTGATGAGGTTACTGACTTTGTGCGAATTAACTCCCACTAGCCAGGACGTCTCTCTCCCAGCCACCTTTCTTCAACCTCCTCTCCCACTCTGCCTCCCTCCCACACCTTGCCTCGTCCGGGGCGTTGCTGAACCGGAAACCACTGCAGTTTGTTGGTCCAAACCGGAGGGTGCCACGCTTTAACGCCTCAAAAAATCTCTTGGGACATTTTAGCAACACAATGTGGCATTTAAATGAACAACAAACCTTCGAGGTTCATTTACTTACCCCAAAATCGTAAGAGTTATATACGCACAAGCTAATGAATCTAAAAGACCCAATGATATTATTCTCCAGCTTAAATTGGTACTCACAAATATGTGTACTTTAAATTAATTGTTTAAATTATAAAATTTAAAAATCGGATAAAATGAAACTAAAAGACACATCTTACAATTTTCAAGCTTAAAATTTTACTCGAAAATACGTTTAAAATTTAATTTATTTTTAGACATTTTCAAAAAAAATTATATCAAAAAACTTATATGCATATTTTTCATAAGTAAATGAATCCTATAGCATAATTTTAATAATAACATCTGTGATTCGAAAACTCTATGTGTAAATTGAAATATACTACAAGTAATTCAATTTCCCATCAAACTGCAATAGAGGACTCAGCAATCGGATTAACCTGTCAACTTCAACTTACTTTAATTCAAACAACTGTCTGCGTTAAGCCGGCATTGTCCGTGTTGTTAAAGTAAAACAAATGAGATCGTTGTAGTCCTGAGAATGGGGTTGAAACTTCCAGAAGTCAGTTCTGCGATATCCTATCAACTATTTACATTCACATATAACCGATTTCAAGCACATGTACATGTTATACACGCTAGATGGCGCTAGTAGTGCTTTTCTGAAAATATCCTGCACTCTATATTTTCTGTTTAATTTACGATTGCTATGAAATTTGTAGAATAGGTTAAGATCAAAATAATAAGTATATCTATGTATCAGAGGGCAAGAAAATGTGTTTGTTATTATGCTTAAACATTTATTTCATTCGATTTGTATATGATATCTTTAAAATTTTCGGTTGAAGTCGTAAAGAAAATTTGGACAATTACAAAAGTAGAAGTAATAAATAGAAAGTTGTATAGAAAATTGCGAAATTAAATTTGTTATTTTGGAATAGTTGAAATAATATTTAAATTCTTGGAATACTTATCCCAATTCTTACGAAATGTAGGGAATAAAATTGGGTTTATTGTGAACATCTTGTAATACGCACATGTGAATAGCCTCTTTAATTGTAAGACTTACACACAGCTAAGTACAATTGAATGTAATCCAGATTTATAGTTGATTGATATACTTACTATTGATAGACTTATGTTTGAGCAGAGCTGACTTTAGTGGGCAGCGGTTATCTGATGTCTTAAGCAAGTTGTGAAATCTCGAAAGCGTCTACCAAATCCGAAATCCCAGTGGTACACAGAACATAAATTTTATTTATTTATGTTGTCGAAGTATGTTCCCGTTTTGCTAGATGCTTTCCTTTGCTCACATTCTTTTTTTTTGCCACGACAGAAATCGACTATGAATATCAATGGGGGGATTGTGGCACGACGACACGACGGCACGCGTCCAATCCCAAATCCAAGACCAAGTCCATCGGTATCGACTTTGGCAACGCAGGAGAGGCGACTAAGTGTTCATGGCGAAGGAAAGTAAAGGGAGCGAGGGGGGAAGGCGATGTCTACCGGACTTGCCTGGGGTATAAATACATAAATACACTGAAGACAAATACAAGCAAACTCTAAAATCAAGAAATTTCATTTAAATATTATATATTAAATAATAAAAAGCTTAAAAATTCCAGTTCTTAGCATACGAAAAAAATCTTAAGTAGTTGGGAAAGCATAAATAAGTCATGTTTTATTTTGGGAGTTTGAAACCCGTAATTTGAACACAAAAAAAAAATAATTAATGAAGAAGTGCTTAAAAATAATAACAAAGTCTAAACATATATAAACAAAAACACGATAAATTTATTCTTATAATAAAAGTTTAGTCTTAGTTGAAATTAGCTCAAATCCAAGCTATATTTTCTAAAGCTAAGAATTTTGAGACACTTTTTTGGATAAAAATTCGTAGTTTTGAGATTTGAGTACATTTTTTTTCCAAGTGTATATATATGTATTTGAAGTAAGCATGTGTATTGATATTGTTTTTATCAACATCAACGTGTGCAAACCTCGGGGCCGCATTCGGGCCACTTGTGCCCCTGATGAGATTTTAATTTTATTTTATTTGGGATTGAGGATTTTGCTTGGCTGCTGCTGATGTTGCTGCTGAAACAGAGGGAAGTAAATCAGCACACTTTCAATATTGCCCGTATCGAACAAGGACAATGGTGGCATCAAGACGCCGACGGATTGCGGCTCTCTTGGACTTTTTTTTTGGGGTGGTTCCCTGGTCGGTAGATGAAGTACGTTTATATTGAGTCACTTTAGATTGCCCCGGGCTGATCCTGATGGACTTATGCTTGAGGCTTACACAGACACCACACAACCACACAAGCCCAGACATGTGGAGACGTGTAGAGACGTGTTCTGCCCCGGCTTACACTTGTCCGTGCGAATAAAGCGGAAAACACGGAACAAAAAAAATACAAAAAAAATGATTGCTCTTCCTGTCGAGTGTTGATTGTTTGCCATATGAGATACGAGATACGGGAGCTGAAACTGAAGCTACAGCATCTTTCGTATTAAATTCATGAAAGTTAAGTGCTTTGTAATTGATGTTATAAAATATTTATGACAGGCAGAGTTCAGTTCTCAACTCTGCTACCTGCAGAGAGACCTTTTCATTTCAATCAGACGAATGGCCCAAAATTAACTTTTCTCTCACTAATTGACATTAATTATTTAAAAGGATTCGAAGCGCTTCACTCGAGAAAAGTGTTTTATCCTGTGGTTGCAAGGACACCAATTCAAGATACAATTGAAATAGATACTCTATCTAACTGTCATGCCATTGAATAGACTGATAACTGTGCTGTTGACGTGTTCACTTGGCCTTGGGAATTATGGTCAGGCTTTGATGCATCTACGAATGATGAATTATATTTGACATCTATGTGCTTTGCTCTCACACTTCTCCCTCACTCTCCCACACTCTCTCACTCTGACATTGAGTGCGTATGTGCACTCATTTGGTACTTGGATATGTTTATTTTACTGTCAAAACATTAAAGCAAAACTCTCAGCGAGCCAAAACACAGGGGATGATTGCCACCGAAGGGCGGCTTACTTTGATAGGTTTCCACTTTTGTGAGGGTGGCAGCAATCCACACACATTTACACACACACACAAACACACACCGGCTACTGCGGCGTCACGTGGCGCTTGTCTACTGTCTGCATGCCACCTCAGTCAACGGACCCCCTCTCCCTCTCCCTTTCCCTCCCCTCATCATCCCTGAGTCTCTTTGTGGCAGCCTCTGCCTTTTGGCTTGTGTAGACAAACATATTTGCATATGTTGGCGGCATATTTTAACAAATCCTGCTGGATTTCCTGCTGCACAGACACCAGATACACACACTCACACACACACACCACTTACACTCACACACACACGAAAGCAACATGCCTTTTTGACAACTCATAACAATCACTCATCATAAACAAAGCGTCCGGCCTGAAAGTTGGCAGGCGCAGCTTCTGGCTAATGGCAGACAATGTATCTCATGTATGTACATATAGTATCTATGTAGTCTCACACACACACACACACACACACACACACACACATGTAAAGCTCACTTCATTGTTAATTTGCTAAGAACACTGATAATGATTAAGCAGCAAAGAAGTCTCTTTAACCTCTTGCTGCAATTGCTTAATCTTATTCAACTTCAGATAATGCTTAAATTGAGAATTTCTTAATAAATACACTCAGAGAAATATGCCAGCCTAAAATTAAAAAAGACTTTCCGACTTAAATTGGGTTAAAATCGATAAAAAATTTAAATTACCAGCTATCTGAAATGATAGTTCCCTAACTAAATTCCTATTCATAATGACATCATATTTGTTTTATTTGCTTAAAATTAACATACTTACTAGTGTATGTGTTCAGATTAAATAAAATTTAATATATTTCTTTTTTTAGTACACTTTCAATAGATTCCGATCGTTTACAGACTTGAAATAAGATCAAAACGCATTTAAATTAAAGACTGAAAACTGTAATTTTTGGACTTACGAAAACTGAACTTGAAATTAGATTTATATTGTCAGTTTTAGAAATTCCGAACTTTAAAATAGTTGGTATCTAAATATCCTATGTTTCCGAGTGTATTACAATTTATACATTTAAAATTTTTGAAATTAAAAATATAATTAGTGCAGTGTTGAGAGAACTTCTCTCTTATCATATGTCTGTATATCCAACGAATGTTTGTAGTTGAAAGAGATATCAATCTTACCAGGTAAGAAGAGAAGCCTTCTTTTCTCTTTCTCCCCCTTTTTGCTCTTGCTCCTCTTTCTGTGGTTAAGTCAACTGTTTGCTATAATTATTTAATCTGCTGCAAATTAGTTGCCCGGCAACAGAAGCATGTTTATTGCCTTTTAGCCAACCATTTATCCATTGGCCTCCCGGCCAGTTAGCAAGTCAACCAGTCAGCCAGTTAGTCAGTTGGCCATCTTGGCAGCTTTGGCAGCTTGGCGTCTTGGCGCATCTCGAGTTGAGGTCAATTAAGAGAATCCGCAAAATAATTGCCAAGAAATTTATTCGCTTCATTAACTTGTTAAAGGACGTGGACATGAAAGTTAAGCGCAAACTCAGCCACATGAAGTCAGCTAGAAAATTAAGTGAAATAATTAAATCTCAATCGGAATCTATTAGATTGCTCAGTCCTCAACCTCAACCCTTGTCAGCTGATGGAAGAGAGATGGGGAATGAACTGATATAGATGGATATTGTGGAAGGCCATCAGCTAATCTGGCAAATCGGCAAGAAGGGGTTAAAGACTGTAAGAGGGTTGCAAAGATTTTAACATTTTGGGTGTCTATTTGGCAAATGCAACAAAACTGACTCATTTTGAAAGGGGGTGGACTGAAGGGGGAGGGGTGTTAAGTCTGGCCGAGTCATTTATCACCCACGCAGCATCTTTCATAATCAGGCCAGGCAGTAGGCAAAAATGCAAATGATTCACGGTACAAAGGACCAGCCGCGGCTTTTAATTTACAACATCCTACGAGCCAGTTGGGCACCAGCAGCAGCAGCAATAAGAGCAACAGCAACAGCAACAACAGCAACAGCAGCAGCAACAAGAGCAACAGCAACAACAACAACAGACCCTCATATGCAGCTGAATCTGTTTGTGGCCCATACGAGTTGTTGCTGCTTGTCTCTTGTCTCTTGTCGCCTGTCTCATGTCTCTGCTTTCTGTTCTCTGTTCTCTGTTGTCGGTTCTCTGTTCTCTCTGCAACATCCGCCATTGCACGACAGACGGTCAGACGTCGATATTGCCTTTGGTTTTGGATTTTTTGGTTTTTGGCTTTTGAGTTTTGGCCAGGCCAGACAAAAGGTCGGCACATCCACACACAACACACAACACACACACACACACACACACACACACACACACTGACATTCCGGCCGACTTAATTAATTTATGCACTCAGTGAAAATGCATCGGGGTCGGCGGCTCGTTGCTTGGGTTCCGAGCCAGTTTATTTGGACTTTAGCTGGACATCATTTCTTTGCTTTGCTCTTCTTGAAAACCCGCCTAATTTCAAAATTAATGAGCGGAATCTTGATGGCCGATGCAAGCGATAAGCCTCATGATTTTGACTGTCACACACACATGCCCACACACACACACACACAAACACACACACGAAGAGACACAACTAAGTGCGGCATCCACCCCGCATCTGTTTTGACCATGGATTCATGGATGAGCCGAAGTAAATCACGTGTTTATTGGCACTTCACTTACGACACCGTCATCCAAGTAACCAAAAATGGCACCGCTCCGACTCTGAACTGTGGGACTCACTGAGTCACGGATAGGGAGAGGGAAAGGGAGATGGAGAGGGAGCGGGAGCGGGAACGGCAAAGAGAGTGAGCAGAGGAACGCAGGGCAACGTCATTAATTAGCCGGTTCTTGAAGTGTGGGGAACGGAATGCAAGCGACGTGTTTATTTCGTTTCTACTGCCGTCCAACATCTTATATGTATTGGGACTTCATTTACGAGACTCTTTCGCTTTGCCTTTAATGCCGCACTCTACAGACGTGGCCAATTATATTGGCCCACAAACGCATAAATCACAATAAGCGGCTAATAAGTGTAAAACCGTATATAAACACTTAAAACAACAACAAGATCTTTACAAAATAATTGTAGCAAACGTACTTCCATGCAAAACCACTTGCAACACCATGTGGCAACAACTGCAAACGGCTTGTACTGCCAAATAACTCCAATAACTCCAATATTAAGTGAACATTATACAGGTTATAATGTAATTCACCAAATGTCAGCCTATATTTGAAATGTTTGTGGTAACATTATTTCTTGCCACCAATGTAGGCCAGGCACTCTTGCCTTTATTTGACTTGACCGGAAACTTCTTATCTTGTGGCTAATCTTATTGATGTTTCAGATGACGATTTGGGTTTAATTCTGAACTTAAGACAAGCATAAATTTTGTGTACCGCATAAAATTGATTCATTTAATACCAATCGAATATGCATTCGATTAATGCACCACTCAGCATCCGAGTCAAGCCAGACAAACAGTCTGCCGAATATTTTATAAAATGTAGAAATATATAAAGAAATTTAAACAAGTTAAAAATCTCTACAAATTCCAGATTAACTCATATTCATATTTTACACAGCACTAGTTTATCGGAATAAAGCTAGTTAAACCAGAATCTATCATAACTAAAATTATCTATATAAAATATGTTTTTTTCTCTGTATATTTGCAGTGCCAAACGAACCTTGACATTGGACCGCATCTAATCATCTGGTTTGCATATAATTTTATATCATTTACTTATTTGGAAAACAACTAACATTATTTATATTTACAGATTCATCAGTGGTCAACGCTCCTGAATATAAGAATATAACCATTTGTTAATATACATATAATAGTCTTTAAAACACAATCAATGTCAAACATTTTGCTTTAATTATTTCTAAGCTAAATAAAATTGAAATAATTGCTGAATATTTATATATATATATATATAAGATACATTTAACAGAAACTAGTTGCGCTCTTAATATATTAAAAATATTGTAAATTGAATGTTAACTTACATTTAAAAAAACCATTATAATAAAAAATATCAAATTCGCAATATGTTTAACAGATTCTATACAATTATTTTATAAGATTAGAAGAAAATCAAAAATATCGAATATCGCAAATAAAAGCAATGGTTATCTTATTAAGAGAAATGTTCCTAAGAAGGCATAGCTTTAAAATAAATTCAATGTAAATTTTCTTAAAAATCGCAAGATATTCAAATTGAAAAACAAGCTTGAAATGTATGTGAATATGTTAAAAAAAATTCATTTTGATCGCGCTACAAAGACTAAAGTTATCAAAGAAAACGTTCTCAGCGACAAAAAAGAAAGCAGTACAGAACATGAGCACGCACTGCTTGCATATTACATGCATGTTTGTGTGTGTGTTTTTTAATGGACTTAGAAATTCGAAGTAGAAATTTTATATGCAACGAATTTAATCGAGAGACACCTAAATTCGGTAAATTGATATAACCAGGCATGAAATTTTGTATAATGTGCACTGCTTGCAGTACTTATGTATAATTGCAAGCAGTGTCGAAATTGGTATGGTCATTATTGTATATGATGATTTCTATTGTATTGCTAATACGTGCCTTATAGAGACTTAGTACAACTGACCGAATTTAAGTTGTTAATACCATAAATGCAAATATTTCTGGGCATATAAAAGAATTGTTAGAAGATTTATGATATTTATTAGTTATGATATCAAAAATTAAAGCGTTCATTGAATTTTAATGATTTTGGCACCTTTGAAACCTAAATGAAGCCAGCTTAGTATGTAAGATCTCATTAAATCTGTATTCCAAGAAGATATTACATAATAATTTTGACAGAATCAGGGCAGCTCCATTAAACGGACTTAAAAGGATTTTCACATATTTATGAAGTCCAATGTAAGGGCACCCTTAAATGAAAAACTCTTTATATAGCTCTAATTTGAAAAGTCAGAAGAATTGTAAAATTGCTCATTTTTATAAGTTACCAAACCATTTAACCCGCAATAAATAAAATGGGTCTTTACTCGAAGAGTTTGGTTAGAATAAATTAAATAATTACCAAATAAAATAATATTTTAGTTAGAACATTTTGTTGTATTAGGCGCCGTTATGTCTGATTAGAAGTTTAATTGGTGTCTAATTAGATATGTCCAATATTTGACCTGCCTAAAAGTATGCAACATTTTTCTGTATTGCACAAACTGCAGCATACTTTTATAAAGTGCCTAACATTTTAGGGTGAAAAATTCTTGTTTTACTTTGTTAATAGTATTTGGAGTGAATAATTACATTAAGTGTTTAGTGAATGAGTTGAATTATAAATTGCTGATAATGAAAAAGATATCTCGTCTTATCGTTTTCTTTTATTATAATTATGCATCCTAACACCACAAGTAAACAGATATTTATTTTAATTGCGCTATTCGAAAGTTGTAGGTAATTATTGAAATGTCATTTAATATCCCTTTCTCCCTCTCTCTCTTATTTAAATTTCTGCTAGAGATTTGAGAGCACTCACTTAGTTTATTCTAGGAAAGCGAAAGAAAACAACAATTTGGCTATTGATAAATATTATTTGAAAGCCACCCTATTTTGGCCATTTATTGACTAATGAAATTAAAAATGTATTGTTGCCATTTAACTACCTGGAAGTGGTGGATAATATGGGTCACATCCTCAACTGAATGAGAGATGGGCAGATGAGCAGATGAGATCTATATATATATAGATATTGTGGAGAAGTTGCCAAATCGAGCATCATAAATCATGCCAAACTGTTTTGGGCACAGAAAGTCAAACAAAATACGATCACTTAAAAGTATTCAGGCATTTATTTATGTCAAAACATGGTACGTTATGCCGACTGCCAACCCTCCAGGAAAAAAAGGTATCACCAGGGGTCAGTCGTATAACTCAATTAAAGACGACGACGACGATGATGAGGAGGAAGAGGAGGAAGAGGAGAAAGACAACAAGGAGGACGATGTCTCTGCCCTCACACAAAGCGTCGCAGCGGGATGTCGTCGCATTAGCCACTTTTCTACATCTTCGTCTTGTGATTTGAGCAGTTGCTCAATGGACAAACGGCTATAGAAACTCAAACACAAATCCAAACAATGCCCAAGTATATGACGATCGTTGCGGATCATTGTGGTTTACGGACGGCGGGTGACTGCAAAATAGACGCCACAGAAATATCAAAAAATGAAACTTGAACTGACCATTCTGAATGAAACAAACTCTCATTCTTTCTACGCCACTCTCTCGCTCGCTCTATCTCTGTCTGTCTCTGTCTCTTATTGTTGCTGCCACAGCTGCCGCTGTGTGGCCCGATCCGCCTGCGCAATTGAACCCTAACCACGACCGACCTCCAAGGGCAAGCGCAGAAAACATGATTTTTATGTAACGAGAACATTGTTCTTTGCAATTGCATCGTTGGCGATCCAATGCGATTAATGCCATGCCATCCTCAGCATTTTTAGAGTCTCTCAGTCCCCGCCTTCCCGAGTTCCCCAGTCTCCACAGTTATCGCACACGACTCCGACCGCCGAAGATCGTGCAAAACTACAGCGACTCCAGGTCTGACAGGTGGCGCCGGCGCCAGTGCCAATTTAAATATGAGAACATCCCATGATAACGAGCATAATGCCGTTTTCAAACTCTCCAACGATCACTTCACAGTACAGACAGTTCAAAAAATGCAAATTGCTGAAAAAATTCAATGTCATGATGAAAATAATAACAAAATAATGACACCCATCCCTCCAACTAATATACTTTTACTATTTTTTACTCTATTGGTGTTATTTATAAAATTGCGACTATTAATTGTTGTATTGATTCTATTTGATACATCTACGATTGCTTTGATGACACATTAAAATGCATATTTTAAATCCAGGCACTGTAACTGTTAAAAGTTTAAAATTATTAATAATAAATCCAACAGTTTTTCAATAATTTAAAAAACTCTATTTTGTTGAGCTTTTTAAATATGGATATCACAATTTGTTTTATTGAATTAATCAAACATATATATAATTTTTACGTGATATTAAAACGTTGTAAATCCAAAAATTAAAAAAAGAATTAAATATGATGTCGCTTATAACAACAAATTTTTTTTTTAAATTTACTTTTCTCATTTGGAAAGATAAAGAACATGGAAGCTGAAACTTTTTTTATATTTGTTATACTTCAACTGTTACAATTAAAAAATTGTTTAGATTAGTAGTAGATTAATAATCTTCTATTGAACTCTACTACTATTTAATATTTTACTCCCACAATATTTTTCAGTGATATGATATCTTCAACTGCTTCTCTTAATAGTTAGTAATGAACTGCAATTATCTACTGTTATTATTATTGACTTCTTTTAAGTAATATATTAGTTCTACATGTATAAACATTTCTTTATATTATTTAATATATTATGAATATATTAATGCAATTTTAAAAGAAAAACTTTGACATTTAAATCATTGGTGTCGAAGTACAGAAAAATTTTTTTCTAGATTTCTGAGAGGAAAATCAATATGCAAATTTATTATAGAATTTCATTTATAGATCAGAGTAAACAGTTGGTTATATTAATTTATTTACTCTTAATTTTACAGGAATTAACATAATATTGAGATTCTAGAGAAATCAATATGCTAAGTTTAATCTGTCTGGCTCTTAAAGTGCTTAAGTCTTCTGCTATTGTTATTTCTAGGAGCCCTTTATGTATAATATTCTCTCTTTATCAGAAAAGGCAATAATTGAAAAGACATGCAGAATTATAGAAACCGTTGGTTTAATTGTAATGCTTTTCCAATCAAAGACACAGAGTATTAAATTAATCTCTTTAATCCCTGAGATAACTGAGTCAAACTTTGGAACAGAAGAGGGCGTGTGTCTTCTGAAAATGCTTTTGGATGCGGTCTAGGAACACATAAGAGAATGTACTATCTTGTGAGTACACGGCATAGAGTTGTAATCTTAAACACGTGATGTAATTTATGAGCTGGCCAAGTATCTTCATTGCAACCCTCTAGAATGTGAATGTCTGTGAATGTCATGCGCCTTAAACTGTTTCATAAATTTCATTTAAGGGTAGAGAAAAGTTGAGATAATTCGCGCAGATTTAGCAAAAGCATTGGTGATGCTCGTTAAGGGTCGAAAACACCTTGCACTTTATTTGTTAGGGTATCTCAAATACTCAACAGGAGGAACATATATTTATAGATTACATTTCACTATTCAAGTTTTCTATTTTTATAAAATATATAAGATAAAATATAAAATAATAGTTCTTATATTAATTCATAATGATTATTCAAGTTGTAATTTCTCTTATAATTATTTAAGCATAAATCAATATATAAGATAAAATATAATATAATAGTTCTTCAAATAATTCATAATGATTATAAAAGTTGTAATTTAGCAACATTCTCTGGTAATTATTTAAGCATAAATCAATATTATGAGAATTCCAATTTGTGAGTCTCTACACTTTCCACTTCATGTTCGACATTTTATTACCCTTTGTAGATAGTTTAAGAGGTATGACCTAAATCGCCTGATGAATGAAGAGGATCTGCGTAAAGTGTCCCTTGATGAGAGACACTGTCAACTGGCGACCGTCAACTGGCGCCAGTCACTGTTCGAATTGCATTCTTATCAATGCTATGTGTCCTTTTTTTTCTTGTTGTTTTGTTTGTTATCTATGCACGGAGTCAGTTTTACAGACGCGACACTTGTGAATGAGCAGATCGAGGACAATAGCGCCGTTGTGGGTCAAAGATGGAAGATGAAGGATAGAGGATAGAGGATGGAAGAGGGAACAGCGTCCGGATGGCACCGTCACCAACTGCGAAGTTCTTATTTTAATTGCTTGACCGATCGAACGATCGATCGATCGCACGCAGTGTTGACCTGTCTAGGTCAGAGGACACAACTGATGTCCAGTAACTGCTGACTGCTGACTGCTGACTGCTGACTGTTGCGTATCGGTTACGCTGGCTAATGAACATAATGTTGTACAAGTATCTTTAAGATACATTTCATATTTTACACGCCTAACTACCTGACCGACTACCAACTACCTGTCCATGTCTGCGTCTTTGGGAATAGTTAATCTGTTGCTCCAGCGATAACATTTTAGTGCTCAATTTGAACTGTACGCCCTTTTTTTTATTTTTTGTGGTTTTGCCTCTTTACAACAACTTGTGTTTGTGTGCCTCTTACGATTGTCAACGTCTCTTGTATCTTGACAGACTTTTGTGCTGCCGCCACTGCATTCATTTTTTATTATTCCCTCTGCCTTTTGCCAATAATCGTGGCGAGTTTGTCTTGTCAATCCCAAAGTCGTTTTGACTGTAATTTAATATGCCAGCCGTTGAGCGTATTCATATTGCTTTTATTTTTATCGGGACCAACTTAGATTGCGGCGCATGTTGAGCAGCGTATCGAGAAATGGAAGTTCTTCACACATTTGACCATGTCCATGTGCATGTCTATGCCGCCGCTTAGATACCCTACACTCCTTCATTTCCCCTCCCTTTTATTGGATGGGGAGTGCTTGGCTTTCGGCCATTAAGGTCTCTGGTTTCTTACCAATGTCCGATTGCCTTTTTGAATGCGTCGCTCATTTAAATATTTTATCATTGATGCGCCGAGAAGACACTAAAGAGAATTTTATATCTTTTCAGTTCGCTACGTTTTTATCACTCGAATGAACAAAAACATTTGTTACCAATCAGAGTTCTTAATTTTACGGCTTTGTCTTTGTATATTTTCATATATGTATATACATACATATATAGATATATATATATATATGTGCAACAAAAGTGCCGCTGCGACACAAAGTGGTCCCAGACACTGGACACGGCTACAGTGGACACTCGGACAATGGACACTGTGGCTGGCGATCTTTTGTCGGCTTTGTCGCAGAAATTAGTCGTGTATTCCTTTAAAGCTTGTATTCAGTGCCAGTATCTTAATTGGCTTTGATGCTGCGATGGCCTTTCATAAATTTCAATTCATCTCTTCTCTGCCTCCATCTGCCTCCATCTCTCTGTATTTATCTGTATTTCTCTCTCTCTCTCTCTACATAGCTTGTTTACATTAGCTGCTAAAAGCCTTAATGAAAATTCTGTTCTGAAAATAAACGACATGAACTCAAATGTTAGAATTTGAATAATTGTCGTTATATCTATCAGCTGATAGCTTCAAATCATAAATAATAATAAACAACAACGAATTACGCATACATATAGACACATATACAACGAAGTTGGAATACTCTAATGAGTAGAAGTTGTAAATTCATTTGGTTTTCACGCTGTTTCCTTGGCATCAACTCAACTTCCCATTGATTTGTAGTGCAAATAAAGCTGCGATTTCTCTAATTTGAGCTGGAAAATAAATACACATATTATTAATTAATCAGTGTTTAATTAAAAGTCTATACAAATGCAAATCTTGTGCAATTTACGTACCAATTTTATATTCCTTGGAGTCCATCAATTGAGTTTTATGTTGACTTATGCTGTAAGCAATATGGGGTTTAATTTTATCCATATTTTTATATTTTTAATCAAGTTAAATTTATATAAAATTTACCTATAGTTAAAGGTAATCAATTTTATTGTTTTATTATCGATTCATGGAGTTGGAAAAAATTAGTTATAAAAACCAATTTTATAAATAAACAAACTTGAGTACATATATATTTTTGTAGATTTTAATTGACACACTTTCCATAGTTCAGTTAAGTTCGATTTTAGAATTGTTTTTGATTTTGACATTAACTATCTTTCTGTTAGTTTCTGAATAAAATTGAATTACTTATCCTCGATTAATATTGAACAATTTATTTTGATGATTTATGCTACTTAGTAAATATTTATATATAGCTATATATTCAATAAATTAATCTTATTCCAACTAAATTTAATGAATAATAAACAATAAACACTAAACTCATAAATATCTTTTAATTTATAATTAGAAATAAAAACTGGCACATCAAATAAATATTGTATTTAAAAATCGAGAGGTCGGAGAATAAAGATAATCACTTAATTAGATTAATATTGAAGCATATTTTTTTAATGGTATATGTAAATAAAAGTAAATATTTGGGTATAAGTTGAATATGATATTTGCTTTATATAATACTTTGAAGATAAGATAAATATGATAATTTATAGTTACAATATTTACTTTATACAATGCAGAAATACGCATCTATTTGACTGAGTAAATGGCTGCATATCCCCCAGCTTAGATAGTAAGTTTTTCTTTATATCGTATACGCATAAATAGAATAATTGATAGCTGAAGTGACACCTGTGTTTGGGTCTTTTTTATTTAAAGATTGCACACACACACAACTGACAAATTGCAACGCATAAATTTGGACCCCGCCGAAGCGAAGCAAAATGTCAACTTTGCCACGGCCAAATGTCATGGGCCTGGCCAAGAATATGGAGCAGTTGTTGTCGTCTTACCATAAAAGGGAAATATGTTAACTAATGCAGCAGGAAGAAGAAGCAAGAAGTAGAAGAATCGATCCCACTGCGATCCCAAATTTATGCAGGGCAATAATTTATGTGTGTTCATCTGTGTCGCTCTCGCTTCTCTCTCGCTTCTCTCTATCTCTCGTTGTATTCTAAGTACACGCAGTCACAATACTTATGTCTGCCACTGTCCACTGTCCACTGTCTGTCCAAATTGTCATGGTCATAATGCTAAATGTAAGAGGGTCTTGAGTTTTCCCCCCTGCAAAAATGAAACACAGCATATTGGTAAAATTTCACGCTCATTTGCCCGCTGGCCAACTGACAAACTGACTGAGTGACTGACCAACTGACTGACTGACTGACTGACTGATTAACTGACTGAACGTTTCTATCTGTATGTCTGACTGTCTGACTGCCTGACTTTTCGACTGGTCAATGGTCAGCGGCTAATTTATAGAGCGAAGCGTTTGTTTTTGTTTATAAAGGGGAATTCAATTTATGCGGGCTGCAGGGTGAGGTGGAAGGGAAGGGAAAAGTAGTTGAAGTTGGCGTTGGAGTTAAGGTTGAAGTTGGGGTTGAAGTTGAAGTTGAAGTTAAAGTTGTGCAGGTTAATTGAAAAATGGACATTTGTTGTTACAGTTCTGCATTGACTGAATTTGCGAGTAGCGAGAAATACATTTGTGCTCCGTTCCCTGTTTACCGTTCCCCGTTCACGCCCCGTTCACTGTTCCCTGTTCACTGTTCCCTGTATCCCGGAGGGAACCAAGTCCAAGTCACAATCAAGTGGTGGGTCGGCTTTGGCTTTTCGGCTTAGATAAGCCGGCTGACGCTGCCACTTCTTTGCTGCCTCCGCTGCTGCCTCTGTTGCTGCTTCTGCCCCACCTCCTGTCCCATCTTCTGCCCCTTCTCCCCTCCCGTTCCCTGCCTCTTACAGCCGCTATCTCGGCTGTGACAGACGGTCTGTCTGTCGGCCTGTTTCGGGGGTTGTTCGGCTGCTGGTTTGACATGCAGATGTGACGAGCGCGGATTTGTTTCGTGTATCTTTTACTTTAAATAGCGCTGTATCTATAGCTGTGTTTCTATGTATGTATCTGTGTGTCACAGCGACAACAACTTGATTTTCTTTTCGTTCTTTATTTTTTTGGTTTTTGAGCGATGCGCTTTTTGTTTTTGCTGTTTGGGACGAAATTTGAAAATCCTTTTTAAGCTTGACGAGGTTCGCGTCGCACAACAACAACAACAACAACAAGGAGATGTTGATGAAGAAGAAGAGGAGCAGCAGCAACATGTTCGCGAGTGCATTTGACACTTTTGTACTTGATGGATTACGCTTAATTATTGATTAAATGGGCTTGTACTTGTCAGCTCCGCTGAACGAATCCATTAAACAAAAATTTCAAATTTCCATGTATTTGAATACGAGTCGAAAATTAGATTTAAATTTTGTACGAATTTCTAATTTGACATACGCACTTGATGGATGCTGATGCGGTGCAGGCAGAGGGGAGGTGAGGGGAGGGAAGTCGAAGGTTGAGGCTGAGCTTGTGGCATGCGGCATGCGGCATGTGGCAGGCGCTGTGGCAAAGCAGAAAGACAAAGGAAGGCTGGGAATTTACGTCAATGTCAATGCAACTTATTGATATCGATGCGAAGCGCCTTTTAAACAAACACACACACACACACACAAGCACATAATACACACATGTGTGTAAATGTATCTGTATCTGCAACTGTGCACAGACAGCGGGTCTTGGCCATGGTCACGCACTGGGAACTGAAACTGAAGCGGAGACTGAAGCGGCGACTGAAGCGGAGACTGAAGCGGAGACTGAAGCGGAGACTGAAGCGGCCGAACTGAGAGCAAGAGCCACGGCGTTGTCGATTAAAGCGATAACGCGCTGCCTTTACGAGATGCCGCGTCGTTATTTTTCGGTTGTCGCTTCATCTGCTCTGATTAATTCTCTGTGATGAATGCCGCTCAACGGTTGCTCGCCGCTTGCCGCTTGCCACTTGCTACTTTACGTTCCGACTGGGATCTGCACAGCAGAGGAAGCGAAGCTTTGATTTATCGACATTCCGATGAACGGGCTGACGCCATTTTAAATTTGTTTTTGCTGTTGTTGTTGTTGTGTGCGTGAGGAGCCATTGTGAGGAGCCTGTGTGGTAGGTGCAGCCGTACTGGCCATGTTGCAGCTTTCCACGAGCCGTCAGAGCTTTCGGCATCCGACTCGAAAGCTTTTCACTGAGTGCAGCCCCAACGTTAGATAGTTCGCTTATTACGAAAGCTAAGCTCCGTTTGCTTAGGCACTGCATGCAATACTGGGAAATTTGTTGGCATCTCGCTTGTGATTTATTTGCCCATTGGATTTGTCACGCTCGCAGAGCATCCAATTAATGTCCTACTCTAGTTGTTGTCAATTTCCCAGTATTTCCCCTGTGGCCAGGTCTTAGAGCGCAGTGAAGCACCGCCTGTTAAAAAATGGCTGCGCATTTATCTGCCGCATACACGTCGTGTGCAAGAAGAGCACAGCTAGAGTGCATGTCTAAGGCAGGCAGTCGTGCCAGCTCGCTCTCACCGCACATTGAGGGGAACTATTGCCACCAGCATCGAACCACGCAATTTTCTTTCTGTTTCTCTTTCTGTTTCTTTTTCTCATTCGCTGTCGCTGTCGTTGTCGTTGTCGTTTTTGTTTCTCACTTTGATAAGCAATACAAAACTTTAATCGTCGTTTTACAATTCTAATATGCCAGTCATCGAGCAGCCCAATCCCGGCATATGTATGTATTAAAATCAATGTACAACAAAGAAATACAAATCTGTCTGTTGCTTCCACAAATGGAGAACAACAGCAACAACAACAGAGCGTAGCATAAAAATCTATCTTCCATTAACATGTGTTTAATATGAAATATTACAATATTTATTTGGATTATACATAAATAGACAAGATTATTATTAAAGAAGAAAATCTTTTATATATAATCCACATTTTATGCTCAACTTTAATTTCTGTCTAGTGATATAACAAATTAATTAATAAATAATAATTGAATGAACAAACATTGAAATAATCTGACACTTTGTATAAAGTTTAACCATGAATGAATCGTTTTAGTGTGAAATCTTTAATAATTCTTAATTTATTTAAAATAAAAATAAAAAACTAGTTTGCGCTAAAACATAAATTTAAAGATTAAGATACGGTTCGTATTCTTTGTTTTACGTCGATTAATGAAGCATAAGTTATTCCAAATTTATCGTTTATTTGGAAATAAACATAACATTTTATATTAGAGTCGTTTGAATTATGCAAAAACTCGAGTTTTCAATTATAATCACGATTTGGTCACAGTTTCAGCTTCGACAAATATTTATTCATTCGAACATCAATTAATTTGTATAATGTTTATATTGATATATAGATGAATGTTCATTATTTTAGTGAAACGCTAATCTTATGTTGACAATCAAACTGACTTCCAATATTTCGCTATAAATTAAATAATTGTAGATTTAAATTCGTTATCAGTATCATTATTCAACACGTTTCATATTCATAAATTCTGATTAGACAGTAAAAATAGATAAAGAGTTAAGAGAAATAATAAAGTATACAAAATATATATAGAAATAAATGTATGTCTTTCGTTTGCTCTAGTTTTTTTAATTGAACTTCAAGATTAGTTCAAAGTTTAATTAATACCTATTGATCAAAACTACATCATAGCTGGAAAACTACATTTTTTATACTTTACTGTCAAATTTTCCTTTGTTTCTTTTATGAAAACTTCAAAATGAACCGATTTGCTTAGGGAATATCAACTTTATAATTATTATTTCCCTATTTTGATTCTGCATCAAAACTGGAAAATACATTTTTTATACGTTACTGTCAACTGATTAAATATAAATCAGTCCTCATTTTGGGAATATTTTATTAAATTTAATAAAGTTTCAATTTGCAATATGAAATTTAAACAGTTTATATACATTCACTTCCCAAAAATCCTGTGCTGAAAATCGAAATAAGCCTGTATTTAAATGCCAAGATTTTGACTTTCCTGGCAAATTAAATTTAGATGGCATTTTACTTTAAATTACAAGTTGAAGGCGCTTAATTTCGGGTAAATTGGGGAATTGTGAATTTGCATAGCTGTCAAAAAAATGTGGTGATAATAATGAAAACAAGCTGTTGATTGGATATTTGATAAATATTATACTTTTCATACTTGGCTTTAATATAACATAAATAAAAGCTTATTAAATACAACAATAATATCTAAAATGTATTTAAAGTTACTGAGATTATATATAAATTGAACCGAATGTTGCCTGCATTTTCAACTTTAATTTTCTCGGTCATAAACAAACTATAACAAAGACGAATTAAAATTGTGAGTGACACAATAAAATTGGTTTTATTTATACAGAGAGAAGTGGTTATTTCAATTGTAATTATCCAGAACTGATTGAGTTTTTGTAATGCACTTGCTGATATGAAACCATGACGAAGTTCACAAATGCTTAAACTATTAACTCGCCAAGGGACCAGAGTCAACCCCTGATTCTATCACTGTCCCTTTCCGCTGTGAACTCATGTGTGGGCGTTAAAATAATGTCAAATCATAACTATGCTCAAAGCTCCGCCCAACCGCTGGCGTAACGGAACTTCTGTCCTGAAAGTAAAACCCACTACGTACATTTTCGACCTTCCACCTTCCTATCTGCCCATTAGGTTGATTCACAGCCGGACACCTAAGTTCGTGGGCAAAGCCTGCAACATGTCTAAAGTTTTAAATTTCGGACATTTGTCCGTCACGGCCAAAAAGGACAAACGATGCGCATCAGATCGAGGGTTGAAGTCCTGAATGCCTCGACCTGAACATGAGCACTCAGCTACATGCATATATATACATATATGTGTGTGTGTGTGTAGGTACATGTGTAAGGATATATGTAGAGATATGTGCAGCGACCGCTGCCTCGAGGGACTGAGAGAGTGTTTGAGTGTGTGTGTGAGGCCTAAGACAAATGTGGCAACGGTGACAATGAAAGAGATGGAGAGAGAGAGAGAGAGGAGAGAGAGAGCGAGGCGAGTGTCCTTGTAGTTAGCTGAATGTAGTTTGTTTGACATCTATTTAAAAGTTTAATCGGATGAGTGTAGTCTGCGTGGTTAGGCTGACCAAAACACAGTGTTTTACATTGTCATTGACTTTCGGCATCGCCATCGGCAACGGCACCAAAAGCGACAGGTGTAACATTCACGTTGAGAGATTGCCACTGACCTTTCCCAGGACACACATCGCACCTGTCAACGGACAACGGACAACGGAAAACGCTTTCAACACGGCTCCAACTCGTGTGGCTCTTGCAACACAATTTAAAGCACAATCTGGCTAAAGTCAAATGATAAGCGCACCTCATAATACTTACTGGCTTCTACCTTTTACCTTATAGCTGATACCTAATTACTGATACCTGAGATACTTGGACTTATGTCAGAGTGTCGCCAAGCAGCACTTGAGCATTTTGATCGGCAAACATATCAAACTATTCAATGACTATCCAGATGATTGGCTGCTCCATAATGTAAATACAACAAGTTAACTCGCTGAAGTCGAGTCTGCTCGACACAGCGATACCCGCAATGCGCATCTAATAAGCTATTAAATTGTCGGAGTAAAAACAATATTTGATTATAGATTGAACTATAAATATTAGTAACAATATTCCTGCAATAAATTAAATTATAAATATTAGTAACAATATTCCTGAAAATTTAAACATGTCAACATAAAACTATAAATAATGATCTTTAAGTAAATAGTAAATATAATCTGTTATGAATGTAAAGCAGAATAAAACAATATCCTACTTTAAACATCCATTACTTTGTTAAGATGTAGATTTTCTTTTTCCCCACTACTAGTAATGGAAAATTACATAAAATACTGCATGTAAAATTAAGAATATGATTTTATTTTCAATGCAAATGTTTGAAAAATGATATATAAAGTTTATTGAGTAAATTTCCAATTTATTATTCAACAGTATTGAATATAAAATGGAATATAAGAACTATTATTACTTTAAGATTTTAATGCCCTTTTTCTTCTTATATTTAATAAAAATGTAACTTAAATTTGTTGAGAACTGCTTTAGAAAGATGTTAAAAGTTGAATAATTTTGTGTGCTTTATTAGGTAAAAGTTTCTCGATAAACTGTTACAAACATTGTCGCTATTTGATAATACTCAAGTAGCATTTGAAATTATTGAAGCAGATGTAGATATAGTTCTAGCTCTAGTCAGAAGTGGAGCACAACTGCGTTAACTGGCAACTGGCAACTGGTAACTGGTAACTGGCAACTGGCAACTGACCATGGCTTATCTGGTGGAGTCGGTAAGTAATTGTCGGCAAATGTTTGTGTTTGTGTTTGCTCTTTGCCGCTATCTGGAGGCGGAAACTTGAAATGCATGAATTCGACACTTTGTCCGAGTATCGGACAACAAGAATGCTTATTCAAATGTTATCAATGACAACAATAGTGTTACCCTCCTTCCCCCCCCCTTCCCCCTCCTCTTGTCGCACTCTTGGCCATGGTAAGTGCGAAAGTTTTAATTAAATGCCTAATAGATGTTTGTCAATCTTGTGCGGCGGTCGATTAATAGACTTCAATTCGATTTCATTCTGTCCCGTGATCTTTCGTGTCATGTCTATATGGTAAGCAATTAATTTTTCAACTGACGTGATAGTTTGACTCGACACGCACTCACATGCACTCACATGCACTCACATGCACTCACACTCACTTCATTGGAATTGAATATTGGCTTTAACTTGGCTCGAACACTTTCTGCACTTTGTACATCAACCTGTGGGCAAGTGTCCCAATTCATTTGATTTGCCGACAATCGATAAGCTGGCGCCGTAACTATTAACACGTCCCATAGATATACAATTCATCCAATAGATATATTCATATTTCCATTCATTCTAATAAGCAAGAGACGGAGATTAGTTGCCAGCTCAAAGTGTTTACGATAAATTCAATTTCCTTTACCGCATTGATTTGATATATTTCTAATTTAATTAATTAAAAAATGCGTCGAGACAACATCTTCCAATTAGTTGAATTAAATATCTATTCGAGTATATCAAGACGTGTTGAAAATACACTTATTCAGAGGAATTCATAGCTCACTTTATGAGTAATATTATATTCTTAGATACTTACGAGATATAATTTACAATTTAGCAATTCTTTTGGTAATTTATCTGTGAATATTTTGTGTTTTACTTAATCATATTTCTCAATATGTTAGTCAATATTTCAACTGGAATAAAAGTAAACTATGACTGAGAAATATTAAACAATAACGCTTTGCTTAATTCATTCTGCTTTTCATCTGATTTAGGTGAAATTTAAAAAATCTCTGTAGCATTATAATATTGTTAACAGACGTCTGTAGATTTGCACAAATAGTTGATCATATCATTTGTTACTTAAAACAATATTGTTATATAAGAATATATAATGGGGTATTTATTCTCTTTGATCTTTAGTCTGTTTTTAATTGACAACTTTAATTAGTATTTAATAAATATATTTTTGTTCTACTTTATTTTTTCTCCTAAACATAAATGCCATTATTGCTGCTTATTTTAAAATAAAAGTTCTATTAATCGTAGTAAAAAGGGGCCAGCACTTCATAAATAAATAAAGTGCTGACCATCTGTAAATGCATTGATATATTTATGCAGTTATCCGTATGTATATATTTTATATAATTTATAATTTGTTCGCAGTTCGCAGTTGTTGGCCCAGCAAAGCGCCGATGATCGCAGCAAGTTTCACGACTTCTTCAGCTTCAGAATAAATATAGCTTAATTTTATGAAGACATACTTACATCAACAAAAAAGTAAATGCATATATGTGTGTAATTTGTGAGTGTATAGTACTGAATGGTCGCTTGTTTTGTCAATTAACTGACTCTGCTGACAATGAATCGGACAGCAACAATGCAATTTATTACTGAGACACTGCGATTTCTGCAAGACGGTTGTCTAAAGGGGGAAGGGGGAAGAAAATGGGGACTGGTTTCAACAAAAAAAAAAAAAGAGCCGATTGCTGTGTTTTCATTCAGAAAGAAAAAGGCCTGCAAATTTTGGGACTTGCATATATATAATACTACAAGTTGCTTTGTTAATGAAATATGTGCGATTTAGAGGAAATATATTTAATCGAATTCAGAATGAATGGTAAAAATGCATAAAGGCTAATTAATGATGGACTATAATAATAATAACAAATAATATTGAGCAGCGAACTTAAATAAAAAACCTGCAAAACTTTAAAGATGCATATTAAAAAATTCATTAACTGACTAATCACAATAATATTAAAAATAATAACAATTAATAATGAGAAGAGCATATAAAAAATAGGACCTTCAATCTATAATATGGTGAATGCTGATAAAAAAATTCATTGATATCACAAATAATATTAATATTGTTAAAAATAAAATAAATAAAATAAAAGTCCAATCTTTCAATCTATAATATATGCTAATAAAATTAAAAAACATTGACTGACTGATCACAAATAATATTAAAATTGTTAATAATATTGTAAATTATTATTAAGAAGACAATCTAAAAGATAATAATTCTGATTCATTGATCAACTAACCACAAATAATATTAATATTAAATACAATAAGATCAATTTATATTCGAAGGGCAACTATAGAAGATAAAACCGCTGATCTTTTATGCTATTAAATTAGAAGTGTTAATTAATGATTGACCATAAATAATATTAAAAATAATTAAAACAATGCATATTAAGGCGCGCATAAGAAAGAAGATATTTCGAATCTATTAAATTCTTAAGTTAAAGTTATTTCTTTTGTTAATCGCACAAACAGTTTGACTTATCAATGATATGGCATACTTGAAGATTCTACTACTTAAATATGTAGTCTATGTGTGAATATAGTGTATATAGTGGCATCACTTAGTACCAATTAGTATGAGAGCTGGCAGAGGGTTAACATCCAGTTCACAAGCAGCGAATGATAGAATTACAAAGTGTTTTTCTGTTTACAAATCAGATGCAAATACATTGTACTCGCAATTAAATGAAAATTATGTGAACACTAACTGGGCGGTCGGACCGCACAGTAAGTTTGAGTTTGAGTGCATTTTCCCCTCTTTCCCCTCTTTCCCCGTTTTCCACTCTTTTCCGCTGGCAGCGATTGAAATATGATCGGCGATCGCATTTACAAACACACAAATGTAATCGCGGACGTGGTGTCCAAGTCCAAGAAGAAGAGGAAGACGGAGACGGAGACCAAGACGAAGACGAAGACGAAGACGAAGTCAGTGCAACGCTTGCAATTCTTGTCCGGGTTGAATGTTTGCGGATTTCGGATTGCGGACTGTTGTTGCTGCCTTGTTGGTGGTCTCAATAGCCCATCCGGTCGTAGAGCGGGACAGCAGGAGTTTGCTGTGGTGGGGAAGGGTAGCGGGGAGCGGGGAGGTGGGGGAGGGGTTCCGAACCGTACGTAGAAAGTGTTGTCGACGCCCGAGTCACAACTGTTGCCTACATTGAGATTCCGGTGTGGTGTAAGAATGTCGCCAATGACTTTTGCTTACGACTACAAAGTATGAATACTCAGACATATATACAACTATGAGTGTGAGTGTGAGTGTGAATGCATTGTATGAATAAAATTATGATTTTGCTTACGAATTTCGCCGTTTACAACGGATCATGCTTAATTGGCAGAATGTGATTCATGGCGTTTTGCACTTTCTTGCTGTTGTTGCTGTTGTTGCTGTTGTTGTTGTTGCTGCTGTTGCAGTTGCAGCAATTGTGCATATTTTTTTTGTTTATTGTGAACAATCGACTAATGTAACCGATTCCGCAGTTCCGTCGCATCGCGTGTGCTGCCAACGCTTTTTTAACAGGCCATAAATATTGATGCCACACAATAATCACAATCACAATCACAAACATAATAATAATAATAATAATTGCCTACAACGGATATGTCTATATATATATATGTATATACGCAATGTGCGATTTACACACAATTAACACTCAACTGGCAAATTGTTGAAATTGTCGTCAATTGAGAATTCGCGACTGAATTTTGGCGTTTTCGTTGTCAAACTCATAAATACGTCATGTTCAATTATAGACGATTTTAATTGAAAGTAATGAACATTTCAATGCCTCCGATTTGCATGCAACATTTGCAGTGCACAAGGCAGCATTTTAACTGCTTGCAACAGTATGAAAATCCAGCTGATTATTTCTGCAATCAAATTAATGATGAGCTCAGAATATATATGCATATTATCAGCTTGTCTTAACCCTCTGTCTGTCTTTGTGGTCGTGTTTGTGTTTTGTGTTTCATGTTCTTTGTCTGACAACATTTCCTTGAGTCCGGGACAAAACCAACGGAAATACAAACAACAAATGAAGCAACTTAATTGTCCATTAGAAGCACAAATAGTTTTGGCAGTTCGACAAATAAGTAAACCTCGAATTGGATAATTCCATTTACTAGAAATATTTTAAGTGTATGTTAAGTTAACAACTAAGAGAATAAATCAAGACTACTTGAGTACCAATAATTTGCACTCCTCAACTTAAATTTTTTCAATTATATAGGTATATTAAAAATGACTTTGGTTTTTCCTTTATATTATTAAATTTGTAATATAAACCATTTCTAAAGTTCGGTTAAATGTCACACAAAAGGGTTTGCTTGGTAATTAGTTACTAGGAAATCTTTACTAACAATTAATAATTTTTTAGATAATTTTTTATTTATCAAGTAAAATGATTTAATTCTTGTTTAACTTTAAACCACATTTCTGCGATTGACTTTGACTGAGTTCTGTTATCACATTTTCAGCTACTTTCAACAAATTAAAAAAATTTAATTTATATAAAAAAAAAATGAAAAGAAATTTTTAATGTATTTTTTTTAAAAACACTTAATATTTATCTTTAATCATATGTTTATTGTCAGGCTATAAGCAGACGATAAATAAATACTATACATTTACATTAAAAATTATAATAATTATTAATATTAAAAAAATAAATTAAATTATTATAGTAAATATTATTAATTCGAGCACCTAAATTGACATGGATTGTTTAACTCAACAACAAAATTGTCCAAATAACAAATGTTAGTTACTTAATCTTTAATTATGCAACTTTTGAGAGCTAACTAAAAAACTAAGAGCTTAAAAAGTTAAAGTTAGAAGTTGAAGTTGAAACGAAAGCATTATTTGAATAAACATTAAAAGCTCCTTAAGCATTTGGCATTTACTTATTGTCGGAACTGTAAATATGTATGACTGTTGTTTTTTGTTTTTTGTTTTTTGTGTGTGTTTGGAATAGGTCTGCGGACTTTGAGCAAACATTGTGGATGGAAAGTTGCCTTGTGTCTGGATTCTTAATTCAACAGAACACGCAAAGTTAATAAATTTCAAAGTGAATATGTTTTCACCAACATGCACTTAGTTCGCTCCGTTGGACGACGTTGGACGACGGACGTGGTCTTGGCCAAGGCGGTCTGATGATACACAACAAGAAGAAGAAGCAGCGGTGGCAGAAGAAGAAGCAGCGGGCAGCGGGCAGCGGGCAGCGGACTGAGCTGAATGGAAATGTTGCTTGCGGCGTGGCTACATTGTTTGCAACTACAAGTAATTAATTTTACCACTACAAGGTTTTAATGACTTCTAAAAAGTTTTTAGCACTGCTGGATTATCCGGGCCTGGTCCGGCTCAAAGTCAGTCGTGGTCAGAGAGAGAGAGAGAGAGGGGGAGTTGGGGGAGAGAGAGAGAGAGGGCTGTGTGTCGTGGGCGTTCCGACAAAGCCTACGACTATTGTGCTACAAGCTTGTAAAAATAAATGCAGACCTAAGGCTACAGCAAGTGCCAGTTGTAGTAGTCGAAAGTCGAACCTGTCTCAGTCTCATTCTCAGTCCCAGTCTCATTTCTCATTCTTCCCAGTCTCATTCTCAGTCTCATTCTGCGGCTGGCCAAGGACAGCGCCAAGCCACAAGGCCAAGAAGCGGGTACAGAATGTTGCCCAGATTATTGAGTCATGTGGAGTGGACACAACGCTGCGGTTTGGCTTTGTTGATATAATTTGAATTTTAGGGTGTAATTACGGTCATAAATGTACGACTCTGCCCAGCAGTGGAGTGTGGAGTGAGGGCTGCTCAAGTTGCCACCCAAGCAGAGCGTGTGCCTCTCGCATTTGCAACATTTTGTGGGGCGTTCCACATGCGCTTTTTATGCAACTTTTAGCATGGCAACTTGGCTAACAAAGTGCGAGTTGAAGCTGTGAAATCGAATCAGCTTGCAGGATGATGCAAGCCTTTTAATTTGCATTTATTGGCATAGTCATAAAACTTAATAACTGATGCCTGGCATAATGATCATGATCTTCTCGACTCACATTGTAAGTAATTTGGTCACAGTCGACTGTCAGATATACTACTTTTGATTTAAATTTGAAATTATTGACTGTGCATAATATAAGGTGAAGCCAAAATTAAATATATTCATTATTATTGCAGTGGTCCTTTTATTTGTGCCACGACTGTCCTCAAAGGTAAACAGCAATGGCAGCAAGAGCGGAGAAGACTTATGCCCTTAAAATGTTGTTGCTCTTGCATGCTACTTAATATTTTGTTCTGCTCTTAACAAAAATAAATTGCTCAGAAATCTAAGTTCTCTTAGATGAAGAGCAATTAGCAGTTATCAAATCGAAGCGAATGCTAACTGTAAGCAGGACAACAAGAACAAAAACGAAAGGCATTCAAAAAAGGAGCAAACACAAGAGCGGCTTTATTTCGTATACTGGCAAATATGCACATATGTACATATGTATGTATGCCGAGTCACATGTATTAACATGTATTTATGTAAAATTATTAAAATTATGTAATTATGTATTAAAAATATAAATATGTTTCTCACTTACGTAGTATGTTTTTATCAATGAACATCTCTTGTTTATGCTGTATAATGCAGCTTTTTAATGATTAATAGCTATTGTTGGTTGCTTTAATTTTTTTTATTTTCAACATGGCCGGGGGCGAGGATTAATATGAATTTTTTACTAAGATTTTCACTTCATTTTTCACTTTTCCAACAACACACAACAAAAATATAAAATAATAATATTACACTTACACACACTTTGCCTAGTTTGACTTAAATATCATCTCGATATAGGCATATAAAAAAATATTCTACAATTAGTGGCGACCGCAGAAAGGCGACATTAAACTGGCGAAAGCCAGAAAACAGCAACAACTGCAGCAAACACACATACATATTTATATTCGTAAATATGTATGTACGTATGAGCTCTTCACTTGCATTAAATGATCCATGCGAAGAGAAGCTTGGCAACATACAAAACGTGCGCTCTCTTTACAATTGTTGCCAATGAAATTGAATCATATTTGCATGTTGCTGGCATTAGCAACATTGAATTAAAAAAGATTGTTTTATTAATGACAGAAAGAAAATAATAATAGAAAAGGTGTAACCATAAAAACTTGAGCTAAATATCTGTAAAATACATATTTAGGAAAAATGTAAGTAACATATGGAAACTATTAGAAGAGTAATTTTAAAATTACAATTAAAATATAAAACAAATTCATTGTTATTAAGTTTTATTTTTTAAATATAATGAACAAATTAAATTACAATTCTTAAATTAAAATACGAAATAAATTAAAAAAATTAGATTCAAACATATTTAAATATATATTGTCATGCATATTTTTAGACCTTAGGATATCAATCCGTTTCTTCACTAATTTCGCATCCAATCGCAATGAAACTTTCCGTTTATGTAGAGAGCATAATATGCGAGAGATAATCGAAGTCTTTTGTAATTTGTTAGGATAAAATATATATGTATTTATTATAGAGTTTGAGCTACAGTTGAACTATTGTATATGCAGAGTCTGCTCAAGTGCGTGTCGTGTCTATATCTTTGTCGATAATGGGCTACAATACATCGATAAATGCTCAGACTGAAGCTGGATTGGCTCTGTGCTGTTAGCCAGGCTTTTGTTTCGCTCTTCGTGTTGGCAAAAGTGGCGACAGCTTTGCTTGTTGTTGGTTGTTGTTGTTGGTTGTTGGTTGTTGTTGTTGTTGTTGGTTGGTTGCTTGTCGCCAGCGAAGGTGGTAGCATAAAAAAAGAGCAGAGAACACACTGAATTATAAACATTTTAAATTGAAATAACGTGTCGCAATTTTTTGTTGTCGCTGCGCTGCTTTGCCACCACGAGCGGCAGCAACAACAGCAACTGGAGTTGAAACTTCAAAAACGTCGTTAACGCTTACCTACCGCGCATTCTGCAATCGAATACGATTGATCTCATACTGCCGAGTGTGTATGGTACTGCCGAGTGGGTCGGGGAATCGGGGAGCGGGGGTCCAACATCAGCGGGAATGACAATAGCAGCAGCCAGCAACAGCAACAACAACAACAGCACACAGGACAGAGACAAGGACTGCGGACAGCAGCAACAGTCGCAGGAAGTTGAAGTTTGGGGGCCTAAGCTATAGTCCCACTGTACCACTGTCCGTCTGTCCCACTGTCCGTCCGTCTGTCTGTCCGTCCGTCTGTCCTCGCGTGTCGCCAGCAGCGGTGCCATAGGTGGCAATGACAATCGCGACCGGATGCTTCAAATCAGATATTGTTTTACTTTTGCGCCTTCATTCAACATTTTCGGATTTCGATTGTCAGCCTGTGTCTGTGTCGCAGCTTTGCCTCCTTTTTTCTTCTTCCTCTCTGCCATTTATACCCGTTACTTAACTGATAAGTAATTGGGTATGTTGTGTTTGTTACATTGTTTGGTAGCTAAATAAAATATTGAGTTGAATCGATTTAACAATGTCCGTCTGTCTAGATCTCAGAGATTGCAAGAGCTAGACCTACCAAATTTAGTAGACAGACTTCTGTATATTTCCTTACAAGTTAAGTTTATTTTAAATAATTGCCACGCCCCCTTACGCCCACGCAAATCGCTTATTACTACCACAACCAAAATTTACAAGAAATTTTATTTATATAAATATTTATAGTAGCTAATGTTAACTTTAAATGTCATCTATTATTAGTTGAATAGCAAGTCAGTTATTTGTTTTAATTTTGACAGCAATCTAGCTGCTAAAACTATGTGCCGAGTATTTCTAAAGTCGAGTTTCCGACTTAAACTTTTCCACTAGTTTTTTTGGTATCCTCTGTATTTTTTTAGTGTTTTTTTTTTGCAGCGCTTTTGTCTCCACAGTGCCTGCAATTTGAGCAACTTGCGGATTAAATAAATGTGTCCCGATTCTCGACTCTGGACTGCATTAAGACTCGACTCCGGTTGATGGAGTCCAATGAATGGGAATCGAACTCGAGTCGTTGATCTAATCGAATTGAACAGCATCAAACTGCGCTTGTTGAATAAGTTGATGTTTCTCAGTTTCAGTTTCAGTTTCAGTTTCAGTTTGACAAATTCCAGCCCTTAATTAAAATACATTGCCATTATTATCATTCACCAGTTCAGCTGGATGAAGTCTATAATCCTTGGCTTGTCCAGTTGTCTATGGCATTAAGCACTTGAGCCAAAAGGTGGACATAGATGTGGCTCCCTTTTGGCTACAGTTGTCTCAATTGTAGCTTCAATCCTTGGCCAACTTCCGCTTGTCAATTGAAAGAAGTCGCCGTGCGAATTTAGCCAGGGAATGTAAACGATTTGGGCTTTGGCTTTGGATTTGGGCTTTCATTCATGAAGTCTCCGAAATCCCAGCGGAAAAATAAGCAGCCAACAGACATAAAAATAAAAATAAGTAAAAGACACGTTTCGAAAACCTTTTGTCTTCGACCAGAGTCAGAGCCAGAAAAAGGCGCAGAAGTGTCAACAAGCCAAATTGACAGGCCTTGGCAATGGCAACGATTTTGCAGATTTGTCATTGATAAGTCGGCCACAGTGCGCAACAAAAGAAATCAACCAAATAAAGAAAAAGAAGGAAGCAGTAAGAAGTAAGAAATTGCAGAGTGTCGAGCACCAAAGGGAGGCAAAGTCTTTGACTTTTCGCAGAATTTCGCACAGAATGACTTGAAAAAAGGGTGGCAGCGACTTCACAGTGAATTCGACTTCGATGTCGACTTCGACTTCGATGTCGATGTCGATTTCGATTGCTGTGTGTGGTTTTCTGGCTCAACATTTGACTTTTGGCGTGCGGAGCAAATTAATTCACACCTTGCCAAAACCATTGTTGCAGGACAAGATGAACAAACATACAAACATACATACGCACATACATACATACAAAAATACATATGCAAATTGTTTCTTGGGAATCAAGTTCCTCTACCTGCCGCAAGTGCCAATTGATGGCCACAAGTGGCAACAGCTTTTTTTTTTTGGCAAATTTTGCAGCTACAAATAACTCCAGAAGTTAAACGAACAAACAAACCAGATATATACATAGAGATATAGATAGAGAAAGAGATAGAGATAGAAATATAGATAGAAGAGAGATATAGATGGAGATATAAATAGAAAAAGAAGATATAGATAGAGATAGAGAGAAAGATCTAGATAGATATAGGAAAAGAAATATAGATAGACATAGAGATGGAGATATAGATAAAGAAAGATATATAGATAGAGATATAGATAGTTATGTAGATAAAGACAGAAAGAGAGATATAGTTAGACATATATAGAGATAGAGAAAGAGTTATAGATAGAGATATATATAGAGATATAGGTGTCTGATTGACTTGCTTTAAAAGACGAACAATTTTATTGGCGTTGTATTCACAAATTGCCAGAAAGGTGCTCAAAATGTATAGAAAACCATGGTCAATACTTTGACTAAAATGTATTTACTTTACTATTAATAATTAGTGTTTTATCTTCACAAAAAACGCACATTTTATACCGGCGTACCTAGAGATAGAGATATATATATAGAGAGATAGAGATATAGTACTTTATGCGCATAGAAATCACATTAGACGATGAGACGATGAGACAATGTTTTGGGCCATATTCATTTCGTAGGCAGCTCAGCAACTGCGTATCATAAATTACAAACAAAATATGCTCATGTCTTCGTGAGTAGACAAAAAGTGGCACACACACATTTTGTGGCTACCACACGACACAACACAACACAACACAACACAACACAACACGACTCATTCAATCGACAACAACAACACGAGTCTCATTGGAACATTACAATAATATTATGTCAGTAATTCGAGCCAAGACGGACTGATGTAGACACTCGTAGTACATGCTACACGTACCTCAACTTCCCAGCTCCCAACTCCGGCTGCCTCATTTTGCCCGACTGGTAACCGGTTCGCGTCGGCGTTGAAAAAACAAAACTATCGATTCAGTTATGTGTATGCAAAGTGTTTGAGACAACGACGACGACGACGGCTGCTTTGTAGCGACATTTCGATCCCCCCCTTCTCGCCTCCCCTCCCCCCTGCCACGCCCTCTTAAGGCCCGAACATTGTGTGGGGTCAAAAAAATAATTAATTTAAAATTCCCGCAACGCACAGCGAAACGACACATTGAAAGCTCTTAAAGTCCCAAATTACGACCATTGTACCACAAACAACAGCAGCAACATTAACAGCAACAACAGCAACATTAACACAGCAACAACAACAGCAACAACAACAACAACAACTGAATGAAACAAATGAACAGAGACACTTGGAAAACAACAATATTTCTGACACATTTGCCGTACACATTTGTCGTAATGCGATTGTCAAACTGAATGCGACGACAACCAAATTCGGTAGTTCGATAACGATAAATCTATGGAATGTGAGACACGAATCTACTGCATAAGTAAGGTTACTTCCATATCAACACAATATACACTAGGAAATTTACTAATGTTACCGCCCGATCGAAATCTACGCTCAGTTCTGAGATATTTACAGAAATAAAATTAATTTTTAATCCCCGATTTTTGAGTTGATAAATTTATTATATTATTATTTATACATTAGCTAACTATTATGAAAACTTCAAAATGTCATTACTTTCTCAAAAATGAACCGATTTCCTTGCGGAATATTTATCATTATTTTTCCCCACTTTGTTTCTGCATCAAAACTAGAAAACTAAATTTTTCATACTTTACTGTCAAATTTTTCCATAAGAAAGAGAGACAACCTTTTATTGAAAGTGATGTATTTTTCAGTGAATCTTTCACTTGGTCTCTTTCAATCTGCATTTCCCAATTACTATGTTATTTGGCATTCATAACTTCATATCTGTTAATTTAAGACAATATAATAATTGATTTTATTATGTATCTATTTTCAGAAGCGGCTTCATTGGCAATTAGTCAACTACACACTCAAAACTTTATTTATTTATAAGCAACTTTATTGCAGAAGACATAATTGATTATAAAATGCATTGATATGTTTAAAAGATGCAACTAGTTAATAATAAAAAAGAGTACTGAGTTCTTTTTAGCCAGAAGAATGTGGCAACATCTGGGGAAGTATTCAATTAAGTCGAAAGCGAACGAAATGGGAAGAACTCTTTGAGCATGTTTGATAAACACAACTCGTAAATCATCCGAGTGGGAGAATGAGAGGGTGAGAGAGGGAGAGGGAGGGAGAAAGAGAGATCCCTTGAAGTACCGCTGACGCTTGCCACGTTGCCAGGCAGGTGCGGAAAATTACTTTTTATATGCTACCTTTTAGTGGTTTATTATGACAAAACAAACGCGATCCCACATTTGAACGACGAGAGGAAGCAACGGGCCAAATACAGCGAAAGAAACTGGTAACTGGTATCTGTTAACTGGCCAACTCATTGGCAAGACGGACAGTAGCGTTATACACTCGCATGTGGGCGCCAGGGAGAGTGCGAGGGCAGTTAAGGGGGTTGCCGATAAAGACAGAGAAGACAGTAGACAGAAGACAGAAGAGCGCTATAAACATAATAAAAGAGCTATAAAGAAGAGCAAACGAAACAAGAACCGCTAGGTGAACAACATAAATCATCAAATTGTTAGGAAGATCCATTATGGGCCATTACCAACACCAAAAACACCTGAAAAAGGCAGCAGCGGGGAAGGGAAAGAGTCAGCAGCAGCAGCAGCATTATTAAAATGCCGTTTTGCTTAATTTTATTTTATTGTTTTTAAGAAATTTCCGACACTCCAAATGAGCGGCCAAAAGCAGCCTGGCTAAAAGGGGAAGAAGGGAGAGAGAGAGAAGAACAGAGAGAGAGAGAGGAGGAGAAAATGTAGCTGCCTCTAATCGGGTGGTCGCCAAAGACAGAAGCAACAAGGGCGACACCGAACAACTCCTCGAAGCTGAAGGCAACGCTAACGAGCACAATGAAAACCAAGCAAATTCAAATTCAAATTTAAATTTATGAATGTGAATGTGAATGCGAGTGAATGTGAATGTGAATGTGAATGAGAGATACGCTAAAGATACGAACACGTCTGCGATCGCAGCTTGAACTTCAACGCCAACGCCAAAGATGGTGACCGGGTGTGGAACCTTCTCTCTTCCTCACTCCCTCTCTCTCTCTCTCTCTCTCTCCCTCTCTCTCTCTCGCTTTTGGCAGTGTTCCGTCTTTTGTCGAGCTCGCGGCTCGCATACCGATTCCTTGGAAGTGGAAATGAGTAATTTTTTTATTCAATTTTCATCTTTTTCGTTTAAATTAGATTGTAAGTCATTGATAATGGCCGTAATGATAAAGTTAATGCGTGTCATGAAGGCTACCGTTTACCAAAAATTCCTATTAACATTGAAAATATTAATAAACCTAATTATCATCTTGATAGCAAGATGGACAACTTTGGCAGCATTTGGAAGGGTATAAAATTATTTAATGAGTTGACAAGTTTACAGTTTTTCTATTATCAGATCAGATGCTCGATAGCCCTTGAATAATAATAGAGTTTATTGCTTGACAGATGATAACTGACCTCTGCTAAAGGAGTCTATAAATTATACTATTTTAAAATCTATCATAATAACTTAAAAAAAATAGGAAAATAATAAAAAAAATTGCATAATGAAGTTAAAAAAAAAATTGACAACTATGATGTTATTATCGCAATAAAAATTCAATTTCAATCAGTTTAACTATTTTTTATAGTTATTTAGATCAATGTTTTTAAAAACAATATTAAGAATTGATGTATGACTCTAATTTAATTAAATATATAAATAAAAAACATGATTACAGTTTTCTACCTCACTTTATTAATATTTTTTACTCTTTCTTAGATTGTCAGCTTATAAATAATAAGCAGCTTTTAAAGTTGAACCTCTGTGTCTATTTATATACTGCATATAGACTTTACAAATAGCTGCAGATCCCAGACGTGCCCTACCTGTAAAATATCTAATTATCTAATGCTCAATCGATGTACTACTCTCTACCGAAGATAGAAGGGTTTGACGAGCGGCAGTTCTTTGAAAATCATTTGGTCCCGAACCACAAATGCTTATCTGGAGTTCATCTATGGTAAGCAGTCATTGGGCCGTCGTCATAGTGTCTGCCGTAACGGCTTCTGTCCCGAAGAACCGACGATCCGACAACCCGACAACCCGCCAGCGTGACATTGCCACGCATCGCATTTGCCGGGAGGTCTTCGGACCAGAGACAAAGTCATAGAGAGTGGAGAACGGAGAGTGGAGAATGGAGAGTGGAGAATGGAGAGTATGGTATGTATGGTATGTACGGTTGTTCTGCTGTTGCGTAGATGATCAAAGATTGTTAAATGATACTCAAACAGCAATTTGGAATTTATTTGATGCGATATTAATCGCCATCTAAGGGTTACACATTGTTGTGAGAACACACCTTGCCTTCCTCTTCCACTTCTTCTTCTTCTCTTCTAATTCTCATTCTCTTCTTCTCTTGTTTGCTCTGAGATATCGTTAATTCGACTTATGTACATATTCAGCGTTCTTCCAGTGATCATGTCAATTCTCTGCGATTCCAGCTTAAATTCCGACATTACCTTACACCTTTTTGTAGTAGCAATGTTCTTATATTGTTCTCGTTTTCCCTATTGTTCTTCTTCTGCTACCTCTTCTTAATCTATTTTTTATGCTCTGATAAATGTACTCGCTATAAGCTTGCCATCAAATTAATAAGTATTTCTGTTAAAAATATACTCTTTTCTATCGAATTCAAATTTAAGATGAAACTGAAATACAATTGTAATGATGTATAGGAAAACTTAGATATCTTCAATGGTTACGATATTTAAATATATCTATAGAAGAATACAAATTTAAATACGATTGTAATTAGATATAGATATATTTAATAGTTAGAGTAGTTTCCTATATCTATAGAAGAATCAGCTTTATTGTGACATTTCTTACATGTTCTTTGATAGCTAATCAAAATTCGATGAATTCAGTTTACAATATTTCACGTTTGCAGCTGTTTGTCAGTCTGTCATTGAAAATATCTTCCGGTTCCTTTTGAAAATTCGTAATTAAATATTGAACAACTCGTTGTGTAATTGCAATTATTGTATGCAAAAAAAACTAGTGGGAAAGTTATAGTTGGGAACTCGAATTTAGAAATACCCGTTAAATAGTTGTAGAATTGCTTGAATGCTTTTAGAATTGAAACTATTTAACCGATGATAAATAACAATAATAAAGATATATAATTAAAACAGCGACATTTCTTAAAAACTCTAGTTGTGCTGGTATTTGGCGATTTGTGTGGGCGTAAGGGGGCATGGCAATTATTTAAAATAAACTAAAACTGAGTGAGGTTTTGGAAGGTCTGCCTGCCAAATTTGGTAGCTCTAGCTCTACATCTCTGAGATCTAGACAGACGGACATCGATATACCGACTCAACTCAATATTTTATAGAGTCGAAGACGCCTCTTTCTGCCGGTTACAAACAATGCAACGAACTCAATATACTCTTTTGCTTAATATTTAAAAAAGGGGTATCAGAAAGAATAGAAAGAATCCACGTTGCTGATATTAGGCTCATTTTATACATTCAAATGACAAACAAATTGTGAAAGACGGACAGACAACGGATAAGAGTGAAATTGATAGCTTTAATGAGTTGGCTGTCAAGTCGCGTCGCCTTCTTAATGTTATTCACTATTCTGCTATTTAAATGAACACATGTTCATGTTCCGTCATTGACAGTGGGACAGTGGCACAGTGGATAATTTTGCATATCCGCAAAGCGCAAAACTGTTGGGCGCCAATTGGCAATTCATGGACTCTAACTATGCACGTGTCGCTGTCTGTGTAAATGTATATGTATATGTATATGCACATATACATATTTGGGAACACATGTCAACATTCCATGAACACATGTAGCAAACGCACACACACACACACACACACATAATTGCAGAACTGTTGTAGTGTGCAATGTGGGCGTCATTGTTGAACTTCAAAATAAGCTATGTTCTGGGTGGTCTCAATTAATTAATTGCCTTTGCCTATCAGCGTGTGTGTGTGTGTATGTGTGTTTGTATGTGTGTGTGTGTGTGTGTGTGTGTGTGTGTGTGTGTGTGTGTGTATGTGTGTGTGTGTGTATGTGTGTGTGTGTTTGTAGCCATTTGGGCAAACTGCAATTAAAACACTTACTCGCAAATGTGTCTGCTGTGTTGTGCGTCTGTATGTGCGTGTGTGTGTGCGTGTGTACAGCTGTGTATGCGTGTTGAAATAATGGTGTGCGAACACAAACACTGCGCCCGGAGGCCAGAGGTCGCCAGTCTACACAAATAGTTTGTGACCTTTTGGTTGTTTTACAAACAAGCCCCAAACAGTTGGCGTCGACTTCGTTGCGCGTTTCGCGCCTCAATGTCACACAACTTGTGTTGTTGCTGTTGCTGTTGCTCTTGATGCTCGCACTCAGCACCAAAATGAGTCCAAAAGACGCCGCTGCCTCTGTCGCTGCTGGCGCGCGCTGCTGACGTCGCGACGTCACCGGTGTTTGGAATTGCAAATTGCAAACTGCCAACGGCGCATCGCATCGTTGAGCGCAGGCCCATTTTAATTGTTTACATTTTATTTTGCTTTCAGCGCTTATAATTATTAATTTCACTTGGCACTCGCCACTCACCCCCTACTCCCTCCCTCCCCTTCCGCCTTCCTCCCCCACAACGCCTTCCCCACTCCAAACACCACAGCGTCGCCATCAGCGTCTTTTATTTTCAATTTCCTCAAGTTTTCTTTGATTTTGTCTGAGTCTCGTTTTCTGTTTCTTCTTCTGTTTCTTCTTCTGCTGCTGCTTCTTCTTCTCCTTCTTCTTGGCTTGTTGTGGGTGTTGTGTTATTGGCTTTTGCGAATGCAGCACTAAACTGAATGCAAGTGTGACTTGCAAGCACAGCGATTTCCAACACTGTCGCTTGTTTATTTAATTCAATGCCGCACTCCAAATACACTCACTTGTACAATATTTACTAAATAGCCTTTTAAATTGCACTCAAATTGGATTCAAACAGTATATAAATATATTTTAAATTAGATAATAAAAAATAAAATAAATATCTTAATTAAGAAAACAACAGCAGTTAAATTCCAAGTATTAAATTTACAAGAAATATTTAAAACAGTAAATTATAAATGTACTTTAACTAATTTAAAGCATTTAGGTCTGAAGATGATATGAGAATAATATTAGATATAAAATATACCAAATATTGATTTTAATATCAGATCAATTTTTAATTCATGTAATGACTAGTGCAATAATTTACAATTTAATATTTATAATAATCAGATCAGTTTTTAATCTACCATATGTATTGACTTACGCAATAAATTATTTTGTTTAATTTATAGCTACTTTAAGTAATACTTTATCCTTACTTTACTTTAACATCCTTAAAAACACAAACCGCGAAAATATTTTACTAAAATATCTAAGTTATACATTTTATTCGATTTGTAGATTTTATTATATGTCTGGATATTTTTTTAACTAACAAAAAGTTCATCAACTTGTTCCTCACTTTATTTAAATATGTTTTTTTTATAAATATTATTAATATTAAGGCATTTATCGTTTAGCTAAGCTTACTAGGGTATGTAGACGCCAACGTGTTCAACATGTCCAGTTAGCTACATATTCATCTCAATGGTATTTGCATTTCTTCTGGAAGTCTACACCGTTGGAGGCAATGTCGCTGTTTCGTTCTTTATTCATTGAATTGTCTATGCACGCGATTGTAAATATATATATCGCTATGACTCATAATCAGAAGAGATAGTCGTACTCTGTAGAGAAGAGACTAGAGTCTTACTTATATTAGATTGTCTACACGAAAGCGACTATCACACTTTGATGCCTGTTCTTCGCTGTCCACCGTTAGTAAGTCTGCGAATACACATATAACTTAGTATAGTCTATGTACATTCTATGCATATTGCTTGTGCCAAATAGATAGTACTCTCGTCTTGGTTCTTCTTCTTTAATGTGAAACTCAGCTGAGTTGAAATCTGAGTACATTGTAGATTGTACATTGCACATGTTTTGAGTTGCAACTAAAGTGATAATTGCCAGCTCATTATTAGCTTTTGGCGTGAGATGTTTTCAACGGGGAAGAAGCACGATTACCATTCTACATCAACACGTACTTCTTCACTTGCATATATTTTAATATACACACATATCCACGGAGGATAAGTTGCACAGATATCGTGTCAGTCTTAATAATAAACATATTAGCATTACTTAAGCCGGCTTTGTCCATGTTTCTGTAGCCATAGAATACAAATTAACTATATAACATTGAAGATTAAGTTAGCACAAAACGATATATAGATACGTTTAATATATATATCATTTTCTTCATTTTTTATAAATTTTTAAATATAAATATATCTCTTTTAAATGAAATTCTCATAGAAATTTTAATAAAAATGCGCAATAAATGCAAGATGGTAAGGAGATTTTAAATCTCTTATTATTATGCTTACCAATCAGATAACAGAAATAAATCACAATATCTAAATGTCACTTAAAAATTTTATTTTATTTGTCATTTTCGAATATTTTTTTCCTTTTTCAGTTGCCATTTTTATAGCCAATCTCGCAGTTCTTTAATATCAGAAGGAATTTAAAAAAGGAAACAAATATTTGGAAAACAGATCGCAGTAAAAATTTCTCTGCGGCCTTTTTGGAAACTGACGTTTGACGTTGGGGAAAGGGGAATGTGAAATGCTATGCACATGCGCGTGTGGCTTTGTCACTGACTCTCTCTCTCTCTCTCTCTTTGAGAGTGTCTCTCTCTCTTTTGAGTCTCTCTCTCTCTCTCTGTCTTCCTCTCTGTCTCTCTGGGACTGTCCCTGACTTTGTCGCTGAGTGGAACTGTGACACAGTCGAGTCTGTCGTACGTGATTACAGTGTGGTTGCTTAGATTTGGGAGGAAAACATGTGTAGCTCAACTGTTAATGTTAATGTTGGACTGTAAGAGCCGTTGAAATTGTCGCCGTGCTGCATGCGAATTAGAAATTAATTCGCCCTTGAATGAATATTTAAGTAGAGTCATTCAATCAGCTTGCGTTTGCCGCGTGTGTGCAACTGCATTTCTCAGTCCACTTCATTCAGCGGTGCGAGTGGTGCCAATTGCCAATGATTTATTCAACCTTTCGAATGGTCTTCCCTGCCCCCTGCCCCCTGCCCCCTGTGCCCTGTCCCCTGTCCCCCCTGTTCGCAGTTCCCCCCTCTAAGCTGTCAATTGAGGAACGCATTCCAAGAGCGCAAGCAGCTTTTGTTCTACAGTTTTGACCGTAACGCATTTGCTGTCAACCGCATTATATTTGCCTTCATTTCTTTTTTTTTACATTTCCCGTTCCCACGACATTTTAGAAGCTGGAGTTGAGTTCAGTTGAAGCACCTGGGGCATCCCGAACGCCTAAATCAACCGGCAAACGCAACTCAAGCATTTGGCAATTAACAATTTTATTTCTATGAGCCACAAACAATGTTACCGCTGTTACCGCTGCCAAGTTGCCAAGTTGCCACCATCCGTGTAGCTCTTACAGTAGCTGAAAGTAGCAAGCTGGCGTTACGCCTCCATTACACCTTGTTGCAGTTGTTACGCCGTAATTTAATGACTTTTCTCGGAACAAAGTCATACAAAACGGCGCGGAACTGCCAACCATTCAAAGATACTTGTACTCGGAGACTTGTACTCTTGACTTCACGTGATGACTTTGACGTGTCGTATGTCGTTGTCGATGTCGATGTCGGTGGCGATAATTGTGTGTTTAACTTAACTTAATGTTCTTCTTGCGCTTGATAAGCCCACTGATCTTTGAAGACCCCAGCGAGGTGTACAACATTTGGGGAAACGTCTAATCGAGACTCTACCACTGTACGAATAACACCTTCTTATCTTATATTGTTAATGGATGTTGCCAGATACTTTTTACAATTATTTATCACATAAATTGTAAGATTGTCTATGGGGAATTCTCTATAAACGTTTACAGTAATAGCATTATTCAATATATATTTTTATTTCCAATTTTAATATATTATATTATATAATATTATAAAAGTAAGGAAAGGATATTTGTACTTTTATATTTGCTAATTAAAAAAGTTTTCCCAAAGTTAAATTCTTAAAGAAAAACAACATTTTTGAGTATATAAAGTTACTTTCTTAAGGATAAGAAATGAAATTTTGCAAAATCACGGCTAAACTACTGAAAGATATGACTGTTAATAATTATTGTATTATGCAGCAAACTTGTCTTATTATATTAATCAGCAAACTGTTCATTAATGGCTAAGACACACTTCCAATAAACGTTACTCACCGTTCTAGCCTTCCCTGTATGGACATGGTAATGCTTGGTAAGAACACCTGCCTCTGTTGGTTAGTTGGTTATGGGCAAAGAGCTCAGCATAAATACAATTCATTTGTGCTAAACTTATGTGTATGGCCAAAGCTTTAACTGGGCAAACGGTTGAGCGATTGATCTTTGGTCAGGAAAGCGTTTAGTAGTTTTGATTGTTCGATTGCTTTGATTGCTTGTCCCACAAAAATTTGCATTTGCCTATTGTTCGACTACGCATTCTCCGAAAGGGGATTGTGTGGGAGAAGGGGGAAATAGGGGGGGGGTAGTTGTGGGCTGGGCGCCGCATTTTGTCGGCACTGTGCGTCATATGGATTGACTCTGACTCGAATGGTTTGCGACTTGCATACATATAACGCACCTGCGCCTCCAAGCCAAATCCAGAAGTCAGGCCAAAGAAGGCGTTTTTTTTAATTGCGTCGACATGAGCGAACTACCAATGAGACTTGCCGACTGTCCGACCGTCCGACTATCCAACTGTCCGATCGACAGTTAGCGATAGCTAAAGCTTCGTCGTTGTTGTCGTTGTCACATTCATTCGCAAAAAGTGGCAGCCACATGTGCGATAATCCACTTACAGTGCAAACACACACACATCACATGTATTCACTCATACATCCTGTACAGTGAACACTTTTAAGCTCGCAGTTACAATAAAAGGGTACAGTGGTCACTTCTGTCACTTTTGATCTAATAAATAATATTTAAAATGGGAATCAATTATTTTAAACTAACAACTATTATTTAAAATGGAAATAAACAAAGCTTTATGGCAAATATTATATATTTAACATTAATTTAATAAAATAAAATACACAGTGATCAATTTTGTCGCCTTCAATTAAAAATATAAATTGTTTTGAACTAAAAACTAATATTTACAATAAGAAACGATTATTTTTAATTTTTTAATTAAATGTTTATACATATTTTAAATGTGAAGTAAAAGAACTACATATTTATATTTATTTTTAACATACATTTTTATTAAATTGTGTAAAATACATATTCAAATTATAAGTATAGCTAAAGTTTGATGGGAAACTGTTACATTTTGTTGTGGTCAATTTTGTTGCCTTCAATTAAAAATAAAAATTGTTTTGAACTAAAAACTAATATTTACAATAGGAAACGATTATTTTTAATTTATTAAATAAATAAACATATTTAAAATGTGAAGTAAAAGAACTTATTTATATTTATTTTTAACATATATTTTTTTTTAAAATTGTGTAAAATACATATTCAAATTATAAGTATAGCCAAAATTTGATGGGAAAACTGTTACATTTTTTAACAATTTGCCATTTTCTAAGAGATTCCCTTGCGCTGTTTAAATAATTTCGGTTTTTCTACTTGAACAACACTTGTCTGAAAATATAGAAATACAAATTCGATTGTGTATAATAATTTGATATCGATACAAATAGAATGAAGCTTCCAATATGCGAAATGCAATTGACTGCAATTTTCTAGAATTTTTATAAATTCTTTACTTAATTTTGTCGAATTCAATGCCCACTGTGTGTTGTACAAAGTCGTCCAAAGATTTGTGGTGTTTATTAAAGAGTAGATGGAGTAGAACAGGTCCAAAAGAGACAACTGACAATGTGACAAACAGGCAGCTTCTTAGCTTGTGATTAGATGATGCGTTGCTGCATGTGTCTATTGTTGTCTGATGTTTCAACCATTTATGGATCGCATTCTTCTCGTATTACCAACAGCAACCAGTTATTGTTAATAAACGGAGAGGGAGCCAATCAGTGGATCGGCTTTTAAAGCTGGCACCATTACAAATATTTGCACAGCCGCCATCGACAAGCAATCGATCGATCGGATGGATGGTTTAAGATTCCATTACGACTATGAGTGTGAGTGTGAGTGTGAGTATGAGTTTGAGTGTGAGTTTGAGTATGACATTCGACACTGTTTACCTATTTGCTCACATTTAACGGATTACTGCGTTTTTGGCCCGACGGAAACTAGCCAAGATCGCACTTTGCTTTGCCTTTGGCAAACAACAAACAGTGGAAACAGTGGAAACGAGAGAAACAGTGGAAACGGGGGGAAATGCGGGGAAAAACAGTCAAACAGCAGCATCTCTCACATGATCATCAACTTTAGCCAAGACATCTGTAGAGGCAGCTCTTCCTCTCCCTCTCTCTCTCTCTCTTTGCTCAGTTGCATCTGTGTTTAACAAATAGAAATCAATGGCCGCCTCAGTCCATGGATCAATGGGAATGTTATAATCATGCCAATCCTCCGCTAGCTATGTTCCGACTCATTGGTTGGCCAAAGGTAAATACTCACTCGTATTCAAATAGCGACAGCGACAACGACAACGACAACTGCTTGGCATACCCTGTAAATAATAGCATAAAGGGTTTTATAAAACTATGAACATGTATGCCGCAGTCTATCTAGTATTTTTGCTAATATTTCGTATATCTATCAGCTTGTTTTGAAAGGAATTAGCTCAATCCTCCTTAATCTTTACTTTGTAAACTTTCAAAATTAAAGAAAAAATTAACTTAGGCAAACATTTATTTTGGAAAAATTGTATATGGTCTATAAAATATTTATAAGAATTTAGAACAGTTCTTAAAATTACAATTTGATGGTTTAATAAACTCAGAAGTTATGTAAGAAACTTTAGGCTGTTTACAATTAAAAACGAAAAATGCAGAATGCAGAAATCAAAATAACATAACTTTCATTACAGGTGTCTTATTTTCAAAAATAGTTAAACAACAGTAGATCTCATTATTCTATATTTGCCTAGATTTAAAATCTAAAATAAACAGAAAACCTATTTAAAAATATCTTTACTATATGAATTATGATATATAAAGTATATGATGATAAAGTATATGAAATATGTAAAAAGGTTTGGTGGCATTTTCAGTTGTTCAGTTCAGATCACAGGGTAACTTGCTGTCGGGCAGACTCGTCTGCAGTTAGTCTGGCTATCTGTTGAAACAGTCAGCGCTGTTTTGCTATTACCTGCTTTTATCATTTGTCTTATTTACCCAATCGCTCTGGGTGTTGTGCCTGGCTAGAGATCTAAGCCAAGAGTTGGACTTGACTTGACTGTGTCTAGGCACTTGGCCAGATCGATTTGCATAGTGCGGCGAGTGGCAAGTTGGACTGTGGCAACGCTGTGCAACGCGACGCATTAGTCGTGCCACTTGGCGACACAAGAGTCCGGGACCAAGTTGTTGTCGTTGTTGTCGTTGTTGTCGATTCCCGCTTGCAAAACAGATGCCGCTTGGTTTATTTAGTGCGCGTGCGCATGCGCATGGCCCATCAGCCTGGCCAAGACAGCCGGAGACGTTGCCACAAAACGCCGGCGACAGCAAAACAGAAGAGAGAGAGAGAGATAGTGAGTGAGTGAGACAGCCAGCTAGTTGCAGTGCGGCACAGGCAAAAGGAATGCTTGAAATGTTTAGGCCAAGTTGGGATTACTGGCGTCCAAACATCGGTCGACTTCAAAGAGTTGCCAACATTTGATGGTAATTGCCGCTAAACGATTTTCAATGTTAGCTTGTAAAAACGTTAACATTTTTAATTTGTGTTATATACTCACGGACAGCTGTGTTTCTCCACTTCACCACTTCCCCACTACTCTCTACTCTCTCCGCTCTACTCTCTACTACTCCCGAGACGTATCTACATACGTTTCTATAACTGGCAGGCTCTCAGAACAGCAACTGAGATCTTGAGACATCATTTGCGTCCTTCATGATATACGAATACTTTACCCACCGCAGAACGAGTCGCAATCTGAATTAAAAGATCATTTAAAACGTTGCTCAAGTTACCAAAGTTATTCGTACTTCGATTCTACACTTTAGAATCCGTTTTATGGCGAATTTAGCAGAATGATAGACGCAGATTCGATAAACGAACCAGAAGTTAAAAGAGTTAAGTATATTTTAGATATAAAATAGTTGAAGAATACCAGTTATTTGTTTTATATGTAATAAACACATTGGAGAAGCTGCAAGTCTTTTAATGAAACTTGCTACCGAAATAATTAAATAGAACAATTAAATCTTGTAGTATTCCAGAAAAAGAAAGAAAGCTTATCACATTTGCACTTCTGATCACTTCTGAGCATCATTTGCTGACAATTGCGATTAACGAAATGAATACAGATAATAATCAGATAACTATGCTAGTTGCTGATGGTACAGGAAACAAGATAGACAGGTTTTTCAAGAGATCATCGAGTCGGACAGTCAGCTATTTTTAATGTTTAAAGTACATAACCCTACAGAGAGTAGGGGGAATATCGAATTGATGACTGTGCCAGTTGTAAGCATAATAATGATGACGATGACGATGACGATGACGGTGATAGTGATGATCATATGGACATTGTGCATAAAGTGGAATTCTCGAATCAAAATCAAAATCAAAATCAGCTCATTACGGAGGCTAATGTAAGCACAACAAAGCCACCATTCTACAAGAGATTTATTCAACAGCTTTAAGTGTCTACAAAGAAGGAGGATGATGCAGCGCTAATGACATTGTGACTCGAAAGGGAATTCGTATTCGTATTCGTATACAGATTCAGATTCAGATGCAGAATCGAATGAATCAATGCAGTGAAAAGAAGTATTAATAAGGAGCGGAGGCTAGTAACATTTCACAATATATGAAAACTCCAAAGCAGTCTTCAAACTTCCATCTTCAATCACCAAGTCGTCAAGTTGCCAAGTCTCCGTGTCTCCGTGTCTCCGTGTCTCCATGTCTCCATGTCTCTCGCTGATCTGAGGTCAAAACGTGAAGCGGTGTGAAAAAGGCTTTCATTTCAAACGCAAACAATCGCTCGGAGGAATTGAAATTAATTTCATGTATCATCATTAATCAAAACACTCAGTCGCGAGCAGCCAAAGTGCTTTGTGAGTATGAGTCTATACAATATGTATTCACTCACATTCATGCATTCACATTCAACTGCGAGCAGAAAGACGAAAGTCAAATGCATTGGATTGGAGCAAGAAGTCATGGTCTGGTCTGGTTTTGAGACTCTTCACTCTCACACACACACACACACACAGGGAGATGAGTACTCGTATTCTTACATATGCTTAGTTATGAATGTATAACGATTCACAATTTCAATACAGCTGCTGATAGAGGAAGGAGGGCGGGGGGACATTCCCTGAGCTCAACTAATCAGCATGCAAAGAAAACAACATTAAGAGTCAACAACAACGACTGGCACTCAACACAATTATGAGAACTGACGTTGCAAGAGTTTCATGTTTAATGACAAGTCACTTTCTGCGCCCCAGTTCACTCATCGTCATTCAGTTAAACTGACGAACTCCGACGTTCTCCGAGCTCTCTGTCTCCGAGCTCTTTGTCGAGCTGCCTCTTTTGGCTGCCCCTCGGGCTCTAACGATGTTTTCTTTGGAAAGTTAGAAGCCGTTTCCAGTAGTTCAATTACAACTTCACCTCACTTCAAGCGTTTTGTCCGTTCGGGCCACTCCTCTTGCCACTCCGCCCCCAACCCCCGCCCCCAACCACTCGTACTGCACTCATAACTCTTACTTCCTATACTCATACTCATATTCATAATCATTGCCGACTGTTGAAGCTGCGTTCCTCTAGCCAAAAGAAAATAATTGAATAATGAATTGAAGACGAAGATTCATCTTTAACGCATCACATCACAATTTACATAACTTGTTGATTAATTAATTAAGCGATTGCCTAGGTGACTAAACAGTCGGTTAATCAATTTATTATCGTAATTATCTTCATAGCAAATATCATGTAAATTATCTATTCAAACTATTCTTAATGAAGTATGTAATGAGTAATGAGCTTAATTATTTATTCTTATATTTTCCAATATAGTGCAGTGCGGGTTCTTAGAACTGTTCTACTTAGAGCTAGGATTATTAAATAATTAGAAGATTATAAATTTATATACTCTTAGAATTGTCTGTCTCTCGTTGAATTCATTAATTAGTCTTATAAATTAGGTTATAATGTGCTGTACTAACAATGTTAAATTTTTTTAGAAGAAAAAACCTTTTTTTTTTTTAAAAACACAGTTAATTTTACACCATTTATTGGTTTTTAAGTAAACATTAAAATTCTTTTACACTTATTGCTCATATTAAACGATATATTGATTATATACACTATTTCATCTAAGTATATATATTTTTAACTATTTAATTAAATATAAATCATAATTCTCTTTCATTTACTAAATTAATAAACGATATATTGATTATATGAGCTAATTCTTCTAAGTATATTTATATTAAATATTTATTTAATTGCAAATTAAAATTCTCTTTCACTTATTGCTTTATTAAACGATATTTTAATTTATGCGCTGCATTTTCGCATGAATAACAATTGTGTTTAGCATATTTTGTTATTTTGCTGCACGTAACACAACACTATAAATCGATTTTGAAAAGGGTTGCCAAGTTGGATATATATACCATATATATACACACTCGAACATGGCCTGAACTATGCACAGTTCATCACGGTTCAGGTCGAGGCTGTTATTTTTTTTTTTTTGTTGGGAATGGAGTCACAGAAAACACATTAACAAATCGTGTCTCAAATTAGAGCTCCAACAACAGCAGCTCTGACACCGACAGCGACAACGGCAACAACAACAACGGCAACAACAACGGCAACAACGACAACAACAACGGCAACAAATGTTGTCGCTTTCAATGCGTTTGTGTAGGTTGACAATTTTGGGAACGGTTTCGGTTTCGGTTTCGGCCGTTAACAAAACATGGCATTTAATAATACGTCTACAATACCCATACATAAGTGTTATCGCTGACTAAAAAGCTTTTTGTTGCTGCTCGCAGGCCTTTCGTTGTTATTGTTGTTGTTGTTGTTGTTGTTGTTGCATGTATTTGTATCTTGTTGTTATTTCTGTATCTCGGACTCGTTGCTGCCGTTCGATGTTGTTGCTGTTGTTGATTGGCCGGCGAAAGGTTGAAACAAATGAGGTCGGAACATTTTCCCTCTGCTTTTATCAGCGTTATTAATATTGTAGATTCAAAACAAAACACATGCACACAACACACGTGATGCCATTAAATGCCGTGTTTAATGGTTAATACCAATTTCGATAAATGTCCCCCCACAATACTAAAATTCCCCTGACTCCCTGATAACTATTCAAATGATGCCCATCGTCGTAACGATCAAAGTCATGTTGAGATTCCAGCAAAGTTGAGAGTCTCTTCGGTGGCTGTCATTCAATTATTTGTGTTATCAAACAATTCTATTTTGTTGTTGCTCCTAATTGGCAGTTAAACTTTGGGATAAGACCAAGTCACTAAATACTATAATAATCCTACGAGATGGAAATAAAAATATATATATAATAAACCATCAAAAGAAGAGAAAATGGTTTAAACTGCTGTTTAAACATTTTGTTAATACAATTACAAAATCTATGTACATGAAACTTTTTGTTAATTCAATTAAAAACTCTATGTAAATTTTAAATCTACTTTTTAAAAACTTAATATAATAAATAAAATGTCACGCTGTCTATAAAAAATTTGTGAAATTAAATTTCAACAATCCTAAAATTTTGTAAAATGTGCACAATAAATTAAAAGATATTGATGCAAGATATATATTCGGATCAATTTGAATGTGAATAAGGAAAACGGAAAAAGAAAAAACAAATGACGAAAGATGAAAATATGGCCAAAGAAAAATAATAATAATTCGGCGAGCGGAAAAATCCGTGACATCATAAATTATCAATAATCACACTTTGTTTTGACAGGATGACGACTGTCGCATCTGAACCGCATTGTTGGCTCTATTGACACAACACACACACAGACAGGACAACTCGTGCCTATACATACACAAATATATGGTAGATACATATATATATATAATAAAACTCCTATGTATATAGGCGACTCCAGGGAGGTAGACGCATAGAAAGGGATAGAGGCTATTGAATGCTCATTGTGACCAACAACAATAAGTTTGAAACTGCACGTCGTCCTTGTCCGGGTGTCTGGGGGGTCAAACGAGCTGAACAGATGGAGATACATAAATGACAGGATGCGGATGCGGATGCGGATGTCGAATGACGAATGTCGAATGAACCTGGAATTCAGTTGATTTTCGTATTATTCCGTGTAGTTATGTCACTTTCAATGGATCCAGTTGAGAGACTATTGGGGTTGAAGTTATCAACCTCGTTTATTACAGCCAATGCAATTTGTTGACAAACATTCAGAACACGAACGAAACCGCATAACTATTTCTAATATCAATATCCTTAGAGCTGTCATTGTTTGGCGGCGATTGTTCGAAGAATAACAAATCAGGACGTATTTAACATTCTCCTTCTAAATTGTCTTATTGCAAATAAACTTGATAAAGTAGGTAAAGTAAAGAAATATTTAATTGAAAGGAAATCATGAACTTTATTATTATTTAATAATGTAAATAAGAGATAAAAATTAAGTATTTCCCAGTTGATATTTTATTGAAGAAACAACAATAAAGGATCACACATTTTTTTTTTTTTCAGTCTCATTTTTATAGTCCAAAGATCAGTTAACTTGCCAGTTAACTTGCCACATGCCACACATCCGCATAATATGCAACATCTGCTGTGTTGCATGCAACTTCCCTACGTTTGTCCAGCACAACAGTTTGACCTGTAATTGTGATTTCATGGTAATGCTATTAGCACTAACTTTTCACTCACTCATTCAACTCCCAGTCGAAGCGTCAAACCGTCGAAGCATCGAACCTCGCAACGTATTTACCAAGTCCTAAGTAAATATTAGCCGAGAGTTGCAATGCCATGCTTAGAAGTGTTTGTTTTAGGGCTGTTTAGCTAGGGATTTATTTATGTGACACTGCGGTTATTGTGTGAAAATCTGAAAATCTGTTTCTATGCTCGCCGCTCAAATATATATATAATGACCAAGTAGGCATGTAAATAAGCAAAACAATAGCCTCAGAATGCCGTCGTTATGCATCGGACCGTGCCGATAAATCAAACACTGTCTCCGGAAGTAATCCTCACAAATTGACAGTTGAGAAGCCAGAAATATTTTATTTTGGGTAAACCACACATACAACGGTATACAACTGTACAATCATCATAATCATCATCAGCATAACTACAATCAAAACATATTTAAATCGGCTTTAAACTGACTGATCAACTTAAATAAAACCTTTAAAATCGTTCATTTATAATCGATCTATAGCTAATATAATTATATATCATAGGGTATTCAAATTTTGCTTATGTTAAGAATTATTATAAATTACTGAATATATTTCGTAATTTGCGTAAATTCGATTTCCTGAATATTTAGTTTGTGGAAAACTATGTTCTTAGCCTTTTCCATTGGAAATTATTGCGACTTTTAAGATCTCACAATTTTAGGCACTCGTTTTATCGAACTCAAATCCATTTTTTTGCGCAATTATTATTGTTTTTGGAAAAAAAATGATTATGTTATTCCTGGTTTTTTATTTTGTGGTAAACTGTGTTCTTAAACTTTTAATATGGGAAAAATGCCTGTTTTTAAGATCTGACAAAGTATAGCGCTAGTTTTTTCGAACTCAAATCCAATTTATTGCAAAATTATTATTATTTTTTGAAAATAAAATTTCTGTATTATATTTGACTAGTTTAAGCAGAGTATATTATTATTGTACTGCATATATCGAAGCTCAATCGCACGAAAACTCAATATATAATTCTGTTAATTGATTTAGGTAAATTAACTGGAATTGATGTAAAGTAATCGTAAATTTCTTTATATGTATATTAAAAGTTTGAAACGAAAGCTAAGGTGTAAGGCTGCTGTATCTGATTGTGGCCCCTATTTGCTGTTGGGAGTGTATTTTGATCAATTCCAATTCGAAGATGGAAACAAGGGAGGCCATAATTTGTATCGAATGGAGTTGCGTCACTTAATCCATTTAACTCACACGGCCAGGCGTCAGTTATGATGGAGACGCTGCTGCTGTTGTTGCTGCTGCTGTGTGGCACAAACAATGCACAAAACTGGCAGCGTGGGGCACGCGACGGGACACGCAGCCCGAAGTCTCGAAGGCTTATTAGGTTAATTACGAGTTTTTGATTGGTAAATTAAGAGCAAGCAAGCGACCGACCAGCCTGCCACATAAGGCGGCAACTCAGCGACTCAGCGACTCGTAATGCGGCACGCGGCAAGCCGCCTGTCCGCCCGTCTGTCCGCTTGTCCGTCTATCTGTTTGTTCGCCAGCCATTTCGAAATCAGTTCTCAACTTCACTGCCTCAATTCAAATGCGTAAATAATTAATTTAGAGCCAATTCATGAGCTGCTCGTTGTCAGTCGCAAGTCGGACCTATCTATGCTACTTGCTGCTGCCACAGATAAACCCGCCAACCGTCATCCACCCCCCCGCCGCGTCCCATAACTTAAACGCGCTTCGGCAGACGGAATCATTCTTCTTTCAAGCCAGCACAGTGGGTAGTCTCTGACTTCACAGAATGGTTTCAATAGCTTCCAAGTTGAACTTAGGCACGAGCTATGGGAACTGACAATATCCACTTCTTTTCAGAAGAAAGGGGATTATTTAAAGCAAACTCTAAAATATGATATATTGTGAATAATTTCGCTAGACTTGGGAAATTAGTTCGCATTTAGTTAAACGAATTGTGTCACATTCATTCATTTGATTTGCGAATATCAATCTGTAGCGCATTTTAATGGATGGTAATAAACAGCTCAGAGATAGCAATATGTTTGTAGTATGGCAGTGTTATCTGTTATCATTGTTATCAGCATTTGATAATGCATACACAATTACGAGCATTAACGCAGCGCAACAAAATTTACTTGCATTGGAGTTGTAATCGACAATTCGCTGATAACTTGGCTCATTTATTTATTATCTACTCAAAAGACCCAGTTGTGCTCAGTTAACCGAATTAAATGTAATTTGCACTTCACTGCGTTTCATTTGAATGCCACAAACAATTTTCTGTATTTAATATATGACAATTATATCCCTCGAAAGGAAGTTGCACCGATTTCGAACTGTTTCTCAGTTAGAGTACTGGAAAACACTTCGAAAACCAATGCGAGTTTCTGAAGGTAAAGCGGAAACTATTTGGAAAATACACTCTACATTTTTTCTAGGGGTTGATAATTCTATTTCCTGAAGCAAGTTCGACAGGAAAAATTAAGTCTGAAATTTGCCAAAGAATGGAAATTTTCATGCTGTAAAATTCAATTATTATTTTAGTTTACTTTCTGTTAGATTCTTGTTTAACTTTCTAGATTAGAGTAGATTTCTAGCGTAGACTTAAGATTACTTCATTTTTGCATAGAGTTTTTCCACATTCTTCTAACTTAATATCATACTGTACTTATATATAGTTTCTCTACATTCCTCTCAATAATATTAAACTGTACTTACATTTAGTTTTTCTACATTCTTCCAACTTAATATCATACTGTACTTTATATAGTTTTTACTTTTTAACTATAAAACTGTCATTTGTTCTTCTACTTCTTCCAACTTAATATCTGACTGTACTTAACTAAACTGTAACTATAACTATACCTATAACTGTAGCTGTCGCTGTCGCTGTAGCTGTAACGGTAACCGTAACTGTACATGAGCAGATAATATCGAGGACCCTTTTCGCATTTCGTATTCTGTCGCTTGTCCACGAAATAACAAAGTTTCGTTTCATTCTAACCACAAAAAGGATAAACGACTTAGCTCGTAAATTCCGAACTACGCAAACGGCAAATGTTTGTATGCTTATGTCTGTACATTGTACAATTTATGATTATTATTATTTTTGGAATGGAGTACACACACACGCACACACATGTGTAGTCATACGTGTCTGCAGTACTTGCCTTGACACATAGAGGGCGTGACATATAGCGAATTTTATTGCCAGATTGAAGACGCTGCGCTGTAATTTGAGTGTCTGTGCCACACTTATCTTCAATCGCTTCGACGTCGATTGAAAGCTCGCCAACTTGCAATTACACTACAAAACATGAAGTCACGCACCCACACACACACACACACACAGAGAGAGAGAGAGAGGTGAAGAGGGAGAGAGAGGGAGAGAGACTCCCTCATTTAGTTTCGCAGACGCACGCAATGACGAAATAAATCAAACAATATAATTGCTTCTGTTTCAACACCAAATACACTACTTGGTCGTGTACTTGGGGCACAAAACAGTGGCATGCCACATGCCTCGCACCTGCTCAATGGAGTAGGCGGAGTTCCATGTCGCAAGTAGTTAAACAGAGAGAAGCTAGAGAAGCTTCCACTTTTCTGCAAACTCAAATTTACGGCACGCAACTTTGCGCCAAAGCTACGGGCGTAAACTTGTCTGTCCCACTGTCTGTCCCACTGTCTGTCCACTGTCTGTCCCACTGTCTGTCTCTCCGTCTGCCATTTGTTGTCTTCGAAGACGTTTTCGACAGGCCAACTGTCCTTTTAGGCCGCAGACAGCAACAGCACCTGCGGCAAGTTGCAACCTGCGGCAAACTGTGGCAACAACGAACAGCTTGCAACTAACAGCATTTTGATGTTTAGTTTTGTTTTCGTTCTTGCGCTGTTTGTGGACCTCGACTTAGAAAGCATCGATTCCAGCCAAAGGTACAAAATAAATTGCTATCAAATTAAATCAATACAGTCGAACTTCTCTTAAGTAAACCTTGCCATAATAATACCCTACTTAAAATAACTTGATTAAAGCTGGCATCTCAAAAGTCATCTTTATTTTAAGACAACGTAATTTTAATATAATAAAAATAAGTCAAATAAATTAGTTCAGCAAATAATGATTTCAATATTTATTTAATCTCTTTTAACGAATTAACTATACTATTTATTATTTTAAACTAATTGTAAAATTCATCACAAAATAAGCAAAACAGATTTAAAAAGTCAGTAAATGTTATTTTTCATTTGTTATTCGTTTTAAAATATATTTAATCTGTAAAAAAGACGATCGCTTTTGTTTAATAAAGATTCTATAATCGATTCCATTCTATTCTATTCGTGGTATTAAAATGACATGCGAGTAAAATAAATTAACTGATCATCGAGCAACTTTTCCTTTAACTTAATACTAACAGCGCTTAGTTATAGAATATTTCGGATATTTAAAATCATGCAGACTCTACAATCCATTAGATAGCATAGGCTATAAATGTTTAAAAGACTACAATTATGTCACTCCATAAATAACGTTCTTGAGATTAAAATAACCTAATTATTAATTGATTTCATTTTTCAACTTAACTGTTGGAACGTTCGACGGTACAGTGTGCACATATTTATTTGATGTCCGCATAATATGGCGCATTATTAAAGGCGGATTGATAGGCCATATAAGGGCAATGGAATATCTCCGTTCTTCATCGTTCTCTGGGCATTATTGTCGGCCATTATTTAATTGGCATCTTTTATTTTGAAATGTCATTGTCAAAGTTTATGTACTGTTCCGCCCTGGCTGCCTAACAACCCTACACAGCCCTACACAACCCTACCTCCTTTTCTGCTTGCTTTCTCATTGCGTTGCTTCCATTGCCTGTCAGCTTTGCCTGTTCTCTCCCTCTCTGTCTCTCTCTCACACACTCTCTCTCTAGTTCTCTTTACTTTTCTGTTTCTACACTCACAATGAGAGCGGTACCTCCGTGTAGCACCCGTTTATTCGATCAGTCTCATTAACAGTCGCGCCGCGGGATGCGAAGTTTGAGGTGGGGGTTGAGGATTGCGGGTTAAGGGTAAGGGGTAAGGGGTGCGGTATTCGCATCCGGGTGTACCGTGCATCAAATTAGAGCCGAGGGCTGCGTATGAAGCGGGGTGGGTTTCCCAGCTTCGGGTTGGGGGGTTGTTACGCCCCGGCCAATTTGTCTATAATTTAATGCAACTGGAAGTAAGTCGATGTCGCTGTTGTCGTTGTTGTTGTTGTTGTTGTTGTTGTTGCTCTTGTCATTCGCTTGTTGTCGCGTTATATATATGGCAGCATTATATAAACTCATAACATCCACAGTGTAGCACATAAAATGCACTCGCAGTTCAAAGATGGCCATTAATGACACTTATCAGTGCTCAAGTTTTGTTCGTCATGCACCTGGGAGGCAACGTAGCAATGATGCCACAATGAAGCCATAACAACAACAGCAACAGCAACATTGACGCATCCCGTATCCTGCATCCTGCATCCTGCATACGTTAAATGTAGTCGACATCATTCCGAAAAATCCGTGTGGACTGCAAATTGAAACTGTTATCGTTGCTCATTCACAAAACTCGCACCGTAGGCGGCAAATGCGATTGGGATTGCCTTTTGACACGTCTGCCACTGCCACAGTCCTTGCCACAGTCTCTTGTGTGTGCGTGTGTGTGTGTTGCCATTGTTCCATAAGAAGTTAACAGCGCTGTTCAATATTTCCGCACTAATTAGATTAAAAGGAGGCTGGCAGCGATGCATCGAATGGATTGATGACTCCAAGGCAAATCTCAAATGGAATCTGCTAAAAAACAACAAAGGAAAACTACGATTTGAAGCGAATTCCGACATCCGCAGCGACAACTCGACATCGGTAGGCGATGAAACAGAAAACAGAAAACAGAGCGCAGAAAAACAAAAACAACTGAGGGAATACTTTAATCCTATTAGACATATAATTCAACAATTCAACAGCAAGAGCAACACATGTTGGGCCCGACAGACAGGAAGGATAAAGCAGCAGTCCGATTGTCCTTTTTGCGCCGCTGCCAATGCAGTCAGTCAACCATAAAAAAAGGCGAAAAGAAAACAGGGTATATAAAGCAAAAAATAAAAATAAATATATAGTAATGTTAGCATCCAAAGCAAAAGGATAAAGCGAGCAGGCAACGTGACATGTTGCCAATTAAACGCCAGCTTAATTATAATCAACAGATCCTGCGATATGCTACCTATTTTAATAATATATATTCGAAAATAAATAATATGATAGTTTACTTTGTAAGCGCAGACATTTCAATAACTCTAAGAAGCGTAGAAATTGGAGAAATCGAAGGAGAGCTTCAATATAATCAACAGAAAAATAAATAATATGCTAGTTTTCTTTGTAAACTTAATTGTGATCAACAGAAACTTTATCAGTCTACCTATTTTAATAATATATATATATTAAAAAATAAATAAAATGTGAGATTACTTTGTAAACTAAATTACAATCAACAGATTCTTCAACATTCTACGTATTTCTATAGTATATATAGTAAAAAACATAATATGTTATCTTACTTAAATATAATCAACAGTTACTTCGACATTCTATCTATTTATATAAAATATATATTCAAAAATATGTAAACTAAACTATAATCAACAGATCCTTCAACATTCTACCTATTTTAAATAATATATATTTAAAATTAATTAATAAAATTGTAAATGCAGACAATTCAATAACTCTTCGCAGACATTGAAGAAATAAAACAAAATTGTAGCTGAGAATATATACTATACTATATGTAGTATGCTGAAAACTGCGACATTTTCATAGCTATTCAAATTGGCCATACACAATTTGCGCCTACTGTTTGATCATATTAATTTGCTCATTTCACGGTTTTCAACATTTTCGGACATTATCCGGCCTTTTTCACAGATGTCTCTATCGAGTTGCATTGATTGTCTGATCGCTTGACAGATCCATTGTTCAATGCGAAGTCCGTTTGCAATTCAAATGTCCTGGCTGCCTTTTCCAAATCCCCTACACAATAGGGAAAACACTAAACACATTTCGGGTACTGTTAAAAGCCGCTTATGTTGGCCATATTTGTGCACAGCGTAAATACCTTTAATTTTTGCAACTTTATAATCATTCTAAGCGGATTTCCACTGGGGAAACCTGTTATGATTCGACAGCCTTTTTCCGTTTTTCCTTTTTCTCCTTTTTTTTGTCCTTTTCTTCTTATTTTTGCAACGTATTTGTTTGTTTATTTGAGTTAAGTAAATGAGATACATTAAGCGAGACAATGACGTCGCTTGCCAATTAAATTTAATGCCAAAATAAATAATGCATTGTTCGGGCCAAACTAACGTCCTCGTTTTAGCCACATTTCAGTTGCAGACATCAGTTGGAGAATCGTATAAATAATGATATATGTAAGCAGCATATAGAATAGCTTATTGTTAGAAACTTTTTTAATATAAACATGAATATGCATACAGGATGAGGATGAGGATGAGGCTGCGAATGAGGACTTTTTCCTGCCATGCGAGTTACTATAAAAATATGGCTCTCATTGTTAATCAGTTAACAAAAAGTGCGGCCTGGCTAAAATGAAAATTGAATGGCAACCAAAAAGTTGCACAGCACATAAGTAAAAAAAAAAAGAGGAAAAAAGGAAATGAAAATGAAAATGCAAACGCAATATGAGCATAGAATAAACTCGCAGTTTTGTCTGCGTCTGAGGGAAAAATGCACAAAGCACGAAATCTGAACAAAACCGAAAATATTTTAATGACAACAGCAAAAACGAAAAGTGGGCAAACAACCCCAACACGAATGCCACAAAAAAAGGCAAAGCGCCAACCACCAACACCACAAGATACAAGATACAAAAGAGCAGTACCAGAAATACACATACAGCAGTACCAAGAGCCATATCAAGAGCCGTACCAAGAGCTGTACCATCCAAGTGACACCCGTTTCCATTATGTGCTCGTTGGTAATTATTTGCATAAAAATATATATGCAGAGGGTCTAAACAAAACAGTTTAGCAATCAATTATGAAAACACGTTAAATAGGTGAGTGCGAGTGCGAGTGCGAGTGCAAATGTCGCCGCCAGAGGCAGAGGCAGAGGCAGAGTATGGAGTAAGAGTGTAAGTAAGCATAAGCAACCATGACATACAGACAATGCCACTGACGACCTACAGAAATCCCCGCACAACAATAAACGGTATGAGCAGAAAAACAGCGATAGACTCTGGTCTTTGAGTCTACTACAGAATCGACAGATGCAGGCGACTATTCTACAGAGGCGACTATTCTATCTACAGCATAGTTGGAAAAGGAGAAAGGAGATGTGGCCCATCAGGGTCTATGTCTATGTCGTACGCACATGTGGAAGGTACCTACTATTACTATGGGAGGAGTACGCGTAATGACCGGGCACAGTGTGTGTGTGTGTGTGTGTGTGTCTTGTCTGTCCGTGTGTCGCTTTGAGTAATACGATAAGTGAAAACAAATATGTGAGGCGACAAAGGTTTGTTTACACAACTAAACAGAAAACAGAATACGGAATACCGAATACTGAATACTGAATACAGAAATAATGCGTAATGTGATGTGCGGTGTGTAAATGTTTGGCATATTTTCAGAGATATCACTTGCTTACACACTACACTAAACTACACTCCACTCCACTCCACTCCACTCCACTCACTTCACTTCTTTAAAGTATCCAAAACATTTTGTTTCCATTCGATTCCATTCCCAATACTTTCAATGCAATCTAATGTCACTTACACTTGTATTCAGTGTCTAGCAACTGAGTATTACTTGAAATAAGAAGACATTAACAACGATATCACTTCCATTGCTTGAGGAATATTTGAAAACGATTGACAATTGACAATATTGACAAATTTCTAACATTCATTATTGATTTAATGTTGCAAACATGTCGCACTTTCTATCAAAACAACATCTCTGATTGCCGTGATAATAGAAAGTATATAATTCAATTTTTCAAGATTAAAATTCAATTTAATAAAACCAATTATTATTTAATTTTGATGTTATGAAATCATTAAAGGATAATTCGATATTCAGACTTAAAAATCATTTGTAATAAAAAATCATATTTTTAATGCAATAATTTTCAAATAGTTTATTTTTTAGAAATCTGTTTAAACTGCAGTTTCCATTGAGTACAAAAAAAATTATATGTGTTTAAACTTATATAAATGTTGCCAATTAAAATTTTAAACCAATTACCATATAATTTAATATTTAAAAATTATCGGATAATAAAGGATAATATTAAATTTTGATTTAGAGAACATATTTATAATGATTAGATTTTAAAGGCAATATTTTTCATATTGTTTTTATTGCTAACTGATCTTTTTTAACTCAAGTTTTCATTGCTTAAAATTAATATGCATTAAACTCATATAAATGTTCTCAAAACAACTTGTGTATTATAGTTATATAGTATACATTTCTATTTATAGTACAATCTATCTTTTAATTATTAAAAACTAACTAATCAGAGTTAAAAATTCGTGTAATTTTCTATGCTTCATTTTCAATTACTGCAAGCTGTAAATTTGCGATTTTTGAAACTATTTCAACTGTTTGATGGTTTCTATTTATGTCTTGCGCTTTCATCCGTGACAAATTCAGCTAATTTTTTTGCAACTATTTAAGTAGTTGACGTTCACCTGGAGCTTTGGTTAATTCAATGTCTACACGAAAATAACATTAGATGTGATGTGGGAATTGGTCACAACGGCACTTTCATTTTACTAAAAATGATAAACCTACCACGATTTATGGTTCTACATAAATCGTTGAAATACTTTTCTTTTCTTTTTTATTTTATTTTTTGGCTACCCACCGCAGTTAATCCGATTATAAAACAGACAGAGACAGGGAGTGCGAATATCAGGCTGTCCCTTTTGAATGATGGCGTTGATAATACGCCGCATAATTTTGTGCAATCTACAGATACATTTCATATACCTAGTCAGCGGTAAAGTATCTGTGTATCTGCGTATCTGAGTATCTATAAAATGCTGGCCATCAAACGAATCAAATTAGCATGTTGAAAATTATAAGTACATTAAACAGCCTTCGAAATAAGTGTGGTAAGTTCAAGTCACATAATAAACTCTCTGCTGAGGAAGAGATGGGGAAGAGGGTGCAGAATTGGAGTCGTATATATGTAAGTACTGTATATACACATAAATCCACAGCTCAAGTTGAGTTGTTATGCTTGAGTTGAGTGTTGGCAAATATTTAACGTAGTCTAAATATCCCCAACTCTCTCTCTCGCTCTCTCTCTCTCTGTCTCCGTCTGCAGCTCAGACTCCGCATTATTATCTGTATAGTATTTTATATTTTTTTTTTTTGGGGGTTGCTAACTTGGAACGTAACGCGTTTGCTTTTGTATAACACAGAAAAAATCTAATTTTCCAACTTTTTACGACATTCGCTTGCGAGTTGTGCGGCAATTTCATAAATATTTTCCGCTTCTTTGCGTTTTGCATACTTTGTATGCAAAAAAACATGCCATCATCAGAACATTATCCCGCCGCGTGTAAATGAAATTCCCATGTCCCCGTCTCTCTCTATCTCTATCTCTCTCTCTCTCTCTCTCTCTGTCTTGCGTCGGCAAAAAAGACAGAAGGGAGAAGGGAGCAGAGAGCGGAGGCAACAACACCACAAATGGGGAAGCATCGCGGACAAGGCGACTTCGAGGGTTGTTGACTTATATCATTTATCATAAGGAATTAGGTTCAAGCTTGTTATTAATATTAGACGTGGTCTTCCACTGCCTCCGCTTCCGTCTCCATCCCCCTCACCATCCCCTCCCCTCTCTGCCCTATTTCACGCCCTCCTGGTCCTGGCGTGAAGCCGCTAACGTGCGAAGAGCGTTAATAAAGTTCATAAAATAAACAAAGTCGACTCCGAGTCGAGTCAACATGTGAAATTAAAATCTTTGCCCGTTGTCAATTGCCGAGCTGAACGAGGAGAGCGTTAAGTGTGGAACACTCAGAGAAGATGTCTATTAAATAGACGCAAATAAAGTTGAAGATTAAGTTCCTCATCAGGCAATTATCTGGCACTGACTTAGCCCCATAATATGCAGAAATATCTATTAAGATATTCACAACTTTTAAATGTTAAACATATTCAATTCAGCTCAACTCTTTTTCAATTATCTATTTGTTGATACAAATATACAACTTTATTTTAAAAATTGTCCTTAATTTATTGAAAAATTCTATTACTCTCCAAAGCTTAAACTAATTCACTTGTAGCTGAAATTAAACTATGTACTTTAAAATACTTTATACACATAACATGCACATCTAACCTTTGTTATATAATATATATTTTACTATAACATGTAACACATATCGTTTCATATCAAAAGCTATCATGACAGATATTGAAATAGTTCTCTAAATACACTAACTACAAAGAAATTGTCTTTAAAAAAGTATCATAATAGTTTAATTACAATGTAGATACAACAAAGTTCAGAAATGTCAACATCATTTAGTAAGCATTTTTTTTGTAAGCCTTAATTGAAAAAGAAAAGGAAAATAATAGAATGCATAAGTATGAAATATTTTAACTGAAGAAAGAGACATTAATTATGTTTCACAACCTATTTAATAATAGCTTCATATATACTTTAAAATATATATCCCACAAAGTACATAGAATTTCCAATCTAACAAATAATAACAATATTTTGCACTCATAGTTGACTTCTTAATTTTTCGCCTTTTATTTGAAACATAGTATATCCAGTTTTTAAGAGATCACAAACATATAGCAATAAATCGATAAATGTTCAAAAGAAAATGCTGTTTAAATCCTTTTGCGATTAACGAAAAGTTGTTTAAACTTTTAGGGAATTATTTCCTGTGATTATTTGCAAATATTCCAGTGATTTCAATTGAACAAGCGAAGTAAATTCAGGAGATGCCTAATATAATGCTTTTTGGATTGATTGTTGAATTTAATGATGAATAAACGTGAAACGCGTTGTATTGTGTATTTTGTGAACTTTGATTATTATTATTAGCTTTGTATTAAGTTTGTTCAACTGTCCAGCTGTCTGTCTGTTTGACTGTCTGTTTGACTGACTGTCTGTCAAGCTCGGCAATGTTTGGGACTCCCGTGACGCGACGGCTAGTTGTCTCATAATGATGTGTCTTGCACAAAGCTGTGCGAGGACAAACAAGGACATTGCATTCGACTGACGGCGCTGCCTTTTTGTATCTTTTTATTTTGTTTTTTTGTTTTTTTTTTATAGCTATTTGTCGACCTTCGCGATGCGCTCTACAGGCTTATAGCTGCCTGACTCGCTCTCTTTGCTGTCTCAGTCACACTCTCTCGCTCTCTTCTCTCTCTCTCTCTCTCTCTGGCAGCGGCAGCGACAGCGACTGAGGCAGAGGCAACCCCCTAAGCGCCCGAGTGAATTCTCTGCTCTCAGCGCACTTCCCCTATGAGAAACATTTATTTTTCTTCTTGCTTTTTTTGTTACTTTTATTTTTGTTATTTGCTGCCTTCTTTGCAATGACCGTAAGCCACGCCCTGTGCATGTCGCTGTGGCGCTGCAACAACACGAACAACTGTTAGATACGAGCGCCAAAAAAAAAAAGCAAAACTAAAACAAAAGTGGGAAATAAAAGAAAATTGAATGAAAGAGCCAAGATAAACACTTAAACCTAACGAAAAGCGATAAAAACAGCCACAAAATACAAAAAAAAGCAGGCCGAAAAGAAAGTTGCCAAAGGTAACAACCTATGTACAATGTTTTATGAGCGAACGGGGCTCGAATCATGGCCAAAAGCAGAGAATGCGACTAATGTGGGCTAGAGGGAAAGGGGGAGGGTGAAAAGGGGACAGTGGGGAGTTGCATAGGGGAGAGTGGCACATGTCCAATATTCACTTAACGCGATAAAAATGAACTAGGAACAACGAAATCTGAAATCTGGCAGAGAAGTTGGCCAGGATGCGGCATGCGGCATGTGGCAACAGTGGGCAACGGTCGGCAACACACAAAAACATCAGTTACACTTTGTTTAGTCGCTTTGCGACCGACTGGACCTGCTGCTACATATGCAGATACAGATAGATACGCATACGTAGCTATAGATACAAATATAAATACAGCTACAGATTCATGTGCGCATAGCTGTATCTTTATGTGCTGCGTGTATCTATTGAAATGCCATACGCTGCCCACTTAAATGGGAGTGTGTGTGTGTGTGAGGGGAGTGTTGAGGGGGAGGGGAGCAGGGAGCAGAGAGGGTGGCAAAGGGAGCTGGAAATTGGGTGGTCAACGTAAAAAGATAGCGTGGTTAAACGCGCTTATTTTGGTTTATGATTAAATTTATTACTTGTACGCCCAACCACAACGAACCGACAAACAACAACAACAACATTAGCAACAACAACAGCAGCAGCAGCTACAACAACAGCAAACAACAAAAAAACAAAATGAAAATTAAGGGAGCTTGAAATACTTTGTATTTCTTTTGGTTTTGTTTTTCTCCTTTCTTTTTTGTGGGCTTGCCTCGCATTTAATTAATGCCTGGACCCTTAAAAAAAGAAACAGCAAAGAAAATGGTTAGAAGAAATGTTATAGAAAGTATGCTAACTTTATATAATTGGTCATTCTTTTAAGCTTAGAGTTGTAACTTGTTTTACTTAGGTTTTTTTGCAATGCGTCTAATTAAACGGGTCAAAGGGATGAGAGGAAGGAAGAGGGATAGGGAGAGAGAAAGAGGGAGAGGGAGAGGCTGAGCGAGATAAGTTGCCCCATTCCCAGACTGCGACTGACTCTTGACTGTTTGCTGTTCACGTTAACTGTTGCAGTAGCCGACGACATCTGAGGCCAACTGCAACTTGCAGCCTCTGCAGCCTCCTCCTTCCCCGCCTCCCCAACTGCTGGCAAGTGCGAGTGAGATGGAAGCAAGAGCCAACAGTTTCAAGTACCTTCCTACTTTACTTTGTGTGTGTGTGTGTGTGTGTGGCGACAGCTACAGCTACAGATACTGGCTACATGGCAAAAGTATCTTTTTATCTGCTTGCGCTGTGTGTTGTGTGTGTTGTGTGTGTTGCGACGTTTGTGTCTGCAGGGATGTGGCACGACTCTCGAGAAGTCTCTGCTACGCTCTCTGTGCAACTGTGGCGCTAGCTCGTGCTCATCCCGTGTCCACATCGTCGACATGTTCGTGCCTGCTCGCTCTGCCCTTAACTGTAGCTGATGCTGCAGCTTTTGCTCGTTGTTCTTTTTCGAGCGAGCAAAAAAAAGGGGGGAAATTGACTACCTGCACACTCCCTACCCACTCCCTACCCACTCCTTATCCCCCCCACCCCCACCCGCTGCAGTCGACAGTGCCTGCGTCTCGTTTATTTATGATTATCTGTGTACAACTTGTTTCGTGTTCATCGCATGTCGATGCCGAATGATGGGTGTATAGGCCATGAGCATCTATCTGGTTTGTTTGTTACACTCTTACACAGTTACACAGTTACACTGTTACACTGTTACATCCCAACATTAAACCCTGCCCCGAAGCGCACACGTGTATCTACGTGTGTATGTATCTCACAGATACAACCAGAAGTTGCAACAGCAGACGAGTTGAATTCAGTTCAGTTGAGTTGAGCACTCACCTCGAGATCTTTGCTTTATTAATGATTTTTCCAGAGTTTCTTGGTTGGTCCACGAATTGCCGTTGAGCTCCTCCCCTGCACAGAGCGAAAAGAAAGGGGCGTATTAACATTTAATGCATTCAAATGATCATTACGAAAATTCATCATGATCACAAGTAAAACAAAGAAATCTGAATTAACTCATATTTGAGAAAAAGAGTTCTTTCAATAATTCCCTTTTATACATTTGGAACTTACGTTTGTTAGACTTTAAATGCAGTCACTTACTGATTAGTTCTTAGATCTATTGAACAGATTCGAGAGATACTTAAAATTTAATTTATATATTAATCACTTTTGGTTGCTAGATTTTAAGTAATTAAAGCTTGAAAGAGAAGTTAATCATGATCAAAAATTTATTTTAAGCTGACTAAACAATTCTTTTAACAATTTCCTTAACTTAGCTACATTTGAAATTCAATTACTAATTTTATCTGCTGTGTTTTCTCAAACTGTTTTTGGTTGCTAGTTTTAATCGTAAATTAAATTTTAATGAAATATTTGATATTTTCTTTCAGTGTTTGCAATACATTCATCATGATCATAAATAAAACAAAGAACTTTGAATAAACTAAACCATTCTTTAAATAATTCCTCTAATTTTGTAACATTTGAAATGCAGCTAATTATTGATTATTTCTTAAATCTGTTGTGACTTCTCTAAAGTACTTTTAGTGTTGTGAATTTTAATGAAATGCTTGACTTTTTCTTGCAGTGTGTTGCATCCTTCTTCGTCTCTTTGCGGTTTCGTATTTACCATTTTTTCGTAGCGAAAAGTTAGCAAACTTCAACTGTCGTTTATCCCAAATTCCGCTCACTCTATAAATATTTAAAGCATGTCCTTTTCTTGTGGCCATATCAATAACTGAATAAGGGAAAACTATGCTTGCTAGCCAGAAAAATCAATCAAATATCTTGAATAAATACTAAAACACACACAGAGAGAGAGAAACACAATCAAATTCACTGTGAAGCGTTCTCGAGAGAAAAGCACGTAAAGGACGAAACCGCAGAGAGACAGCAGGATACGCAGAGGCATACATGGAAGGGGAGAGGAGAGAGGGTGGTGGAGGTGTAGATATGTAGATATGTATATATGTAGTCAATAGGGCGACTGGGAGCAATAAAAAACGGTGGAAAACTAAGTGAAGCGGCATTTGAAAATGAATCAATATTCGCAGCAAATAAAAAGTGGAATAGATATATATATATATATACATATATTCATATATACATATTTATGTGTGTGTAGGCAAATCCAACACGCATCTCTATCCTTTATCATGACCGCGATTCCGTGTCCCACTTGGAATTGGAATTGGAAATTGATGTGTAAGAGTCGCTGGCAAAAGTTCAGCAAACACCTTTTCATTTGTATCTATTAGATTAAAATTCATGTCGACGCACTCGCACTTGCTGCAGATACACACACACACATACACAGAGGCACATGCAGATACATGTGTATCTATGAACTCTTGTGTTTCTCACAAAAGATACAGTGTAAAAAGTGGCAAGAAAATTGAGCTCGAAGCTCACAAACATCATTGGCTTTGGGCAAACACACACACGCACACACACGCACACAGGGGGGATTGACAACGAGAAGAAGAGGAAGGAGGAGAAGCAGGAGAAGAAGAGGAGAAACAACAGCGACTCCCGCTGCTGCTTTTGCTTGCTGCTATCGACAACAGAACACGAACAAGAACAAGAACAACAATAACAACGGCTGGGGAGGCGGGAAGGCGGGTAGCGGGGAGGCGTGGCAAGTGGAAGCTGGCCACCAATGCGAGAGTACGAGTTACAGATACACAGATACAGATACAGATACAGATACGCACGCTTGTGCAGTTGTTGTTGTGGCAACAAGAAAAATACAAAAGATACAAATGTATCTCGTGTTCGAAATATAAAAATCGTTAAACAAAGACTGACGTTGTTCCTGGATTTTCGATCGACTGCGACTAACGACGCGACGCGACGCGACGCGCAGCGACGCCGCTGCCACAGCTGACGTCGCAGCTGGCGTTGCACGACTCGAGGCGAGTCGAGTCGATTTCGAGTCGATTTTCGAGGCGAGTCGAGTCGTGTTGAGTCGAGTCGACCCGGTCCGCGGGTGGCAACCTCCCGTGGCAATAATCTAGCCTTCCCGCTTTTGCTGCCGCCAGTTTGAAGTCTGTCACTTTTTTGTAGCTACAAAGCTTTCTCTTTCTCTTTCTGTGTCCCCTGGCGACGGCCCCATAGCGCCACTGAGCGCCCGCCTCCTGGCCTCAAGAGATGTCGCTTCCTGCCACTGCCACTGCCCCCTGCCCCCCCTGCCCCTTGCCTACAGACTCTGGCACCCATTGATGTCGCTGCGGTGGAAGCTGTGGCTGCTGCTGTGGCTTCAACAACTGCTGCTGCTGCTGCTGCTGCTGCTGCTGCTGCTGCTGCTCCTGTGGCAAGCGCGACGGCATTTTGTGTCCCTCACCAATGACTTAATGTGATCTGAATTTGTTGCAAGCAGGCCAATTACTGCCACACAGCAAACTCCATGCTCCATGTTCCATACTCCATATGCAAAATACACGCTTGCCACAAGGCAACGTGGCAGGTCGACAACAACAACAACAACAACAGCAACAAGGAGACATTGTTGCCCCCTTGTCAATTGCGGATCTGTTCAATATACGATCGTTGCCAACTCGGTTGACTTCTTCTCCTTATTTAAGCTTCGGCTCGGATTAAAAGGTTTCCCATCCGCAGTCATCATTATCTTCATGATCCGCATTTTAATAAGCTGGTTTATTTCGATGGATTTCAAATTTAATTGAAACTGAAGTTGCTATTGTGTGAATTAATTAGATATACTTTTTATAAGTTGATTCTAAATTGTAGTTGTGATATTTTGTAAATCTATAAATCTGTATTTACATTTTAAGAATATTTATATTATGTGCTCCTTATAAAATGTATTATAAAAATTGATCAATAGATTGAAGTTCACATTAGTCTAATATGATCTGATATAATTGTAGTTTTATTTAATAAATCTAAAAAATTTCATATGTATATTATTTGAAAGTTCAAAAAAATAGTACATATATTTATAATTAATTAATCAGTTTAATTCACCTCGCCACATTTTTACCATTATTTTTTTTTAATTCTTATTAGAAATAAACGCATTTAATATTGTCTCAAGAAGAAAAACAAAATAATGTGTTTGATAAATAATAAATTTGGATTGATTTTAAAGTTGGAAATAGATTTCATACCTAACTTTATTAAAGTAATTTTAGTTTTGCAATTACTACTCTTATGATTTTGAATTTTAATTTGAATTTAACTTATTTTTTCAATAACAAAATTTGTATTTATTAATCTATTTTGCAAATTGGGGTGATTATTGTAAATAATTAGATCCGAAGTTGTGATTTGAATTAAGAATAAAGATAGTAGCTTTACATGAAAATTGAAATGGAAATGTTAATTAGTATTTATAGAATTTGAATGTTTTAGACTTACTTAGGTGTGTAATTTCAGTTTTATAATATAGGTAACATTTAATTTTTCAATAATTAAAATACAATTTTATTAACTATATAATTAAATAAACCAAGTGGATGATGTATTGACAATGTTGCAACATTATTACCGTTGATATGCAGCTCTGCAGACATCATCAAGCAGTTGTTAAATGTCTGTAAGATCAAGCATGCGTTTGACAGGAGGCAGGAGAAGGTGTTCGAGTTGAGAGGGGGGTGGGGTGTGGGGTGTGGAGTGTGCCACAGGCTGTGGCATAACCAACTCACTTACATGAAAGTAACTCGTACAACAAAGTAACTTCATTTAAATGCTGTAAGAATTTGTTTTCTGCGTGTGCGACACACGCTGACAAAGGGGTTATGGGATGAAGAGGGAGGGGGGAGTGATAAGAAATAAAGGGGGAGGGGGGAGTGGCTGACAAGGTGGCAATATAATGCTTTAAATGAAATTTCAGCTGCAGCAGCAGCAACAGCAACAAACGATTTCCATTCAAATAGCATACATATGTTCATACATCTCTACAAGCCAAATGAATCTATGTACGTACATACGAGGTGTGTGGATGTGCGTGTGTGTATGTGTGTGTGTAATTATCTTTGTATAAATGTTGCTACAAAAATGATTCAACTGCGCTCTCAGTCACTCCACTCGCTTGCACTCGCTCTCTCACACGCGCCATGCCATTTGTTGGGCTCCCTCGATCTTGCTCTCTCTCTCTCCCTCTCCCTCTCCCTCGCACTCACTCTCACTCGCTCGCTTGCTCTCGCTGTCGCCGTCGCTCTCTTGCTCACGCTCACGCTCACGCTTACGACGCGGCGTCGGCGGCGCCGTCACTCCTCACGAGTGGCGTTTCAATTAATTAGAAAAAGTTAAAGAAACCACCCCGCCCTCCCCCTCCCTCCCTTCCACACTCCTCTGCCCGCCATCAGTCATCGCTTTGGGCACAGAAAATAAAGGCAGGCGAAAACAGAAACAAAAACAAATACGAGTGTATCTCTGTAATAAAATGTAAGCGCGCATGCAATAGCAGCTGCGGTGGCGGTGACGGTGACGGTGGCGGTGGCAGAGTGGATGTGGCAGAGTGGCATAGTGGCAAAGTCGGCGCCAGCGACGGCAGCGCGGAAGATGCCGCCAATCCAGCAGCGTGGTCAGCAGGCGGCAGAGTAAGATAAAAACTGAAGCTGAAGCTTAAACTGAGGCGGCGGCAAAAGCAGCAGCAGCAGCAACAGCAACAGCAACAAAAACAACAACAACAACAACGGTAGCTGCGACTCAAACTGAACTGGAAACGGTGGCCCACCCCTTTAACGAGTTTTGTTCATGTTCATCAAGTTTTTCTTATTGCCATTACGGCGAGCAGTTTGCAGTTATTGCTGTTGTTGTTGTTGCTGTTGTGCATTGCAACAAATACTAAACCACGCTCCCTCCCAGTTCCCCTCTCCCTTGCCCATCCACCAACAGAGCGACAGCAAGTAGCAGCATTGCAGCAACAACAGCAGCAACAACAACAACAACAACAACCATAAGAAAGAAGAAAAATAATAATAACAAGCAAGGCAACAACAGTGCGTACAAATACATACATCGGCATTTACAACAACACGCAATAACAGCCATTTTTCTAGTTGTTAAGTTAATTTTTTCATGTTCTGCTGCCTCGCTCGCACTTAACACACGACAGCGAGGAACGAACAACGGCAACGACAACGACTACGACAACGACAACGACAACGGCAACAGCAACGAGAACGACGGCGACTGCGACGGCGATGAGACCAAATGAAACCCGCACTCGGAGTCCACACGACGATGATGTTGACAAGAGCCAACAGCCAACAGGCAACAACCAACAAGCAACAACGTGCCGAGCAACTGCGATTCGTGGGGAACACTGGGCACATGCTATCTCGCTCTGTCGCTCGCCCAACACAATATACCAGATACTTTATTTATGGTCGCTGCGAGCAACTCAGATAATTTTTCTGCTTTCGCTTGTAGTTGTAGTTGTAGTTGTAAATGTTGCTGTGGCCACTGTCGCTGTTCTCTGCCGCTGCCGCTGCCTCTGTCGCTACTCTCTGCCGCTGTCTCTATACTCTGCCTTCCCTTTGCTGCTGCCATCGTGACGCAACCGGTTCTCGCTTTGTTGTTGTAGTTGTGTTGTGCTTGCAGTAGCTGTATTCAGTATTCAACAGCCCATCTCGCTCGCACTCGTGCGCTTCTGTGTGACAAACAGCCAGCCCACTTTTAATGATAATCATTATTGCCGTTGTTACGGTCGCTGTCGCTGTCGATGTCGATGTTGTTTTTGTTCTCGTTTTTGTTGCTCTTTCGTTGTTCATACTTTTTCTGCTCTTGCTGGCTCTCGCACACACACACACACACACACACTCGCACACAGGCACAAGGCAAAGAGAGCGCACAAACACAGTGACGAAGAGTCACTTGCATACGATTTGGGGGAGAAACGAGTTTTGCCAACCGTTGCGCTGCTCTCTCTCTCTCTCGCTCTCACTCATACAGCTTTAGAGATTGATATCTGTGTGTATCTGTGTATTATGAGACTCTGGCTTTGCTGTTGCTGTCTCTGCTGCTGACTCTGCCGCTGCTGCGGCTGCTGCTGCTGCTGTCGTAGTCGTCGTAGTAGTTGTTGTTGTTGGTGTTTTCGCTGTTTTCGATTGTCGGTTGTCGTGTAATTCCCATTTGTCGTACACTTTGTAGTTGCTCAAGAAACTCATGTTAGTCTACTTTTGGCTGTTACGCAGATTGTTCGTATCGTTCGTACGTTCGTTCGTTAGCTCTGTGTCGTGTCTGTCTCTGCTCTGCCTCTGTCAGTTGCCAGCGGTGCCAGTGCTAGTGCCAGTGCCAGTGCCTCTGTCAGTTGCCAGCGCTAGCGCCTGTCGTGCCGCTGCTTCGCCTCGAAAAATCCATTCAGTGTGCGTTCGCATTGCATTGGCTCGTCTGCGTCTTCGTCTGTGTCTTCGTCTTCGTCTTCGCCTTTCGACAACGACTACGACTACGATTACGACTTCGCTCTCCGCCTCCGCCACCAACGCCTGCGACATCAACATCTCTCGCCTACGACAACGACAACGTCGTCTTCGCCTTCGCCTTCGCCCCCGTCGCGGTCATCCAGCAATCAACGAAAAAATTAAATAAAAAATAAATATATAAAAATAAAAAAGTCTGGGCATCAGCATAAACAACATACAAACAGCAGGCGCTTAGATTTCTGGGAGTTGCAATAAGTTCTCAATCCTCAGCCAGCAATCGAAAACTATATACGACTCTGGGATTGTTCGAAACGTTCAATCGTTCAAGCCGTTTAACCGTCGGCAAGTGCAAAATGCCACAAATCGGCTAAAAAGCGGTCGAAAAACGGTTGAAAAACGGTTTAAAAATAAAATAGCAGTGCACACAAATACATACATACAACATACACTAACACGTATACGCGCTTTAAGAGTAATTAATTAAATAAAGCTATTTTTGTTCGATATCAGCATACAACACAACAACAACAGCAACAAGAAATACAAATATAAAAATGAAATGAAACAAGTCATATTATTCAATGTAATTAATGAAATACTTAAAACACAATTAGGAGACCAGCAAACAAATTAATGCAAAAGTTGTGCCAATTCGTAAAGAATTGAATTGAAATTGATTTGAATTGAATTGAATTGGGAATTGTGCGAGTTTCGAGTGCGAGTTTCGATTCGATTCGTGTCGTGTCGTGTCGTGTGTTTTGAGAATAATTATTAGTTCCAATTGAAAAGCAAATCTAAATTAAATGACAGTGCACAGTAATGAAACCGGTGTCTGTTTAGTAATGGTGCGTATTTAAACTAGATATAATTAGTATGTATAAGTTTAAAACTAATTTTATGATGTGTAGAAATTAATTTGAGCTTACCGGATTAACAGTTGGTTGCTTAAAGCTCATTTCAATAAGATATTTCAGTTTATTTCCGATTCGCAATTGGAAATATTAGTGGGAACCAACTGAACTGCAAAGGATCATTAACTATTTGTTTATCAGGAATAAATTATAGAGATTCTTCTGTTTATTTGTTGAAAAAACACTTCACCAATTGGGGGAAAATGGAGGGAACTTCACGCTCAAAATATTGTAATACGAAATGAAGATGAGTTCCTTTAATTAATTTCAACTTGTTGTACAACAATTGGACTTGACAGAGTCAGATCACGGATCGCAGATAGTAGAGGAGCGGAATACATATATATTGTACTCGCATGCAGACATTTTAAAAATAAATCGACCAAAAAGTAAAATAAATTCAAGAAATTTCAAATCGATGTCTGCCAAATCCACTTTGAATCCCAAAATGTCAGCCATACAATTGTGCTACATTTGTTTGGCGTGCCAGCGAGTGTATTTGTGTGTGTGTGTGTGTGTGTGTGTGTGTTTGTCGATTCCTTTGTCGACACATGTATATGGATGCCAAACAGTACTCCCATATAACAGTGCATACAGTTAGTCAAGTAATTGATTGGACAAGCAGGAAAATCACATATTTGGTTTTTATTTTTACAAAAAAAGTCTCTATTTCTATTTTAAGCTTGTTCTAAAATTACACAAGCAACTACAACTAAATAAGGATCAAATTTAGAACTTCAATATAAATTATTTTATATTACTTACAAAATTCATATACTGGTTTTAAATTTCCAAAAATTATTAGACACTTTTTACCATATATCTGTTAATATCAAATCTTTTTAAGAGCAATATTCAAATAATACAATATAAGGGAAAACGAATTAAAAAATTTAAGAATGCCATTATTTTTGCTAAATAAACTAACGTTACTTCAGCAAATGTTTTGACACATTTCAGAACTCACATTTTGCTCATAAATATTATTATTTGTATTTTTAAGCCATAAACAAATGCTAAGATTTAAAGGAAAAGATTTAAAGATTTATTAGGAAAAGATTTTTTCTGATATTGCAGATTGTTTGAATTTAGTATAGAATAGAATAGTCAAAGCAATTTCTAGACTAACTGTAGATACAAGCATATAGTAACTATATAGGAACTGCTGTTGCTCAAGTGTTTCTTATATGCACATGCACACACGCACACACACACACACACACAGTTAGATACATGCTTAGCATGTCTGTCGATGTTTAAAATCAAAAAAGGCCTTTACATACTTGCCTGGTAATCTGATCTACATGCTGGCAAATATGGCAAGTTAATGTTGCCTCTTTGCTCAAATGTAATCAATTCAACATATACTTGACACTTCAGCGCCAACACACACACACACACACACACACACACACACACACACACTCGAGAGCAGACATTAATTACAAATAAGTAAAGCGGCAAGAACAGCAACAAAGCGCTATGAAAAGAGCCCCATAAAATGCTTGCGATAAACAAAACAACAACTACAACAAAAACAGAGAAAAAATAACAAATAATGTGAAATGCAACTTGTAGAACAACAAAGAAAACTGAAACCGAAACTGAATCCGAAACCGAATACCGAAAATTCGAATTGAAGTCGCAGCGAAAAATGCAAAACGCTGTTTAGATCAAAATTCCGCTGTGCGAGACAGGGATAGCTATACTGCCTGCACACAATATGTGTGAGAGAGTGTCGGTATGTGTGTGTGTGTGTGGATATTCAACACTTTTGATCAATACACAACAAGAAGAAGAAGTACATTAACTATTTATTTATTTAAATACTTGTGCACTCACTTCGATGTACAGATTTATAGTTTCACATATTTGCAAAGTATTTAAAATCTGTAGTTTGAAATAAGTATAATAAATAATAAACTAAGGGAGCTATATAAATTATTATTTTTGCTGGATCAACAGCCGTATTAATAAAGCTTTGTCCATCTGAACAGCTACAAATCGAAACACACAAATATTCGAGGCTTTAAGAGCTAGAGACACCAATCTTTGTATGCACATTGATTTCTCTGTATTCCCAGATGATCAAGTTTGTTTTATGAAATTTTTCAAGTTCCAGCAAATAGAAATGATTGAGTTTTTAAAACCATTTCAAAGATACAAATTTCGACGCGACTTTATATAAATGAATTATTTTATTTACATGGTTAAGTCATAAAAATAAAGATTTTTATAAACTCGCTAAGATCGTGTTTGTGATTTGGATAATATAATAGATTAAAATAATAAATGGATAGGGATAAATGACAGTGCTGACTGATTTTATTATTCATATTTTTTTAAATAACTTTTGCAACTATCATTCCTTTTACGCCAGCAATTACAGGGTCTCTGACAGTCGCGTCCACTCGAACGTAGTCTTTCCGGCTTGTTTTAATTTTGAATTGTCTACACTCACATATTGTAGAGAGCTAAAGATATGCCTAACGGACAACATGGCCGAGTAGCGAGTGATAAACATCGGGCGGCTGATTCAAAGGCGCCAACTGATAACCCAGCCCCCCTGCCACCCCTTCCCCCTACCTCCCCACAGCTCATTTCAACAGGGAAAACATCGGGAGTCGGTCTCCATATGGGTCATAGAATTAATTTTTAATCGCGTATGGCCACTTGAGTTGTCACTTGGACGCAGTGCATCCGTCTATCTATCAGAGACCGATATATTTCCGTGTGTGTGTGTGTGTGTGTGTGTGTGTGTCTTGGCGATAAAAATCCAATCTTGCAGCCTTTCGATCATTTGTTAAAAGAGGCAAAATAAAAATGGGGAAGAGAGTGAGCGGCGCCGCAAAGACAAACGAAATAAAAAAATAAAAAACAGAAGAAACGAGCGTACAAAAATCAAGAAAAGTTTACGAAAGCAAGCAAAGAGACGATAATAAATAAAGCTGAAACTTGTTTGTGTCTGCTGCATGCCGCATGTAGCAAGCTTGTGTGCGTTGCAGTTGCAGTTGTTGCCGTTGTTGCCGTTGTTGCAGTTGTTGCTTGACTAAAAGTGTTGACAAAAGTGCGCGATAGGCTTATATGCACACACAAGAAACATGGACACAAGATCCACACACACACACACACACACACACACACGCACACACAGACGCTTAGGACAACGTTGTCGCTGTCGTTGTTGCCGCTCTTCGTTGCAAGCAATCGGCTGTGTAATTTAAATCAATGTTGTCAATCGAAAACATGATTTGTTGTTAATGGCGGCTCCACTTTGATGCTCATGCCATGAAGAGGAACCTAGAAGAGTCTACAGAGAGTGGGCTTTTAAGAGGGGGTCCGCATTGAGTGGAGAGTGGGAGAGAGATGGAGAGAGGGGGGGGGGGCAGGGCGTGTGTCTACAGAAGAGACGAGCGCTTATCGCACTGATAAGAGGGGCAACGATTTTAATTAAGTTTCCCCTAACCGCTTCCCACTCTTTCAAAGGCTACCAGGTACAGTAGGTATGGAGTAGTTCAGAAAACAGACATGACATTTTGGAATACAAGTATAGATACTCTAGATTTCGGTATTTTGTTTTAACTATGTATATTTGTATAGTTCGAAAAGCAGAGATACTTCAATATATATGTTAACCTTTGAATATAAATATTTCAAAAACTTTAAGTGTGGGTCTGCGTCCGAGCAAAGGGAGGACGTAAAAGCGGGCCCTCTAGTTGTATATACCATATTTTCCATTACTAATTGCATTTTACTCATGGCACTCTTCTTCTTTCTCTCATTTTTATGCGTAATTCGTGCAGAATGCCGTTTCAACTCGCCTTGCTGCCTCATCGCCCACCACACCGACATCGACAAACGCCGCACAGACGCCACATCCTCCACAGCCGCCACAGTCATCAGCGTTGACGTCGCCGTCGACGTTGCCGCCGTTGCATTCATCGTCCGGCCTCGGCATCGGCTCCGGTGCGGGGCCAACGCTCACCGCCGCCGTTGTTGCCGCTGCCGCCGGCTTGCCGAGCAGCGTGCAACTGCCCCTGCCATTGACCGTAAGCGGTAGCGGTACCGTCTCCGTATCCGGCATGGTCACCTCCACAGTACCGCCGGGTGCTCGCTCCGGCTCGCCATGTGCCGCTGCCGTCACGCCCTACGGCTCGTCGTCTGCGGCGGGCAACAGCGCCGGAGCAGGAGCAGGTCCATCATCGTTGCCCGCTGTGGGCGTGGGACCGCCGCCTCCTGGCGGACCACCGCCAGCTGCTGCGTCTGGCAATCCGAATCGCTGTTGCGACACCGGACGCACCATCTACACGGATCCCGTCAGCGGTCAGACAATTTGCTCCTGCCAATACGACATGTTGAACTATCAGCGTTTAGCCGCAGCCGGCGGACTTGTTCCCGGACCGGGCGGCGTACCGCTCGGCGTTTATCCCGAGGGCATGTCCGCCTACCTCTCCGGCATTGCCGCCGACCAGCCGCCATTCTACGCCAATCCGGTAAGTGAACGTGCCACAACCAACGTGCAACATGCAAACGCATTCCAAACGCAGTTCGTTGACAAAAACAAAATAAGTGCAAAAATAAATAAGAAAACAGTCAAGAAATCAAGTAAAAACGCGTAGTCGACTAAGAGATACCCCTTACATATTTAACTGACTTCTTAACTTAAATAATAATTAAAAATTGCTGCATACTTCAAGGCGCTTTTATTGCTCAGCAACTTAAAACAGACATAACTATGGTTATGTCGCTTATCCATTCTTGAAATGCTTAAGTAAAATAAGATATAGTAATTTTGAAATGCATTCAACATCAAAAATGGTTTTATAACTTAAAAACTGTGTCTGTGATAGAATTTCTTGACTTGCGATAGGGAACAGTTCCATTTATTTACCTTTCCGATTGTCTAAATTAGGAAATTATTTAAAGTTGATTTACTTTACAATTATAGAAGTCTGTGTGTCAAATTTGCTAGCTCTAGCTCTTAAAGTTCCTGAGATTTCGGTATTGTTCGATAACTGTTGGTGCTGATTTAGATATATACCATAAATGATATATATTTTATGCGATGGCAAGGAATACAATATACCCTTTGACTCTTTTAGTAGCGGGTATAATAAGGAAAAAAGTCTGCAAAAAAAAAAAAAGAAAGAAAGAAAAGGAAAACGAAACGTTCCACAGGCTGTTCATAAGTCATGAGACTAAACAATGGTGCAATAAATTTCTGAATTTGTCCAACGTCCGTGCTGGGACCACCGTCATCGTCGTCATCGCAGTCGGTATGGTCGTTATTTGATCGTGTGCCAGACAGACAGAGTGAGAGAGAGTGAGATGGAGAAAGAGAGAAGGAGTCAACTTGGTCCGTTGTGCTTCCGAACATGTGTTTAGAGTTTAGAGCTTATTTTCGTTCTAGGCAAAGATTTGTCAAAGACTTTGGAGCCCAGTCTGGACACTGACACTATGATCATTGCCTGGTACCTGTGACGGTACCAACGTCTGTCTGACCGTCCGTCTGTCGGTCTGTCTCTGGCTGACCTTTTGCGACTGGGCAGAGTGATATTTCAAGTCGCATTATTGTGAGACTAAGCGAGTCTGGTCAGGGCCATGTCATATGCCTTCTTTTACAATGCCAAACTCGCAAGGAGAGCTCCGTTCATGGATCTCCGGTCTGCGTTCTACGTTCTTCGCTGTCGGTTGTCGGTTGTCGGTTGTGGGCTCTTCGTTCTCGTTGCTGTTACACCATGTCCGGCGCTTCATTCATTCTGTCCATTGTTCGCCGAATTATTTCTAATAGCAGCGTGTAATTTGCCTTTGTTTGCAAACAATTCTATTTGGTTTCACTTCCCGGACCACATGCAGCGTCTAGGGTCAATTCAGTGCCCGCTTGTGGGTCAGAGGACTGGGGGTAGGGGTAGGTATAGGGATATATAGGGATATAGAACCCCCACTGTGACTTGGCCATAGCAAAACAGACCGGATCTTGTGTGGCTTTCAGTTCACTTGAATTCTAAACAATCTGAGTGTCCATTACTTGACATATGCAACTGAGGACACTCAATTAGCACAATCTGTGACTCTTAATCTTCTTCTTACTCAGTCCTAACCTCAAAAAAAAGAAAGAAACAGAAAGATCTCTAATAACTGCAGACTAATCTCAATAGATTTAAAATTTACATTGTGTTGAACTCTTGATGTATTTGATATTGATGTTAAAAGTATTAGGAGTATATAAACTTTAATGACATCTAGTTTTGCTATGGATTATCTTATATTTCCCAAATCAATTGTTGTCAAATAAAGATAGTAACAAAGGTTCCTTTAAATAGATTATTCTTATTATAAAATATATAAATGATTTGCGGAAGTTTCCTGATTTCATTTCATCCTACAGAAATATATAATTTCATAACATATAGTTAATATTATTCCAACCGGTTCTCTCATATTCAAATGATATATGCCACTTGCAACAAAAAGGAGGCAACTTAACAAGAAACCAGCTGAACAGCAACGATTGCCATAATAAATTTAACATTTACATTTCACGATAACATTATAATTCCCCCAGCTCGAAAAAGGGTTATAATTTAACATTGTTAAGAGCAAACATATCTTTATAGCTTATAGCTTATAGCTTATGTGTTGTTCAGTTCGGTTTGCATATCTCGTTCCAGTAGAATGTTTATGATACGAAAGCGTTTGCATCGCGTGCAGTTTGCTGTTTATGTCTAAAACGATGTTCGGTTATAAACAGCTCCAATAATTTCCAGAAAAACTGAAACTGTTGTCAAATTATTCCTCCACATTTGGAATTTCACAATAAATTATGTTAAATACAATACAGCAAGCCAATTTTAATATTCTTCCAACGAAAAAGATTTCAAATCCATAAAAACTTATGAATTTTAGCCAAAAATTTGAATGTATTATGAGAAATTTGAAATATATTTATGTGTAAATTTAAAAGAACTTTAAAGAGCTTATATTTATTTATTTATGCATTTCCAACAATTAAATAACATTTCCCAAGTGCAAAAAAAGTTTTTTTTAATTTTCAGTACTTCATTAATATTAAGAAAGTTTAAAGTTAAACACTCAAGTTGTGTATTTAAATTGTTTAAAAGTTATATTCAAAATATCTGAGATATAATATTATCACATTTTCCTCGAATGGAGAAACGTTATCAAACCTTTTTTAAGTGGAAATTGTTGTAAATGAAAATGTGATTTGACACTCAATGCTTATTTATTCAATTTGATCAAAATTGGAATCCATTTAGGGGAATTGGTAAACTAGCTGTCTGCAAAACACGGGCAATGCCGCGCATCCATCAATTATGTAAATATTTACATCAAGTGTTTGAAATGACGAACGAACCGACTGAAAATCGATCGATCGATGTAGAAACCATTGTATTTTATATTTTTTTGTATATTTTTGGTAATCGAATGAATATGAATGTCTGCATAAATATGCAGGGTATGCATAAATACCGATTTGTAGCTGGAAGAAGCTTAGACAAAAGCTCAGACAAAAGACAAGTTGAAGAACAAAAAACCGGAGCCTGTCGCCAGTAGCTGTGGTTTTGCATAAATTTTGTTTTATTGCCGGTTTCTTATTGTTACCAAAAAAATACACACACATGCCCAATTATCTTTGTATATATTAAACATATATATTTTGAAAAAAAAAGCCATCTCATTTGATATTTATCGATTGGCGATTCAACACTGTCGCTTTCAAGTGGAAACTCGCCCACGCCAGCCAATTGATGTGCGTATTATTTAAAGCGTAAGTGTACATCACATGTATGTACATCAGACATTTGTCTACTCTATTGATTGAGGCATTTAAAAAGGAATTTTCCGGCGCACAGCTGCATAAATCATCCGGCGATCGTAATTAGTCAACTGCGGCATTTTCAAGAGCCGCCGGCGCTAAACTGGAGCGATTGCTCTTGGTGCCACAGTAGATATATAAATGTATATATATATATATATATATGTGCATAGGTTATATACATTTTGGGGCCGGAGTTGCGTTGGAAAAGTGTCGGCTCTGTGCGGTGGATTCATTACTTTGACACGAGCTGTCAAGCGGCTGTCATTTTGCCGCAGCTCGTTCATATATTTTGTTGTCTTCAGGCTCGACGCATGCTAAATGGTGGATGATGGCTTTTGAAGGTGGATGTGACAGTGTCAGTGCCAGTGCCACAGCCTGTGCCTGTGTAAATGTGAATGAGCTGTAGATGTTGCAGCAAACCAACCTCGCTGTCATTTCAAATGGCCAAAGGAAACATTTGAAGAGCGCCGCCTGCCAACAACAACAAATAGGCCAGGCAAGTTCAATTCCGTTCCGTTCAGTTCTTCATGTTGAGGGCGTCGTCTGCTACTTTTCGTACCTTATTAATAAATTTGTCAACACGCAACTGACAGCCTGTCCGCCTGTGATCCGCCCCCCATCCATGCCCCGTGCCCCGTGCCCCTTGCCCCTGTCAGTTGTCAGTTTATCTGTTTATCCTTGACGTTAGCGCATATGTTGCATCCTGACTTCAGCTGCTGTTCCAGCTCAATTAGACAATGGAGAAAAGAGTCCTGTTGCCCACGTTGCAATGAACTTGGTCCGAGTCTATTAACTTTTTATGCTCAGCAGTCTGAATATTACACTAGTATTATAATTTTGTGACAATTTATGGCAGTCACTTTCAAAGTATTTGATTTAATAAAGTCATTAATATTCAAATGAAAATATTACTATCTTCAATTATTGCCATTATTTGAATTATTGATTCTTTGAATAAACAACGTTTATTAAGAAACAACAATTTATATATTTATAATTATGTTATTTCCATTCCAAGTTTATTTACTTATTTCAGAGCGCATCGCATTGTCTAAAATTATTAAATATTTGATTTTGTGAGCTGAAAAAAACGCATTTATATTATATCTTTAATAATGTAAATAATATTAATATTTATAGTGAAGAATTGGAAAAAGGAATACATATGATAAAGTGGCTTTATTTTCTAGTGGAAAGACACTAAAGAAGCTATAATTTATTAGAAGATTTTTGCACTTTAACTTAATTATTTTTAATAATCACTTGTCATTTTAATGTGCAACTCTTTAGTGTCAATCGCAGAGATGATAAAAAGCTAAAGCTGTAAAATGTATGAAATTGGCTTCAAATTTCATTCCATATATATTTATATTTATATTCCTAATATAAAATTAAACTGTCTGTCTGTTGAGGTGTTGTGCTTACCAACTATCAAATTATTATTAAAGTATTATTAAATATAATTTGCTAAGTTGTCTCCAATTTCTTCTCGTTTTCATCGCTCACTTCTCATTTCTTCGCTCATTTATTTACTTGTTTTTGTTGCAAATCAATTAAGCTGCACAGCTGCTGGGTATTTCACTGTCTAGCACACTCCAATGTGGAGTGCTTGCTTGTTGCTGCGACTCTCTAAGTGCCACAACATCATCAACATCAATGTCAACTGGCAACTGGCAACTTGCAACAACAATGCATGAGGCATGAAATTTCGCACTCGACAATAATCTTGCTCGGGGGCACAAAACACAAGCAGACAAAAGCCAGCTACGCACAAGTGTGTGTGTGTGTGTGTGTGTGTGTGTGTGTTGTATGTGGCATATCCATATCCAAGCCACTTTCCATGTCCATCTGTCCATGTTGTCCTGTGGGAGCTACAAAAACTTTGCCGCTGGCAAAGTTGACTTGAAAATGTAACAGAAAAAGCCAAACTACAAATCGAGTGCGTTGACGAGCAGAGTTGCCACCCTCCTCCAGCGACACGAAGCAACCCTAACAAAGGAATAGCAAGAGCAACTGGAGCTGGAGCTGGAGAGGATTCTCTGCTCTTACACACAACATGCACTGATTTGTCAACTTTCAAAATGTCGAAGTGTCGTCGTTGTTGTTGTCGTTGTTGTTGTCGTTGTTGTTCATCTCGGGGGTTGTTGCCTGACTCGTCTAATGGGTAAGGTGACGTCTCTTGAAGCTGCTCTAAGTACTAAATACATTTACTCCCGCTCTCTGTCACTCCCCGTCTCCCTTTCTCCCTCTCTCTGGCGCTCTTTTGTTGTTTTTTGCTGTGTGTAAGTGTTGTGGAAAGTTTTTGTGTTGTTGCCGTTGTTGTTTGGCTTTTTGGCAAAGTTGAAAATGTACGTTAACAGTAAATTTTGCACTTTTATACACACAAACACACACATATGAACCGAACGAGGGTGTCTACGAAAATGTCTGAATGGAGCTGCCTACAACAAACAAATTAGCAGTCATGGCAACGAACAACGGGCCAAACAAACAAGCAGCAAGAACCACACTTACAACAGCAGCAACAACAACAACAGCAACAACAACAACAGCAGCAACAAGAGCAGCAACAACAGCAGCAGTGGCAGCTTCAGGCGCCACCTTGTCATACCGCTGCTCCAGAGTCTCCTCATTCTTCCCAGCCTCCTCTTTCTTCCCATTCTCCGCCCATTCTCCGCCTTCCTCTCCAGTCACTTCCATGTACAACTTTATAAGCGCCATACGCAATAACTGTCAGCTACGTGGAAACGTTTCCAACTCCGTTTCCAACTCCTCCTGAGGGATTTCAAACGAACTAAACTCAATGTCACTTTCCTGCTCAACGGATTCAGTTTGTAGAATCTGTATCTGATTGTGATTGTGATTGTGATTGTGATTCCGTTGCTGATTCTGATTCTGATTCCAATACCGATTCCATTCATTCTTAAGTTCAACTCGCTGCAAGGAATGCGCTGTCGATGCGTAAACGTGCGTTTATTTTTAAATCGAAGCAGCAATTAATTAACTCGACCCGTCATTACGCGCATCATTCGCATCGCAAAGCATCAGGCGACAGACCACAGGCAAACCGCAGGGCAGCACCCAAAAGACCAGGGCACGGGACAGGACTGGGATAGGGACTGGGACAGGGACAGGGACTGAGACTGCAACAGGCGACAGTCGCCACATCGCAACGAGTCGCAATGTGTCGACCAATTGTCGGTGTTGCCTGCTGTTCATGTTGCCTCAACCATTTAGTTTGTGGCGTGAAGCGCACACACAGCGTTCCACAATTTAGTTAACAATGAAAATCCAATGAATTTTCAGTTGTTGTTTTTTGCTTCGCACACTCATTAATTTAGCTGCGAAGTTGCGAAATCGCAGTCTGCAATGCGTGAACCCGAACACTCCAGCAAAAATAAAAAAAACAACAAAAAAGACTGCTTGTCTAATATGCATAACTCTTTTTTGGAGAAGTTATGCATTTCTCCAGAGAGCAGACTGTCTAAAAAACGCTATTATGCAACATAGAATCAGAGATAATGAATTGAATTGGGAATTTAAGAAATTGTAACTTAATATTGTAAACTTCGTTAGATTTTATTCAATTCACCTGAAACGTGTTTTTCGAGAGCTATGTTTCAGCTTTTTGGCAAATTGCAATTACCTGTATAGAAAATGAAAATATATTATAGAATCATGTATATATCATAATATTCAGAGAACTTGAAAATCTTGATAATGTAGAATACATTTTTTTTGCTCTCAGCTTTTCACATTTCTTCCATCAACTTCAATTTATTCCATCGCAGAGCTGCAAAATATTTCTATGTATTTATGACTAAATTGAATCGGGAAATTTTGAAAGTATCACATTATGAATGAAAATTATCACCCTAAAATGCTATTCATTAAAATCGGAATTCAAAAATGTCTGTTCCTATTTAAAGAGTATATCCCTAAAATGCTAGGCATGGAAATCGCAAGTTCAAGAAGTCTATTCCTATTTTCAAAGTAAATTACTTAGACAACATTTCGAAGCTACAGAAGGAGAAAGTCTTCAATCTTGTGTAAATGTAAATGTCTGTGGTTGTAATAAATGTTGTGTTACTTGGTTGCAAGTAATCCAAGTAATATTAGATGTAGATGCAGGACTAATGTTGTGGATCAGCAACAGAATCCGTTGTCCGTTGTCGGTGCGAGCTGTAATAATAAACGCGCAACGAACGTTGCACACTTGTCGAGTATTGTCGAGTATTCATGTTGTATTCATATTTTTTAGCATCACACGCAAAAATCTCGGAAGCTGTTGAATGGTAGCGATGGGGAAGAACAGGGAACGGGGAAGAATGTGGAAGCTGTGGAGATTTGCAGGCAGCGTTGCAAACAGTTGCTCCTACTGTAAGTGGTAGCAAATGCAACAATTTATAGGATGTTGCACTCGCATGTCCATGTCCGTGTCCGTGTCCGTGTTCGTGCCCATGTCCATGTCCGTGGGCAGCACGCACTATAACACGCTCCAAGCGGCGACAGAGAGACAGTGAGACAAAGAGACTGTGTAGAGAGCATTGGAAGATTTGGTAGAGTCTGAGGCGGATACTCTTGATGTTAATGCTAAACATGGTGATGTTGTTGCTGTTGCACATTTGATAGTTGAATGCGATTATTGTAAAAGTTGTAAAAATTGCCTAAACCGGTTCAGCGTTGCAACAACCTCTGCTCCATTGAGGAATCGGTTACGGGAATCGAGAATCGAGAATCGGGAATCAGAATTGTGCAACTGGTAATTGATCGCTCGGTTGCAAGTGGCGACCTTCCGATGCCGATGACGATGCCGTTGCCGACGACGCAGAAGACTTCATGCCACATATTCGGATTCGGCAAACTGTAATTTAATATTGTCTTGACTTGGCCAAAAGGTTGTAAAACGTTTTGCTAAATGACTTCTGCGAACTGCGAACTGTAGAACCTGTCTACAGCTAAAGAAATGGAAAAAATATATATTAAAAAAAGAACAGATCTGTGTCGCCTTTTTATCAGTCTATCGCTTGACTTGACTTGGCCCAAACATAAACAGAACTTGCCACATGCTGGGCATGCGAACCTCTCGAACCTCGACGAAGGTTTCCGCTAGTCGTGTCGTCTTTTGTGCAACTTGCAACTGCAACATTCTGCTGTCTGTTTTTTGTGTGTGTATACAGAATATTTCCGATTTGCCAGCAGACGCAGCGATCGTCGTCGGCTGCTGATAACAGACATTGCAACAGCGTGGCAACTGTCTGATGTCTGATGTCTGTTGTCTCTTGTCTCTTGTCTGTTGATGGCAAAGAAGTAACGAAGTCCGCATGCATTGCAAGATGTCCATCGATCGCAGAGTTAACATCATCGTCTTGACCTTTGACATATTTTGTTGGGATAATAATAAGACTACGTTCAGACTAAACAGCTGCTGCTGCTTCACTCGCTGTGTAATCTGTTGTTGTTATCACGCTTAAAACACGGCAACACAGCTGACATTCAACAGCGACAACAACAGCAACAACAACAGCAGCAACAACGACATCTGTCGCTTTGCATTTAGACAAGACTAAATTACTAAATGTGTATATAAGTAATTGTCATGTTACACTTAATCAACATACATTAAGGCATAAGTACATACCTACACACACACACACACACACACACACACACACACACACATGCATTTAGAAACACTCAATTTTATGTACAACATTTTGTGTGCGATTTTAATTACGCGAGTTAAGCTTCGCATCTGTTTCTAAATGCCAACTAAATGGGAATATATATACATATATTGTATATATATATATTCATGTGTATTTGTGTGTGGCATACACGTGCACTCACTTGTATTCAAATGTCGCTCATTATCAAAAATAAAATGAAACCCATTTGATTATATAGCAAAGGAAGAATCGTATAAGTTGAAGAGATTTCTGTCACGTCTTGTCCTCATGATACAGCATCGATTTCTGCTCTCTTGCTTATCATTTGACTCAAGTTTACAGTGGCATCACTTTATTCAATTTAAACACTAATCGTTCAGTTATATATTAAATGATAATATAAACTTGTGTAAATGTTCAGCTTATTTCCATTTTACTCAAACTTAACATTATAAATATATGATAGAAAATTCAGTTAATGTTGCAAATCTTCAACTATATTATATTATTATATATATATACTTAGAAGTAGCTTCTCTGTTGCTATTCTTTTAATGATAACACCAACTTACCTCTTGAGATGAGCATTAATTTATTGTTCTCTCGCTTATCGCTGAGCGAAGCTGCACAGTGGGATGAGTTACAGAGTTTCAGAAAACAAATGTTAAGCTATTTAATAATATGTAATAAATGTAATAATTCTTACATATGTGTAGTTATTTTTACAGTTGATTACGTTAATTTCTTGTTACAAAATTAAATAATCACAAACTTTATTCGCCATAAAAATATTTTCCTTGAATTCTAACATTTGTTTTTAATTTGTTATAGAACATATTTTAAAATAGGAGATATTTTGGACTTATTTAATTATATTTGTTAATTTAAAAGAAGTCTATAATTTCAATATTTCATATATTTAAAATAAATATGCAAATTCTTCTCTGTCATTTATTTCTTTTTATTATTTAACAACTTAAATTCTGCTCTTGTGACAGTTGCAAAATTTACTTGCTTTATACGCGACTTACACCCACTGTCCACAGTTTGTGATAACGTCGAGCTGAGCCAGAAAACAGAAAACTGAGCTGAAAATCGTAAAATGTGTACTAATCATTTGTTTAACATGATTTTGAAATAATTTTTTGGGTTCAAGGTCTTGCTGTTTGGTCACTTGGTTCAATGCGTGATACATGTTTTCAAAAGCAATTATTTGAGATTATGAATAGAATATAATAATATTTATAATATGATTTAATGTATTTGCAGGCTGGCATCGACCTAAAGGAGAATTTGGTGGCTGGCGGCGCTCCTTGGCCATATCCCTCCATGTATCATCCGTATGATGCGGCATTCGCTGGATATCCCTTCAATAGGTAAGTGAATATGAATAATGTGACAGCAGTGTGTGTGTGGTGTGTGTGTGAGTGTGTGGTGAGTGTGTGGTGAGTGTGTGGTGAGTCTTGGCGAGAACATGAGCGGTGGTCCGACAGGCGATCAACGCCAACACATCAAACTGCAGACGTGACCAGCAAATGAATCAATGAAATGAATACAATGAATGATTCAAGTGGGGCGCGGCCAAGCAACAGTAGCACTCACTCGACATAGTACATGTTGCAAGCAACACTGTTAGTTGTTGCTGTTGCTGTTGCAGTCAGAAATTCGGCCAAATGCGTTTTGAAAAGTAAAAGCCAATATGCATATATATATTGTTTTTTTATACTGCATTTTCTATTATCATTAACGCACATTTATTTGCTTGTAATTGATCGCCGTGGGCAGAGTGGCTGCTTCCGCTGCTGAGACAACAGCAACAACAGCAACAACAGCGACAGCAGCAACAACAACAGCAACAATGACAACGACAGCAACATACATCGTAAATATCCCAACAAAGTTGTCGATGAAACAACATCGACAACGACATCGACAACATCCCGTCACGTCACGTTCCGTCAGGTAGAGTGCTCCCTCTCCCCCCTCTCCTCTCCCCCTCCCTTAATCCCTCTCTTCACTACCCCCTTCTCCCCTTCACTCCCCCTCATTGACCTCCTCGCCTCTTGTTGCTCTTCTCATTGTTTTCTGCTGTAATTGACACCCATAACAGAAATTTGAAAGTTGAGTCATGTCCATTGTTGCTCTTGCTGTTGTTGTTGTTGTTGTTGTCTATCAATAATATTCACAATAAATCAATTTTGAGTTATTTTCGTGTGACGTGCCGCCAGTTTGCTGGCTAGTAGCGAATTCGATTTCGAATTCAATCAGTTAACTCGAATTGTGGATGCCGTTGATCAATGGGGATTTAAATGCCCCACCCTATTCTGAGTAGGTTTAGAGGCGTGGCTGCATTTCCCATTTCCCACTTATCACTTATAGGTTTATTGTTTTTTGAGTAGCTGAAAACGGCATCCACAAAACGGCATCCACAACACAGCTTGGCATCCACACGCGTTGATAGCGTAAATTACAACAATTTATACAACTGTCATGTGATCAAAGGCAGCAATGGCTGTCGACGCAGGTGTTTTGCACTCGGCGACACTTCGCTTTTCAAATTTAAATTAATTAATGCAACGCACACAGCGACAGCAGCGACTGTGGCAGCAACTGTGGCAGCGACTGTGGCATCAGTGGCAGCCTGGAAAGGCAGAAAGGCTGTGCAGCTGGTCGGCAGCTACAAATGGGACAACAACACTTGTTTGCCTCTATCTATGTATTGTAATGTACATATGTACAATTATTATGTACACTCACGCACGAAAGTCTTCGACACTTAATAGCTGCGCATTAATTTGTCGAAATTATGGCCACCAAAGTTGTAGATTAAACATGTTACATGCATATTTTTGAAGTAATTAAATCATATGAAATATAAACCATTATTTAAAAGATTTATTACTTTCAAAATTGAAATTTGGAAATAATAAACCAATTTTATTGATTTTAGTTCATATTAATCTAGAATATAAATATAACTTAATTCTAAAAATTAATTTAAATTCACATCATTCTGAATTTGTTTTTTAAAAAATTCAACAAATTGCAGTTAAAAACATTTAAAGTGTGTTTTTAATAGCACTAAAGCGGCCAATACTTTTGTGAGTGACTGTATCTTGCTGAATATAGACTCTTCTTTTACTATAAATCGGTGCTCACTATTTAAAGACTCAACTAGATTAATATTGATCTTGCAAATTTAATAAAATGTAAGCAAGAAATAAATTCAAATTTAAATCATTCTGAATTTGTCTCAAAAAAATTCAACAAATTATAATTAAACAGCACTAGCACAGCCCATACTTTTGTGAGTGACTGTGCAATGCTGCCGTTCCGCTCTCTCTCAACCTCTCACTTGCTCCCTTGCTCCTTTGCTATCTCGCTCGTGTGCAGGATAACTGCCCACAAAAAGCGATAAAAAACAGTTGCTACCAGGCCATGTCGCATATATGCATATTATCCTGCTGGTCAGGAACAGGGGAAGAGGAGGAGTCGGGTCAGTTTGAAAATATGTTGCCAGACCGCAAACTGCACATGTGGACAAGCATTAATGTTGCAGGGACAAAGACAGACGGAGACACAGACATGTTGCAAGTTGCCAATGGGTTTCATGGCTGGCAAATGTGTTTATTATGAACAAATGTTGCACACAAGTGTGGCAAGTGTGGGTGCTGGATAAACTGCTCTGCTAATAGCGATGAAACCAGTTGACCAGTTTAATATGCAACTCATTTAAAAAGTCAACCAAAATTCGATTCTCATTCTAATTATTGCATCTTTTTATGTTTGATATTTGCAGTTATGGAATGGATTTGAATGGCGCTCGGCGGAAGAATGCCACACGGGAGACGACATCCACGTTGAAGGCCTGGCTCAATGAGCACAAAAAGAATCCATATCCCACAAAGGGAGAGAAAATAATGCTAGCTATTATCACAAAAATGACGCTCACTCAGGTGTCCACCTGGTTTGCGAATGCGAGAAGAAGACTGAAAAAGGAGAACAAAATGACATGGGAGCCAAGGAATCGTGTCGATGACGATGATGCCAATATCGATGATGACGATGACAACGATAAGAATACGGAAGATAATGATTTGTTAGGTAAGTCAACAATTATCCTGATTTCACTATATTCCAAACTTGTTTCCTTAAAAAATAGAATATGAAAGAAGCGTCAAAACACAAAAAAGTTCAAGGAATAAAGTTAGCTACATTATTATTATTAAAATGAATAGATAAAATTTCACTTTCATCTTAAACAGTTAAAAGAAAAACTTACTTAGAAATTATTTGTGAAATTATTCAGATAAATGTTTTATTAAGTGGGGAAAACTAATCTTTTCGATAGGAAAAAAGCAGCTAACATTTATATTTTTAATTTTTTAATACGCGTAATACATTTATTAGAAGAAGAATAAAGTGGGAGTTGAACAAGTAAAGAGAACAGACTCAGACTGAGAGCAGCGAAGTTTCCTACGTATTATATTTACCGAGAAGGGGAAAAACTCAATTATTTAAGAAGAATTATAGAAAATGTGTATTTCATATTTATGCATATTATTCGAAAGGGAAAATGGGAAACATTTGAACTGCTGGAAATACCTTCAATGCCGATAGTATCACTTTTTTCATTTAAAAAAAATAAAATGATCTATATTATATATTCACCGATAAGAGGAAAATCTTCATTATTTATAAAGAATAATCTGGTTCTGGGAAATATGTAGTTTATACCTATACAAATTATTCGAAAAAGAAGAAAACAACTAGAATTATTTCTATTAATTTAATTTAAAGAAATATAAGTATCTATTAGTTGTGCTTAGCTTTCTGGCAAATCTAATTAATTGGAATTACATTTTTCTTACCTGCAGATGCAAAAGACTCCGGACTGGGCTCCAATGACGACAAGGATCGAATGGGAAGACTGGGCGACATGATGACCGATCGTCCCGGCGAGAGCAACAACAGTGAATGGTCGGAGTCGCGGCCAGGTTCGCCGAATGGTTCTCCGGATCTGTACGATCGTCCTGGGACGCATCCACTCTTCCATCCCGCCGCCCTGCATCATCACTTCCGGCCACCGACTGGTTCGCCGCCGGACATCGCAGCTTACCATCATCATCAGCAGCAATTGTTGCAGCAACATCAGCAGGCTCAACAGAATTCACTGCAGACGGCGGTGGGCGGCACCGGGGGGAAGTCTGACGGTGAAGCCACGGATCTGGTCGCTGGCCGACATGGCCAAGGATGGCAAGGAGTCGAACACGAACTCGGCGCCGAAAGAGAACTCGCCAGCTGGCGAATTGCCGCCAGCACAGGCCGCATTCTATGGCCATGGTGGACAGCATCCGCATCAGCATCCGTCGCCTGGCAAAATACTCTCCCCCTTGGCGGCACGCATCCCCAACTATGCGCCCTATGTGCGTCCCGATCTCTATCGTGGTTTCTATGGACCCGCGGCAGCAGCTGCCGCACATTTGAGTGCACCGACGCAGGAATTTCTGGAGCATCAGCGTCACTTTGGCGCCAGTCTGGCTGCTCACAATGGACTCGGCATGAATCCGTTGCTGTGGAAGGCAGCGGTGTCCGGAGCAGCCAGCGGTCAGCATCACTTTGCACCACTCAGTTTGACCACCACAAGCAGCAATGTGGCGGGTGGACAAACGCAGGTGGCACCACCGCCTGGGGCATCGCCATCCGCATCGAGCTCCTCCTCATCGATGGGCTGCGATGTGGTGCATATTCCCACAAGTGGTGTGCATACGCAGGCACAGCAGCATATGATTGGTCCCATCTCAAGCAATTCAACATCCTCGTCATCCTCCTCCAATTCGGGCAAGATCTCGCCTGGCGTCAATGTCACCACGCTAAGCGGCAAGCCATGACCCTCATCGCTTTCATTATCAGCTTCTGCGTCCGCATCTGCATCTGCATCTGCATCCGCATCCGCTTCTCCCGATCCGTACGCATTGCCAAATGTCACAACCGCTTCGCCGATCTCCGCATTCCGATCGCTCTCATTGATCGCCATACGGGAACATCAACTGCAGCAGCAGCAACAACAACAACAACAGGGACCCAAACTGGCACTGCTGAGACCGTAATGTGTTGGAGTGAGAGATAGCAAGTGAGAGTGAGAGTGAGAGAGAGGCAGCATCGATCGGTCAACTTTCGGACAATAATTTACATGTGATTATTCGGTATTTTGATTAACGCCGCTTACACCAAATAGCAAGAAATCATCCCGCTCAGAGGGAGAGAGAGAGAGAGAGAGAGAGAGAGAGAGAGTGCAGCCGGTACCATTGGCATTGACTAAAAGCAACCGCAACGCAAATCGCATCGCAATCGCAAATCGCAAGGACTTTGTGCAATTTTTGTGGGAATGAAAAATCCTAAAATCTAATTGATAATTCATAATTCATAACTTGATAACTGATAATTGAAAATACATTAATTTTAATACATACAACTTATGCAATCAGAGCTTATAGGAAGTAAATTTGTAAGAGTTAGTGACAAAACGATTCCCCAATGACATCATAAATACCATTACCCCCCTTCCTCTCTGACACAACCCCCTTAACAATCTGATCACATAACATTTGATTCTGTGTTAACTTTAATTGGAGTTTAATCCTCGGCTAATCACTGCATTAGAGACGATCCTTTTATGGGGTGGACATAGCAAACATATCAATGTCGAACACGCTCTAATATCCCACTCCCCCCGCCCCTAATTCCCCCCTTCCCACACCCTTTGGGTCCTCATCCAAACCAAATATGCAAATAAAATGCGAGCAATGATTGATTTAGTTGTTGTAGTTTTTGTTTTTATTGTCTTAAGTTATAACTTTGTTCCTGTCGTTTGTAAATTTAATTTATTATTATTATATTGTATTGTATTGTATTGTATTGTAATTGTACTCTGTACTCTGTATGTATTTATTTGATAAATTGGCAAACACGCGTTTTACCTAAATAAAATAGTGTACGAATAAACGATTATATGAAAATATTATTAAATATTACATTTAATAATTATTGCTGTATTTTATGCACAAATCGTATGTAAGCTCGCATAATTTTAGCGCCCTAAGCGGATAGTGTAATATATAATGCAACTGTATATAACTACATATATATATCTAAATATAAATAAAAACTGAAAACGATACATATAAAAACAAAAAAAAAAAACGTTTTTTTAATTCTTATAAAAATTTAATTATTATTTATGGAAAATCAATTTATTGATATGATATAATTAATAATAAAATGCCAAATTTATTATAATGATAAAACTTTGTATATTGAGTCTATTCCATCTTCAAATAGATATGCTGACTTTAATCCAAATAGTATCTAGACAAAGCGAAAAGTTCTAAACAACAACAACTCAAGGGAAAATCGTTCTGATAATGTTAGATATATGATAACGTCTATAGATTTTAATGAAATTTGGGCAAAATATATTAGACCTATCGAAAATTAAGTATGATAAATTTCAGGGAGATACTAGAAACTATAATCAAGTATTTTACATAAAAACTCATTTTCAGTACAGCTAAAATACTTTCAAACTGTTTTTAAACTTGTTTCAGAGTTGTGAGACAATTATTTTCGAATATATATAGTTTGTGTTTGTTATCTTTCGATATGAAACAGTTTCTGATACAAAAACTGAATATTTCCAAGCTAGCTTAATGTTATAAACATCTGACAAGTCCGTAAACTCTATTACATCTTTATAAAAAAAGATGTTTTAAATTAAAAGTGTAAAGGATAAATTAAAAAACAACTAGTTGAAGAAAACGAAATCAATCTGCGTTTAATAACTATATAAAATATAATAAGACGATGCTTAAATGTATATTTGTAATTGTAATCATTAATCGGATACCATGTCAAGTCTTTTTACTGTTTACAGTTTAAAGTCGTTGATGATGGGCCTTGGTTCTCTTATTGCTGTCGTCATGTCATCGTCTTTGTCGTCGGCTTCGTCGTCGTTATCGCTGTTGTCGTCGGCGTCGTCGTCGCAAGACAAACTCTTTTGGTTATTTCAAGGCGTACGATTTGGTGCAACGGCGACTTTCGACTGGCGAAAAAGCTGAAAAGCAAAAATTGCATTTTTGCTGGAAACGTGTTTTCCTGTAGCGCAGACCGGAAACAGCATTCGCAAACCTAAACAGAACCAAACCAACAACAGACAGAGACAACGACAAACGACTTAAGACATACGACATTCGACATACGACGATGGGCATGAATGAAAGTAATAAGCTAGTGAAAAGACTTATCGACATGTAGACAGAGTTTATTAAACTTGAGCAAATAAAGCTACATATGAAAATTGTAATGGTATTTCAATTTATATAATACAATTTATGCAAGTTGGCTTAACATAATTAATCTCCAGATTTTAACTATAATTTAAGAATTACATTTTATAGTTGATCTGCTATTCAATAGCTTGAAATCTCCAATATTTTTAGTTTATATCAAGTACTCAAGTATGGAATGAAAAGGAAATGTTACTTTACATGTCTAATATATAAAAATAGAAGAAAACAAGAATTTAAAGTGACTTGTAATGCTTTCTCTACATCTATTTCAATTAAAACATTTACATCATATCTTTCTATTCAAAGAGTCTCTATTTTAAGTCTTCTACCTGCAACTACTCAGAACTTCTGTGACTTTTCTGGGAGCTGAAAGTGATTTCGTAAATGCACACTTTATATTGATCTTTGTACCGCCGACCAATCAATAAGAGTAATGCTATAAACCGATTAGTTGACTAGTGTTGTAGAAAAAAATAAGAAAATGTGAAAGAAAAAGTGAAGATTCAATAATTTGTATAAAAGAAAGTTAAGTTGTGGGCCTAGCGGCTCTACATAATTAAATCATTGGACTGAAAAATACCAGACGATACTCTCCGCCGATGGAGTTAATCTGGTGACAAACGTTATCCGTTCCAATTTCAAATGACGACAGAGTTTTAGCGGCGCTGACAATACACGCCCGACATTTGATGTTTAGGCCTTTTGTTTGGACTCACAATGAGGGACAAGAGACAGAAGACAGGAGACAAGAGATGGGAGACAAGAGACGGGAGACAAGAAACGACAAAGTGCTCGGCGCATGAAATAATAATTTACTTCATAAAAACAGACGTCAGCTTAATATTTGAGAGCTCTTTTTTCTACTTCGACTTCATTCTTCATTCTTTGTGCCTCTTTTACTGTTGGGCTACTGGTTTTTTCTTTATTCTTTTTATAATTTTCATTTTTTATTCAAGACACCAGATTACGCTGCTTGTGTGGGATTGGGAGACACCTTTGTTGGCATATAACGCTGCCTTCAACTTCCAACTTCCAACTTAAGCCGATGTGTTCCGATCAATTGGTGTGCACATATATTGTGGTAACTCCTCAATCTTTGTTATAACTTTGTCACAATATTTCTATGGCCAAAATACGCTGAAACAAACAGAAACTAGTTGTTGATAATGTGCCGACATTAGAATTATGAAAAGCGGCAACTGCTCGACTAGAAAATACCCTACATCAAGTCTTTCGTTGCCTATTGAATTTACAAACCAGTGATCTCAATTTGAATTGAGTTTACAGTATCTTTAAACACACAATTTAATAAAAATTATGTTAATTTAAAACACTGCATTTAATTTTATGTACAGGTGACTTGAACTTGATAAACAAATCTGATGTCTGATGATAATGACACGTCATTAACGCGAACAAAGAATGCATTTCAAAAACAATGCTGGGAATTGAAAGCGAGTCGTTTTTTATTTTCAGTGGAGCAAGCAAATGGAAGCTTCCGTGTTTAAGCAACTGGAACAGACTCAAAAGATACATGTGCAATTTTCGGGTCCTACACCGAAATTATTAGTTTATTAAATTGGTTTTAGCGGTCAGAAGGAAACGGTCATTAAACTGTTAAACTGTCTATAGGAACGTGTTGTTCTACACCGAAAATGAAGAGCTGTGAATATTGAAAATACAAAATATACTTTATTCGAAACTATTAACATTACCATTTTTATTTATTTTTATTTATCTATTTATTTATTTATTGATTGAATCGATTAAACAATTGGAAAAGTTGTATTAAAAAATGACTAGTTAAATTTAATTTTTAAATTAAAATGCAGAATCGAATCTCAGGCAAAATAATGTTCAAATTATCATTAACCGAAAAAAATCAACTTAGATTTGACAAAATCATTAGTATTAACAGAGTATTTAACACAGTTATGTTAAACTATTAATCTGCTGGATAACGCAAAAATCAATAAATATAAAATACACAATTTAATTTTTTATTTTATTATCTATCATTATTTCGCTCAATATATATTAGTCAATACGTTCTATTATTTATTTGAAAGGCACAGCTCAACAGACTCTCGATTGATTAAATTATATATGGCCATATCTCATGTCTCCAAGAATGCGCTGACAAATGAGTCTTAATGGAGTTAAGGAATTGGAAGGGCAATTGGCCATTATGGATATCATGGATATCATGGGAATAAAAAAGTCCAAGAAGTCGGCGTTGATGTGTCCTTTCAACAGAATAACTCTTCACACATTTGGGTACTCAGGCGAGTACTCGTATTTATTTTGACACGTGCTCAGACCCTCTGCGTAATTCAGAAGACATTCACATCCGCGGTTGGCCTTTGATTTCAAAATATTGTGTTGATGCAGCAAATTAAAAGATCAAAGTGAATTCAAGCGCATCCCAAAATGTGCATACTCGTAATAAGAGACAAAACTAAAGGAAATATTCGCAAGAAAAGGTGATGTATGAGTTTATTCATGAATACTTACAACATCCGTAGTGCAATGACAAATGTGCGAGATGATTGGATTGGAAAGAAAACAAAAACGAAGTGAAGAGAAGTGAAGAGAGGAAGAGAAGAGAGCTGTGCGTATGACTCTCTGACAATGGAAACAAAAAGGAATCACACTCGAGTACTCACAAAATACGAGTGAGTATGTGTGAGTGCAGCAGGAGATTATCTCGCTAGGTCGTGGTCTTCGGAACAACTTGAACATGTGAATCAATGAGCCACTCACATGTGGGTGAAGTGTTTGCTTTTAAAGAAGGTGCGAGTGCCACCTTTTGGTGCCAAAAGATACTTGCACCTCAACTCGCTCGCTCTCTGTGTTATTGTATCTGTGTGTGTGTTGTATCTGTATCTGTGTGGATGGATGTGAGGCAAACAAAGTTGCCAGTTCGTGTTGTTGTTGTTGCCAGTTGTGCAGTTGTTGCTGTTGTTGCTGTTGTTGCTGCTGCAACCGACAACTGGCAACCGGCAACCGAGATCGGTGTTACAGATAAAGGCACTTCGGATGTTTCTTATTGCATGTCGTGATTGTGTCAGTTTGTATGTTCCCACTGGCAGCACTTGGAAAAATTAAGCAGCAACCAATCATTGTTAAATATAATGCCTGCCCGTTTGTTTAAATTGAAAAGTTTTAAATTATCACGCCACAGCATCAAAACCAAATCATTCCAATTAAATGTGAATCCATTTCAGCACTCAACACAGTGGAGCACATTTCCACTTACCACTGTCTCTCTCTCTCTCTCGGTCTCGGTCTCCCTCGCCCTCGCTCTCCTTCTTTTTCTTCTCTTTGCCAAATTGAAATGTGCTTAAAACAACGGCATCATTTTTATACTAGTAAGTACTAATAGTACTCACTGTACTACTCAATAGGACAAAATAATGATAAATTTGATATTCCGCAAGAAAATCAGTTAATTTTTAACAAAGTCATGACATTGTGAATGTATGGAAAAATAAGTAAATAAAGTATGAAAAATTTAGTTTCTAGTTTTGATGTTTTAGTTTCTAGTTTTCCGCAAGGAAATCAGATAATTTGAAGTTTTATAATAGCGACAATGGGAATGTATGGAGAAATTGAAAGAAAATATTGCACACTCAACTCAACTCAAAATAAATAAAAATTCTGCTTAATTTATAGAAAATTAATATAGAAAAATCTTTCTATTTATTTAATATTGTTTTAAATTTGCACTTAAAATTGATCAACTTAAATAAAATGAAATTTAAATCTGTTAAATTTATAGAATATTAAAATAGAAAAGTCTTGGTGAACTTGAAAACCAAAACAGGGCATATTTAATATTCGGAAAGTGTATTCACTTTTCATATCGATGTGATTGGAAGCAAAGATCGAACAGTGGAACAAATATACGCTTATAAGTATTTACAGCTATAATGTGGTATAGCGTGTCTTTACAAATCGCATAACATTTATTAGAATGCTCTGAATACTTGCACTAATCATTCACTATTCCAATTTTGGGCAAATAGTGTAGATTCCACCTGGGAATTTGAATTGTTGACAGTGATCGCGCCACATGAGATGACGATATGCTCACATATGTAGACAGAGAGTCGACAACGAGATCGACATCGGGATAGGTATGGGTATGGGTATGGGTATAGGTATAGGGATTGGTATAGGGAACAAGATCGAGATCGGGATCGTTAAGTGGCTGCTTACCCATATCATCTCGTTGTCTGTCAGTTGACTATGCCGAGGTGTGCGTCAGATGCTTAATTTAAATTACTCGAGGGGCGGGAACCGAACGGGACGACAGCGATGCCAGCAGCGAGAGAAGCGAGAAGCGAGAGAAGAGAGGAGAGATACGAAAAGCGAGAAGCGAGAGAGAAGCGAGCTCAGCATGAGTAGCTGCGATTTGACACCTCGACTGACAGCTGAAATTGTGGAAAATTATTGAGCGCATTGGAAGTGGAACCCAAGAGGGCGCCCATTAGATCCCTGCTCGCTTTTTTCTCCCTCTCTCTCTCTCTCTCTCTCTTTTCTGTTTCGTTTCTTCAGTTCTTTAAATGATTGTATATAAAAAAAAAACAGAACGTCTTTATTTTGAAAGCCCCTCGCGATGTACGCGTTGCATATTTGGAAGTTGTGAACAGGGAACATCGTGGCCAGACCTCTAATTTATTTCACATCAAATTGCCGTATAATTAAAATGTTCTTGCACTTGGTTGCTGTTTTTACGACTTCACAAACTAACAAATAATCATATATTTTGTAACCGTATCTGGCAATAATTTCCAACTGCAGAAGTCGGTCCTAAAATAAAGTCTTCATAGAAGTCAATTTGCGCCCAATTTATTATAGAGCCTTTGGATTGTTAGAGTGAAGAGGGCGTAGATATTTTATTTGGAAATACATGAATATCTTTTTATTAAAACACATTAAAAGCTTTTGGAGGACTCAAAGCTTTATAATCGAGAATTGGAAAAGATATAGCAAGATAGACATTGAAAAGGTTTTCTATAAATTCGATTTAAGTTTTCAGATTAATTGATTATCAGCAAAAGATAAAGTTATCTAAGCAAACTTAATTCGACTTAATTTTTAAATACACAATCAATCAGTTGGATCATTAATTGGTAAAACAATGTACTTAAATCGAAAGTACTCAAGTGGCGACTAAAGGGGATTTGACTCCTTATTAAACTCACTCGATGACGGGCTTATTGAGTTGCCTCTTTGAACATTAACTATAGCACGGCCCGAGCTCCTTTTAAGGGAAACAGAGAGTACAATATGTTAACAATAATGAATTCAGAATCATGTCTTTTGTCGCCGAAAACATTTACCGCAACGAAATGAACATAAAACTGTCATATTTTCTGATGACTTTATATTTATGAAGGCCAAAAATGTTGATCGTAAAAACGAAAACAAAACGAACAAAATAAAGAAACCAGTTGTTTTCTTTTTTTCGAATTATCATTATGAATTCATATTCGATGGAATCGAAGGAGAAAGAAAGAATCCTCAGCAACTCTCGAAGAAGGCCTCGATTGACTGACTGACTGACTGACTGACTGACTGTCAGAACACACAGGCAGTACGTGCTTTACATTTTAAACGATTGGCAAGTCGTCCACACTAATTGATCGCTTCCGAGCGTGGAACCCTTGAAGACAGTCTGCAGATTGTCAAACTGGACCAAATGAAATGTAATGATGTTCTCCTGTCACTGTGACTAGATTATTTCCTTTCAACTGCATTGATCTTTGATGTTTGATGTTTGACATTTGTCAATGATTATGATTATTGTGTTCATATTTTTGGTAGCAACTGTTTTTATGATCTCCACATAAATAACTCCACACTCCTACCTGTTGGTATGTTTACTTTGCTTTTACTTTTCCCTTTTTCTTGTTCCTTTCTTCTTGAACTAATTGCTTATTACCATTATAAGCAAGATTTTTGACCCATCTAATGTGAAGTTATACAAACCTATAAACATTTTCATATGTCTACCTTGCAATCGTTTTTCAGCTGACAAAGTTCTTTTCCTTTCTTTGCTTTACGTTTCGCTTTTCGGCCTTATCAACAGGGTTTCTAAGTGTTCGGCCAGAGCCACGAGTAATACGTGTCGGTTTTCGCTTCAGTCTGCTCATATCCGATTTCCCGCTGTAAGTCGAGTCTCTCGCAATCCGAGTACATTCAATTTGTGCTCGTTATTCACTGTTGTTTAACACCGAATTCCGGAATATTTTCTTGGAACTTCATTTTCCCAAGCTTTTTGTGTAAGCTCTGTCACCTGAGCACAGGCAGCAGATACTCCAAACATGTTGAGTATTTCGAGACTTTATTACAATATATATATAATAAATAAATCGGCGTAGCTCTGACATTATTTATATTTTAATAAAGAAAATCAAGATGGAATAGAGATACTCATAAAATATATTATATTGATATATTTATATATAAATAATAAAAATCAAGATGTTTCACTTTTCCTACAAATTCAACTGCAGTTTCAAAGACTAAGATATCTTATTAAATTAAAATGTAGCAGTAATCATTTAAAATAAGCTTAAGGGATTTCCACAACTTTTTAGTTTATTTATTTTAACGATCAATATATACTGTCAAAGTTTAGATATAAACAAGAAGATGTTAATTATGTAAAACAGTAATCGAAACGCAGTCAAAGTGTTTTATTTATAGTTTGGGAGTTGCTACGCCGACTACCCAATTTTATTAGCAAAACATTATTTCCCATTCGAATGGGAAGTGCTTGAAACTTGTTTATGATTCGAATTTCGAAACTACGCATGTACATAAAACACACTCATACAAATCCATTCATACTCGTATTCACGCACTCATACATTCGTGAACGTGTTCAAAAATTTGTAAAGGATTGTCCGGAGTCCGGAGTCCGTAGTCCGGACGGTTGTCGCCACGCTTCTGGGGAAATGTTAAAATGGAACAATCTGCTACATTGTGTAAAGTGTACACTGTACACAGTGAACACAGTGAACACGGGGCAACCACCGCGCATTCAGCATCAATAAAATCATAGCACGCCCCTTCCAAAATCTGAAAGTGTGGAAACTGTGGAAAGTGTGGCAAATGTGGAAAATGTTTCAAATAATCTCGTCATACTTTGTGGAGCTGTCGAGTGTTACAATAGGAACTGTGGAACCATTTAGGCAATGAGTGAGAGCTAGACGCAGAGGTTCTACAACACGAAAAGGACTTTTGAAAATAAATGGCCTCAAATATCAAATGATTATTGACGCTTTTTATGTTTTAATAATGTGAGAGAAATATTGTATATTAAGGGTTAAATGAACCACCCACGTCATAAACACTCGTCGCCATTTTAACACAATAAAACTTTCAAATTCGTTTTAAAACGACACCGGCTGTTTCAAAATTTATGGCAATTTTCTTCTTCTTCTGTAACAGCCGTTAACTTCTAAAGAAAGCCGAATATACTTATAAATATATATATGAATATGTCAGGCTTAGACTTTTTTTCACAAGTAAAAGAGTTGTTAAAGGGTTGACGAAGATTAGATACCCTTGAAGAGGGTTTCTTTGTACTCCTGACAGACTTTTTTTACCATAATTGAAAAGTGAATTCGAAGGAATAAAGTTTCTTCAGTTATCAATTTTATTATTAATAAAATATATTAAATTATTTATTTATTTAATTTATTATAAATATGTCTTAAATTCTACATAACATCTACCAAAATATATAATATATTTTATAAATCCCAAGGTAATCCGACATAGGCAACCGTTCACACTGCTTGCTAACGTTCCGCGTCAAGCAGTGCAGCTCAAACTACACTGCTTACCTTAGAGCTCAATGCAACCTTATATCATATATCATTCTAAAGCAAATTTCAAATAAATTAATTGACTCTTTATAATTACAAATCAAAGTCGAGCAGTAATTGTAATTTATGATGATGTATTTAAACGGATGTTTGAATTACATTTCATAATGTTTGCATCGACAACAAGTACAAGTATAGAAAGAATAAGGATTCCTACCTCTGTGATATGTGATATGTGCAACATATTAGCTAAAGGAAATAAATACATTTATCATTTCTCGTCAGGAACCAAGACAGACCACCCGTCGCCATTAGAGAGCAACAGAGCAAGAAGAAGAACAAGGGGAAGAACAAGGGGAAGAGTGAGAGTAAGAGTCAAAGTAAGAGTATATCCTGTAGTTTAGTTTAGTGATGCGTCTGCGTCTTCTTTTGATAATAATGCTATTGCTACCGCTGTGGTCCTGCCTGAAAGTCTTGTTTTCCTGTCCAAATTGCCACAATATCCTTTATGTCCATCGATATAATAGACAACACACACAGAGCACACACACACACGGACACACACAGTGTTTTTGTTAAACTTGCACTCGTATCGACGACTGGTGTTGTTCGAATATAAATCCCCCAGTGTCAGGCTCTGTGTGCTCTCTGTGTCCGCCAAACTGTATTAAAACGAATACAAGAATAATACCCAAGTCATTTATCACTTGGCATATTGTCCGGCTCTGCGATTGGCGTAGTCCTGAACCCATTTCCCGCTTCAGTGCCACATCTCCTCCTTACTCCTTACTCCTTACTCCTTACCGACTTACTGCGTTTCGCACTATAATATTAAATAATATATATATATATAAACATCGAGTTTTCTCCGGCACGAGCAATGGTCCTCGATTGAATAGGATGACCTTTTCACTGTCATTTAATTTCGAGCATTGTCTATGCGCTTTGGGAACGGAAACCCCTAATCTACCCATGATGTTATCCGAAGTGCTATCATTTTGTCTATTGAGGTATTGAGGGATGGAAATTGAATTGAGCGGTGGCGAAATATTTTCCATCAACGATGGAATTCATTGTCATTTCTCTTTCATTCGCTTGGAACACATTGTGAGGTCAAAATATTTACGGTCAGCATTTATCTTCCTTTAGAAGAAACTGCTGCAAGTAACCCAACCAAATTATTTTAATACCCTTGCAGCGGATATTATGAGTTTGTCAAGAAAAGTGAAAGTGCTCTAGGATCTAAGTATTTTTCATCAATGTGATAACTTATTGTGATATAGTCAGATATTAGAATACATATATTTATGTTTTTTATGCTTGTTAAAATACTAAATATATGTGAACCACCCTTAAAATTCCCACAATGATGCTGCTAAATATTTTGCCTGACTTCGAAGTGATTTCGTGACTGTTTGACTTTCTGTGGGATAACGTATATTATAATATGAGTGATTACCCCGTAGCATGCCTTCGATCTACCCACAAATCGATTTATGTTCATTCACAAACAATCATTAAATATACATACATGATACATCTGCAGCTGAGGGGGTTGATTTTACTGAGTTTCCACTGTGCGTCGAGAAAATCGCCTGCAAGTTAGCGAATTTAGTAATTTGATAATGTCATTTATTCAGTTGCACAAAATAATGTTCTATATACAGTTAGTCAAGCAAAACTATGCACCAAATCAATATGCTAAGGAAAATTAATTTTTTTTTTTGGTTTTTAAATTTAATCATACATTGAAAAAGTTAAGAACAACTGTTTAAATATTTCCACAAATATAAGTATATTTTATAAGTAATAAATAATATTAAATAAACAATAAAATATTATTGTTTATAAAATAATTTTATATTTTATTGTTGTAATATTTCTGGCAGTTTAAAGCAAGATATATATTGAGGACGTTTCATTTAATACGATTAAATGTCCATCCATAAAACTTAGATATTAGAAGTGAATATTTAAAAAGTATCACAACTCATAAAAAATTACAGATGTTCGTATTTGAAATGTTTTAGAAAGGTTTAGTCAAATTCAAATTAAAAAGTAACGCATCCGATAAAAGTAATTCGAATTCGATTGCAAATAGTTCAAACTATCGATCATTACAATAATGGGAACAGATTTAATGTAATAGGAACAGAAATGTTTAGCAGAAATGTGCACTGCTTGCACAGCAAACTGTTCCCCCGGCAAGCAGCGTTGAATAGGATCTAACATTTAATATTTGCAAAAGAGAAAATAGAAGCAAATTAAACTAAAAAATGAATTTAACCACAACCAACTCAACAGTTTCAGTTATTTGCGTAACTTCTTTAATTCGTGTACAGAGAAAGAAAACTGGCAACGGTTCAATGGTTCAACGGTTGGCATCACCACATTGTTGGTATATTAAAACACGTGTTGACGCCACCGCAAACGCAACACAGCTTTTACGAGTGCAACTCTCGTTGCAGTGGCATGCCCCAAAGGCTGATACAATGTACATACATACGTGTATACGTGTGGTGCTGATGGTGGTGATGGTGGTTAAGGATTCACATATCGGTTAAATTGCATTCGAGGGCAACACACCGCTGCCGGAGCTGCTGCTGCTGCTGCTGCATCCTCATTAAAAACAAGGGAGGCGTAAATGTCGATCTGCCCATCAGAAAATTTCCATATTGAAATTGAATTTTCGCGACGTTTGTTGCGGTTTTGCTGTGGGCGTTGCCGCATTTTCCGAGACAGCTGCCACCGATTTAATGCAGACTTTTCAATCCACTTGCACTTGCAGATAACTCAACAACTTATGTACATTTTACATAAATACATACATATTTTCGTATGTCCTATGTCTGTCTGTGTGTTTGGCTAGTGTTAAAAGCTCGGGATAATTTAATTAAAATTGTAAAATATTTGGCGGATTTTGCATAAGCTTGCAAAATCCCATTAATTCAGAAAGCAACCCATTGTTGACCGCAACACAATCAAAATATGCAAATTTATCGCATTAACTCGTGAAACTTCGAATGCTGCCAACGAAATGGGATAACAGCGAAGAAAGCCAGCATTGAGCTGGCTGCTGTTTGTTAGTAAACAAATACCATAGCTATTTAATTGAGAAACGACCTCAAGCAACTCAACTTAACGGCCTACGCCCCAGGAAAAAGTATATAAGATAGTCCTTGCTCCTTTCGACCGCCAAATAATTTAAATTTCTTGCTATTTCGAATCTTTTTCGGCAACCCCAAGCAGAACATTCAAAAAAAGGGGCAGCAATCCGCCTGGAATAAATTCGTTTTCATTAATTTTACGACTGTGTTTGTTGCAAGTACTTTAACCTAAGTACTTTTACATAAGCATTAAATATTGGGTTTTAAATACATCATTTGATTGGAGATAACGATAACACTTCATCTTTGCTGCATTAGATATGTAAATACATAAATAACAAACTCTAATGAAATATCACTTAAATCTCTGTAAGAATTTTAATGAAATAAATTATTTATTACAGTGCATTTCCGAAAATCTGGAACTATTTTATCAATAAGCTTGTACATAAATATTACATTGAATATTATTATTGATAACAGATATTGACTTAACAGATTACATAGATGTGTTATTTTTTACTAAAAATATCGGAGATATATTTAAAATTTTTTTTAAATACAAATTTTCTTAATATGCGTAATATCTTTTTTAACTATATCTTATAATTCATTTCGTATTTTAAATATATAACAAATTATTCTTATTTAAAAACTGATAATTTTAGTTAAAACAATAATTTTATTAGTTGTTTCTGTTTTATCAACATTATTGTACTTTGTTGTTGCTTTGATGAACCTTACTTATCATAAATATTGTCTGGTTAAACGTATGTAAATTTGTATGAACTAACTGATTTCGTTTAAACAATTGCCGATGGAAACAAAAACAGACAAATAAGAAATATGCAAATTTGTGTATAGTACTATATATATATGTATATTCGACAATGGACAATGGAGTAACCGTTTAAGTAATTGAATATCCATTTTCTTCTGTTTACATTTTCAGCAGCATCGTCGGACACTTTGGCTAAGAACACAATGATGTTGAACTCAAATCCCCTATTCTAGTCTCATTGGCATGTCCTGGGATACCGCAATTGAGCATTTGGCTGGCACATTAACAGCCACGGAATGGGAATGGGAATGGGAATGAGAATGGAATGGGCCAAAGGGGATGGAACGAAACGAAATATGGGTACTGTGTCTGCTTTGGTCTAGTCTGTTCTGTTCTGGTTTCGTTTGGTTTGGTTTCGTTTCGTTTCGTTTGGTTCGGACTGCTTTGTGGGTGTTAGTGGGCGTTACTCTCCAATCCAATTTTCGGATTTGACTCCATTTAGTTGAATTGAAGGATTAGAATAGGCAAAAAAGGTTTTTCCAAAAGCCAATAATGGCCATGGGGACAATTCAATTTTGTCTAGCATACTTACTGACAAATTTAAAAGGTTTTTATAACGCTTTCCAAATTGATGATGTTTTCTAATTACATTTACATAACATTATTTTCTGTTTGCTGCTCATTATGCCTGATTTCGAAAATTCAAACACATGTTTTTGTACCATGACAACAGAGTATTCATACGATACGAGTCTCTAATCTTGTTAGTTGTAATTTTTACGAACTGTTACTTAGAGTTAAGATCTATGTTAAATGCTGTCAAATATATTTAAGCTGAACTTGTTTGAAAAACGCTTCTTATTCGAGTTTACACACTAGTGAATACCCTGTAAATTGACTTAATTTGATCTGTCTCAAGTCTTTTTGTGTAATTTTTTTCTGTACTTGAGAAGTTATAATTGGAAGCTGTTTGGTTTAAAACAATTTAAGCTTTACTTTCATCTTAACAAATAGTTATCTTATTTAATAAAAATATATGCTTAATGCTGTCCAATATATTTAGGCAAAACTTGTTTGAATAACGCTACTTATTTGAGATTACACTCTGGTGAATACCCTGTAAACTAACTAAATTTGATTTTCTTCTTGTGTAATTTCTTTTCTGTGTTTGAGAATCTGTTTAAATAGATTTTACCTTTATCTCAAAAAAGAGACCCTAATTTTTATATATGTAATTCCTTGTTTATCCCAAACTAATGTAGTTATTGTAAAGATAAAATTAATTTTTGTAGGATGAAATGTTCGCAAAAATGTAATATGCTCATTTGCAAGTTTCTAAATCTGATTGCAGGGTATAATTATTTATGATTGTTATGCAGAAGCTTTACCGGATTGGTGTCGAAGTCTTTCCCCCCAAAAAAAATATGAGAAAGAAAAGAAAAGAAAAGAATTGAAAAACTGAAAAACTGAGTACGTCATACTGCGCAAGTTGTGTCTGAGCTGCACAGCAGGCGCTGGCGGAATTCAGTTCTTATCTTCTACTCCTGTCGTGCTTGGATACACAGCGAATATGTTCTTATTTGTGAAATTGCTTACTTGCGCCGATCTCTGACTAACTAGTTTCTCCTGTTGTCTGCTGTCTGTTGTCTGCTGTTTGTTGTCTTCTGTCTGCTGTCTGGTGTCTTCTGTCTGTTGTCTGCTTTCTGCTGTTCAAGTCCAAGCTGCAATGCCTTGTCATTGTAGTTATGTTGATAATGTATAACAACAATATATGAATGCAGAGACAATGAAACAAACAAGAGATTACTTGCAAACTGTTGAAACTGTTGAAACTGTTGAAAACTGTTGATGGCAAGTATCTGGAACCCACAACCAACCAAAGAGAGACCCCCTGGCGTCAAACACAGCCACATCCGATGTTATTTCACCTACGAAAGGATGTTTGCACTCCGATATCGAAGTTTATATCTGACAAAATTATTTGTTTGCACCGCCTACAATATGACATGACATGAAATAAAAATCATAACAATCGAATGTGCAAAAATACATATACTTAAATCTTTCTTCCCTTAAGCTACTCCAAGCTAAAGGATTCTCTAGCAAGTGAGAGAAGCAGAGATTATTAGTTTTTAAAAGAGCATCTCTGTAGCTGTATGTCTTCCCTTGAATTCTGCATTCTAACAACTTTAAATAAGTATAGTTAACAACCTCACAATTGCAGGGTATCAAAATAATAATACTTCGCTACAATTCCATTATTTGCCGCCCACTCGATTGATGACGCTACCGAAGTTTATTTCATTTAAACCCCTTGGCATCCTTTTAAAATCTCACCCAAACGAATTAAGACACGTGTGTAAAAGTGACTTGATTTTAACACGGAAGAATTCCACCCTTCTTCCGGGTATCCGGGTATCCGGGTATCCCCCAAATGTGAATGTGAATTCTGCAGTGAGCCGATTCCATGCTGTGAGTTAATTCCTTTCGATGTGGTTATGAATTAGGCACAACTCATCATTTGCAGCAACTGGGACTGGGTGTGTGTGTGTGTGTGTATGTGTGTGTTCTATGCAGGGTGGGCGTTACCGGTTCGCCTTACCAAATATCGAATCAGACACACAAAGTTTGTGTTAACACTCGACCATTACATTGCCGAAAGCCATGGCCATCAGGAAGAAACAATATGGCACGTGACACGTCCTTTACTGCAGCCAAACGTCGTCGCTATGTGACAACAAACAAATAAAACGTGCCGCCCCTGCCCCCACCCACCGCTTTCCATCCCCCTACCCCCTTTCGTTCCATCTGATCCAAAGATGCTAAGTAAAAAACCATAATATGCAGTATTTTCCCATACTCTTAGTCTTACTCGTGTGTAGGGTTCTTCATGCCTCACAATAAGATTTATTTCGCCGGGAACTATAAACATAATCTTACATACGATACAACGATGCAACCATTATCATTCCTTACAAAATAATATACATTGTAACCATAATGAATGGGGTGAGTTGGATGTACATTACATTTAATTAGTAGCTTTGTTTTAGCCTACAAATCAACAGCGTCTCGAAAGCTCTTAAGTCTTTTACCAGAAACTTGTATTTTTATTATTATATTTAAAAGTTCAAAAAAACACCCATTTTAATATTTAAAGTCAAATTTAACTGTAACGGAATACGAATTATTTAAAAATATTTGTAAATTAGACAGCAATAAAATAAACTTTGGATAGTTCGACTATATGTCACTGTGTCCTTTAAAATGATTATTTTCAATCTTTAGCTATAATCAAATAATTATTTGTTTATGTAGGATTAAAAGAACAATAAATCGAATAAAAAAAGGCAAGCAGTCTAATAACAATCTAGGAGAAAAATATATCTTTCAGTACGAGTGTTTAATTATTTGCTATTCCCATATTACAGAAATTAACTTAAATTTCGTGGAATTAATAATAATTAGGCAGAAAATATTCCAATGATAGCCATAGCACATAGTCATCTCATTCCGAGGAGGATTAATGGAATATTGAAAGAATGATTAAATGTGCTGTGGGCAGAACTTTCCCACAAATCGGACTGACCCAGATAATCTCATGCACACATGCTTATAAAGTAATATAGAAATATATCAAAAGAAATTCCTGTTGAATAACATTATTTGATGCCCACTAATTAAGTGTGTTGAAAATTTTACGAACTACCAGTTTATTTAATGAGAACTTTTGTTTGATTACAAATATACCATATATGAAATACACTGTAATCAGGGGGGAGGGGTTGACTGACTGCTGATACTATGACTATGAAAGTCACATCAGTGAATCGCGATTCCCGATTCCCGGATTCCTTAAAAGCCGACGGGCAACGTTAGCCAAGTTGATGGGGGGTTTTATGAAGGTAAACAAGGACCAACGTTCGCTATTTGTGTTTGTTTTTGCATCACTGTCACTGCACTGAGCACTGACTTTGACACGTTTTCTGACTTAATTTTAGTTTATTGCTTTTTATGTGTGCGCGGAGGGGGAGAGAGACAGAGACACAGATGGGGACAGAGAGAGAGAGAGAGAGAGGGAGAAGCTATTCGTATCATAGACGAGCCACAGTTTGACTGCAGTTTATGTCCGACAAACAATTGGCGTTCTTAACTCGAACGACGCCAAAGCGGCACGTGTTGCGGATGAGACCGGCACTGAAATGCCCACTGCGTACTGCTCCTTTGAAGTTGCCCACAACCCTCCCAGCACCCTCCCTCCTCTACCGCCACTACTAACCATCCACATCCCTTGCGACTGACTCTTCCGTTGACTTTGCCAATTGGCGGGGTCGTTGTTGTTGTTGTTGTTGTTGATGCTAAGACGTGAAATAAGTCAGCCTCCGCAGACAGACGACAACATCATCATCAGTTTAGGGTTGTTGTTACTGTTGCTGTTACTATTGCAGGGTTACCAAAGTTCTCGCCACTTATGCATGTTGCAGATACCAAGTTTTGTGTTTGCTCTTCTCACGCTTGTGACTACCAAATGACGGATTGAAATACATATGTAAATATTTGTTTGTGGGCCGCTGGTCGCTTTTTTTTATACTCATACTCATACTCATACTCGTACTCATGCAATCCCCATGGGTACCCTTATTAGATAGCAGGCACAAGTTGCCTGATTATAGACCTGTGATAATGATAATTGTTTTTTTTCTTCTATAATATATTCATCGATTCTGCTCTTCATTTCATGAAAAAAAGACCAAGTGTGGCACGTGTCGTAGTTTATCGAAATGATAAGATGATAAGCTGAATGAATGGATTAAAATAAGTATAGATCTACGGTAATATAGACGTTGTAAAAGTATAACACGCAAGTGGGAATTCAATTACTAACTTGGGGTTGCTTTAAGTCTGTAAAATAATTGATTAATTAAAAATGTTTAGAACTTTTATCAAAACTAACTTAAATTAGTGATTATGTCATATTTATTATTACATTATTATTCATTTTTACTATTTGTTTTTATAATTTATTTCTATGAAACCTTTCAAATATATATAAATTTTACTAGCTGATTAATTTAAATTTCCCGATGTTATCCTATAGGTATATAATGCAGTTGTCTCATTCTGTATAAATCGTCTATTGCCATTCCGTTTTTAATTAATATGTAAAAATATGATATCACTGTTAAATGATTTTATATTATTACCGCTTCTGACATCCGTCTATAATATTATTTTGTTTATTTTGCTTCCCTCTGCCAGTTTTTCGATGGACACAGTGAGACAAGAAAGGACACTAGGATGGAGTAGAAAGAAATCAACATCGTCTACATCATGTCATTCATCAGTAACCATTATATGCACAGCAAAGTCTATAAAGTCAAACACCTGCTCCTACAGTTGCAGCTAGTAAAAAATGGGAAATGAATAAAAAGAATCATTAAATTTTCAACATCGTACTCGTAAATACCGAGTGGCCATTCATGAGTGTTTACACAAGTCTTCAGTTTTAACTGAAAACATAATTTTCAGCTTGATGATGAATTTAAGTGGCAAACGGTCCGAGAATTCTCTGATTCTGACATACAGACCGTTTCTATGCACCCGACAATATTTACTCAAAAAAGCTAATTAATTTAATGAAAGGTCTGCTATGTCGTAATATGCATGCATATTTGTATGTAATCTTGCATAATTTGTTCCTCTGCAAAATAAGTGCATAAAATTTACTTTTGATATTCTAGCCAAAAACAATGTAGATAAGTGAGTTACTTTGTGAGGTCTAAACTTTAGGTAGTATAAATTAAGATCGAATAGTAATCAAATTAAACAAAATAAAATAAAAAATGCAATTGAAAAGCTTACATTTATTACATTTTCATATACTAATCAAATATAAAATCGAAATCTGCGCCTGGTTTATACATTTATTTATAAAAAACAATCCATTGACGCGGGCAAACTTGGATATATTAACGCAAGATTTTTTATAGTTGCATGTTTAATTCATACCCCCTTTAAATTAAAAGAAAAAATATTAAACTCTCAATTACATATTTTATTGTAAAAATAGGCTCTTTAATAAATATATGTATATATGTTTTACTGTCAACACGTCCGATTGAAGTCCCAAAAGAATATCTTTATACCATAAACATCCAATAGTTTCGATTTTCTTCTGCTTGCTAAATAAATTAAAGATAATATTTAAGAGGATATAAACACAAATAAGGTGCTGGTTTCTTAAATGTAAAAGATACATATTTTATTTATTTTTTTTTTTACACGAAATCTTATAAAATAAATTAATATACTTCCTTTGGTAGCTTTATCAATATATAAATACGCACATACAGACATTTACATAAGCATCTGTATAGACACATGTATTGTATAAGGTTAAAAATATAATGGTAAAAAAATGTATACATTAGCCCGCCTTCAAATACTCGTACATACTATATGTAGTTTCATGAAATGTACATTTTTATAATATCTATGTATTTTATGTGTAAAGTTCCCTACACTTATCTTATGAGTACACACACAATATTTCCTTAATCCACAATATTTTCCGATAATTTATGTAGATCTGAATAGTTTATAATGGCGCGATGTAGGAACTCGTATTGTGCCTGCAAAAAAAAAAACATGAAACATTATAAATTGTTTTTAAATGGGTTGGTTTTTCAACAAAGAATTAATTCTAAAAAAATTAAAAAGTATAGAAACAAAAATGTTTTCAATAACTTTAAAAAACATGACAAATGAAATATTTCACTCAACGATAAAAAAGTTAATGTTAGGATCTGAAAAATTTTCTTTTATCATTTGCTTATTGATGCAAAAAATATATATCGATCAATACAATCAGGGAAAATACATAAATGCAAAATTTAAAATTACTTACGAATGAATTTAGAAGTCCTGGTCGCTGAGATCGCAATTTTCTTGTTGTTGAACATATATCTACGCTCTTTTCGAATCGCAAGTGCTGTACCAAAATGCACATAGCAACAAAAATTGAACTTCGATCAGTACCCAAGCTGTAAAAACAAATTGCTTGTATTTAAAACGAGGTTCCATTAAAGTTGTATGGTTTGAAGAGAATTACCTGCAATGAACTGTAAGGGGAGATCGACAACCAATATTTTTATGGCTTTTGTAATGTTTGTGCGCTTGGTCAACAAGTTCAATTATTCCTCGACAGACTTCAGGAACTTCTCCATCAACCGTAGGCCACCCGTTATATTGGAATTGGGTAACCTTAAGAGTATCATCAATTTTGCAATTTGTTACATAGAATTCACGCCGTGTGTAATACGGGCAATTTTCACTGTGTACGTATTTTACGAGTATTTGATCGTATTGAATTTCATCATCTGCCCAATAGCGGGGACACTTCCTTGGACCGTCGCCGATCTGTAAGTGTAATTGTTATTTAAATATTTTCACTCTTCGATTAAAGTATTAAACTTACTTCAGAAATCATTATAAGTGTGGACACACTTTGCTCTGAAATCATCCTCCAAAAGTCACCAATTGTACTTTCTAAAGGATCTTGTGCAATGATAAATGATTCAGTATTATCGTATCCTTCAATAAACGAAGCATTAATGTATGTGGAATTATCCCTCATTGGTATTGGACTTAATATAACCTAGAATAGATATTGGATATAATCAATCTATAATTTATTTACTTCAATTTTATACTTACTCTATTACGATCATATGGAATTACTTCATGGCTTCTATTTTTCAGCATATTTTCTTCAACTTCGCCGACGCTGCAGGTCTTATTTATCTCATCATTGGTGTTTATTAGTCTCTATAATTAAAAATATTTTCATTGATTATTCATGAGTGTGAAACACAGTTTTCTTCATTGTACAAACTTCAAATTCGGTTTCTAGCAAGCATTTCCCATCATTAGGCTTAAACTTAAGTGATTCAATAGTCGATTGCATCATAGTTAAGGGTATATCTGTGTTTCCATATGTGGCGGTGTCCAACAATGCACGATAAAGAAAAATGTATTGTTTCTGTAAAAAAAGATAAGTTACAGTTTATTTTAATTATTTTACACCAATTCTAATCTCACCAATGATTGAACCAAGAAGTTACGTTGATGTCGTAAGTCGCAGACGGTATTAAAGATTGAAACCATGCTTTCTTCTTCCAATTGTTGTACCAGAGAGTCAAGAGCAACAAGAGTGCCAGTTCTCCCAACACCAGCACTGCAGTGTACCAATATTGGACCCCTTTGCACCGAGTAGACAGAATTAATTTGTCGTATAAACTTTATGATACCATGAGGATGCTCTGGAGCCATAAAATCCTTCCATGTTAGATAATGATACTGGGTTATTTGTCGATGATCTTCCTCTTCACCAATAAGATTTGATTTTGTGACATCTAAGGATCGTATAATGTAATCACCAGTTTTTCGTTCTGTTGTAAATTTCACTGATATTTCTCCAAACTGCTTCGAGTCGAAAACCCTTTCGGGCCAATATTTTGCGCATTTTGATTTATTATACTCCTCCAGATTCGTAAGCATTACGATAATCTCTAAATGTTGTTCCCATATCATTCGCCAAAAATCGTTTATGGTAGTTTCCATAGGACCTTGAGCGCAAATAAACTTTTTCCTTTCCTTATATCCAATCACAAAATTAGCGTTAATATAATCAGTACTTTGATTTCCATTAGTTGGAGATAGTTTTACTCTAGTTTGATCATATGCTTTTATATCAGGGTATCTATTTTTGCAGGCATTTTCTTTCATGTCACTGTTCTTCGTCGTTCGATCGCTAAATCGATTAGGCAACATCTCGTATTCTCGTAGAAACCCATAATCTGTATCCTTGTGTCGGTTTTTATAGGCTGTAACTAAATCTAATTTTTGTATAGGTCCTGTATCAAAGCCTTTCTGATTTCCAGAGCCAATAAATTGACTATGATTGTTGATTCGACGCCCAAAAAGAGCTCTGATAATAGAATATTAAGATTTAGATTTTAAGATATTAAAGTACTTAGTATTTAGTAAAAATAAATACCTTAACGAATCCCTTAGTGTTAATGTATCTTCATCTGGCATTGCGTTTTTAGTCTTATGGTGATGAATAATCCATAACGTTACAAAGATGACAATACATCCAAATAAAATGGCAAGAACTTTAATACCAGTATTCAAATAGAACTTTGTATCATCGAGGTTTTGAATTTGTTCAACTTGAGTTGCAGGAGTAATTACATCAAAGTAATCACTAAATGCCCTTAGAACAGTATCTTCGGATCGTACTAAATATGTGAAATTGTTTAATAATATTGTATGCCGTACATTGTATGCAAGCACTCACCAATAATTTCAAGAAATCCAGTGTAGTTTGAGTTTATATCTATTTCCCCGTCCCATACGTCTGGATAGTTATTTGAAGGAACTGGATCTTGATGATTCAATGGAGTGTCAGTGCTCAATTTTGTATCCTCTTCTCCAATAGCAACTGTAGGATTACGTCTCCTACGTTTTCTACTTTCCAGCATTTTAATTGAGTTTTCTGTTAGATTACCAAGTTTGTTTAAATCTTCGTTTTGCGGTAGAGAAGAATCTGTAATTAAAAATTGATGATTGATAACCAAATACTGATTTTACTATGATAACTCTTACCTGTCTTTGCTATAGTCTCTTGTGTTTTGAAAAAGGGCATGCCCTTTAGACATTTGCGGCACGATTCATCATTTTCCATGAGATCATCGCGGTTAGAAGTAAACCGCATTTCATCTCCTAAGAATAATTCCGATTTATAGTAACGACTGCTAAGCATTTCTGCTAAATATGCATAGTCTTGGGCTCTACTATTATTATTAAGGTCGTGATACGTAGCTTTATTTAACTTATCCGGATGTGGTAGTTCATTGTTTCCATTTAATATTTTAACCAAATAGATTCGGTAGCAACATATAGGTCCATTTCTTTCGCTTATTTTGGGCAAGTATAGTTTCAAAACATATTTGGGACCATTTTTAACCTTTGTCCATGTGGATTTTCCTATGCTTTCAGGCGAAGAGACGGGCATAAAGCAATTAGCTATCGCTGGTTCTCCAGTCTTTTTATGCCTTGTAATGGCAGAGACTGTAACAGTATAGTTTGTATTTGGACTGACGCCTTCGTAAATCGTTTTGTGACTGGGCACATCCACTCTTCGAATTTTTGGGCCCCATTTCTCGCTGTATTCATGTTCTCCCTGGTTGAATGTATAATTTCCTTCCAGATTAATTAAATATGACATTACTTTTCCATTTGGAGTTTTGGGAACGTTCCAACTGATCGAAATGGAATTAAGCCTGGATATGTTTTGCTGATTACAATGAATTTTTATATTCGTTGGTTTTGTTGATACTCCATCCATTGTTGTACCATTTACAATTTCTGACCATGGACCACATGTCTTTGTTAGATCACTGCAAGCTCGCACCTGAAATTCATAGTCTGTTGCGGTTTTTAATTTATCAAACATATATGGCAAATTTCTCGAATTCTGTTGATATATGGCCTTCTCAATTAATTTTGGCACATCTCCAGATTCGGATACAGTCAATTCATAGTATTGAATGAATTCAATTAAATCTTGAGATGGTGGATTCCATCCAATCGTAATTGTTGATGCTGTGCTACCAGTTGTTTCAACTTTGGGTATAAAAGTTGGATCATGATCTAATGTGGTGACAGCCAATGGATATTTATTTGGTGTTCCATCGCCAATTGAGTTTTTTCCAGTGATTCGTAAATGGTATGTCGTATTTGGTTTAAACGTGTCCAAGACATACGATGTATGGTTGCCATTTATATAGTGTTTATAATATTCAAAAGTCGGTGAACCTTCTTGTGAATATTGAATAAAGTATTTTTGAATTGGATCGTTGCCATCGTATGATGTCCAATTAAGGAATATTTTGTTAGCGCCAACAGCCTTCACATAATCAATACTGATTTGTGGCACTTCCATGACAAGTAAGGTGATTTCATTAGATACTATTTCATCGCCGCCAGGTCCATATAAAACACATTTATAAGTTCCATTCTCCTTTTTGTATACTTCAGTAAACTCCAATGTAAAATTTAATCGAGTTTCGCTTAACTGCGTTATTCCGTAAAAGTTCTCCAAATCCGCAACATGGCTTCCATCTCTTAGCCATTTCAATTGCTTATTTGTTGTAGTATTTTGTGGATAAATATCAAACACACAATACAATATGGCACTCTGTCCTATCTTTCGTTTAATTTTATCAACCGTGCTGTGAGTGACTTTAGGTTGAAGGAATGCTTGCAAATTATATTCAATTGAAGTGTTACTTTTACTAAGTTTGCATGTGTAGTTTCCAGTATCCGATATAATGACATCACGTATGTGAAGCACATTATTATATTTAGTTATACCATTGTTGCTGGCACTCGAGTTATCATCTGCTATTATATCAGCAGTAATTGTAAATCTGTAAGCAATAAATAACAATCAATAAAAGTATCTATATTTTGTTAATAATATTATCAGTTGTAATAATAAGTTAATTTTTTTGGCTAATGTTAGAAAATAATAATATTATTTTCGTTACTAAAATACTATTTTTACAAAGTATTTCTTGCATTGTTTACCTGGTATCTACGGTATTAATGGTTTCATTATTAAATATCCAAGTAGCAGGTTCGAAATCAGATGAACACCCGAGGGATGTGTTCGCTCCAATTTTCACCCAATCTGTAACAATATTGAGAACAAAGAAGAAAGTTAGTAAAGTTGGGCAAGAAACTATAAAAATCGCATAAAAGAATCAGCATATTTAAAGAAAAAAAAAAAAAACTTAAGTAATTTCCGTATGTCAAGCAATAATAAAATATCTGTTTAAAAAAACTATACTACGCGTTTGATTGCAAAAGAATCTAATGGGCCACCGGGTGAGTAACTCAACTGTTGACGGGGCCGGTCTGATGTACCCCCTCCCAAAGACTATGTCATACATTTGCACAACTATTGGTATACACTGGATTGACAATTGTAAGCAATGAACTAATCAAAAGAATACACTAAAACTGATTAGAAACATGCCTTTTTTATCACAATTGTTTAAATATCCTTTATCAAAAAAGAATTAAGGCGGTATCTGCACTCAATTATGTATGTATATGTACATACATGAGTAAATATTATACACATACTTCGTTTGTATCTCAGTCGATAAATTTGTGTATGTGTATGTGCGTATATACAAAAAAATGAAATGATTCAATTAACATAACCAAGACAAAATAGATCAGCTTGCATACATTTTTGCAATTCAATGGACAATTTGTGCATATTGTTTATACCTGTAATAAATCCTTGCGCGAATACATTGGTAAATAAGAAAAGTAAAAGGGTCACAAAGCAGTATATTCGGTGTTCGTAAAAACACGCCATCGCCTATTAACTATGTGAATCCTTTTCACTATTTTAAAAGGACACAATGAAGTCCCCTTCCTTTTTATCAAATTCACTTTTGTACACCTTTATAAAACCATATTAATATATTTCTGGTACTAGTTTATTAAAAACTGGCTAGACTCTATTTGGCACAGGGTGTATGAGCAAAAAAAAAAGATTCCCAATCGTTCCGAAACGATAGCTATTAAAGTTCTGCAACTTGCGAACAAACGAAATTGAACACTTTTTGCAGAATTGTATAAATGTTCTCGTTCCATCTGCGTTATAAGTATGACAGACTTCAATGCGTTTATTAAAAATTTTTAAAGTAGATTTTCCAAATCGTTATTAAACACATCACAACAATTTAAAATGGTGTAAGAAGATGTTGATATTAATTAATTAGGAATCCATGTTGTAGTCAACTATCGCAAATTAATATACGTTTTCGTAATAGTCAACTATTAGAATTAAAACAACAACAAATAATATAACTCCTTTAATAAAACTAATATACTGTTCTTTTTTATTTAATATATATATAGTTGTCTGACAACAATATACCTTTTTGTTGCAAATTTTTATCGATTGTGTTTTTTCATTTACAATATCAGCACGTCCAAGCTCAGGGCTTAGATTTCAAGGCAATATATTAGTATATCAATTTCTATGAAGTTAGTGAATACATTTTGTTAAAATAAATGAGGAAAATTATTTTATCCAAATTAATAATCGAAATTTTTGAATTTTCGATATTTTTGGAAATCAAGCACGCTTGTGAAACGATGAATGAAAATGCGACGCTATGTTGTATACGTATATCGTATCAATAGTTGCGGCGTTGTAGTTTATTAATTTTCGTTGCCGGCTCATCTTTTATTGTATTTATCTTATTTTTAACACAGTATAAATAAATAAATAATAAATAAAAATGAAGTTGGTGAGGTTAGTATATTAATACAACAAATGTAATATTATAACCTGCTTAAAACTTGCATGTGTTATTTTCATGTCTGATTATAAATTTGTATACACACATGCGCATGTACATATATACCTACATACATCAGGCTACATGCATTTGCAGAATATGATAAAATCCCGCGCAATGTGTAATAATGCAGTATTCGCTATTACTAAAATATGCTATAGTAATACTATAATACTTACTGCCTTTCATACTTTGTTGTCATATTTAATACATGAAATATTCATTTTATAGATTCCTGATGAAGCTCAGTCATGAGACTGTAACAGTTGAATTAAAAAATGGCACTCAAATCCATGGGACTATTACTGGAGTAGATGTTGCCATGAATACTCACCTGAAAAGTGTAAAAATGACCATCAAGAATAGAGACCCAGTACATTTGGAATCCTTAAGCATTCGTGGTAACAACATTCGTTACTTCATATTGCCGGATAGCCTGCCATTAGAAACTCTGCTAATAGACGACACTCCAAAATCCAAATCAAAGAAGAAAGACAGTGGTCGTGTTGGAAATCGTGGACGGGGAAGAGGAAGCCGTGGACGTGGTGGTCCCAGAGGTCGTGGAAGAGGCCGGGCTCCTGCCAGACGTTAAATATGTAATACACAATATAATAAAAACTACTGTACTGGATAACTTTCTCATGCGCCTGGTGCAATTAATACAACCAACACATACTTAACAACGGTTGCCATTAAGTCGTCAACGTTCGAATTGCGTAGAACGTTTTTATTTTACTGATATTCGTTCAAAACTCTGATTTATTCGATTTGTAATATTGCTTCTTCAGTGTCTCTCATATTTCGACAGCGTTCGGAAAGAGGACGACTTTTCAGACCTCGGCCTCGGAGTTTTATTTTCAACGATTTCGCTCGCTTCGCCAATAAATGTGTATTAAAATTTTTTTAAAGATGTTTTGCAAAAAATTTATTAAATTCACAAGTTTGAATCGTTGCGAGATCTTCCTAGCCAGGGCTGCAGAGCATGTGGAAAGCTCGAAATCTGTCGTGTGAGGCAATCGTTCATCGATATCAATATATCGACAAAAGGCTGTATTGGCAGATCTGAAATTTATTCAGTTATTTAATGATATAAAGGAACGGTCACATTGCTTTGAATCAGTCGTAGTTCTTGTTTTTGTTCAACATTTTAAGTTTTTGCATTTGCTGTTGAATTTGGGTATTATGCCACCCCCAAGACCAAAGGGGATAGGATTTAATACAGGGGTCACACCAGCTAGGCCCAGTTCAAACACCCCCATGTCAGAAAGACAACAAATGGCTTTATTAATCCAAATGACAGCAACCTCCTCAACAGGTAAGCCAAATGTAAATATGTATGTCTCTAAGTACATACAGCATTTCTTGTAGCTGCGAATTGCGTAAGTGCAAACTGGAGTTTTCTGCGGGAGAGTGTTTATCCTAAAATAATAAGTTACAGTGCATAGAAAACATATGTTTGCCAGTATTATATGTACCATTCAACTACATGCATACATAAATGCATACACATGTAAGTGTGGTGTGTATGTGTATACATATGTAAATTTTTTCATGTAGATACATATGTATGTATCTGATTAAAATTTTCAGTTTGATCTTTTTCACGCCGCGAGTGGTAGAATTGGATAAATGTTTCTAAAATGCAGTGAAGAGTAATTCATAAAGTATTCACATATATTACTAACAGGTCTTCTTGTCTGTAAGAGCGAAAAAAGATACACACAATTCAGTTTTTCCCTTGTAATAAGAAAGAATCAGCATAAACGCTGCGTTGTTGCTTGTTGTAAAGTAAATTTGTGTTTATGCCTTGAATGCACATCCTGTTCCAATGTTTTATGGTTAAAGTGACGACAGCACCTCCTGCTGGCTATTACAAATACTTGTGCAAAGTTTATACTCCTTTTTACATACATATTTTGAATCGTAAAAAGAGGACAACCAACAACACTGGCAGTGTAATATTCTCTTTCCACAACAATGTTTGGGTAAATTTTCCTTCATTTTAATAGAACATGTATACATAATTTGGATACAAAGTTATAAGTCCAAGCCAGGAACCGTGTTATTCAGTTAAAAAATTAAAAAACCCGAAATAAGGAAATATGATAAGAAATTCAAATGTAAACATTGCAATTTCCATCCTTTTTTAATATGTTACTTTTCTTTTAGAGTCAGCTCGTGCGCATTCAAAAAAAAATGATAAGAAAGGAGATGCAGATATTGAGGAACTCAATGTTACAGAGAAGCAATTAGAAATTACTGAAGGCAAAGACAAGCCAGCAGTCGACGATGGTACTTCGGATGGCAAAAATGTAGAACCAAATATAGTTCAAAGTGTCACAAGTACAAAACGAAGTTATTCGGATATAGAGGAAGAATTCGAGGACCATGGAGATGATGTGAAAAAGAAGAAAAGGAAAGATTTAGATAGTGCAAAAGATGCGAAAAACCCAACCATCAAAATATCTTCAAAGATTGATAAAAACGCTAAGTTAACATCTACAAAGAGCTCACCTTCAGGAAGTAAATTAAGCGCAACTGTTGCTGAGAAGGAAGTGGACGTAAATAAGACCGTTGAGATTGAAAATGAAACAGAAGGAAGTGAGGATTATAAGAGCAATGATAGCCTGTATAATGGTGGTCTGAAAGTGCCACCATTAAAAATTGTTATTCCACAACAGAATTGTTCAATTGATACGGATGGAAACGTGCTGCGAACTGGAAAAGTAGCTGCATCCAGAAATGCAGCGCTGCCATATGTTGTCAGCTCTAATAGCGATTCTATTGATAATATATTATCGAACCAATGCCTTAGTCCACATGAAAGTCCACAAAAAGTAAATATTGCTTGCTCCACAATTTTGGATGACAAGAATATAAAACTCTTCAATGATGAGAAAAATTTGAGAGTTTTGCGCAGTTCTTATCGAAGTGGCGTGACAAGCGCTGAACGCAGTTCCAACAACTCATCCCCTCAAATGCAAAGTAGTTCTCCATCTCCAGCATCGTCGAATCATGCTAATGATAATGCTGACATTAAGGTATCATATTCAAATATGACATCAAGCCCGATTCAACAAAATCAATTTGACCACGACGTTTTGCCGAACGTGCCGAGTCCTTCAACTTCTTCGACATCGTCGTCAAAGGAAATAATCTCATCCTCCAATGCTGACCTTCATCCGCGAAAACGAAAAATAAGACCCAAAAATGCAAATGATGATAACTCAAAGACATCCCAAGCTGATACATCAATAGCCTCTGGCGAATCTCATCCACATGATTATCCCTTCACAAACGGATTCCAAATGTTCTTAAATATTCGACGACAAGTGGAAAAGAAATGGAAAAATCTATACCCTGTTAAACCGCGTCCCCCACAGGGGTATAATGATTATCTTCTTACTAAACGATCATACCTTCTAAATAATAATGTTGATACGCCAGCAATTGAAATTCCGGACGCAATCCCTGAGAGTATGCGATCATTTTACCTAGAGCAAGAAAAAGCCAGACGAGAATTGGTCGAAGAACATACAGTGGAACGGGAAAAACTTTGTTTAAATGTTGAACAAGAAATAATCCGAGTACATTCAAAAGCAGCCAGAAGCATATCTGGTCAATGTGCACCATATTCCGTTTGTACATTCTTAAAAGATGATGAAATCTATAACATGATTACGCCGGAACAAGACGAAAAAGAAAAGAGTGCCCGCTGTCGATTTAATGGTCGATTGTTGCTGAGTTGGCTACAAGATGTTGACGATAAGTGGGAGAAAATTAAGGTAAGAGCATATTATTGATTACTATAATACATACTCTAATAATTTGTTGTTACTTTTCAGGAATCTATGGTCTTACGACAGCATAATGAAGCGGAAAGTCTTCATGCAGTACAAGTTATGGATTGGAATATATGCTTAAAGCAAAAAAATTATGTGACTATATTTTTGAATCCACTGTAGACAAGAATCATGTACCTATCGTCCATGTCGGAGAAGATTTTGACACATTACCAGCATGAATTGGTACGGCAATTAATTTTAGTTACAATACTTCATTTGTAAACTATGTGAATGGTAAAACTTTGTATTGACTACTCGTAAAAATTGTAATAAAGATAAGCTAAGAACTGAGTATAAACGATTGGAATGCCTGGTACTAGAAAGGTCTGGTATTTAAATAAATTAAGAAATTTATAATAATAATATTTATGGGAATGCGAGCTATCGAACTTGTTTGCTAACTGGGATTTAAAGCAGGATGGAGCTTTTATTTCATATGTATTACTTTATTACATAACAATTAATTAAAGCATATTTAGAAAACAGGATTAGTTCACCAAATAAGAATGTATTTCATTTATTTTGTTATTGCATTCAAAATATTTCGGGCATACTTGATCATTTCCTGAAACAAAAATGGAAAGAGTTAACTTTAAGAGACAGCCAATTATTGATTATGCTTACTTCACAAGTCTCCGATAAAACTTTATTATTAATTATTTGTTTAAGAATAACTGAAACATCCTTTTGTTGCGAAGGAGCAACATTCCAGTTGCTATTTAATGAAAGGGCAGATAGGGCAAAAAGCGTAGCTTCAAGTTTATCGTCATAATCATCTTTAGCTTCCAGATTACTCAATAGTATTTTTGCGGTGTTTTGCCTATTAATAAGATCTGTAAAGGTAAATAATAACGTAAATATGTTGTTTCTGAATCACATTTAAATTCTTACCCCGGAATGAAGTATCATTTGATGACAAAGATGCTATCAGAAATGCCGACTTAATATAGACAGTGACATGAGAGGAGCTTAAACAAGACAATAGGGTTTGAATTCCATTTGATTGCAGAAACTCTTTAAGTCCGGTTGGAAAATTTTGAATCAACGATGATATGGCGTAGATCGAACCTCGAGCTAACTCCTCATCAGCATCATTCATGGTTGGAATAAGTACAGGAATAATCTTCTCGTTAACAAAATAGTTTTGGCAAAACTCATTATTTTGTGCCATTTCTGCTACTATGTAAATGGACTGTGGTCGTAAGTCACAATTTGGTAATCGAATATATTCCAATATAGTAGTTATGCCTCCAGTTTTAACAAATGAATTGGCAGCATCAATATCGTCAATATTATCTCGAATAATATCCAAGCATTCCAATTTTTCTGCCATGCTAACAGACTCATCTTTCAAGTTGGTCAGCGCATATTGAACATCATCGACTTTCATTGTCATTGATTGCAGTGCACCCTGGAGGAATTCATTTCTCTGAAAAGGGTTAATAATAATTGGTTAATAATTAATTTATTTATGCATAAAGATTAGAATACCTCGGTATCCATTTCGCTAAGGTCTTCATTTGGCAGTGCGCCTTCTTCCATATTTTCAACAGCCAATCTCAGCAATCCCTGCAAAAGAATTAATTATAAACAAAATATTTGAATCGATTTTTATGTCTTTATAGTATTACCTCTAAATTTTGTTTTCGCTTGGGAGGTAGCTTTGCTGAATCCATTTTATGTTCGAATTTAAGGCAAAATCCAGAAATTTAAAACAATGCTTGTATTTTTATTAATGATTGTAAATAAATAATAACATGTGGGGTCGAACAATTTGGAACTAGATCGTTCTAAAGAAGTTCAAATGAATAGATACCAAATCGTTCATAATGACAGCTGACCTATCAAATAATGAACCAAATGACTGATAAATTTAACGACTTATTCTCCAAATTGATCTAGATATCCCATTTCTAGTACAATTATTGCAATGGTCAATATTACCAAATATAATTAAATTATTATAGAAATTTTTTCTTTTGAATATTGCTCAAAATTCAAATTGGTAAAATAAATATAACAGATAAGTTTAGCACTATTAAAATTGGGTATTTAAAATTTTCACAAATATTAAGATTTTTAATGATTCATTATTGTTTATTCGCTAATCAAATTTTATGTTCCTTACCAACGTTCCAATTAAAGTGTTTAGTTTATACTTCTGTTATGTGTTATGTTTTTACAGCTGATTTGTAACTACATTGGATTAAGTGTTTGCTTTTGTAACATATTGCTTGTAATATACAAATAAACAATATTAATATTGAACATTAAGAGCCGCAGTAAAACTGTGGGGCTATAATAATGTTAAGAGACTTGATAACTTGGGTTTTAAATACTTACCTCGGAAAGTATTTGGAAAATTTGAACTCTGCCCAATTATCTGTTGCGTTGTTATCAGGTAATGATATATTCATGTATTTCAAGAATAAGTGAATAAACAAATTGCTTTTGTATTATTTTAGGGGAAGTAGAGCTTGAAAACATTCCAATAAGAAAGGATGCGTTGCGGTCGTTTGGCTTACCGATTGAAGTATCATCGGGGAGTATTGGTAAAATTAAGCTGCAAGTGCCGGTTCGACAATTTCGAACGTCTCCATGGTGCATATCCGTAGAAGGAGTGTTTTGTGTCGTCTGCCCAAAGGATTTCGAGAACTGGGATGAAGCGAAAGAGAAACTTCTTGATTTAGAATATAAACAATCTGTTTTGGACACTGCAGAAGCCAATTGGCGGTCCGAGAAAGGAAAGCAAGTTGAATCCTACTACTTTTCATCCTATAACAACTGGCTAAAATATGGCACAAATATGGCAACAAATATTATTGACAATATTGAGCTTAAAATATCTGATGTGCACTTTCGATACGAAGATATCGTGGACGTGGGTAAGAGCAAAATTGCCGCTGGCATAAGAATCGGATCACTAACTGCACAGACCTGTGATTCTAACTGGACGACAGGCTCAAATAAGACGATTAATAATGATATTAATTATAAAATCGTCGAACTAAAAGAATTGTCCTTATACTGGGATATATTACACGATGATATTAAATGCCAGAAATTCTCCAATCAAGAACTTCTAACAAATATGAATCCGACGTGTCAATTACGTTCCCATGAATTTATAATAAAACCTATCAGTGCGACGGCTAGATGGAAACGTGAGAAATCGCCACAAGTCATTCGATCTAAGGAAAAGCCACGAGTGTCTTGCGATCTCTTAGTGCCTGAAGTTATTATTGTGTTGTCAAAGGTAAGTTACAGATATATTTCTGCATGTCACCCTTACATCTTTCTATTCAAAAGTGCACATAATTATTAAATTCAAGTTGTGCACAATGATTCAACTAATTCTTAATCTTTGGCTTGCTTAGTAGTGATCGTAAAATTTATCTTTCAAGTGATAAGACTATCAATTCTCACTGTCTATATGCATTGAACTTACATGAATGATAAATGGGTTATCTTTGAAACAAAAAAAAAAGAATTATGCGTATTATAATATTATTTATTTACTACATTTCAGGCGCAGCACGTTCAAATACAGGATAAACTTGCCGGGATTCGCCAAATAACGGAAATATCACAGTATAGATTAAAACGACCAGCCTTCAGTATTTTGGAGAATCCTAGAGCATGGTGGAAATATGTTCTTGTTTGCCATGGACGAGCGCTAAAAAGAAAGATGAAAAGTATCTAACTCTCAAAGAGAACCTAAGGTATATGAGAATTTATCAAGCGGTAATTTTAAATCCCAACGAAAATTTGTCCACCGAGGACAAGGAGTTTAAGTCGTACATTGAAAGTGATAGAGCTGTTTCGGATTTAATCATTCTGCGAAGGATATGCTTTGAAAAAGTATTTACCAAAGGACTGGCTATTAAATCGTACAATGCCACAGGCAAACGTATGTTATTTCATTGGTTTCCAAACTGGATGGGATGGTATGGTACAAATAATGCAAACAATACGGAACAGGATGAAACGTTGCAAAATTTAGAAGATGATATTTTGGTTGCCTTAGAGCACTCACTACAAAGTCAATCAAACTTAAAGTGCGACACCGTTTTTGGATACTTTACCATTGAACTCCTTAAAGGATTTGTTATCTTGCAAACGGAAGAAACTACGAAAAGTGAAAGCAAAGCGTGCATAGAAATGCAGTTCAACAATTTATCATCGTTTCTTCAATTAAATCCTTTATTCACATCCTATATGGTAGGAATATCTTTGGGAGAAGTTTATTTATTGGATAAAACCAACAATGATTCAAAGCATTGTCATTTAATAAAACCACAGACAGAAAGATCGTCTTTAGCACACCTGTCGGATTTGAAATTGACTCCCAGCTCTACAAATAAACAGGATCCATTATTTCAGTTACAATATGAAAATGACAATCAGTTACAATATCGACTTTTGATTAAGTCCAAGAGCTTGGATTTAATATACAATCCAGACGCCCTTGATTGGATCCTGAAATTCTTTACGAAATCTAATAATGTGCGTCCTATAATTGAAAGTAATCACCAAACGGGAAAAGAAAACAATTTTCTTAACTCATGGAATCAACTTTTTCTTGGAAATGAGGTTTTTTGATAGTATTTTTATTTTCGTAACTGGTCTTATAAAAATCTATCAGTCAATACAGTTCAGACTTTGTAGTTTATAAAAACATGTTCTATGATTGGATTAATTGTATTTAATTTCTCAATTTGTGTGCATTAATTTATCCATTGCTTAAAAAAACTTTTAAATTTAAATAAAAATGTGATTATGGCAAAAGTTTCATACTTAATCACACTCAGACAAATATTTTCTTATACCTTTGTGCTTGCCCATCACGAGTCAATACATTTGCACCACTTCATTTCACTTTCACATTCTATTTTATCAGATCGTCTTCAAACTCAAATATGAACTTTGGCACGCCGAACTTATACCTTGTATCTTGCTGAAATGTATATAAAGAAACAGCATAATACTAAAGATATGATTTCGTTTTTCTTTAAGCCGAATCGGAAAAGTTGGACTTTTGAAATTGAAGTTTTTGCGCCACGTATAATATTTTTGGAGAACTACAAGATCAATAATTCGTTGATGGTTCTAATGGATTTCGGAAAATTTCAACTGGTTAAAACAGATTTTCAAAAGAAAAACTCAATATTTACTTCAAAGACTGAAGAAACGTATACTAACGACAGCAATGGTGATGAAGAGGAAACATATTTGACACCATGTTCAACTCCTCCTGGATCAGAGAAAAGTGGCTCGGAATCTCCAACTATTCATGAGCATTTCTTTAAGGATCTCATCAATAAAAACAGTCAACTGGAATCTGTATTTCACAGTAAAATTTATAATACATATACGATCAATTTCACAAATCTACAAGTTCTAGTCTGCAAATACCAAGAGAGATGGGAAGCTAGTTTGAAGTCGTCATCAAATTTTCATTTGATTGACAAATTCAATATTACACTAACAATTAAGCAGCGCATTGTATTTACATCTGATCCGGAATATCCCTCCTTTACGCTATTTGGAACATGTCCTATGATTTTAATTCACGGCAATGAGGAAAGAATTAAACATTTCATAAATATAGTTTATCCAATTACGAATAGCTCACGGTTTAAGGAAAAAAAGATACAAAAACCCGAAAGTAAACAAATTGCTGATAACTATAATGTTAATGAAAGTCATTTAGTTGTTCAGTTTGCGATTGGCCAACTTATAATAGAAATGCAATCAAAGGAGAAGAGCATTGCCGAACTGCAAATCATTGGAGCTAGAGCTGGAATTATAACAACAGGAGGAAAATCAACGATTACAATGTCTGTTCATGGATTATTACTTGTAGATGCTATTCAGTCATTCGGTCCAGACTTTGAGTTATTGGTGGCCAGTCATCGAAATGTTGGGTAACTAATTACGTTTACTGTTTTTTTATTTTCTATCAATTTATCCTAAATTTTCCCTACAGAATGGATAGTTTTTCTGGAAGCCTTAAACATAGCACAGCCTGTTCACCGGTTACACCCAGTTCGCCTGATCCAGCAGATTTCCACAGACCAACCAGTCCGCACATTATTAAAAAAGCAGTTCAAAATATTCAAAGTGGTATGAAAATTTAAAATTCTTGAAAGTCTTTAAGATGTGTAGTATTTTATATTACTCCAGAACAAATTGTAAATAATTTTGGTATATAATATATTTTTATCATAAATTATACATTTCAGAATCAACAACGGAATACTTTGAAGAAACGGAATTAAATCCCTTAATTAACATAGATATTGTAATTATTGCACCAAATGCGAATAACTCAAACTACGTGCATACTACGAAAATTTCATTCAATAGTTTGGAAATCATTGGTATGTGTATAAAGAAATACTTGTTTCCGAATTTATGCTTAACATAAATGTTATTCTCTTTCAGCTAACCAAGAGACAATACTTGAACTATTAAATTTTGCCGAAAGAATTTTTCATGGTCAACAAATAGTGAACAATGTAAGCAATAAGAGAGATAAAGTGACTGCGATTGATTTAAGCGAATCCGAAGGATCCCTAAATCACAATCATAATGAAATCATATTCGATTTCTTTCGGTTAAATGTTTTGATATTATACTCGATAAAGCAAGATAAGTATTTGGATATTGCCCGTAAAGTTGGTACGCTTACAATAAGCGAAGCGAAAATAAATATTTCGATGCAATCCAGCTTGAATATAATTGGATCGTTGGGAGGAATACAAATCATCGATATAACGCCACAAGGAATTCGACATCAGCGAATTCTGTCGATTGGAAAAGATCCGGAGCCAGAATTACACCGCCAATCAGTGCTGAATCAACTCTCCAATGAAATTTATTTGAACAATTCCGAAGATGACAAAAGTGAGCAAATTGATGCTTTAAGCTTTACAACACAATGGAGTAATAATACCGCAATAAGTCTACAATTGAGAATGGCGTCTGTTTCGTACACTCACAGCCCTCGATTCTTACATGATTTCAATTTTTGTATTACAAATTTCAAACAAGGACTGATGTATGTAACTTCTTTATTTATATCAAATCAATACTAATAAATATTTTGGCTTTTTTAGGGAGTTTTTGACTTCAATTGGAAATAAAGCCACAGATATAGCCAAAGAATTTGTACAGCAAATAAAGGATGTTAATGCTCAAACAAAACCAGAAGAGTTAAACAAGTCGAGTGAGGAAACTACCAGGATCTTGTAAGTTGTGTTTGAATATTTAGTTTTATCCATCTTATATTTTAGTCATTTTATCTTTTTCGCTATGCAGACTTGATGTTATTATAAACAGTCCCATAATCGTTCTTCCTGTATCGAATGATAGCAAAGAAGTTTTCATTGCAAATTTGGGAAAGATTTGTTGTCGAAATGATACTGATGAATCGCTAGAAAATATGAGTAAAGCTGTGATTGCCAAATACTTAATAGAAGTAACAAATATTAATTTATTCTCATTAAATATTAATGAGCAAAACGAGGACTGGGCGTTCACTTTCCCTATAGCAAGCCGAATGTATGCAAATAAACAAAAAGCTTTTCCAATACTGCATGATACTGCAATATCTTTAAAGTTGGAACTTGACTATGGCAATGCATATGCCGAAGAGAGGAAAATGCAAACACTTTCGGTAAGTGATTATACAAATTGAACATATGTATTAGGAAATAAAAATTCCATCTCTTTCAGGTTGAAGGAAGCATGGTGGAAACTCTGAAAGTCACACTCCATCGAAAGCAATATAAGAATATGTTAGAGTCTATTAAAAATGCCACCAACTTTTCGGATGGCAACGAGAACATTAAACCAAAGATACATAACTCAAATATAACGAATTCCACTGATACCATAAATGATATACAACGTTTAAGTACAACTGTTAAGTTCTCAGTACCTGTACTTGAAATTAATCTGCAGAATGAAAGCCATGAGCCCTTAGTAAATGTTACATTTAAAGACTTTTTTGTTAAACATCGTATTAGAGGGAACGAAGAAGACGTTAAAGTCATATTAAACTCTGTGTTAATGGAAGACTTAAAATCTGATTCGTCATCCCCATTCAGAAATATGGTAACGTCAATTAACCTGGAGAACGGTTATCGAAGGAAGAAACAAACCTCATCATCGTGCCCGGATTTACCAAGCTTCTGCAGCAAACATAAGTCGATATCGACATCAGTTCCCACCAACCTATGCGAATATATAAAGCTGAAAAATACTGAGAAACAGCTTAAATCTAAATTATCTATCAAAAAAGACTTAGGTGATCGAAAGAAGCACAATTTGGTTATTTATAGATCACATACCAGACGTTTACCTCAACAGGCTTCCAAAACTAAAATTGAAAGCCAAAATTCCATAGAGTTTAATTGTTTGAACTTAACAATTTGTGTAGACAGATGGTATACGATATTTGACTTCTTTGGCTTAATTGCTGAGGCGGAAAAACCACATAGTTTGATTGAGAAAAAAGATATTGTTCCAGAAAGTAAGTAACTTAATATTCACAACAAAATCATTATATAATTGTATAACTTATATATTTGTAGGTGTGTTGGAATCTTGCAGCAAGCTAAATGTTTCCATTCGATCGTTAAACTTCAATCTGACACGCAATGAAGCTGTCTTAACTAAAATAAATGTATCGAATGCAACATTTTCTATAATTCAGGAGTCTTCGTTTAAATCTATTGAAGGTTGCTTGGGTTCAATTACGGTATACGATCTGACCAAATATGGATGCGTATATAAAGAAAGGTTTTTAACAAGTGGCTCAGAGGCTTTAAATTTCGTTTATAAAAAGTAGGAAACTATTTATTATTTTGCTAAATTTCTACCCCAATATGTATATTATATTATGTATATTTGTTTACAGAAAACTTACCGATCTGGAACCTTTAAATAGCACTAATGCCGATGCAGTGCTGTGGATTAATATGTCGTCTGTTCACTATATTCATACCAAACGTTTTGTCGTCGAACTTCATTTGTTCATTAAGGATTTATTGCAACTGCAGACGGTAACGTATTTATTACTTAGAAAACTTGTAATAATCGGTATTCTTCTAGTTTTAATATGTTTAAAATGATTTGCTTATTGAATTTTAGAAATATTTCGATAACTAAAAAATTATGTTTTTATTTCTTTGCAGCCCGTAATAAGGAAACTAAAGAAACATAACGTGGATAGGGATCGAAATGAACAGCCGTCTAAGATAAAGCTTTGCATACAAGCTGCTTCACCAATAATAGTTCTGCCAGCTTGTTATAATAGTAATCATGCTTTAATTGCTTACCTTGGACAGTTTACATTAAAGAATAGCTTTCATTTTGCCAGTGATGAGTGCATCATAAGTAAAAAAGGAATAACTCCAAGTCTAGATGAAATGTTGGACGTCATGCGCATCGATTTGGTCAATATAAATTTCTTTTCCGCTGAACGAAGTATTCAGAAATTGGAAACCAACTATGACAAAGAAGTCTTCATAAATATTGCAAATACAATATTCATAAAGGGCAATAGAATATTTAAGGAATCGTGCTATCTTAATGTCCAAGTGGAGCGAAATCTAACAACGTCGAGTACAAGAGTTTGTCCGGACATAAGTGTAAAAGGAACGTTCTCAAGATTAAATGCAACACTAAATATTCAAAATTATAAGCTCATTAGAGGACTTTTAAGCAACAATATTGGAGAACAAATTGATGATGTTTATATAAATTCCTTAAGCAATACGTTTACTTCAATGGAAACATTTTCGGCATTGAATTTATTTACTAAGACTGAAGACTCGACAAGGGTTACGACTTTGCTTTCAATAAGGATTCTTCTGGAAGATGTTTCAATTTTACTCGTTTTAAATACGAATACAATGCCCAATTTTGTTTCGGAACCTTTGGCTGGCATTCACTTCATACGATCTCAGCTAGAAATTGATATGTTTAGCGATGGTGCTCAGGACATAGATTTGATATCCAGCAACATACTAATTGTTGACGAACGACCCAGCGAGGGTAAACATAATGCAAATAATGTTTTCAGAAATATTTTACAACCGTCAAAGAAATGTTCGCCTCAAAAACATTCAGCACAAGTCGAAATACATTGCAGAAAACGAGTCAATTTATGTAAATATACAATAATGCTTAACGACATGAGAGTAATTGGAATACTGGACTTTTTGGAACATTTAAAGAAGTTTTTGGAGGAAGACTCTTTACCCTTGGTACCTGTAAGTCCAAAATCGAGTCAACAATTGCCACTAGATCAAGGAAGTTCTCAAGCATCGGACACTTCTGTGGTAGAATACATTATAAATGTTACTGACTCCGAGATTATTTTGGTAGAGCAGTGTAATCGTCTGGATTCGAATGCTATCATTTTAAAGAGTACAACGGTAATCTCATACAAACCCAATAATAGTTGTGTACCGCTGTCGATAAACATAAATCATTTGGAAATCTTTTCCTGCATATTGGATGCTGAGGATGAAAGTGCACTATCGATTATTGATCCATTTACATTGAATATAGAGTTGAGAAATAACTGTCTAAATATTGTGGTACAAAAGCAATTAAATATACGATTATCGTATATTGATATGAAACTGTTTTTGAGAATGATAAGCACGATACCAAACCAAACTTCCAACCCACAGAACCATGTGCTGTCCAAATCGAATTCAGAATTTGAGAAAATTGCTCCTCTGCTGGCAATGGGATTTGAAATAACAAATTGTTGGTATGCCATGGAATTAAACAATTGGAAACTCAATGATGCCGCCCTGTGGTTATCGCAACAAAAGCGAAACACTACACAAAATCCGGCATTGGAATTGAAAACCGCAGTACTGGATGCCAATTGCATATCCATATGCGTGATCGATGATTGCATGGATGCTGATGTGCCTCTCCTTGAGATATTACTAACAAAGGTTTTACTCAAATATAAGTTTCAGGGAAATGCAATCGAAGTGGATAACCTGAGTACCAATAATTCAGCTGAGGGTGATCTGGATACCGAAGTAACGCTTAACTATTACAATCGCCGATTGAGTGGCTGGGAGCCTCTGGCTGAGATCTGGCAATGTACTGCAAAATGGAAGTACAAGAGACTTAATTTTGACAAACGAAAACGATTCGAAATCTTTGTGAATAGTAAACAGTTGCTTAAGTTAAATATTACCTCAACGTTGATCGAACTATTTCATATGGTTTCCAAGAATTGGACAAGCGATTTCCATTCACTGGACAATGTGAAGAATACAAATTTCCGACAACGATCTCCATTCGTTCCATTTGCCTTACAGAACCTCACGGGCTCAGCTCTTCTCTTTAAACCGATCTACGCTCAGCTGGGGGATTTGACATGCTCGGAGCTGCATCAATTAGAAATCATTAAGAACTGGATTACCGTTGAACCCAACGAAATGAAGACCTTTGATTTTAGTCAGAAGAGTAAACTGAGACACATCGACTCTCATCTATTGAATTTGCATCAGATATTAGTTCAAATCCATGGTTGGACATTAATTGGACCGATTTCCGTAGATAAAGTTGGCATCTACTTTCGAACAACAATTTTGGATTCACATTATGAGAAGAATACTCGCATTATATTTGATATTTCACTAATGGGATCTGCACAGAAGCTTATTAAAGTTATGTCCCCCCTGAGAATAATAAACAAATTGGATCATGAAATCTTTTTGAAAAAAGTATTGAATAAAAATCACTTTGATGCAGTTTCAGCGATAAGCACGATTACTCCCAATGATCAACAGTGCGTGCCCCTCAAGTTCCTTGATGCATCATTTTATATCTCCCATGTTCCCAATGATGGGAAAAGATGCTCAAATGGCGCCGATGCCGACGACGTGGGATTCAGTAATGATGAAATAACTTGGAAAGATTCCGGAAGTGATAGCCCATCAAATTTGTATACCTGTTACGACATTAATAAGAGTGTTCTTTATACACTTATTAATATCAGCAAGGAAATGTATCCTTACAAGGAGAAAAATATGCCGGGAAATGCGATAACACTCTTATCCCCGCTAATGCTGAAGAACATGCTCTGCTGTGATCTAATTTACAATATTAACGGATGCAGTATTGGACGCATAAATGCCTTCCAAAGTAAAAATATATATAATATAAATATATGCGAGTCATTCAACTTAAGCATCACATTGGATAATTTCCAAGTCTCCGGTCAACTTAAAATTCCAACTAATCACATCGGCGTCGTAGAACCAAAGTTAAAATTAATCGATTCAAAGAATAGAGAGCTACATCTTCACATATCGATTCAATGCTTTAAGGGAAAGGGAATTGAAATATATATAAGTGCGCCCATATGGATTATTAACAAGACTGGCCTTCCACTCATCTTTAAACAAGAAGGAGCTACTAATATTGGTGCAGGACAATTTGAGGAGCATGAAACAGCTCGCCAAGTTTCTCCATTAATGTTCTCGTTTTCCGATCAGGAAGGATCACCTTCCTTGGAAGTACGACTTGGCAACTCCTTCGGAGCCAACAATCAAGTAAGTTTTTCAACAAAGAAAATAATAGTTTTTATAAATTTTGTATTTTTGTAGTGGTGCAAAGGATTCCCATTGATAAAGAACATAACCCACCGAGATTTGCGCACGGAAGGTGGACCTGGATGCTATACAATTGGTATAAGTGTTCGACGTGGTCGAGGATTCTATTCGAGCACGACCTTTGTGACCATGTCTCCTCGTTTCCATCTATATAACAAAAGCGGACATCAGCTGGAATTCTCACAGAAATGCAATATTGTACAGAATGTAAGTAGTTCAAACATAATAATTTTTTATCAATATAAAAACGTTTGTATTTTTATTTTGCAGGAATATGCTCATTCATCTCATGTAATTTCCGCCCCGGTCGATTGTAACTTCCAATTTCACTGGGCAAACTGGGATCGGGAACCTCTGATATGTGTGAGAATTGCAGATGTTGAATGTTGTTGCTGGTCGAAAGGCATACCAATTAGTGACGAGCAAAGCTTGTACATCAATATTAGAAATGAGTGGTGCGAGATGTTCTTCTTGAGATTAGAAATCATATCAAGAGATGCGACGCTTATACTTCTATTCACTGACGCCCGAAGTTTACCACCTCCAATTAGAATTGACAACTTCTCAGAGGTTGTTGTGAATTTTTCGCAAAAAATTCCAGACCCATTTGGTCTACGCCAGTTCGTTCGCAGTCATCGTTGTCGTATGTTTTGGACGATCCCTTAGGAACACATACATTGCTTATGGAAGCTCCAGGAGGAAACATAATTGATTTTCCAATTGATTTATCAAATAGTAGCAGAACATTAACTTATTCAAACTTTATTTATATAGCATTTTATAACACATTCGATCAATTTAAAAGAGATGGCGATAAACCAGACGAGAAATACCAACAATTAGTCTTAGGTGTCTATGATAGGAAAGTGATTATAATGGAAAAAAATTCTGGAGACCGTTCACAATTGTGGCTTATGAATTCTAATGGTCAATTGGAACATGAAGGATCCACACCTCCTATCCAATCGAATGAAGGTAGCGCTGTCCGTTTGGTTTTAGACTTGGAGAAGCCCCCGAATCCAACCAATTTCACTCCTCTGGTAGTTCGCACGCCCAATAAACAAAGAGTTACCACTCAGACTTGGAGATTTCAGAATGGACGACTTATGTGTCACGCGAATATGTGTGTTCAGGTAATGATTTGCATTTCTTTTAAATTCAATTCGAGTTTAGCATTTTTCTATTACAGTCCAATAATGGAAATATGGGTTTAAAGCCGGGAATGCAGGCAGTTTTGGGATGTATTGAGCATAATTCAAAAAGTACGGGTACGATACCCATTCAACAACATCTAGTTGCTCAAAAGTTGAGACCAGGCTCGGGACAATTAGAAATATCCACCAAAATGGATGGACCAATTCGCACTGTGCAAATTTGTGATATTAAGCTAAAGCCAAATGAGATTATTTTGGCACCGGATTTATTGTGGACTCATGCGTCCTTTAACAACAGACAGATTGTTGATAAGGGAAAACCGCAAGCCGTTAACGAATTTCAGGTATGATTTATAAAGAAAACTAATGAATTAAATAATATCTATTGCATTACTTTTATTACAGATAAATGTCGAACTTCCCAAGGGAATTGGTATATCAGTTATAAGTCTAAAACCGTGCGAGGAAATTGTATATATCAGCCTGGACAACATAATTGCAGAAGTCATAGACAGTACTATGGAAAAGTCTATAGATCTAAATATAGCATACGTCCAGATTGATAATCAGTTAATGGATGCTGCCAGTCAAGTGACTTTACATAGTTGTATCCCAACCGATGACATTCAAAAGAATGCTTTGCTCTTGAAAGTCAAAATGTTGCCCAGTCCAAATAAGAACGCTTTGATTTTCAAACATTTCACTCTGGATATAAAGCCGTGCATTATGTATCTGGAGGAGAAGCTCATACTAAAAATTGCTGCTTTTTCTTGGATATGGCAGAGAGAACAAGGAGAATTCATTCCTGCCCAGTGATTATGAAGATTTTGTAAAAAAATCTTTGGAAAGCGATATGAAAAGATACTACTTTGAATATTTTAGAATCGAGCCGACTCAGGTTCGTCTATCAGCATTCACATCGTCAAAGTTACCGGAGGAGCTGCAAAATACGAAGAAAGCTTTGGGTTTGACGCTTATCAAATTTGAAGATGCTTTGATAGAGCTTGATTACTTTTCGGACAAGTATCATTTTGAAACAATCGACATTTATCTGAAAGCGATAAAAAAACATTATATTAATCAAATCAAATGGCATGCCGCATCGATATTGGGAAGTGTTGATTTCCTGGGAAATCCACTAGGATTCGCAAATGATCTGTCAGAGGGCGTATCTGGACTCATTTTCGAAGGATCTGTAAAAAGTCTGGTTAAAAATGTCACTCATGGCATTTCAAACTCTACGGCAAAGTTAACAGAAACGTTATCAGATAGTCTAGGTAAAGTTGTGCTGGATGATCATGATAACGAGACAAGACAACGAATTTTAGAGCTTCAATCCAATACATCCGGTGGTCACCTTGCAGCGGGTATCAAAGGCTTTGGATTTGGTTTGCTCGGTGGCGTAACAAGCATCGTTCGACATACATACGATGGAGCACAAGCTGATGGCGTTCCCGGTTTTCTCAGTGGCTTGGGCAAAGGATTAGTGGGTACTGTGACTAAACCAATAATTGGAATGCTGGATTTGGCATCGGAAACAGCAAGTGCGGTCCGTGAAACAAGCAGAGATTCACATCGAACATCACCAAATCGAAAGCGTTTACCCCGATGCATAACCGGTGCTCCTGGAGGCCTTTTACCTTCATATTCTAGTCGTCAAAGTAAAGGCCAACAATACCTTTACTTAATTAATCGCAAGAACTTTATGGAAAAGATAATATTTTATGAGCCAAACATTTGGAGTGATAAAGAGGCGAGATTGCGTCTTTTGGTTTCCACCGAATACGTTCGCATGTTTTCTTTATGCGATGGAAATCCAACCGTAATGTTTGAGGGTCACCTCCGTGACATACTATCATGTCATCATTTGTCTACTAACACGGGTATTGCCCCGTCTGCAACCAAAGCTTCATCAAGTTTCTACATAGAAATATCCATAAACTCCCCAAAAATTACACGACCACGAATTCGATGTCGAACTGAGGAATGCGCTGAAGCTGTTTCCAGATGTGTAAGATGATGAAACTAAACTGTTTATTGCTGCCTATTACTGATATCTTTATATTTCTTTTTAGATAAATTACGCTAAAAGCGTCTTCGATGAACGTGAATTATCACTCATAAAATATTATTAATGCTAATAATAATAATTATTTTGTATATATATATTTAAAGCAGGTTGTTTTGTAAGATTTAATAAAGAGAGGTGACGGAGATGAGGATGGAAAACATTAAAAAAATCTATATGGACTGATACAATCATCATTGAGTTAATTAAAAAAGCGAATATCTTGTTAATTATATTTGGTTTTTTTTATTAAAGAGCCGTTCCCTTAAATAGTGGAACTTTGTCTATTTACTAAATTAAGCATGACTTAACTGAGTCACTTCTCTCAACATACGGTTAAAAAGTATTATTCTAAAGCTATTTAAAAACTCTTGTAGAACATAAACAGCTATATTTAAATAGAATGCGGTTAAAATTGAACTCCGTCTGATTGAGAAAATTAACCCAATTAATATTAAGGAATGAATAAATATATTTAATTTTCGAGTTAGCGTATGTATAAAAAGCACATTGATTTCACAAACACCGCACGGCAAAGAATGTGCTTAAGGCTTGATGGATTTCTGAAAAAGATAATAGGTTAAATACGTTTGTATAAACTTGTAATAGAAATTGTAAGTTACCTCATCTGAAAACTCCATGTCATCTCTCATCTGTTTTGAACGGCGCTTTTCGGTCGATGTGAGAAGTTGTGCAACTTTTGTTTGCTTAGCCAAATCGTATGCCTCCTTTTTACTACGCATTGCACAGTCTTCCAGAGTTTCGGCCGCTTCAAACATGCCCTGTCGCCGATAAAGTGCCCCAAGGTTCTTCAATGTCGTTGTAACGGTAGGTGAATCAACTTTAGCAGCTTTATGCCATCCACCATACTCTCCATATGGTGTATTTTCGCGATTATCATATTTGTGCTCCTCACGCTCTTCTGCCACCTACGATTAATACAATCATTAATGAGTATACTTAAACGTGAAAAATTTTTGAATTCAAAGCACGTTGAGATGTTGCAGTTCATCATCGTTACTATAAATATCTTGGGTGCGGAATAGAGTAGTACCTGTGCCAAGCTATTTATTGTTTCAATCGTTTATCGAAAGTTCTACCCCAACTTCAATAAAAAATAATAATCAAAACCTTCAAATTAATTCATAATTATATATTACCTGCCAAATGGGCTTATTTTTGCTGTCGATAGCTCCAAATTCACGTTCGTGTGCTCTTGTCAATACTTGCTTGTAGAGGATTTCGGCTTCTGCATATCTCGTCTGTTTTAGATAGCATCCGGCCAGATTATTTTTAGTCTTAGCCACGTTAGGATCATCAGGGCCGAGCTTTGCTTCATATATATCAAGAGCACGTTGATAGTACTTTTCCACTTCATCATATTTTCCTTGATTTTGGCAAAGCAGTGCCAGGTTATTTAGTTGCTTAGCAACATCTGGATGATCTTTGCCCAATACTTTTTCGCGAATCTCAAGAGCACGTTTGCAGAGTGGTTCAGCATCCTTGTATTTACCACGTTTACCGTAAAGGACGGCCAAGTTATTTAAGGTTGCAGCGACGGCTGGATGATTTTCTCCCAATGTCTTGCCACGGATCGACAAAGCATCATTCAATAAATTCGCAGCCTCTTTGTATTTATTCTGCAGCGAATAGCGAATTGTCCATTAGACAGTTTCCTGCTGGAAGTTGCTGATTATAATCATACTCACTTGATCACGATAAACAAGTGCCAAAATGTTCAACATGGTTGCAACATCTGGATGATCGTGTCCACTAGTCTTCTCGAGATCCTCAAGGGCCTGTTTGCAAAGTGGAACTGCCACTTCATATCTAAAAGAATTTGTATAAAATACACAATATTAACTTGTATAATTATAAATAATACAAAATTATTACAATACCTGCCCTGTGATGCATATTGAATGACCAGATTATGAAGTGTTCTCAGCCGAGCTGGAATTTCATAGCCAGATGTTTGATTTGCAAATTGGCTTGGAGGAGTCGGAGACATATTGTTTCTATCTTCATTTTCTTCATCTGGGAAAAGTTCCACAACAGGATCTGTACGTGACTTTTCGCACGATTCATCTTGATCTTGATTGTCATCATACTTTTTAACAGATGCCATAAATTCAAGATGTTTCTTTTCTTCTTCTAGCTGTGCTACCAATTGTTCAGATGACTGGAACTTCTGTTGAGTATTGGCAAGCTCATCTCGTAACCAAGCATTTTCCTGATGGAGACGGCGAACTTGTGTCTTAAGTTTCTGTTTTTCAGCTTCCATATTTTGCAAGTGGGAAGTCAGAGCCATCATCACTTGTGCTTCGCTCAATCCAAGCTCAATATTTTCAATATTCTTACGCAATATATCGGATTTCTCATTGTCTTTTTGTACCTCCGATATACCATTCATTATGGAAACATGTTCAACGCGCAAAGCTTCCAAGCCTTGCAAAACTGTTTTCGTATTGGTTATGATTTCGTCTTGCGACATTTGCGTCATTTTGCCGATTTGTTCGATTTTCTGTCTGTAAATAAAAAGTGAATATTGATATTGTATACTGATATGATATTCTATAAATTTTCTACGATTGGTTTCGTTTTTTGCGCATATGTACGACTAACTATTTTCAAAAATGCAGAGCAACCTGGACTATCCAAGATTTCTTAGCTTTATTACATTTTGTAACTAGTCAGTTATACTTGATTAATTAAGATTATTTTTATATTTATATATTTTTCTTACATTCTATAATTTTTTATAGCTTTTGAAACAATCATTTTCACAAAACTCGTGTCGAAGAAGAAATAATTTCACATAAATCGATAAAGAGAAAAATTGCGCATGCGCTGACTAACTAACAGTCTATATCAAATTTCAGTGGAATATCCTTAATAATCTTCACACATAAATAAGGGCATACTTTTTTTACTCTAACGTTTCAATTTGAAACAAACAGCAAGATTTTATAAATCTCTTCATTTTTGATGTTTAATAAATAATTATAAAAAAAAATTTAACTTATAGAGGACCAAAAGTGTTTTTATATGACATTTAAGACTAAATATATCAAAATCATAAGATATATGATTAAATTAATTTTAATATGTTCAAAACACTGAACAATTCGCAAATTGCCAAAATTTGTCTATTATTCTTATATGAAAATTTCTTTTAATTTGCGTTATCTACTGTCTATATTTTAAGCCATATTGAACAATTATCGGTAATTTATTAACATCTTTGTAATATTGTTCTTTGTTGTTAACTAATCGACATTGTATATTTACTAAAATAAACAAGAAAATGTGTTACATTTCGAACCAAGTATTCTGAAACAGCTTTGGACAGTACTTTCCAATTGTATAAGTAATACATATATTAAATTATATTATATACAATTGACTGATCTTGCAACATTTATACACAAATGCTTGTTCGCTATAAACATGCAACATGTTGCTCAACATTGACTGTTTCCAAGTGAAGCAGTGGAGCATTTCATGAACAGCATTAAAGGCCAACTCGGCTTTAATTGTCTACTATGAAAGTCGATTGCTTACAACAAAAGTACACATGTTACTGAGTCAGCTACTGCTTCATTCGCTTTGAGCATGTATAATAATAAGAAATTTAACAGCAAGTAATATTCCGTTATGTGTATGGTATATGCAGACGTTAGTGTATTCATAGTTGCGAAGCTGTCTGTATATAATGCATGGATGTACATAGCAACGAATACTTTATATATGCAACTTTATTTTGTACAATGCAATAGAGGGACACTTGCAATATGTTTGTACATGTGTATTTGGTTTTACACTAGCCATGCAAGTCGACAACAAACTTGTCTTTCACTTAGTTTTTGCATACGCACATATGAATATACATGTATTCACATACATATGTCTATATAAATGTATTAGTCACTTAGTAATGAGCCTACAATTATTATTTAATGTCGACAAAAATAAACATATACATATGTAAACATGTCTATGCCCGCTTGTTAAGAAGTTCACATAAATAAAATTGTATTTGCGTCTAAATATTTATGTACATGGCATACTTATGAATGACAATGTACCCACCATATACAAATGTTTATGACGAAAGAATTTTGAACACACATACATACATATATAGTTACATCTATATGATTTAATATGTACAATTGTAAGTACATACATAATAATACAGATGCTTAATGCGTATACACACTCTGCGGCATTGCCATTAATATAAATTTATATTCACCAGCCATAAAAATAATAAAAACTTACATGCAGAAACACAACTTATAAAAAGATTTAAAAGATACAGATTATTTCTAATAATTTGAAGTATCGAATAGAGTTGTTAAAGTAATATAGTTCTTATACAAATCTTTCATTTGGAACGTTGAAATGGTACACTTTTTAATATATTTTCAGCTAAGTACGCAGGTGAATCCCAGGCAAAAATTATACAACTAGTTCGATATTTTAAACATATTAAATATATATATATTCACAACAAATACATATAAAAAATTACATAAAATATATAATGTATTTTATTTGTATATGCTTTAAAATATTGTATATTATATATCTATGCTTTTGTATTTTATTAGTAAGCCAAATGATTTTCGTCTGATATAATTCCATCTGTTAATTTTCAGTGTTTTTTTTTTTGAAAACAAGGCAAATATTTAGGACTGTTTTAAAATAAACATTTCAGAAAAGTATAGACAAAGTCAGGGATTATGAGCTATATTTTCGCTTCATTTATTAAAATAAGTTCAAGTATGATACTATAAACAAGTCAATCATTTTTTGATCGAACCAGATTTCTTCATTCGTTCATTTGATTTAATGGATTTTCGAACTACTTTTTTACTTTTTTATGCGACTACTGAATACAGGGCTGCTGAATTCAAATGTTTTTTAAATTAGAAATTCACAGCCAGTAAGATGAGAATGAAATATAATTTTTGTATTTAGGTATTACAAATATATTTAAGCTAATAACAATTAATCACTGTCATTATCATTTAATATGGCTGACATAACTTCTGCAAGCTGTTCTGCTTTATTTAAAATTTCATCTCTGGTTAAATTAGTATCGCTTCGTAAACTTTGTGCAGTAATTAGCAAGTTCTCAAAATCATTCAACTGATTTTCCAGCTCTTCAGTATTATTTGAATTCTTATGATTTGAACCTGTAAATAATATATACATATTTAATTAACTATGAATTTATAATATTTAAAGAGGTAATCAAGCAAGTATACTTACTGATTTTTATATTTGACCAAACGAAATTTTTCAAACCCTCCAGAATCTCAGCATAACTTATCTCTCCTTCTTTTTCGGTATCATCTTGAAGTGTTACAATATCAAATAATACACCTATGTTCTCTTTAAGTTCTTCAAATGATAATTCATTTGCTTCACCAGTAAATGATGTTGTAACCAGGAACCCAATTTGGATTTCATTTGCTTCTATAAAGTTATTTATTCCGGAAAGACATTTTATAAAGGATCTCTGAAATGTAGTATATCAAATTGTGTTTAAAAATTAGGTTTATAAATTATTTTATATGCATATTTAATTTATATATACCGAATGACTTACATCAGTTGGATCAAAATAAACTATTAAAGCCTCCGTTAATTTTTTAACTTCAGTTGGAACAGTGTCAATCTTTCCATCAAAAGGAATTAAAGATATGCTGGTATTATAATATTTTGTACTAATGTCACACTTAAAACTGTTGATGATCGTTGATTCGTACGAATTACTTGATAGTACTTTTGTTTGATTCAGTTCAGATAGAATATCTGAAAATAAAAAAAAAAGGATTAGAGAAAATAATTAATTTGTATTGGTTAACACAATGAAAAAGTAAATTTGGTTAATATAATTTTAATACACTTAAAGACAGACACTTAAAGTATTGAAGTAAACCCGATTTTGCTTAACTGCCTTGGTAATTGTGAACAGAGGGGAACGACAAGCCGACATACGGAAACATTCTATTAGACTGTCAATCCCACGTTTTCTTTGAAACTTCTTGTCTACACAAGGACGAACACATAGATGGGACTTGCATTTTACTCATGTACATTCGCCTCGGCAACAAGCTTTCGTCTTCAATATGAATCACATAAAAAAAAAATATAAAACATGTACAAGCAAGCATAAGCATGGGCACGAACATACCCACATAAGCACAAAATGTAACATACTTTCGGTTATCTCCATGGGAGAGATCCTTCCATAAGATAAAATTAAAGCTGCTGGATCCATTTCGGAATCAAGTCCAATTTCTACACACTAAATATTGTAAACAAATAAATTTATGGAAGTTCGTTGGACCATTAGTTCCGTTATCGAACTGGTCACTTGAGCGATAAATCTAAAATGTCTTGCTAGGTAGCGTTGTTATTTTGCAATTAATAAACATGCAACGAGCAAAATACATTTTTAAATTAGTAAATACATTGAACTTGGCCTATAAGTTTAATGTGTGTATAATGATAAGTATACGATATTTCTATATTAAATCTTTTCTTGAAATAGAGTTAAAAAATTCCGAAATTCTTTTGGATTTCGTTATCGATTATTGGAATAAGATCTAGTTCATTAAGTAGGATTATTAACCGAGCGAACTAGTTAAGTAAATCCAGCACCTCAGTTGGTGCTGCAAAAACCTTCTTCGGTTTTAGTACAAATTTTTATTGATAGAAACATGCCTCCCAGTAAACTTGACAGCCTCTACCGACGAATGCTCATAACAAAATTTTTTGAAAAGGGATGGGGCAAGCCTGAAAACTTACATAGGTAAGTTAAGTACATGAATATGGTAATGTTTACATATGTGAGTCGTGAATGTGTCCATATCCTTTACGTAATGATTGACAGACAATAACTTTTATTTACAATACCTTAATTTCAAAAGTATTTAACTAATTAACATCTAGAATCGCACTAAGAATTAGAAATAGAAAGCATAAATTTTGTTCTCCAAACATCCAACAACAAAACTCGATACTGATATCCCATATTATTTCAGCGATAATGTAATGTTTATATTGTTGGGGTATCTAAAAGTTATCGTATTAATATTATGGGTATTCCCTTTAGGATTTAAGTACCGATATAAATATTTAAAAATTCAAATAAATGTATAATACACATTAAGATTGATTGTTAAAATTGGTAAAACTAATATATTTAAAGATCTATCATATATGATAAATATATAATTCCGTTTATCGTTTGTAACCCGATTATCAACCATGAGTTGCTGTTCTTAGACCATATCATTATAAAAATATCAATAAAATATAATTAATAATTAATTAATAGAAATATAATTAATGGCTGGACTTGACTTAAACAATATTTTTCATACTTATGAATTTTTATGAATAATAACTATCTACTCTATTTCCCTCTTGAGGGTGTTCTCGCGCTTTTACGACTATAGAAATCGATATTTAGGATGGCGCGACTACTTTTCCAAACGAACTCGGAATATCCGAGTACTCTAGTAAGTACTCGTAATAACAAGAATTTTTGCATTTTCAGAGTATTTCAGTTTAGAAAAATTATTTCCTCCAGAGAAACATGCTTTAAACTGGTTCCACGAGATTATCCCGTAGAGATTACCAAAAAGAAAAAATATTCCGACTCAACATTAATAGAGGGAAATTTTACGACTCCTCTTGAGCTACATTTACCTGGAGTTGTTCCTGAAGCTGCTCAAAAGCCTACTTTCAGTTATTAATTCCCAATAAGTGGGTAAACGAAGATCATAAACCGATCTGCATTCATTTGGCAGGAACTGGAGATCATGTCAGTATTATTAATTCTTAGATTTATAAATAGTTACTTAATAATTTTTGTATTTTCAGTTTTTCTGGCGTCGAAGAAATTTTATTGCAAAGCCTTTGTTGAAAGATGCAAATATTGGATCTATAATACTGGAAAACCCATTTTATGGATTACGGAAGCCGGACGATCAAATGTACGTTGAAATAGAAACTGAAGATTGTGAAATTTTCAGGATTTAAATTATCTATTCTAACTTTAATAAGATAATTTCATATTTATAAAGTTAACCCTGTGTAATTAATTTTATTAATATCTTTTCCAGACGATCTAATTTGCATAATGTATCTGATATATTTGTTATGGGCGGGTGCCTAATTCTTGAATGTCTTGTCCTCTTACATTGGTGTGAAAGAAACGGATTTGGTCCTCTCGGTGTCACTGGATTATCAATGGGAGGTCATGTATGTGAAAAATACGAATACATAAAAATATATATACATATATGAATTTTTCTTTCATCAGATGGCCTCGTTAGCGGCTACAAACTGGCCAAAACCCCTCGTTCTCGTTCCTTGTTTATCATGGTCTACCGCATCTGCTGTTTTTACCACTGTAAGTAATATATAGCATTGGACACACATATTTTTTATGATTGAAGTTTTGAATCTTAGATGTTTGGATTTTTTAACAACCATTTTTGATGCTTTGTTAAATTACTTATTTGTAGGGAGTAATGAGCCAGTCTATTAATTGGGATATGCTGGAAACGCAATATTATTCGGATGGTCAATATAGGGAACGACTATCAAAAATGGTTACAATTATTGATGATGCCTTTGCGGCAGGTCAAAAGTTTATTCAGAATTTTAATCAGTCTCTGCATGAGCTTAAAGAAGATATTGATGATACAAGAAAAATTCAATCCCAACAAGCTGATGGAAATAATTATAAAACTCAAAACAATTCAACAGAGTGTGCTAATAACTCTATATTCTTATTGAAATCGTTAGAAAATAAATCGCTGAATTCAACAAATATGCAATTGCCATTAAAAGATATCATTAGTAAAAGTATTGCAAACGATTCAGAATTAACTATGTGCCAGCCTGAATTGATGGATCGATCTACATTGACGAAACTTATGACATACATTTTACCTTTATCCGAACAAGATAGAAATAAAAGAATTGATATTACAAAGACAAATTGGTGGGAACGAGAGGCTTTACAATTTATGCGAGGAATGATGGATGAGTGTACCCACTTAAGAAACTTCTCAGTGCCATTTGATACCTCCCTAATAATAGCAGTTTGTGCTAGAGACGACGCATATGTACCGCGAGAAGGATGTTCGAGCCTTGAAGATATTTGGCCTGGAGCTGAAGTCAGGTATTTAGATGCTGGCCATGTAAGCGCTTATGTTTTGCACCAAAAATTATTCAGGTAAATCAACTGCTTATAAATCCTGGAAAATATAATAATAAAAAACTATTTTACATTTTTTTAGGTCGTGTATAATAGAAGCCTTTGATAGAGCTAAGAAAGTCTATGGAAATGCAAACTACAAAGACTTGACAGCAGCTGTTAAATAAATTAAACGATATTTGATTGATTATCAAACGAGTATCTCGTTATATGTAATTCATTTGGAGGTGAAGATCATCAGAACTAGAAACCCAGCAATAACGGAATATATTTTTATCTAGTTGGTAGAGTATAGTCAAGTTTGAAAAGGCCTCAAAAAAAGCAAGTATAAATTTTGTATAAGAATCGTTTATTTGGACAACTTTTAAATATTGGTACTCTAACATCAGGGAGTTCAACAAGGTCATTTTATAAATGTTTTAATTATTGTGTAATAATATTATTATGGAAAAGTATAAACAATATTTGACGTATGTTACTCCAGCACCAACCTAACAAATTATACACTTATATTAAATTGTATATTCATTTAAAGTTAACAAACAAAATTAATTTATTTTATTTTGCGTCATGTTTAGTACTCTGTTTTTTGATAATGTTCCTTTCGGAAGGCGGATAACTTCATACGTTGTGATTGAAGTGCCTGTTCCATTTCCAATACCTTAACTTGTATTTCCATTTCCATAGTTTTAAGTTGCGATGGTGTTAATTTACAAAACTCAATTTCTTGCTGTTGCTCAGTTCGTGCATTGCCATCTTTTACAGTTGCAACGACAACTCCAGTTGCTTTTGTCACGTTACGCGAAGCAAGTGTCAAGTTACTCAAATTTTGACTATCATGATGTGCTTTAACCTTACTGGCAATAACCAACTGAACGGTACAGGCAGCAATTTCCTGGGCAGCAACAATAAGTTGAAAGTTTTGACCAGATTCACTATTAATTGCTGTGTTTGCAGCGTCAACAAGATAATTCGCTGCCTTTGCCACACTCTTTGATGCCGAAATCAAACCGTCCGACCATTGGCTGTTACGTTTGTAGAATTCATTCTCTGTGGCATTGCCTAAAATATGTGATTTAATTATTAGTTAAATAATCTGTTGTTTAAAACCAATATATATATATGTTTGTCCTACCTTTTTGGGAAGAAACTATTTCTTGTTGAAGCACACGTGATTTTAAAATTAAGACTTTTATACACTCCATTAAGCTTGTGCATGCTTCCAATATTTTTTCATTTACTTCCAGTTTGATGTTACTATCCTTCTCACGGGATTTGGAAAGCAAGTCAATAATTTTAGATGCTGCTTCCTCAATAGCGGCGTCCATTTCTTTTAGCTCAATTTGAATAAGTTTATCCAGATCAACGTTGTTTTCATAATTGTTCATTACTCCGCGTACAAGTCCATTTAATTCAGATAACTTATTTTGTATCTTTTGCACAACGCTAGTTATTTCTGGATTATTTCCATCCTTTTGCACAAGCTCAAAAAGTTGTGTTAAGTCTGGGCATATTAAACGTATTTTGTTTAAAATATCTACAAATATATTAAATTTTATTTTGATTATAGAATTATCGAATATAATAAGGTACTTACCTTGACCTTTTTCAATCTCTGTTGTAGATTTATAGATCATGTCACAGTAATCATACAGTTCTACAAAATAATATCCTAAATATAAAATGTCATGCAAATTTTCAGTGCATCCGTCTATTGGTGATTGATTTGAAGATAACAATTTGCTTAGCAAAGCCTCTGTTTTTGTTGATATTTTGAGCACTCCTTCTAAAGGCTCTTGAATCGTATCATTTAATTTAGAAGAGCACATTTCGTTCACAGTCTGAATAGTTAAATCCCTCATTGTCTGCAATGCGTCTTTGCATTGTTGATTCAGATTTGATAAAGAGTCGTTCTTTTTCGATGCGTTGATTAAATCTTCTTCGCATTGAATTAGTTTTGATTGTACATCACTTAAAACTTTCTCCGATAATACTTTTTCTTCGTTTAATCTACATAAAGATGTTTCGGCCACCTATAAATATGATACATGGGATATTATAATATTAATTATAGTATATATTGCAACCATAAATTACATACTTGTAAAGCAGTTTCCTTTAGTTGAAGCTTGCTTTCTGTTTCCCCCAATTTGCCACGCAAGACTTCGATTTCCTTTTGAAGAGTTTCTTCTAATACTTTGTTTTTATTAGACAGTTGAGAGTATTTCTCTTCATATGTTTTATGATTTTCAACGATCTCCTTTTCTTTTAGATTCAATTCACTTTGTACATCACTTAAAAGCTTCTGTGATGATAATTTTTCCTCGTTTAATCTTGTCAAAGATAATTCGGCTTGCTATAATGTGATATAATATAGTCAAATGTAACTGCAGAAATCAATAATAAATTACCTGTAATGCATTTTCCTTTTCTTGAAGCTTGTTTTCAGTTTCAACTAAGGTGCCGCGTAAGGCTTGGGAATCCTTTTGAAGAGTTTCTTCTAATACTTTTTTTTTTGTTGAGAGCTCCGTGTATTTCTCTTCGTACGCTTTAAGATTTTCAACAACTTCCTTTTCTTTTGTACTCAGTAAACTTTCTGCTTCAACAAGCTTTTGTTGTTTCTCTAGCAAAACTAATTTAACATTGCCAAGTTCACTTTCACTTTCTTTTAGAACATTTACCATGGAATGTACTTCCAGATTTTCACTTTCCTTTTTCTGTATTATAGCCTCGTATTTTAATTTCATTTCTCTTCCAACTGTTTCCAAGTTAGAGGAATGGTTTTTCTGATTCTCAATTTCTTGCAAAATCTTTTCAGTATTCTCTTTATCCGCTGTAATGTTTTCATTTAATTTTAAGATTTCGTTGTTAAGATCCTTTGTCTGCTCTAACAATTCCGCATTCATTTGTTTTTCTTTGTTTAAAGATTTAGAATATTCACTATGCTAAAAGAACGATGGTAATTTATTAGTATTCTATGAAATTAATTACATTATATAACGCTTACCGTTCGCAGTAAATTAATATGTTCATCTCGGATTTGTGTATACATTAGTTTAAGCTTATTAAACTTTTCTGAAGATAACTTCTGTTTCTCCTCCTCTTCAAATACTTTTTCTATAAATAAATTGTTTATTTAATAAATAATATATTTCTATATATAGTTCAACTTACGAATTAAAATTGGATTATTTGTCAATTGAAGTTCTAACTCATCTTTTTGCATGCGCATATTTGTGCACATTTCCTTCGATGTTTCCAAATCATTACATAATGAAGTGTTACTTCTTTGCAGTTCCACAATATTATGCTTATAAGTCTGTTCCAATCCACTAAAGTGACTGATGCTAGAATCAAGTTTGGCTTTCAATTGCTGTATAGTGTCCTCTTTATCTTCTAGCATATTTTCCAAAATGTTAATACGTTCACTTAAAACATGATCCTGCTCAGCGCTATTGTTGGCGGAATTAGTATCAACAAGATCTTCTACAACTGGATCTGGATCTGGCTCTGATTGAACATGTACTACGGGAGGAATATAGCTACCAAAATCAACCTGCGATTGAAAATTTGGACTGTGCTCTGGTAATTGTGGAACTGTAATAAGATCATGGAAATACTGTAACGGCCTAACATTTTCGTAAAACAATTTTAACCTAGCAAATATACCACAGAACCTTTCCCTATGACCACTAAGGACATCATTGGGCAACTTTTCATGAAGTTTAAACATAAGTCTGACACTGATATCATACAATGGATTAGAATCTTGTATAAGAGTTATTAATGGTGCTAGTCTACATTGTCCAGGTTGCGTCATCGATGATATGCGATACGTATTAATGGAATTAAAAACAGCGACTTGTAAAGCAATGATATCATCCAAATAGTCGAAGATTTCCACGCACAGTTGAAAGCTAAAATTAAAACAGAATGTCCATATTCCAATATTAGATTTGCGATCTCATTGGGTAAGGATATGTAAATCAAATTGTTAATATAATATTTACTGCATACTAGTAATTTAAATCCTTGTCGGCGACCGTTGCAATTTCAGCAAATGTTATCATTAGTGATCCGGGATACATTCGATTCTTGTCATGAAAATTTAGTTTAGTAACCAAAAGCTTGCTATAAGCCTTTATACAATAGCCAATATCATCTTGCAGATGTCCCCACAACTTTCCGATTTCTAATATCATGTGCGAATGCTTCTGGGATTGCTGAAGAGCACATTTGTGTCCTTCTCTTAGAACTTTATGCAGTAGATGACAGAATTTCCATGCTGTAAATCTATTTTCCATAATGGGCTGTCGTGTTATTATTGCCCAAAAGGATCTTGCTTCCTTCGATTTGTGTATTATTATAATAATTGAGCGAGCATGTTTCGATTTTAATGGCGTTTCCATTCCCTTAAGAGCCTTGCTTACACTTATATTCTGTAAATTAAAGAGAACGAATTGTGTTAAAAGGTAAGTTGAGTATATAGGACATAGAATTATAGAGTGATTCTAAATCCATAAGGAATTTAAATAATTTTGATGTATTTCTAAGAAACTTGGTATGATTAATAAGCATAAATTTTGGATAATCAACTCATATCAAAAATTTTAGATAAGCATTAGAGATTGTTTGGTAGGCTTATCTGATTATATTATACTTTAGTGTTTGCTCCTGCTGTAGGAAAAATAATATTTCCAGGTTTCGCATCAGCATAACTAACTAAAGGAACTCATTCCTTTATCAAACGAATTGATAATGTTAAGTTATTATATGAAACATCACACACAAAAAAATCAAACGGCTTCTTAAAGAAGTCAGACTAAAATATACAATTTGTTTAAACATAAATCATTATTGAAATAAATAAAAAACTATTTTAAATCAGTAATTATAGGAGTGACAATCCTTCTTTGATTCATTGTTGCACTATTTGTGAATGGATGTGTAAACAACAAATTTGCGCAATGAGCTTGGTCAGGTTTCTGTTGGAGCGCATGACTGCATTGTGTTCTTTAGTGTAAGCCTCTTGTGTGTGAACCAATTTCATTCATATATTCGAATGTATATACATTTGAAATTTAATAAACAAAAATGCACGTACGCTTCAATATTTGAATGAGGGTTCATTGTTTGGTTAAGTTGTTTAGTTTATGAATAATGCAATTGATATATGTGCATGAATTCACACACAAACATAATTAAAATGGTAGAACTACATACATATGTACTTATGTCTGGAAACTAGAGCACAGTGAAACACAAGTATTTACATAAACAAAATTTGTTTGCAAATACATATATATGAAGTATTTGTTTTGCTACAGATGTTTGGATCTGTACATACCAAGTGAAAGAAGTCCTTCTCTGCATTAGTTGTCATTTTGGCTAACAAAATTTACTTTACGAACTGTACTGCGAGTGAATCACACTCAGATACAAATGACTGCAGAAGTATCGTGTGTGTATGTGTAAACTGAAAACAAAAATACATTTAAAACATTAATTATCTTATCAGAAGTGTACTCATTTGTACTCGTTTGCACAAGCATTGTATATACAACATATACATTTGCATGTATATGTATACAATAAATTTTGTTATTAATTTATCGATGTTTAATTCAGTATTGCAGCATAAAGAAAGTAATATCATGCCAAGTTATCGATATTTAAAGAAATGATGGAACTGAAACACGAAGAAATAAACGAATGTTTCAGAAAATATGCATTATAAGATGTTAGGAGTTTTTATTTTAATAGAAACATTTACATTAAATATGCATTGTAATGTCCTACCAAAGATAAAAAAAATTGGGGATTTGTCCACAGTTTCTTTATGTGGAGAACATTTTAAAATGGTTCTTATGAGTACTTATAAAAACTATTTCTTGTATTGTACGAATAGAAAAAAAATTCACAATAAATCATGCCTTATTATTTAATTGCAAAGCAACGAGAATTATCTATTTTGATGTATAAGGAGCGAATGAAAGTGATCAAATCCACAACTGTTTCAAATAGATGTGACAACTTTACTTCTTCCATTTCGTGACCATTCGGATAAACGTAGTAAAATTAACAGCTGAGCAAAAAAAAAAAAAAAAAGTTCCGAATGAACATGTTTTGTTGCTTAGTTCAATGAGTGACTTATGAATAAACTCTTATACAAACTAATCGGAACGTGTTCCGGTTATATAAATGGCTGGCGCGCAAATCAAATAAAAATTTATGTTAATGAAAACTTTAAAATATTTAAACAACAGCTAGCTTAAAATCAGTGTATAAATAATAATAATAGAGTACAAAAAAAGAATAGGTGTTAATAGTGTTTGGTGATCACTAGCTGTTTCACTCACTGCATATTGTGTACATATTTACATATACTGTTAAATCAACATGTATATATATAAATATATATATTGTATTTCACTGTCTGTATTGTCTACTTTTCATTGCATTTACATGAGAGCAAAATATTTGGCTGATTAGTCTTTTTAGTTGAACTACAATATAAACACTATATTACAGGTATAAAATAAACGCAAATAAATTCGAATTTAATATGTCCTTAGATCCTTAAAGAAGTGTAGTTATTTATTTTATCTGATAACAATTTAATATGGAGTCCTTTAAAGGAACAGTGATTAAAAGTATAATGTTACGTTGAATGATAAAGTAAAATGTATTTAAGTCTTTGGCCAACAATTTTCTCTAACATTTAGTGTCCCAAATAACTTAACCTATTTTAAGAGCCATTACATAAGCCTAGAGAGCCATTGATTTGCTAATAATGTTATTTTTAGAAGCCCTAATTTAATGACCTTTTAGCTGATTGCTTTTAAAGCAATTAAGATACTTTAGATGCTCCGTTTACCTTGGATAATTGGAATTCGTTTGGATCCTTACACTAAATTTACAATAAGAAATATTTAGGTTAACAATTTAAATTAAGACTCTTATCTAACAATTATAAACGTCACCAGCAAAATGGCGGATGAAGAAGATCCTTGGGGGTTCGATGATGGCGGTGATGCTAGTGATGCAAAAGCTTCAATACCTGGTTCCGCTGATGCAGCACCATCAAAAGCGGAGAGCGTAAAATCCGAGCCGCGTTCCGAAGCAATTCAGGCACTGGGTACTCCGCTAAATGTGGAGCAAGAAAATATTGTCGAGGCTGAAGTTGAAATGAAGGCACCACCACCACCCGAAGATGATGGCTACAGGAAACCAGTTCAGCTATATCGTCATTGGGTCAGGTAAGGCAAAATCGATATCCGGATTTTCTGGTTTATTTCATAATTGAAAGTTGACTAATTAATTTTATTTCTTACATGTGTTTTTGTCTATAAAAGGCCGAAGTTTCTGCAGTACAAATACATGTACAATTACAGAACCAATTACTATGACGATGTAATTGATTATCTTGACAAAAAACAGGTTGGAGTCTCTCGGGACATCCCCAGACCACAAACTTGGGCAGAACGTGTGCTTCGGACACGAAATATCAAGTATGTCTCAAATTACGTGAAATAACATTTATTATTTAAATATAAAAAAATATATATATTTTTTGATTTGATTTTACAGTGGAAGCGATATTGAATCTTTTGTCCCTACAAAGCGGGATAAGCAATTAATTCAAACATTGGCTGCCTCAATTCGAACTTATAATTACCATACTAAAGCATATATTAATCAGAAATATGCCAGTGTTCTTTAAAATGATTATATACAACTGCCAACAGATTGAGAACTGAAAAAGTTATGTTTGATTATTATCATAGGATGTGGACATAGGAATTTTGTATATACAAATGTACATATAAATAGAAATTACATAATTAATTCATAATTTGATAGCCCAAATTGTATTTGAAAACATATCGTAAATTATAAATTTCAATATTTCAATTCAAGCTATTATTTAATAAACACTAAGAACACACTGTTAATAGACTAAGAATTTTTAAGTTATCGGTGTATTTGTTTATTCTGCTTATTCCCTTATCCAACTCATGACGAAAATTAATTAAGTAAGTGATAATTTTACAACAAGAAGATCTAAAAGTACAAATCACCATTGAGCAATATATGATAACTGTGCAATAATAAATGATATAAATAAATCATATAATACAAACTACAATATTTTGTGAATGTTAAAATATCAAAATGGTAAAGATTTCTCACTAAGCTGGCGTTGTGTGGGGAACATAGACTAGTAGATACCCTGTACCGAGCGCTTGAAATTCTCTAAAAACTATGGTTACCCACAATTTAGTAACTTTAACCTTTCTCGAGATAAGCGACAGTAATATCCCAATAAAAATGACCACAGGGTATAATGTATTTATTTATAAATTAAATTAGAGCGGGCATTATTCCATTGGAAAGATCGTCGTACTATCATTGTCAATTTAAAACGATTACCCGAATTATGATCGTATTACACAAACGAGTGCCTTGGATATATTCACTCTAACTTTAGTTGTGCACCCGTTTAGATATCCACAATAGTTGAATCAAATGCTAGACACTCGCAATATCATGAACTATATTTTTACGAGCTCTCTCAAGTTGTGGTTTATAGTATTTATAATTCAGAGGTCAACTGAAGTGGAGGCGAAAGTTACTTGGTAAAAACAAACTTAAAATTATTTGTTTGCAAATTATAAACATAAACTCTTCCCTTTAAGCTCTAACAATGATATACACGCTCTGATTCTCGCTCGTGGTGGTAGCCAAGGAATCAAACACAAGAATTTAGTTAAAATTGATGGATTGTCTCTCCTATCACGTACTATACTGACAGTAAGAAATTCTAGTTGTTTTGAACATATCTGGGTTTCTACAGATGACGAACAAATTGCAGTTGAAGCTACCAAATGTGAGTTGACATATTGTGGACCGATCTCAACTATATTTATTTATTTTTGGTAATTTTTGTAGATGGTGCCCTTGTGCATAATCGACCTGCGAAATATGCCATGGATAAGACTTCATCCATTGAGGCCGTTCAGGAGTTTCTTAAAGTTCATAAGAATATAAACAATTTTGCTTTATTTCAATGTACTTCGGTTTTTTTAAGAGAAAAATACATCAATGAAGCGGTAGAGAAATTTGACTCACATGATTGTGTTTTTGCTGTGAAAAGGTAAGTGAAATTCGAATAATATATTCATTAATTTTTTTACATTATTGTTAGGACTCATTATCTGCGATGGAAAATGGTAAATGGAAAAGTATTGCCCGTGGAATTTAATGCAGAAGCCAGGCCAAGACGACAAGACTGGGCAGGAGATTTGGTAGAAGCAGGAATGTTTTATTTTTCAAAAAGAAAGCTGGCCATGAGGGGAATATTCCAAAATGAAATGTGAGTGAAATTAACATAGAATGATCAACCACTAAGGTCTTTTAATTACTAGGTGTTCTATTGTTGAAATCGCAGCAGAAGATGGCTTGGAAATCGATTCCAGTCGAGATCTGGCTATTGCTCGCTGTGTTATCACTGGTTGTTTATCATAAATGTCCATAGGTCATGTAAACTACGTTAAACATCTCAATCGGATCGATATTATCGATTTCTTAATGATTCAAATAAGAAACTGTTAAAATAGCAACTATATTTGAATTACATTATATTCGAAATGACCTGTATATTTTTAAAAAAGTTTTATTTATGGTATACTGAATACACTTTTAAAATAATTAATATAGTTAGCGATTGAATAATGGTTTATAATAATAAATACTAAACAAAGGCGATGACATTTTAAAATGCAATCATTGAGTATAAAAGCCCATGAGATTGCTAAACCAGTTACATTTCTAATAACTATTCAGAAAGTGTAAAGGTCTAGAGAATTGCAATGATTCTAAATATTTTAGCGTTGCTATTTTACGTGTTATTTCAAACTGCATACGCAGAACTCCCGGAAGGTGAAGTTTGACCAAATAGTTCGGTTTAATTAAATTATTTATGATCAAGTGTTTTTTAAAGGTTACGATACGCACATAAGCCACGTTTCCGGAGTTCCCAAGGACTTTAAAGAGAGTGCGGAACCATTTACAAAAATTGGATCAAAGTATTATATGATCGAGAAAAAATTACCTATGAATTGGTTTGCAGCTGCAATGAAGTGTCGCGAAATAGGTGGTAACCTGGCAAATCTACAGAGTCCTAATGAATTGCAAAAATTAAATAGGTATTTGGACAAGTCTAATCGCTATTGGTTGGATTTAACTGATTTGGCAGAAGAATCTCAATTTCGTTCGTTAACTACCGGAAAAGCAATGGACACATATCTGATATGGGACACTGAAGAGCCCAATAATTTAGAGAAATCGGAACATTGTGTTCATTTATTTCATAATGGTAGCAGATATGTTTTAAATGATTACGCCTGTAATAAGGAATATCCTTATATTTGTGAATCAAATTATCCCAGCACTATAGTAATAATTACATGGTGAAATTAATTTATAAATAAATATAATTTTAGAATCTAACTAGTAGATTTAATCTGGAAAATTGTATTATCAAAATGTAGAAAGGTCACTAAAAACCACAAATATTATAGTTATATACAGCAGGCAATTAATGTGACTCAAAAAAGAGTTCGATTAAAGATTTGAGTCATAGTTTTACTTCGTGATTTTATTTAGGATTTTCATATAGGGTTGCGTTTAAAATTAAACATTTTAATTATTATTTAGCTGGGAAAATTTAAGAAAAAAGTTATTTGGAAAACCATTATAAAAATATCACAAAAAAATCAAATTTTTAGAATTTAATTTACAAAAATTGTAATAAAAAAAATACATAAAAAATATAAATTATTCAAAATTGTTTCGTTGCAACAAGAACATTGAAAACCCTGATATTATGTATAAATATCGGTAACTACAAGAAAACTCAGCATTTATAATTCCACTCCACCCAAGACTGTTATATGTTAATTACTTAAAATGAAATCAAAAGTAATATCGCTAGTTTTCTATTGTTCCCTTTATCTGACTGTGATTCAAGGCTCTGTTTCCGGTACAAAAGGTAATATTCTAAAAATTCTTCAGCTATTTTTAACTAAGCTGATTTTATTTAGAGCGATATAAAAATATGAAGGTCAGTCAGGCTTATGGAGTTTCAAGTGATTTTTATGCGGAATTACAACCTTTTGAAAGAGTCATCGATAAATATTATTACATTGAGGAAACCGTAAATCTTAATTGGTTTGGAGCCGTGCATAAATGTCGCGAACTTGGAGGAGATTTAGTGAATTTTCAAAACGACGCGGAATTGAATGCGGTGCTGAGCAAATTAAACAAAAAAAACTGCTATTGGATTGATTTAAATGATTTTGCTGAGCATAAATCGTTTCATTCAATAACTACTGGATTACCTGCCACTTTTATAAGATGGGGCAAGTCTGAGCCAAATAACATGGGTGGAAATGAACACTGCATCCAGTTGGTGGTGCCCTACACCAGAATAAATTTTGCCATGAATGACATCAATTGCAATCGTAATTGTTTCTTTATTTGTGAATCTAAGTTGCCCCTTCAAACGAATATTGTGGTTTGGTAGAATCTATGACTACTCGATCACCAATTGCATTATAGTATTTAGTACTATGTATAAAATAATAAGTCTCTACTTGTCTCTAGATAAGTTGATAAACTATAATAAACTAACCAGGATATATAAAGTACACCGCAAGTTCGTTTTAAATATTTTATTTTTGTTGTTTAAATGATTTTTGAAGCTTATACACATATTTGCACGCAAGTCTAAACATTACAAAACGATCAATTAATATTTCCTTGCTAATTTGATTTACGATTTATTTGTGTATGAGGAAAACACTTTATATACTCAAAGTCATGTATATGTAGGTGTATATTTAGCTATGTTTTTAGGTCATTTCAATTGTTCAATTGTTTGTCAACATTTCAGTCGAATACAATTGCGATTTATTTTTTAAACGAGTAAATGAGCTGTGCAAAATTATTGTGGCTTTAGAAGTACGTACATTGGACATTATTTATAAAAATATATACTTGAGTATAATACATACATATTTAAAACTAAGCAAGAAAACTGTAAACGTGACATTCGTTTTCATTAATATTATACCAAAGCAGTCTACCATATTTGTTCGTTATTACATTTAGCAGCTCAATTGAGTTGGCATTAAATTGGCAATTTTTTTTTTTTAAAGTTCAATATATTTTTAAAAACTTCGCTTCATGAATTTCTTGAACCTATTGTAAAATATGCCACTATAATTCAGAATATCTTTATCTTAAAAGGAACCAATTGTAAACATTTATCATTATATTTTATTCACTATAATAAATTTGGCAAATCCAATTGTTTATCAATTTAAATACAAATTTTTTTTTTTTTTTTTTTTTTGTGTGTAAAAACTTTGTTTTTTTTTCTTTTGGAATTTAGTGTTCTAATCAGCAATATTTATATTATTTATAAAAAACGCACATTATTATAATGCATAAGTTGTTTTGTTTTTGTTCATGGTTGATGCATAAATTATTAACAAATCACAGTAAAAAAGCAACAATGCTAAAAATGTCCGTTCCGCATGTTACAATGAATACGATTATGAATATGTTGAATATTTATGAATATTATTTATTACATACTAATTCGATTTTTATGGCTTGGGCTTAATTGAAATAGCTGCGATTGATATGTAACTGTGGCTCAAATAAAATTCAAAAGCAAAATGTAAACAAAGAAAACAATTGAATATAACAAAATTATTAATGAGATTCTTATGAATACTCGTGGTTTCATTAAACATCTAAAATTCAGCAACGGAAAACATTTGGAATGTTTTGATTCAAAATAGTGACCAATCAATAAAGATAACACTTAAAATTAGTATCAAGAAATGCATAGAAAATAACAAGAAATTAATTAAAATATAACGAACGCTCTCAGTTACATAGAACAACTATCTTTAAGCTTTAGATTGATGTAGAAAATGTATAAATGGAAAAGGGGCACTTGGGATTTTGAGGGAATACAATGAGGAATCGTATTTAAGGTGTGTCTTAATTACAATAAAGATGACATTATATAGTTACCAGTTTGAGGCTCGATTTACACGTGACAGACATTAGTATTTCATTATTAATTTAAGTATTACAAATTTCAATATTATGGCATTATTTAAAACCCATATTAATATTTCTCAAAATCAATGTAAACGTGTAAACGCTGCTTTGCAGTTTAGTAAAGTTTACACGTAACAGATTTCGAAGAATCTAACAAAATATGTATTACATTTGTTATTTAGTATGAAGAATGTATAAATTTCTTTGTAATATCTCGTACACGTGTAAACTCTCTTACATTACAATTACAATTATTGATAGTAGTTACGAGTTAACAGTTAATCAATATAAATATATACCTGGGGGGTTATTTACATACACATTTAGATGGTAGGCATTAAAAGTAGCGCTCAAAAAATATACACATAGTTAAACATCCACACAGGCACACACAAATACACAATTAGAGATTTTACAGAATACACAGAATATGGGAAAAGGATTACATCAATAATTGTGAGTTGATCTTCAGTTTAATCATCATTTAGTTGCCGATGGCGATGCAACAATCAGCTGCCTGCCTCAAAACGTGGCTTTGCCGCATTCGCCTCCGAATTGCTGGCATTATTTCCCAATTCCTGCAGCTCAATCTCGCTAAGTAGCGCCCAGTTCTCACTATCGCTGTGCACGTGCAGACGTAGCTCCTTGATGGCACCAATCTTCGGATCGAGCAAGCCTTCAGCCACGCCCAGACTATCAAAAGCGCCTACCACAAGATACCCATCCGTTGTGGTATTGTATGTGCTCCAAACGGACGAATTCTCGCTCAGGCTATCGGCGGGTAACAACTCAACGGTCGTGTTGTAGAAACGATCCGACGGATGCTCCGAGTTGCCGCTGCGAAACAGATAGCGACGTAGCAACGTTGGCTGCTCAAATATGAACTGCACTAAATCGCCGGGCTGTGGGAGAAGACCCCAGAAATAGGATTCACCGCGATAAGCGCGCTTAAGCACAAAATTTTTATACGGTGCGATATTCGATTTAACCATAGCTGGAGGATTGTGTGTATGTGCATAAAAAGTGGGCACTTTGCTGCCAAACTGTTTGTCCTTAAGCTTTTGTACTTTGCCCTTTAGGGAGGAGCTGGTGCCAATATGCTGGAAGAGGGATTTACGAAAGTGTTGCCAGTATTTCGCTTTCTCTTGATTGCAATGCTTCTGATCTTTGTCCGTTCGACAGACTTTTGATTCAATAAAGTATGTGAGCAGCCAATCAACGGGCTTATCATTGTAGAACATTTGAAAGTAAGTTATCAAATAGGGAAGCTCAGCGCTCTTGAACATTTTGCCAATGAATCCAAGCTGACAAAAGTCCAAGACAAACCAGGCCGGCTGATCTGGCTTTGTTAAAGCACTCTTGATAAGTGCAAACTTCTTCATGGTAGTGATAAACTGTCGCTTGGTCAATATATCATCCTCCAATTGAACGTAGAAGGTGCCCTTGGAATGAGCATAGGCCATCAGATAGGCGAAATCAAGATTTTGCTTGCTACGCCATTTCACACGCTCCAAGGGATCGTTTAGCGTGATACGCAGTCGCTCAAAGTTTGGATAATAACTGGGCGCTGGCGCAATAATGTCTATAAGTCCACTCTCCACATGCATTTCAAAACTCGTCTCAATTTGTTTAGCAATCAGCTGGACAGCATCCAAGTCCGTTTCGCCAATGTAGACAATAATGAGAGTCTCGTTTTGTTCCTCCTCGTTCATGTTTTCAATGAGATTGTGCAGGGTACCAAGCAGATAGGATTGCTTTTCACGTCGAACTGTTGGTATGCCCAGTACAATACTCACATCGCTCCGTCCCTTGCTCTGCAGATACGCGGGACGCAGGGAGCCCGCATCGTCAAGCAGATGAGGCAGGAAATGGTAGGCATTTGGAAGTCGTATATTCTGCACAGGCACAAAGCCACGTGTCGCCCCAGATCCGCCAGTTTTCGACACATGCGATGCGTTACGCAGCAATTGACGTGCCTCTGGACTCAATGCATCCAGAAAATTAGCCACCGACTGTGGCGGTGGACTTACATTGGTCATATTACTGCCATTATTATACTGCAGCTGACCCAAGTACTGTGAGAGCAGAGAGACATCCTCTTGGCGTGCACGATACATGGATTCCAGGTACTGTAGCCGCATATGACACTCGGCAAGGCGTTGCGTCAGCGACTGTTCGGTGGATAGTTCTGGACCCAACACCATTAATATCACAATGCATGGCGCCAGTATGAGCACTGCGGCAATTAACATACAATTCCTTTGACGTATTTTGAACATATTGTTGTCTGACTCGTTGCTTGGTATTCAATCAATTCGATTGCAATTAAACTGAAAGAGGAAACTTTTGTTAGTCGATTATTACAATAACTATTAAGATAAGAGCAGAGCATACAAAATGTCACCATTGCCTTTTAACGATATTGACAGATATGATGCGGAAACTAACTTTGATTACGACACGACTAATATGATCTGCAAACATAAAGGAAATGAAAATCTAAATGTAAAAGTATCGCTGATTGAGAAATGCTTAAAGTAAAAATGTAAATAAGACTATTAACAATAAGATATTTAATAATAGACTGGGCTGAGAAAATTTTATAAAATAGTCTACAATTTAAAACTATAGGTAATATATATTTAAAGAGAGCTGAGAAATGATAATTATAATATAAAACAAAACGACAAACTGAACTTTAAACAATAGTATAATAAACTTTTGATACAATTTAGATGTATTAACCTATACAGTAAATTATATAATGGACAAATTATGAAAACGTTTACCAATTGAACTGCAATATTACCGACTGAACTATCGTATAAAGTGCTAAATATAACAACTATACATAATCCCAGTTTCCAGTTAAATTTTTCGATTTAATTCAGATTCATTTTCGTTTACCAGTGTTAATATTGTTGTTCGACTTTGTTGAGCGATTCGCCGTCTCATCGTCGCATAGCTAAACTGATGACTGACGTCTCCACAATCCACATTATTACGGCACGTTTTAGTGACTAATAGAAGTGGGTTGCCCACCCATTTTGGACAGCTTTCCTGCTGCTGGGAGGAACGAGCCGGGGTTTAACAAGTCTGGCAGTGAAAATCGTTGTATTTGTTGGTTTACCCTCAGCCGTGAACGTTGTTGTTAACGTCTTTTGTGGGGCAGCTGTCGCTTTTCTCGCTTTTCTCGCCGCATGACCTGCAAACAACAATAGTTGTATAATATATTTTGTCACATATAAGATTGTGCGGAAAAAAATAGAAAACTATTTACATGGCCAAGCGCCAAATGCTTGCAATTTCTTCCTCTTCAAGTTGTTGCCGTTATAATTGTTGTTATTGTCGAATCGTTTGTCGGTGGGATTTTGCAAGTGCTAAGATACAAAATACAGACAAAATAAAAATGTGTAAATAAATGAGGTAATTCACATTAACGGGCTACAGTTCCCTTTGTACACAGTTTCAAATGTTTATATTAACTATCAATTTACCTGAAAACGAGCGATCGGAAAATCCGAAATACACTTATTTGCTTAGTAATTATATATAATTTATAAACATAGAATTTACTTTTATAAACGAATTTAGATCAAAGGTGAATTCAAGTCAATGCTCTAATTGTTTTGACGCACAGAATTTAAATTGGTTTCAAGCGGTTATAATTTAAGACCTGGCTTTTAGTTGCTCAGTAAACGGTAGTAAAAAATTCATATAATTATTTCGCCACAATATTATTACAGATATCAAATTAGCTACCACTCAAATTCAAACCAGACTTAATACTGGCTCAAAGAAGATTCAAAACTTACTGCAATCTGATTTACGACAGTTGTCAAGTTCTATAAAAACTAACATTTGAATATACTATATCTGGGTTTTTTCTGTTAACGTGTTCTAAGATAAATGCAAATTTTTTGATTCATCAAAACAATTATTAGACTAACTGTAGGTGTAGAACTGGGAGCTTGCTAAAGCTATATTTATAAATTACAGAGAATATCACCTTATCGCTTGGCTAAGTGTGAACATTAACGTTTCTTATTCATATTTGAGAAATAAACAACAAGAGCTAACATAAATAAATAAACAGCATTAGCAAAAGCACCCAGTGCCATACACAAACACACAAACAGACTCGCACACGCAATATTATACTTTCTCCCCGCACTCCCTTGTATGTATGGATGTATGTAGATATATATCACTGCTGTTCATACTTACTGCACGTAATATCCAGTTAATTGCGACGGCTTTACAAATAACGCACAATCAGTGCGCAATTTACGCAACTTTAGTTAAACGACACACCAATTACGTTAATAGGAACTGCTTAAGTGAGAAAACATTACAGTAGTTTTGAATTTGTATTGTATGTTTAAAGGGTGGTGTCCTCGTCATTTGCTCCTTTTTTTTGCCATACGCTTTGCCAATTTGCATGTACTCGTGAACAGTCGGTTACATTTTCGTTACAGTTGGTCAGATTCTTATGTAAATACACTTGCGAATTATTGCAACACTCGCGATGTTTTATGCATGAATGGAAAAGTTAGTAAAACTTCTCCGTGAGCAACAAAATAACAACAATGAGCAGTGCTGCCAACGTTTTAAAGAAAAACTGTTTTTTTGAAAGATATTGCCACCTGGCAGATAAGGCTGCCGTTTATTAACGATTGCCATACCTAGATATCTGATCTAGCTAATTTTTACTTTTAATTTAATCAATACAATAATTCAACAAATTTTATCCATTTTCAACTAATTTTCTAGCCCGTTTTTTTTATAAGTGTTGCTTGTTTACAATAAACAAATTTAAGTCGCGCGCCGGTTTAAGATCTTCAGCTTTCAAGATCTGGCCAGATTCAAATAAACGGAAACTTTTTTCTGCTAGATGGCAACATCTTTCAATAAACTAAAAGAAAAATTATTGTAGAAAATGGCAATTTACTTAACATTATTAAATGGCACAGGCTATGTTTTCAATGCGGATGGTAAGGAAATAGTCCCCGTGCTTAATATAATTATTATTTTTAATTTAATTCACGTAGACTACATGGAACTGCGCACAAGATATAGAATCATGGGTGCTCCTGTGGGCACGGCCAACAGTAAAGGCTGGAGTACCAGTGAAGCCGGTAAGAACATGGATTTGCTTTTAATCGAAATAGTTATAATAAATGATTACGAGTCGTGCTTATCTTTGCAGCTCTGCCAGTGGAACTGACTAAATGGGAAACGCAGTGTCTTGTTGAGGCAGGAATTGCGGTTTTAGTCAGCAAATCAACAGCTTTAACTGCACCGCCAACACCCGTAATGTTGCAGGTTTATAAAATGGAATTTGACGCGAGTTTATTGGCACAGGCGGATGCCTTGAAGGCAGAAAAGCTGCGGGAAACTGAACGACATGTGGATAAAATCTTAATTGGTAAACGCAACAAGTTATTGAAGCAAGGAAAACACGAAGAGGGTGAGTTTTAATTTATTGGGTATCTAGAGTCCTTAAATCCACAACTTTCTTTCTTAACAGCTGCCGCTTTAACAACTGACGATGTGCTCCAAGAAATTGGCAATAATTTCGTGTTTGAACGTCAGAATGCCCTTGTGGAGCTGCCCTGCTTCCATACGAAAAATCACAGTAGGAATATTAAAGCTCTTGAATCCTTATATAATTATATTAACAAGTTATATTTATTTATTGTTATTTTGTAGTTGCTCAAACTCTATAGTGAACCCGTTTATGACACGAAATCTCTTAAGTATCGCGTTTTTCGCGATTTGTGGCGACGTGGAAAGTTTGTCACTTCTGGCGAAGCTTTTGGCGCTGACTTTCTGATTTATCCTGGGGATCCATTACTTTATCATGCGTCGCATATTGTTATTATAATAGAATCACCTTCTGTACGTCCTCTGGAGCTTATTTGTAAAGTTCGTCTATCTGTAACCGTTAACAAGGACTGTGTTTATGCCTATTCGGAAGTTGATGGCAGCATCGTTTATTATACGGTTAAATGGCACAAATAATTGCAGTGAGTACCGGCTTTTAAATCAGCATATTCAAGCATTTTTTTAATTATTATTTTTTATCATATATTAAAAAACTTCTTAACTTTTTTAATATATGATAATCGTCGACAATCTGAAATTATATATTAATTTTTGTATTCACAATAATATTTGACTTAATTAAATCATACATTATTATTCAAATGTATGTAAAGTGTTTGTTAAACACATACTGTTCTAATCTAAACAACTATCAGGTTAAATAATTCCGGTTAGAGATCCGATTTCTATATTCCAAATTAACATATCTATAAATGTGAGCTTCAAAAGTAGACTAAAAAGCATAACAGATGTTCAAGTCACATAATTCAAACATCTTTACTATAAAATAAGATAGAAAATAATACATATCAAAAAGCTTACATTATCTTTCACACGCTTACAAATGTTTTCAATACGATTTAAACATACTGGTCACACTGGTCAGTCTCTGTCGCTGCAAAGCGCAGATCTCTTGTAGTTGTTCCAATTTCAGAAGATTTCGTATTGTGGAAATTGGATACAATAGCACAGAGCATTGCATGACTTTGGTCTCTTGTCCGTCTCTTTATTTGTTCAAGTGTGTGTAATGCGTTTGTGTTTGTGTTAGTGAGTGCGCGTACTCACACACACATTCATACAATGCTATTGTAGGAAAGCAAAATAATATAAATGAAACTCTTGGACAGTGTTTGGTCCGCTTTTCGAAATTTCTTGGAGTACGCGGGACCGGCGCTATCCTCTCCTCTCAACAATGTCAAACCTCTCCGTTTTTGTATCTCAGCAGCAGCAACAGGAGAGGGAAACTGCTGTCGCCATTCGGCAGCAGTCACAGGTTAAAATTTGTATGTAAAAATGAGTTTATTATTGCGACGACATTCAAAACGTTGAGATGTTTTGTTCCGTCTCCGCATAAAAGTTTTGTAAAGCCGCTTGACTAAAGCGAGTTTAATTAGCAACTATTTGTGGCAAAATGTGGTTATAATTCGATTGGCCCCCAAATCACTAAACAAATTCAAATGTGTAAACATGCAAGCATAAAAATACATGCACATATGTACAATGTACAAAAACATATACAAATACAAATATTTATGCATTTGTGTCTGTTTGCGTATTTTTTTGAACAAATTTTTAGCATGTTTCGTGCGTGTATTTGGTTTTTTTTAAATAGACTTCGACAAAACAGAAACAAGAACAAAAACGATAATAAGTTAGCTAGCGCGAGGCAAATGCGACCGAGGGGAGGAGTTAGCCGCGAGGCCAGGCAATGTCGTGCCGTTCGAATTTCAGCGAGTCAGCCAATCGCACCGTGGTTGCCAACTCTTTTAATTACGACCATCTCCATACATGACAATTTCGTTTTAGTTCTTGCATATTTGGGTCTACTGTGCGCTGCGCTCACACTAGTCAGATTGTCGCTACCTCATGCTTCTCTCCACCACCACCCCCAGAACCAACCCTGCCTCTCGCTCGGCATTGCCAGGCACAAAATACGCTCACTGCTTTAATGCTGATTGGACTTTTAAAGCAGCATTAACATTTCTCGTGTCCAGCATCAAAATCAAAACAGAGAAAATTTTAATCTTGCGTTTGTTTTTTTATGCTCTACTCACACGTCGCTCACTTGGTTTATTACTTCTCAGAGTATTTGGACGTGTCATGGATAGAACTCTCCCTGGTATTATTGCTCTCCCCGCGAGCAGCGAATCCAAAACAGCACGTTGTTTCAGTATCTGCTCTTAAGCGGGACTTGATCTGCATAAAAATAGGGTCGGACTGTCTCTGGGATGCATGTCAAAAGTAACAGGTGATTGTCTGAACTTGCTCAAAGAGCACACACTGAATGTATAGCGGGAGGAAAATTTGTAAGAGAGAACCGGCTTTTAGCAGGATCTGTTGACAGAAAGATAGTAGTTGTCGAAGTAACTGAAAATTACTGATACACTGATCCTTTACTTAATTAGACCCTCTCCTAAATTTTTAATTTGTAATCAATAATAGTTATTAATATTTTGAAAAATATTTTTTTAATTTTTATTGCATCTTCTATATTATAAATTTATTTAATTTTTGAGAAATGTTTGTTGCTCATGCTACAAAAAAATTCTCTTGCATTTGCGTTTCACTTAAATTGCTTGCGTCTGGTAACGCTGTAAGTCAACTGTACTTTCAAGAGCGCGCAGTGCCAGCCATCTCTCTCACTCTCAGGCGCTCACCCAGCAACAGTGTCACCCACACTCACACAGATACTTTCACGTACGAGCACGCACACTCAGGCAAACGTGAAACCACCACCGAAAAGCGGTTCTGCGCGCATGCTCAGAAATTTTCTCCGTATAGAGACTAAAACTCGTCATACGAGGCGTCACGACCGCCGCGCCGCGCTGGCAGAACGTAATTCGATCGAATGCTCAGAGCTCAGTTCGAGTTATTCAACGTTGGCGAGCAGAGCAGCAGCAGCAAAAAAATAAAATCAAGAGCGGCCGCCAAGAAGGGAAAGCAAACCGAACCGAGTATAAAATAGCAGCCAGCAGATTTTTCTTTGCGCTCCGGTGAGAAGATAATTTCAGCATGCATAAAATTGTTCGCTCCGGGAGCGACAGCGTGTAAACAAACAAACTAATAACACAATAGTGAATGAAATTCTGAATATAAAGCAAAAGCAAAAAACTAAATGCGTGGCGTTAACTGTACAAAAGACAAAAAAAAAAACGGACGGAAAAAGCAAAAAAATAACAATGGAAAAAACCGAACAAAATATGCATATTGTTGTATTTACGTGTGACTGTGTGTGTGTTTGCGCGCTATTTTTATTTAAGATTCAAAGAACAGAATTTTAGTTGTCAGTTGCTTAGATGTGTGTTTTTTCCAAGTCTAAAGTCATGCATTTCCATACGTTCGACTATCGCTGTGAGTGGTGGTTGGGGGGGGCAGGCGGACGGACGGCCCACATTTCATATTCGAGCTACGAGCTGTAAAACTTGCTCTCTTGTTGTCTCGCTCTCGCGTGCTCACAGCACAAAGTTGCCCACTGCTTTGGAGCAAGAGTGAGGGGCGCGCATGTCAGTTGCTCCCCCTGCCTTCTCATACACACACACATACACAATCGCAGACAAATAAGCTAAAACTTTTTCTCGCGAGAGAGCGAGAGCACATGAGTTGTGTGCCTGATATTTGTCTGCCATCTGCTTATGCTCTTTACTCTTTTTGCAGGGGGGCAAAGATAAGAAGCAGAGCGCCATTCAGTCGTCGTGAAAGCTCGTGAACGTGGAGTCGCAGTGGAGAAGTAGCAGCATTTTTTAGCTGCCATTTATTAGAAATTTCTTGTTGATACGTTGCAAGAAAACAGCCTCGTCGTGTTGGCCACAAACAGCAATCAATACAATTACAACGCTGGAGAACAACTGTTGGATTTGGACACGACAGCCCTAATGTCGTTGCCAATGAATTCACTGTACTCGCTCACTTGGGGCGATTATGGCACATCTCTGGTATCGGCTATACAATTGTTGCGCTGCCATGGCGACCTCGTCGATTGTACGCTGGCAGCCGGTGGACGCAGTTTTCCGGCCCACAAAATAGTGCTATGTGCCGCCTCTCCATTTCTTTTGGATTTGCTAAAGGTGAGTACGCAGCGAGAGCTTTTCTTTATTATTCTCTCTTACCTCCCCCACATATACATAACCTCAACCACAGCATTTTATTTTATGGCATGTGAGCTGCCTTCGCGTACAGTTTGTAAACAGAGAAACCTATGTCGTGTCCGCCTTGCCAAATAGGTGGACATGTGCATGTGTGTGTGTATTTGTGTTGTGGAGCAACTCTGACTCCCGAGTGAACGTCTCCCTCCAACTCAATGTGCATGTGAGCATTGCGTGCTGTCTATGCTCTGTTTCTGTGTGTTATTTGAAGACGTGTGCACTCGCTCTCTTCTCCTGGGTTGAATACATCTCTCTCAGTTCTCCTATTTTCTGTCGTCTTAGCTAGAGATTTTTGTGTAAGTTTTCAATCGCCAATTGAGTTGAATGAGTTGTGCACTCTGTTGTAACCCCATCCCCATCCGTTGCCCTTATCAACTTGTTTGTTATATGAAATAAAAACCTTATAAGCTTTTATGAGTGCTAAAAAGCGAGAGAGGGAGAGCGAATGAGCGCGGAGGGCAAGAGGAGCAAAAGTTGCGCCAACTTTCAGTTCGAATGTGTTAGAGCGAGCGCAATCGAGAGCGCCAAGTGACGGGGCTGCCTGACTGCCTCTTACTTGCTACTCTTGTTGTTGGGTGCACACGAGCGCGACCTCTTTTCGCCTATGTATGTGTGTGTATCAGTGAATGTACAGTTGATATTGCCTATGGGGCATGCTAAAAAGGGGAGCAGCCTAACAAAAGATTGGATAAACTATATACAAATTTAAGTCTAGATAAAAACATTGTATATGTACACATATTTAAGGTTAAATATATTTGTGTATTTTAATCATTCTATATATAAGTTTGTTATAAATAAGTTCAACTGTATTGTGTTTGAGTTTGTCATAAACAAGTTATACTGTTTAACGTACAGAACTCATATCAATGTGATGTACATACCGACTTACTATGCACATACAAGAAGTATATGTATATAATATTTTCTGTATGTGCTTTGCCTTTTGGTTTGTTGTTTATTTTTTCCCCCTTTACCACATTGAATATTTTTATTTTCATGTGCACTACTGTACTTATTTGTGTGTTTTGTTTCATTTCAATGTTGTTGATTTTTTTTATTTGAAATTTGCAATATTTACTGATGATCAGCGCCAATCAGATATTCACTGTTGTTTGTTGTCCACATGTCAAATCGGACCAAAACAGAGCGCAGAGCGGAGGAGAGCGTAGAACACCTGACTCTGGCATCGGCTTTACGCTTATATGCTCGCTCCCCGTTCAAAAAGTAAACAGAGCGTAATTTTCAAAACGTCGCTCAGAGTCTCGATTTTGGTCGGCGGGAAATGTCAAAAATTGGTTTTTATGTGTGAACTCTGCAAGAGTCGCAGTCTCAGTCACTGTAGCCATAATAAATGTACATGCGAGTATACTGATCTCGTTACACTCACACACACACGCTAAACACGTAAACAATGCTCTTTGTTGCTCCCGCTCCCTCACCAAATGCAACCACCACTCTGAAAAAAATCGATGAGCGTCAGCAATGGCAACACTACGACAGTGGTGAGTATAAAGGGAGGAAGGCAGACAGACAAGTAAAATGGGAGTGTAGAGTTCAAAGAGCGTGCGGTACGCGGCCTTGCTGCTGGTTTGAGTGCGACGGAGCGCTGGATGACATTTAAAGAGATTGGGTGAGAGTAGAAAAAAGTGATGGTGGGAGGCAGTTAAGAGAGGAGAGAGGGGTGAGCCGTCGCTCAGCGCTCAACGCTCACTTTAAGCGCGCCTCTGACAGAACATTTTTCTACTTGCCTGCTAATTAAATGTTCTGTGTGTCCATGGGAGCGAGTGCGAGTGCAAATGCGAGTATGACTGTCTGTGAGCGGGGTGCTCTTTCTTGAGCAGAGCTGAGCAGCGCAGCGGTCATGGGCTCTGTCGGTAGTCAGCGTCAGCATCATCTCCAATCCTGCTGCAGAATGCAGAGCGCGCATAACTCAAAGCCGGTTTATTCGTTTGGATGAGAGTATGCGTCTCTGTCTCTGCCTCTGTCTCTGTGTGCGAGCTTGCGTGTGCTAAATGCCTTAGTGTGTGAGAGTGTAAGTTTTGTCGTCGACTGTGTTTATCCATTTGTTTCCATGGCCTCACATGATGGCCAATTCTTTTGTCTCTGTTTTGAACTGGCGCACGCAGCAGCAGCAACACTGATTAAACGCGCGCGCTCCGCTAGCCGGCAAATTTATTTGGAGCGCCAAATGAAGCGGTACAAATATTTTCGTATTTAACTAGAGAAATTCGTGACTATCTATTTTTTAGATTGTAGTTTCTCTGTAGAACATCAAGTCGTAACAATTCGGTGAAAAGAGTCCAAAATTAAATATATTTTTATTAAAATTATGATATAAAAATAAACTACAATTTATAAATATTCTTGGCTCTAAGAAATTGCTTTTTGCTAACTGATTCTTAAAAAATATAAACAGTTACTCTTAAAACTTTTCAACATCAGTTTATTAGAAATAATTATTTTATCGTGATTTGTAAGATCAGATAAAATATTTATCGCTTGTTCTCGTGATCCATTTAATATATCTTGTAGTTTATTAAAAATATTTATTATTTAATTAACGATCCCTATAAATATGAAAACTGTTATTTAATATGTCAACTTTCGTTTGTTTATTGTAGAACACGCCATGCAAACATCCAGTTGTGATGTTGGCGGGGGTGAACGCCAACGATTTGGAGGCACTGCTGGAGTTTGTTTATCGGGGCGAAGTGAGCGTCGATCATGCGCAGCTGCCATCGCTGTTGCAGGCGGCACAGTGCCTCAATATCCAAGGACTGGCACCGCAGACCGTGACCAAAGATGACTACACAACGCACTCGATCCAATTGCAGCATATGATACCACAACACCATGATCAGGACCAATTGATAGCGACAATTGCAACGGCACCACAGCAGACGGTGCATGCCCAGGTTGTCGAGGATATACACCACCAAGGACAGATACTTCAGGCCACCACACAGACAAATGCCGCCGGACACCAGCAAACGATTGTTACAACAGATGCATCCAAACATGATCAGGCAGTGATTCAAAGTTTCTTACCCGCACGCAAACGTAAACCGAGAGTCAAGAAAATGTCACGTAAGTTTCCAGTAGAACACACAAAAAATATATTGTGTAAATTAATAATAAATCTAATCCTGTAGCAACGGCACCGAAGATTAGTAAAATTGAAGGCATGGACACGATTATGGGCACACCGACTTCCTCGCACGCAGCAGGCGGACAACAAGTGGTGCAACAACAGGTGCTGGACGAAAATGGTGCAGAAACGCAGATGCTATCATCGACGCCGATCATCAAAAGCGAAGGTCAAAAGGTTGAGACAATTGTGACCATGGACCCAAATAATATGATACCGGTGACATCGGCGAATGCGACAACTGGCGAGATAACAACCGCGTCGGGAGCAACAGTAACACCCAGTGCCAGCGGCACTAGTGCCACGCCCAAAACAAAACGTACCAAACATCCGCCTGGAACAGAAAGTGAGTACAATCAGCCTAAATTCCATTGGAATCATCATTGTAATCATTGCATTTGTCTTTTGTTGTTGCCTGCAGAGCCAAGATCACGCTCACAATCGGAACAACCTGCTACTTGCCCCATTTGCTATGCCGTCATACGTCAATCGCGCAATCTGCGACGCCATCTCGAGCTGCGGCACTTTGCCAAGCCAGGCATCAAAAAGGAAAAGAAAAGTAAGTCCGGTAATGATACGACACTAGACACCAGCGCAGAATTCAATACAACAGCGGAGGGTGACACCAGCATTGTTGCGGGCTCAGCATCGGGAGCGGGAGCGGGAGCAACAGCGACGCCAATTAGTGGCAGTGGGACGCCCATAACGCGTGTGATAGCCACGCCCACGTCCAGCAGTAATACTATTATGGCCAGCACAGTACTGCCACAGCAGCAACTGCAGCAACAGCATCATCAAACAACGCAACAGCAACAACAACAACAGCAACACTTAACAACATCAACACTCAGTGCATCAGGTGGAGGTCAAGCTCATTTAATGGGCGTCAGTATCAAGCATGAGGGCGGCAGCGGTGGCAGCAACAATGCAGCTGTGCAACAGCAGCAACAACAACAACAGCAGCAGCAGCAACAACAACAGCAGCAGCAACAACAACAACAGGGCATGCAAAATGTCATACACATTGTGGGAGATCAAGTGTTTCTACCACAACAGCAGCAGCCACAATAGAAGTGAAGCTGCCGCCCAATGTCGCCCGCGCCAAATCATTCCACCTTAAAACACATACACACACCTACACACCTACACCCACACACACCGCACAACACAACACAGCACTTTCATGCTCACTCACACATACACATACAATGTTTGTAAATAACAAATAATTATCCGTTAGCAAATGAATGTTTTATTTCATTTTGTATAATTTTTGTTGTAAGTTTCATACTTTCGTTTTACAATTTTTAATCCAACAATAACAAAGTTCAAGCAAGATAAACGATTTAAAGTTAATAAGAATTTTATGCAGCATTTTCTTGCATACAAACGCTAAATACTCCCAGCTATTTTACTTAAAAAACTAAATAAAAACAATTATGTCGCGTATTTATAAGTTGTAAAAAAAACACAGTTGAACATTAACAAAAAAAAAACAAACGATTAACAAATATTTTAAATCATAAGCTTTCTTTGTGGCTTAAAACAAAATTCAGTTTAAGTTTTTCTTTAAATAATATATAATTATATATATATATTACAAATTGTTTAATAAATATATACGTATATCATTTTTATATAAACAAAATTTTTTGCAATTAATTTATGTTGCTGCGGCAAATTTATTGTTGTTAATTTATTTAGTTGCATGTTCGCAACAAAACACTTTTTAAATTGGCTCTTGTTTTGTGTGCGTTTTGTGTTTAATTTTATTGATATTGTTTTTGTGCAAGAAAATACTGAATTTATAAAATTTTTAAATTGGCGTTAATTTTAATGAGATTTGGATTTGTTTTTATTTGAGTTTTTACTATAATTTCACTAAGAACTTCTAATCCATTAATCAAGCAATTCATTATTAATCCCAACACTCACACTCTCACAACACACACACTCACACACACAAACACATTATACACACACGCACACACACTGAATTTAAAAGTTCTACAACTTCTTCGCAGCCCGCGTTGTTTATTCAGTCAGGTTGTTTCAGCTGTTCGCGTTTGGTGTCGCCCGTGTTGTAGTTATTGCTTTTCACTTAATCGCGTTTAGTTGGCCATATATCTTACATTTAATTTCGCATACTTTTCAGTACCCAGTGGCAAGAAAAGTGGCAGCAGCACGTCCGGAGCTGGTCAATCGCAGGCGGGAGCAAGTGGAGCACTAAATTCAAGTGGAGTTGTGCCGCAAGTGCAAACGGTGCAATCTCTGCATCCGTTGCAAGGTGTGCAAGTGAAAAAGGATCCCGATGCACAGCAGCAGCAGCAGCAACAACAACAGCAGCAGCAGCAACAACAACAGCAGCAGGCACAAACAATGACAGTGACAACGACAGCTGGCGGTCAAGTGCAACAGCAGCAGGTGCAACAGGTGCAAGTGCAACAACAGGCACAGACATTGCAGCATCATCAAATCATCGATTCGTCGGGCAACATGACAACGGCAACAACAAGCGCCCAAGCAGCAGCCCAGCAACAGGCAGCGAATCAACAGCAGCAGCAGCAACAACAACAGCAACAATTGGTGGCACAATCCGATGGCAGTGAAAGCGGGACGCCTCTATCGATTGCCCAGGTGCAAACGTTGCAGGGTCATCAGATTATTGGCAATTTGAATCAGGTGAATATGACTGATTTTCAACAACAACAGCAGCAGCAGCAACAACAACAGCAGCAACAACAACAGCAGCAGCAACAACAACAAACACAACCACAACAAACGCTTTGAGTAGCAAAAAGCACGCAACACTTTGACGTATCGGACGAACGCATAGAATGAGAATTCTATACCTATAATCCTTGACTTGGTTATCCAATATACGCTTTAACTTCCTTGGAATGCGTGTAGTCCCTATTTTTACACTATCAAAACTTGACAATGTGGAGCAAACTAGACAGCCAACTGTGCTTAAATGTCGGAGGCAGCTAGTGTCTATATTTGATCCCAGTTGAAGCCCCTTGACACTTGTCTAAAGTCACACGAACTACATTTTTCAACTGATTGTTGTTAATTTATTTTAGTGCGACTTGCGATAAGTGTCATTGGGTTATTTTAGTAGCTTGCTCTGCATTTTGCAAGTGTCTTTTAGTTTTTATTATCAATTTTGTTGTACAATTCTGAAAAATTTGAAATGTTTATTTCGCTATGTTTAATTTGTTTTGCTATAGTTTAATTTAAAGTAAGCGCTATATGGTTATTGGACTATGTAATTGTAATGTGTTGTAGTTTGACCACGCCCAACCCGCCTACTCCCCCACAATGACCCAACTTCCTAACTTTGTTATGTGTATGTAGACTTAATTGAAATCAGGCTAGGCTAGTTAATCCTAGTCAAAACTTAATATGCAGATCCGTTGAGTGCTCAAAATGTTGGGAGAAGCACTTGTGTTTTTCTGAATTCTCTTGAGAATTCTTATATATTTATAATACATATTTACACAAACTATATTCAAGTGATGGTCAACTACATCTCTTCTGAACTCTAGATAATCCCAATTTCTGCCTTAACTCTTGCTACGAGTATAATCAAGCCACAGATATCTATAAGCATTAGATTTCTTTACTCTTTTTGAAACTTTGACCATTATGTCTTTGGCGCTACGAAGAACAACATTTGTAGCACCCCAACAACAACAATGAGCTCTACATTTATTTACAAATACAAAAAAAAAAAAAAATTTATATATTTACATAATTATTTCTTAATTTTAATAGTTGCAAATTTTGGAAATAAGTCGTCGCTTTTCGAGCAGGTCTCATATTTGCCCCGACTTATATTATATGTTAACATTAATCTGATCTATCTTTTGTTGTCTTTGATTGGTGCAAATATTTGACCTGCTTGAAGAAGGAGAAACAATTACCTTAACTCTTATTACTTAAATAAAATTTAATTTTATTTAAACTGAAAAATAAATGAATAAACCAAAAAATGTTTTGAAAAAAAAAAAATGAATTTTCAAGTATTTTCTGTTGAATATTTGGTGCTGGTTTTCCTTAATTTCTATGATTTGTATGTAGATATTTTTTTAAATGATTGTAACTTTTAGTTGTACGCTATGTTTTGTTACTAACTGTATATTAATAACAACCATCAATGATTTTTCTTTGATATTCCCAAACTCTCCCATCATTTTTAATTGTTCGAACTAAACTTTGTGACTTACCGCATTTAAGGCATCAATACAATAAACTTACACACACACACATACACACGCACATACACTCACAATGGGCACCATGAAAAAGATTTAATTTAAAGCTGACTTTTGATTATTAAATATTAATATCCAAATGACAATTCAAGTTACTTTCAATTTTTCAATAAACTTAAACGGAATTAGAGTATCTTTTTTTTTAATTTGACAATTATAATATATCGAAAATTTCAATATTTATTTATATTTATATTGAAATATATTTACGTATTATTATCTAGGCGCTTTTTCATGGTGTCCTTGCATTATCCTTACACAAAACTCACATGGAACCCGTAACCAAATCATTAACGAATCGTTTTTATCTTGTCTTCTTCTCTCTTATCGCTGCCTCGTTGTCTAACCTTAATAAAAAAAAATATAAAATGAAATATGTTAAATAATCATGCATCAATCAATCAATCAATCAATCAAACAAACTACCAAATCATAATGCATAACAATCACAATGTAAGCAGGGCAACAATAAGAACATTTTGGTAAAGAAGGTTTTCATTTTGAAAGGCAGTAATAATACGTAATGATGAGCCAACGATATGACCAGCGGCCCTGGAGGAGGTGGAGGAGCATCCGGGGGCGGTGGGCAGCCAGCGCAACAGCAACAACATCAGCAGCACCAGCAGCAGCAGCAGCAGCATAGCAAGTGTAACAACAATAACACCAGCAGCAGCGGCGGCAGCGGCAGCAACAGCGCGGCATCAGCAACGACAACAACAACAGTGAACAGCAGCAACACTCAAGCAACAGCAGCAGCGGCAGCAACAACAACTGCAACTGCTGCTGGGGGAACCCTCCAACGACGTGTATTGCGCGGACATGCGGCGCAAACAACCAGCGGGGAGAGAGTGTTGCTCATTAACTATGTGCCACAAACGGGAGCAGCGGGAACAACATCAACAACTTCCACAGTCAGCACATCAACACAGTTGCCCACACGCAAGATACTCCAGGCCAGAGCCACGGCGACAGCAGCAGCAACAGCAGCAACAACATCAGCAGCAGCAGCAGCTGCAGGAACAGCATCCGGAGCGGGAACAGCTGTAGCAACAACAGCAAGTGGTGATGCCATCACAACACCATCCGTCTCCTTTGCTGGCCTCGGCTCTGAGGTGACAGTCACACTGACGCGTACAAATCAACGTGGCAGCATGACAAATGTCACAGCCGCCGGTCATATTGTTAGGAATCAACAGACAACCGTTTATCAGACGACGAACACAGCGACAACAAGCGGATCAACGAGCACAACACCAATGCATGAGACAGTGCAACATATTGCGACGCCAACAACACCGCCACCATTGCGTTGGCAACAGCAACAACAGCACGAATATCAACATGAACATCATCTTGTGCAAGAACAAGAGCACATTATCATCGATCATCATCAGCAATCAGATGCGGATGATCAGTTAATCGAATACGATGGCAGCGAGGGTGTTGTTATTGAGGATCATCATCAGCAGCAACATCATCATCAGCAGCAACATCACCTGCATCATCATCATCAACTGGAGCTGCAGGAAGATCTGCAGGATCACGATCCAGAGCAGCAACAGCATCATGATGTTGTGCAGGAGGTCTATTTGCAATGAAAGAGTGTTATATAATTCTATATATTATCATATATAAACCGATGCGTATTAGCTCTAAGTAAACATAGTCTTAGCTAAGGGTTTGAGTCTTCATTTGATTCTAATTCTATCCAACACATTTCAAAATGAATTAGTTATTTATTTAATCTGACCAAAATTACTCCAATTATTTGTTAACTTCATTATTTAATTTGATATTTGTCAAAGCTTTGCACACGTATTCTTAAGCTTTGCAAGCTCAAAACCCAGTGGAGTATGCACACAAAAGCACACCAATACATGTACATTTACCAATACAAATACATTACCATGTATTCCAAGTCTAAATTGTATTGTATATAAAAGTAGAAACAAGTAATACATCTAAATTTAAGTGTAATTGAATATATAATATAATAATCCCAATAACAACATATGTATAAAGTGAATTTTGCTAGTATTTAAGATAATATTCAATATTTAAAAAATATTTTTAGATCGTTTGAAAAAGATTTGCATAGGAAACCACAGAAAATAAATAAAAAAGATATTTTTGTACCATACAAATTATGCTTCGAATTTCAAAATAAAATATACATAATTATGAATGAACAATTCAATGATTTATTGTGTCAGTTCAAAGTTTACTTAATCAATCTCAATTGTAAAATACAGATTTCACAAAACTGAAAAAAAATCCCAGTTAAAATAAATACGTAAATATACAAATACCATATATATTTTAAATCAAGGAAATCAAATTCACACGTCTTATATGTTGAAAAACTGTTGAAGATGGAGATAAATAGAGAGGATATAATGCATATATATGTAACCCAGTTTGGGGCCAAAGCAATAAAGGAAATCGGGTTGAGTACTGAAAGCTAAAAACAAATAATTATACAGATTTTTACTATGTCAAGTTGTATAGGAAAAATTATATGGGAAAGTCGAAGAATTTGTAAGTATTTAAAACTCTGATCACAAGTGAAAATTAAGGTAATGGTCAATTAGAAATCTTAGCATCTAGTTAAGGATTAAAAGTTATAGTAAAGTCAGAGAATAATCTTTATTGGTTTTTCGTTTTTATTTTAATAGTTTGCCTTTATAACTGTTGCCTATACACAATTTCCATCTAACTTACAAAAAGCCATTTAACAACTATTTATTTACAATTTTCTTTATAAATTTTCGTATTTCGTTTTATTACAATGTGGCAAATTAAAAAGCTAGAACAAACTACAAGCTATGAATTTCAGCTGGCGAAGTTTTCAGGATTTTCTTAGTTTAACAATAGAAAACCCAATAGTTAAGATATACAGAGACGATTTTCAGTATTGTTATATCTGATATATTGTTATGGTCACTCTGCAATGATATTAATATTGTTAAGCAGATTATTTTACCTAGCATCGAGTTGGAACAAGAAGTATATAAAATTTGTTTTGATAATAGATGTCTAGGAATTAATTGTATCTACATTTTCTTGAATTTGTGAAATATTTAGTTTCTATTTAACAGGCGCTAACTACGCTAGTTAATAATTCTATATATATTTTTTTTTGTATGTTATGCTTAAAATTTCTTAAAATGCAATTTCAAATATTATTGTTCCAAGTTATCTTATAACACGTTTGGACCTGCGTTAGTTTGTTTTTCATTTGAGAAGCATATTTTAACTAGATCATTTAATTGATTTGATTTAAAACTTGTTTAATTGAAATGCAACTTTTTAAGTACCAATTAGATTTAGCTCATCTCGTCTCAGCTTGTCTCATAATTTAATGTTATTGATTTATTTCAAATCTCCTTAGCAAGCTTTAAAATATATATTTAAATTCTTATCTAACTAGATTTCTATTTGGCGCTCTTCATGAGGCGATTGCTGGCAAAACATTCGCCAAAGAAACGATCCAGCGAATGATATAAATGCGGACGCACATTGCTCAAACCATGATCCTCATCGGCGTAGCTCTGTGGGAATTCAATTAATTAGTTATTTGATTCACATATTAAATTTGATTGCGTTTACAATTTGCTTGAAGAGAATGTCGTGGCGTTCCAGATTCTTGGCCAATATCATGGCCTGCTGATAGTGCACGTTATCATCGGATGTGCCATGAACAAGCAAATATTTCTTGCCTCGCAGCTTCTGGGCACGAGTACTCAGCCTAGAATTTGCATAGCCAACATTATTCATATCTGGCAGACCCATATAACGTTCCGTGTAAATAGAGTCTAAGTAGAAGAAGTGGCAACAATTAAAAATCTGTCTCTAAGTCGCTTGAGAGCTTTGCTTACCATAATAGGTCCAATCGGTGACAGGTGCTATGGAGGCAGCACATTTGAACACGCCGGCATCATCATTAGCCAACGCCATGGCAGCTGCATAACCACCATAACTCCATCCCCAGATGCCTATATGTTCAGCATCTATATAGCTAAATGATTCCTTCAGATATCTGAAAAGATTACCATATTAATAAAAGAGATTAAAGTCGATATTTATATAAAAAGATATTCTCTATTCGACACATTCGACAAATATGAAGATTATTAAATATTTTGGATACCAAAAGCTATTAAAAATTGTAATTTTAGAGAACAACTAGATAAGCAGAGAACAAATTTGTAAAATTTTTCCTTTTTTTTGACTTTTTGTCTTATAAGAAAAGTGCAACACAATGGTTCCATATATTATACATAGTTATATAATATAAAACAGCGAAAGGGAAACCTACTGCGTGACTGTAGTCTGATCATTTATTTCCACAGTGCCCAGCTGCAAATAGATGGCATGTAGCAGAGTTTCACCACGTAATCCAGAGCCGCGTCCATCAATCTTGGCATAGATCACAGATTGATTGGAGCTGAGATAAGTGCCCCAGTCCATCATCCATTTGTTGGTCACCTACAAAGCAAGCGAACAACATTTTTATTGATACCTTTGCTTATTTGAAGCACTGTGCTTACGGAATAGGAATCAGGTCCGCCGTAAACATCGACCAACATAGGATATTTGGTTTTGCCGCTTGTATCCAAATTGGGGGGGCAACTGAAGCAACACCTTGGCCTGGAATCCACCATCAATATCGACTGTGAGTATCTTATGTGTGGGCAGAGCCACGCCCTTCAGCTTGGCACGCAGGTTCTCATTTGTCTCCCAATCGAGAAGTTTCTTCAACGTAACCTGAGCTATTTTCGAAATTTACAATATGATAATAACATTTCTAATTGATTTAGAGAATTATAACTTACAGTTCCCATAGCTCCATTCATAGATGGCAGTCATGGGTATTCCCGGTCCCAAGGATGTAATCACAATTTGATTATTGTCATTAAAGGTGGCCGAGTAATATGTCTGCTCCACAGCTCCCGATGTCATCAGTTTGCATGTCAGACAATTTGCCGTTTGTTTGCGAGTCGTCACCGCGCGTATCGCATAAAGATGCAGTTGCTCCGGATGCTCCTCCGTGTTGGCCGTATAGAAAATGATATCATGCGTTGTATCCCAATGCAATATGCTGTCCACCACAAATTTGCCACTCGTCAGTGGCTCCAACTCCGCGCCGAGCACATCTGTCGACAGCAGCTGCAGTTGCTTGTAGTTCTCATGGGGCAGCACAAAGGCGAGGCGGGAACCATTGCGGTTCTTAAAGGGAGCCGTATAGAGATCAACCCAACCAGTCTTCGATTCCGTTCTGTAGAGCTGCGAATAGGAAAAGGAAACTATTTGTAGTCTTCTACAAAGATTCCTTCTCAATTCAACTAGTTGACAGTGCAAGCCGCTTATTATTTTATTTTTTGGTTTTGTTATCTTGTTTAAACTTTTTTTAACTTGTGATGTGAGTATAATTCATTAATTCTTTATTTGACTGTTCCTAAAAACTAATTCAACTCTTTGTTCTACAGTTTAATTTGAACCATTAGTCTTACAGATTTTAATTTTTGAATTAAGATTTTTATGATATTACTTTGATTTCTCGATATGATTTAAAAAGAATTCGTCTGAATTCCAAAAATGTATTATTTTGAAAACATTCAAATAAATTAAAAAAAATTTATTTAATTATTGTAAATTAATATCAAATATTACAAGAATAAGCTGAAATCTACACGTATTTCTGAGTTATTTAGTTATTTATCTAATTATTTATTATAAAATATATACAAAAAGCTAGTTTAAGAACTATCAAAAACTAGTTCATTAACTACTTATAATTAGCTGTAGAAAACATTTTTAATACAACTACGCAATTAGTTTTAAAATTCGCCTGAACGACAAAAGATTTCTGACCTAGTTATTATTTATTTAAATATTTATTTCTTGTATTTCTTATAAATTTACCTGCTTTCGGCCAAGTCCATCAAAGCTTACAACAGTGGCAGCGTTTTGAATGCGATTCATCCAAATGGAAAGTACATTATAATCATCCAGCCAACTGACAACGGTGACAATGTAATCAGTTTCAGTGTTGAGAGTACTTGGAACTGGCATTTCAGTAAGGAACTCATTGCCGGCCAGAGCACGCTTGAGATCGGCAATGAAGAGAACGACACGAGGATTGGATGAGCCCGCCTTGGGATAATGAATCTCCTGATGCAATGGATACTGGAAACGCAAATCTCCCGGCTCGCCGTAGTAGGGGAAATTGATGACATGCGTTGGCGAATCATCAAACTGAATGAAGGCGATCTGTGTGCCCGAGGGATTGAACCAGGTGGCCACATTCGAACTGAACACCTCCTCCTCATACACCCAATCGGGTACGCCGTTCAAGAAATTGCCAGTCTCTGTTGCTGTAATGGCAATCTCCTCATCCAGCGCACTCTTCTTATAGTACAAATTGCGATTAAAGTTAATGATCAGTGCATTTCCCACCGGCGACCATTGAACCATGCTCAGATAGACCTGTTGATTCTGTATGGTCAGTTGGCTAAAAGTGTTATTGCTTAGATTATAGATGTCATATTGGGCTGCAAAACTGTAGCGGTAGTTCTTCTTAAAGTTCTTGGCCAACAGCAAATATTGACCATCTGCGGATTTTTCATAAAGAAAATAATGGGCCGCATTTGAAAGTAGTGTTGTAATCACTTGTGTTTTTGTATCCAACTCCACAATGTCCTGAAATTGTAATATGTTTGCAATATATATGGAATTGTGCATAATAACTATAGCATATAAAATAATATAATTTTCTAAACCTAAAACAAGATCAATACTAATGCAAACAAATTTGTTTAATGAAATTACTTTATATAATGTAATGTCATTATTTTAATCAGTATTTAGCATCAATTTTAATGACTTTCAATGAAATTACTTAAATGAAATGAAATTTAATTAATCAACATTTATTTTTTTTTATCGGTATTTAGCATTAATTTAAATGCAGTTTTATAGGCATTACATTTTTTGTCATCAATATTATTGAACTGTAATTTCATTAGCAGTTATTTTAAAGTAACTTCATTATTAGATTTTATTTTATGATAATAAGAAAGTAATAATCAAAGTAATAATAAAGTATGCTATTATATGAATTGTATTTTCCTTAGCAGTAAGTTTTAATGCTTTTGAAATGTAACTTTATTATCATTAAAAAATTTCGTTTAATGATAATGAAAGAGTAATAAGTCCTACATACTCTATTATATGTTATTTTGTATACTGACCTTATATTCCTTGTATATTATTGTATTGCCATTGCTCCAGCTGCCATTGAAGCGACTCGCATATAATTGACCACTCAGCACATCCTCCAGATTGATGGCGTTATCTCCTGGCTTATCAGCCGTACCGCTATCATCATCAGCTCCCACAATTAACACAATCATAGTAGCCACCAGGGCTACGGCAATAACAGCACCAACAATGCTCAATATGATCCGCACTCGGCGTTTCTTTTCCTTGGAATAGACCAGGTTCTGTGAAAAAATTTATAGATGGGATTTAGTGAGGATTAATATACTTTAATTTACTGAAGAGTATATATTACATTAAGAACCGCAGAGCTTATCATTTTTCGTAGATTTAAATGTTAATTTAAGGTTTTTATATAAGTTAAAGTGTCTGTCCAATTAGCTTCCATAAGAAGTATTGCTTAAAATATGAGATTTTCTAGGAGTTCATGCAAATCTGCGCTTGAACTAAGTCGCGATGTTAGTCGCAGCGTTAGAACAAGTGTGTAAGCACGATTGCCAATCCCTAAATGGAAACACTAGCTCGTTATTTTAAGAACTGTCTGGTTTTTTAATTTGTATGGGTTTATATAGGATATCTTATGTACTATGTTAGTAGCGACCAACGCATTGTTTCAGTACATTTGTCGTTTGTCTTCTTATTATCCTATGGGATCTTATGTAGTATTCGATGGAGCCAACTATAGTGTGTTTGGCTCCTTTCTTCTTATTGTCCCATTGTCTTCTGAAATATTAGACGGAGTCAACTGTAGCGTTATAGTGTAGTTGTCTTCTTTCTACTTATCTTATTAGATGACGTTATTTGTGTCCAGTGATCTTACACTGTGTATGCTTATCTACTATTTCTGAGCGCCTTTTCCAGTGGCACATCAGGTAACACACACCGCGGGTTGTCTAAATTCCATGTTTATTTATGAACATATTGCGGAGGGATATAAATATGTCTTTATTTGGTGATCATCGTAAGTGTATGCGTGAAGTTTTCTTACATTGTGTATATTTATCTACTATTTCTGAGCACCGACTTAAGTGGTAATTCTAGCCGGTCGTGACCCTTTCAAGTGGCTTGTGTCCTACTGCTGTTAGCGCGCTCCGAGGGTTGTTTAATGATATGTTCATTTATGAACACTAGGAAAAGGCAAATATATAAAATGTTCTGTATTCCCCCAAATTTATGTATCAGTTACAAATAGCGTTTAATTTCTATTTTGATTATTGATTAGTATTCTTTATTTGTTGCTTAGTGTAGTATGTCCAAATCTTATCAAAGCAAGTTCTACCTGTTTATCATTCATTATTGTGCTCATCAGCAATTTGTGGTCAATTGTTATTGGTTTCAATAGCTGGGCACCTTCTAAACCTACTCAAATTGGCTTTGAGGTAAACAAATTCCCACTTTTTATGTGGATGTTGCCAATTTCGCAGTAAACTGCGATTATTCAGCAATCCCAAGCACGTTCCAAAACGTCGCAGTATGTGAGAAATAGAAAAAAATGTATTGGAAATATCGTTGCGCATGCTCAATAACTTTTTCTTTTTGCCTTTGCCTTCCCCTTGGAGTCATGCGGAGGGAGAGGGAGACAGGGGGGGAAAAGGGCAGGGAAGAGACAGAAAGTGAGCCCAAAATCAAAAAGTCGCGACGCTAACTGAAAATGAAAGTAGTTTTCTATAGTCAACAGTAGACGTTGTTGAAGTTGTCTGGGAACTGGTTTTTTTTATATTGTTGTTGTTGTTGGCTGATGCACTGAGCGAATGTGTTGGCGCAAAGGGAGGGAAACGGAGGGGAGATGGAGCTGGCAATTGCGGCATGACGTAAGCACACATAAAAAACATTTACCAGGTAGCAATAACTCCAAGAAATGGCTTTTTATATAAGTATTTTGTATTGGCTTTTGTCATTTCTCACATGATTGCATTGTGACACAATCCAAACTATTTAATTGAGCTGTCGATACTTGTTTATATCTTAAAATAATAACAAATTGTAAATGTTAACAATATTTGTATTTGTGTCAATAGGTCTAAGAAATGTTGTTAAATGTTTGACAGATTGTATCTTTTGTTAAACTTCAAGGTTAGACGACTTTTATAATGAGACTTCAGTCAAGCATCAACAATTTATCTTTATTTCCTTTATAAATTGTATACAAATATATAAAAAGAAAAAAAGTAAAGACTTTAAGGTTGTCACATTAAAACAAACCAAATTATAGATTATATATATAGCAGAAACTTAAATAATAAGTATTAACTGTTGTTAATTCTAGTCTTCGCTTAGTTTTTTCAAAGAATTTACCTAGATAAATGGTAAATGTGACGCAACCGGTTAAAGGCCATGTTAACTGCATTTGCAACTTGAATTCAAACAAGTTTTTATTACATAGTCATGACCTTTAATATTTCTGCACAATTGTTTATGCAGCATTTGCGTTTTAGTTTAGTCAACAATCCGCACACATTTGCCATTAAAATATGCAGAGAGAAATCGAAACAAGACTTTTCACACACACACACAACCACATATATATATAGGGATATTGCCACGCCCACGCCACGTGTGCTGCAATGTCCCCAATGATTTGTTGTTGTGGCAAAGCTAAAATATATGGCACCTTGGTGGCAACTTGCAACTGGCAACAAGCACAAAGACATCTTAGTTACAAGCTGTACGATTTTATGGCTAGAAGAGACATAAAATATGTTCCCTCTGGTCCGCATCGCAATGATTTGGTTTCTTTTACTCTTTTGGTTTGTTTGGTATGGTTTCGGGGTCAACAGAGCATTTCATAAATGCAGATCAAATTGAAATTGTTTGTGCTCGTTTACTTAGTATTCTTTTACCCTATTTTTATCACAAAATAAATGGGAACTTTAGCTAGTTTATGCATATTAAATATTTGAGAACAATGTTCGAATCTGCTTATTTTAATTTGAGTTAAGAAAGTTGTAGGATTATAAAAATATTTTATTCTTGAGTTTGAATAATATTTACTTATTTTTGAATATAAAAACTAACTGAATGAAGTACATATATATTATTAAATTTATAATATTTATTTTAAACTTAAAATAATTGTATTAGTTAACGTTAAGTAAATCAAGTAAATAATATTAATAAATATTTTAAATTCTGATGACAATATCAATTATCTGATTTTCACTTAAGATGTTAAATATTTATTGAATTTATTTATTTAAAATCTACTTCTTATGAAACTAATTATAAGTTTATGATTAACACACGCATTTATATATTATATATTAAAGCTCTATATCGGATCCCTTTTATTTTAAAAGAGTATTATACGCGTTGTCTATGCATAGATAGATTCTATATCAATTGTTTTTGATGGTGCGCAAATTGAAAAATCGCCCAGCTTGTTTCCCATTCGAGTTGCCAGTGCATGACTTTTGTTTGGTTTGGGATTGTTTGGGGATTTGTGCACAATATGGCGCAATTAGTGGCGCCAGTGAAACCCAAACGAATTCATTAAATAAATATGAAACCGAATGCTTTTAGCAACAGTCAAATCCCAAATGTCCAAATGGTCAGACTAATATACATGGGGGAAACAGAAGGGGAAACCCAATTGAAATCGAGTCTCCTTGGCTGGAACTTGAAGTTCCGGCAATTAGTTGGTTAGAGGAAGACAAGTTGAATGAAATTTATATAACCATGTTGCACCACATGTCGTATACTTGTTTAGTGCTTGTTGCCATTGAAGTTGTTGCTGCTCTTTTAACATGCTTCCTTCACCCTCCACCAGATGTCCTCTTAAAAAATGAACGAATGAAGTCTCGTCGTTTGCCTTTTCTGCCTCTATTGCGATTTCATTTTCAATTGGGTGCTGCCTGGTGGCGACTGTTCCTTGGAACACTCTTGGCCTGTCATTTGTCGTTTAGTTTTTCATTAAACTGGCAAAGTTAATTAGTTGTTGTCCTGGGCATGTCGCTTTTTGTCCTTGCTCGCTTTTTGTCGTTAGCATTATTGTTGCCGCTGGAATTCCTGGTGTTCCTTTTTTAATACAATTATACTAATTGTGAACACATTTTCGCCTAAACGTATTAGACAAATTATCCATGCTCTTTTATTATGCGGCTAACAAAGTTCCAGCAATATTGTTGTTGGCATAAGAGTTATATACTTAAGGGAATACTATTTTTGGATAGGCTGCAAGTTGTAAGCTTCGGTTTGTTGTAAGCATATTAATAGTTAATTTGTATCCAATAAAAGATAAGTAGTGTATTTTATTCCACCTAAGTTAATTACTGTCTATTTAAGATCTCAGCTTAGATAATTTAATGCGTAGATATCTTATTACTGAATCATTATAATAAAACGGAGATATTTAATTTAAGAACTTTGCACTCAGTTATACCATATAAATACATATCAAACTGTACCGAGTCTTTTATTATTTTTTTCATTACCAGTCACAATATTATACTGCTTAAATTTTTTTTATCACATTGTTTATTTTGCAATTATTGTTTTATATTTATAACTTTTTCTACGTTTTATGTTATGCATAGTTTTATTTACTTTGCCTAACGCTTTTGTTGTTTTACTCAATGAATGACAATTCTTTTAATTAAAGTTTCCTTCTTGCTGTGTTGCTTTAACCACAATTGAATTAAGTTTAATATGTCTCACTTGTTGCATGCCACACAAACACAAATACACACAAACACACACACACTATTACATAAAATAGGTGTGCAATTTCGACTTCATCATCGCATTTCCCCATTGAGCACTTGACAGTGTTCAATTAATAGCTCTTTAGCGGAATTGAGGAGTTTCAATTGAAGGTCAACAATCTCTCTAAATGGTTGTAGTTGTGTGTGTGTGTCGCTTACCTTAAATCGTGTCATGCCACTGCCACCACCAAAACCGCCAGCACTATGCAAATCATCATCGTCCAGGCTGCTGCCACCGACTCCCCCGAGCATGGACTCATGCAGTTTGGCACTGTGGCGTCTCAACTGATAGCTGCCAGTTAAGTTGGAGCTGGCTGCCTTGTAGTAGTAGGGCGGGTGCTGGTGTCTGTGCGAGTGAATCGCTGATGCGGATGTTGCCGCCGTTGGCGTTGCCGTTGCATCCTCATAGTCATAGTCCAGCAGCTCAATGGGATGCTCGCATTTGCAGCGATGTGGCGGTGTTCGGTGTGGTGTTGTTAACGTTGTTTGCAAATGTTGCTGCTGCTGCAGCTGCTGGTGATGGTGTCGATTTTTGTTGCCATTGTGGTGACTATGACTGTTGCTGTTGCCACCACCACCAGCAGTACCATGTTGCTGTGGCGGATGAGGTGGTGGCGGAATGTCTGCGGGTGTTATATAGATTTTACCACCACCCGCACCACCAATCGTGACCGGCTGTTGCAGCTGCCTTGCTTGGCCAATGGAACTCATCAAACTCACTTGAGCTGTTGACCAGTTGTTGCTCCTGCTCCCGCTCCCACTGCAACTGTCGATGCTGCTGCTGTTGCTGTGGTATGTGTCGCAAGCAGCTTTGTTGTTGTTGTTGTTGCTGCTGGTGTTGTTGTTGCTGTGGGTGCTGCTGCTGCTTGTGGTAGCGATAATATTGATGAAGCGCTGTGGTCGCACTGGCGGGCAGATACTACACATCGTTGGGGAGTAGAGTGTGGTTCGTGGAGGAGAAGAGTAGCCATAAAAATTGTTTGTTGACATCAAGTGCGCCTGTTAAATCTTTGTTAAAGTGTTTGTGTACTTTCTCTGTCTGTGTGTGCTTGCGTGTGTAGTGGTTTCTTGAATTGCAACTAAAGCTGGGATCTGCGTTTATGTATGTATGTGTTTTTGGCATAAAACGTAAAAGAGACTTAAACAGAAAGTCAAGCAGCAACAAGCTTAAATATAAAACTACAATACTTAAAACATTGCAATAAACTACAAAAACTTAAGAACAAAGCAAAACTACCGCTGAAGTTCAAGTAAACGATTCTGCACTGACAATGAACTAGTTCGCATTGAACTAGTTTTAATCAATACAATCGATTAATAGTTTTCAAAATTTTGCTGAACTAGTTATCATGGTGGATATATATACAAGGTGATGTTGATGTATATCTTTTTAACACAATAAGAGAAATAAAGTAGGTTTTTTCAATTCTACTCTCTTTGTTTCACTATGATCGCTGTCTCGACGAAATAAAATGTGGACTCAAGACAAAGAATGAATTCTTCAACTTGTTGGCAATTTCACCATGACTTGAACTTGCTCATATTGATGTATTGGTTATCGAATTTTTCGATCGATAGAGTACGATACATTTTAAATAAATAGAAACTTTTTTAATGAAGTAATACCATACCTGTTGTAAAAAAAAAGGAATAAACTGCTATAAAAGCGCTATTGCGCATTGACTTAATTGACAGAGTGTCACATTTAAACCCGTTGCACAAGAAACTTTTTCAAAACGAAATTCTCAAATGGCCCGCAGCGTAAGCAAACAAACTCAGTTATGAAATGCAATTTCCACATGGCCAAATAAAGGAAACAAAACCAAACAGCGGCAAAGCAAGTCATAACCAAAGCCAAGTGAGATTTGAGCCAAATGCATTAGCTCGATTTGGTGGCTAGCTCACCGCAATTATTTAATTACACTGTGGACGGTGGATTCCCATTCCCCGCTGGCAGCCGCCCAGTCGCTGGTTTTTGGCTTAATCAAAGAGTCGACCCAGCCAAACAACCAAGTCATACTCAACACAAAAGAGCGACGAAACTTTTGTTGCAACTTTCGGTGCAGGCAGCCAAGTAAAAGGCAGCCACAAAAAGGACTCTGAGAGCGACGTCATCAGTGCCCCAATGTCGCCCACACACACAGACACACATATAGTCACAGAATGAGAGAGAGAGAGAGACAGACTTACATGCAGGCAAGCCAACAAAGATAAAGAGAGTCACAAAGCTCGAGACCTCGGACCGATACGTATCGCTAATGATGATCAAATAACGGTCCAAATGCGGGGATCCCAACAACAAAAGGTCCCACAAAAATCGTTAGCCCAGTTGGCAGCGCACCAGAAAACTCTCAGTTGTCCCTTCTGGTAACTGTGTCATGTGGCATCATCCTCGTCCTCATGGTCGTAATGAGCGAAGCTTTTACTTTCACAGCCATCAAGGGCTGGCCAAACTGAGGGCAAAGGCGAGGGCTGGGTAAGCACCTTCCACTTTTGGCACTTGTCTGCTCTATAGTACAAATGATATGTAAATACCAAACAATTTGCCATGAACTGAATAGTCTTGAGCGCTTATTTAATTAATGCTCAATCAATGCGCCAAAAACTGCGCTACGTTTGTGACGATTTCTTTTTTTTTTTTTTGTGAATCAGGGATGTTCCAGAAATACAGAACCACCAGAAATTCCGAGATTTTTGCTAGATTTTCATCATTTTTATTTGCTTAAAACGTTCAATAATTAAAGTAGGACTATTAACTCACCAAGAACATTTTAAATAAAATGTTACCAAACAAAATAGGAACGGGACAAAATGTTTTAACATTTTTCTTAAATTAAAATGCATTTTCTTTATTAGACTCGTTATTCCTTTGCATAGATTATTTGCTTGGCTTGCAGCAAATTGCTAAACAAAGTTAACAAAATGTTTTCACGGCAAAAATTTCAAACGGGAATTGCTAAAAATATGCACAAGCTTGTGGCGCCAAAAAATTTGCAATTCTTTTATTTACTATCGCCTGCAGTCTGCAGTGATTCCCCTCTTCTCACCTGCAGCTCCTTCTCATGCATAAACAAAACACAAATTCAAATGCGCCAACATAATAAATAATATTTTAAAACACACATGCCAAAATCACACGTGCCATTTATATCTATGTGTGTGTGTGTTCTACGCCTAAAACTAGGCAATGAAAACAAGCCCAAAACTACAATGCATAAATAATTTCCAGTTTTAAGGCTACTCACATAAAATCAGCTTTAAATATGTTTATAAATTATGCGTGTGCAAATGCTTCAAATTAAAACGCAAATTTCAAAGATTTCTATGGAAAATGTTGGGGAAAAAACAATAATAGTAGCCAAATATCATGAAGTTTAAATACATTCGGAAGCTGAACCGGAATATAGATCGTTTATCATGCGGCAATTTAAAGTAGTAAATTAAATTATGTATAAAACTATGTCAGGTGTTTTTCGTGGTTCGAGTTTCATTTTTGTAATGAGCAGAATACGTGTAGGGTATTTTTTATTCGTTACGTACCTGATCGCTTTGCGCTGTTTCAGTCGCGGAGACATCATTGCCAGACATTTTATAAACGTTTCTTGGACTAATTTGTTTGATTTACGAGTGCATAAATTTAACAGTTGCAACTAGATTAAAAAGTAAATATTTATAAAATTAATTTAAAATAAAACTTATTTATTTTAATCAAGTTGATATTTGTGTTCCACTTATGTATGTATTTTCGAGTATTTTGAGTTATTTATGGGTTTTGAGTTTTATACAAGTTTGTATTTTAAATTTTTCACTTTTTATTTGCAGTTGATTTATCACAAATAGTTTTAGTCAGGTTTTTTATAGGCATGTCAGTTGTTCTTTTCACTACAAATATTTTAAAAATTCCTGTAGAAATGTAGAATGGTTTTTTATTATGTCCTAGCAACAGCTGATGCAAACATTTATTTGAGTATTTTATTGTTAGTTTCATTGCAAGTCGGCAAATATATTGTAGATTTATATATATTTTATTTGAGTATTTAATTTTTAGTTGATTCGAGTTGAGTTTAGTGTGTGTGTTTTTTGGGGTATTTTATTGTTTCCAAACATTTGTCGTTTGCTTTGATATTTTATTATTTGTCTTTTACGTTGCGTTTAGTCTAATCCAGGTCCACACAAGCGAGACAAAACTGATCTCCAAGTTTACTCTGGGCAAACACATACAGGACATACACTTACACATATACACATTTCTATTATCTCATTTTGTGCAGTCAAGACAGGAATTGCTGCTTGTCATTTAATGCAAATTAAGCAATTTAAACAACAAATAAACAAATGCGTAGAAAACAAATTTGCGGTTAAATTGGGACAAAACTAAGATGAAGATGAAGCCCATGAAAGCCCACACACACACACACACACACACAGACAACACACACAACACACACACGAGTGCGTTTGGCTTTGCTGTTTGTTTGGTTCGTCGCATTGCACATAACTCGTTACTCATACGCCGCATTGTACGACAGCAAATGCTACCGCTACCAACGTTTGGTCTTTGTGTGGTTTTCAATTGTCAGTGGCAAGCGGCGACTGCGGTAGACAATATTCCCAAGCACTGGGTGGGCTCTTGGCCCAAAGTAAAAATAAATAACAAATATAAAATAACAAGGAAATTGAAATTGCGTAAACGTAGCCAAAGACAACCCAAAATGAAAAAAAGAAATCAAAGATACGAACTGCGAGCACACATTTAAGTCTTACACAAACAGAAAAGTAGGTAAGACTCGCTTTGCGGAACAAGATAAAAGAAGAGTAAATCGTTGGCCCAAAAAGAACGAAAAAAATGTGATAAATGTGTTGTGCCCTTTGTGCTAATGTGTTTGAAAATATAAATATGTGACAATACGAATGTTGCTTGTATGGGTAATAGGTATTTAAAGAACTGCGAAGAAAACAGGCAATCTACCTCTGGTAAACAAATAATATATATGTTAATAATGGAATGGAATAATGGCTTGTGTTGAATATTGTTTAACTATTTAAGCTCCCAATACCTAAAAAAATCTAATTAAAAATTATAATCGAATTCATTTAAAGCTTGAAGTAATTACAATTATCCAATTTCAACTTATTTATCTTTGCGCTGTTTAGTAAATCATTTCAATGTATTTCAATTGTTTAAAGTTTTATCATTTGTGGACTGGTTAAAAATGCTTTTAGCCTTGAGTTGGTTAAAACTTGCAGTTGTAATGAGCGTCAATCAATCAAGAGCTCCTAAAATTGACCATTAGGCCCAACTTAGGACCGTCTAGAGGCTTTGAAAATAACCAACCTACTCGTACTTTAGTTGCGGTCTTGTTAGCCAGATACTTCATCTTGTCGTTTCGAGACACAGCTGTAATTTAGCTGAAATTCATTAAACATTAATGAGTTTAAAAGCGACAAGCAATTTGTCCTTTCCAAATGGAAATTTTAAATTTCCATGTGACAAATCGCTTTGTTATTTCGATTCTGACACATAAACTTTGGAACTTACATACGAGTGATGTTGCTAATCCAGTGGACATATTGCTCTGGCTATTTGACTGTTCAATTGCCAGTGGAAAAGCTGAAATTGCAAATACTTGTTGAAAAGCAAAAGAAAGCTTAACTAGAGAACTTTTATCAATGGATTTCACAGTCCATTCACTTAACTTTGCCAGCGAGAGAAGGATTAATCATTAAAGTTGCAAAATCTCCGATTGATTTGAGTTATCGAGCAGTTGGCCTTCACTAATTCTTTAATCGGTGCTGTCAAAACTTTGACAACTGGAATTTTGACATAAAAAATAAGAAAACTAGAACTTTGAATATGTTTATAATGAAATGTATTCCAAACCGAATTTGTTATTAGCGTTTTAAATTATTAAATTTTATATCTTATTAATTAAATATCTATTAAGCATTTGAATATATATATAAACGAATAAGCTGGCAGCCCTACATTTGGTACATTCAAAAGCTTAGAGTTATCGATAATTTACTTTAATGCGAAACTGAAGTTAAAGAATTTATTTTGCGCGTTATACTCTAAAAGTATTAAACACCAAATCAAAATACGGGAATTTTACTTATATATTTATGAGTATATATATATTGGAGCAACCCTTGTAGTCAAAAGTCGAACAGCAACTCTGTGAAAAGTTAAAAACTCAAATCATCTAGTCAAGTTGTGAGAACGATTGCTTACATTTTGTACAAATAGTTTATAAACTTGGTTTCCTATTAAAATAATTGCCATGTCTGACGCGAACGACAATTTGAGTGGCGATTCCAATTCGACGAATAATGATAACGATAATTCATATGAAAACCCAACGTCTGAGACAGACGACGGTGATGATGCGTTTTTGAATAGCAATCAGTCATGGATCGAAGCCGAAGATGAAGATGATTTTAATATTGGATCTGAAGAACCATCAGATGATAATAATGCGGCAGAAGAAGACATTGCAGATCGGGCAAGTGATTTTAATTTGTCGGGCGATGTTTTGTTCTCGGATGCGGATACTGAAGAAGTATGCAGTTGTAGTACCGAACCAGTTGATGTCATCGAATTGTCGGATCCCTCAATGAGTTGGGAAGAGAATAGCTCGAGTCTGGAAGATGGCAATCAATCGGGGACTGAATCAGACTATATAGAACAGAGGTTTATCGCTGCTGCACAAACAGTTGCAGCTGCTAATTGTGCTGATAATGCCGAAGGAAATGACAGCATTGCATCCGCAAGTCCAACAAACGATGTTAATTTGAATCTACGTCCCGTGCCGGCTTCTATAGATCTGACCCGGAATTTGGCCTCTAACGACTGGCAGGAATATCATGCACATGTTCGCGCCTCAACCCGTCGATTGCCCTTTCCGGATATGCGTAATCTTCGAGAGACGCCAGCTGTCGTCAGTCGTCTCTGTGGCGGACAACCGAATCGACCTTGCATCGTGCCCGTGGGAATAGATCCGGATTTTGGTGGCATTGTGTACATTCGTAACGATTCCGACACCGAGGAGGAGCCTCCATTGCCGCCATTTGCCTTGGTGCCACGTCGTGGCAACAGCGTCAGCGATCTCAGTCAATGCAGCAGCGAGGAGGAGACCATCGAGAAGACTGAAGAGCAGCAGCGTCAATAAAAAGCCAACTAGCAAATCCATATAAATGATTCGAGGGAACTCTACGAGAAACTGTTCCTCGAAGCAATCTTAAATAATAATTAAATAAATGCATAGAATACATAAATATGTCGCAAACCTACGAACTCACGAGAATTTAAAAACTGTTCCCCGAGGCGTTGAAATATCGATAGTTGGTTCAATCAGTGCATGAAATTATCGAAATCGAACTACTCGATAATAGATTTGCAGCCCTGTTAAAGCTGCAAGCATGACATTAACATAAATAAATCGGCGAAATGTCGGACAGCGACTCATGTGCTGAGGAAATCATAGATATTCTACGCAGTAATACAATATTCAAAATAATTCCTATTTGTGAGCGAACACCATCAATATCATCAATAGAACAAAGTTTACGATCATCAGCGAGAACGGAGACGGAATTTGAAATGCAGGAGTCGCAATTAAATTGCTGCTTTAAGGCCCTCAAAATCACCGATGAGCTGACTCAATTCAATAATTCTCTTAAACACTTGGAAGACAACGGAAAGAACATAATAACCAATTGTAAAAGTCTCTCAACTCTGGACTTAATCAGACCCCGTCGAGCCGTGTCGTCTATGCAAACAGTTCCTAAAGTCGCAAAGTCGTTAAATATAAAACAAGTGAAAGAAGTTAATGTTGAAGCATGTATTGGGAAATGTATTATACTATTTTTAGCACTGTGTTCAATATTTATGAATATGTATTTCCAATCGATTGCTTCTTCAAAGTGATTTTACATTGACAATTAACATTTGTATTCTCCTTCCATTCCCATGAACAATAAATATGTATATTTCATATAATCAATTAAATAAAATGAAATTGCTTGGTTTAAAAAATATGCTTTTAATTTAAGTTGATTCAAAGTTTAATTAATTTCAAAATGTTATTATACGTATGATAGCAAAGAAGACGCTGAAAGAGCATATAACAAAGTTTAACTTTCTGAATAAAAATACTAGTTATTCTTTGTAGTTTATAAATTGAAATACTTATATCTAAAACATGTCACAATTATCTTTTAGTCGGATTGTTAGGCATTGTGTCATTTAAGCTGTTTGTTCTGTCCAAACATCAGACTCATTCCTATCATCTTAATTATTTTATGGACATTTTTGGGCAATTTGCTTGCTTGAAGCCAAACTTGGCTTAAATAATTGCAATCGAAAAATGGGACTGGGAAAGTAATCAGTATGTTGTGGAGCTGTTGTTGGTTGAGGTGGTGGCTGTAGAAACTATAAATTTGCTAGCCCATGGACCAATGTCTGGCACTTGGTTGGCTCTGGGAAATTTATATGCCAGCTGCCTGTCGTAGTGTACACCACACACACACACACACACACACACACACACATACCATGCACTCACACACACATAGAGTTCTTTGTTATGCAAGTTAATCCTTTTTATAGCTATTGTTCAGCGCATCAAAGCTGTACATTGGATCCGCAACCCGTTAGGAGGATAGACGCACGCCCTGCGCATTTGTTTCAATGCAGCAGCAGCTGTGGTAAGGACAAGCAGCGGGGGAGTGGCAGCTGGAGGGGGGAGGGGACTGTAGCACATGTCACTGCATTTTTCAGCGACTCCGAGAGGCGAGACAACCAACATATTAGCTGCCACACGCATATCCTTGGAGGTGCGGGCAGCTGTGGGGCAAAAGGCACCGAGTTGATGTATGTATATATACATACAGATATATATATATATAAATGTATGTATATGGCTTAGTGCTTGGGCAAAAATCTGGTGCATGTTGTGTAGAGGCGTCTACGGAGGCGTCGGCGCTGAAAGTGTTTTTGTGTGGCATGCCGCAAATTCATTATTATTTCTACCCGACGCCCACGCCTCACGAGCAAGCTGCTGCAGTAGCTGTATAAACACTCAACATATGAAGTAGGATAAGCAGAATGAATGCACAAAGATTCTCGGGAAGTCGTGGATAAAAATCTGCTTACGACCTTTAGGACTTTCAACACAACTTCAGCGCTGATTTTAAGAATTATGCGCAAGGTGGCAACGCCATAGCAGCTAGTGAGGTTAAGTGTAGTCTTCTTTACCTCCGTTTTCAATGATTTTACTTATATTTATAGCAGCTATAAGTAACTGTGAGTTTATTTATAAAATATTGCAGTACAAATAATTTAAAATAATACATTTATTATCCTATTGTCTGATAAGTGAAGATTAGAGTTATGCGTTAGGTGGCAACGCCACAACAGCAATTGAGGTCAATATGAAGTTATATTTTTCCGTTTCCAAACTATGCTTAACTATGTTTAATATTGGCTTTTAAAATACGATTTAAGGACACAAAATTTAATAATTAATAATCCTCAAAGAGCTCTCTCAATGATTTTACTTATATTTATAGCAGCTATAAGTAACTGTGAGTTTATTTATAAAATATTGCAGTACAAATAATTTAAAATAATACATTTATTATCCTATTGTCTGATAAGTGAAGAACCTTCAGAGTTATGCGCTAGGTGGCAACGCCACAACAGCAATTGAGGTCAATATGAAGTTATATTTTTCCGTTTCCAAACTATGCTTAACTATGTTTAATATTGGCTTTTAAAATAAGATTTAAGTATTCAAAATTTAATAATTAATAATCCTCAAAGAGCTCTCTCAATTTGCAGAACCTCAAATCTCTTAGGCATTTTAGAATATAAATATTTTAGTCAACAGTTTATTTGCAAATTCTTTGTTTTAACTCTGCTCTGGGACGTGCACTGGGATTGTCCCATTTAACCTCTGACCTCTGATACGTAATATCCGAGACATGACTGAAGCCTTAGGACAGATAGGACAGCATTTCAGTCAACTACAACTACAACTGCTGCAATTTCTCATTTTAATAAAAATGCAAATGTCTCGGGCACAAAGTGAAGCAATGACACTGACTTCACATCCATCCCGCAGGCGACGTCATCCCCGACCTTCGGTTTCCCCTCGCCGAGCTTCTGCTCTCTTGCCCATTGACTTCAGTGCATTCTCTTATATTAAACGTTAGTAAAACTTTTCAATTTTTCACCATGAAGACCAAAAACAAAATGAACAAAGTGATAGCCAATAAGGGAAATAAGTTTTCAATAAGTCAAGAAATGCCAAAAGCAACGATGATGAATTCTACGACAATTGTATTTGACAGACATCGAAATAAACGGAGTTCCAGCTCTCTACTCTATCCAATTGTTTTTTGTTGAATGCTGTCATACGCTTAATTATTCAATAAATGCAATTGATTAGATGACAAGGGCATGCAAAATCATCTTAAAGAAAGTTCTACAGAACAATAGTTTAGTCGACAATAGTTAGAAATTGTTCACATGCAGTGATGTGAATTCAAACATGAATAGACTTTTAAATTATAGATAGAATCGACATAGAAAGTATCAAGTTGTCGATATATAGGTAAAAAATATATAGAGTTGGGAAAAAATGTGGGAAACAAGTGAAAATATTCTCAAAATTATGCAAATTAAAACTAGAGGACAAATTTTTTATATAGACTTGACAAAGTTGAAAGTTTTTTAAAAAAACTTCTAGTGAAAATTAAGCTAAAGTTTGACAATGATGAAAAAAAATAATTTTTAATAACTATAAGTTCTTTAAAATATAAAATCATTATACAATAATACATACTAATAAGAAATAAGCCTTAGAGGTTTATTAAATAGTATCAAAAAGTTCTACGATAAAATGACATTATTCGATTTATGATTAAATACAGTATATCGGCAGCTTTTAATCGAAAAGTAAGATATTTATTGCATGATATAAATACATACATATCTTACTTTTTATCAAAGTATCATAAATTTAGTATATACGATAAAAAGATATGCCTTATCTGCACCTCTAAGCTGTTTAATTGCCGAACCATTTTAGGATCACATGACTTTAATCGTAAATAAATATTTATCGTGTATTGACGCTTCTGCTTAATTATGTTATTGAGATTATATAAGTGAGACTGATCGATTAAAAATGGTATTATATTTATGTACTTTCCACCATTAGGTATAATAAAATTGATTTATTAGAATAAATCTGAATTAGATTCTAGTTTGATTAGAGACACAATAAAATCGAAATGTATTGTTATAAAAGCTTTATTTATACCGGCTTCAGAATTAGAATATACAATTACACACTTCAAATTTTTGGTTTGGTTTTAATTTTAAATTGAGGTTTGGAATGAAATACTTTATGTTTTTGACTCGTAAAAAAAAAATAGGATCCGAAACTTATCCACACAGTTGCAAAGTCTAGTTACTTTTTGTCCGCTGATTTTGAGGAATCCGGTTTCATAATGGCCGGCGTAACAGTTTTGAGCATGGACATTAATTTCATGGGCGGTTTCTCAGCGGGTTTGGCGCTAGTACTAGGCTTAATGGCGGTACGGTCTTCCGGCTTACCGCAGAATTTCTGCAGAGTTGTCTGCACTTTTTCGGCATTGCTGCCGACAAACTGTTCGAGCGTTACCTTATCTTTGATAATCAAAAACGAGGGCATACTATTGATATCATACTCCTCAGCGAGCTCCACATTGTCATCCACATCGATTTTGAGCACGAGAAGACAATCTTCATACTCGTTGGCCATCTGCTCCAGATGTGGCCCAATGATAGCACATGGCCCACACCATGTGGCAAAGAACTCAACCAAAATATGCTTATTGCCCGCCTCCTCGATGGTCTTGTCAAAATCCGCTTTTGATCTGATTTCGATAACCTTTTTAGATTTGTTCTTATTGCGAGCGGCGGATGCCATCGGTGGAAATTAGAAGTTTCGGTGTGTCAAATTTTGTTGGCCGAAATAGAATTGAGAAATGTTTTTCAAATATTTTTACATCTGATCATTTGAGTGGAAAGTAAAGTCCAGTTGAGCATGCTCATAAAATACAGTGAACGCTGCAGCGAAGCAATAAATATGATACTTAAAAAATATAGCCACATTAAATTAAAAGACCTGTAAAGATAACTTTTGATACTTTATTTTAATAGCAAATTATCTGTGTGTGTGTTGTACTTGTCTTAACGAAAGAAGACTGAAATTTAAAATTTTTATTATTCAATGTAAAATTTGAAAGAAGTCTTATTTTTATTAACTCTTAAGTGTAATTGTAATTTTACCTAAGTTTTACTTTACACAATTTTAAATTAAGAAATAAAATAACTGATACATATGAGGGACTACAAACGACTTTAGCCTAAGTGTCATAGTCATAGTAATTTGAGTAAGAGTTTAGTGTTGTAATTAAAATTGTAGCATACTTTTTGGGGCAGTATATAATGCAATTGATTCATTGTATTTATTGGTGCAGATAAGGATAGGAATAAGGATAAGGATAAGTATAAGGATAGGGATAAGGATAGGAATGACACACATTTAAGGATAAAAGCGATTCAAGCATAGCGGTTACTTCGACTCCTTCGCACTCTTAATGAAAGAATGCAGTGGGTCCTAAACAAAGTTCGCTTTTAGCTGCTTGAATGCTTCCACACACATATCATGTTTGCTTGATTGTGATGCGTATGTGTGTGTGTGTGTATGTGTGTACTTTACAGTAGTTTTCACTGCTTAGCAGCCTTTTTGCCGCTTTCAGTTGCACTTTGTTGCCAGTTTGTTTATTTGTTTGTTTGTTTGTTTTGCTTGGCTTGTCTTTGCATTTGTCAGGAATTAAGAGAAATGCACCACAATATCTTGAGCACCCACTGCCAACCACCGCCATCTTCTCTCTCTCTCTCTCTCTCTTGCTCTCTTCCTCTATCTCTTTCTTGGTCTCTCTCTAGACTGTTTACCTTAGGGCTTGGCGTGGTTTTTATGGCCTTATTCTTTGCATTCTTTTTTCTCTGCTCTTATTTTGTGAGTAAAGTTTCTTGCAGTTGCTTTTCGCGTTGGCCAAGTAGCGGCTGTCGGCTTAAAGCACTTTAAATACAATTCGCCAGCTTGTACTTGACATTGAGCCATCGTTAATAATCCGCTCGTTAAGCTAACATTCTGCCAGCTCTCTTCTCTCTGTCTCTCTCCATGCTGTCTTCTCTTCCACAAAGCACAAGGTTGCATAACCTAATGAGCAGCTGGGAGACTGACAAATGGCAGCATTTAGCTGACATGCACAACCGGAAGCGACAGCAGGTGCAACAACACAACAGCAACGACGTTTAACGTGTTAACCATATCAGTGTCAGTGTTATGTCATTTTGTGCAATCGCTTTCACATTCCAGTCAGAGATCGCGACTTCCGCACGTGGTGGCAGCCTCTTAACATTTACCTCTTCCCCCCCCTCCTTTATCTACTCTCCTTCTCCCATCTCAGTGTTCTCCCTCTCTTCCATTTGGCTGGAAAAGTGCTGACCTCGCACCGGTCGCACCTTGACACGCGGCGTATGAGCAATGTAATAAAATGACTGCCAAACAACTAGCGAAACATTTTTGCGCGTTGACAACAACAGAAAATACAGTCGCGAAAGTGGAATAATAGAAAACGAGCAAAATATAAGTGGAAGTGGAAAAAGAAAATGAAATAGAAATGAAATGAAATGTACAAAATGGGAGAATAGCAAAAGTCACGTATGTGGCAAGACAAATTGCTTCAAGTGCATAGACTGCCACTTTCATTCGCTGTCATTCAGTCACTCCAGTCATTCACTCATTCATTCAGTCAGTCAGTCAGTTTGTCAGTCTGTCAGTCAGTTTACCAGTTATTTATATATTGCGCATGCTGTTAGCATATTTTTATTGCGGTCAACTATGAATTTGGTGGCAGTGCATCAAATGCTTCTCGCGTTATCCAATTCGCATACCCTGTAAAGCGCTTATGCAAATGGAGTACTTCCTTTTCCCTATTATTTCTAAATAGAATTATAGATTTTAAATATATTGGTTTTTTATTATTTTTTTTTATTATGACTGTTAAAAATAATTTTGAGTTTTATTCTTAGCGAATTTAATAGACATATCAGAGCACAAGATGTTTAAAAGATTATGAATATAGCATTTTTTTTTTACTAAAAATTATAGCGTTGTGTATACCCTGTAAGGCATTTGTATAACTTAACGTATCAATTTCAGAGAAATAAAAATAGGAAAAATTCTTATTACTATTAAATTCTTTTTATTCTTTTTCAGGATGAAAAAATTAAGAACATTATTTCAAATAATTAAAAAATAAATCCGATAAAATGTTGACCCCTTTCAAATTTCTTATTACTATGAATTTGTTAAGATTTAATGCCTAATAAAATGGTTATTTACATAGTAAAAAACATTATGAGATTTTCCTCGACCTTTAAATCTAAAACTCCCCTTACGTCAAACACAATGTACAGGGTATTTAGTAGAGTTTATATTGTGGCAGTTAAAATGTTTTCGTGAGATATATAACAAATAAACTGTCACATGCCTCATGCGAATCAGTTGCAAGTGTTTAAGAAATATTTACAAAAGTTTTATTGCTGCACAAATTCTGCACGCAGCAAAGTATGCTATGAAAAATGACAGAACTGATTTCTACCTGTGACTTTTTGATGTTTCCAGTGCAATGACAACAACAACAACAACATCAAAAACTGGCATTGTGGGAATGTGTCTGACTTGTTGTCTCTCTGTTCCCCATTTAGATAATTGGCTAGGAATCTTGGTTTTTGTTAAGGGTGTTGTCTCATATAAACAAAGCACGTTTAAGCATGTCAATGCTGTTGTTTGTCGTTTGGTTGCTTGCTTGTTGTTGTTGTGTGGCCATTGTCCTGAGACAACTGTCAATTTTCCCAAAAAAAAAATTATGAACAATCCAACACCAGCAGCTGCAGCAGCAGCAAAATTTCATTGCTCGAATTTTCATTTAACAAAGTTTATGAGCTGTGGCCAGCAGAGGAGGATAAGTTCATGCATTTGCATTTGTCGAGTGCGTTGTGGTCTCTCAAATGCTGTAAACCGCTGCTAACCCTCTGCCTGCCACTGCCACTCTCTGCCTGCCCCTGTTCCCTCCCTCCTGCTACGTGCAACGAGGCACAGACTTTGCTCCTGCTGCATTCAAGTGTCAAAAAGCAAAACACATTTACATTCATGCTGGGACCATTGTAGTCAGTTCCATTCTAGCACCTTCTACATCGTGACTGCCTCTCCCTCTCCCTCACCTCTCTCCCTCTCTCTGTTGCTCTGCTAAGTAGTTGGTTTATGGTGCAGCATGTGAGAACGCTGTCTGCTTGACTTGTTTCTGCTTTTCTGATAGGCCAGGAGTCTTTGTCAACGTGCAAAATCTCTCAAATTTTATTATGCTCGAATTTGCTGGCACTACACAGCTGCCACAACAGCAACCAACATCCCAGCAGCATTCTGCTCCCTACTCCCCCGTTTCCTGCTCTCTGCTCAGCCGTTTTTATGATGCTTAACGTCAGCGCATTACAAGGCGCAGGAATCAAGGCGAGCAACAATTTGAACATCAACTTCGGCTCCATCTTCAGTCCCATCTCCATCTCCATCTCCTTTTCCATCTCCTTCTCCAGCTCCGCATTGACAGTTGGCATTTTGGCAGCAAACAAAATAACAACAAGCCGCGGCATCAGCTGGTAATGAGACTGAGTTGAGCCCCTGGCCTGGATTTGGGCCCTGTCTTATGGCCCAGTCATGTTTGCCAGCTGAGGCCATACATTTTTACAAGCTGCTAATGTAGGCTTTATACTAACACGGTCTTCTTTTCATCTTGTATGTCTGATAAGGGTCTCGAATTTGCCTGTTCACATAGTTGGGGCTTCGGTTTAAGCCAAAGTTGTGGGTTGGCTTGGCCTAAACTGCATCGATTTACGAAACACACATTTTTATTCATGTTTATTACTTTGAGAACGAAGTCAAGTTTTTTCTATGGCCACTAAAACTTGGCGTATCACATTCCGCAAGATTAGATATCTTACTTTACCTTTAAGTACAGATAAGTTACAATCTGGAATATAAAAGTATAAAGTGACAGCATGTGCAGAATTATTCTATAAAATTCAGACGTGGGATGTCAACGAATAGATAAAAAAATAAATAAAAGTGTAATAAATGTAATTTAAAAAAGTATGTGTATATAAATAATAAAAAGGTACGTTTTTTTAGAAAATAAAATATATTATAATGTTCTAATCAATATCTTGTTTTGAATAGAATTAATTCACATTTCAAAAATCTTAATCGAAATTAAAATATAATAAATGGAATTAAATTACGTTTTTGAAAAGCAAAATATTGGAATGCAAAAAAATACTGCAGAAAAATTGTATTGTCTTTCAGATAATTTCATTTATATAAAGTTATGAAATCAATTTTGGAAATTATTCATAGTTATTGCGCTACCCTAGTTTCGATAAAAATGTATTTAAAATTATAGATACCGATCTAATTCTGTTAATCTTTAGAATATTTGAATTTTCAACAGTCAAGAGAAAAATTTAGTGCAACATTTCTTTAATTTTTGAATATTGATATTGATTTAGCAGCATTTCAGCTTCTATCTTATCTGCTTCCTGCTCAATTACCACATTCAGTCATTAGCTTGATTAATCATTGGAAAATGCAAATATACCTTTCAACTGCCATAAAAAACCCTTCGTTGCCCCCTTGGCCTGGTTAATCAATAAGTTAATTGTGCCCAGTAAAAAGCAAGCAACAACAGAGGACCAAGTCGAGCAAATGGAAGAAAGGAACAGAAGTTCAATCAATCAAATGTCACGATAGAAATCATCAAGAGCAGCAGACGATAGCTGGAAATCTCTCTGGAATAAAGGTAAAGGAAAAAGCAAAGGGTTTATCCCCATATTGCCACACTGCTCCCAAGACTGTTGCTGTGTGGCATTAAAAACCACATGTGCGTCAACACAAAACATTTTATGCTCCAGATGGTTGCAGATGACTAAAGGTTTGATAGATATGAGTGCACTAAGAAAAACACTATACTTAAATTCAACTTTAATAAATTAAATGTCTTTAGTTAAAATGTACGCTGAGAAATCGCAATTGAATCAATTATTTCGTAGTCGATTTATTGATTACACTAGGCAGCAGACAAAAAATTACAAGAATCACCACCTTTTTTTTTATATTTCTATGCTGACATTTTTTTTTTAGATATTTTTAAGTCTACCCTTTTTTGGTACCTATTTTTAAAGGGGTGTTAATTATTTTTTTTTATTAAAAATGCCACAACCGATTTTCAAATGCTATACTTTATATATTTAATCTAATGAATATAATTACAATTCACAAATAAACCGTTTAAAATATCTGGAAGTATTATAAATTTTGAATCATAAAATAAGGAATACTTTTTTTCTTCTAATTTTTGACTTCAAAAAATTATAATAATTATTTTTGTTCATTTCATTGAAGTATTTTGCACTGTGTATACGTTGATATTGAACTGGGATGTTCGTTATAGTGTGTGTGTGACTGTAACTCAGTTCTGTCTTTCTAACAAGCTGCGTCAACAAACTAAACCACTTTGAAATTAACACGTTACATTGACATTGACAGCTTTATGCGTGGCATGCCGAGTGTCGAGTGCTGAGTGTTGAGTGTTGAGCGGTGAGTGTGGGTGGAATGTCAACGGTGAACGGTGGCAGCAGCAACAAAATAGCAGGCAAACCATATAGCCAAACATCTGAGGTGGTAGCTGTCAGCTACAGTTTGAGTTAAAGACATGAAGAGGCTGCCAAACGATGCGGCAAATATGGAGGCAACCAAATGCTGACGTTATGGCGGCCGGAAGGCGCGCAAAAAAGGCAATTTCCGCTGTGGCGTAAACAACACTAAAGCTCTCTCAGTGTATGGCGTGTGTGTGTGTGTGTGTGTGTGTGTGTGCGTAGTTTTTATGCGTTGGCATTCAGCGCAACGAAAATTACCAATTCAAATGTCAGCAGTCGTGGCAAAAAGCAAGTATCCCAACAACCCCGCTCCCTTTCTCTCTCTTCCCACCTTCACCCCTCTCTCTCTCTCACCCCACACATCGCACACCACGCGAAATTAAATTCAGTGTCAATTCGGTTCTTTTCTCAAGGCTCGCACCTAACGAGGGATCAGCTGCCTGCTTTGCCTGCTTGTAATCAGTTCCCCAAACTCAACTTAACTCAACTCGTAGCTGAGACAAATTGTGAAATTGTTGTGAAAACGTCTTAAGTGCCAGACACATTGCGACCTCTAATTTATGTGCCGTTTTCCGCCCCTTTTAGCACAATAAGACAACGCTTGAAAAATGCCATCTACATATGCGACTTATAAGGCAAGTTCTTAAACATAATTAAAGTTCTAAACATGGCATTAAATTGTGCAAAAATTTCATTTAAATTTTAAAAGAAATGTGCAAAATTCTTATCATATTTTTAATACTCTTGAAAGCGTATTTCACATTCGTTTTATTTACAGATTTTAATCCCTTAATTTTTCACTGCTTTTTATTTGTCTTTTCTTAATTTTGTCAAACATATTTAAATTTCTAAACCAGGCATTAAATTCTGCAAAAATTACATTTGGTTGCAAAAGAAATATCAGAAATTTTTATCAATTTAAAATACTCTTCAAAGCGTATTTCACATTCGTTGTCAGTTTTCTTTACTGGTTTTAACTCCTCCATTTTTCTCTGCTTTTTATATGTTTTTTTAATTTTTGGTGCGTGCCCAGCCAAACGAATTTATGGCCTAAAATTAGTTGGGGGCAGTGAAGCCTTTTGGATTTTTGGGCAATGAAAAGTGCAAGTGCTGCAAAAGTAAACTGTGTGGAAACATTCAAGGAGTGTACATTTTTCCGTTGCCTGTAATTTAATGGTCGGTAATGGCCTTAAAAGATCCGAGGCCAGCACAAGGAACAAAAGGCACTTGTTAAACTTTTAGAAATTGACTGAAATAGGCTTGAAAATCAGACCATGACACTGACAGCACCAAAAGAAAAAAATACTTCAATACTATTTTTTATCAGCAAGAGTGTAATAAAGTTTACGGTTCAGCTTAAGTGGAAATAATGCTTTCAAGAATTTACGATCAAGTGTGCAATCGATCGTGTAATTTACAATACGAACTCAAGGTTAACTAGTCTCTAAATTATATAGATTTACTTATTAGTGCAAGATAAGCCAGATAGTGTTTAAGTATACTGAGAGCATTGTCTTCAAAGAAGAACTAGTTGTTTGGTTCACATATGAACCAGTTCATAGGCCACGAAAATTTCAATATAACTAGAACTTGCACAATAAAAGATACTCTTGAGATGTGCTCTTAAAAATGGGATTATATTGCCAAAAGTTGCTACCATTGATTGCTATTTGATTTCCTTCTTTTTACAATCTCTTTGACAACAGCAATTGAACAAAAAACAGGAATAAAAACAATTGATTTGTTGCGTTCGCAATTTGTTTACATGCAATAAATTCACAAATCAACGATAATGCAATTTATTTGCTTACATTTATAGAAACACAGATGTAGCTACATGTATTTCCTTTTCTGTCTGGCTGTCTGTCTGTCTGTCTGTCTGTCTGTCAATCGGTCTTCATTATATTACATTCGAATTTCGTTGTCCATTTTATGTGCTATGTGGAAAAAATTGTGCACTTTATTGGTTCTGTGAGCGAATATTTACGACTCACAGTGTCAGCCTGTTTTGTCATATTTTTATACCCTGCAGTGAGTAGATGCTGAGGGAACATATTAAATATATGTTATGTAAGATTAAAATATAGCTGAGTTTACACTTTCATTAATTTTATTTAATATAAATGCATTTTTATAGACATCAAGAATAGTTTTTATTTACATAATTAAAAAAAGTGGAAAGCAGTAGCATTATTTTTGTTATACAGGGCATATTTTTGTCATCTATCGCTATTTATTAATATTTTTTAATTTTTTTTGTATTAAATAATATTTTTTTGTATACATAAGTGTGAAAAAATCACATTGAATTAATGATCGGAATTTGATGATGTGATAAGTTTGCGGCGTATGTAAAGCTATAAATAATTAAATTTCTTTGATTATTGTTATCACTTTAATAAGTGAATTTAATTTTTAATTTATGCCGCAATTAGGAACATTAATTATTTAATTTTCAGTCAAACTATTGATTGTGTATCAGATAACAATAAATAACTTTTATTTTAACACAAGTTAAATAGATTACCGTAAATTTCGTATTAAATCCAGAGAGTTTAATACAAAATACACAATATTGAGTTATTTCAGCCCTACTAAGCTTAAGTTATCATCTTCTTCTTGTAGTTTACCGCATGTCGTAATATTAAACCACAAATAACTCAACACAAATCCGAGTGTATCCTAATTGAACCATCTAATTGTCAGATAAATTTCCAATTTTATCGTCTGCAGAAACTCAGAGACCGCAGTCAACAACAACAACAACAGCAACAACAACAATAATAATAATAGTAATATTGGCTACAACAACAAGACAATAAGCAAGTTCAATTTGACTTCGGCGGTTAAGTTTAACAGCCATAAGAACTGACTTCTTGTATCGTAAAAATTTACGATTTACATAAAGTTTTATTTTTTTGAACTGGGCGGCAATTTTGTAGTTTCCTTTTTCCTTTTCCCTTTTGTATGCCACATTTTTTCACTTGTGCAGTTAATTGAAGTGTGTACTTATGAACTTGGCCAGTTGCAACCTTAGAGAAGAAAGCTTCTGCCATTTTCTTCGTGTCCCTTTTTTTCTTTCTTAACTTCTTCTGCTGTGTTGCTGTTGCTAACGCTAAGCTGCAACTCATGAGCTTTAAGTAAACAAGAGATGCAGATAAAGAGCGTGAAACGGAGACAGAATAAGAGGAAATTGCAGTAACAGAAACATTATAGTTGGTTAAAAACAATTTTTTGAAATCTCCGAGAAGCAGCTGTAAATGGAACTAGTTTTTCGTAAACTCTCTGGATTTTCTCATTGATATGCCAAGCAGGTTTTTCTTCTTCTCTGTTTCGCATTCCTTCTGCAATACACGCCAAAAAGTATACTACGATTTTGCATCAACTTTTGTGTGCTGAGCAGAATTATCATTGGCTTCTAATTGCCACACGTTTCACATTACGCTTCTGACACATGAAACGTGGGTTTTGATGGCCTAAAAACTGTTCTATTCCAACATATAACTAAATATATAACTATACTCTTGCTGAGGCCATTATAAACTTCCAAGCAAAAATGTAACATGATCTGTACATTTTTAAATTCCCTACAGTTAACAATTATAATATTAAATTCTGTCTTTTATTCATTATAATTAATTCAGTTTAATTCCCATTAAATAAAGGATTCAGATAAAATTTATAAGCCGAAATTCTGTGAAATTGATGCAACACGAATTCCACTTCAAGTTAATTCTCAGAATCTCAGCATTTTTGCTTATTATGTGCAAAATAAATTGCACAGCATAAATTCTGTCAAACTGATGCAAGTCAAATGATGCAACTGAAATTTAAGCAAATAATTCTCAGAAAAATAATGCTTAATACTCATAGAACATTATTTGTTTCTTAAATATGTAAAACATGCCTGGTAAATATTTAATTTACTTCGATTACTTTATAGAAAGTGCTGGAAAAGTTCTTCAAAATCTAAATATAACAGTTGGCTGCAAAAGTATTCAGCCTATAATCTAAAAACTTTTTTCAAAAGCTTTCAATATGGACTTTGAGTGTAATTTATGTTTGCCATGTAAGATTTGTCAGGCTACAACTTACCTAGTTGCCATTTTTATGTCCTGAGCAGGCACACACACAGACACATACACACACAGACACTTACACAGAGTCACACACACAAGCAAGTGCAATGTGCTGGCAAACATTTCAGTACTTGGCAGGCTTCAATGCTCATTGCCAGACTGTTGACATTTTAATAAAAATTATTTCAATGCATTCGCCGCATTGCAGAAACGCCTCTAAAGGAGGCAGAGGATGAAGAGAGAAGGCGAACAGGGAGGAGGGGAGAGAGGCATGAAGTGAATTGTGGCACCATTAAGAGTGCTGGAAAAATGCAATGTTCACACAAAATGTATTTGGCAGATGATGCGAGATTGTATTTAAACTGCATATCAAACTGCATTTCTTATTGAATTCTGCTGCGTCGCCAGCAAATCCTGTCTAAACTATAAAAGCCATTTGGCTTTTAATTGTTTAGTTTTGGCTAGCGAAGAGATTGAAAAGTTGTTTAATAACAGCAAAAGAGCAAGAGCAAAATGGCAGAGAATTACATTGCAAAATTAATGTCATTCAGATCATTTACGATTAGAATACTTTTCAAGAATTTTATGTTAAATAAATTGATGTTATTACTTTACATTATAAAGTATATTTGACATATAGAAAAAATGAAATATGTAATTTTAATATATTTAAAGAAATATATATTTGATTAACAAGCAAGTTTAAAATACTTTTAATTTCAAAAAATCTTACTAAATAATTTTACAGTTCTTTTTCATATCATTACTAAGAGTAAAAGCTATTAAATAAATGCATAATCCGCAATTTTCTCAGCATCTCAAATGGTGCAAGTATCGTGGCATGCAACAAAGTGTTGGCCAAAAAACACTTGCCTCCAAATAACTAATTTTAAGATGTTCAGCCACTTGTGCAAAACAATTTCTTCGTCTTCTTTTTGTTCTGCTCGCTCTTAACTTATTTTGTTTTTTTTTTTTGCAAGCTTTTAAACTGCGTTCCGAAACTGATTCGAAAGTAATAAAGTTTTATGGCACCAGCCAATTAGCGAACTACGTAGCCCAACTGGCGCCCGACACAGTGGCCACTAGCATTAATCCCCCCTCCCCCGATCTACTCGGTTTCTCCTTCCCCGCAACTTCTTGAATTTCTACAGTCATTTGTATTTTTGCCACATAATTTCATTTAATGTTAAGACCTTGGCGTGATCTTAAGGCCTGGCTCATTATTAGTCAGTTGGTTTATGGGTCTGCCATTGCCGTTGGTTCTTATCAGTTATCAGCTTATCAGTTGACTGGGCTTTGTCTATAAACGGCATTGTGAGCTCATCCTTCATCCTTTCAGCCTTTCAGCTAGTTGGCAACTTTGACTGTGTCCTATTCAAAATGTTGGCAATTTGTTGACAGTCTTCGTGTAGATAAAACAACAAGAACACAAGGAGCAGACAAAGTCAAAGCATTAGGAGAGAGAGAGGAGAAAGAGAGAGGGCAGCATAGCATAATTTGGACAGCAGCTTCATGTTTGTGGTTGTAATTATTATTTGATATGTCTGGCAAAAGCAGCATAAATTATAATAATTATTGATACTGCTCTGTTCATAAATGTCAAGTTTAACGGACATAGTCAACAGTGGGTTAAAAAAAGCAGAAAATAAGAAAACGATTATGCTAATGTGTTGAAGTCGAATAAAGTCAAGTTTAGGTAAACTAAACTTATTAAAATATCTTTTTAGTTCTTCAAAGTTAGCTGGAAGTTTTAAATTGTGTATAAATAATAAAATGTAAATTATTCAAAATTAATTGATAAACAACCCTGCTGTCAATTTTAAATTTAGTGCAATTGCACTTTTTGCATTCACTTTAAGTTCATTTTGCTTATTTATAACTCTTGAAATATTTACTAAATATTTAATTAGCTTTATCTGTTTCAATGACACTTGATTAAGAGTTAAACAATCTAATTGATAGCTTCCTTTTTTTTGTATTTATGTAACACTGCTTTTGTATAGTTTATTAAATACCTTACTGTACTCCTCCGCTACGTATTTAATTGTTGTTTATCGTCTTGTTGATAACGACACCAACTGTAAATTATCTCTGATTATGTCCTATTAGTGTCCTTCAAGCTATTACCACAAATTATATACATTCAAGGCATGCTTTTTCCTTTTATTTTTATTTTACTTGTGTAATCTGAAACCCCGGGTAAAGTAACAATAATTGATTTTCTCTTGCTGCTGTTTTTTTGTCGGACTTGTTTCTCGTTTCTTTTGGCCAGAATAAAACACAAAATTACTGAAGTATATGACCTGAGGTTAGGCCCAATACCAATCCCAATCCCAATCCCAATCCAACCGATTTTCATATTCCTTATTTGTTGTTCATGCAATAACAAGGACAACAAGACGACAACACGATTTGCCTGGCGGCCAAAATTTGCATTTAACAATCCTCGAATGCTTTAATGCAAAATGCCAAAAATTAAATAAATATTGTAAATATTTGATACACATACGAGTCAAGTGGCGTTACAAATGCAGATCTCCTTTTACTATATACAAAAAGAAACATATTGTGGAGTTCATCAAGTTCACTTCAGTTTTGTTTCATTTTTTCTTTTATTTTGTTGTTTGTCTTTATGGCGCTTTGATGTTTGCATAAAGTTCAAGTTAATAAAATTCTTTTATATTTCAATTTGCCCTGGCACATTATTAAAACTAGTTGGCACACACACACACACATGCCCCACACACACACACACAGTCCGAGGGCAAAGGCTACAAACTGTGAGCTGAGAAGCTTTTAATTTAGTTTCAGGAAGAATTTGATCCAAAGTTTTTATTACCTTGTGTGGTTGCTCGGTTATTAAATGGACGTACTTGCAATCTGTTTTATGGCTGACATTAATAAGCATTGTTCCCTCACACACACACACTCCCCACACACACAGACTCCATACAACGAGTGTCAATTTTATGTTGCCTACTTCGAGGCGTTGGCAGCAAAGTGACAATTTATGTTGTTTTGCTGGATAGAAATGAAATGTGTTTATCAACTTGCAACAATGACAGACAACTTGCAACACTCATATGTTATTTGGCAACGGATGTTTGCACTATTTGCAGTTATTTTGTAACTTCTGTGACCGACATAAAAAAGGGAAGTTTTCCATCTGGCTAAAGTTAATTTGGTCTTGGTATTATTCTACTTTTGGCTGCATATTTGTGACAGCTGTTTGGGCTATAAGAGCATTTAAGTGTTCTACTATTATTGCCTCTTAAATGGCCGATTCCACGGCTGTCAAACTGTAATATTCGTAAGACTTTAAGCCGTTAAGATGAAGGACGATTGATAAATAATGCTAACCTTCGAAAAGGGTTAAAATCCAAAGATCGATTGTTTTTATTGCATTGGGAAAGCGATTAGAATATTAGAGTGAGTTTGAGATTAGAGTAGGATAACAGTTAAGTAAAAAAAAATAATAAATATGAAGAAAGATACTCTTTTAAAAATAAGACAATGTGGAAAGACATTTATTTTAAACAGACTCAAATTAAATAATTGAAAGAATGCGATAAATCTTTCTATTTTATTCATTTACTTCAAGTCAACGGCGAAGTTTTGTATTATCTTTAAGAAATTGAGTTTAATTCATTACTATTGAATTATTGTCAAAAGTAAGCTGTAAACTATGCTGCTAGTTAAATCCTTTTTATGACTCCTTTAAATGCTAATTTTTGATTTAAGACCAATTCAAAGTAGATAATTTATTTTGGTATTTGAAGCCTCAAGACAATGCATTTTTCAATCTTCCCTTCTGATGTCAGACTAATCAAAGCGAAAGCAATTGGTAACAGCTCATTGCCAAATGATAATGGAAGTGGCCAAGCGACGGAAAAGCTATTAATTAATGGAAATAACAACAACAACGACAAAAACAACAACAACAACAACAATAGCTGAGCCCACATAAAAGACTCGGACACAAAAGCAACAAATTAGCAACAGTGCCCCCACACACACACACACACACACAGACACACACACAGAAATAACTGTTACAAGGTCCTCAAGTTCTTTTGTTCTCCAGGACAGGCATATAGTATAGTATGTACTCTTATTATATATATCTAAAGCTTGATTAGTATCTGTGTTGCTTTATTCATGTTATATTTTGTGGTCAAATTGCGAGATTCTTTTGTGAATCTGATTTTCAAATTGTTGAATGTAAATTCAAGTTTAAATCTAAATATAAATATCAATATAAATATTGATTTTCTGCGCATTCCCGTTGAGGACTTCAGCAAATATTTACGCTTTGAGAGAAGGTGCGAATAATAGGGACTCAGTTGTTGTCCATTCCCAATTTCTGGATACAGTTTGAAGATAGCTTTGCCTGCTTGGGCGCATGTCGGAAACCAGACTCCAAAAGCAGCAACAGGACAAAGCAGACCCACAAAATGAAGAACCACAAGAGAGAGAAAGATAGAGAGGGAGACAGAGTGGGAGTGAGGGAGAGAGGCAACGTCAGTTTCAGTTTACAACCAGTGCATAATTTGCGTGCCTATTGAAAATTTCATAGATGTTTCAAATGCAAATAGATACAACACATTTTCCCTTTGTCTTTGACTTGATGTTTCTGGCCAACTTTGGCATTTAACGAGCACCTCAATGAATCGCAAGTATTTAAAATTACAACTCGTTGTTCAGCTAAATATAAACATGAATTAACGTAATGCATTCGATTAATTTAAGGTACGTGCACGATTAGATAATCCCCGAACCGCAAAACGTATCGCAATCTTATCGTTAGCATCCACATGACATTTTTAATTGTCCCAAGTGGCCATTATCGAATATCGATTAGCTCGCCATGACATGTGATTGTTTTGGCCTATATTCTACGTATTTACAGCAAAAGAATAAAAGAATTCGTTTAACTTCGCAATGAAAACCTTTAGTTCTTTAAATAAATACAAGTTTCAAATACAACTTAAGCGTTTTTCGTGTAATTTATTCAAATTAAAACTACGAACTTTCTGCCTAGTTACTATTTTTCATTTCAAATTTGCAAATTAAGTGTTGCAAAATGCTGACAACTTTTTTAAGGTTCGCAATGTTGCAAGTAACTCGAAGTTGCAGTTGAATTCGGCTTATTACACCTGGCAAGAGAATTAGGCTTGCCAGAGTTGCATACTATTACTAACTTGTAAAAAAAATACGTAGACTTCAGAAGATATTCATATTCTTCAAAACATGTGTCCACAAATATGGAATTAAAATTTGGTAGATAGAAATAAGAAATGAGTTCAAATAAAAAGTAGAAAAAACTGTTAAAAATTTAAATTTTCTATTATAATATTATAAAATTTAAGGACTAGTTGAAAATTCTAAAAATTGTGCCAAATTTCTGTATAAATAAATAAAATAACCTAATGTTTATTTTCTTTTCAAAAAAGTCTGGCGAGATAAAATTGATAAGATAACAATAAAAATTTGTCGATTATGCCGACAATTGTGAGGTCAAAACTAATAAGATTAAACACAAAAGCATAATAAAAGAAACATGCCAAAATAAAGACTCTTTAAAAAGTTCGGTAATTGCAAGTGTAATCAAATAAATTAGACAAGTACGTGCAAGTGCGTTATATTCAGCACATTAAGTGCCGCTATTGTTGCCGGCTGCCACAATGACAAGTGAATGAATGAATGAGTGAATGAATGAGAGGGCGGACAGTGGCAACTCGCAACTCGCAACTGAGTAACTGAATCAACTTGACGCGTTGTAATACTTGTACTAGTCGCATTTGCCAACATTGAGACAATCATTTTAATTGAAGTGGCACTTGTACTCGCCCAAAAATAAAACGAGAACAGCGGACACGTCTCGTCAATGAATGGACTTTGAAGACGAAGTCAGAGACGTTGAGACGGAGACGGGAGCGAAAATGGACCATTGAGCAATGCCAAGTTCTCAAAATAAAGTTGCTGTTTTAGTTCTCTAGTTGATTTACTTAAGGGCTTAAAAAGTAAGTGTACGCATGGGATTCTGGCTAAGTGCAGCATAGACAATCAGAGCAGACTTTTCTTGCATGTTGCTGTTCAATAAAAAACCATTGATTACAACATGTTTCATTTGAAACACTGCTGTTAAGTTTAATCTAATAATATTACTTGTAATAAAGTAATTATTTAAGTCAATGCTTTAAACAAAAAGCACACATATATTCTCAAATACTCTGGTTATTATTTATTACCTTTACTGCTCAGCAAAAAACTAATAAAAAAAACCCATCTACGTCTTATAGATGCAGTGTTGTTGTTTTAGTGGTTTTTCACTAGATTTTTTCATTTTTATTTAGCTTTTATTAGGTAATTTTGATTTTCCGTAGATTTTTTCTTAATCTAGATTATATAGATAGTAAGCCCTATTTGTACCAACATAGTTATAATTTTAATAGGGCTTTGAACTATGTGGAAAACACATCTATATGCAATAAATATAAGATTTTCTTTTTAACATAGTCTGCTGTCAATTCACTTTAATCACCGGTTAAAATATTATTAAAATAAATCATTTTTCCCAATCATTTAACAAAAATCAAATGTGTCGGTTTTTAAAACTTTTCTGGCAACGCTGTCAGAGCAGTACTAACTGTGAGAGCATCTTTCCCTCTCTCTCCCTTTCTCTCCTCTCTCACTCTCTTTGAGTAAATAAACTGAGCTTGCAGTTTGCTAATTAAGTGTAATCTTTGTAATTGTTTTTGTAAATAATAACATGAAGTGATTGAAAAAAACATCTTATGTCACTTGCGGAAGTTGTAAGAATTTTTAATATATTAATAATATTAATATTCCATAGACTTAAAAAAAGTAAGCTATAATTAGGAAACTCTTTGAATGTTTGATTGTGCTAATTATCCAATTGTAATTATTTAGCTGTTCAGATAAAGCAGCTTATCTGAAATATTTTATCTTTTATCTCAAAATTGTGATATTTTATAACTTTGAAATAACATTTTTGATTTCATTTTCACATTTGTGAAGTCAAGTGAAGTGAAAGATTACAAATTTCTTTTTGTGAATTTGTTGTTATTGCCATTATTTCTCAGATTCGTTATTTCAGCATTTACGAGAAATTCAGTGAAGCGTATTACAGTCAACAAAATGAAGAAATTTCTGAGAACTTACACGGACTTTTCCGCTAAAAAGAAATTGCAGTCGAATGCGAAAACTACTTATTAACTAATGTGTTAACTGCAAGCTACGCCATGCTGCATGCCGCAGGTTGCATGCCACATTAACCACACGGGTTTTTCGTTTCCTTCCTTTTTATCCTTTTTTGAATAAATGTGGCATTTAATTTAAAATATTAAAAGGTGTGTGTTGGAGTCTGAAAGACCATTGAGGAGATGAGCTTGTGGCATGTATGTACATTTTTCATTTGATGCTAGCAATGTTAATTATACTCATTATGCATAAATATGTATGAAAATGAGCAGGTTTCTCGACCTTTTTGTCCGTTTATCCATTACTTGCTGCTCAACCTTTTCATTTTGTCTCTTTTTTCTGCGTATTAATGTGAAAATTAATCACTCAACTGAAACATGAGAAGCGACTTGAAACGGAGGCTGGCACGGAGATGTACTGCCAATTTATATGGTATTTTAATAGCCCAATAATTAGCTCATTTGCCGAGCAAATGTTTGCCGTTTATAGCGCATATTGTTTACCTTTTTGATGAGCCAATGTTGCTGCTGTCTTATGTTCGTTATTTGCCAGTGTTTATTTGCCTTTTAACGCGTTTGCTCTTTTGCCGTTTTAATGCGCGCGCGTAACACGTTGCGCATACGTAATATGAAAACGCCTCGAATTAGGCTATGAAAATTTAAGCATTTTGTCAATCCAGCCAGAACAATGGAACAGCTAGGCCCAGAACTCGGCCCAAATGTCCAATTGGGCATGTAGTCAAGTTCTTTGGCTTTATTTTTTTATGCTCATTTTCATTTGTCAAACGGGGCCACTTGAATGCACAATGAAGTCCGACAAAAAGTCAACTAAAGAGAGACAGAGAGCGAGTCATAGAATAGATGCAAACATTTCGTATCTTGTATTTTGCATAAACTTCACGAATAAAAATTCTAACGAATTTTTGGTTTTGCAATCGCCACCGATTTGTTGGCACAAATCACAGCTTAATATTCATAAAACCAAAAATGGTCAGAGCCCACAAAAATATCCAGCAGCTTATGGTTGACATTTCTCCACCCCTTCACTCTTCCCCTTCCCCTTCCACTCCCCCGCGTTTTCAGTTCTTCCCCTTGTAACCATTCGACTACAAAAGTGTTAATTAAGCTGCACAAAAAGTCGGACGTCGGCTTTTAAAATAGCATTAAATTGTCAAGTGGCTTGTTGTTGTGTGTTGTTTGTTGTATGTTGTTGTTGCTGTTGTTGGTGATGCTGCTGCCGTTGGCGGCTTAATTATTTTTATAATTTCCAGTTCTCCTCTTTCAGCTCTGTGGCATGGCTATCCCGTTAAGTGGCTGCTGTTGCGGCGGCCGCTCATTAAATTTAATCAATTAATTTTGTTTTTTGTTTACTTCACTTTCTCGTCTTTGATTTACGTGCCACACATTGTGGCACTTGTACTCTTAATGAAAATGTTTACAGCTCAAATTATTAATTCTTGCATGGATATTAATTAGACTGATCTTTTATGCGAATCTACTGATTAATAATGTGAATGTGTTTAAAATGCTTAAAATTTAATTAATATACGAATACGAGAAATGATTAATAGATTATTTTAAATTTAATACAATCAATACAATAAAATATAAATTTATTGCAGTATTTTCTTTGGTAAATTAAGAGAGTTGTATATTTAACCTAAGACTGTAAATATCTATATTCTAAGTTCTAAGATATGTGTGTCTGCCTATTTACTTAATCTATTGTGCACTGAATCAGTTAGTAACAATTGTTTTTTGTATACAAACACAAATTAAACATGTCAATGAATTTGTTCAAATGCATTTAAGTAAATGCTTGATTTACTATGTATTATGTTTATTTTGATATAATTTGTAACATTTGATTGCACAATGTACAACATGTTATTGCACTTTAAATTGGAATTGTTTTTGGTTTTGTAGCGATTGATTTGATACGATAATTATTGCATACAAATCAAAACAGCTATAATTCAATTGAATATAACTACCTTGTTAAATAAGTTGCAACTTCCAGTGGCATAAAATAAATGTGGACAATTTTACTGCGATTTTCTTTGCACACATTAAAAGCGTTAATATTAATGGTATTTACAGGGTATTTTTAATTTATTTTCCCCTAAATTGTTTGACTTATGTTTGAATATGTTTTTTGGTGTTTAGAAACAGTTTTCATTTGATTTTGCTACATTTTATCAAGCAGACAATGGAAAATTACTTATACGCAGCGTTGCCTGTCACCGCATCAATTGAATACATCTAAATATAGAATATAGCAGCTGACTAGCATATACTTTCTCAGATACCAATACATATACATCTACATCTAGAACGTGGAACAATTTGGACGACCTAATTTTTGGATATCTGGCTGCGTTGTGAGCTCATAAATGTTTTTGACCAAACTATGAATAGAACATATACAATATATTGTGTATTTTATTTGGAATTATCTTAAATCCGCTTAGCGTATAAAAATGTATAAACCCACTTGTCACTTCAATTCTAATCGAATTCTCGCAATGAACCTTATTTTTCAGAAACTTTTGTTCGATTATGTTTGCTTGCATTTAACTTTCCATTTCTGTCTTTTTACAGGGCATTTAACAGTCGCATATTTAAAGGTTGCTGCACTTAATTGCACTTAACAAGTACGTGCAAATATGCAGAGAAATGTTGTCGAGAAATTAACATGCAAATTGGTATGTAAAAAAACATTTCTACTTTTTGATTAAATTACATAAAAATAATTTATAAAAGCCACAAAATGTCTAGAAATTATTAGTTTTTGATATTATTGCTGTTTGATTATATATTTATTTATTTATTCATTGTCAGCACTTTGTTTTAAAACATTTCATACAATGTTAATTTTAATCAACTCATTTAATATTTTCTTAGTTTATATTTAATTTCTAGATTTGTTTTATTTTTATACTTTTAGCTTTTGTTTTAAATAATATACGATGCATATTTTTTTATATTTACCACATTTAATTTATATTGTTTGTCACTTTAAATGATAGATTGAGAATTTTATTATGTTTACCGAATTTATTATGTCTTTTATTTACCGACTTGCTCACTACAACACAGGCAATTAGTTTAATGCATCATTTTGTCAGTTCGGCAGATGGCCAAAAGCAAAGCCAAGTTTGGTAACCACTTCATAACACTTGACAGGTCGCTTTGCTCATAAAGTATCTTCACATTCACTGCAATGTTGCGTCGTTGATGGAAAAAGAAATACCAAATTTCAACAGGAAAACAGCCAAGTTAAGAGAAGCGAATAAAAAATGTTGGCAAGTGTTTTGTGTGTTTTAGATTTATTCATTTTTATTTTTTTTTGCATAATTTTTTGTGGCATAGACAAAACGGCGGCGGCAGCAAGAAAAAGAAACAAATAAATAAAGTGCAAGGGAATTGGAAACCAAATCAAATATTATAACAACTTGTAAATGAAACGTGAAATTTGATTACAGTTGCAAATTCACAAGACAAACAAACTGAGAGACAGCTGGATAGATAGTTAGACAGATAGATAGAAAGAGTGAGAGAGAGTAGAGAGAGAGAGATTGAGGAATGTGCGCAAATATTCGAAGGCACAGAAAAAAAAAAATAAAACAAATGGAAGCAAATAGAAAACAAACACAAAAAATATGAAAATTCATATGGATTCGTGAGCTGCATAAACTAATGAAAAATCAGCGACGGCGACAAACAATGCAGCTAAAATCCAAACGCCAACGCAATGGAAATGAATATCCATCCGGTAGTCCGTCAGTCTATCCGTCTGTCCGTCCGTCTGTCTGCCTGTCCGCCGGATTTTCCACATGCCCCAATCCGTTTGTCCATGCATCTGTTTATTAAAGCACGCGAATGACACTCACACAGCTACGCAATATTCCAACGTTTCACACACAGACAGATACGTAATATCGCGTACTATTTGAACACACTGTGAGAGAGCGACAGAGAGAGTGTGAGAGTGGGAGAGACTGTGTGTTTAACAGCGCCCGAAACCGAACCGCACGTGGCGACAAACAAGCGGCAACTAAACAGTAAACTGAGCCAACTGGCAACCCAAAGGCAGTCAAAGCACAGCTGGAAACGCCAGTTGGAGACAAATTGAGCGAGAAGCAAAGCACAAAACAATGAGTGAGAAAAAAACCAGATTACGGCGCAAAACGTGTGCATGTTATTGCCGGCGAAAGAGCAGAGCACAACAAAAGAAAGACATGCAAAGAGCGCAAGAGAGAGAGACTGAGTGAGAGTGCGCGTGTGAGCGTAAACTGAAGCGAGAGAGAGCGCATTGAGTGGGAGTTGCGTATTGTAGGCAACAGGTGTCGCTGGTGGCCTTCATACAACACAACACTGCACGTACATATATCTAAGTGTTTGTAAGTGCGTGTGTGTGGGAGTGTGAGTGTATTTGTGTGTGTGGTTAAATTGTCGACAAATTGTTTAGAAGCGGATTTGAGTTTTGTTCGAGTTGCATGACTCGGATTACACTTTTGTTTTAGTTCAGTTCATGTTTTTTGTTAGTTAGCTTTGCGTTCACTGCGTATACGTAATATCTGTGCATTGGCCATTTGTGTGCATAACTTGAACGAAACTCAAATGCCAGCGATTAAGTGCTTAGCATTAAATTAAGTCTGTTATGCATAAGTAAAACAAGCATTCAAAGTTGTGAATGAATTTAACTTGAATTTAACTGAAATTTAACTTGATTTAAACTTGAATTATTTATGCTCTTTAATCAAACACTGTCCTAATCAAAGTCCGAACTATGACCGCCATCAAAATGCGTTGGGAAGTGTCCCTTCTTCGCAGCTGTAAAAAAAATGAGAGACAATTAATGCATATTTCGAGTGCCCTTATCACTTTGACACTGACCTAACCGCTAGCCAAACCCGCAGTATGTCAATTAATCCAATTAGGGAAAACAAACCCCTACTTAAGGGCAGCAGATAGCAGATAAGAAGAAGGAGAAGGAGATGGGAGACAAGGCAAAATCAAGTGCTTTGCGCAATTAACATTTTTACACATTTACATTGGTCGAGGAACAACTGAGAAATGCTTGCAATGCAAATGAGATTAAAGATAGAGCGAAAAGTGAAGTAGATAAAATGAAATCCCATCACTTAACTTCATCATCGTCAATGCAATTAAAATGGGCATTAAACCTTCAATCAATATAATGAATATATATGAAATATGTGCAAGGAATAATAGTGCTTTGCACACAGGATAATCAATTATAAGTTGGAGTAGGAGATGGAGAAGCAACTGCTTTTAATATTCTACTTAAGCTATACTGAAAATGAAAACAAATTTCTCTTGTGTGTATTGCATGTTTATTGTGACGTTGCCAATTGCATTAAGTTAATTAGACAAGAAATCAGCTTATGTGAATAATTAGTTTAATCAATGCCTCAATCATCATTTAAGCAATTGGAATAGAAGTAGGCATAGCAAACAGAGCCCTTAATAAAATTAAAACAGCACACACACAAGGCAAACAAAAGGATAACTACAACAATTTGGACAACAATTTGGCTTAAGCTTGCAACATGGATTTGAACAACATCGATAATCGTTTAATGATATTGCAGTGCCTCAAGGAGAACGCACATAATATGCTGGTGGAGCAGGTGCATCTACGTGACCGCATCTCCTTGGTATTGGGACGGGCTCGGAACACTTTGGCCAGCATTCGAGTGCTGAATTTGCAGGTGCGTGAAATGAAGGTGACTGTGGAAAACGCACTCGCTGCCAGTATGGAAATCTCTGACAATAAAAACTCATTCGAAATGATTGAGGGAGATTCAGTTGAAGAGCCACAGATACCAATAACAGAAGTAGCAAATATGGAAGAGAATAATAACGATGACTTGATTGAAAGTCACTCAATTAATGCATCACTGCAAATCATAGAAAACGCTGAAAGTCTGAGAGAGGAGAATCCCGAGAACTAATGCAATTTGAGTGAAGAAAATGCATAACTAAAAGAGGAAGATGCATAGAAGTTGGAGAAAGCCTTTGGAGATCATGTGTTGCTATAATTATATTTTTATATTCATTTACAAATTTTTCCATTTCCATTATTGAATTGCAGCGAGCAAGTGTGAAAACTGGTATTTTAATTGCAGGCCAATTTAATATAAGTTTTATTGTGTTGTTCTCAATTCTTAGAGAATCGAATTGCTTCAAATTGTTGGAGAAAATCAATTGTCCAAAGTTTTAAAATGTTGTGGTAAACGATACATTATTTAGCTGTATCTGCGATTTACCTTTTTGTAGTTACATTTCGTCCCCAACTCTCCTCTCTCTCTTTCTGTCTCTTTCTGGAACCTTTTGCTTGACCCTAAAATCATCAATAATGCCAAAGAAATGCTTGTTGATTAAGGAGCGCAACATTTTTGTAGCATAATAAAAGGTAACGATGGAGAAAGAGAGGAGAGAAGTTGTTTTGCAATAAATCACATTTTTCAGCCGCACATCAATTTAAAATTCCTTTAGTGGAGCATTGAATACCTTAGTTAACTGGATTATGTGATCCAATCAATCAACGGCTTTCAATTATGCTGGCAAGCATTTTGTTGTGTGACGAAAATTAAGCGCAAATATGTGGCGAACTCGTAATCTGAGCTGCCTGAACTTCGGTTCGAGTTTTGGGCACATGAGGCGTATGCGTAATATCAGACACAAAGCAGCTTACACAATTTTTGTTAATTAAAAATGTTGTGCAACAGAGAGTTAGCTTTATATTGCTTAAAAATATATTTTAAATAAAGTGAGAGATTTCATAAAAAATAAAATGGACTTCAAATGTGAGAAAACTAAAGAGCTCTCAGCTGCAAGCTCAATAAAAGAGCGAGCAGGCGATTGCCTGTGTGTGAATGTGAGTGTGAGTGCTTCTCTATATATATATATATATATATATATATATATATATATATATATATATATATATGTGTGTCGCTTTCCACTCAAGCATATAGTAAGCCGATAATACGCCGACAATAGCGCGAGTGAGCAGCTCTTTTACGAGTCTCCCGAAATCGGCTTAATGTCTCTTGACTTCAATTCGCATCGTCGTCGGCTTAAGAGTTGATGCCGTCAATTGATAGACCATTAAATCGATAGTTTTAAGCTTTGCTTTCAGCTCAGCTCTGTTCCGCTTGCAGCTGCTGTCTTTTAAGTCCTTTTAGTCCTTTTGGCAAGCAAACAAATGGGGAAATCAATTATTCAATTGAACCTAAAGTTGTAGTTGACACTTTTAATGACACTAGCTTAAAAGTGCAACTACTTTTACTTGACTTTTGAAAACGACAACGTGTCAATTCTATCGACAAAACAAATTTAGTATTTTAAAATTGTACTTAATTAATTAATATTGTGTAACTAATATTAAGATTGCCTTAAAAGTGACTTGACTTTGGAAAACATTGAAATATGGTTATAACAAAAATATTGTTGTATTTTTTTCACAACAAATTCGAAAATATTGTGAAACTAATATTGACATTGGCTTAGAAACGAACTTTATTTTTTTAACTAGTCTAAAAAGCCATTTAAATTCTTAATTCGTAAATCTATATTTGGTCAAATTTGCCTTTAAACTTTAAGAAGAAATTCCCTTAATTTACTCAAAGTAAACGTTTTTATATAATTTTAAATAATACTGGCATTATTTTAACAGAATTAAAAAAGAAACATTACCATCTACTTTATTTAAGTTAATAAAAACCAAAAAAACCAAGTTTTCAGCTGACTTAAATTTAATAAAATATTTGATGCGGATCAAACTTAAATTGATTAACGATTAATTCTACATTGAAACGACATTTCTGTTCTGCAGAAATCGTCATAGCTTACCTTTCCCTTTCATAGTTAAACCTTGTCCCAACAAGAATTTCACAGCTTACCTGCAAGTAAAAAAAGAGAATAAATTATTAGGATAAGTTGCGCGTATAATCAACATTTTTGCAACGGAGAAAAAAACAGAACTTTGTTGGCAAAATAACTTTGCCAACATTGACAGCATAAATAGCAAACGTTTTAAGGACGACAAAAAAGGGACAAGAGAAAATATGGGAAAAGGGAAAGGGAAAGAAAACGAAGGCAGCAAAAAAGGTTTTTAGATTAAATAAAAAGCAAAATAAAAACAACAATACTTGTTACTTTGCTAACGGTATGAACATTTTTATTTTTCAGCTGACTAAGGAATTTTTTTTCCTATTTTTGATATTAATTTTGATGATTTGATTGAGAAATTGTTAACGCATCAACAATTTCGAGTTATTTCAATCTAATTTCTTGGCTATGTTTTTTTTTTGGGTTTACTTTGACCCCGAAGTTTGCTCATTACGCAGCTTGCACAGAGAAAAGTCGTTTGACTTAACTATGCAACTACTTACAAAGTTTAAGCTGCCACGGGTAAGAAGAAGAAGAAAAAGCGTGCAACTGCCACTTGCGGCACAGGTGTCGATGTCGTGCGAAACGTGCGGCAAGTCAAAGACTTTCAAAGCAGTTCACTGGGTGTTTGTGTGTGTGTGTCTGATTGTGTGTGTCTGAGTGTGTGTGTGTGTGTGTCTGTTTGTGTGACATTGATTATCCCGACACGTCGCGTTCTACGAGGAGCACATCACGCATACGTCACGTTGCCTAATTAAAGTAATCGCCTCGCCGCTGTCGATGACTGTGCAAACAGCTTGACATGTTGCCAAATTATTGTGCTCGCCATATCACCTGTTATTTGACAAGGATACAAATAAAAAAATATTTTCCATTTCACGATTTTCGCTGCTTTTCGCTTTTCACTTTTCACATTTTGCTGGCAATTTAATTTTTTGTGCTTCCCTTTTTAACGCGCTGTTTGCGCAGCTGAAATTGTTTTCGAGTTGAGGTTGCCCTCAGACAGACAGGGAGAGATAGAGAGAGAGAGAGAGAGAGAGAAAGGCAGAAAGTCGCTGAGTGATTCCCCAGTTGGGCATCCATTTCAAGTGTCCCCGGGCAATGGCAACCTGCAGATACTAACGAGTAACCGTTGCTCGGAGCATTGAAAATAGCATGTTGGCAGTTTTTTTTAATTCGTATTTTTATTTCTGCCAAAAGATACTCTTCTCTTGCTAAGCGCTGAGTTTGCTCAGCAACTAATAAATTGGACGACAATCATAGAAATCTTAATCCCAATGCACATTTATTTTTACAAGCTAATCGCAGCATTTAATTAATAAATAGCTTAAAATATAAAGCAGCATTTTATTTTAGATTTTCCATAGGGTTAAAAATGTAATTTTTTTCTCTCTCTTTCGCTGTTTCTCTTGAGAATTTAATTTGATAAGCGCTTCATTTTATTTTATTATGGACATCTTCAATGCAGTTGCAACTTCTACTTTTATAAGAAACACGCGTGGGTTGCAACAATTTGTGGCAGCCAGAGTTGTTTGATCAAAGTATAAGAAACGTGAGAAGAGAAAAGTTATTAACTCTAGTTAGTAACAAAGTGAACATGCAACTTGCTCGTGTTTTGCTTGACTTTGATTTGATATTATGATTTTCAACTAGTTGAAAAGCTGACTTGAATTTCCATTTCCGTTTTCCATTTCTATTTCTATTTATTTATAGATTTTGTGGAAAATAGTTGAAGAGAAAATTTCACGTAGTTCGCTTTGAAATTCACACTAAATGGCATTCGAAATTGTTTCGTGTGATACACTTGTTTAAAACAGAAAACACACAAAACATTCAACATAGATATATATATATATATATTTTATATATATATATAATGATCCAAAGCGAAGGTCGGGAAATCGATCGTGCACTGAAACTCTGTAAACTAATACAGAGTGATCTGCTCAATTGCTTTGGGATTGTGCAGCGTTTGGATCGTAAATATAATGAGCCGGATCGCTATAGAATCGAACCAGATATGGAGATGAAACCATTTCATTTGGATCCCCAACACGACATCGAGCTCCACGACTCAGCCTCATTGGCGGATCTCTATTTGGCCCGATCCTCGGAAGATTCGGTGTCGCTGCTCAGTTTGGAGAGCTGTGACAGCGCCAAGGTGGAGGGACGCAGCTCCCATGAGCTGGATGCCATCTTTGTGGATCTCAAAAGTAAGTGCATCAAATTGAGGCGCGAACTGGAGGCAACGGCGGCGCATGCGCAGCGTCTAACGGATTTCAGTTTGCGGCAGGAGCGGGTGCAACATCGAATGCTGCGGGATGCGCAGACATCGAAGACGCTCATCTGCCGCCACTGGGGCAACAATATCACGCCGCGAACTAGATCCACGCGAACGTTTCGAGTGAAGGACTAGTTCGCAGAACGACAGATCGCCAGATCGCCAGATCGCCAGATCAAAACGCAATGAACATACAAACTAAAAAACAAACAAAAAACTAAAGAAACAAAGCGAAAAAGCATCGAAAAATCAAGGAAAAATCAATGAAAAAGAAACGATGAGAAAAAGAAACTAAAAATAACGCATACGCAACGAAAGTGAAGCAGTTCAAAGGAACCGTTTTGTAAATTTGAGTGTTATTCACGTTATTTTGGTGTTGTAACGTTTGTAACCTGCCTACATTGACCTTTTCACCTCACACACTTACACACACGCATTCCATTACATCTTCGAATTTATCTGAAGACCAGGGATACATATCTACTGGCACTTTTTAGCTTTTATTAAAAATTACTGTCACCATTAAGTGAGCGTCAACTTTGGCCAACTTACCAAAAACTCATTGGACTTGACATGAAAATGAGGCAAACTTTTCTCACAGCGAGTGACAACATGACGTCCGGCCCGAGGGAAAGCGGAAAACGAGCACGAGAACGGTAACGGGAACGAACACGGGAACGGGATCGGAAAAAACAGCTCGCGACATGTAACAAGCACAAGTTTTACGGGACTTCCCCTGCCTTTTTCTCACATTAACGATAATGTTGCCAATGATAATGATGATGATGATCAGCAAGAACAAGGAGAAAAAGAAGCTGAGGAACAACAACAACAACAACAATAACTATGCTACATGTTTATGACCCCGACCGGGACTGAGACCGAGACTCAGATGAAATATGCAGAAAAACATGAGAAATTGCCAGCGAGAAAGTTGAGATAATGTAATGCAAAAGTGGCCAAGGCCCAGGACGTAACTTTTGTATAACATTTGCAACTTGCTTCATTTTACTCTTCCTCCTATTCCACTATTTTTTAACACACCTCACCTCACCATTAAAAAAGGAATTCTGTATATAAATGTGTGAGTGTGTTTGTATCTTTTTTCTTTTTTTCTCTACACTCGACTAGAAACATTTTTCTTGAAAAACGAATGAAAAGAGAAACAACAACAATATGTACTAAACAAGTTGACAAAGGGGGGAAAATCACGCAACGACATAGGTTTCCTTCTGCCAGGATAAGCAACTGACCAAGTGACCAACTGTTGTAAGGACATAAAACAGAAGTTTCCATCTTTCGAGTAATACGAGTACTCGCATCCCTGGGAGTGAGTGCATTCGGTGAATGCACAGAAACAAAAGTTTTCTTGTTAGTTATGTCTTTTGTTAAATTTACAATACTTGTTTGACTTCCTCCCACTGGAAAACAGTCGGCATTGAATATCAATTTGAGAAATATTCAAGTTAAGGCTCTAGCTGATATCAATAAATGTCAATAACTAATCAACTTCTTCTACTGCGCAATGTCATTGCAATTAAGCAACTGAAATTCAATTGGTTTTTATTATAAATACATTTTTCTGTGATAGACATCTATAAGATTATATAATATAATAATTAAAAATATTGCTTAGATACGTTTTCCATATTCTTCAGCTATATTCTTTCGGCAATATATAAATAGTTTCCAAAAGAATCAAGTAAATATAATCAAATTAATAATGTTTAAATAAAGAAAGCAAAGCGAAATTAAAAGTTGTTTTAAAATATCTAAAGTATGAAACAATTATGGAAAGATACCAATTTAATGCAGTAGATAAAAAGAAGAGTATTTCATTATAGATAATGTATTTTATGTGGATATAATTAGGTAAATGACATGTTGAATATTTAATAATGTATTGCATGATTTATTTATTATTAAGTGTATTAGATTAAAAAAGAGTAAGAAAAAAAATTAAAAAAAAAAAAGAGGGGAAAAAATAAAGGAAAAAAAAAAAAAAAAAAAAAAATAAAAAAAAAAAAAAAAAAAAAAAAAAATTTTTGAAAAAAAAAAAAATAAATTATTTTTTTTGGGGGGAAAAAAAAAAAAAAAAAAATTTTATTATTTTTAATAATGGATAAATTGAAAGAGGAGGTGGATAAAATTTTTTTGGTTTATAAAAAAAAAAAAATAAAAAAAAAAATAAAAAAAAAAAAAAAATTTTTTTTTTTTTTTTAAAACATTATAACAAAAACCATATCAGCAGTTATGTTTTTTTACACTATTTGGAATGATAATGATAATTAAAATTGTGACTTACAGCTCATAAACTGTAAATCCCTTTAATGCAATATTTGAACGCTGAAACTTAAAGATCGATGCAAGACTTAAGCAGCCAAAGGAAAAAAGAAGCCAGTGCAATTCTTGAATACCATTTTGATATCTTTCAGATACAGGGCATTTTATGATGCTGCGTTTCACTGGCCATTCAACTGTCAAGTTTTTATTTATTATATACACACTCACACACACACACACACACACACGCATAAAGAAAGAAAGCACTTTGATGTGCGCCATTAAAATGGCATTTTATGGCATCATTTTATATGGAATTTGCCAAGGCATCGATTGATATGCACATGAAAATTTATTATTGCTCTGCTCGCAAATGCCTCAGTTCGTGCCACAAAATGTGGCAGTCGCTTTAAGCAGCTTCTAATTTGTTAAGGGCCATTCAAATTCAAAACCAGTTTACGTGCAGTTGGCCAAATAACAGCAGAGACAAACTCGAAACTCTTAGCTGAAAATCAAAGTCGAAAACCGCCAAATTGCTTTGTGTGTGTGTATGTGTGTGTAAGCATTTGTTCAATACCAACAAAGAGAGATATCTGTGTCTATGTTTCTATGTATGTGTGTGTGTTTTGTCCAGGACCTTGCGGTGCTTCTTTGTTGGCCATTTATAAAGGATTTGCCAGGCAAGTTGTTTAATTAAGATTTCCTGCGGGTCTATTGGCCGCTTTAAGCGTTTTCTCGGCTACGTTTTTGGGTTCGGACTTGGAAGGCCATCTCAACTTGTCAGTCAAATTAATACAAATTGAATTAAGGATTTCCTCAGGATATGCGGGCGCAAATAAATATGCAATCACTAAGCTTATTGTGTGGCTTTTGCGCCCATCATAAGGATTTATTCCGCAAAAATGTCCTGATGATGCTGATCATCAATTTCTCTGCAATTTTATTTTATTTTCATCGGAACTTATTAGTTATCCTTGTAGAGCTTTTTGGAACGGTCATTTCGATTGTCAGAAATTTTTGTTTGAGCACAATCTTTGTGAAGCAATCTAATCATCTTTTTTACTATTACAATTTATTTATTTATTTATTGTCAGATTATTGAGATATATTAAAAATAAAAATATAAAAATTAAATTAAATTATCATGTGTTAAGTAAATGTAAATATAAATACACAGTAATTGTTTTGTAATATAATTTGATAGTAAAAATATGATAAGTTCAAAATATCAGAACTTTGTTAAAAATAAACCGATTTTCTTCCCTATTTCCCTATTTTAATTCTGCATCAAAACTGGAAAACTAAATTTTTTTATACTTTACAGTCAATTTTTTCCAAACATTCCCTTTGTTGCTAATTTGAAATTAAAAGTTATTTTACTAAAATTAAAAAAAAAAGTTATTAAATTTTACGTTTAAAGTAAATGTGAATACAAATGAATTATTTTTTATTATAATTTTGCAGCGTTTTTAGCTAATATTAATTGGGGTCCTTAAAACGGCTTAAGCTTTTAATATTATTTATACTTTATATTTGATGCTTGCACAGATTTAAAGACAGTATTTGATGGTTTAAAAATTGGTATGTATTTTCAAGTTCCTTAAATTTGTTTATAATTTTAAAAGAGTTTTTAAATGTGTCATTTAGTTGTATGCCCAAAAGAATGACACATTTGGTGGGCCATGGGGAATATCTCGAAGTTTAGAGACAATTGAGTCATAAATTTGTGTAGTTCCCGCAGGACTCAGGATACACTAAGCACTTCCCCCTGAATAAATATTTAATCAATCAATTTGGACAATTTTTTTGTGGCTCGTCAAATGTGCGCATATAAACTTTGAATGTTATATTCTCAGTTGCCCAACGAGCCTGAAAATAATAATAATAATAATAATGATGATGATGATAATAATAATGATAATGCTGATGACAATGATGATGTTGGCAATGTTGTTGAGACGTTAAACAAGTCAGACACATAAAATTGATTTGATTGAAATGCTAATTCGATTGGTAACATGAACAGGAGACAGGAGGAAGGGGAAAGGGGAGAGGGACAGGAGGACGGAGACAGTAGACAGGAGAGGAAAGAACAACAAAGAAACTCTTGCGGCTGATTAACATAAGGAAGAGCTGGACAAGCTCATTGAGTGGAATAGCGACTGTCGGTTCATTTTGCGATTTAGTCACTCTCTGTATTTGTGTCTGTAATGACAGAGCAGATTTAGACTTTCCAAAAAGGTAGTTCCACTCTGAATCCCCTCCCCCCCCCACTCGGTTCACTTTGTGCGACTCATCAGTTAACTTCCGCTTATCATCGTTTTGCTTCAGTTTCAATTTCAATTTCGTTTTCATTTTCGTTTTCGATGTCGATTCGTTTTCAATTCAATTGATTTTCCATGAATGCGCATTTCACTCTCGTTCTGTTTATGATCCTGATTCGGATGTTGAATCAGATTCCAGTTGATAGTCCTGTGCGTGTGATTATCAGAAATGTTATTAGTTTAACTGCTGCCTTTGCCACTGCTTTTGACAGCTACTTTGAGCTTGGAATTGTGTTTGATGGGCTGTCGATATTGAGAAGTATTTTTAAACTGTTTGCTATCCCGATGAAGCTGATGAAGATGATGTAGCTGACATTCCATAATACACACAAACACACACACACATGCATCTCTGCTTTACTGTGACATTTTGTAATTGAATTTCATCTGTTGCAATGAAATTTCAATTACAATTCAGTTCCACAGTCAACACAACGAATTGCCAGCTGTTTTTCTAATGCATTCAACTTGTTAATTGAAATTCACAAGTGTGTTTTTTTCCTCTTAGCTATTGGTAAACATTTTTCTCAAAATATCTTGTACTATCACTTGTTGGACTAGTGACGAACTTATCTGTTCAGTTGTTTAAGAGATCTACGAATGTCAGAAGTCTGATAGAAATGTGTTTCTAAATTTTAATTTATAAATTTTAAAATGGAGCTAAACTGTTCCATTTTTAAAAATTTTTATTCCTTATTTATTAAATTAAAGGATCTATTTTTTTGGTACAAATAATTATATTTCATGATATCATCCATTTAGAGAAATACTTACAGTATAATGAGAATCACAATCTTTATAATTGCTAAAAGTCAAAGAATTTTGCATAACATTATTGTAGTAAAATGGTACAACATCATTCATAATTAATAATATAACTTTATATCTATGATATCTGCTCAAATAATATTAATTTTGTTGCCAATAGATGAAAGACACCAAATATAGCATTATATCAAAATGATATAGAATATCAAATATCATAATTTGCATTGCCTGAACAGTTAATAAAGTGATGTGGTAGAATTTTCAATAAATCTGCCAACAGAATGCAATAAAATGTATTCAACTGCCGTCAATGTGAACAACAACAACATAAGCCATATTTGTTTGGCCCAAAGCAATATTTTTGTGGCAAAGTCAAACGCAAATTTGCAGCAATTGAGAATTATTTGTCGGTTGGTTAGCTTCTTCTTCCTGGCTCGAAAAGTTTCAAAAACAAAATGGCCATAACAAACGGCAGCTGTTGATTATAATCGCCCGAAGCAATTTTCTTAAAAAGTTTCTCCCAACGAGTTGCAAAGCAAAAGGCATCGAGAACAAACCAATTTTGCAACCGCATCAATTTGATTATGCAATCAGTAGTCGAATTTTAGGTTTATATTTATTTTATGCTAGCTCAAACAATTGTGGAATCAATTGATTTAGGCTAACAAAAAACTTGGGATAAATACATACAGAAGAAGAGCAAACAATGGGAAGCTATTAATATATATATAATATATTTATTTAAGTAATTATTTCAGGTTTAACTAACTACCGTTTAAGACTTTTTTTATTTGATTATAAGTTCAATTTATTCACATTTGTATCGCATCACAAATAATTTGGAAAATTTAATATATTATTTATATAACTAATTTATATATTTATTATTGATATAATTAATTTGTCCCAACTAACTACAGCTTTTGGCCTTTATTATTTGATTTTAAGTTCAATATATTTTTATTTTTGAATATTTAATTCAAGTTTAATTTATTTATACATTCTTTTGTATCGCATCACACATTTATTAAATTTGATATATTTATTATATTTTTAATTAGTATATTTATTATATTTTTAATATTATATATTATTTATATATTTAATTTAGGTCCTACCCACAGCTTAAGACCTTTTTTTATTTGATTTTAAGTTCAATATCCATTTATTTTTATTTCTGTGTCGCATTACGGAACATTATTTAAATATATTATTTCATATATTCATTATATATTTAATAATTAACTATATTTAGGATCTGATTACAACTTAAGACCTTTTTTAATTTGATTTTTGTCCAATATATTATTTATTTTTTTTGCATCGCAACACAGTTAATTTGGTAAAATTTTGTTAAAGTTATGTGGCAATTTTTCGCTTAGTTTATCGTAGAAGTATTACAAACATAAAATCTGGTCCAAAATTAAAAAATAAAATTTAAAACACACACAGAACATAAAGAAGAAATAATGTGTAAAATCAAAGTACAAGTGTAAACCACGAAACCACATCGCCGATGTGTGGTTACCTAATCTGCAAATGGATTGTTCTCAATGGTCTGACAGGCGACAGAGTCCCCAATGCGTTCCACCAACATGTTGAGCTCCGGCTTGTCGAGTGGATCAGTTTGAGTGGATCCAATGTCGCCACAGGATTTTGTGTACTTTAATGCAACGCCGTCCTTCTCGCTCGAATAAGTTTTAAGCTCCTGATGCACCTTTTTCAGGCTGTCGGATAGGAATCCAACACGCTTCATAATGCGTGCAACACGTTCGTGTATTATCTTTAACTTGTCCAAACATTGTGGCATATCTGAGGCATCGGCATCGGCATCGGCGTCCACTTCACCGCACTCGGAATTTTCATTGGTCGCCTGTAGTTCATCGGCCTTTTCGCTATTTAGCAGCGATTCATTGTCTGATGCATCCCAGAAGGAATCCTCCTCTTCATCCTGCTCAGACTCGATTTCGTTTACAATTACTTTAATTACCTCTTCAGACATTGCTTTAAAATTAGACAACTTATTTGTGATACTAAGAATTAAATAATCGTAAATTTCTCAGATGTTGAGACTAAAAAATCTAGATGGGAATGAGTTTTTGTTGCTGAAAAGTGTCTACTGTTCTACAGGGAAATAAAATACAGAGCCGTCCTCGACTCGACTCGAATATAAATTGAATATAAATTGAAAAATATATGCGAGAAAGAGAAATCAATTAAATTCCATTATTATGCACAAAAGTCAATGGAGTATACACAAATATCGGAGTTCGCTTCGCAAATAAATCTGTGAAAAGTTTCCACTTTAATGGGCTTCCCTGGGGGAGATGAATTGATGGATGGAGGAGCACAAGTCTCGCCATTGCCTCACAGTTGAATAAAGCAAGCGAAATCCAATTCAGTGAGTTAACGATGTCGAAGAGTCGATGATGTGGGCTCTGTGGATACTATGTGGGTGCCATGTGGCAATGCAAAAGGCAGAAGGCATCAGGCATCAGGCATCAGGCAAAAAGGAAAAGGCGCCAACGCAGCAGAAGACAAAGACCAAAAGCAAAGAGGCGGAAATGCAACATTCAACTGCCATTCGTCTCTTCTTGGAGAACAGTTTCAATATGCTTGTTTGCCATATGTTTTATACAAATACAGAGTATATACATAGTATGTATATATTGGTTTAAATGTACATTTGTGGTGCCTTGCAGCGTAATAAAGCAATAAATCTGTTGAACGAGTTGCTTCTTTAAAAGCAAAAATATCTTTCTACTATACTATACTATACTGACAGACACAAATGAAAAACTTTCGAATGCTTTCAAAAAAGGCATCGAATTGGCTTTTTGTCTGGTTAAATAAATTGCATTTGATGTGTTTTTCTGGTATTATGTGGCAAATGGATTTGAAATAGTATTTGATATTTACAAGCGTTGCAAACTCGTTGCTCAACAATCTATTATATCTACTTCATGTTGTTTATAAAGTTTGTTTGACACATGATTATTCAATTGCAAATGAAATTGCGCAATAGAATAATGTGAATAAAAGAACATTCTAATGGTAGTGTTAACTTAACTTGATTATAATTATATTTGATTCAGAATTGTTTGAGTCGCATCTGAAAGCAATTGGTTTAAATGTGTATTTTTACATGATGGCCAGAGACTGTTGAAAGACTATTTTTTTTATTGATAATTTTCTAGTTGAAGCTGCTAATTTTTTTATTGAAATCATCTGAAAGTCATAAGCAAGTTACTTATTTAATTTAATATTAAAAGCTGATTTGGCTCATGATTTTATTTTGTTTTGTGAGTTAGTTTAAAATATTCAGCAGTTCTCTTGCAGTTAAGTCTGTTCTTTTGGCAGACAATCAGTCAGTCGGTCAGTCACTCAATCACAATTAAAAGCCCATCATATTCGTATGGCTGCTGATCTAATTGAATGCTGGCCAATTGGTTTGCATGTTGGCCAATGGGATTATGAACTTAACAGCTGGGTTCTGCCAACACAATAAATAACCATAATAACTACTTGGCTTCTATAGAGTGGGACACGCCCACATGGCTGCATTAAAACGCCATCTTCTTGAGATTAATGCGAAAAGGTCATGCGAGAATCAGACGAGGGCCACTTAAGATCTGGCATTGACAATTGTTCTTTGCGATACCCTGTAATCAGTCAATGATATTAAGCAGTTATCTTAAAATGAATCAATGAAAATAATACATAATTTTAAATAAATCAAATATTTAAAGATACATTAAATCAATGTTGTAAATCAATTTGGTGAAATTTAATTATGGAAATGTTTGATCTATTTTAGTTATATTTTGTAAGCTGATATAATAAGCTGTTTATTAATCTTGACATGTTATAGGGTAACAGTTAGTTCAGTTGTCGCGTTTAATGCATTTTCCTGTTTTGTATTGCGATTTCTATTGTTTTGGGGCGACTCTTTTGACACGTGACATTATCATCACAACGACACACAAAAATGTCGAGGGAAAGCATAAAGTGAAATAATGTTGCTGTTGCCCTATAAAAACATGAGAAGATGAAGGTATGTCTGGCGAGCTGGCAACTAACAACCGACTGACACCTGGTTGCTCGTATGTCTTTTGTTTGCGCAGTGAAAGTGACTTTTGGCATGTCTTTTAGTAGCTTTTACATTTATCTTAATTATGGGGGAGGGAGGCAGAGGGCGAGTTGCCTCCAGCTGCTGCCACGCACTTGAGGCACAAAGCAAGGGCCTCCTCCCTCCGTCTCCCGCCCCAGGCACCAGTCGAGTTCTCTTTTGACAACACGTGGTAAGGACAACACTTGCCACAGTGGCCAAGTTGCCTGCATTTTGGTTCTCGTTCTGGTTTTAGCCAGTTGTCTTTTGCTTTTAGCCGTATGCCGTTCATGTCCTTTTGTAATTTATCTGACTGCCACAATTCGTTTACTCAGTTTATCTACAGGCCTCTCATGTTTTTCTTCTTATCCAAAGCTAACAAATTTTCTTATCTTCCATTGAATTAAACTTGAAAAATGTGTTAATGGCCATGTTGCTAGCTTGGCTTCAAGACAATGTGGGGCTTAATTAAATTCCACAATGATTTTATTATTGTACATTTTACATTGGACACCACATGGCGTATGTGCAATATGCTCGGTATCTAGCTATATAATTTGTCTACTTAACACAGAACTTAAAGCTGTTCTTAAAAAGAACAACATTTATTTTCTTTATGTAGAGTTTCTCCTGTTTATTTATGCATATTTTAATTTTTAATCTGCCGACATGAAGATGACTTTTTTTGTGGTAATTAAAAACCTTCAGATTTATGTACAACGGAAACCGCCGAAGAAAAAAACATTAAAAATAAAAGGAAAAGTGGAAAAACTTTTTGAAGAACATTCGCAACACATAATTAAATATTTAAGCTGCTGTTGTCAGATTAAGAGCGGCTTTAAATTGAATTGTCGACCATGACAATTAGCCGATAGGTGAGTTGGATTAAAATGAGCGTAGCAAGTTGGAATACATTTAAGAATAAAGTCGTGGCTTTTTTACCTACTAAAAATTTACCAAATTTAAGTAAAATATATTTGAGAAATTAATTAAATAGCGATTTGAGTTGCTTGTTTATCGCAACAATATAAAAGTTCTTTTAAATTGATTTGTTTTTATTTGTAAGACTTTAAAAAACATTAGTATAGCATACTTTTCGGGGTATTACTAACTTTGTGGATTTCATTTCAAACTGTCTTCTTAATAGAAAAGTTTTACTTTTTACAAAAAATGACACGAAAATTATTGTAAAATTGTTCCAATGTATTAAAAATATTTTTATGACAGTAGCTTGTAATAAAAAATTTAGATAAAATTGACACCGCAAATCTGTTAAGTCTTGACAAAGTTCTGACAAATTCAAGTTTGTGAAAGAAAAAGAAAAACAAGGCAAAATAAATCTTACAATTTTGTTGCTGAATCAAATTAGAGTTAAGTATTAGATTTAAAAAAAAAAACAAGTTTAGTTAACTCGATTGATTAAAAAAAATAATAATAATCGAGTTCAAGTAGTGGAAAATCGCTTGTGAGTAACAGGTATAAAATAAGCGTTTTTTTTTTAAATAAAACACTAATTATTAATGGGAAAGTAAAAACATATTATTCAGAGTATTGGCCATTGTTTTCTACACATTTTGACCACCTTTCTGGCAATTTGTGAATATAAATAAATCAATTCGTCGATATGTTGATTTAAATAAATTATTAAATGTGAAAACTTAGTTGCTACAGCTCTTAAACATTGCCGCATTCAACTGAGAATCAGAGATTTAATTTTGAACCACGCTCCCGTTTATCTCACTCTCAGTTCGCTCCGCGGTTCGCACCTGCTCTTCAGCTTTAGCAGTTCACAGTTAACAGGTAACCGTTCTCAGTTCACAGCGGTCCGCCATTTTGCGGGTAAAATGGACGAGTTTGAGTTTGAAGTGCTCAACTGAAATGAACAAAAGTCGAGCAATACGAGTACAGCTCGGCAGGATTAACGGCCACATTCGCCGAGCATTTGGTTGGCCGTGCTCTGAGCCACGTTGTTGTGGTGCAGTTTATTACATTTTTTAAGTGTGGCTGACTTATTATTTATTAAATGTGGCTCAACAACAACAATATAAAAAAGCAGTTGTGTGAGTTCAAAAAAAAGGCAAGCAAGGCCGAGCTGCTCCTTTAATCAGTCATAAATATTTTGCAATTTAAAGCATTGCACACACACAACGACGTAAACAAAAAGAAAAACACGTACAACAAACAATTTTCACACATTATCCAAAGTTTCCCATTGCAAGTTTTTTACCATTTCTTTTTTTCTATTATTTATTCTATTCTTTTTTTTTTTTTTTTTTTGGGAGTAAGCAAATTTATACAAACCAGAAAAGTTGCCATTGCACATGGGAAACATTGCGAATTTGCATGCGAATTTTCTATTGGTGTTGATGAAAGTTTCCTAAGAGTTGATAAAAAGGGTGTGGCTCAGCAAATAAGCCAGATTTGCCCCTACTGTGTATTTAGTTTTTGCCATGTTCATATGAAGCATCACGATGATGGCGATAATGATGATAATAACGATGATGAAGCCTGCGTTTGTGCAAATGAGTTGAAAATTGAAAAGAAAATAGAAGCTGGATAGATATATGCACTTGTTTAGTTTCTTCAGAAAGGTATGTAATATCAATTAAGATTTCAAAATGTGAATTATCATATTTTTAAAAATATATTTTAAACTATTTTTAAACAAAATGCCATTTATAAATGATATTTACTGAAGCATATTTAAATATTTATGTTGCTTGTAATAAATCATATAATTCAATTTTACAGCGACAATTACAATATTTAAAATTTCACGTTAAATATAATGTCATGCGAAACTTAAAAACAAAAATATAAATAAGAGTCTAATGTATCTTAGGGTATCTTCCGGTCGAGCATTTACTGCCCAGACAATTCTTTTGTTGTTGTTTTACTTTTGTCGAGCATTTTATGGTACGGTTTTTGTTTGCTTTTTCCAGTCTAGTGTCAACGCAGCTATTTTTGCTTGTTTTTCAGCCTTTTGTCAAGGATATGTTTTTTGTGCAGGTCTTGTATGTTTTGGCTGCTTTTTTTTTGTTTTTTTTTTGGCCAAGTTTGTGAAGTTTGTTGCTGGTAAATGTCATTGAACGCATGTTTGTGGACAGATGTAAAAATGTGATAGGCGATATATTCTTTCTTTTTTTTTTTTTGTGTCATTTAATGCAGATGATTTTGATTTTGATATTTTGTCTGTTGTCTTTTTGCATGTGTTGATTGCTTAAAGCAAAAGTTATCAACTTGTTAGTAGTAGACTGTGAAAATTGCAAGCAATTCATGCATGAAATTCATAATGTACTATATTTGATTAATCTGGCACTCAACAAATTGCACACTCAGCATAAAGAGCACAAATTTCAGTCAAGTGAACAACAACTGCTGCCAGCTCATTTTGTGGCCATTAAATTGAATTTAAAGTTTTTGGCCAAGTCAAAGTCCAAGTCGACAATGTCGTGCCATCTGATGATTTATTATTATCAACGGCAGTCAAAGTTTTCGTCGAGCGAATGATTAAAATGAGCAGAAATCCAGAGAACTACTCGCCACGCGAGGCACGCGTTGCTGCTTCACTCTTGGCCGAAACTTATGCCTTTATCATTCTTGGTCCGGACGGACATTTTCCTGTCAAATTGTGTGAACTTTTTCCACTACTTTTCTTCTAATTTTTTTTTGGTTTTTCTCTTTTTATTATTTTGACCAACTGCCGGGGACGACACTTTATCATGGCTGTCGCTGACCGGCGTTCACAAAATTGAAATGTGCCCGCGTCAGTGGAAAGTAAATGAGGCAAAACGTCGTCACCGCAGTCACAGTTGGTTGTCCCACTGTCCGTCCCCGTGTCCTGCGTCCTTTTGAGCCTACCAGCCCTCGGGGGCTAAGGCAATAAGCCAAGCAAATTTTGAACAAAAATGACTGTCCGCTTTATATTTTATATATTATTTTTTCCTTTTACATTTCTTCAATTTCGTATGATGGCAAATTTTTGTATTTGACTTCAGTTCTTTGGCTGCTTTTGACAAATATTTGGCTTAAGTGATTTTTGACAGCAGGTCCTTGAGCCTGTTTGTTGTATTTAATGCACCCCATGTGTACGTTGGACATAGTTTATGCTTCGTTTGAGCGTAATTTGTGTTTGACCTGAAGGCCAATGCGGCGTATGCGCAATTTGGCAACAACATGGATGGCCTATAAGAATGCAAAGCTTCCAAATGAAATAAAAATAGAAACTGTATAGGATATTTGTAGATTCAAGTGGGTCAGTAAACTGACAAAGCAAGGACCTACATTTAGTTACTCTACAGGGATATGAATGGTGAGGGATTTGAGTGCCAATTCGAATCAAGTGAATGGTAAGCAACTTTATAGCATCGTTAATTTAACACTGTCACGAAGAGTCAGTGATCTCTGTGAGAGAATGGTTGTTGTGCACACTAAGCGAAAGTAAAAACTACAATCCACAACTCATTTGAGACTTAAACCCGTTTCATAACTCCATATTTAAGGATAAGCATGATTGGGAATGGAACTAAAAACGGATAAAATAGTGAATTTTCACTGCGAAATTAATTTATTTAAGCCAAATAATGTACTTTCTTTATATCGTAAAAACTTGAAACAGTTACAATTGTATTACTCTTGTTTATGAGATTAGGAATGAGTGGGAATGGAACTAAAAATACAGAGTAATGACCAATAATTACCAATTCCACAGACAATTTTATTTATTTAATTCTAATAATGTATTTTCTTAATATCGTAGAGTTTTTAAACGGTTATGATTGTATTACTCCTATTTTAGAGGTTAAGAATGAATGGAACTTAATTTGATGCACTTTCTTTGTCTCGTAGAGATTTGATCTAGTTCCGATTGTATTACTCTTGCTTACAAAATAAGGAATGACTGAAAGTGGAACTAAAAATTAAGAAAATCACTGATTACTTAATTTACTTGATCTAAATGTTGCATTTTCTTAATATCGTAGAGATTTGAACTAATTCCGATTGTATTAGTCTTATTTAAGAGATTGGGAATGAATGGAAAACGAACACAGAAAACTCCACTGAGAATTTAATTTATTATTAATATTATTCCAAATAAAGTACTTTGTTAAAATCGAAGTTGTGCTGATAAGTTAAAATGGTTAAATAATATAAAATGCGTAAGTTGAAAGTTCAGAAATTGACATAGTCCAGCTCCCTTCGCAGGCGAAGTGTGAGTCGCAGTTTGCCGAGTTCGCTGTCGTACTTGGCATGACATCGATCCACGTCGACGGCATGCGGAAGAGGTAGTTTGAGTCTGTAGAGTGTTGTGCCCAGATCGATTTCCTTTTCATGCAGAGTTAGGGTCATTTTATCGGCGGCCATTGGCTCGTCGGGCAGGGATATCTCCAGGATGAGATCTTCACAGCTGGACGAAGCTCCCGTGCGTTGTCCCATCTGTGTGTGTGTAAAGGGGAACAGCTTAAGGGGGTTGGGGACTTTGAGGGAAGGTGTGGCTAACCTGCAGGAAGACGTCTTCGGTGCCAACAGCTTGGCGATAAGTCATTGTGTATTCGGGACATTTTCTTGATTCTAAAATATCCGCATCTTCACGCTCCTGCGCCTCCTGCCACTCCTCCAATGTGGTGGGCTGCGGTTTTTCCGGTTCCTTCAACGGTGTTGCCAACAAGTTAACCTTTTTTTTCTTACCACTCGTCTTGGCCGCATCATCAGCTGTCTGCGCTCCAATGCTACCAGGTGCTGAGTTGTGAATGTGGATATGAGTTGAGAGACTAACAGACTGACAGCGAGATTTTATTTACTTACTCTGCTTGCTAACCACTAGGGATTCCTCCTCATCCTCGCTGCTGCTGCTGCTGCACTCAACGCCCCCCCGCCTCCTCTGGCTGGGGCACAACAAATTCTGCAGCTGTCGCAGCTGGTCGGGATTGTCAAAAAGCGACATTCTTTATTTACTCGACTTGATTTCACTTCACTTTTTAGAGATGTTCTCTCTGTTGTATTTCACTTCTATTTCTATACGTATTACTTTCTCGCTGCTGCTTAAAGCCGTGTTCACTGCTCGACAATTATTTCAAGAATACGTCTTTTTCAAACGAATATTTTTTAGACTTGCTGTGGAATGTGGAAATCGATTTGTCAGCCTACTAAGCAATTGTTTTTCCTTCTGAACAGCACAAGGAAAATGAAGAGAGCAGCTGTAGTTTGTTTATTATGTTGACCAGGCAACGGATATTGTATTTTGGAATAGAGAAAAGGTTCTAAGGGTTGGCAGGTTTGGAATCTTCTAGCTTAAATGGGATATGAACAAAGAGGAAACATTTGGAGTATTTCAAAGTAGTATTTACAAAGAACAACGCACTGATTTAAGTGTGAAAGCACTTCGAATAAATCTCAGATATTTCACTCGGTTTGCAGAGAAAAAAACAGTATATTCTATATAAAATATCATAACACAATAATCATGATCTTTTTAACTTTTATCTTAATCCTCACATATAATATTTAATACAATTTTACTATAATTCAAATACAACTACTTTACTGCATAAATTTATAGTCTTTTAAGTTAATTATTCACCATTGATCAATTTTGAAAGATTCTCACTTTAAAAGACAAAACTGATTGTTGGTCGTGACAAACAATTTCATAATTATTGCTACCACTTTGACCTTATGCAAATACATAATTCACTGTCAAGGGCTGAGCAACAATGAGCCTGGGACTCCACTTCCACTTTGGGCCATTTCAATTAAAAACTTGCTGCCGTTCGGAAAAACTTTTACACAGCAAACAGGCTAGGCGGATTTTCCTACCCCCTCCCTTGCCGTTCCACCCCCCAACCGACAAATATAGTGGAAAACTGTACTCAGAACAAAAGGTGGGAGGGTGGGAAAGTGAGTCGAAATATTTCAGAATATGTCAAAAACAATTGTTTTGTAAATTTTTAGTAAATTGTATAATTATTGCTGACCTTCATTGGAATTTGGCCCACTTGTAGCCATGGCCAAGCAGCAATTTTGCATTTTTCATGCGCTCCATTTGAAAAGGGCGCTAATTTGAGAGCCCAACTGAATTGTGGCCAAAAGCGCAGACTGGGCCAACTGTGGGGACATGTAAACATGGTCCGCGTGTTAAATGTAAACAACACGGTTCCGACTGCCATCTGCCAGCATAGCCAACAATACAATACAGGGGGAGGAGGGAGAGGAACTGAGTTTCAGTTTCACTAAAACAAAATATAAACGAATTTTCACTCTCGTCGCTGTTGTAGCTGATGTTGTTCTTATTGTTGCATGTTACGTGTTTAATTCGTTCAACACGAACCGAGCACAGTGCAAAAAAAAAAATAAGTGAGACTTTAATAAAGCGATCTCAACTACGAAAATCCCTGTAAAGTTGAAAGTCTTCTAAATAAATTGGAAAAAATTTACAGTTAAGTACATATTACAAATTTAATTTTCCAGTTTTTAAGCAGAATCAAAATATGGGAAAAATGATGATAAATTTGATATTCCGCAAAGAAATCGTTTCAATTTTGACAAAGTTATGAAATATTAAATTTTTTTATTAGCGACAAAGGGAATTTGTAAAATTAGACCAAGAATTATTTCCTGTTTAATTGCTGGATTGGCATTAATTCCAAATTTAATTTTCCGTCAGTCAATTGTAAGTTACTATTTAGAATATACGCAGCAATTAAAAAGCGGTCTTTGTAACAGAGATCAAATGTGCTCTAAGTGTAACCAACAACAACTAAGCTGGCTACGCATAATCCTCTCTGGAGAGAGCAATGAACGCTCTCACTTATTGAATTCGCCGCAAAGACATATTTGCGACATGACTCGCTGTAATTCCTTCGATTTAGTTCGCCTCGCGTCTCTGCAGCCAACGACGTGTCGGGAAACTGCGGATCTTGTCAACCGCGATTTACATATGTATGTAATTATTCGTTTTTTTTTATTCTTTTTTTCTTGTGTCTGCCAAGTATGGCTAATAATAGTGTTAGTTAAGTTAAAATTTAATAAAAATAATGAAGCTGCGAATGAAATTTAAAACGAAGTAGGTTATGCGGTTAATAGTGGTGAATTTGTTTTCTTAAATTTTTTTTATTTAAATCAGCGTTAAAATTGCATGCATAGAAAACTTTCAATCGCGCATTCGTCTTCGTTAATTTTTTTCTCGTAGGCAATATTTATTTCTCAGCTGGCAACCAAACTTGAAGGGACTTAAATATAAGGTATTTATTTATTTTTGAATATTATTTATTTAATAATACAAATAATAAGTTATCATTTATTTTACATACTATTATATAATTAAAATCCACTTATCTAAAATACCCTTGCCAGCTTGGCAACAGGGTATCAACATAATAAAAGCGACCAAAAACATTTGGTTGCCGTTTTGGTTCAATGGCAACCACTTGACAGTATGCATTGGGTCATTGGGTCCCCACTGTGCCCTGTCCTAGTTGGCTCGTCAACGAGTCTACAACTAATTGTATTAACTTTCGGCTGTAATCCAAATTCTGATGTAAAGTCCCCTCAGAATGGGGATATTCTACCTTTGTCAACGACGACAGAGTTGAAATATTTCTGTATGTGATGTTTTTCGAAAAAAGTTTTGCATGGCTATTTGTACATATCTTATAGTTATGTTAAGAGCTTAAATTATTAAAATATTCTGGGAATTTACATATTTAAAAATGAGAATTCTATATGTTTTCGCATTTCAGCATAAAAGTTGAGTTCTATTTGCAGAATTTAATTAGGCAAACAGTTATAAAAATTATAGATATTTAAATATTTTATAAAATTTTAATTTCTCGTAAGATTTAGCTCAAGTCAATGAAAATTATTCAAACAATTCTATTCTTTCAAAGTAATTTACAAATCTTACAAGTCTATTTTATTTATTCGAAGTCAGATTCTCCACTTTTATGTTTTTTTTCCTTCGGGAGAGTTTAGAGCTGACAAATTTCAGTAGCATGTTAACATCTGTGTAAATATAGTTTTATTTTTAGATATATTTCACGTAACTGAGCTTTAACCTTGTTTGCGACATCCAACTAGGGCTATCAGTGTCATAACAGCTGTTCTACTCTTCTCTCTTCTCTCTGCTCTCTTCACTCTTAGTAGCTGACACACACGCACACACTCGCAGACAAGACAATAGAGCGATGCATGAATACATTTGTAATTGTGTTGGGCTGGTCGCACATTTCAATGAACTGCAATGCTGCCATTGGCAAAAGGAAAGTGAAAATGCGAGAAGTGAAGTTTCGTTGACAGTTGTCGCCCTTCCCCTCCCGCGCCTAGATGTGTCCAAAAAACAGATATACGAAATACGAGTGGAAACTGAGGTGGTAATAGGATTTTTATTACATCCCCGGCACGTAGCATGCCACATGGAGGCATGCAGTGAAAGTACAAGTGAAAGTGTGTCCGTGATTTCCTATCTACCGTCCTTCCTCCCACTGCCTTTTGTCCATCAACGCAGCTGCTACAAATTTTTGCGTATTTTGTTATGTTCTTTTTTTCTTTGTTTTTTTTTTGGCTGCTCCTTTTGAATATGATTTGTGTGCTGAAAGCCCTTCAACTGGCATTTTTTTCCAACTTGCAGCCCCATTTGTTGCTGGGGGATTACATAAAATGTAATTAAGAAGGCATTAAGTATTATGCATAAATCATTGAAAACTTGCACATACCTACATGCTAGGTAAGTCGCGGGGTGAGCAGAGATGGCAGTCAGCAAATGTGGATGATGTGGATAATGTGGATGCTGAGTTGGAAATTACTAACATAACTGGGTTATTCGATAGGCGCAGGCAGAATGAGCGTAGTAAGTTGAGTCCCGAATTGTAGCCAAGTTCCCGTCATAGATTTGGGTCTGTTGATTGCAATTGCGGCGACACGATGGCGCACATTTTTGGCCATTTATTTTGCAACATTTTGCAAACTGAGCGCACAGTGACAAAAGGCGAACTACTTCCGACATAGCAAAGAATGCGCCGATTATATGAGCTCCTTCTTTCTCTCCTACTCGCTCTGCCGCTCAGCCGCTCTCAGCTGAGTATTTGTGTGTGTGTGTGTGTGTGTGTGGAATGAATGCGACTAGTAAAATAATTCCCACAACAACCGCAGCAGAGCAACAACAGAAATACTGCCAAAAAAAGGAGAAGAAGAAACAGATAGTTTCAAAAAAAAAAAAAAAAGAACACATACAGGATGAATGTTGTTGCCGCATAGGTGAGCGTGTGCAGTCAAGCGTTGCAAAGCAGCGAAGAGAAAACAATCATAACAACAACAAAATATGAGTATAAATATAAAAATAAAACTAACAGCAGCAGCAGCAGCAGCAGCATCAGCCATAAACGGCACATCCAAAGGACAAACAAAGCACACCGAAAATATAATCAAAACTCGCGATATCACGCTCAACTTTAAGGAGCGTTCATTTTAAAGCCCATTGGAGCACGAAATGACCTGCAAAAAATGTAGACTTGGTCGAGATTTAAGCCAAACGATTGCCGACCACAGCAGCCCGCCCAAATGGCTCATGGCCATTGCCAAATGGAGTCGTAAACAGTGAAGGCTCAAAGCGAAAAGCGCTCAAGAGCGACACAGTAAGAGTGTATGAGTGGGAGAGTAAATTGAGTGGAAATGCAGTCAGCTGTTGAAGAGTTACATGTGCTGAAGCTTTTTACTTTGCTATTTGTTTGTTTGTAAACAAATCGAAAGCTTTGCAAACAGCTGATCGAATTGGCAATGCACAGTGGGCTGGGTGCTAGCGAAAATTGATTAAAATTACATGTGTGAGATGGAGAGAGTACAATATTAGATTGTAAACAATTTAACGCAGAAAATTGAAATATATTAATAAATTTTTATTATACATAGTATATATATGAATATAACTAATAACAAATAAAATTGTGTTTTAGAGCAAAGGATGCAGTTGATTATATATATAATAATGCTATGAATATATGAGTTTTGGATTAAAGACCTAAATTGGCTTAAAATATTTGCATTTACCCAAAAAATAACTGACCTCATACAATAACGAAAATTTAGCTATCAAAATTAGTGATAACAATTATAATTTACATATCGCTCACATCTTTAATTTTCCCTCTCTCTGGTTCCCTTTATTATGAATTTAAGTGAAATCTGTTAAATAGAAATAATTGAAACAGAGCGTAAACATGACGGGGTAAACTGTGCCAGATTTTAAATTGAAATTGGTCGAAAGCATTAGCATAAATCGTTTAGCAATTATCTAATAAAAACAATGGATAAATATAAATGCCAATTATCAGAGGCAACGAACGAACGAAAGTAAATTAAATCAGCAGCAAGTAAGTAAACCGCAATTAAGTCCAAGCTCGTGCGGTTTGGGCTAAATTCGCGTAATAAACAAAACGTAACGTATCGAACAAAACGCAGACATGTTTCGACAAGTCACGCGCTTAACGGTAGCAATTGATGAACCGAGAACTGATTGGAATGCTTAAATACAATTAGATCTACACACTGATGTGCTTACTTACGTATATGTACATATGTATGTGAGAGTGAAATGGAAAGTCTGCGCACTTACCTTTCGTGTTGTTCGTATTCCTATTCCAATTCCTCTTCTCCTACTTTTCGGTCTCTTCTGTCGCCAGTTTCTACGCTCCGATTCATTGGCGAATAGATCCTCGACGCTGCTGCTGCTGCTCAGCTGACTCAGTTCGTCATCGGATGAACTGTGATTGGAACTCAATTCATTTTCCACAATTCCAGTCTCAGCATCGCGCTGTCGCAGCACTCGATAGTTGCCGCCGGCGTCGCTGCCGCTGCCGCTGCCATTGGCGCTGCTCATGAAACGTTCGCGAAATGATTTATAGAGCACAGCGCTGACACTTCCAATGCTGCCGCTGCCGCTGCCGCTGCCGCTGCCACTGCGTCCTCTTCCATGAATTCCCGCTGCGCCGCGCGCTGCACTGCGTCGCTGCTTATCAGTCTTGTGTCGTGCCGCCACGCTCGTTGACTCCAGAAAGGCGCCTCCACTCATGGTGAATAATGTTCGTGAACCTTCTCAGTTATGCAATGGATGCCGTTGCCGTTGCCATTGCCATTGCCATTGACTTCATGTTGAGATTCGCTTTATGCACTCCTGCGTCTTTCAATTGGCACAGTTAACAATTACCAGCTTCTTCTCCTCCTTCTCTTCTTCTTATCGTTCTTCTGGTGGTTCGTTCTTCAATCTGCCAAAGAAGTGGGCGCAAATTTGCATGTGTTGCATTAATAAGGGAAATTTGTGGGGTGCGCCAAAACGGTTTTTCTTCAATTTTTAACATGCATTCTTGACTTTATAGCCAAGCTGCAGCTGCAGCTGCAGATGCAGATGCATCTGAAGATACAAATGTATCTTGGTAAGTGCAATATGGGGATTGGCAAGTGGTAAGTGCGTCAGTCAATAACGAAAGACGAAAGCTGCAGGAGGTATGCCACAGACTTGAGGCGCCTATTTAGGTAGGGTATACATACATATATACTGATAAAGAATACGCACACAAAGTTGCTTTCTAAATGTGTTGAAATCATGACTTAAATTATAAATCAATTTGCTTTGTTTTAATTAAGTGTTTAACGTCATTTATAAAACATAATTGACAACTTTTTAATTATAAATAGTATAGAAAAATGTATTATAAAAGAATTAATTAGATAATATAACTAATTAAGCTACTGGTCTTTTTAAATTAATGGTCCAATATCAAGAAGGCTTTAAACTCATAGCAATAATACAAAGAATTAATTCAAAATAAAGAAAATTAATTGACTGCAATGATGAAAAGTAGTAAATACACATATATCTCATTTAGATATTAATTACCTTTTTAAAGAAATATGTTAATTTAAGAGTATATAAAAAACTCCAAAAAGTTTCGATTCAGCTGAATATGTATCCTACAATTTCATATTAACATCATCAATAAAATCATTTTAAAGTAACGCTTTTATTTATTTACTTCTTTATTTAATGAGCTTGAAGTCAGATTAAGAAATTGCTTCTTATCAAAATAGTCAACAGTAGTGAAAAATTTAGAAAATCAGCTACAGATATAGCAGTATTATCTATAATAGCATAAGTAGGTAGTAAAAATAGTTTGAAAGCATATAAATAATTTTTTCAAATTCAAAGTTTAGCAGCTTATAGTATTAATAAGTATAAACAAAGTAGAAAACTCGAACTCTTTAAGAATCATCACGCAAATCGAATTTACATGCTAATTAATATTGAAATTCAAGTGGAAAATCGATGTAATTATAATTATAATTAGCATATATCATTAGATACCTATTAATACTCAACAGTTGAGTTGAGTTCATTTTAACAATACTCTTACCAAATGTGCTGAACATACACAAACTTGTTTGTTTTGTCACTTTCATTGTGCATACTCTGCAAATTCGTTGGAAAATTACTTAATTTGACACGTAATTACGAGAGACTTTTCTTTTGTAATCCCAACTCGAATTAATTCTTCATTGGAAAGGCCTGGCTTTAATGGCCTTTAAAGTCTAACTGTCACATTGAATGCTGAATTTTAATTTGAAATCACAGCTGTCACCCCTTAATCCCCCCTTTTCCCTTTAAAATCCCACCCCAGGGCAATTTCGTTCCATCGAATGACAGCGAAAAGTTAAATTATCCCGTTCAAAATTTTGTTAATTCATGTCTTTAAAAAAAGTGTAATATAAATAAATAAAACAACAGATGGAAAATAAATGCAACGGCAAATGAACATGAAAATGCGAAAATTTTTATCTGTTTGTTTTTCTGTCTCTTTTGTACCTTTGGGCCATTGGCGTGCAAGTGAAATGTGTCGGAAAACATAAAAGCCAAACAAATGAGAAGTAAAACGCGACTACCACATGGTTTGGCCCTTATGGCGAGTATCGAGTAAGAGTACGAATACGAGTACGAGTTGGAGTACGAGTATTTGCAGCATGGTGACAAAGGTTAACGAGTTCATAAAGGCATGTCATTGTTATGATGACAGCCGGTTAAGTCCACAAATCTGACCAACTATGCAGTCCCCTTTATTGCTAAATATTTATTATTATACTCGGATTGTTATATCTTCATAATATGTGTAACATACGATCTTTATGTATTATTTTAAGGTAATTCTATGTATGTATTACATTAGATATTTTATTTGAGATTACACGGCAAGAAACATAAGGTTAATAGCAAATATTTTTGATAACATCTTCATATTAATATTAATTTTACATAATACAAAATATTATTAAATTAAATAAGTAATTTTATTTGAAGTGTCATAATAGACAATCGAGAGATTTAGAAATTATGTAATAAATTGAAAAACAATAACTTTACTAGTTACATCATATTTTTAGGCATAAAAAATAAAATAAATATAATTTCAAAACTGACAAACAATTTCAAAAACTTATTTTAATTTAATACTAATATTACAATACACAATTAATATAAATATTTAGACTCTAGATATTGTTTATATTCTTCATCTAATCAAAATGCTAACGCCATTGTTTGTATTACAAATAATCGTAATAATCATATATTCATAATAAATAATCGCAATTTTTTTAAATAACATTAATATCAAGTCTAAAAATTATAACTATCTGATTATTTTCTAAATAGGTATAATTTTTTTATGTTTATTGCACAACACATTTGTTATATTATGCAAATAATTTATTGTTTAAACTGGTAAATCAATTAGAACGATTAAATCCATAGAAGTTGCCGCAACTTCAACGAAAGATAACAAGCGGCTTCCTTAACTAATTTCCATTATTTTATGTGCAGATATTGCCAACAAGGTGATGAGGAGGAAGAATGAAAATAAGTCGCCTCAGGAAATGCCCATTAAACAGGTTATCATCAAAATCTATAGACATATTTAACCATCATTTAAATTCTCACGGTGTATTGACGTTTTTAAGCACAATAAACAAACGCTGAGGGCTGTCTACAGCAAGTGAGTGAAACAGAGAGACTGTGAAGAAAGAGAGAGAGAAGGATGGGGGCCTTTTTACTGGGAGGAACCACCGCATTGATACACCATGGCAAACTGTCACATTAGCATATTGGGAACGCAACGAGCTAACAAAAATGCGACTTGTTCTCTGTGTTGCTTGACAGTCAGGCGGTGATGACGTTGACGTTGACCGCCGCCGTCGCAGTCACCGTCGCAGTCACCGGCGCTGTCGCTGTTGGCAGAGCAGCGGAGGCGCATGCGCAACTTTGTCTTGGCCAGAAGATCGTCGGCCCGTTTGTTGGTTTGTTGGTATCAGTCGGTTTGCAGACTTTCGCGTGTGCGGTCGAAATAAAAAAAGGCGAGACAAACAAAAAGCAAAGAAAGAGCTGACCAAAGGCAAGCAGAAAGAGAAGAGACAAAAGAAAGAAACGAAAATCTGGCTATGCCTGGGCGCGACTTGTTGACAGTTTGAATTATGTGCTAAACGAGTGAGAAAAAAGTAAAATATTAAAAGAAAAAAAATAAAAACAACATATAAACATAAAAAAAAATAGTTCATACAATACAAGATCGATGCATGTGATTAACATAATTAATGCTGAGCGAACGGGGAAAACCTGAAACTGAACTTGACCAAATAGTAGATCAAGAAAACTAAGGAAAATCGTTTTGCCTGAGTTAACGGTTCGCATTGAAAGCGTTTAGTTGACGTGTTTCCTTGCTAATTAAGCAATCACTGAATTATTCACAAAATTGCATAAAGACAACAACAACAAGTTTTGCAGCAAGCAGCGAAAACTGGTAGAAGATGTTGCTGCTCCACTTACATCATTTGCCATTAGTGTTGGCCATCATTTCCTGCATTGTCGCCGCCTCAATAGCAACAGCAGCAGCAGCAGCAACAACATCCTCCATACCTGGCAAATATCAGGCTTATGGCAACCAACATCAGTCGAAGAAGCTGCGTCTTGGTCTGGGAACTGGACTTGGACTTGGAGTTGGAGTTGGAGCTGGTCAGGGAGTTGGTCAGGGAGCCTCTGGTGGCAACTCGAGTGCTGTGAATGTCACAGCCAATAAACCTGTATTCCGGCAAAATCCGATCAAGAATTGGTTTGGCGTCTTTAATCGCAATAACTCGCCGCCGGCTCAAGAACAAACAGCAACATGTTCGTGCAGGTGAGCAACGACAACAACGTTTGAGAGCGGAGAGCGGAGAGTGGGAAGAGAGTGGAGAGTGGAGAGAGGGGACAGGTGGGAGAGTGTACAACCATACAAAAAAGCTTTCATGGTCATGACAGTCAATTTCCAGTTAGCCAAGTTACCCAACTTATCCACAACAACAACAGCAACTCATTGTATGTTTATTGTCATGGCATACAAATCACACATTACAGTTAAAGATACAGATACATTTGTGCGTGATGTGCGAGATCAATTTGCTGAACAAACTTTTTAGTCTACTCCCAACTTGACCAGTGTCAACAGAAAAATGCAATCAATTATATAAATTTCAGTTAAAGACAACAATTAAATTGATAGAAAATTTGAAAGAATTATTAAATTAAATAGAGTATATAGAACAACAAATCTAAGAATCAGTAGGATTTTTGGTAAATTTTTACTATCTATTAATTTGAATTAAAGTTCTATATCTATTTTAAAGGTCTAAAGATAGCTGAAAAATGTATATTCATTTTATTACTTATTAGTTTAAAAATTTAAAGGATAGATTTAAAATTTACTTGATTTAGTTTGATCAATTTGAAACGTCTTAAAATAGATTTAAATTTTACTGCATTGTGTACCAAACAGTTTTAAAAATCTAAAAATTGTTTTAGAATGTAGTTAATTTATTCACAATCTGTTTTTTTTTAATTCTAAAGATATATTAAAAGTCACTGTTTGCTTTTTTAGACATTCTGCAATTAGTTACAATTTACAGCTTTCTAATTACATCATTTCTTGCTTTTTGGTCTGTTAAACTATCAGTTGCAGGCTTTTTACTTAAATCACTTGGTTAGAGTATAACACATCTTTCCCTTTATACCTTGAGAACAGAATCAGACACAGTGATCAGCTTTGGGCCTGACTAATCAGTTGCAGTTCTCAGTTGCAGTTCTCAGTTGCAGTTCTCAGCTCTGTAGTCTTGAGATGTGCATTTGAAAGCATTCCTAAGATGCCATCAACAAATTGCATTGCTTTGCCCATTGGCAGGTCGAGATGCCCATGGGGTATTGTTTTGGTCCTCGGGGGACAAGAGAGACAGGAAAACAGAAAACTGCCTAACTTGTCTAAGCATCCATTTCAGGCAGTATGGAGAAGAATGCCTTTGTCGGCATTTGTTACTTTGGAATTTTGATGAATCGATGCGTGGATCACTAGAGTTTTTCATTATACGAATAAGCTTACGTCAGTGCTTTTCTTCAACAACAGATTTTCACTTTTCTTTGGAGTGCATTCCAAAAAACTAATCAAACTGTCCAGATAAATATCAAATGTTGTCGTACATATTTTACATATTAACATAAATGGATTAACATTCTTATTTGAACTGAAATTGGATAAATAAATGTGTATAATATTATTCTAAAATGTGTGTAAAATCATTTCTTTTACACAAATTAAGTTCAAATTAGTCTGAAAAAATTAAGCTTATTATTAAAATTTCGAATAAAACTAATTTTGTGCATAAATTGAAGCTATAAAGCGCTTAAAAGCACAGTCTTAAAGCCATTCTTGGGACTTTTATTTAAAAAGCCTAAAACTTGTTTTATTTCTTGCCTTTCGTATTTTATGCTGTTAATTTTTACTTTTTTTCTGCATTTTAAATGAATTAAAAGTGATTTGCATATGATTTAATAACATTCAATGTATCTGTGTCTGGCTCTGTAGACGTATTAGTAGCTATATATGTGAATTCTACCCACATGTATAGGGTATACTCGCACTTATAAGGCGTAGCTTTGAGCTTGGCCCAATGCGTCATGTCTCTGCCAGGGAAACGCGACATTCTCTGAACTGGGTCGCATACATTTCTCTGACTGCCTTTGTCTCTGCTTTTCGGGAAGCCGTCGTCGCCCTCGAATTGTCCACCAATTTTTGTGGGGCAATGACTTGATTAAACAACAACAACAAAAACAAACAGAAAGCCTTCCTTTGCATATTGAAGTATACAACCAAATATATAATATTTTAAACATCAATACAGACAAGAACTTTGTTGTGTTTCCATTTGGCAAACCGGCTCTCCCTTTATCCCTTCCCTTCCCCCACTCAGTCTCCCCCTCTCTCTCTCTCTCTCTCTCTCTCTCTCTCTCTGCTTCTCCCTGAAAGATTTTTGAATGCAACTGCTTTGCATATTTGGTAATTAAAAACCAGTTTAATGTAACGACGTCTTCATAATGTTGATGAAACATCTGCAAAACGTTTTGCCAAGCTCATAAAACACTTTGACACTTTCTTTATGACAATATTAATGAGGATTGCTAATCTCTTTTAGGTTATTGAACTCTGAACCGATCGACGCAGTTTCTCATTGATTGCTAACAAACTAGACTTTTAAAATTTTGATCGGTTTTTAGCTTTCGATAGCCAGAATCATAAAAAATACCATAAGCAATACCACAGCTAAAATGTGCTTTCAAACCTCATTTAGTAACTGCTTTTATTTTATATTATATATATTATTTTATCTTATAGTATTTTACAGAATTTAAGAAAATACTTTAACTTTGCGTTGTAGTTAAACATTATTTAATTCAAAGTTATCAAAACAGAGCAAACCCTTAATGTGATTTTCAAATAATATTCTATGCTATTGATAGTCAGTAGTTTTAAATATATTTTTTTTTACATTAGAATTTTAGGAAATTTTAAATTCCATCGGTTTTCGGCAATTAATCCATTTCTTTGGCTGTAAAGTATTTTTAAAAATTTAGTTGCATAACATTTATGGATATACTAAAGCATTTATGTGCATTTAGAATGAATTTATTTTTTTTATGGTAACTGTGAACTGTCTTATTTTGTTTGGAAAATGAGTTTTCATACAAAACTGGTTGATGTGAAGTGGATGATAATCATTTATTTGGTCGAGTCCACTTATCCACTCATCCCCATGCCATTGCGAACTCTTTGCAGATGCGGGGAGCGCAACGATGAGTCGAGAATCGTGGGGGGCACCACGACTGGCGTCAGCGAGTATCCCTGGATGGCCAGACTGAGCTACTTCAATCGTTTCTATTGCGGCGGGACGCTGATCAACGATCGCTACGTGCTGACGGCGGCGCATTGCGTCAAGGGCTTCATGTGGTTCATGATTAAGGTGACCTTTGGCGAGCACGATCGTTGCAATGACAAGGAGCGTCCGGAGACGCGCTTTGTGCTGCGCGCCTTCAGCCAGAAGTTCAGTTTCTCCAACTTTGACAATGACATCGCCTTGCTGCGTCTCAATGATCGCGTGCCGATCACCAGTTTCATCCGACCGATTTGTCTGCCCCGTGTGGAGCAGCGTAATGATTTGTTTGTGGGCACACGCGCCATTGCCACCGGATGGGGCACGCTCAAGGAGGATGGCAAACCGTCGTGCCTGCTGCAGGAGGTTGAGGTTCCAGTGCTCGACAATGATGAGTGTGTGGCACAAACGAATTATACACAAAAAATGATCACCAAGAATATGATGTGCTCTGGCTATCCTGGTGTTGGTGGGCGTGACAGCTGTCAGGGTGACTCCGGTGGTCCCCTCGTTCGTCTGCGTCCCGATGACAAACGCTTCGAGCAAATTGGCATCGTTTCCTGGGGCAACGGATGTGCGCGGCCAAATTATCCCGGTGTCTATACTAGAGTCACCAAATATCTCGATTGGATTATGGAGAACTCACGTGATGGCTGCTTCTGCGATGAGGATTACTAATTAATGCCCAAGCTGCATTCTCAGCATTCAGCTTTTAGTTTATAGTTCGCTAGTTCTAGTATTATCTCTATGCACACTTTTGTACTTTGATGCGCAAAAGAAAACAAAAACCACAAAACAACTGAATAAAGTTAACACTAAAGTAGGCTAGTCCAACGAGTTCCTTACTTCATTTCACTCAGAAAATAAGTAAAACTTATTGATAACGTGAATTCTTATTTTACTTTCAAGCCATTGAAATGTTTACACTTTAATAACCGCCAAGCAGGGCACTGCTTACGTTGAGCATGCTGAACTGCTTGTATGGATAACTGAAAACTGCTTACTGCACTGCTTGTCAACGAAATTACTTGTTTATATTTTTTATATTTATTTCTGCGACAGTTTTATCTTATTTATGCAAGAATTATAAACTATTAATATACTTCTGCAATTTATTATATTTATTTTTTTTTTTTGCATATTTGTAACTTTCGTTGCTTATGCAACGTACTCAATATAAGCTTAAGACAAAACTTCGCACACTTTCAGTTTCGTTCCACACGAAAAAAAACACATGTTGCAAGTTGACACATACATACACACACACACACATGTATATACTAATCTGCTTATATTCACATTTGACTTTTCGGCTTTGTGTGTGCGCCCGAAAAAAGCAAATAACGTTAGAAATACATTTAAAAAAGCTGTGGGGAAACTGGTTTCGTCTTCAAACAGCTGTAAATACACACAGACTAATGGGAGAGAGATACAATATGAACTAAAGTTAATAAAGATGAACAGAAGCAACAAAAACAACAGCAACCCGAAAAGTCAAACGTTAACTTAACTTGGCCCAGTGTTTGGCCGGTTTCTCGTAGCCGAAGATACAAAAAAACGCACTCAATTCTCAGTGCTCTGTTTACTTTTTATATTTTAATTGAGTGTGATTCACAATTTCCAAGCTGAAGAAACTTCAGATAGATAATATCACTGATAACCATTATCTATAATAATTTTAACTACAACTTATCATTATCAGTAATTACTTAGACGACATAAATCAATGAATACAACATTTATCTGACACTTTTCACTCCACTCACTTGCGTAATTATTTAGTTTGTCACACTGAAGATTCGCTGATTCGCATCCGTCGGATACATTTGGATTGCGTCTTCGTTCTGCGGTGGCTGTTGATGTTGCACTGCGTTGACTTCTTCCAGGTTGTTGTTGGCAAAGTTTTGTTAACTTTTATTGTATTTTCTTTTCTTTTTTTACTTTGTTGTTGTGGTTTGCCTTTCGTTGGCAGCAGCTGTTGTTTACCGTTTGCCGCTCGCACACTCACTAAAGAGCCCGCAATGCGTCGATCGTTCCCAGAGATTGGCCTCGTCGGAGAATCGTCTCGGGTGCTGCTCAGTAGATGTCGTTGTTGTTGTTGTTGTTGTTGGCAGTGTATGACGGAGTTGCTCTCTTAGTGGCAAACTGAGTAGGCCTAGACTTAAACTCTAGTAGCCAACTTCAATGACTTTTACAATTTTCAGGCAATTGTAAAAAGTATTACAAGTTACTTGCCCATTTAAAATCAAACTTTTACAATTTATTTTTTCACATTTCAAAACATGTCGTCACCCACGAAAAATATTCAGAATCCAGAGCTAATTGGTGATGTGGGAATTGCAACAACATCCAAGTCGGGACCCGATGTTTATGATGATATTGACAAGCGTTTGAGTGTTTTGCTGGAACGTGCAAATAAGCTAGAATCTACACTGAATCGATTGAATTCAGAACATAGTAAATACAATAATAAAGATCTGGATGTGGAACGAATTTCTAGCGATGATGATGAATATGGTTTAGAGTTGGACGATTTGGATTTAGATGCTTACGACTCTGATACTAGCAATACTGATGACGTTGCTGATAATATTGACAAAATAGATCTGGATGCCCGCGAGGATTAGTTCAAGAATAACAACACAATAGACACGTTTTAAATTGCTTAACTGCCATCAAATTTCAAATTACACACAAGAAACAACCACTCGAGCATTAATCAAATGTGTTAATAAAGATTATTAACGCTTGCAAAAAAAATTGTTAACATGTATAACATAATGCAACGACTTTAATCTATGTTCAAAAAAGCTTTATTACTTTTGCATACAGTTTAAATTTGAATCGTTTTTTCGTAAGCATTAAGCGCCATCTATTAGCAGTTGTCTAAGTTGAGGGAACAGACTGCTTGGAAAACTGCTTGTAGGGTCGCACTGCTTTATGACTGTTGTGAACTGAATTGAAATCTAATGTAGAATTTTACTTCTTGCTTTTGTTTATTTAAAATGTAATCACTTAATGATGTATTACAATTGTGAATATATTATTATAGAAGTTATAATAATTTATTTAGCTCAATGCTCTTCTAAAGTCCCCTCATGTAGCTGTGTGGTTGTGCTGGTTTCCTCATCGATCATCGTTTCTGTCGTTGATTCCGTTGATAGGACGCAGGCTTTAAACGTTATGACCTGCGTGGTGCAGAGTTGAGTCAGTTCATTGAAATACTCGCCATTTGGACAGTCAGCCACGGCAATTGTAGTACCATTTTGACATATGGCAAATCCCGTGCATCCATCATCCGACAGGTTGGCCAGCTGTATCGTCGAATTGCCCATATTGACGCAGCGATTATACTCGCAACGTACGTCAGTTCGTGGCACACAGGCGCCGTCATTATCGCCATTGAAAAAGCGTCCATCGGGACACACGCCGTGCTCCAGCACCATTTTTCCCTCAGTGTTATTCCGGCAATAGTAATATCCATTGCAGGTGCGATCGTCGGACACAAAGCTGCCCACTTTGGGACAGAAATCCGGTTCAGCCGTCTGAGGTGGCGGCTCCGTAAAGGTGCAATCCACATTCTGTGGATAATCGCATTTGCCGAGGCTTGCACTGAACAAGAAGCGGTCGGGACAGGTTCCATTTACGATCTCACCCTGCCAGCACATTTGCCAGCCATTACAATTCCAAGGATCCTTAATAAACACCCCATCAGGCAATATATTGCAGTAGCTATCGGGATTCATTTTAAACGTGCATGGATAGTCGCGAATGCATGCCTCAGTTAAAGGGTTATAGTTCAATCCAGCATTGCACTCGCCCCGTATCCCCGTTCCATTCTTGCAATAGTAATATCCATTGCAGGTATACGGATCGGCGGTAAAACCGTTCGCCATTTCCGCACATGCATCGCTTGAGATGCACACGACATTCTTGGATGACACACAATCCCCACTGTCCCGGTCATAGAAGAGTCCCTCGGCACAGGTTCCATTAACGGGCATCTCATCGATGCACTGTATCCAGCTATCACATGACCTGGGATCGTTTATTTTGGTGCCGTTTACTACCAGTGTGCAAATCAGCTCCGGATCAAATGTGGATGCCACAGCTGGAGCCACAAGTAGTCCGATTGTGGTTAGTAAAAGTATGTTACCAATTGTATCCATTGGTGTGGTCGAATCTGCAAATATTTAGCCCGTTCAAGATCTTAGCTTTATCTGTTTTCACTATTTAGCTTTAATAAGGTCAAATTTATTAATCACGAATAATCATATAATTATTTATGTGATAAGGTTTACACACTCATTTTTCTGTGCGGCGTTATGTACGGTTATGTTGTTAATATGGAAACCGATGCGGGATACACCCTTTACCGAAAGTAGACAACGACCAACTGAAATTAAATATAAACATAGCTGCTTTTTAAATGTTATACCAACACTTAACAATTCTATAATCTTTTATTTTTGGAGCATTAGAACAGAGCCGAAACTATCGCTTTTTTATCAAATGACACTTGATAATTCATTAATAAATTAATAACATTATATGACAAATGATAAATTGGAAAACTCCGTTCATTTCACAAGATAAACAAATTTGCAATTGATTTAAAAATAAGTAATGTAATAAGTAAACTGAAATTGGTATGGAGAAAGTATGGTTGCCTTGTCCCTATCCATGTTCTGTAAAAAAAAGGTGACGGCACATAATGAGTTAAGAACATGACGCCAAACTGAGGGACCAATGAATTAAGTATAGAAAGAAGTGATCATCAAATATATAGACATAATTGGGACTGGAATGACTCTGATTCAGGCAAAATTGTAAGATTCAACAATAAATCAAAATAAAGAATTTTATTGCAACAGAAAGAGAAAGCCATAAAAGGATATTTATTTTTTTTTATCCGTATTTCCTCCTTATTGCTTTGTAACATAACTATAATTTCGAGAAATAAATGAAATAATGATTTGTAATAAATACTTTAATAATTATATAATTTCCGTAATTTAACCTTCTTTGTATATCAAACATTATTTATAGGTTTTTTTAAAATTAAAAATATAAAATTAGTGTATCCCGCATTCTAATTGTGGTTGCGCATTCACATCGAAAAATTGTATATAAAGCACAATATAACATGATGGAATTAAGCAAGTAGCATTTAGTTTCGATTTAAACATGAAAGGATTAATAACGCTTGTGAGTCTTGTCGGATTGACGCAGGCTTTGTCTTTGGAATGGACGGACTATATGCTCACTCATAATAAAACATACGAGGATAAGATCGAGGAGACTCTGCGTTGGAAGATATACAAAGTTAACAAGAAAATCATAGATAGACACAATGAGCGATATGCGGCTGGAAATGAAACATTTGAGATGGGCGTCAACCAATTCACAGATCTGCTGCCAAAGGAATTCGAAAGGTTAATGCTAAGGAGCCAAATCATGACTGAAATTGAGGGAGACTTGGTCTATACTCCACCTACAAATCGTGAAATTCCGAAAAGCATCGATTGGCGAAAAAAGGGCGCTGTTACTCCAGTGAAAAATCAGGGTCAATGTGGTTCCTGCTGGGCCTTTGCTGCTGTAGGAACTCTGGAAGGTCAACATTATTTGAAAACAGGAAACCTGATTGCGCTATCCGAGCAGAATTTGATGGATTGCTCGCATAGAGATCATGGCTGTGAAGGAGGACTAGCAATAAGCGCCTTAAAGTATATTAGGGATAATAATGGAATCGATACTGCTGCATCGTATCATTATAAAGGGACAGATCATCATCACTGTCGCTTTAAAAAGTCCCACATAGGAGCTACAGTAAGGGATATTGTAAGGGTTGAAAGTGGCAATGAATTTGCACTAGCTGCTGCGGTTGCCACAAAAGGACCAATTGCCGCCTCCATCGATGCAACACCTCTTCATCATTACAAAGGTGGAGTGTTGAGTAAAGGTTGCAACCAGCGTTCTAATCATGAGGTGACGATTGTGGGTTATGGCGTGGATCCCCGGGATGGGGAATACTGGCTGGTTAAAAACTCCTGGGGACACAGATATGGAGAGAAGGGATACGTTCGCATGGCTCGAAATCAAGGAAATTTCTGCCACATTGCCACCCGACCTGTCTATCCATTAGTTTAGGTTCTTGTAATTAACAATTGTTTATCTATTTAAAGGCATACAATATTTTATATTTATATTGATTAATCTTTAACCGTTACAACATGATTACATTGTTTCAAAAAAGTTACAGATACATACAGGTATATTTTATATATAATAAAGTTATAAAGTTACATATAATCATCAAAAACATCACCGTTGTTTGAAAATAATAATTTATATAACAGTTAATAGGAAAAATTCAATACTTTTCATTTTTTCGTTTTGAATTGTTTGCAACAATGTCAGATCTGTTTAGATATATGATGTTTTCGGTAATTTGTATAAATAGTTTATTGACATTATCATTATCATTTTGATTAAAATGTGTAAATATTAAGCAATTTAGCGATGCACTTGTTCGATCAGTCGTTTATTTCATTTTCCAAAGTGCATCCAGTTCATTTAATGGATCTTTGTTCTCCTGTTGTTCCTTGGCTGTAACCTGCGGTGCCATTTTCATCTGATATGAGGTCATGATGCCACCTAAAAGTTATACATATGAGATATATAATTCAAAGTAAGGATCACATTTCGTACGCTTGTTCAGCACATCATGGGCGTGGCTTAGCACAATTTGCATTGACTGCTCCAGAATGGGCGCATCTCGCAGCGAATTCTGACGCTGCATGCAAATACGAGACCAAACGTCGACAACATCTGTAAAAGATTGTAAATTGAATTTGAATTAATTCCATAGATTTCTATATGATGTTGTTCAATGCTCACTTATCAAAATAGGTCGCTTGGCTTGTGTCCCCATCAGCGCACAAACTCCAATTGCCAACAATTCCGAGCGCTCGGAGCCCGTCAAACAATTTAAAACTATCGGCGATGTTGGTGCATTGGCGGCCTGGCAACGTTCTTGATGAGTTTGCAATGCATTCTTTGCAATGCCCAGCAATTGAGTTGGCGATCTATTGAACAAACGAAAATCCATTAGAATTAATACAATTCTTGACATATTTAAAGTTGTTACGATTTAGTCCATTGTTTAAGCAGCAGCAGGGACAAATCCAGCACAGCATCAGCGCCATGCATCGACAATTTCAGTTGATATTCTGTGCAGTGGCTGAGCTGTTGCTGCTTTACACAATTCACAGTAAAGTCATCGTAGTGTGTTGGTTGATCAATTTCCTGCGGCCAGAAGGGATCAAAGAGCTGCACAAACAAGTTGATTAATTAAATAGTCAATTGATTACCATAATTAACTCACTTCATTGGTTGTATGCAAACATCCCACAGTGCGTGCCTTTTCCGACCAAATCATGGACCAGAAATCGTTGATTGTATTCGCCTGCGGAGTTTGCGCTACAATAATGTTTGGACATGCAGCACTGAGGCTCTGCAAAGGAAAAATTACATTTTTTAAGTTTATAATAAATTATTACAAAACTTTTAAAATTTCTCAATAACTTGAAACGAATTAAAGCAGGGCATCAAATGTTCGGAATGTCGAAAAGAATCTTTTTTCATGTTTTTTTTTTTTACTTACCTTCATGTAGGCCGCATTGATGTAATCATCAGTTTGCTTGTCCAACTTCACACGTGCATGATCGTAGGGCAAACAGTCCAGGGAACGATTCTTTTCGGGAAACAATTTGGCAATTGTCGTCGTCCTCTTCACATTGGTATTTTTCTCGAGCTTCAGTTGGAGTTCTTGCCATTTGGTGCCCAGTTGTGTGTTGCCATTTAACATTTTAACGTGCAAGTTTTCAACCAACTTCTCGTAACTCTCGACTTCCTTGTGAAAGTATTTGAGTGTCTTATCATCGGTAAATGGATCGTGAGCGCGCATTTGGAATGTGATAAGTGGATGTCTTTCTGTGGCCTGTTGCTTATCGCTGACGGAATGTGTCAATGAAACCGAATCCCAGTCAAAGTTCTCCAATGAGCTCAAATCAGAGCAATTGGAAAGATTATCGAGGCTATTTTTGCGCAGCGAATTAGTTACTGCACCTGGAGATGCCAATGGGGTTAGTACGACAGCAGCTGCTGGTGTATTGGCAACAGTTGCGGTCTCGCTACCAGCCACTTGGCTAGCGGGCGGCGTGGGCGTGGCCACAATTTGTGGCAGCAGCATAGGCAATGGTACAGCGCCAGCACACTCCAAGTCTATATCGCTAAGTAAATCCACATTGCTGGCGTCAGACTTTGTTGGCTTTGTCTCCGCCTGCAATGCGGAGGAGGAGGCATAAGGAGCACTACTCGTGGTCGTCTGCGTATTGGCAATGCTGCTACCACCACTTTGCATATAAATTGGAGGCTTCTGATTGATTGAAGGCGTGGCAGCTTCCACAGCCGTTTGTTGCTGTTCTTGTTGTGGTGGCAACTGCAGTGCTTGTTCCTTTTGTGGCTGTTGTTGAGTGGGAGTCTCTGCTGAATGATATCCGTATGGAGGCGTATAGTAATTTCCCATACCCTCTTGGAATTGAGTGAGACCTGGGTTGGACTCAACAGCGCTACTTGCTGCCTTCGTATGCGATACAATGGGCGACTGTAAATTGATAACATTATTAGCATCGGAATGTAAGAAAATGTCAGAGAAATCCATTCCCATTAATTTTATCATTATTGGATCAATTGAAACATTGGACTTTTCCTTCTGACTGGTATTTATCAATTGTTTACTTACATCAAATCCAGTTGATAAACTGCTGCGATTGGCCTGCTCCGAATCCGTGGTGCCCACAACAGCCGCTTGCTGCTGCCCACTTTGTGTAAAGTGTCCATTGCCATGTGAAATCTGTGGAATGTGATTGCTGCTGCCGTGTTGATAACCACTGCTGTATTCGTAGTTGCCTGTTTGAGGATTGAAACTGTAACCAGGATGATTGGAGTAACTCAAGTAGTTGGCATCAACAGCAGATGCAGCTGTGCTAGCCACTTGATATTGTCCTGCCTGTTGTGGCAATACGGCAGCCGTGGGCGTGGCTTGGGATTGAGGCTGTGGGGTCGCAGTTTGAGAGGCATACAATGCAGACTGTGGCGGCATCTGTTGCTGATTAAATGTCGCAGGTTGCTGAGACGGGGTTGTCTGCTGATGAGCATAAATTGTCGACTGATGTGGTTGTTGAGGTGTCTGGGATTGAAGATATACTGTAGGCTGCTGTTGTGGAGTCTGGGATTGAGGATACACTGTACACTGCTGTGCCGCTTGATAACTGAACGTTTGAGGCATCTGAGATTGAGAATAACTGTCGGTTTGTTGAGGCAATGTTTGCTGCTGGCTATATGCCGAATACATGGACAATTGGGGCTGTGTAGCTTGTGGATAAACCTGTGCACCATTTCCTGGCTGATAGTTAATTGATTGCTGAGCTGTAGACTGTTGTCCATAAGCAGTCAACTGTTGTGGTTGTTGCTGCGGCTGTTGTTGCTGTGGTTGCTGCTGAGGTTGTAGTTGCTGCATCTGTTGTTGCTGTTGTGGATAGCTCACGGAGTCATTTGACTGCGTGGATGTGGCCACATAGAGGGGCTGCTGATAGCTGTAGTTCTGGGGCGCAGGAGAAGTAGCAGAAGTTTGATGATTCATTTGATAATTGTAGCCATAAACCAGTTGCGATTGCTGACCATATGCTGGCTCCGATGAAGGTGGCTGTACATTTAGTGCCGCCATTGCGCCGTGCAGCGTTTGGGAATTGGGCGAAGCCTGCGCCTTGTAGGCAGGTGGTGCAATATTCTGCTGCTGTTGTTGGTACATGGGATTGGTGTAACCCGCGGCATTGGGATCATAGTATTGCTGCTGTTGTAAGCTGTAGGGAGGCGGTGGTTCATTGGGTGGTGGGGCCGTCGCATAGGCCGAGCAAGCGGCTTGCGTTGGATTCTCAGAGCCAACTGGCACTGGACGCACAGTGGGCAAATATGGAGTGGCATCGATTGCGGCTGTAGAAATACTATTGTTCTTGGCTTTTAGATAATCACGAAGCTTGGGCGCACCGGTAGACGCATTGACATTGCTCAATTCCGGCTTGATTGGGGCTGGAGCTGCTGCTGGTGCCGCCTTGACGCTCTGCAGTCGCTGTTGACGCTCCTCAGATTGGACATCACGTGCGGATTTAAAGCGTGTCAAGAGTTTCTGCACATTACCCGCTAGTTTCTTATAGAACTCTAATCCCTTAGCCGACTTGGCCAACAGATCCTCGTAAACGTCATAAGAGGCTGCCAAAGAGCTGTAGAAATGCTCACGTTTCTGCTTTACATCTTGCAGGGTTTTTAGCACAGGAGCTGCCCGAGCATATGCCTCGGTTAGAGCCTGCAGGATGTTGTGTTGAGCCAATAAATTTTGATCGAGCAGCTGCGTAAGACGATCGTGCTTGGCCAACTCGGTGGCAAACAGTGCCTGCAATCCCTCCTGTCCGCCATGAGCAATCACTTTGGCCGTGATATCATCCTCGTTAATGGCAATACGCAAATCAGCATGAAATTGTGCTCGTTGTGCCTTCATCTCATTTACCTTGTTCACAATCAACTTGACATCCTTGAAGATCTCCGCAGTGTTCAGCTCAGAGCTGAGCTTTGGCATTAATTGTTGAATTTCCTGCAGCGGACGCGCCAAGATTTTCAGATTATTCACATGCAAACTCATGGCTTTGCGCAGCGTATTGTTAGACTCGCCTGCTCTGGTGTGAGCTTCACTGTACTTCTGGAATTCGCGTGTCAACTCAGTGATGTGCGCATTGGGTGTCCGCTGCACTCCGCTGGCTGTTTGAAATTCACGCTCCGCTTGACCTTCCGCATCCAGCATGTGGGTTAGTTCACTAAGATTTGTCTCCACATCGGTTGTGATATCGGCCAGCTGGGACATGGCCTCGATGAGATCGCTAATGGCCGACTTGTTGGCATGCAATGCTGCACAGCGATCAACGATGCCCTGGGGCAACTTGTTGGCCTGCTCCTCATTGATGTTGAGATTATCCAGTGTTAGGGAACTCATATAGCTATCCAATTGTGTATCCTTCTCCTCCAATAAGGCGCCATACTTTCGCAGCAGCTTGGCCTTCTCCTCGCTGTACATGGAACTGGCTTCGTGTGCCTTCATGGGCACCAGGCGCGCAAAGAGATCGGTTCCAGCATACTCCTCATCCGTTATAGAAAATCCAATGCCATTGACCAAATTAGCGCCTTGAACAGCTGCAATAGTATTTAACTCCGGCACAGCCTCGTGGTAGATGAACTCGTTCTCATTCTTAGCATTCTTACGCTTGGCTTCTACGACATCTGCTGTGAAGCTTAGCGATTCGTTGATTTCCTTCTGATCCGGCAGTCCCTTTGACTCCTTACGCGCCTCTTCAAGTTTCTCCCATGCAGCCTACAAATGCACATTTAATTAATCTAATCATTATAGGCATATTAATGATCTTACCTGGTAGAGTGTCACACGCTCTCCCATTTTACGCTGCTCCTCAGCATGCTGGCCCTGGTATAGATACAAGATGCAGTTCAGATAGTTGATTTTGAAGCGCACGTATTTCTTCCACAGCTTATAGACGGAACTGTCGATGACCTGGGACACGGGTCCATCATCGCCGCCAGTTAACAATGCCGCCAAGGCAGCGCCATAGTAGACCACGATTTGAGCCGTCACCTTGGCCACAATATGCGGCTTGCGGTTATCAATCAATGATTTCTCCAATATACATTCCTGAGCCTGAGCCAAGGACACCTGCTGCTGGAAGACCAACAATTCGTTGGTCATAAAATCACCTCCATTGTTGACATTCGTATAGCGCTCCCTCAGCTCATTGTAAGCCCAAGCGGCGGCCTAAGAATGTATGAATTATTACTATAATTAAATTTAATATAATAATAATAATAAGGTTTGTGTTTACCTGAAAATGAGTACAGGCCATTTTCATGCCATCGCTGTCGCCTCGCGTCACCGAAGCGCCCGACTGTGTGTGTGAGGCAGCAATGTTGAAGAGGACAGCGGCACGCTCGTATCGCATGTCGGTCTCTTCGTGCATTGAGCTGTGATAAAGATCCTTCCAGGTGAACGTAAAGATGCTGCTCTCAGCCAGCTGAGGGAAGCGATTTTGCAGCGCATACAGCTGACAATAATAACGTTTCATTATCGGTGCGCCATCTTTCGTTGTACGCATTGCCTGGTTACGCAGTGTTTCCAGTGCATGTACCTCCTTAGAATAGGCCTCCGCATCTTCCTGATAGCATTCCGCAATGTACTGGAATGCAGACAGTATAAGAGAAAGAGAGAGTGAGAGAAAAAGAGAGCAGATGAGCGAATGGTTTACTGTTTATTTGTTTTGCAATTATATCGCTAATCAGACAACGACTGCGACAACAGTTGCGATGAGTCAGCAACAGTCACAGTCGCCGTCGTCGTCGTCGTCACCACCTCCGTGGGAGCCTCCCACAACAACAAAGAGCGAAGAGAGACAAAGCAAACAAAGCTGAACATATTTTTGTGGCACTGTCTCTGTTCACCCTCCACCGGCAGCTGTAATTGATTTGTTCGTCGGGCGTTGTTGGGTTTCTCTGCCAGCACCGCTGGCGCAGTTGAATACTCCACTGCACTCACCTTTTTCAGCGCCAGAAAAGATGTTCCCTCGGGACTGGATTTGAGGGCAAACCAAAGCATGTGCAGACGCGGCACGGCCTCCATTTTTTTGTATATCTGCAACCTATTTACCTTATTTGTAATTTGGAAACTTTTTACAAAGAACCAGAAAATTGCACTACAAGTGCAGTGTGACCGTGCGTGGAAAACGTATTAATCCCTACTTAGGTAGGGCAAAAAAGATTTTGATCTGAAACCGGCAACTACTTATAAAACAAGGCCATAGGTGGCAAGTTAATGTTTCTCAAAACAAACAATAGGTGACGCAACAGTTTTGGGGAAATATCGAAAGTATTTTTAAATCTGGTTGTTGTCCAAATATGATAGTTTGTCCGCTAGAGGGCGTATTTCAAACTTGTAACGTACTTATTTGAATTTTAGAGAGAAAATCAAAAAATAGGTTATTGAATTAATTGGCTAACAACAAACAATAAGTAACAAATATAAATAGGAACAGCAAAACTTTCAAAAAACTGAATACTCCAAAACTTAAAATAATAAAACAAGTATTATTATTTTCTTTTCTGGCACCTCTCTAATTAACGCACCTAATCCGCTTGGTAAACCGAAATAAGTAGAAGTAAAACAAAGAACTAAATTGTGTTGGTCCAGTACAAATGAAAATTTACATTTTTCAGCGTCCGTTGACAGCAGACAACAAGCAACAAAGCAGCGACAAATGGCCAACTCACAGGCTTAGTAAGAAAGAGAAGCGATAGTAATAGAAAAGAACGAGTGACAGAGAGAGAGAGAAAGGGAGACAGCGAATAGCTAGCAAGAGGAACAGCACAGCATTTTCCTTTTATTTTCTCAAAAAAAAAAATTATTAAGACCGGTTTTAGTTAATGTTATTATTTATATAAAATTTTTTTCGACATTTTTGTCATTGTTGCTCTTAACAATTATTTTTAGCACTTCCTGTGCGAAATTCAAACCGCAGGGACAACAAACATGAACAGTTACCAACAGACTAAAAAGGGAAGCAGTTGGCCAACTATGCACATCCTGTCCTTGTCTCCTCTCTTCTCTTCTTTTCTCTCTTCAGTGAAACCCGAAACGTTGTTGCTAACATTTCCGTCTCTCGCAAAGGCATTTGGATCTTTTATTTGCTGTTGCTGCTGCTGTTATTGTTGTTGTTGTCATTATTGTTGTTGGTGATGTTAGACATATAATTCGCATGGCTAACAACTGCACAAGAAGAATTTGCTGCGAAATGAATATGAAACATTTACACAATTTTCATTAATAAATTTTAGTCGCTTTTCTGAATGCACTTAAAAATCTAGCTGAAGGTTTTGCGTAGCTGCTGGTATTAGTGTGTGTGCCTGTGTGTGTAAGTGTGTGTAAGTTGTGCGGCAAATGGAAATTCTTCTAAGCAAAACTTACAAATTTTGCTACAAAACTCTACTTATAATCGAAACGAATAAAAATAAATGTCAAAATATAAATTTTAGCTGTTTTTATTGAATACCAAACTATGTTTCACTTTGCAGATAATCACTTTTATAAAAAATATTTGTTTTAAAATTCTTAGATTGTAATAAATAAATCAGAATAAGATTTGATATATTTTTTTAGATCTTTCCCAAAAAATTAAATAAACAAATTGCATTTTTAGAGATAGATAAATATGAATATGTGAATAAATTCAGTGAGTTCTGAATATCGTTGAAGTACTTAAAGCAATTAAATAAACAGCTTGTAAGCGACTCATTGATTAGGTGAGTAATCTGTGGCCACAAAATGCCAAAATATCACGCATAATAAATCTTGAAAGTAAAACTCATTAAACTTATCACATAATGCTGGAAACAAAATGGCATTGCAATAAAAAAATGTACAACAATAAACATTACTCATAAGCCTATGCTGGACACAATGCATTGAACACACACACACACACACACACACACAGATGCAGACATATGTGTGGACAATTAAAAAGAGGAAACCAACGAAAAGAAACGACATGAAATGGCCGTTAAATTTGAAATGGGCTCAGGGAAATGTGCGTGCGTGTGTGAGTATCAGTGTGTGTGTGTGTGTGTGCCTGTGTGTGTGTCTGCAAAGCCAAGACCAACAACAAAGATAAACAGCGACTAAACAGGGGACTAAAAACAAAGCCCAACAAACCGAGGAACCGCAGGCGAGACAACAGTGGCTGCCGAGCAAGGGGAAGAAAGCGGGGAAGAGAAAGAAAGGGAGAGAGGGAAGAGAGGAAGAAACAGAACCCTGCGCTTGCCACATAAAATCTACGCGCGGCCTCAAATTAATACGAATTTATGACAATTTCAAATGCATTTTCAAAGTCCGCCCACTCCAGAGATCATAAAAGTTTTTATGCGAAAGAAACCAAAAAATAAAGAAAGAAAACGAAGTGTATAGAAAATAAAAATACATGCGCGAATTTTGCGTTGGCCAAACATTTTTATGTGCTGCCTGCCACGCCTCTAAAAGGTCTAAAGTATATGTATATCTGATTGTGTGTGTGTGTGTGTGTGTGTGTGTGGCATGTGTTTGATTCGGAATTCCGTTTCCTTGTTTGACCATTTTTATGACCCGCACACGAATCTGTAAAGCAGCAGCCCATTTTGTAGGCTTTGTCTTCTGAGCTTTCGTTTCTCTTGGCTTTCTTCCACTTCAGCCCTCCACTCCCCGCCACTTCCCTTCAGCCAGCAACCCATCACTCCACTTATTCTTATAATTTTTATGACTACTGGCAATGCCACTTCCATTTCCATTTCCACTTCCATTTGCCCGGCACGTTTCACATTCCTCGACTTTATGCACTTTATGCACAATATACATAAATAAATTCGCATTAAATTTGTACTCTTTTAGAGTCCTACCCCCCTCCCCTTCTGCGCCCCCCATCCCGTAATACAACAACAGTTTCCACGCAACATTTGCCTACCTCATAAATACTTTTAATGATCTGAACGTTTTGATTTGGTTTCCTTTTTTTTTCATTTTTTTTATTAATTTGTCACAGCTTGACAGCCAATAGGGAGGGGGGAAGGGAAGGAAGGCAGTTGCCTAATTTGTTGCCCACTTATTTATATGGCAACATATAAACGTTAACTGGCGGACTAGACAGTCTAAAAACGAGCTAATAAATGTCAGTCAGGAAAGGATTATACTTGTGCAAATAATATGGAATAATGATAAGGCTATAAAAGCAAATGACACTTGCTGAAAGCTCTGCTTGTGCAGGGATTAATATTCAAAGCATTGGAATTTTATGTTATTAGGCTCTAAGAATAACGATTGTATCCTGTATAAAACACTTGCTTAAAATTGGTATGAAAGTCGTTGAGGAATAAGCAAATTAAATATAAATTCTAAATTAAATAAATTAAATGAAACGTCTTTCCACTTGCACACTCACTTTAATTGAAATATTATGTTGACAAGTTGTTGCTTTTCATTTTTAAATATTTAAATAAATGCAGTTTGGTAATTCCCAAAAATAGTTTCGACTTTTGCAATGTCTTAAATTGCGTGCAACAAAAAAAATCGAACAAATTGGAAATCCAATTGACAGGCGTCCAAAACATTTGCAAAACTACTTTTTTTTGTATATAATTTGTATACATGTTTTTTTTTTACCAATTTTCCTGATGCTTTGCAAGGCAAATGACAGCATTTTAATAGAAACGCGCTTCGTGATTTTCTACTAAATAAAAATAAAAAAGAGCTGCTATAAAATAAAAATGGTAGAAGAAAAAGAATATAAAACTGGGCAAAGCTTGTGCGTCAAAAGCAGTGAAATCAATTCGTCTGGCCAAGAAAATGTTCGAGCTCAACTTGTTTTTGCCGATTATCGATGGCACAGTGGGACAGAGGGACAGTGGGACAGAGGGACAGAGGGACAGTGGGACAGCCACCAACTTCGGCTATTTTTGTGTCTTATGCTCGTAATTTTCGCCTCGAATGTCAATTGATGCGCATTTCGTGATAATTTTCTTGTTTTCCGCATTAGTGCATCTTCTCTATTTTAAGGCAGCGCGGGGAAATAGGGGAGGGAACAGGACAGCGCGGGATAGAGCGGGAAGGAGTGGGACGGATCCAAGCTAGTTGCTTGTCCAACCCATTCAAAATCAAATGGATTTTATATTCATTTTCAATTTACGTTTATTTATATTTACTACTTTTGTATTTTTCTTTTTCTATTTTGTATTTGAAAAGTGTTTTGCATTAAAAGTTCGAATTGCAATTCAATAGTTTGCCACCAAATGCATTTCATTGAAGTTGTTCAACATTTTTTAGCAAAAAAATTGAAAGCGCAGAAATAAAAAATATATTTAATTTGTTTTCAGCATTATTTTTTCATTTATTGTGTGCAGTTTATTAGAGAAAACTGCTCCAAATTACTTATTACAATTTGATGGGATTATAAAATCCAATAAAATGATATCGATTTTCGATTAATTTAACAAGAAATTAATTAAATAAATGAATTTTAGAATTTATAAGAATTTTTCGGCTTATGTAATAAAAGTATTAGTCAAAATATGTAGTTAATTTATTACGCCTCTTTTAATATTAATAAATAATATTATTGTTAAATAAAAATTCTGTACTTTTTTAATAAAATATGTTGTTTTATTTCAAGTATTATTATTTAGTATTATTTATTAGTCAATTATTAATCAATAAATGTGACAGCGATGCTGACATAAAATTTCTAATAAATTCGTCTTATTAAGTGTTGTAAAATGTTTGTATTTTTATAGCATATGAAAATTAGTTATACAACGACATCATTTGGAAATCTTCTACAAACTTTGAAGTCTATTGTGTGAAACAATCTGAGAGTTGTATGTCATTTGGTAGAAGTCAGAAGTGAAAACTCAAGTGCATAAACTGTGCACAATTCAATTATGAAAGTTAATTTCGAAGTCGCCTCGCAACTTGCAGATAGACTTTAAAAGTCAGGGAACTTCGTTTGCCGCTGTCGAGACAGACAAGCGTCAAAATAAAACAAAAACAAACAGAAAACGGCAAAATGACATGGAGACAGAATGAGAGTAGAGAGAGGGAGAGAAAGTGAGCTTGCGGCAGGGAAATAGAGACACAGATAGCTGCAGAAATTGGCATACAAAGAATAATTTAGTTTTGGCAGCCACAACTAATTGAAAGGTATTTGTTTAGCGAGTGCAGTTGGTTGCCTGCTGCGTGGAAATGAAATTAGAAGCAGACGTGGCAAGGCACTAAAGCCGCAAAGTCACACACACACACTCACACACACCTGAAGCAAGTGAGTGAGAGAGAGCTGGCAGAGAGAGACCGGAAGAGTTAACAGCAATCTGAGGCTAAGAAAACTTGTCGTCTGCGTCGTCGTCGCGGCAATTTTCGCATATTTGTTTTGCTAATTGGATTAATTTTGTGAAAATATTAAAGTAAAATTTGCTCCTGTTACTAAAGAGTCTTTAGCTTTAATTATCTTGTATCTTGCTGCAATCAGAAAGCCACACGTTACATTTATTTAAATTCAACAAATATTGTTCAATTTGCCCTCGAAAGTAGGCAATAATTTTGTTTATAAACAAAGTTGCACATGCGCAGTGTCTTATAACAGAAAGAAAATGTCAAATTAACATGGACAACATAAAAGGCTTATATGGAAAGGAAGAAGACTGAGCTGTTAACTTAAAAAGAATATCATGTAGTTTGCTAGCGCCATCTATGCGTCACGATCAAGATTCAAGTGGGATATAAAGAAAGAAATTTGTTTGCATTAACTAGTAATTTCTTTTGTAGATAACTTGTCTCTTTTCATTTCGGCCGCCAAAAAAAATCGTGCTTCTATGTAAAAAGGAAAAAAAATTTAATAAAACAAATAGTTGAAAATATCAGTGGCATTATTTGTAGAATTAGACCAAGAATTATTTACCTGCATAATTGCAGGGTTGGTATTAATTCCAAATCTAATTTTCCGTCTGCCATTTGTGAGTCAATATTTCTAATATACGCAGCAAATTAAAAAGCGGCCTTTGTAACGAGATCAAATGCGCTCTAAGTGTCGCCAGCAACAACTAAGCTGCCCACGCACAATCCTCTCTAAAAGGGCAATGAACGCTCTCACGAATTAAATTCGCCGCGCAATGATATTTTGGGACTCTAGATGGGAGCCTGCAATTTCGTCGATTTAGTTCGCTTCGCGTCTCTGCAGCAATCGACGGGCCGGGGAACTGCGGATCTTGTCAGTCGCGTTTTACATACATATGTATGTATTCGTCTGCCAACTATGGCTAATAATGCATTATAATGGTGTTAGTTAAGTGCTCAAATATAATAAAAATAGTGCGATTGCAAATATAAAACGAAGTCGGTTAATCGGTTAATAGTGCTCAATTTTATATGTGTCTTAGTTTTATTTATTTTAATCACCGTTAAAATCGCATGCATAGAAAATTTTCAATCGCGCATTCCTCTTTGATCAATTTTTTTTGCGTAGGCTTTGTCCTACTTGCGGCGGTCGCCATGTTGGTTTGGAGAGCCAAAATCAAAAGTGTGTATAAGTGAAAGAAATAATCAGAGAGTCATAGAAGGAGAAAAAAACTTTGTTTATGCGAATATGCCAAGTGTCTTTGTTTTCTTTACATTTTTTTCTTGTGATCTTTTTGTGTTTTTTCGTTTGCTGTGTTATTGCGGAGTTAAATGCTATGTAGGTAAGTCACACACAAAGTATTTAGAATTTACTCTTCGCTTAAGTAAGAGTCGAAGTGCAACAATAAAGAAAAGAAAAGTAAAGAGATTCAAATATTGAATGAGAGCAATGGCAAAGAGAATTTATTTTTAATGAGTGTCTGAGAGAAGCTCTCACAGCTTCAAAGCCACCGCCAGTTTTGAAACCGAATGTATTAGTTGCGATAGATTCAACTCAGTTCGAGAGACATGTTTCGAGAATATCTGTTAACTTAATTTTAATCAAACTTTTTTTTATGTTTTATTAATTTTTTATCTAATCAAGTTTATTGATGTCTGATAGTCTTACAACTTTTTATGCGCAACTTTGTCGTTTTGGGATAATAGAAAAAAGCATTCTGAATTCTGTTAAATTAAAAAATATACAGTCTTATTGTGCATGAAAGAGGCTTAAGTAAATTTAAGAAAACTCCAATGCAATGTTGAAGAATAAAGAGTCAAGTTGAAGTACAGAATTCATGAATATACTTGTATGATTATAACGAGTACCTATTTCTTTGCTCTGACCAGTCATATTACTCGACCATTGTCCATCTTTTCCATTCGTTTGATTCGCTTATCAGTTCAGAAAACACGTTACGAAACAAAGCAAAACAAGCATTCAACAAATTGTTATCACGACTTTTCGGCTCGCAATGTCGAGGACATTAATTAGCCAATGTGCCGATGCGACACAGAGATAAACAACAAACATTCATTGTCTGAGTTACTGACACCGCTTCCATCTCTCTCACTCTCTCGCTCACACTCTCGCTCTACTCTGCCGTGTCTGTCTCTATTTCTCCCATTTCCTCTCCTTCTGGCACATTTTCAGTTTCAATTGAACTTTTGTTTGGTTCGCAGTTTTTCGCCGCTTGGTTTTTGTCGCGTCTCGTTAAATGCGTTGAAATGCAGTTGGAATTGCAGTTGTTTGTGGGAGAGTAGAGAGAGAGAGAGTGTGGGAAAGGGGGAAGGAGGAGTGGGGATGCATTGCGGGTTCGTGAAACTGATGCGTTAATTTGATAAAGCAGCTTTAGGGCACTTCTGTGCATGGAGCATCCAAGCAAGGATTGCTTTCTATTACAAAACTCGCTGCGCTAATTAGAGAGCTGCATAAAGTCGAGATTCGAGGAAAGAGACGAAACGGGTGTATGTGTGCGTGCGTGTGTATGTGTGTGTGTGTGTGTTGTGGGTGTTTAATATCCTCCGATATTTGCTCTCTAATGGGGTTTCTGGGCTTTGCAATGTGGTTTTCGTAGTGGTTTCTTCGGCTTTGGTTTCCAACTTTGGTGTTTCGATATAAACAACAGATATTTGGATTAGGTGAAAGCGTGTGTATTGTTAGCATTGGCGACTTGAGTAAATAATAGTCTAAGTGTTTATTCGCTTAAAGTAATTATGCCGGTCTTGTCTTAAGAACATTGAAGCACAATTTAAATGCTGAATTAAATTTATTAAAAGACGTTTTTTCAAATTTAATTAATAATCCTACATGCTACAAATGAAGGCAAAATCCGTTCTATATTTGACGGACTATCTAACATTGTATTATTGATGTCATTTATTTAATGTCTAATATCTGTTATAAAGTCCTTCATCTACACCGAATGGAAACTCGATATGTATACAAAGAGTTGTATGAAATATATTATAGTAAATTTATTTGAGATATTATTACTCTTAAAATTTTGAAATCTAAATATTTTTAATTTATGTAATTTGTTTCATAAATATTGCAGTAATTCCAGGACTTTAATTATTTTATTTTTTGCCCTTAATTAAAAGTTTTAACCCAGGAGTATCCATTATTTTAATATCGAAAAGTTAAAAATTCTAATTTAATTTTTGTATTGTATCTTGAGAATAATAATAATTTTAAAAAGTTAACCTAATATTCTCCGAGTTTGCCTTTTCATTAAATAAAAGTAGACAAGCATTTTTAAAGTACCATACAAAGTACTTTCATTTTTTTTTTGTGCAACGTTTTGTAGAGTTTCTTTTAATGTTTTTGCTTTTTAATTAATATTTGCATGCGGTGCATTTTATAAGCTTCGTTGGCTTAGTTTTTATAGTGTCTATATGTACACTCCATGAGTGTGTGTGTGTGTGTGCTGGCGCCCGACATGGTGCACCGTTATATACCATATATATGTATGTGTAGTGGCAAAGAAAATGTCTTCTAACCGCATTTCCGCGACTTGATTGCATTAAACGACCAGTTTCTCTTTTAATCAAGTTTCAACAACAAACTGCGACAGAAGACCAACAACAGCAAAGTGCAGTGGCAAAAGTTGAATATTAAATTAAAGGAGAAGAGAAAGTATCTAGAGTTAAGCTAAAGCCGATTTTATAAGCTCTCACATTACAAAAATAAAAAAAAATTATAATAATAGTACAAAGGAAATGTGTAAAATCCACACAAATGTAAATGCCTTGTAATAACTGAAAGTCAGCTTTTATTACTGGAACAGAAGTCACTCATAAGTCGAACGAAGGGGAGGGGAAATCGAAGAGGGGCAGGAGGGTAACTGCATTACAAATAACGTATGATAAAGAATACGAAGTATAAATAGAAATAGCAGACAAGAAAGTACATGTATCTGAGAGTGTGTAGAGCAACAATCGCTAACAACAAACGCAAATAAAAATGGCATTATGATGGAGGCGTTAGACGATGGGGGGCGTGGCAAGCTGGCGTCTTGGCCTAGGCAACAAAATAAAATATAAAAAAGAAATATATATATATATGGTATGCATTTCAATAATAAATAAATGGAAACTCTTGGAGCACTTTGAGACTCAACTGTTGGAGGGCGGCAAGCAACGTCTCGTGAATTGGGCACGCGAATGTCTATGTGACTCCTACAGAGAATGTGGAAATGCGAAAATGTGGAGATGCCAGGCAATGGCACTCCATGTAATAAATATAAAAATTTGCAAAGCGGAAAATTGTGCGCTTTTTCGGGAGTCTACTCCACTCTCATTTCCATGCCCAGCCAACAAGCACTGAGAGAAAGCCAGGAGTGGGAGATTTTCTTATATTCTGTTTATCTATTTATTTATTTATATATATATATATATATATATATGGTATGATCACTTCTTTGCTTATACCCTTTAAAAATATTTTATATCTCTCTGACATCCTTTTAATACATTTAAAATATATGGTAATAGTTATTGTTATAGTAAAAAAAAATTGTAATGATGTAGTTTGATTTATAGAATCCAAAGTAGTAGGAAGTTGTTGAAACCGGACATAATTTTTTTTCTATGTTTTTTTTATTCTTTAAGTGAATTTTAATATTTTTTGTGATTGTACAGTTTTTGAAGAGCCTAAATTTGATTGTATTTCTTGCTAGCTTTGTGCTAGTTTCTTGCAGTGTATATTGTGTTTCTTACTGAGAACAACAAAATACATGTATGACGCATTGTCGTATTTTTGTTCAAAAAAAAGGAGACAAATAAATATTAAAAATACAAAAAAGAAAATTCAAGAAATGTGCAAAAAGTTGTATAAATCTGCAATGGAAGTCAACAAAAATGCGACGATGGGCGTGTGCCCAGAGAATTTATAGTGGCAGCATACGCGGCGTATGCGCAACATGCGAGTTGCAATGCAATGCCTGCGTGTGTGTTTGTGTGCGTGTGTGTGTGTGTGTGTGTGTGCATGCAAAATTATTGCGTTTGTAAGCGCACTTCCGCTCTTATGACATCCAGACCATGTGAGGGGGGAGGGAAGGGCAGGCTCAAGGAGGGGAATGCGAAAATCTCAACTGGGGGCGTTTGCCGTTTTGTGTTTATAGAAATTGCAACACAGTCGAGACGCCGCGCCGTCGCCGTCGCCGTCACTGACATTGTCTTTACTTATCGGCAAACGACGACAATATATATACGTATCTGTACCCAGATACTTATGCAGGCAATGATGATGACGATGATGTTAAAATGATCATCATGATGAAGACATTGTTGCCGTTTACCACCGCCAGCTTCGTCTGCATCTTCGTCTTCATGTGCTTCACCTTCGTTATTCTATCTCCATCTTCGTCTCCGTCTCTGACAATTGCTATTATTGCTCAAGTGTAATGCCAACAATAAAGTAGCTGTTCATATCTACGCCATTTGCCATGCAATATTGTTTAAGCACACGGAGTACGCTGACTGAGAGAGAGAAAGAGATAGAAAGAAAGGAGGAAACAATGAAAGCGAGAGACAGAGAGTGAGAGAGAAAGGGGTGGGAGAGAGACAGCGAGTTGTAGAAACAGTTGGCAATTTAAATGCGTATTAAAAGTATAAATAAAATGTTGAGCCTGGCTGCTCCGACAATCTTCTCATCCTCCTGGCAAGGAGGATGAGGGGGGGGGGCAGGGGGAGGGGTGACGGTAAAAGGAGAGAACATTTGCTCCTCCATCATCCAAGCACACATTGCATTGCGAATTAATCATGAGCCTAGAAATGTGCAATAAAATATTTAAGCGCTATAGTAAAAGTGGGCTACAAATCAGATACAATATTGGCAGATGGGCGGGACTTTGTTAAGTCTTGAAAATGCAAAGTGATGAGGAGGAGAAAAATAAAGAGATATAGATAAATATGTAAGTCTGAGATAGACCTTTCATCACAGTCATATCTCTATTAACTTGAATATTCATTATTATATTAAAATCTTGGATGTAACTTTTCGCAATTAAGAAATCTTTCAATTTTCGTAAGCAAAAGACACTTAAAGTAATTGTAATAAATTGGATTAAATATGAAATAGTTTAAAATAATTGAAACTCAATTTCTGTGGCACTTTTCTGAGTGAATTCCATTGCAACACCTTAAGAGGCGTTTGAAAATCCACTGGAAATGTGCATGTGCAAAATCAATGAAATATTTGTCAAAATACCAAGAAACCCGCAATTGGCAGCAGTCAAAAGACAACAGCAATTTTGCAGGCGTTAAGTATCTGCAGATTCTTGCAAGTATCCGCATCGTGTTGCATGCATCTTGCGGTTTCTTCTGCATCAGTAAAACAAATAAATTTCGAGTTCATTTATTAAAGTTGCTGTAAAGTTGCCATCAAAAGTCTAATCATGCCGGATTTGTGGTTATCTATGGCCATGGCTTATGGTACATGCAGTAGATGTGTTTGTTTGCATTGTATTCTGTATCAGATACAAAAACTCACTCAGCAGAGCCAACATAGCATAACATAACATAAATAAACAAAATGCCACAAAGTGTGGCAACCAAAGGGACGTGTGTAGATGCCAAGGGAGGATGGCATAAGAGGCAGCTTCAATGTTTGCCATTTGCCACAGCAGTAGAACCAGCTAAGAGTGTATCTGTATCTGTATCTCTATCTGTGTAAGAGTGTATCTATGAACTGGCATTCAATAACTTGTCAATATGGATATGTAATTTGGCCATTTACTGTGCAATTTTCGAAATAAATATGAACGTACAACATCTCCGAGCACTCAGCTCTCGACAAAATTAAAACATTAAAAGCGTCGGATAATTGCAATGGACGCAAAAGTGTTGAACTTGAAGGGAATTTGTGAAATGTTGTTTCATTCCATGTTGATTTTCTACTCTAAATGTTTATTTCACATTTATTTATTTTGATTGTGGACTCAAAGCCAAAATGAAAATTTTAATGAACTGCCAACTGTATCGAAAATTTAATATTTAGTATACCAATTACTGTATCCACTGTAGATACATGTAACTATAGATACATTATGAAAATTGCATTGGTTACTCCAAATCTTTTTCTCAATTCGTATAGTAGGATTGCTTTTTTTTTACTATACTTTGAAATTCTTATCGAAATACATTCAACATTTAATTAGCTAGATTTCTTCATTGGCAAGTCTAGATTGTAACTTTGTGAGGCAGCTAACAATGGCAACTAATCATCTTGACCATGTTCGGGTAAACCAACTATTAGCAATTAATCAACTGAATTTCATTTAAGCTTACTTTGTTGGCTTCGCATGCACATAAAATGGTAACAAAGTTGTTTGACTTTCCTGTATAGTGTCGTCGACGTCATAAATGTCATTATGCCACACACGTTTCGCCAATTTCACCTTCACTTCCACTTCCAATTTCAAAGCCAAGCCTCTGCCACACCCTCCCCTGCCACGTTCTACCCAATTGCACTTGCACTCTAACTAATGCAATAGAAGCAACTGCAACGCTAACAAGTACCTGGATATATTCCCTTCTCTTCTCTCTATTTTTACTTCCAATGTTGTGTATTAATTTCATAATGTAACTTTTACTGCTTAGCGAAACATTTAGCAGTAGCAGGAGAAGAAAGAGAAGTAAGAGAAAAGAAGAGAAGAGAGCATCGTTACGCTTCAAGAGCTACCCATAAAAACTGAGCTTCAATTCAATTTATGGTCAAGGCAAATTGCCAACAATTTTCTACTACTTTTATGCACATTGCTCTTAAATTTAATGAAACTTCCATATCTTTTAATATGTTGTGGGAAATTTACACTCAACTATCTGATGATTATATTTATTTGTATAATATAAAATAGTTACTTTGGTAAATAAACGTTAGCAAACTGACAAAAATATATATCGTCTTGTTTTATCACACATACTACTTGTTATCCATAGAACTTATACTATATATCATTGGAATTAATTAAATAAATATATTTTGATATACACAATAAAATAAATATATTTGGAATATACCAGAAAACCTAAAAAAACAAATTATTATTTAATGATATTTATTAAATTTCTTAATTAATTAAACAATACCCTTCATTTTATTATGTCACATATCAAAAGTGTTTATTCAATAGATTAAATTGTAAGCAAATTAACACTGATTATTATTATAAAAAGCAACACTTACCCTTATATATTATCAATTAAGTTCACTCACAATTCACTTGCAGATTTATTACTAGTAAATTATTTCCTTAACTCTGTTTGCTTTTTCATCTTTTTCTTTCCTTCTCTCTGGCATAGCCAATTTGTTTTCATTATGAAACTCAACTGTCATGTCGTTTGACCTAATGAAAATCTGTAAATTTGCTGCAAATTAGAATTAATTAATTATATGAGTTTCAATCATTTGTCTTATGACCTTTGGCTCTTAGCTTTCTGATCTGCAAATTCCAGCAGTTTCTCAATAATTGAACAGCTTGAATTTGTGAATTAGCAGATGGTTTATTTGCATGTTTTTGGTCAAATTGACTTAATAATTGTTACAAATATCACTATTGTAATTGTTTCTGATTTGCCTGATGAGTTTGCCACGCCCACAAATGTCGTGACATCCCCGAAAGTTGTGTGTTTTAATCACATTAATTGAAATGTTCCAAGCTTGTTTATTCTATCAGCTTAGCTTAGAATCTCACTATTTATTATTCGATTTGCATATGTTCTAAATAAAGGAAGCTAACTGCAATTGTAGTGCAACAAATTTGCATAAACATGTTTATTAAGCATTATTTGTTAATGACAACAGATGAATGCAACACTGGATCATATGATTGATGATATATGAAGCGATATGATGCTTGTATTTTATTAAAAACTTCGATAGTTCACTAACCCATATGTTTAAATTTTAATAGATAATATCTTTGAAGCTTAAGTTGTCAATTATCTATCTTGACATCAATAATGTTTAATATTTTCCTATCACTTGATTTCAATAAATGTTTTTATGACCAACTAATTGCTCTAGGAATTGGCAATTGAAGTATTACAATTTATCTTAAAAGTTTTTAACTTTAAGTATGCTTATTTTCATATCGATTTCTTGCCAACACTTTAAAGTTTGTCTTTATACTTGAAAGTGTCTGGAAAATTTTGGCGCTGACTAACAACGTAATTGAATATAAATATTGCCTGATTGTCTGGGGATGGATGGAGGTGCAACTGGATGTGAAGCTCGGAGTTGAGGGAAATCTTGGCATCTTTTTCACTTTACTCGAAGTTTTTCAGTTCACACTTCGTGTGGACTAGCGGAAAATGTCGATGAAATTTATACGCTTTGCAGATTAATATTTAATAAATACAATAACGTCGAAATTTTCTAAGCATTTTGGCTCGCTTCGAAATTAATTCCCCAGCTTAACAGTACCTCATTCTCTTCTCGTTTTCCTTGTTCTTCTCTCCTCTCCTCTTCTTGCAATTCAACGAGCTTCGTTCGCAACCAAAGAAGTTTATGTGAAAGTCATACACAAAACTCAAATATGACCTACACATATGTGTGTATATTGGTGTATGTGTGTGTGTGCGAACATGTCTGTATATGTGGGTTTAGGGATTTCTTTATGCAAATTTGCCATAGCAATGTTATTTTAGCCAAGGATAAAACCGTTGGCCAGCGCAGAAGCAGACGGCAGGGCAAAAGATGTGGAAACTCTGGCAAAATTGTGTTCAAAATGCATAAGAGCGTGTATTAGTGAGTACTCATAAATATTACCATATGCACATACGTCTTCCTCGCCTTACCCCATCTGCATCATTTTCCGTTGCCCCACAATCTAAAGTTCCTTGGGCAACATTTAAATATGCTTTAAGTAGAGCGCACAGATTTATCGAACCATGAAAAATGCTCCGGAGGGAATCGACGATGCGTTATGATATGTCGGACTGTCTTCCGCTCTCACCATGTAGATCTCTCTCTCAATCTCTTCTTTCTGTGAGCATCACTAATGGCAAATGTGTCGCAATTTTCTCTCAGCTGCACCGCTAAATTGAATAACCAAATGAAATGTGTTTCAGAGGAGAAAACAAAAAGATACTAAAGATGTGTATGATAAGTGATTGACTTAGATAGAAAATAAAATGAAACTCAACTAAAGTTCTTCAGAGACCAAAAAGAAGTCAAATTTCCCCTTCCCCTTTGGACAACACCTCGAGAAATGGGAAAATTAAAAAATATGAAAGAGTGAGAAATTAAATAAAGAAATACATGATACATCTATCCTGGCAAAGGCAATGCAAATTGAATTTATTTGTATGTCTTTTCTGTCCTTTGATTTCTGTTCTCTTTGAATGTACATTTTTATTTTCATGCTTTTCTCCATTTCCCTTCCTTTCGCTGCACTTTGCCAATGCAGAGTGTCAATTTCATTAGCTTATTGTTTTGCCATTTCATTTTCATTAAAGCAAAGGCGACTTTTCCGCATGCATTTGGCATTGCTTTCAATTTTTATGTCGTTGGAAAATTAACACAAACTGCCTCTGGCAAATGGAAAACTGAATGCTTAAGTGCTTTTCCTTGTTAATGATAAATAAATATAGAATATATTTATTTAATTGCTTAGGCAATTGTTAACAATTGACACTTAAATTTGCATTTAAAATAACAAATTGCTTAAAACATATTTTGTATTTTATCGATTTGATATGCTGAAATCTTAGATGGGTTTTAGCTTGAGCTTCTTAAATTGTTATTTAAATTGTTGATTTAGCATTACAATTTTAAATGAATTTAGTATTCAATGGCTAGCAACTAAATAATTAGATGTTAAATTTAAAAGAACATTACGATGTTATTTAACGATTATTATTAACGTAATTATAATTCAAATTTTAACAATTAATACAACTTAATTAATCAGAAAATTGAAATTTTGCCAGTATTGCGTATATTCTAAAACTCCAATGAATTTCCAGCACTTTTTCTCAAAGTGCAAAAGAGTTGCAATACTTAGTTGACGCTTTGTGCATTTCTGAGAGGTATTAAATGCCTGACTATCAAAACTTTGCTGCTGATTTTGTTGAGTTTTTGGCAACGTTTCTCCCACTTAACGCTTCCCATTTCCCATTTCCACTTGAGCACTCGGCACTTCTCTATAATCGTAGGCCATAGAATCGTACATACATATATCCGAAAGTACACACATGTGTGTGTTGATTTTATCATCGTTTTTCTTTGTTGTTTTGCTGGTTTTTACTGTTTGTTTTCACATCTTTTAGCGCTGAGCATCATCATCATCAGCATCAGCATCATCATCATTATCATCAGCATGAACGCACTTTGTATTTAATGTTTTTTAATGGAAAAACTTTGTAACGCTGCCGAGGAAACTGTTTTCTTTCCCTGGCATTTGTCATAGGCGCTACAAGGCGTGACACCTTCTCCATCTCCATTTCCATCTCTAGTTCCTTCTCCAGTTCCTCCTTCATTTCCTCCTTCAGTTCCAGTTTCAACTCCATTGCCAATCTCTAACTTCGAACCAGTTGCCCTCGTAGAGCCGCTTAAACCACGCGTCTGCATTTTGCAACTCTGCAATGTTTACTTTGCCTTTCGTAGATTTTCCCTCCCTTCGCACTGATAGTTGGCATTTTTTTCTAGTCAAGTGTATTGCTAGTATCATTTGTACCCTGTAAATAGAGTATCTGAAATGCAGTCTGCTCATTTTAATTAAAGAGAACGAATTTATTTTAAATATTATCATTTTTTGCATTTGTCTGTTTTCTATCTATGCAAGACTTTTGAGTTAATAGTCCCAGGGAAACGAATAGTCATTTATTCCCCTCTTGTTCATTCTAAGTGGTGCTCTTTTGGTTTTTTATGCATCCTCGCATATGCTGTGAACTGACAGCAGCAGCAGCAATCGAAAGAAGCCAAGGGGTAAAACAAAAAAAAAAAATAAAAAACGGGCTACAAGAGGGTACAGTGGTTAAGGGGATGGCTCAAAAGAGGTGGGTGGTGGTCCTGGCAGCCATCGAGAGTTGCCTGACAAACAATTCTTAAGTGCCTTCCAATATTTAAGCAGGCTTCCATTTCCAATTCGATTGCTGTTTGCTGTCATCAAATGGCGTTGTCTACGCAACTGCAAAAGCAAACTGTGTGAAAACAGAAAAGGGGTGCAAGGAAGGGGAGAGGGAGGTGGGAGGGGGTGTTGCAATCGAACATCAAGAGATACATGACATGTGCCTTTTAAGAACTTTTTAAGATGCTTCTTCAACTTGTTTAGCGTCGATTCTTATTTCGACTTTTCAAGTTGTTTAAGTACCAAACTTGTCAATTCAATGTTGTCTATAAGAATTATTGCACTCACATTTCATTTATTTCATTGAACGAGTAATAAGTTGAGAGTAATTATTAAAAAAATATATTAATATTTAAATTTTTTTTTAACACCCAAAATTATATAAACTGAAATATTCGACTTTTGTTTTCCTGTCAATTAGTCAATCAATAAATACGTTAACATGAAACGTTATCTACATATTGATAGTGCCTTTATATTTTTTAGATTTATTTTATTTGTCTTTAATTGAAATCAAATGGAAATTACTCGAATAAAAAGTGGAATCAATAAATTTCAATTAATCCTGAAACACAAAGAAAACTTCAAAGCCAACTTCATTTTTTCTTGCTTCCATGTGTTCCATTCTTTTTATTTATTCGCCTTTGAGCCTATTTGGCATTCTTTTAGTTCTCTTAATTGAATTTGCCGAACACAAGTTTCTTGATTTGTTTTCTCTACTCTTCTCTTTTTGCAATCTCATTGCATTTAATTAACCTCAATTGCTAAAGGCATCTCAAGAAACGAATTTTCTTTCAAGAAGATGTGTGTGAATTGAGGTTTCAATTATTTATGAATCGAGCAGAAAAAATAGACGAAGAAAAAGAAGAAAAAAAGTGAAACTAAGCCAATTGAAATATTCTCACACGTGGCATAAAAGTTGCCGCCGTTCGTTCGACAACATTAGAGACAACTGCCAAGAGCGCCACCTAGCGGTGCGAATAAACACCAGTTTTACGTTTGCAGCGAGCTGCCTTAAATATTTTTCACACACACACTCAAATGGGATGCCAGCACGAGGCGTTTACAAAATGAAGTCAGCACTTTTATGATAGTAGTCGTCGCATTTATGACACAGTCCAGGGCATATATTCAAGTCCACTATATGGAGGGCGTGTTCACTCGTGGAGTAGTAGAAAAACTCCCATGTGTGTGTGTGTGTGGGAGTTAGTATATGTGTGTATATGGGCGTTCTATGGGCGTGATGTGTTGTGTGTTTAGTGGATGTTTCAAATGCGGATATTAGTTGTCGTAATATTAGAAAGACACACTGAAGGAAATCTCCTGCAAAAAAAAAAAAAAAAAAAAACAAATTAAACTTGATATTATTTAAAATCTATTTGTTAAGATTACTGAGTAATCATTATATATAATATATAAGTAGTATGAACATATTTTTAAAATGTTCTTAATTTACCTTTTGTATATGCTAAAGAAAATTAAATAATAAAGAATACATTTTGGAATTCCTATATTAGAATCTTATTATTCTCTTTCTTTTATTTGCATTGCATTAGATTCAGTGCAGTATAATGTTTCTTTTGATAACTCTGAGTATTTTATTTCTCTCAGTGCATGCATTGGCAATAGTTTCTCGTCTGTCTTCCGCACATTTTTTTTCCGCTGTGTCCTGAATCGCGTAATAACAAAGGCGTTGAACATTTGCCATTCGGTTGCTAGTGCTGCACAATTTTATAGCCTGCAATGAAAACGTACCTCAACACACACACGCAGGCATCACACACACACACACACACACACATGCATAAGAGAGGCTATAAAAGTGCGAAATTCTCATTTATTAACATGAAGCTTACGAAAATAGCGTAGGTGCGGTTAAGGACCTGGCTCACATGGTCGAAACAAAAAAGAAAACCACAGACCGACAGAGACAGGACATAGAGTAAGAGAGGGATAGAGACAGAGAGAGGGGGAGAAAAAGAGATTGTGAGGTTGCGACTTGTCCAGCTGCTTGTAAATGTGTTTAAAATTGAAATTTCAATTTCAGGACAAGCAGACAACAACTCACGTTCTGCAGTCCTGCAGCAAGAATAATAATAACAACAAAAGCAACAGCAACAACGACCACAACAACGAGTGCAACGACAATGTAATGTGCACATTGTTGCATGTCTACAGTTATGCAACGTTGATGATCATCCAAACAAACTTTAAAACAATTTCCCGCACAATTTTACTGCCAGGCCACTTGACAATGTAAACTGCAAGCGGAAAGGCGGCACATGCCACGCCTCCACTCTCACACCTCCTTGTGGATTGCCCTTAAGCTAGACGACTGTGGCAAGTATTCACATTCGGTGGCAAGTGGCAAGTGGCAGGGGCAGGCTATCGATAATGCCGAAATGCTTTTGATTTGTGCAACTGAGACCAAATTGCTTAATCGCCTGTGCATAATGCACGCGTGTTCCACCCCTCCCCCCTCCCACCGCATCCCCACTCCTCTTGAGCTGCCACACATTGGCTGACTGGTGGCAATTGCATTACTTAAAGCATGCGTGAAAAATGCATTGCAAATTTCAACACAAAAAAATTTTTAATGCTGATCCAAGCGCCATCCAAATCGCAAAAATTTTCGCTTACTGCTTAATTATGCGTACATAATGTTCAATCGTTGGGAAAATGTGTGTGTGTGTTTTTTGGGATGTGCAACGGTTGCTAATCAAAGCGGCTAAATTCACCTATGACCACCTGAAAATAAGCCACCTTCCTGCCTGAGTTGCCACTATATAGGGAGCATTATGTGTCCGACAGTTTTATGACCTGCATTCTGGTTATAAAATCCATTTTTTGTTGTAACTTGTTGTTGATCCATAAAACTTTGTATAAATTTTTCCCGTTTTGTTAACATAAAGTGGAATTTTGTGCATAGCATGTTGCACATTTTTTTGGTGTGTTGCAAACCAAGACAAAATGTTTGGGGTGACATATTTAGATCATTAAAAAAATAAAGAAAATTAGTGTAATGAAAGTTACAGTTTCTCAAATGACAGATGCATTATTTGTCGGATTAAATGTGTGAGATTGATTAACGAAAAATGTCTATCAAATGTAATATCTGCATCATCAAGATTCCTACAATAATTATGGACTATAATCATTTGCAACCGAACTGCAACAATTTGATACATTGAATAGTAATACATAAACAATTATTAATTTGAGACGCTAAGCTTATTAAATAGACATTTCGTATAATTCATAATTTATAGAATTTCCAAAAGAGCAATAAATTGGATTGAGTTTGATCTGTTGCTGTTGTGAGATATGTAATTATCTTTGAGTACTTCAAATTATAAATACATTCAGACGAGCAGTCGAGTGTTTTCTCAAATTGTAGTTAATTAGGCTGGGCAGCCACTTAAAAGGCAATGAAAATGTATCTTTAAGGCAAAGTTGAAGTGGGAGTTAAAGCCAAAGCCAATGCGAAATCCAAAACATGAATCAATTACAAATTAAACCGATTAGAATTACCTGCAACTTGGCTATGCCAATGCAAATTATCGATTACAATTCTGATTTACTCAGACTGTTGGGGCTACATGGGCGGCGGAGGAAATAGACGGCCTGGGGGGGTCAAGACATCATGTGGTTCACAAATTACACAAGACAAACACAGACGCAGACATAGACATAGATCAAGGGAGGGTAGGAGAGGGGCACTAGGGAGGGTAGGAGAGGGACACTTGGGGTGTGGAGGGGAGACCGCAGTGTATTGTAATTTCGGGGCTAACCAAAACCCCCGAAAGCACGCAAAGGACACTTGGATTGCCCAGTGTCCTGTCAGGCTAGACTGCTGCATGTTCTGCTGCATGTTGCATCCACAAGACGCTAATTAAATATGTGGCATGTCAAAATGTTCACAACACGAGATTTGTCTGTAAATTATAATATTTTGTATGCTATGTCAAGGAATAGGAATAATTGAATACAAAGGACTTTAAGAGAGAGAGAGCGACCAATTGAAAAGTATCTTTTACTGCTGTTGGCATCTCACAAATTATCCTTCTGTTGCACCTCTATTTATTTGCTTAGAAATTTCATCTTCATGCCATAACGGCTGACTCTAAGGTTCTCCTCTTTCATTAAGTATCAAACCAAATCAATTACTTAGTCCCTTCTATGCTGCACTGCTTCCAGTCTCAACACCTATTCAAATATTGTCCGAACTGCAACTGTGCGCTTGGAAATTAACTCGAGTGCAAATGAAAAGCAGTTCAGTTCAGCATCAAGTGAGAAACAGAGAGTGAGAGCAAAAGAGAGTGTTATTTTCCTTAGTTTCTGATTAACTGATTAAACTGAATAACTGATTAATGTTGTAACTGCAATCCGCTTAGAGAGATTGTAAATGCACTGCTGAGTTAGACAGCAGTGTGAAGAATATTAACACAGATTTGAAATCTTTTTATGGTTTTATTTAAGCAGTAGACGCACTGCTTTATTGATAATTTTTGTAGCAGTCAACTAGTTACGCCGAATAAATATTTTAATTAATGCTGAATGTATGCAGAATAAATAAATTAGTAAAATTTGTATAAATTATAATTTTTTAAATTTATTTCACTACATTGATTTTTTAAGACTTCATTTGTAACAGCCGTAATAAAAAATATAAATCTAGTGAGCTCATAATTTGTATAATGGGATAAAGTAACACTTTATTAACTTGTTTTATTAAATTGGCTTTTTAAGACTTCATTTCAGCCGTAATTAAATATATTATATCTAGGGGCTCACCTCCCTGCTCGTTTCGCCTGGTAAACTGCCAAAAGATTTAAATGATCGACTACATTTATTTAATGTAATATAAAAGATAATTTATTGAATTAAATGCCTTAATCGGATTATTGCTGACAATTGAAAAATAAAACAAATTAAACTAAAATTATGTAATTTATACACTTTAAGCGATTTTCAATACCAATTTAAAAATATTTCTCTGGCACTTGACCACTGTGTATATATTTGCTAATGTTGCTAATTTGAACATTATGCCCATGTTGTCCGATGGACAGCTTCACACTTGTTACGAATGAAACCACAATAATTTCAAATCAAATGTGAGAGTGGAAGTGGCAGCCGAAAATCATATTACGGATTCTGTAAGGCAAGCAAATTGAGCTTTGTAAGAAGAATGGCAACACAAATGTAGCCAATGGAAAATGCTCTGTGGTCAGCAAAAATCAGTTGAGGAAATGGAAAATGCTGCTGCTGATACCGAAGCTGAAGCAGAAGTTGAAGCTGAGGCAAACAAGCCAAGTAAATTTCTTGCATATAAGGAATTTTCGCCACTTAACAAGCGGAGAACTCCAAAAGTCAAAGTAATTTGTTTTTTCTTTTTATATAGTTGCGTTCGCCTTCTTACAGTTCCCGGCTTCAAATTATTTGTGTATTGTGTGTGCGAGAGTTGGACAACGAGAGCGGCAATTGAATCTGACTGGCAAGTGTAACTAGGACCGTCAACACTTCGTATGCGTAATATTATATTTTATAAGAACTCAACCACAATGGTTGAGGTTCCCCAATCAGCGGATAGCTTGAAAGGGAATGAAATGGATGAAAAAGGGAACAAAATGGGTTGGCAAAGGATAAGGGGGAGCATAAGAACTTTACTGATTTTTGTGATGTTCAATTTTTGGCTACATTACAAAGAAATTTCACATTGCGCGTTGCCTCTGCCAATTGAATTGAAAGTTTCCCATTTCTTGCGCTCTTCTTTTTATAGTTTTCCTAGGGCTAATCAAGAGCACAAAACGAAACCCCTTTGGCAGCTGTTTCAGCTCTTCAAATATTTTCAATTTACTCGAGAACCCTATTTTAAAACTGTCCAAAATGAAGAAAATGCGAAAAAAGAGGGAAAACAAATTAAATAAAATACAAGAAGTTTTGCAATTGGTCTCACTCCCTCATGTTGAAAATCAAATCAAATAATCTATGCTTAGGTTATGGCCAGTCTTTATATAGTACATTGATGCATCTTATAGCGTTTTTATGGCTAGTACGTGTTGCACGCAGCCGTCGACCGCCTCACCAAAATCAGCGAAATGTGCGCAAAATTGTTGGAAACTATTACAATTTGATATATGCGCAATTTAGTTGAATGTACGAGTAGTAGATATTGTAGTAAGAGTGCGAGTGTACGTTTATTTCTGTGTGTGTGCGGCCAAGTTTCCTTTTTTCTATTTTCTATAGGTCTTAGAGACGCCTCGAGCTGCGTAGTTGCCATGTTATGCGGCCATTTTGCGGCTTGCGGGCAACAGCTGTTGCAAATTTGGCCATAAAAATAAATTTTACTTAGCGATTTACTTTTTATTCAACGCAGAACGACGCAAAACTTGTTCTTGGTCATGACTTCATACGATTTTAACCAAATTAAAACGATATATATTTTGTAAATGCCCAAGACATTCACATAAACTGCCGAAGGTCAAGCACAAGTTGTAAGTAATGTCTATTTTGAGTGGTTTTCCTACAAGTGCTCATTCCTTGAGAAATTATATGAATTACTTGCATATTAGACACGTCATTTACCAAGTACAACATTTAATAACATTTTATATTCATTTGAGACATTTGATTAAAGTTCTTTACAACCTTTTACACCAAAAATAAGTGTAATTTTAACATAATTTATTATTCCTAGTAAAAAAAGATTTCTATATAAAACATGATAAATTGTTATATTTAAATAAATTAGAAACGTCACTTTTCATTGATGTTCATAGGAAATCAGTAATTTCACTGCTTTCAGTACTGCTTACATCTTTAATTGGTTTAGACTTCTAAAGATGTATTCTGAATGTATGTCAGCACATTAAAGCTATAATACTATAGTAAACATATCTCACAATTACAACAGTTGACATTTAACATGGAGCATTGTGTCATTCTCATTATGCTCTCATAACAAATATAAATGTTTAACAGCTAATTTGGTTAATAATGGAAAATAAGATGATATTTTAGATTTGAATGGTTCTATTAATGACATTATCTGTTTGGGCAATGATGACTCTTTAATTGCTGTCTGTTTAGTTGAACGTGTGTTGCATATCCAATTGGAATGTCAACATTTATTTAACTGTCATGCATACACGGCGACGATAACCTGGCCAAAGGGGGGAGTGAGGGAGAGAGAGAGAGAGAGAGCGGCCATTTGGGGACAATTGACAGAGACATGTGTGTGTGTGTGTGTGTGTGTGTGTGTGGAGATTGTGCCAACAATTGGATTTTGTATTGTTGGATTTTGGTTTCGTTTTGTGTCGTTTAATGCACACACAATTAATGCATTTGCAAAGTAATTTATTTTTCAGCAAATAAAACAATCAACAACAAAAAAAGGACAAACAAAGCAAAACAAAATAAAATAATATATAACAACCGACGGCAAATAATAAATGATAAATGATAAACAGCAGAAGAGGCCAAAAACATTTGCTGCTGTCAGCTTAACGTTCGTCTGTCTGTCTGTCTGTCTGTCCGTCTGACTATCTGTACGTCTGCTTGTCGATATATAAATAACACATATGTGGAGTGGGCAATCGGACTGAGCATTATGTTGCAAATAATGTAATTATCCCTGGAATATATAAGTATTAAATGCAAATGCGAATGCGATTTCGAATGCAAATGCAAATGCAGCTGTACGTGCGGGAATAATTCACCTGGTTTGATGGATTTGGTGGGAAATTGAGTGATTGACGCCGTGTGGTGAAAGCTGAAAGGTGAAAGGGTGCAGTTATTACGAGCGAATGCGAATGCGAATGTGAAGGTGATAAAGTGGATTTACAGACTCAGATCTGCTGCATTTCAATTAAAGAATTGGCGGCGTGGCAAGTAAAAAGGATAAAGAAGTAAATGTTGAGCACGGGGCGTATGCGTAATGCATGAATGCACATTGCGCATACGCCGCTTGGCACTCAGCACCGTGCGCCATATTCCCGCTGCGGCTGCAACAAAGTGACATGCAAAAGTCGTAAAAAGAAACGAGCACAACGAACGACAACAAAAGCCAAGGACCAAAAAGGTGTACGACAAACGACAAACGACAGACGACGGACGACAAAGGACAGACGTCAGAGGACGGCGACGCGTTGACACAAGTTAATTACAACAGGTCGAAAACAGGACGAACTTCTCGCTGACTTTTTGGCCGTTCGGGTCACATAAAATTACTTGTATTAAGCGCAGAGTCCTCCGACATCTCCTGCGTAGTTTTCGTTTTTTCACGGACTTTTTCTTTCTCTCTTTTCTTTTGCTCTGCTTCGCTGCAGTTCTTTTGCAGCCATTACTTTTTAACAACGTCCCTTCTGCCGTGTCACTTTTGGCTTAATTGCTCTGCACGCAAAGTGCTGCGAACGAAGGCAGTTAAGACTCAACTCTGATGTTGTGGTTAGACTTCAGTTAAAGGAGACAATGTTCATAATCAATCGTTGGTCAAACGCATCTCAAATTTCAAGATAAATTAAGTGTCGGCAACAGTTTCATTAAAACTTTGAAAGACTTTCTAAAAATACATATTTTAAGCTAAATTCTTATAGACAAAATAAAGATTTGTTTGGTTCAAAATTGCTTGTAACTTTTGAAAGTATAAAAGTTTTTCAGAGCATTCAATAACAGTAGAATATACATTTTTTGCGAACTACAAACCATAGTTTTCTTCATTTGAATAGCGGAAAATAAACACATTCTAATCCTTTAATTAAACCAATCAATTAATAATATTGAAAACTATGCAATTATAATGCAATCAATAAATTATAAAAAACACATATTTAGTTGATAAAGAAATGCAGTTAATCATTTAGCAGCTGACAAAACTGAGCGCAGAAGCTAAGAACTGCAAATGGAAACATATTCGTACAGTTGCTGCAAAAGTTATGCACATACATGTGTCAGGCTGCAAACTTTACTGATGGATGGCCAACAAATGGCAACAACAATTGCAAAAGCAAAAGCACCCAACATATAAAAGAAAAACAAGAAATGGGAGCGTTGTTTAATTGCCCGTTGAACAAATTAAAACTGACATTGGAACAAAATCGAGGAAAACTGCAGCTCGACTTGACTGTGAAGTGTTGAAGTTTCTAATTTATTTAACTGAAACTATGTCAGACATGTGAGAGGGGGAGGGAGGAGAGGGGCGGGGGGGTGTCCGAAGGGCGAGCGACGTCATTGGCATTAAAATAGTTTTAGCTAAAAGCGCAAAAGGCAAACTGCAAATTTATGTCAACATTTAAAATGCAAGGCACAAGACAAGGACAAGGCACAGATGATGGAGAAGGAGATAGGGACAGGGGACAAGGGTACAGGGAAACAGGGACGAGACAACAGAGTCGCCATAGCAGCCGCAGGACGATGGACAAGAGGACAACAGGACAAAGGGACAACAAGGCGACAGGCGAGAAGCGACAAGCGACGCCTAATGTGCATTTTGGTCACTTAAATGCGCCCCAGACGAGAGCACAGGGAGAGTCGCAGAGAGAGAGAGAGAGAGAGAGAAAGATAGGAGAGGGAGAAGAGAAAAGAGGGAATAGAGAGCAGAAGGACAGACCAGGACATGGAGAACATGGAGGAGGCTGCAGCTGGGCTTTTTATTACTGCAGCATATTTATCTTCATCTTGGACGTCGACGCGTTCGAGACGTGCATTTGATGTGCCTCCAAGTTTCGACTAAATGTGCAGCTATGTGTGTGTGTGTGTGCAACTAAGTGTGTATGTGTGTGTGTCTGTGTGTGTGGCCAATGCAGTCAATCGTTTTGCACATTTGCCTCGTCCTCTTTGCTGTTTTGCGTTTTGATGTCTACGCTTTGCTTTTGGTTTTTATGGTGGCAAAGTTGTCACTTTTCCCTTTTAACCCCCCCGTCACCCCCTCAATTCCCGTCCACACCAGCATGCCTGACAGTCTGCCTCACGTTGCACTTGTGACTCGGTGCTGTCCTGTGGCCGCTGGACATTCATAATTCTCTTTGAATTTATGAACACTAAACTGTTATTTACGATACTCAAAGGCATTTAATGTTATACAAATGTGACTGTGGGGAACTAAGCCAGGACTGCAGGACTACAGGACTACAGGACTTTGGCTAGGCAAAAGGATGAGCAGCCAGAAGAGTGCGATAAAAAAAACACTAGGAAATTAAAGTATGAAAAGAGAAGATGCTGAAGAATGTGGATATTAGTTTTAAGCAATGGAGAGTTCAAAAAATGCAGTTAAGAATATGCCCATAAAAGGACTCTGAATTAATTCTGAAAACTATTATAGTCTTTTTGACAAGATAATAAACCAGGCTGTAATATAATGTATGATTTTGTCAGACCTTAGTTAAAATAGATGCATTATTTGAAATGTAATATAAAAAAAAATTGGAGAGTGAAATTTGCAGTCTTGTGTCTTCTTGTCCTGTTACTCAAATTGTACACATACATTTATTAATATCCTTCTTCATCTTTGCTCTTTCTTTCATTCACTTTATGCTCAATTAAATTTGGTTGCTGGTTCATTAAACACTGAATTCATCTTTTTATTTACAATTTTCATCACTAAATATTTGATTTAATTAACTGCTAATGAATACTCTTTGAATAACAATTAAGTATAAATAATAATCGAAATCAATGGCAGCGAAAATTTAAATATACATAGAATCGCCTGTTGGGTCGACATTGCGTCTAATGTTGCGTGTTCCCTTTTGTGTTACACTCATGAATAAATTATACTTTTTGTAAAATTATGAAAATGTGTGCAACAAATTGAGCGAGCATTATAATTAATGTGCTCAACTTAAAAGTGTATGTTTAATATTTGTTCGCAGCAAGCAAAATGTAAAACTAAGATGCAATTTGAATGTCACATTAAGCATTCGTCATGTTGGAAGGCAATTGGACATTTATAACATAAACAAATGAATAAATGAGTGATTGAGAGAATGCATGTGGAAGACAAGTTGAGTTCTTGGCCATTTTGGACTGTATATAAATATTGATTTATTATTATGGCACACGTTGTCTAGATTTTGTCAACGTCATCAATATAAATCATTCAGTGAGTCAGTCACTCAGTTAGTCAGCCACTTATTCACAGTCATTCAGAGTGATTCACTCGACATTCGTTTTGGGCAGTTCGCTTAGCATTTTCGCATATTACTCGCTGTAATTTCCTACATGCAGTTGAAAATGATTTGATAATGAAAAGGAAATTAAGTGCACACACTCTCTATCTCTCTCTCTCCCACTCTCTCATTCTCATTCTCTTTCTCTGCGTCTGTTTGCGGTTGTCCTTAGAGAGGTCCAGCTGTTTCTGCCACTGTCTCTGCATCTCGGCCTGCATTTGAGTGCCAAACATCCGTTTCCGCTGTTTGCCAATGTTGTTACTCTGCCTCTGTCTCTGATATGATGTGATATGTGTCTCTGCCTGTGTGTGTGTGTGTGTCTGTTTATGCATATTTCAAATAGTGCTGCATATTGCAACCGTTGCCGGACAGACATTCCCTCGAGTAAGTAACCAGGCAACGCCATTGTATTTCAATTGTTGTTGGTCAGACTCATCTACCCGTCTCGACGACTCCTTCAGATCCTTAGATGCTGATGCCAATGTGTTGCACTATTTTCACAGCAGCGGATGCAGTTGAGAAGTCCAAGAGAGACAGAGGGAGAGAGTTTCAGGGGCAACTGGAGCATATTTGCATGGCTGTCTGGACAATGAAAGGAAGCTTATTCGGTGTATTGGCTCCCTGAATAGTCCTTCTCCTCTTCCTGCTCAGCTTTCTCCCTCCTGCTTGCTTGTCTTACTGCTGACTATCAGTTACAATCTCATTGAATTCAGTTTCTTGATGATTTGTAATAGTATTCAAATGTTATCGATACCTTTAATTATGTTTGGTCCATTCTTGAATGATAATGATGCAATTTCTCAGAAATCAAACCGACTGCTTCTGGGTAATTTTATGATGTGAAGTATGTGGTTATTAGCCACACATGTTGAATTTCTATCTGCTATTATTTAGAATGTTATTGATCCACATCAACAGATGACTGAATATAAGTAAAACAATCACATATATATTTATGTTACGTTACTAATACTGAGTTCACTTTCTCACAACATGACTGCTTGTTCTGTTAACTCACTTACGATCAGTAATTGGTCAACTGCTTTATTTTCAACTGCTTGAAAGTCTGCTGTTCTCTCTGTTAATAGTTTACCTAAACTGCTTGTGCAAATGCAGGCCAGTCTTTAACTGCTTGCTCCGCTGTTTTTGATCAACATCAGCTTATTGTTATCCTTTAATGATATTTGCTTAGTTTATTCAAAACTAATCTGCAGCTGTTTTAATTACAGTAAATAAATACTCGCAAATAAAAAACACAATTAATGACCTAGGGCAGGTCAATGACACAAGTCAATGTTTTCTCTCCTCGCTAAGTATTTGCTTTACCCGTGCTCTAGATTGAGTCGTAAATAGATTGTTTTGTTATTGTTGTTGTTACGGTTATTGTTGCTTGTTTGCTTCCATAGCCGGAGGCATAACTTAATTATATTTTGCGCACTCCTTTTAAGTGCCGATGTCCCTCTGAATAAACGGATAACGTATAAATGCGGGGCCGATGTCTTTGTTTACTTTTGCAATTGCTCAATTAACTTGACCGCAGGATAATAATCACATTGTTAAAACAACAACAACAATAACAACCACGTCAGCTGATATTCGAATAATAAAAATCACAGTCCTTTGCCCCAATACGCCTCAAGGCAAGAAATCATTGCTTCACTGACTCAACGTAAGGGAAAACGGAGAAGGGAAAATGGAAAGGGGAAAATGGAGAAGGGAAAAGGGAAAAGGGAAAAGGGAGACAGGGCAACAGAAAGCGGCAGTTGTTATTGTTAGCATCCTTCATCCTTAGTTCTTTCTCCCATATACGAGTACATATAATTAAGCGTAAATAATTTTTGGCACACTTTACAAAAGAAACAAAGGCAAAAACAGCTACAAATATGCATACTCTCATTCGAATTCGTATTTGTTTATTCAAAGAACAAGAGAGAGAGAGAGAGAGATATTGAGAGAGAGAGAGGGAGAGACAGAGTGCACTTGATTTCACACTAATTGCGAGCTTGTTTTGACTCTTTGAAGTTTTGTTCGAGCTGAAAGATGCCATAAAATATGCAACACAATTTCCAATTCAATTGTAAATTGATTTTTGCCCCCTACTATACACTTCCCTCCCCCTCCACCCCTGCAGGCAATTTAAAAATAACGCCCACGAAACAAAAAGCAATTTTAATTGGCTTCAACTCAAAACTGACAATTTTAATGCGGCTCGTTTATTTTTAAGGCCAGCATTTGGACTGTGCACTCTGTGTTTTTGGCCTGGTCCGAACTGGTCTTGGACTCCCTGCCAATTACCATGCAATTTTGTCCAAATAGTCAGGCCATGTAGTTGTTAGTTATTGTTGTTGCCACTGCAACAGGAACAGCAACAGCAATAGGATGAGGGATGAGAGTGGAGCGGGAAACAGGAGCGCCAAATGTCATGTCAATGTTAAAGCCATAAATCTATGTGCAATATTTGCCAGCGCTGCCAATAATAGCAATAGAGTGTGGAGAAGGGGAAGATGGGGAGGAGGGTGAGGGGAGGGGGTTTGAGAGGGTGATTTGTCCTCTGTGACATATGCAAAACTTGGCATTATCACATACAAAATGCATTGGGCATTTGGCAACAAGAGTCGGGCCAATTGTCGACAAGGCTAAGGATGAGGCTTCTCTCCAGTTCTGCTGCTTCTTCTGCTACTACTTTTTCAATTTGGCTTAAGCGGATGATGATGGAAGGAGAGGAGGGAACGAGTAGGAGAGGGAACAATTGTATGGTTGCTAACGGGCCAAGTGTGCAATTTGTGGCTTGCTTGGGCCATTGTTAGTCGACCAAAATGACATAGTTAGTACAAGGATATTGCATTTAACTGCCAGGAATAGACCAAACTTTTGTTATCCTGCAAATTAAGTATTTATATGCACAACTCTATCATCATATCACTTAAATATTCGTTTTTTACTTATGCATTAGCTTAAATTTTGTTTCAATTTTCGGTTAGAGCCGCACTCTAAGTATTCTAAATTGTAGGAATATATATTTAAATGTTTTTATACATTTTCTACGATTTCTACAAACAGTGGATCAGTGGAGTGACACTTAACATTATGTTATCTTACAGTTGGATCATACAAGCAGTAGATGTAAACACTGCTTTGCTAGTAAATTTAACTGCTTGGCAAATAGATCTGCAAAATGTTTATTTTATTTGCCTGCAGATTTGATACCCAAGAAGTTGTCCCTGAATTTGAATTCTAAATGTAACTCTTCAATGTCCAGCTAAATATAAACAGTGCATTTGCGTTAACCTTGAGCTGCCGAAAAAGTTAATTGCGTAAAATTCACACGCACTCGTGTGTGTGTTCGTGTTAACATGCACATCATCAACTTTTCAGCATTTAACATACGATTTATTTAACAAGCACTTGAATTACAGCATTCAACGTGAGCTGGAAGTTGACTTACTCTTCTCCCCGGCTTCTCGCACCTGCCAGTCTTTTGCTCTTTCACGTCAGACTGTCAACACAACACACAACCGTCAAGTCTCAATGTCGCGTCCGACTCTGCGGCATCAACTCCCGTCTACTTGTGCTTCCCCTCACACCTGCTCCGAATCTCTCCTACTCTGCTGTTCTGTATCTTCATTTGAATTCACACGCTGTTTCATTTCGTTTCGTTTCAGCTTTTGCTTTTCGTATTTCTCCGCTTTGCACGTAAACTGTTTACCTTAATTAAAATTATGTGCAGCACACAAACAGTTGGCAACGCGGCCCCCAAAAATTGTTTGAGCGTTATAATAAAGTCATTTCCGTTGCCAACTGTGAGAGAGGAGAGAGGGGTAGTAACTCAGCGTTGATAACCTGTAATTGCATGTGTAATAACTACTGTGTGTGAGAGGAGTGTCATAAACTTTCGTTGGCAACATTTCATGCGTGTTTCATGTTGCTCAACGAATAGAGCAAGCAGTTGAGCAGGTGAAGCAGATGTGAAAATTAGGAGCCAGTTGGCAGCTGTAACATGCACGTAAGCACGTGTTGACCTAAATGTCCTCAAGAGAATGTTACATTTAAAAACTAGGCATCAGATAAGCTAACAATAATTTCAGATTACACAGCTAAAGTTATAAAATGACGCATGACTGCTAAACTGTTTGATAAGATTGTAAAGTCTAAACGAGAGAGAACTGCTTGCTGGGATATTATCCATATTTAATTTATTTGTTGCTATACTGTCTCAGATAAATTAATAATATATATTATTCGATAAGCGAGCATTAGTTAAATAATTAATTATAATCAAATTGCAATTTGAACGTCTCGATAAATGGAAATGTGAGTTCACATTGAAAGTAAAATAAATAATTAATATGAAACTGCTTGGTAAATAGATAGAGTTTACGTATTTGCTGGTAGCTCAGAACACTGCTTTAAATGTAAGAAAACTGCTTCTGCTTAATAGCATACAAATTTTATTTCAAATTTAATCCACATTCACTATTTGTGTGTGTGTGTGGTAACCATGTGAAGTTGCTTCATAAGATCATATCACACTTTGCATAGCGCAATCATTGGCCTGCAGCTGCAGTACAGCAGAAATGTCTGTCTGTTTGTCTGCCTGTCTGGCTGTCAGTTCCTTTCTTTCCCCCCCCTACACACTCTAAAGCTGTCCTCATCACGTGCATTGTCCAACTCTCTACTGAGGTTTTTCACTGGGTGCGTGGCTGATGTCCTGATGTTCCTGGCAGCGTTTGTTTCTGAGTGTCAGTTGGTCTGGCAACGCCTGGCTCCTCCTGATGGTGTCCTGCCCGGGCGCGTTAAGCGTAAAATGATGCAAATTACTCGGAGGTGCAACAGCTTTTACCTCAACAGAACACTCCCGAAACATGCAGCCGAAAACACCCTTACCAAAAAGCAAAAAAAAATTATAAAATGAATTCAAGCTGCATTCACAACTCGACGCTTCGTCGGCTGCTTTTGTCATTTCAGCATTTTGTTTTGGCCAAAAAGTTTAAACTTTTAAGCTGCTGTCCAGCTTGCTCCCTCTCTCCCTCCCTCTCTGTCATTCCTCCCTCCCTCTCTCTTCACACTCTCTGGCTCTTCATTTCTGTAGCTGACAACTGAGCAAATTAAAACGTAAAAACTAACAGAAATTTTCTTTTCCATTTTTTTTTTTTATTTTTTTTTTAACTAGAGAGCTGACAAGATGATGCTAGAGCTTGTCTGCTCCAGCATGAAATTATATCATATATCCATATGGCAAACATCTCGAATGCGCCTAGGCTTTCTAAATTCCCAATTCCACTTCCTTATTCTTGTGGCCAAGTCAGTGGCAGACTTAATTTCCAGTTCCTAGCCGAAATCACTTGCTGTAAAGCCCTTTCAGACACATTGACAAACTGAGAACAATTCAATTTTTTGGCTTTACTTGAGGTTTTCATCCTGTCGCCGCTCGCTTTTGTTGTTCCTCTTATTATTTTATGTGCTGAGGGGTGGGGAATAGGCGCAGAAGGTGGAGGAGGAGGAGATGGAGGAGGGAGGAGAAGCATTGTCTGTATAGCAAGTGATTTACTACCAAGAGCTCTTTTTCTCCTCCACCTCCTTTTCCTTCAACGACTGCTCCTTTTGCCGTATACTTATTATTATTGTCGTTTATTTATCTGACGCCTGCGTTTTGTGCGAACGGCATAAAAAGCAATAAATATTAAATTGTGTGAGGGGGCGTGGCACTTGGGGTGTTTTACCACAAAGTGAATAGACAGTTCTATTTGATGTGCAACTTAAACAAGCAATTAATTAATGTGCTGCTTTTCAAGTACTTTGATACAACACTTACTCGTACTACACTTTAATATATGTATATCTATATCAAGACAGTGCCTGCCATAAATAAATAACAAATCAATTTTCATTATCATTTTATGACTTTGGTTTGGTGTGGGCCTATTTGAATAATTATTTCGGATTTTTCTTAGAGCATCATTATAATTACAAAACATTTAGAATTCATCTCCTATTTCAACTGTTACATCTCCAATTATTAAATGACAGTAAGTCCATTATTTAATGTGCTTCATTTTAGTTATTCCTTCAATCGTTTAATTTCCACACTTCTTAATCTCTTTGCATTCAATATTTTAGAATCTAGAAGCGACACAACCGTTCACAACGTTTTTAATTAACACTATCAAATTCGTGTACTCGCTTTCATATTGTTTTCTCAGAAAATTCCACTTTCGTGTAGAGGTTTTTTCCGCACAACTTGTTTATATGGTGATCCATTCAAATTCTCAAAAAACTGAACTCAATCAAGCCCGTAAGAGTTATGCAAAATCTAGAAATTCATTTGCGTAGTTCACAACATTTTTTACTAAAGGTTTTATTTTCGTTCACTTTTATTGCATAAAATTCAATAACAAGGTCTGTGCTGGGGCGTATGCAGTGGGCGTGGCAAGTACAACAGCAGCTAAAGCTGAATTATGAAACAGACACAGAAGCAGCAACAACAGAACAACAACAACAACTGCAGCTGAGCTGTGTGTGTGTGTGTGAGTGAATGTGTGAGTGTATGTTGACATTTCCGGTGGCCACATGAGCTGTGTCTATCTTTGCATGTGTGTGTGTGTTTGAGTGAGTGTGTGTGTGTGCGGTGTGTTGACAACAGGCAGGCAACTATGGTCAAGCTATTGGCCAAAATTGTTGACGTTTCGCACACCCTATAAAAGTGTTGTAAAGTGTGGCCCAAATACAAAAGTTGAACTCAAGCTTTAAAAAGAAGTTGAACTGATTTTTAAAAATTAGTTGAGATCTTTTTTATGTGACATACAACTTAAACTCTTGTTTAAAATTCAAATTTCATTTATATTAACAAATACTGATACATAATTAGATCGGTTTCAACTTTAACTCTGTTCAACTCAAATTTTATTGTATTCATCGAATCATTTTGATGCATTATTCAAGTCTCTTTTAAATTCAACCTGACATTCTTATGAAAATTACCATGGTTTTATTTCAAATATTATAAATTTTTCAAGGAATCTACATATTTTTAGCATGCAATAAATTAAAAATCCTAATCATTTGTTTTGTCAATTAATTTATTTTAATTTATTTTTTATTTTTACAATATAAACTAAATTATTTTTATATTAACAGTTTGTTCGTTTGCTGTGACTTCACTACAGGGTATTTGCAGGTTCAGCTTGTTGGCATAATGTTCTCTCGTGTCTTGTATCAACTATTTTTTTGCTGCTTACGTGTTGATGACATCGATGAGCTCTTCGCTTGACGTTGTCATTGACCATTTTCCAGAGTTTCCCCACAGCTGCCTCACTGCTGCCGTCGTTGATGATGACATTTTTGTTGATTACAACATTGTTGCACATTGTTTGTCTCGTTGCTACTGTTGCTGTTGTTGCTGTTGTTGCTGTTGTTGCTGTTGTTATTGTTGTTGATGTTGTTATTGTTGTTACTCTGCTGCGGCTGAACCACACAAACCAAGTGCACTTTCAATATTGAACTGAACTCGCCCACGTGATTCCCCTTCCCCCTCCCCCATATACAACAATCTCCTCCTCTCTGCCAACCCCTCAACATGTGAACTATGCATTTTTCAAGCATTTTGCATACAAATTTCGATCTGACTAAAGGCAACAGATACCCAAATAGACAGAGACAGGGAGAGGAAGAAAGAGAGAGACAGAGCTGGCATATTGAATTTGTAGACAGTTGAAATACTTTTATAATGTTTAAAATGCAATTTTTGTGTATCAAACCGAAGGCACTAGAAAAAGAAAAACAAAAAGGAGAAGCGGAAAACAACTTTGTAATTTGTGAGCACAAAAGAACAGGGATAAAACAAAGCAAAAATCATATTGCATGATTCAGACATTGATATCGATCTGCCAAAATATATTTCAAATCATATGCAGGGTAAAAAATAACAGATGGATATTTAAAATTAAGGAAAATCAACTATCAACTACGTCTGATGACAGATCTTGATTTGTAAGACTGGAAAATTATATTTGGAATGATTTTCAAATATCAAAGTATAAAATTGGTTTAAAATGTTCAGCTATTAATGCTTGCATCTTATTTATTTATATAACTTTAAGGTTCTAACTCCGAACAAATACCTTAATTTTGTCTCTCTAAAAAGCAAAATAATCAAAAGGAAGAGAAAAATAAACTGTACTTCAACTCTTGTTGTCTATAATAAGAGACGCACTTATTTACAATTGCCACACCCACTTGCCGGCGTTAACTAAGCTCAAATTGTCGAGCAGCTGTCGCAAGTTGTTGACTCTTTTGGTTCATTTCCGGTTTCTTATTGAGTTGCCAACTTGTTGTGCTGTCTGTCATTTTGAATGCAGCGCGATTTCCGTTTCCGTTGCATAGTCCACTGCAGCAATGCTAATGATGGTTCCCCTCTCTATCCCACTCTCGCACATTCTCTATCTTTCTGTCTCTCTCACCCTCTGTCTCTCTATCTCCATCTCTGCCACTCTCGTAGTTGCTGTGAATTATGTGTGAAAGATAGCTAAATTATAGCACGCATGTGTACTGTTGCCACTCAACGGCGCCTATGCGAAGCTGCCACACACTCCACACACACGCACACAAACTGCAACAACAACAACAATCGCAGTCGCATAAACACAAACCATTTTAAATAGCTTCCACGCATTGTCCCGGCCTGTAAATTGCTGGCTCAATTATGTGAGTGGCATGCAACTCGCTCGTCTCTATTTCTCTCTCTCTCTTTCTGCCACTCCCACTCACGCTTCTAGTTGGTTTTTGTGCCACTTTATCAGCAAGCCAAGGCACATGAGTCAGGCACGGGAACGACACACATCCGGACATTGGGATTGGCCACTTGCAGGCTCGATGCTGCCTCCTATTGCACTCCTTCCCACTCCTCTTGGAGTCCTGTTGTAGTCCTGTTGTTGCCGTGCTCCTGATTTAAACACTACGCCTGCACTTCATTGATTCTTCCTTTGATTTATGCGTCTAAGCACCAAGCGGTAAAGCAAGCAGCGAAATCATCGCCTCCGTTGCAGTGTTTGATTTAATCCGTTTTGCGGGGCACGACATACGCACACAATAGTGAAGAAAGTGGGAGAGAGAAGGGGAGAGAGAGAGACAAAGATAGAGCCGGATTAACAGGTTATGCAGGCAATCAATAAAATGAGCATAACTAAAAGACATTAATGAAGAGTGTGATGTGAGCTATAAATATTAACTGAAATTCATGTATTATTATTATTATATATATATATATATAGTATTTAACGTATAATAATAATAATAATAAAGATAACAAAATATGCATAGAATATAATATGTTTATGCCATTGTTGAGCCTTGTCACAGTTACTACATCCGGTTTCTGCATCCGGCAAATTTAGTAACAATTTCTAAACAGACGCTGTTCATTTGGGCCACCGTTTGTCACGCCCATTTGCGACTGCATTCTCCATACTTGCCCCATTGCTCTGCCTCTTGCCACCCTCTTGCCTCTCCTTCTCTCCTTCGACTGCAGCTGACAAGCTCAACACGAGTTCATCGCAGTGGCAATTGCAATTATATGGCAAACTGTGTTTGGCGTTCAAATCACCGCAGGGCCACTCGAAGCCACCAACGACATGGACCTTGTGGGAAGCTTGTTGGGTTTTGGCCTGGCCAAGAGCAGTTGCTGTTGGCACACACCAGTTGTGACCAACTCGTTGTCTGTGTTGTCATCTCTCTCGCCTTTCCTTTTTTTTTATATCTGTTTTTATTTTCAGTTTATTTGAATGACATGCATGAAGTGTTTATTGCATTTCACAAGTGCCTCATGAAATTGAAGCGATATCTAATAACTGACTACTCGTTTTCCGACTCCAACTCTTACTTCTACTCGTATTTGTGTTATTGCAATGGGTATTGAACTGGTAACTGAATTATAAACTGGCCATAAAGTTTCTTTGCCAAGTTGTGCTTTCAATTAAAGCCCTCGAGTAAAATGTATTAGCGAAAAATATACTTGAATACTTGAATACGACGAATACAGTTCAAGTCAGCAAGAGAATCAATTGAAGCGTGAATTTGATTTAATTCACTAACTTTTTGGGGGCGTGGCACAAGTTCGACTAGTAGCAAATTTTTGCAACTTGGCATAAACTAACTTCCGTTCAAATGGCAATGCAGCCAACTGCAGTTGATGAATAAAACATGTATTTATGCGATAGTCGATGGGGTGAATCAACTGCAAGGGACAGGGACAGAGAGGAAGAGACGGGAAGGAGAGGGGAAGTGGGAGAGGAGGGAAGCGGATTGGAGGAGCGTTGTTGACAGTCGACGGGTGGCAACATCGCCAAGTGGCAGCATTCAGTCATCCAGCTGAGAGTGTCAAGTGTTTTTGCAACTCGACTACAAGTCTAATGGCATTTTAAGTAAATCATTGAAAAGACATTGTCGCAACTTCTTAACGTTCTTTCCCCACTGCAGTTTTCTACAGTTTTCCAACGCAAAGAGAACAGTTTGTTAACATCAATATAATTGAATTTAAAATCATTGCAAGTCAATCAGTTAAATAATTCTGATTGAGAATATAAAATAAAACAATTGTAATGCTAAAATTGTTAATATATATATGAAGTATATATTTAAAATACATTAAATTATAATAACCACAACTTAAATACCTGCAGCTTATTGACATGCTTCTTAGCCACAATTTAAATCTAAAATCGCAATCCGTTTAGCAAATTATGCAAAACTTTTCTTAGGCCAGTTGAACTGCTGACAGTCTACATAGATAGCACAGATTTAGCGGCTCTCTCTCTCAGTCTCTCTCTTACCCTCTTTCGGTCTATCTTTTTCAGTTTTAAGCTGCTGTTTGGAGTTCATTTCATTGCCGCTAAGCCGCAACAACTGTCAAAAGCAGTTGGGAAGTACAAAAAGCCTGAGAGAACATAAATAAATAATTGTAAGCTACTTAGCACGGCTTTCTCCCTCCCTCCCTCCATCTCTCTTTCTCTCTCACTGTCTCTAGCGCTTGAAATCTTCGTCATTTCTTTACTATTTGTGCATGCAAATTCCGCGAGGAATTGTGGCCAGAACTCCAGTTTAAACGTAAAGCGGCTTAAATGCCAAACTAAAGAAGTTGTCAGGGAAACTTGTGTTCAATTATGGCACAGACTAAACCTGCTTCAAATGCTGCTATCCTCATATTAGTTGGTAAAATGCATTTATTGTTAAGAAAGCCGCAACACAGTAACCTGACACATGTGACGGCACAAAACTGCAAACTGTAGGAAAGCAAATCAATTTCAATGGCCGTCATGTTGTAAGTTTAACGCACTTGAAAAGCGTCGCCAGCAAATTGCAGTTGAGTTTTCAAGTAATGTGGAAGAGAGAGAGAGAGAGAGAGGGAGGGAAATGGTGAGAGAGGGAGAGATGAAGATGTCGATAGAGATGGAGTGAAGGAGATGGAGTGGAAACTTTAGCCTGAATCTCGCGGCTCGTTCAGTGCCTGATTAAACTGCAGTTGCTGTTGCCCTTGGTCATTATTTAACTTTTCAGTCAGACTCGGCAACAGAGACGACGAAAACAACAACAACAACAGCACGGAGTGTAACAACAACAATTAATCATTTTGACTTTTAATCTTTCATTTGTCCTTAATGTCGGCATCTTTATCGCGTCTCGGGCTTTGCCACGCCTCAAAACTTTGAGCCCTGCCCTTATTTGTTGATGTTTGTATCAAAAGTTTACGCAATCCGCAATCCTCCAGCAACATCCAATACTCCATCTCCATCTTCAGCTCTGTCTCCATCTCCATCTGCAGTTGGGAGTTGACTTCAGCTCGTATCTATCCTTGGTTGGCATCCATCTAAGGCTCAGTTTGTTAAGTACGCTTTTGGGTCGCTTAAGCAGACTTAATCGCATTATTACTTTTACGAGAGTTTTTCTTTATGATTTACGCAAAGCGAGTGCAATCCGTGTACGGCATTTCCCTAGCCTTCCCCTCACTTCCCTTCCCATTCTCTTCACTTCCATCTACAACTCTTGGCTCAATTTGTTGGAAATGAAAACATCAGAAATGAATTTTTAAGTGCGGATTTTGTGGTCTGACATTGGGTGAGAGACCTGAGAACTGTGTGAGTTCAACAATTAGTCTGAGAATTTCTGCAAATGTGAGGATTTAAATGTTTGCCTAATGCGTAGAGTTAATATTTTATTATGCACTCCAAAAAGAAAACAAAAAAGGAAACAATCTGAATAACAGCAGATTGGTTATATCTACTTACTATTATATTACTGTATTTTGCAGAGTATTTGAGCAGAAACAAGTACAAATTTCCACACAATCTGTGGATGCCATAAATAATTGGTATGTCCAATAAAAATCAACACACATTTACTGGTCATTTATAACTCAATTTCATTGGCCTCGCACATGAGAAATCAATTGAAAAATCACATTAACCGCACACACACACACACCCAATTATTCAGATCATCATCATTATCATCGTCATTCTCATCATTATACTTATCGTTATACTGAACGTCATCGTCATCGACATCGTCATCGTCTGAATTCATTTCATTTAGACAGATTGCGAATGGTGCAAGAGTCATAACAGAAATCGGTGTGAAGGGGGCATAAAAACCTAAACATAAAACTCATTACATAAACGTCGACAACAGACAAATATCGCATTTGACAAATTATTATTACTCTCCTTATACGATATTATGGCGACTGTTTGAATCGATGGCATTTCGATTTTATGTGCGGCTCTTTTCAAAAATAAAACCAGAAACAATTTCCAAAAGAATCCATTCGGAAAAGGGTACCCGAAAAATGTCAGTAATTGTTGTGCCGAGTGTGAGTGTTAAATGTGCAAATGTGAATGCTAAATGCGACTGTGAATGTGTGCGTTTGAGTGTGAGTGTGAATAGATTCGACAAGGATTCGAAATGATAATAAATGGCAACAGCGTTGTTTTGTGAGCAGTAAATGCTCAATTGGCGGAATGCGAAAGGATTTCAGGACATTTCTGTATTTGTCAAGTGGCGATTTTATCATCCTAATTGTTCAAGACCACATGACACATTTCAAAATGCGCACTTAAACGTCGGATTAATCTGGAATAGGAAATCAATGAAGGCTTTAGATATGTCAATAACTAAAGCTGTTGTTCCTACGTATTATGCGAATTATAGTGTTGAATAACAGTGAAAGCGCTTACACTTAATCCTACTTGCATACCAGTGTTGTAGGACGGCATTTGTATATCAATTTGCAGCAATTTCTTGAGTCATTTATGTACATAAATAATAATGCGCTTCCCTTAATCAGTTCAATTAAATTTAAGTATTGAAAAAATATATATACACGTACAACGAGTATATAAAATAACTTTGACAACCGCCGGCAAAACAATTAAAACATTTTCAACATTTTTCAACGCAATTAATCAATTCTGCAGTCACTCGACTTGCTCTCTCTCCCTCTTATGTCGTTTTCTCCCTCTTATTTCCATGGTTATTACTGGATTTTTGCCTTTTACCACTGAATTTCAAGAGTAAAACAATTACAGGCGGTTAAAACCACAGTGGCGGCAAATTGAGCAGAAAACCAACAACAAGAGCGAACATATATTCTGGCTGGAAGCAAAGCCAGAAACAGGAACATAAGTATGCATTGTTTTTGTTATTGTTGTAATTTTAAGCCTGAAACTACTTGCTGATGCTTGTAAATATTTAACACAATACCTTATGTACAACATGCGAGTATATTTCATAAGCCTGGACAAGCGGCAAACTTACGGACGGACAAGCAGTAATATCATCAGATTTTTTTCAGCATCATCATCAGCATGTGGGCATCAGATTGAGGCGACTGATGAGAGCTGAAAAGAGCTTATGGCCGGAGGTCATGAGATATGTTATTTTTTAATGCTATCATATCTGTTTTTAAAAATGTTTCAATTTGGATCAATGTCTGAGAAAGGGAATAAGGATGCATTTAATTGAAAATGAGAAATGCGGTCACATAAATATATATAAGTAAATAACTCCAAGAGTATTTGTGAAACTCAAGTTCAGGTAACACCAATCTGACTCTGGCTGACCTACAGCAGTCAAATGAGTGCGAGGGAGAGAGAGCTGCACTTGCCCTGCTTGCAGTTTCCCAACGTGCAGTTGCACTGCTTGCAGTTCGATACAAGCAACTGCACTGCGGGCATACGATCACAGAATGCGACATCATCTGCACTGCTTGCACTCATTTCTGTTTAAGTGTTGTTAGCCAACTGGGGCATAATATAAACGGAAATTATGTTTATCAGACAAGAAGCAGTGTAATTAATAACGTATAATACAATTTTCAAAAGCAATTACTTAAAATCAACCCGTTGGTATGACTTTATGACACCAACTAAGTGAAAACTCTCTTGTCCCTTTATTCATTTTCATACTTTCGCCCGTCGTCACCCAGCTCGGACATCCGGAAGCTTCCGTAAACACTTCCGAGTCCAAAAGAAAAAAAAAGAATTGCCGTAAATCAACCGCAACACTTTAGACACTTCCTTCCGCAGCGCCTGTGTCTGTGTCTGCGCCTTTGCTTTTGCTTTCTGCCTTGCCCAATGCCTTTGACAGAAAGTCAAGTCAGGCAATAGACGTGGAAAGCGGAAGATGCGGAATAACGGGGAAATGGGAAAAGTGGCAGGCAAAGTAGAGAAGTAAAAACGGCAGGCATGTGATTTATTTTCTTATTAATTTCCGTTATTCACGCCGCACACAATTTCCGCTACGTGTTACACTGAGGCTGACCAAAGACCTCATCTCGTTCTCTCTCTCGCTCTCTCTCTCTCTCTTTGCCACTTTTCTATCCTCTCTCGTTGAGCACATTAAAAAAATGGGGACTGTGAATATATTGAATACATTACGGACACTCCTCAGGCATCGCTGCCTTGCCTAACAATCTAATTAATCAGCAATAATTCATAAAATTAGAGCTACACAACAACAGCATCAACAGGGACATCAGGGGCAATAGCTACAGAGGAAGTGTGCTGGTTAATGCGGGTGGATGGGGGCGTGGCAGCTGCCTCATTTACTTCACACATAAATTAAAACAGAAAAGTGCATAAATTAAAAAGCACGTTGCGCATACGCCGCGTAGTTCGCTCAGAAAAGTGCTGAAAACTTGAATGGTCTGGCAGTTGGGCGGACAATGCTGTGTGGGCGTGGCGAGCAGCAAATGGCGGCATTAATTGCATATTAATATAAACAAATTTGTTAAGATTTTGATATTAAAAAACAACACAAAGCAAACAACAACAGAAATAATAATATAACCAAAATATAGAAAGTCATGGAATGCTTTTAATATTATTAGCTGAATTCACATTCAATAAAGCTGCTTAAAATGTACATTTCTTAATATTATCTTATTCATTATATTATTAAATTACAAATTATTGGGGTGGGAAATATGGGTCGATTGCAAAGCCGTGTATAATGTTCCATTCGATGGCGAAGGCAAAGAGAAGAAATGTGATTAGTAAGATCCAACAATAGATGCCAACCGACCGTCTGCTATAGAAATTTAATGTCAAGGTCCACATCAAGGTAGAGATCACTGTAATCAGGAAAAAGATATAGCACACCTCGCCGTGCTCGCCATATAACCAAAGTGTTGCGCCTTTGTCACGAACTTGTTCGTTGAAATATAAAGGGATAGCCATGCCCACAATAATGCCTAAAAAATTCCACAATATGAGAATAAATTAACAATTTAAATATTTAATTCTAAATACTTCAATATATGGAAGGGATTTCTAAATGTATAAAGTTATTTCAAGCAAAGATAAAATTAATTAGTATTATAAAATCTATTGATAAATTGAAAATAATTTATATATATAGATTTTCTTTTATTAAATAAATAAATGAATAGATAAAGTCTTGACAAGAATCTCGGACAAAGAATACGAATTTAAGAAATACTTATTGAAATATAGGTGTTTTTCTAGGTAAAACTAGGTTTTATCTAACAAAATTGTGTTTTCATTCGCTATAATCCTCTATAATTAAAAGAGGATTTAATTGAATACTTACTGAAAAAGGGACCCGCGAAAATGGCAGCAAATGCCATTTTCTCATAGCCCTGCATGGTTATGCCATAGATGACTAGCAAATCGAGTACGGCATTGATCAAGGAGCCAAAAGTAATATCCATAAAATTGTCACTCAAGTTAAAAACGACGCCCACAATTGTGGAAAGCACTTCAATCTCAGCGGCACACATAAAGATGATGACGAAAGAGCTGATGCTGGTAATGAAGAGAAAGAGCTGCACATAGAAATTAGAATAGAAGATGCAGTAAACAATATGAGAATGAGAACAAGATGCTTACAAAATGATAGGGGGGTGGTAAATCGGTGCGGGAATGACAGAAGATAAACAAGGCAACAGGAACTGTTACGAACAATGAATACAGGGCATATTTGAAGTTGGCTACAATATGCCAGCCGCTATAGTCATTGGCCAGGTCAGCTATAGATTATATCATATATATACAAGGTAGGTTGATTACGCATTGGTTCTCTTACAGTGAACGATGGTAATTATAATAAACGGAGTCGTGATGATCTGCATGCAGTTAAGCAACTTGCTCCAACCATGTTTATATCTCTCAAAGTTCACCTCGGGCACAACAATCTTGGCAATGAAAACCAATGGGCACTTGCAGATAATGATGAAGCGATCGCAGTTATTACTCAACTTCCAGTCCAAGGCATCAATGGGATTCAGAGCACTAAGGAATTCAGAGTATAGAAACTGATTCTTCAAATTCTTCTCGTTGTGAAGAATTGTCCTAGTCGAAACGTAATCGACGTCATTTGTATTAGTTTTTAAAACCGGAGTGACAAAGAAACTGCCGGCCATAGATGCTCTAGATTTGTGTGTATAGAAGCCGGTATTCTGTTTCCTAATGCTCATCTCCTCATTGTTCTCCAGATCAATGAGTATAGCCATCTTTTTCCTCAATATCTCGTTTCTTTGCATCGAAATCGGCTGCTGTCTCAAAACGAAAATTTCAGCACGCAGTTCTAAAATTGGATAAAGAATCGTCGACTGAATTTCTTAAGTTAATTAGACAACTTACTCTTAACTGTTCTTCGCATCAAAATGAGATCGGTTAATTGAATGATTAGGTATACGCCGTAAAACAAAAGCAGCACTAAAATTATAACTTTAAATAAGTAAAAAGATTGCTATTAATCGATAAAACACTTGCTTATGCTATCGTTCTTGTCAACCTTCCCCTCGTGGGAAACTATAAAACTAGTCACCTCGACGGCCAACAAAAGGAAGAGCAAATCTCTCGTTGTACTGTGGCCATCCATCTTGAAGGGTTTTAGATAACAGACAAGGCCACCACACATGAGAACTATAACCAAGGCATTGCTAATGGTTCTTGTGAAGAGGGCGCTCTGAGCGCGAATTGGCATCATGTTTGATATCAGATCCGGAAACGAATTGGCAAATGCTAACAATGTGATTCCAGCGAAATATTCATTCATGTGCATCTTAACAGACAGAATTTTCATAACTGGCGATAGACTGAAAGATTAAGGGTTTTTAATATTATAAAATGGAATATAATCCTCTTATAAAATACTGTTTGTGACAGTTCTTTGTATTGACACAACATAACTGAGAAACACTTATCTTTTTATCGGATTCGAATTGCAAGTTGGTCAAGTACTTACTATGTGCTCACGATTATGGCCGTGATCAGGATATAAACAATAACAAAGAAGATAAAAAGTAACATTACTAAAATTTCAGTTTCTGCTCTCTGAATGCCCATAGAGCAACACAAGACCTCAAAGTAATTTAGATTGTTAACCAACGCTTTACAGTCCGGCACTCTTCTGACCATCATGCAACGCTTTTCATATGGCAAATTAAACAGACTGAGGCAGGTCATCTGTGGAATCGAGAGAGTATTAATGTCTTGAGGTCTATCTGTTAAGAACACTCATACAACATACGTTTGGTAAAAAGTATTCCAATTCATCATCTAAAAATGTCATTATCACAGCGATATAGTTAATAAAAAGAATGTTTGGGATATTAAGGTGTGTACTTTACATAGAAATATATAAAAATATGAGAAACTTAAAAGTCAAATATTAGTGTTGAAACTGTCTGAGTAAAAACAAGTATATAGCTGCAGATCGAGGTAGTTCAATGTGAATTCATGAACATTTTTGAATGCAGTTAAAGGCCAGGAAGAATTATCCAATTCGGAATCTCGTTTTATTGCATGGCAACCACAAATGCCAGGTCAACACCTTTTGCTGCTCTATCGACGTTCAATAAAATCAAATTGATTGAAGTTTCGCACGCTCTCGCTTTCTTCTTTCTCCTACCACCTTTACCCCTTTGCCCATTGCCCTTCAGTCTACCTCTGCTTCCCTGTGTCCTGCTAGCTGTGAACATCAATTACATTCATTGCCAAACAAATATTGTACAAAGGAATTATAAAAGCAGCCATGCGATTGTCGACAGACACATGTTCTCCCCCTTTACACAAAAAATAGTATAAAATAAAGGGAAACTGGCAACGTTTTGTTTTGGTCTGTCTAGAAAAACCCGAAACCAGACGAACCGAGTTTACTGAGCCAGATCCAGAGCTGCAGCTTCTGTTACTCCTCTGCAGAATGTTGATTGAATGTGAAACCCCCTTTCCAATACTTTTCTTTACATCTCCACCAATTCCACTTGCCCTCAGCTGTTGTTTTTTGGCACTTTACAGCGAGCGTCAAATAGAAAAATGCGCCGACAATTTGTAAACAAAGCGTTTGATATTCGTAGAAAGGGTTAAGTTGGTGAACTGGGGAATTGCAGGGAAAGTTGCAACGTTGCTGCTGAAAGCTCGTCCCTTTTTTCTTATTTTTTTTTTTTTAGCAATTCATGCGATGTTGGAGCTGCAGGTTTTTGTCCTGCCTAATACCGTAACCCCAAACCTAACCCAGAGCTAACCCAAACCATGTTATCCCATGGATTGCTGGCAAAAAATGCAAAGCAAGCATGTTTTTTACACTCTTTTGTGTGTGTTGTCATCATTTGTATGGGTTTTTTAATTTTTCGGCTGATTGCTTTATTACAGAGTGACGTTCGTTGGAATTTTCTAAGCCCGCCTTTCGCATATATGTATATATATACCTATAGTAGCATTGTGAGGCTTTAATTGGAAACTATTTTACTATTACTTTTATTGGCATAGACTTTATTCTATTCTTTCCTTTATTTCAAATTTATTGCGATAAACAACTGATCAATAGAACTAATAGAACTAACACCAATAGCTGATTTATTTTAATTAAAATAGGTTCCATTCAAATAAAAATTTTTAAGCTCATCTAATTTTAATACAAATATATATTTTTGGTTTCCTCTAAGTCAAATTTAATAATATTTCTACTTAGTTCTACAATGAATGGATCTTACTATAGAAAATTAAATTAAATAATAAATGAAGTTGTGTTAAATGTTTAATAATATAATTATCTGAATAACTGAACAACTATTTAATAAAGTGTTTATTGATCCTTCAATTAAAATACTCTATAGTTTCTGTATATTTCAATGTAAGGTATTTAGCAAGTTCTGAAACTAATTAGAATATTTTCTATGCACATTAGACACTTTTACTTCTCTTACCATAAGATGGCATCAAAATTAATTTGCGGTTGATAGACAAACGTACAGAGGCATTTGGCAGTCATCAAGTAAATGAAATTGGCTTTTGTCAAACTCATTGTCCAATGCTTAGCAGCTGGAAATCAGTAAGGCAAAGTCACATAGTTTATATACTTATATTATATAATAAATGCCACACACTCACACACTTGGCTTATTATTAATAGACCCAAGCACACAAACACATTCACATGTAGATGTAGGGAAAGTTGGCTAAGCCTGGCAAAAGGAAATTTTATGCATGCGCCTCGAAAACTTGACTAATTACAAATTTAGCCACAGGTTAAATGGCGAATTACTCGTAAATCACTTCCCGCAAACTGAAATGAGCTGAACACAGAGAATGAGGGAGATAGAGACAACGTGCTCAAGAGAAAGACAGAGAGAGATAGAGGAAAGAAGTATGTGAAATTGTGTGGCAAATAAACAGGAACAGCAAGCTTCTAAGAGATTATCAGTCCAAGGAATTTTATCATCATCCTTCTTCAGTTGGATTTGTTTTTTTTTTCCTTCTTTTTTTGTGTGAGTTTCTTCATGTTTTTCGCTTAATAAATGGAGCGCTCATTGTTGTTGTTGCTTTCAGCGAACACTAATAAAGCGAATCAATTGTATTTGTGCACAAGATTTATGCTTTCCCAAGCAGAAAACATAATATGTAGCATCCTCAATCCTCAATCGCCTGATGCCCATTCCAATACCATTTGTCTTTTGTCTTTTATCCTTGATCAAGTTGCCTCAATTAATATTTCATAAGAATAGCAACTAAATTTCTTGTCAGCGAAATTAACATCAACCCGAAACTAATACAAATGTTTGACAAACACAATAACGTGGCTTTAATTCTCTATTATATTGACAATTAAACAAAAATGAAATCTAAGGGTTGATAGTTTTGTTTATGAATTTATACTTAATCAATATTTCGAGCAAATATCTGAAATGGAATTGCTTAAACAAAACAAGCTCAATTATAAATGTATATGCTATTTTTATAAATAAAATATTTAGAAAGCTAGATCTTTGCACTTGCATTCTAATTGTGCTTTCACTTGAAATTTGTTATGATTTTCAAGTCAAAAATCAATTAAAAATGCCCTCAAAGTTTGCAACACTTAATTTGCAGCAAACATTTTCGTATTGCTTTGGCCCAAAGGCATCATTTTGCATTTTGTGAAGCGTATGAAAATAAATTGTGCAAAAATCATTTGAGTCAATAAGGACTAGGAACACTTAGAGGAGCAAAGTTGAAGGGGAAAAATGCAAGCAACTGCATTATAAGATTGCCAACAAATGAAATGCATGCAAGTAGACAACAAAATCCTTACACTCCATTTCACAGCGTCAACATAATAAATCAACTTTTCATCCGTCTGTCTATCTGTCCGCCTGTCCCTTCAGTTTTCCAGGCATCGTGCGTTCAGACAAATAATTTCCTGTCTAATTTTCAGCAGCTGAAACTGTCGGCATTGTGCAATGGCAGCCATCAAGTGGGCTATAAGAAAATGTTAAGTGCTTTCGCCTGAGAGTATGCAACAAACCACACACACGCACATACACACACACACATTCAGCTTGCCTGCTTGCTTGTTATTAAAATGACGCCTGCTCGATTAATAATGCAGTTAGACATCTGTACACAAGGATATTGCAGTGTAGTTTGAATAAAGGAGCTTTCGTTTATATGTTCCTGCTTTCTTTTGCTGTCGTTGTGCCGCGCAGCTCCATCTGTTGTTGGGGTGCATTTTATTTAATATTTTCGGAAAAATTAAAATAGTTTTTGCACGTCGATGAAATTCTGGTGTGTTGAATATAAATCATTTATTTAATTTATTTTCTTATTTTTGTTCTTTTTACATTTACTTAATTCGATCTCAATTAAACAACTAAATATTTATTTTTATATATTTAAGTTTTTTGAGAGAGAAGTTCTTAATTCTGAGAGAGAAGACCAATTAATATATTAACATTTTCTGTGATTACTAAAAAGATATCAATAATAAATGCAGCCTGCAAGGAATCTATTAATATTGTAGACCTGTTAATGCTCAACTATTGCTGTCAAATTCATCAGTTTAACAGCCTTTTTATCCTGTTTATCCCTGAGGTTTTCCTGCGCTTTTCTTTTCATATGCAGCACATCTTGAGCTTCGCTTTCCTATTTTTTCAGACATGCTGTCAGTGTACTTTCTACTTTCTTTCTGCTCTCTCTCTCTCTCTCTCTCTCACTCTCTGTGCCTGCTTCGTTTTTTGTTCGATTCCACTAACGAAGATTGAAAATGTCACGTAGGCTGACACTCGTAGATAACAATAAACATTTTACTATCACAGCATATTTTCCATGTGAATAGAAAATAGTTGCAGAGTGTCAGCCCAAGTCAGAGCTAAAGTCAAAGCGAATGCCAAAGCCATTTGTGAATAAATGAAAAAGGCGCTTTAAAGTATGCAGCAAATGTGAGTGCGAATGCGAATGCGAGTTGTGAATGCGAGTTGTGAACTCAAAATTGTGTATTGTGAATGTGAACGTTTATGGCATAAGAATAAGTATAAAAATATTCAATTTCATATGCATTCAGAGCGGCATTAAGTCGAAAAACGAATGCGAATTTTTGCACATTCCGTTTTGCATATGGGGACACAGATAAACAAGTAGAAACAAGTTAGAATTTCAATCATATAGAGTGTGCTGGACTTGTGGATACTCTGTACAACAATGCATCTTCTCTGTACGATATATAACTTCCACTGAATCCAATTTGACTTTATTGAATCAGTCGGATACAGTCTGGCTTGATCTAGAGTATAGGATATAGTCGCAAGCAGAACAAAAGCGATACACAAAGACAAAGACTAAACAGTCTTGTCAGTATTACTCTGCCATATCTCATTTCCCTTACTTTTCTTTATCCCATTCTTGCGTTAGATTTTGTCGGCTTGTGTTTGCCAAGGGAGTAAAAGTCACCATCATATTCCATTACCCAGGCAGTTGCAACTCCAAAAACGTTTTGCAGCGATTCTTTTTCATTTCAAAATTATAGTAAAATGTTCTCTTTATGCTCCAAGTGGACACGTGGCAGCCACTTGAATCAACACAGGAGCGACTCTGATGCTCTGTACAATCACTGGAAGTTGTTATACTCTATTTTTGTTTATATGAGTTGAAAACCTATATATGCATTTTTTTATAAACTAACAAATAGAAATTTAAAGTGTGTTTTTGCAATAAATTATTTCAAATATATCAACAAATTTTAATTTAAATTCTGTTAACCAGTTAAAAATAAACAAAATAATGTTTTTAATTAAAAATAAATTTAATATAAATAGGAAACTAAGCTTCATAGGAAGACTTTTAAGGAAATTATTAAGGTTTCTGTAGTATTTCAAAGGCTTTGCAAACAAACGCTAATAGTTGATGTAACCAGACATTGAACAGACTATAAGAGAAGAGAGGAGAAAGAGCGGGGGAGAGAGAGAGAGAGACTATCATGAGTGCATAATTAATTAGCGCTGTCTGTGGTGGGCGCGGCTTCTGCTTGGGCTTTGGTCGTCCATTTCTTGTTGCTGTTGTTGTTGTTGCTGGTTATTAAATACAGAAAACAAAAGCAACAAACAGAAAACAGAAACCAGCAAACAGAAAAATAATAAATGAAGAGTAAAAAAGGCGTTGCATATGCAAAATTTTATTCTACAAACCAAAGTCAGAGTCAGAGTCTTATTTGCAGTGTGGGCAGCTTCAGGCAGGACCTGTAATACTCCTGACTGACTGTGAAGCCTTTTTCAGTTAATTAAAAAGGCACTTCGCTGTCCGATTGCGTGTATGTGTGTTTGTGTGTGTGCGTGTGTGTGTGTGTGTGTGCGTGTGTGTGGGGTGCTGTTTCATTATAAACAGTCAGCGGAAACAAAAACATAAAATATGCTATGTATGTAGTTGGCATTGTGAGTCCTCGCATGAGTATAAATCAAAAACAGTCAGAGGTCGTCTAAAGCCTCGTAGACTTCTATATATTTAATTAATTTACTGACTTACAAAGAGCTGAATCGTTAGTTCTAAATTATAGTCTGTTTAGTTTTCTCAAATTAACCACAATACTCATAGTTTGTAGCAAGAGAAAAATCTTACATAAAGTGACTTAAATAGTTGGTTTATTCACTTTGATTTATAACTAATACTTAATTAAGGTAACAAGTTGTCGTCGATTTTAATCAAATATAAATACATTTCAATTTGAGTTATAAAATCATTTTGAAATTATATGTAATTATACCCGTTTCTTAAGAGTCAGGTAAATAAGAACGAACACAATTTCGTTCCCACCCTGAAAAGTATAGAAAGTACTCTTGATTTATGCGCAAAGATCTCAGAGACTATAAGAGCTAGAGTAAGCAAATTTGACTGAGAAGATTCTATATTCCCCACGTCAACACAATATTTACTTAAAAATATTTGATAAAAAGTTTAACCGCTTTAAGAAATGTTTATTCTTAGTTTAACTGAGTTTGACTTTCAGACCTTTTTAAATTTAAACCTCTTGTTTGTGAGTCTCCACATTAAATTAGCTCATAACTCAACTGCCAGTCACATCGATCAGACTTAGTAAAAATCTTTAAATTGAGCGCTCACTTAGCTGACAAATTGTTGTAGTAAACGCACTTTCATATTGACTAAAAGCCGACAATTGACAGTCTACTTTGAGTCTACTTTCAGTTTGGCTAAGATGGCAAAGTGTATTTGATGTTTGTCAAGGTTCGAGGCACCAACAACTTCCGATCTACTCAGACTCCGAGAAGCAACTGTCACATTTGCTTTGTTTATTTGCACTTGTTGTGGGTGCGTTTAGGGGTGTCCTAGGATCAGGGGAAGGGGATGGAAGGGGGTCACAGGGGGTAATACAACATGGAGAAATTTACATTTGCTTATGTGCCCGCTGTCGACTTTGCTTTGTTTATGTATTTTTTATTATGATTGATATTTTTTCCATTCCCTTTTTGAGTGGGTGCTTTATTTTTTTGTTGTGTCTTTTTTGCTGTTTTTGGCTTATGGAGTTTTATATTTATTGACAGCTGGCGAAGGCGCATGTTGTTGACTTGTTTAGCATATTTTATGAGCCGTTGACAGTGCCAACATTTCGCATTTGGCACAACTTTTCGGATCTCTTTCCCCTCCTTCTCGCTGAAGTGTCACATTTAATAATATCACTGTAAATTGATAAGTTTACTTCACCTTTTTAGCTGTCTGTAATTTTTGGAAATGGTTGATGTTGCTTTTGTCTCGATTTAACGTAATCCAAATACATATATTTGAAGTACTTAGTTTTCCACTCAAATGTATTAAATTTGGCCTTTTTTCTCTGTGTTTATCCATTTAAATATGTATTTAGACAAGCTTTACATGCTCGTTAGGGCAATGTTTGTCCCTTGCAGGACTGTTACAAGCCGTGGCTAATTTAAAGTCCAGCCACGCCCACTGCCTTTGAGTCCAACAAAAGAATATGAAACTTATTTAAATCCGAGCAGTTCTTTTGGGGCCATGTGCGAGACATGCGAATTGCCGCGTTGCATTGCCACCCGTCGGATGCGTCGTGCCTCGTGCCGCGTCGTGGCATCGTCAAGTGCCACTAGAAACAATGCAAATTTAATTAAAATTCCGAAAATCTGAAAACAATGCGCACGTTTTCATCATCAACATTATGCCCCAACACGGACACAGGGAGCGAGAGAGAGAGATAGAGAGAGTAGAGAGATGCAACCACATCACCCACTCACTCAGAGACATGCAGATTGTACTCTCTCCCTGCATCTATCTCCTTCTGCTTCCGTCTATCTCTTTCTCTTTCTCCTATTATCTCTCTCCCTCTCTTTCTCTCGCTGTGACCGTAACTATAACTATGAGAATGGGCTCGCTATCAATGCAGCTGGGCAAGGACAATGCACAGTGGATCCTGCCGCCTGGCAGAATGTTTCTTGGTGTCCCCTTGCATGTAATTTCGGTTATTTCTTTATAGTATTTACTGCTCTGGGCATGTCAGCTATGTGGTGGCATTCAGTATGTACACAGTAAAAAAATGCGGACATAACAGACGTTATCCTCATTATACCGCATTAAAATCGGTTAAGTTATGACAGTTTGATTTTGTTGATAAAGTGGCAAAGATGGAAGTATTAAAGTCGACTGGAAAAGCTATTGCTTTTCAAGTTAAAGATATGAATATATATTTAGTTGAGAAACAAATATATAGAAAGCAATACAAAAAACGTAAGACTTAAGTTGAAAGAGTAAGTGAAATATATATAAGTACATATACGATATTTAAAATAAAAAGAGTATTTAATGATTGCCATCCACAACTTTGACTCATTCCCTTTGTCTCTTTCTTTGTCGCCTTCCCGAAAAGCAAATGTAAAGTTTTTGGTTTCGACGCGAGGGATTTATAGTGCGATTATACTTTTGTGTATGCAAAGAGTACGAGTACAAAAACGAGTACGAGAATGAGTGTGAGTGTGAGTATGAGTATGAGTACGAGTACTTGCACTCTTGGGATGAGTATAACGTGTTGTTCTTAGCGATGTTGTAGTAGTTGCAATTATTGTTGTTGTTGCCCGCTGTCCGCTCTGAAATTGCATTTTTATAAAGCTGAAAGCCGCTTTCCATTTCCCTTCTCTTAACTCCCATTTGCCATCTCCCATAATAGAGTAGTTTTTAAATAAACAATGTGAATTCATCGCTTTCTTTGTCTTGTCAGCTGTGCTAACATCTTTTCTCTCTCTCTCTCTCTCTCTCTCTCTCTCTCCTCTCCAAGGGTCTTCATCTTGTCGACTACTGTCACTTGGCCTGAAGGACACTCCCAGTCGCCTTCAGTTTGCCACTCCCAGTCTCGCTTTTATTTGCATGACCATCGCGGGAGCTGTGCGGTTTTATAGGTTCTTAGTTTTATTTCATATACGAAAACGCGATGGAGTTATTCTCCATTTACATTCTTCTTCCCCTCTCTCTTTTTTTCCTCTTTTATAATGCTGTCTTCCTCGTCTGGGATGCACATCAGTTGCTCAGTTATTTAGATACCATCAACACTTTTGGTCAGGCCGAATGAGCCTCCAGACGTGTATGAGAGTTGCGATATGAGATGGTGACTACTAAAGCTTGAAGAAATAATCAAAATAGTTGTATTTTTAAGTGAGTCTCCGAAACAGACTTTTCTTTATAATTGTCCTGGAATATTTATTCCAAATTCATCCACTTTCTAATAAAAAGTATACTTTATAATAGAAATGGTATGTTTAACCTTAACTACTCACTATCCGGATAAGTGTTTGAACATAATGCTTATATTATAATTCTCCCTGACAATGAAACAATGCTTACCATTTAACCTGTTTTTCATTACTGAGAAGTTGAGTGTTGGTTTTTTATGGCTCTTGAAGGCCATTATGAAAACTACTTACTTTTCATTTTCACACTAATTATCTGGGCGGCAAGTGTTGACAATAAATTCTCACCACTGCGTTGGACAGGCCTTAAAGTCAACTGTTGACCAAGTTGGCGCAACGGGGACAATTTGAGCGCATAAATTGGCACAGAGTAGCCAATGTTTTGTTGTTATTGTCCTGGTAGCTTCTGTCACTGTTACTGGCTGACAGAGTCAGCCTCAGATCCACAGCAATTCGAGGCTTTTGTTGAGCACTCCGTGCGAAAAATGCGCAACATTCAAAGCGAAAAGCCGCAACGAAGCACACAATCCTCCCCAATTCCCCCTTCCCCACCAACTGCCGCCCAATTGCCGCCCAAAAGCCGCAAAATTTCATTTGGAAAAGCCAAGCGGCAAGTTGCCCTCGTTGCCTGAATGAGTTTAGCTTCATGAAGATGCAGCCAACAGGACAACAGCACAACAGGCTGCAATTTCTCTTTCTCTCTCTCTCTCTCTCTCTATCTCTCTTTCTTTAGCATTGCCATTTTTAGTTGTCTTCTTGGCCAACTTTGTCGCTGAATGTGAAATAAAACGCGGTTGCATTGGAGTTGGCGGTGGCAAGGAATAATAACTGGATTTTATGCAACTTTGTTGCGGTTGCATAAGTTACGCATTCGCCACGTTGGCTGACTTCAATCAATCAAGCATCTTGAAAAATTGCTAAATAAAATACAAATTTGTAAGCATAATTAATTTTTTGAAATGTTGAGAATAATTTATTATTTAAATATATAATGGTGTTTAGTAAATTAAATTGTTAATTCCATACAAAAAAAGTTCTTGTAATTTTATTGAACATTTTAATACTGATCTACTCATTAAAATTGTATATTATTTAATTTCGTATGTACATAACATATGTACATAAATGTTTGAGCTGCAAACAAAAACTGTGTGCTGGAAAAAATAAATTTGTTAATATAATAAAATGATAAATTATATGTATAACAGAATATTAAAAATAGGGAATGAAAAATGGATAAAGGCTTCCTGAACTGAGCTGCTTAGTCACTTTCACATGAGTTTTATGGATTATAAGAAACAAAAGTACGTTTCCCTACGTTGAAAAGTGTTCTCAAAGTGGCCATCAGTTGTTGTCGGAAGTAGGAACATCCTCAACTCACTGCTCACTCTTTTATGCGTACATCCTTTTTTTTGGAACATCACTTAGTGCCATTGGGAAGAATAAAGCTCTCTTGCAACACAGCGTACAATTGACAGCGCGCCCCAAAAGTTAAGTTTGCCAATTTTTAAGATATTGCGTATACGTCAGTGTGTGTGTGTGTGTGTGTGTGTGTGGCATGAGAAGACGCCTTCTGTCTAGCTCAAGTTGTCAGCTGGGCGCTTTGCTTTGCATATGCTCTTTGCCATGTGTTTTAGTTGATTTCACGAATTTACCGTCCCATGGAGAAAGTGAAAAACAATGTAATAGAAATTTCATAAACTTTATTGCATACTTTTTTAGCGCTCTGCGTTTTTCGGCAAGTGCAAAACGCTCTTTATCTATAAGGATTTGCCGTGTGGAATCTCCCAAAACGAACAAAAGTTTTTCGTTTCTTCTTTTTTGTTGGGTTGGTTACATGCTGTTAGAGGTGGTAAGGGGATAGGGTAAGGGGCAGGGGCATGAGGATCGCTGCTTGGCGTAAAATCCACTTAAGCTGCCAGCAGATTTTGGGCGCGTTTTATTTTTTTTTTTTTTTTTTTTTTTTTTTAGGTTTTACTTTATTTTTAGTTTTTTTCCGTAAAACATTTTTATGCTCTGTCGATGGGGTTGAGGTGAAGTCGTTGCATTATTTCAAGTTTGGCGCAAAGTATTTAAACCATAAAATTGAGCTACGAATCCTTCTCTAGCTTCTTCTTCTTCTACGTTTTCTTCTCTTCAATCTCCGTGTGGCCAATGGGAAATGTCTTTCACGGTTAGCCCGTAAAGTTTTTTGATCATTTAGCTAGAGATTTATTGGCTGTTACTGCAACCGCAACTCCCCTTGATCCCTGCCCCTCAGCTACTTTATCGCCGCAAACACGTAACGAACTGTGCATTCAGCTTTATATATTTTTTCCTCTCTCTCTCTCTCTCTCACTCTATCTGTCTACAAAGCTGATTGTGCATCAACATAATGATATGGATGATTCAGTTTTCATTCAGTTGTTGTCACCGCAACGCGCTGCGCTTTTCTCATTGTATTACAAAATCCAAAGTGGCGGTGTTATCGTTAAGGGAGGAGGGGCAAATTGAAGGGGAAGGGGTGGATGTCAAAGAAAACTCTATGGTCGTACCATAAAAGCGACCATTACATTGATTTACATGCGCACGTTCATGGCGAGTAGCTTACTGTCTATAAGTCCCACTACTTACCCCACTTTCTCTCTTTCTCTGTCTCTCTCTCAGAGATACCACTGATATTTTCTTGTATTTTATAGTGCATAGTAAAAATGCTGCATTTGGCATTTTTATTAGCTGCTCAGCTGAGCAGGACAAACAGCGACTGCGGCTTCGGTTTTATTAGCAGCTCTTAAAATTTCAAACGGTTTCATTGCCCTTTGTGCTTGAATTTCAAATTTCAAAGTTGATGCTCTTCAATATTATCTCTATATCTCTCTGGGTGCAGAACAAACACTAAACAAAAACATTGCACAGCTTCCAGAACATTTGCTGCGATTCCCTATACAAATTGCCAGCTTTAAAGGTGCTTTCAAGAGCTTTTAAGCAGCTTTTTATTGCAAAGCTAAGTTAATTGCATATAGATTACATATACAATTAATCTTGCAACAATTAAAAATAACTGCGAGTATACCAATATTATTTTTATTTTAGCGCTTTTAACAGTTCTTAGTGCAGATTTTTATGCAGTTCTCTGCAGAGTGAATACCAAACTGGAAATGGGAGGTGGACGGTCTGTTAAAGTTCCACTACCAAAGCCTAGACAATGGCATATGGTATTTGGATCGGCTTTTTTTTTTGAACAGCTGCATTTCGCGGCATCCTTTGAAGTGAGTTTTCCAGCTTTGAGCAACGTTTCCGACTGTCAATTAAACTGCACTCTCGTCCGGTACAAGCCGATGATGTTGGACACGGCTGTGGGAGGAGGAGAGAGGGGAAAGGGAGGGAGAGAGCGAGGTCCCAGAGCTAAGCATGGCATTTAGAGAGAGAAGCGAAAGGATCTGGAATGGAAATGGAAATGGGGATGGGCATGGAGATGCTTTTGGCCTTCATTCAGCGCAGGTGTAGCGGAAAATTGTGTCCTTACACTCAGCAACTGGCTGACCTTTTCCCCAAATGCTGTTTTTTTTATCTCTTTTCGCTTTTTTTGAGGAGGCCAACCAAAATGTCTATTCAATTTTGTTGGATTTTATGCTGTTGTCCATTTTATTTTTTTTTTCGAGGGAATCGTCGCTTGGGCATTCGAGAATTGTAATTAGTGTGAGAGTGAAGTAGAAACAGAAGCTGAGAATGTGAATGAGTCCAAGTCCGAGACTGAGTCGGAGGATTTAAATCGATGCTGTTTGTACTCCTGTTTAGGAATTGTTTTTAGAAGGAGATTTACTTTGTGCAAAGCTTTTTTGTTGTAAATAAAAAGAGTTGAGTGCCATTTGTTGCCACTGAACATAATTGAATTTGATTTTGTATTGAGTGAGAGATTTTTGCTAGGCTCAAGTGTGATTTAGTTAGTCCTTTTGGGTATTCAATATTTGCACTAAGTAATAAGTGGAATGTGGTTGGCATTATGTGGAATAAATTGAAATAATAACAGGAAAACATGCAAGCCGTTTGAATTCATAAATATGATAAGAGGATTTTGAGAGATTTTTCTTTGGAAATTTGTGTTTTGAATAGTCCTTATTTTATAAGAGTTTCATTCATTTCAATAATTGAACAGTTGTCTTGATCATTTTAAATAACTCAAATGACTCATCTATATAATATAAAATGTAGTTTGCGGCCAAATAAATAAAAATATAAGTAATTTAATAAATTTTTCTAATACATAAATAAATAAATGAATTAATTTATAAATAAATAAGTAAATAAATAAATGAATAAGTACATAAATAAATACATAATTTATAAATAAATTAAATAAATAAATATGGTTTTATCTGTTGCTTGATTTAGCTTTTCTTAAGAAGTAAAAATTCTTGCAATAGACTTTTCCAAAAACAATTAATGCTCTAAGTTTGTAACATAGGCTTGGAAGTTTTATCTATCAAAGAAGGCACATTAAAATTTCAATATGTTTTTCACAGCATCCATTGACATTTCGGCATTGTCGAAGAGGAGGCAAACTTTTTGGCAAATACTGTCAAATGGTTGATTTATTATTTATTAGTTGTGACCCCAGCGAATAGGCGGACATCGGATACTTCGGCGACCTTGTCGAGGGTCAGCCCACACGACAATCCATCAATTATGCAGCGTATTCATTGTGGTGATGTGACGAAAACAAATCAAGTTTAAGAAAAGCGAATATGCGAATGGAGATGGAAATGAAACCATTTGACAACTGACAGGATGACGGATAATTCGAGATGTGGCAAGGCTACTAATTGGATCATTGAAAAATAGTTCATGCCAGAAAGTTGGCAACAGGCAATTTTTGGCAACAGCCCAATCTGCATTTAGATATTTCCACTTTTCCTCAACCCAATTGACGAGTTTCCAAATTAATTTTTTTTTTTGGTTTTTTTTGCGGTCTTCAATGAGCCTGAAAAACTGCTCCGCATATCATTGAATAATGGAACAATTTGCCGTTGGTTGTGCCCCGGGGATGGGGGCGGCATTGGGGGCGTGGCGTACGTGCGTCGCATTGCGAATGGTGTGAAAAATGAAACATCAACAGCAACAGAAACCGTTACACGCAGCGGCTGCCGCTGACAGCTGGCATAATGAAACTGAAACGCGTGAAATGAAACGGAAAACTAAATGTTGCTCAAGTGTAAAGCGGTTTGTTTTGCGAGGGTGTTGCCACAAGAGGGGGGGATGGGGGTGGGGGGAGAGAGAGAATAGGAATCTGTCCGTGACAAAGGCTTTTACTTTTGATGCTTTCTTTGTTGCACGTTGCTCAGATTTGTATTGTTGCTTTGACCATTTGACCTTGTCCCGCTTTTTGATTTTCACAATTAAATAAAAGAAATTTCTACACATTTTCTTATTGCTACAAGTGTATTTGCCAATCCATAGCTTGTCGCCAAGTTTCCTCTGATTCTGTGTAGTGTTTTTGACTTTGAGTAGGGCAAAGTCGAGTTTCAATTTAATTCAATAATTTGTAATCACAATTTTTGTCATTTGACATCCGAACTGGAAATTGAGGGGGATTTGAGACAATGTTTTATTGTTATTAGATTTCTTGTATAATACAATCATTGACGATCTGAATATTCGATCTTTTTAATAATTTTAATATAATCTATTTTGGTCAAAACTTTGCTCTATTGAAACTTTTATAAATTATCTAGTTTGTATTTAAATTAATTTTATTCTGAGCTTATTTTTTGATTCCTTTGGAAAGTAAAGCAATTCACAAATGCCTAATTAAATAGAAAACACTTTTCATTTAGAAGCTGTAAAATAATGACCATAAATCGACAGATATATTTAATAAAATAATAAATTATTTATTAACTAAAAAGTTTTATGATATGTTTCCAATTACAGTTTTAGGTACCTTTCTTATGACGTTCTGCCACTTATCTACGGCAGAATTTGTTAAGCAGCTCCTTCTCGCTCTCGCCGTGGCTCTCTTCCTGTCCCTCTTTTTCCTTATCTTTGTCTTTAAATGCATGCCTGACAATCTTCTCACAAAGCACAAGACGTATTAGCAATATTTTTATGCATTTTTCGTACTCCCCTCTTTCACTCGCTTTCTATCTATATATATATGTATGTCTGTCTCTGTTGAACACTTCATAAGTATTTATAAGCTTGTCGTCTTTGACTGCTTCTGCCGCTTTGTGGCATGGTAAATGGTTGAGAGGATCTGGAGAGGGGCTCAAGAGAGGAAAGTTGCTGCATTAAAACACGTTCCATTTTAATGCAGCAAAAGGCAAAAGCATAAAATGCCAAAGCGCAGTGCTTATAAGTTGTAAAAATATATTCTCTCTACCCCTCTCTCTCACTCTCTCTTTACTACTTATCTCTTTCTCTTCAGCTGTCTGCTCAGTGTCTTTTTCTCTATGTGAAGCGGCAACAAAATTTTATGCTTTGACGAAAGTTTTGCTTAATGACAGAAACATCCGTCAGATGTACACATACACACACAAACACACCAATACACACATACACACATATATGCAACATACACTTAAGAGAACGTTGCTTAAATAAATTAACAAAGTTGCCTTGGCTGTTGGCTCTTTGCCTATAAAACGAAAGTTGAAATGAAAATAAAATTTAATTCGAGCGTCGACTTTGACGTTGACGTTGACTGCAAGCATTGACGTCGGCGTCATGTGTTGCCGTTAAGTGCCATCATCATCAGCAGCAGCAGCAACAGCAGCAACAACAACAGCAACAACAGCAGCAGCAACAACAACAACAGCGCTCCTTTCTCATCATCTGGGAACTGAACTGTTTTGTAGTTTTTCGCTCAACTTATCAACAAACACACACACACACACATCTATCCACACATCGACTCGGAAAAAACTTTGCACGCATTTAGAGTAAGGGGAAGGGGATCGGGGATGGAGTTGTGCTCTCGGAATTGAAAAATAGTTGCCATACCAAACGCTTTTCACAACGAGAAACCGCTGCAGAAGTCAAGTGTTTAATTAAGGTTTCCACTCAAGCGGCTTTTAATGTGTAAATGTTTGCTCGTAATTAAAAAAAAAATATATGAGCGAGAGACCAAAAAAATAAACAATAACAGGAGCTCAACAAAAATAAGGTTTGAGCAGAACTTCTAACCAGAGTGTCACTCATGATATCCTCCAATTAGAGACTGCTTTGTCTTTGTCTGTCCCTCTGTTTCTCTATCCATTCTCGATCTCTTGCCATGGTTAGCCATTTAGCCTATGGGCATCATTTATTAAGTGTCAAAAGTCTTTTTTTTACCACCTGTCAACGACAATGCAAAATGTCAGAGAGTTAACTAAAATAACTCAGACAAAATCCGAGCAAGTTGTGCCCAACAAAAGGCATTAGATTAGCAGTGAAATAAAAATGTCAAAGCCATCGAAATAATAGGAAAATGCTTTACAACATATATACTATTTTTATTTGTAAATATATATATTAAATTGCATTTTATTTAACTATAAAACTCTTTCAAATGCCAAATTTCTTAATGTTGCATCTTTGAAAAGGTTTCTGTGTAGATAAAGTAATAAGGAATTGTATATAATACTTACTTACTGCCTTTTTTAATATTTGATAATATTTATTAAATAAAAAACAATGATTTTTGCCAAATGCGAATAATAGAAAACACTATTGTATTTTTCTAACACGCATAAAAGTAAATTCTCTAACTAAATCGATTGCTACATTTGTGTTGCTTTCATAATGTAGCTTTTTTTAAAACCTGAATTTAACTAAACTTTCTTGAGTATCAAAATTTGATTCAAATGCACATATCTATCAGTTGAGAGAAGCATGCGAGCCGTATAAAAATGATGGGTCTGTTCTTTAGTCACGCTGCATGCTGCAGACAATCCCCACCTACCCCTCTACACTCCACACACACCTCTCCCCGCTGACAATCAGCTTGTCAGCGTTTGCACAACACGAAGGAACAAAGCGCAACAAACGAGTAACTGAGTCGCCTCCATGCTTTAACCTCATTCTTTGTCAGGACACAGTACACGGGACACAGGACTATGAAACTTGGCTTAATTTTCGGCCAACGTCACGAGGACAGGAACTCGTTGCAAGTAGTTTAGAAAGTTGCTAGTTTGACTGAACCGAAAAGCAAGAATAGCTGCAACTGCAGCAGCTGCTTCTGCCTTTGCCCCTGCCCCTCCCTGACCCCTGGATGGGGGGCAGAGCAACGTTTGGCATTTCGAATCTATGCGCAAACATTGCAAATGAACTTTGATTGTGCAACTCATTGTTGCAACAGCAGCAGTCGTTCATGTTCATGAAGGACAACAGTGCCCAATAATGATGACAGGTAACTCTGCAGACATGGACAGCTGACATGGTTACAGTACGCATTCCACTTGAGTAACATTAACTGAAGAAACATTCTGTAAACAGCTCTGGAGATCGAGTCAACTGAAAGCTTTAAACAGCAAATACTATGAGCCAGTGCGGCAAGATAACAATATCAAATGATAATGCAGTTTTCAGCTGAAAATTAATAACAATTACAGCTTGTAATAAATTACAAATTCCAAATTACACACAATGGATATAAAAAAGTTAGCTCTTAGTATTATTAGTAAGCTGTTAATTACTCAAAATTAAGTAAGTTGATGATCATGTGGCATGCAACTGAGTGTGGCAAGTTGTTGTTAGTTCATTTGCTGCTTTCTTTAGCTTCCGCTTTAGTTCAGTTTCTGTCCCCAAGTGCCATTCGCTATTTGAAATTCTCGCTTCTCTGTTCGACTTTCTCCCAGCGCAATTGCTCGCTCACCTTTGCCATTTTGTATGCGAAGGCAGCTTCCGCAAAGCAGCAGTTGCAAGAGTTCTGATTGTGATTGTCGTGCCATCAAAATGTGTCATTGTTTTCCAAAAATTCTACTCTAGGCTGTTCCATTTCATGTCATTCTCTTCTGGATTATGAGCTGCGAGAGCTCACTCGGCAGCGGGAAAGAAAAGAGAAAGAGAAGGCGGAGCTGGAGGAAGTTCCATGACATCTCTAGAGCTCTGCTCATTGCTGCTCCGATCCATTTCCATTTCCATTCTCATCATCATCATCATCGGCGTCGTCGTCCTTTTCATCATCGTCAATCAGGCAAACTGACATGGAAATTATGAGAGTTTGTATTTCGGCATCCATGAATCGACAGCAATGTCATTTCCAAGCCACGTTACGTTCAGTTGAGTTCAGTGCAGTGCTGTGTAGCACTGTGTAGTGTTGTTGTTGTTGTAGCACAGTGTATAGCTTATAATTTATGTGCGTGCTATTGCTCTTGCTGTTGCTGATTATGGCCCCAAGGCTGATTCCTGCTGCAACTCACGTACAACCGGCAACAGATACGAATCATACGCACTGTTGTACGCCATAAAGTAGCAGCAAAGCTGTTGCAACTTAAAGACAACTCAGACAATTGACTTAAGCGCATTACAAAACAATTAATATAATAATATTAAATATATATGCAACAGCTAATTGAAGTTACATCAAATTTAACGCATACTTAAGGGTTTTGAGTAATATAAAACATCAATGCAAATCACACGCACCGTTGAACGCAAACCTTAATTAAGAAATATATTAATACAAAATATATATGCAACATATAGTTGAAGTCATCATATTTTAGTATATTATTATTGTAATTAAATATATTGACGATAAAATTGTATAGTATTATGTATAGAGAATAAACTGTAATCAATGCATTAATTATATTTTAAAAGATACAAATTTATTTAAACACAAAAATATATTAGTTTTTTATACAAAGATTTAAAAAAAATACTTCGACTTAAATTTGTTAAATTAAAGAAATAACATTAGTATAATTTCTATATTAAAAAGTTAATCTTATAAATTATTATGTGTGCAGTAAAGTTTTAATCGTTAATTTTAGAACAATGTGCACTTTTATTCATTCTTCATTGTTTAAATTCAACAAGCTTATATTCATATCATTCTTCTGTCATTCCTGAAGTTCAATCAAAGTTAGTTTTTTATTACAAATATGAAATAAAATTTAAAGTAAGAGACATCTCAGAAATTACTCCACCCAAAAGTCTGGGATTTTGGTTCGATTGCAATTTGAAGGAGAAATGAGTTTGCATAAACCAAAAAAGAGTCATTGTCAGCTGAAGTGAACTATTCGTAACACAGAGACAACATCTGCAGCTGCCAGATGACCCAGATGAGGTGACACCTCCTCTTTCAACCACCTGGGTAACTGGTTAACCTAGAGCACACCAGAGTTGACAGTGCGGAGACAGTTGGCTTTGGTTTTAGTGGGTGAAAGTTGATGTGAGGGCGGTTGGTTTTCTTGGCGAGCCAAAGAGATGAACAGAAGGACATGACAGGACTTCTTGAATGCACTAACTAATCGAAGTAGACTTTCATTTAAAAATTCATTATTTTGTGTCTCTGTCATGACACAAAAAAAGTTTCTTTTTGGCCAGACAAGAGAACTAAATGACTGAAATGCCAGTTTGGTGTGTGAGTGAGTGTGTTTGGCAGGCAAAACAAAGTAACTGACAGTCTGACACAATGACCGAGTGGGCTAACTAAGGACTAAAGGGAGAAAAATAAGGGAGTAGTGGGAGAGGAGGTGCAAGTTAAAAGGGAGGCTTATTGTTCGACAACAGTTGGCACCATTAAATGTCATGTACTCGACGCCAACTCAACTCAACGCAACTCAACTGAACTCAACTGAGCTTCATTCTGGTTTACGAATGTCTGTCTCTGTCATTCAGTATCTCTTTCTCTGTCTGTTTGTCAGTCTGTTTGTTGGACAATGTTTGTTTTGCATACTTTTCGGCGCCATTAACAACAGACAGGCAACAACAAGAGAGCAGTCATTGACATTGCCTTTTGTTTCTTGTTTTAAGAATGATATTGTTGCTGTTGTTGTTGCAGCTGCTGCAGCTGCTACTGCCTGCCTGCCACTGCAACATGTCATTAGAAAGTACACAAAAACACACAGTCCACAGTCCAACAGAAAAGTTGAGACTAAAAGTTAGTCCTTTACATAACAACGCCAGACTCCGCAGGTGTTGCACTCCTGTCCATTTATTTAGGGGTCACTGCAAAGGCGAAAGTCGACCATTAGTTGCTGTTGCTGTTACTGTTGCGCAGGGTTGCCACTCTGCCCCAGTGTGGCAATTAGTAATTGCCTAACCAACAACAAACACATTATTCGCATTCTTGTTGTTGCTGTTGTTGTTGCTGTTGCTATTTGAGTTTTTATGACCTCACTAGGCACGTAATTGTTTAGAAAATTTGTTGGCCAAAGGCGAGCATTAAGGTTGCGTACTCTAAGTACCTAATGAGTGGGGAATAGGGTTGCCACAACTCCGGCGCGTATTGAGTACATTTTGGAAAGATAAACTAATGGATCGCAATTATGCAACATTTATTATTTGCACTTTGGCAATCGGGTCAATTGACAACCAAATTCTAATTAGAGACAAAGCCAAATCACACACACACACATACACGCCACACACACACACACACACTCAAGTTACAGGCTGAACTGCAATTGAAAACGCGCATTAAATATTAAAAATGATTCAATGAAATTGCGGAAATGAACGCGGTTTTTAGCGCATATGTGTATGTATGCATGTGTGTGTGCGTTAGCGGAAGTGTGACAAAAGTGTAAAATAATTTTTGTAGTTAAAACAAATATGAATTTCACATATGTAACTGGCACAAAATTTACCTAAATTTCAAGCGTCAATTAATAAAAGTAAAATCGCTGCTGAATGACCTCGACTCTGCTGCACTAGTTGTGTGTGTGTGTCTGTGTGTGAGTGTGAGTGTGTGAGTTTGGCAGCAACGGAAATGACAGTGCTGCAACGATGCAGGAAGCAATAACCGAATTCAGTTACGTTGCACGGAAATGACACACGGCAAGTGAAAGAGAACGAGCATAAAATCGAGATGCAACTACATGCCACATGCACGGCTCTTCCTATGTGTGTGTGTGTGTGTGCCGGGTGAGTGTTCGATTTGGGCCAACTAATATGCAAAAATGCACTCTTGTTTTCAAGCAGTGCGATTGCCACGACGAGGAAGCTGAAACTATGCTTTCAATAAATTTCCGGTGAACTTGAGATTGTTTCGCAAAATAGAGAAATCCCTTTAAATTGAAATTATACATCTCATCCAATAGTTTCGAATACTGTAAATTAATTCCATAGAATCCAATTGTGAAATCTAAAATACGACAGCAGTTGGTCTACTCTACAGCTTTCTTATCTTAATCATGCTTATAATGTTTCCTTCGGATAATCCCAAGATATGTCACCTATCCACTACCAAGAAAAGCCAGTACGCAATTAAACACACAAGTTTGTTTTATAATTTTACAATTTATTTATTTAGTTGTTCTTCATCATAATTTACTTTACTTTCGTATATTTACGGGGTCTCATCTTCATTATATATAAGTACTTGAGTCTAAGTTTTTTACCTTCAATTTAATTCCACTTTTTGGTTGCTCTTCAATCCTAATTCGTTACCTTTACCTTTACCTTTAGTTTTACTTTTATTTTTTTAAATTTTATTTGTTTGCCGGCATTTGCAAGTAAATGCTGTTTTTTTTAAATATATATTTGTATAATTATACAATAATATATGTATGTATATAAAGAAATTTCTTGTTTTTCACATAATTAATAATAAATTATATTTATAATTAATTACAATAAATTGCATAACAAAATTGATTCGACTTGTTTGTTTTTTTTTTCCATTTTTAGTTCCGTTAATATCAATTATTAATATTTAATACAATAACTTGATATTGCATTTAGTTAAATTGTTATTGTTGTTTTTTCCACTTCTGCATTTTTTTGTACACAAATAGAAAATAATGTGAGTTAATATTAATGTTAATATTTTCCATCTCATTTTTTTTCCTTTCAATCCACCAGCTAATTTGCTGTCCGATGTTTTGTGTTTTCTTTTTTTAGTTATTTAACTATAGGGTATAACTTCCGTAGGGTATAAACAAATTTGAATTGTAAACGAATTGTAACCAAATGTATTGAGTAACAGATATAATGATGGGTATTGAATCTTCGGTCCACCGAAGTTAATTGTTCTCTTTTTTAACTTTTTAATTTATATGTGCAAATTTGCATCCTTTTGGGAATTGTTTGTTAATTTTGCGGTTGATTTTTGGACATACAAAAAATATTTGCAATATTGTTGCTGTTTCATTTAATTATTTTTAAAAAACAGAATCTATGTATAGTTGCATATTTAATTTGTTTGTTTTTATGTTGTTGTGTTAATTACTTTTCAATTTTTAATTGGATTCTTATTTGTTTGTTTAATTAATAACTATCTGTTTGATGTAGCTAAGTACAATGCCTGCTAATATTTGTTGTTTAGTGATAAAAATTATGTAATTGATTTTGTTCTTTTTTTTTATGTTTGTTTTGGTTTATACATTTAGCACTTAATGGGCCAGTTGATGCCCTTTTAAGGCTCGTATTGACGGTCAAAATGTATAGCTTGCTAAATTGTCAAGCGACTCTTACTATAATATACATATTTGGTATTTATTTATGATTTGTTTTTTTTTTTTTGCATTTTTTAATATATTTTATATAACAATAACTATCAATTGTTATTTGTTGTATTTGCGTTCATAAATTTAAGAAATTCGTTATTCATTTTGCTTTAAACAATTTTACATATATAATTTTTTCTTTTTTAACAGAAGCTCAATCTCTGCATCAATTGAAAAGATAAAAACAGAAATACAAATTTTAAAAACATTTACCAAAATGCACTGTAAAAGTGTTAATTGAGACTAGAGGTGTTTCAATTATTTCTTCAGCTCCTCCAGAGCGCCGGTCTTCTTGTTCTTTTTGACCTGGGCATAGAGCGAGGCGGCCTTATAGTTGATTGGCCCATAATGCTGACTCTCGACATCGGCATAGATGAATTCATCATCGAAACTTGCGGCATTCAATGGCTGTATTATATTTGCAAAATAATTAAATAATAATTGAGAATGTTTCTTATAGATAATGCCATTGAACATCGGTTAGAAAAGCGCACGCATGCGTCATTAATAATCTATAACGCCTGTCGTAAATGTTAAACTGATAAGAGCTGATAATAGCTGATAATTGCTGATAAGAGAATGTGAGAAAAGTGTGTGCTAGCATAGCATATTGAACGATTTCAAGTATCGAATCGATTGATCTCAAATTGACAGCACGACAGTTGAAATAAATTATTAACAGAAATACAAATATAAATTCATGTATTTATTAATTAAACGATAAACGATAGATTTACCTTTTTCTAGTTTTGTTTTGTGTGACATAAAACATTTAGCTGGCATTTTAGTTGGAAAGTTATACAAAATGAATTTAAAATATATAGGTATTGCTGCCTTTGTATGGATCCTCAAAATCGGACACATGCTATAAGAAATCAACAATTTATGTCATTTAGAACACACTTTAAATTCAATATTATTTATATTAGTTTGTTTGTTTGTTTGTTGGATGACAATGTAGTTGGATTAATCTCGAAGTTTGTTTGGAAAGCGAATTTGGACTGGGCTTCTGCTTTGCTTTGGTATATACTTTTTGTGTTGTTCTTTAGTTGTAAATAATTTAAAATAAATAGCATAAATATAGTTATAAATACAAATAGGTTGATTGCTTGGCTTCTGTTTGGTTTTGCTTCTTTTGTTCACTTAAATAATATATATATAATTTCGACGAAAGGAATTGCTTTCTATTTACAATACGAGGGTTGACACACAGGTTGTCATATACATACACATATCTAAATTTGTAATTTACACAAAACTACTTCAAACTTAACACACATACAGTCAGAGTTGTCTTAATGCATAATACTTATTAACTATTTATAATAATATCTAATAATATAATATATTTATATATATATATATATATATATATATATATTGGAATGAATCGCTTGTTGTGCTGGGAATGTTAAGTGTTCTTTTAATTGTTATTTCATTAATAATTTATTAGAATTAAATTTAAACTAACTATTTACACTAACAAAAAGTGGCGATCAAATTTCACCTTTGACCTTTGCACACTTTCTGTTCATTCGATTTCTTCAAATTGGGTTGAGAATCTCGGGCTTCCCTAGAGGCCTATTATACGAGAATACGTTTATGAATATATGATATATGGATAATGCGGAATGAGTTTGAAAATATGCTCGGGGAGGGATATCATTTATTATATATCTTTTTCAAAGTCCACCTTTTGCCCGTAATTGTCACTCGTTTGAAGGGAAAGTATTTTATATATATATTTAAGTTAAGTATCAATCGTTTGAATGTCAGCTTAATTAGTTAATTTCATAAATTATGCTAATTATAAATATGTACTTATTCGTTTCCCTCTCCCACTTTATCTCAGTTTCTACTACTAAATACCTTGTATGCGTCGTTTAGGCCTGTCTTACTGTTTTACTGTCTTACTGTCTGTGTGCCACATTTTGTGGCATTCTAAATGTGCACCTCGCGATAGCTCTGAGTCATAAAGTATCTCAATGCACCCGCAGTTGCATTGGAAATTGCTGCACTGTTGTTGCCGTTGTTGTTACCGCTGTGAGCAGGTGTTGTTGGCGGTGCTGTAAGGTTGTGTGATGCCATCTCCTCCTCCTCTGCCTCTTCGTTCTCTTCATTCCCATCACCAACAACATCATTGTCATTGTCATTGTCATCGTCGACCATGTACTCCTCCTCACAGAAGGAATAGCCCAAGTCCTCCTCTTCTTCCACGCAATCAGCAACAGTTGCTGCTGCTGTTGTTGCTGCGGTGCCAGCAATTTGTTCGCTTTGTTCCTTCTTTGGTCGTGTAAACATAAAGTCCGGATGCGTTTTAGTTAGCACCTCTAATGCCTCCAATGAAGCGGCAGGATTTAGTTGTTGCTGCTGCTGATGTTGCTGTCGTGCCTCAGTCTCTTTGCGTTTTTCAAAATCAGGCAATGTGGCTGCTGTTGCTGCTGTTGTTGCAGGTGTTGCAGGTGTTGCAGGTGTTGGCGAAATTGGCTTAAAGGCATGCTGCTCACTTAACGCCAATGGACGATAGATGAGTGGTCCCAACTGTTGTTGTTGCCATTGTTGCTGCCGCTGCTGCTGTTGCTCCCGCTCCAGTTGCTGCTGCTGCAGTTGGCGACGCAGCTGCTGCAATTTGCCATTGGCCGTTTGTGTGGTCTGAAAGTGGAAGGTGTGATGTTTGCGCAGCGGCAGCCGCATTGGATGACGCACCACCAGACAATCGTAGGCACCGCTCGCCAGTGGCTGTGTCGCGTGGGGCGTGGCACTTGGCATGGGCGGTACATATCTTAAATTCTGATTGCAGTCAGCTAGGATTGCAGAGGTGGAGGTGGAGTCGACATTGCCAGCAGTTAATCGACTTGCCTGCAGCAGCAATTCATTTGGCATTAGCATTTGTTGTTGATGATTGCCACACCCCCGCCCATGCTCAAGCCCCCGCCCCCATTCATGCTGCCCATTGTTGTTGCCGCTAATTTGCTGCGACGTTGTTGCTGCTGTTGCAGTTGCTTCAATGTTGTTGCTGTCGACGCCGCCGCTGCTGCTGTTGTTGTTGTTGTTGTTGTTGGCATTAGGGGCTTCGGCATCGATGGCATAATGCCGTTTGATATGTGCGTAGGGGTCGCTGATGGTCTGTCGTCGTAGTTTCTTGTTGCAGGCATGCAAATTGCTGCTGCTGCTGTTGCTGCCGTTGCTGCCGATGTTGCTGCTGTTGTTGCCATGCCGTTTAAGTGCTAAAAATGGATTATTGGCCAGCAATTGGTTTGACTGCGGTTAGTTTTGTGGTTGCGTTTAAACAAAAGGCATTTTGCATGCAGTTGCAATTGTATTATTGATATTGTTATTATTATTGTTGTTGTTGTGAGTGATAGCAGCATTGCAGTTGTTCGTGTTGTTGTTGTGGTTGACATCAAAATTATATTTTTGTTTGCATTTAAAGCAAGTGTTTGACATGTAAAAGAAATCAATTCAAAACAATGAAATAAATAATAAATTTTAATAAATTAAGATATTTTTATATGAATATTGTTTAAACAAAAATACTAAAAAAAAATCCTTTAACAAACTTATCTGTCGGTATGAATCTTTATACCCTTCCGTAAATATTTTCCTAATTATTAATGTTGAATTTCTACATTATTTCCCTTCATTGACACAAATGTAGCAAATTCGTATGCATATAAATAATAATTGTGTTTCTTATTTTATATTTAGCTATTGTTTTTGATTATTGTTGTTCCCTTGTTCTATAAATTTTGATAAAAAATATTTGATATAAAAAAAATATTCCTTAAAGCTGTTAAAACGTAGAAATTCTTTACATTTCTAACTATTTTATTTAATTCTATCCATTTCAAGTTGTATTCATTTCCCACTTGGAAATTAAAAAAATTTACATTATTTTATATTACTTAAAAATATATATTTTCAAAAATGCTTTCCTCTCTGTCTAAACATTTCGTTCTATGCTTTCGAGATTGTTATTCTTCGCCCCTTGCACTAAATCAATATGTGATCAACTGGAAAATATAATTAAATAAAAAAAATGTGAATAGAAAATTAAACTTAATTTAATTGTTGCGGAAAATTGAAGAAAACATTGAACTAAAGCGATTTCGTTTGAATGTGTTTCATGTATGCAAATTGTAGGATTGCCCCTAGTAATTGAGGTGCCTGCCTGATGAAACAAATCTCAAAGCGAGCCTAAACAAACCCAAAACGAATCTTCAAACATACGCACCTCATGCGGACCGATGCGAGTTGCTGCTGTTGCTGTTGTTGCTGCTGTGCTGGATAGCTTGCACTTGCCACGACTGGCAGCACTGACGCTGCTGGCGACGGACAACATGGAAGCGGAATGTCCAGGCTGATGGCCCAGTTGGTATTGCTCATAATCCTCGGGTGTTGTGATTTCCGGCGTTGGTTGCTGCTGCTTCTGTTGCTGGTGTTGTTGTTGCTGCTGCTGTTGCTGCTGCTGCTGTTGGTGATGCGATGACGACGGATGACGATTACAGCGATTGCTGACGCTGACGGTGCCGGTGCCGCTGCTGTAAATTGAATTGCAGGAGCTGAGCGAGGTGGGATCTGTGACAGGAGCCGATGAGGCCGATTCATAGGACGAATTAATATTGTGGCCGGGTGAAGCGGCACGTGTTGCATGTTGCTGTTGCTGTTGACCCTCTACATTCATGTAGACAGGCTTGCGGGCCAGATTTAGACCCGAAGATGCAGCCTTATGCGACTTGGAGGTGCGTTGTCCCAATGCAGGCAGCTGAGACTCATAGGAGCTGTTGGAAATTCCCGAATCGCTGCGATAAATGCTTAGGCGTTCAGGTTCCATCAATTGAAAGTCGACGCCAACAGCGGCGCCTGCTTGGACATCAGCCTTTTGCTGGTGCTGGCGATGGTGATGTTTCTTCTTGTGGCTCGCCGAGACGACAGCAGCGGCACCAGCGGCATGCGATGGCTGTGTATGCAACTGCACAGTGGCAAGATTCAGATTCAGATGTAGATTTGAATTGCCAGCTTTAATGTTGCTGCTGCTGCTGTGATTGCCGCTGTGCTTCTTGCTGCTGCCGTCGCCGCCCATTTCAATGTCCAATTCGCCGCCGCACTTGTCCGCCACATTCTCATAGACGGGCGGATCGTACAGGCGCATGGGCTTGCCATTGGATTCAATATCGCCATGGCTACCGCCAGCAAAGGAATGATGTCTCTTGCACTTTGGCGCCGTTGTCGATGTTGCTGCTCCCGTTGTTGCTGTTGCCAGCGAGGCATTCAAATTGTATAATGGCTTTTTCAGTTTATTTGCACCGTTGGGAAACTTTAGGGAATAGAATTTCTTGTCCATATCCATGCGTTCCAATAAGCTGCCCGCCTTGCCACGCTTGCCACGTTGCATGCTACCCAAAAGTTCCTCACCGGCTGCATCGTATTTCTTGAAATTGCTGGCAGCCAGAAATGGATTCGTATTGAGCAGCGCTGATGTCGGTGCTGGCGGTGGTGGTGGCGGTGGCACACGCTCAACCACCGCATATGTGGGCTGATAATCATGCTCGATGGCATTCAAAAGTTGCGCATTTGATGCTGAGTTCGTATGGAATTTCTGAGTTTGCTGTGACGATTGCAGTTGCTGGTGTTGTTGCTGCTGTTGCTGCTGATGATGGTGGTGTTGCTGATAGTATTCGGTGTAGCTTTTGGGAAAGCAATTGCTTAGATTATATTGTATTTGATCGGAGCTGGACTCCAGCTGATCCATGCTACGATTGTGAGGGGGCGGGGCTGTGCAGCCACGCCCGTACTGCAAAGTGTTGTACTGCTGTTTCTGTTGTTGCTGTTGCTGCTGCTGCTGCTGCTGATGTTGCAACAATTGCTGCTGTTGGTCGTAGTAGTGTTGAGGATGCTGATGCGGATGCGGATGCTGTAGAGTCTGGTGATGTTGCTGCTGCTGTGGATGCTGCTGCTGTTGATGGTTGCTCATGGCTTGACCAATATTTCCATTGAGTCTCTTGGGTCGTGGAGCGACGCGCACCACATTTGTGTTGTTATTAAAATTTGTAGGGGTAGTAGAGAACTGCGGATGCGAATACGTGTGCGGATGCGGATGCGAATACACAGATACATTGACAAATTGCGGTTGCATGCAATGGGATTCAGCATTGTTGCATTTATGCAAAGTGGCAGCGTGTTAAGAGCGTTAAAAGAGAAAACATTCGATTAGTTGTCAGTTAGTTATGGCCCTGGTTTTGTTTTTTATTTGCAGTTAGTTGCGAGTTACAGTTACAGTTACAAATAACGAGTTACGGTTTCAGATTTACAGTTACAGTTTGAGTTTGTAAGTTAATTAGTTGGTTGTTGTGAGTGAATTGTTGTTAACTGTTTTATGTGCTTAAAACTTAAAAACAAAGAGTCGAAACTAGCGAACAACATAAATGGGAGTTATTTAGATGAGAGATCAATGCTCGATAATTTAATGAAATGAACGGGATTTGTATATTTATTACAATTATTCATTTCTGTTGCTTATAATTAATTATTTAATTAAGTTACATTAGTCTGACCCAATGAGAAAATTAAAGTTACAAATCAATTTAAAATTTTTAAAATAAACTAGGATTAAGTAAACTTTAAGTTGCTATTGGGTTAAAAATTTATTTAAAAATTTTGTAAAATATTTTATTTATAATACTTGATCATTTTATATTATATATTATAAACATTATATTCCCGAATGACTACAATGTTAATGTAATGTAAAAGTATTTGCTTAAATTTAATTTAAATATTTAGAGAACTAAATAGATAGAAACTTACATGCTAAATTTTAACAACTACTAGAAAACATAAACACGTTAAGAAACTAAATTTATTGTCAATTAAACATACAATTTGAAGACTTAAGATAAAAACCAAAGCCAAAAGAAATCTAAGGCAACCAAATTCACTTGACAACACAGGAATCATTATTACTATTATTATTTTATTTCGATAAATTTCGTTTCATTCTTTTTTTTTAGGAAAAAAAAGAGGAAACGGATATGCTTGATGTTTTGAAGTCGAAAGACAAAGGAAATAAAGAAATGAAAGAAAAAAAATGACATTGAAGTGACAAATAAATGATTAATGAGACATCATTAAAACAATGAAAATGGGAGAAGCAAAAAGCTTACAGATTAGACTAGCTAGTTATATAAGTACTGTTCGTAGATAGACATTAACTTTTTCTCTCCCAATATATATATATTTATATATATATAGGTATATCATAAACAGAAGAGAAACAAACTAATATAACAGTAGATATCAAAAAACAATATTGAAGAGATAGAGATAGGGATAGACATCGAAAAGAGACAAATCTTCGACTTTACATATTTAATTAATACGATTAAGATCAAACTTTTTATAGGCAATATTATGATATTAGCGCAGTGTGTGGATGCGTTGTGTGTGTGTGTGTGTGTAGGTGTGTGTGAGTGTGTGTAGGTGTAGGTGTGTGTGTATATTAAACAAATCTGATACTCATTTCTAGGTTACATTAAATAATAAAACAAGTATAACTGTACCTTGTTAGGTGCCGTTTGCAGACCATGAAACGGTAGATTCTCATACTCGCCAGGTTCCGTCAATGGATCCCCCAGTGATGACGACTTGTCGTGTACTATACAGATATAGTATACGCATTCGGATCGGATCGGTTGATATTGGCGATTAGCGTTGCATATTTGTTTTGTTTTTTAAACATAACAATTCAGTTGTGTTTTATTTGTTTTTTTTTTGGCGACGTTTTCGGAAATCAGAACAGCAAATGAAAAAATTTAAACGAAAAGAAATTTAAAGTTGGAAAAAGAAGAAGAAAATTGAATTAGTCAATCATAAAATAAAAAACTATTTAGACTAAAAACCATTTCGCTAAAATTAAACTAAAATATTTCTCACTTAATTTTTCTGATAATACCTTTAAATCGAAAACCTATTCAAATTATTGTACTTTATTGACATTTTATTAGGTTTTATATTTGATTTAATGTAGTTTCTTAGTCAGTTTTTTTTTAAAGTCATGCAGAAACTGGAACAAAGGACAAATCACAAGCAGGCAACATTTAAACTTTGAACAAGTGCAGGACAAAATTCGAAATCAAAAGAAAAGAAGAGATGATTATAAAATATTTACAGTATTATTAGGAACATCGATTGTTTAACTAATGGCAAGTTGCTGATTGCGTTAGCTGAGTTTCCTCATTGTGATGATGATTATGAATATCTTTCTTACTTGTTGTTGTCTTTTTCTCTTTTTCTTTCTTTCTCGCTTGTTTAAATGAGGATCTCGTGGTTCGATTTATTGTATAAAATTACTTACAGCGATAAGTTGTGGAACAAAGAGATACAGAGTGGGCAAAATGGAATAGATAGCTCAGAATACGAGTTAGAGTATTTACAATGTGTGTTTGTGTGAAATTTTGAATGATATGTGAATGATGTGGGGATTTATTTCGAAAATGTCCGAAAAGAATAATTCTAAAATGGAATAATAAATGATAATAAAGAGTATCATAGACCAGAGACTCTATATCGAGTACTTTCTTCTTTTCTCATTAAGCTTAAACATTTTCTCGGCTCAAAATAAATAATATATGTTCAAAAAGATGATATTTTCTTTTGGGAATTTATTATTATTCCCAAATTGTTTAGGGGATATATAACATCTTCTGTTAAGCTGTAATAAATTTTGCAATTCAGCGTTTTTCAATTGAATTTTCGAAACGTGAAAGCTAAAAGTTTATTTACTCTAAGTGCGTTTTGGGATTTGTTTTCGCAAAAAGGAAGGATCTTTAATATGGCAAGTCACCTCTGGTTAATAACTTTTCATAGATAAAGGAAAATCACGTTAAGATACGAGTATTCGTGAAAAATATATTGCAGATACATGAACAGAATGTATTTAAATAGACAGGCAACGAAACGAGAGGCGTGGACTTGAATTGAGAAACGTAATCAATGTAAATGATTTATGAGTTGACTGCGAGTGAATGGATATGAGTGTTGGGAATGAATATAATGAGTACATTGAGTACATATGAGACCTATATACGTATGTGAATGACTTGTGAGTTTCTTCTTACTTTGGACGCTTTCGACTCGACTCGGGGAGACGACAACGGTGCGTTTGAGCAGCGGTGGAAGACTGTTGTTGCCGCGGGGAATACTCGTGTTGCTGCCGCTGCTGGACAACAGCTGTTGCTGCTGCTGTTGCTTCTGCTGCTGCTGCTGTTGCTGCTGTCCAGGGCCACGACGCAATGGCAATATTGGCGGCGGGGGACGTGGCGGTGGCGTGGGACACTTGAGTATGCCTCGCTGTGGTTGCAACTGTGTTGGCTCCAAGCCAGGCCCAACGTGGGCTGTTCTGCTGCTGCTGGTGCTGTTGTTATTGATGTTGCTGTTGTTATTGATGTTGCTGCGGTGTCCATTGGCGCTGTCTTGTCTAATGAAGGCGCTTGAAATGTCACAGAGACATGTGATTGGACACTGCTGGGATTGCAAGTTGCCGTTGACTCTGTTGTTGCTGTTGTAGTTGTGGCATTAGTTGCTGCTGTTGTTGGCGTCTTTTTGTAGGTGACTAGCGATACGTGAAGTTGTATGTGTGTATGCGTGTGTGTGTGTGTGTGTTTGCGTGCGTTATGATGAGATGCAACATAAAAGAAGCAAATGATAAATAAAAAAACACAAATCATAAATTAACTATTGTCTGAGTATATTGTTGTTGTTGTTGTTATTTTTACCACTGCCACTGCAACGTATTCCCTTAAGACGATGCTGTGCTGCAAAGGGCGACTCCTGATTGCCACGCCCACGTAAAAATGTCTGCAACAAGCCCACATGACTCCGCTGACTGTCCCGAATGCCATCATTGTTCTGACTTCGTTTCGCACGCCGAAACACAAAGTTCCAAATGCGTTGCATGTGACCAGGAGCAGCAACTGTTGCTGTAGCTGTTGTTGATGCTGTGGCAACAGTTGTTGTCGGATTGTCGAGGCAGGCGGCCAGCTCGGGCAATGCTGCTGCCTCAGCTGTTGTCGCATCTGTCGATGGCAAGGCAATGTCATTCGGATTAGTCTTCATCAGTCTAAGCTTTCCCGCTGCAGCTGCTGCTGTTGCTATCGCTGTGGTTGTTGCTGCTGTTGTTGTTGTTTCCATCACCGTCACCTCGGTTAGCATTGTGCTATTGGAGTTAGTTTGGCTATCATTCAACACGGCACTTAACTGCGCCGACAATTGACTCGCATTTGCATTTGCATTTGAATTCGAATTGGAATTGGAATTTGGTTTGAGGGTCATGCGATTCACGGCGAGATTCTCTTTGGTGTCGCTGCTCACGTGCAACATGACGCCTGGCCGCAGTGGCCAGCGTGGCGGCGATTTGGGCACTGTGGCATGCAACGCGCCATTGCGCTCTGTGGGCGGGGGCGTTGCCAGCTCATTGTTGTTCTCAGATGCGGCCAGTTTTAGTTGTTGCTGCTGTTGCAGCTGCTGCTGCTGCAGTTGTTGTGGTGGTAATAACGTTGCCGGCAACAATGTGGCCTCTGCTGCCGTTGCCTCTTGTAGGGGCTGTGCCACGCCCACTTGCGGCGGCACCGGCTGATATGATAGCACACTGTATGCAATGAGTGTGTGTGCGTGTGTGAGAGTGTGTGTGTGTCAGCGTGTGTTTGAATTAAGCAAAGCGATCAACGAATAATTACGAGTATAGCAAATACACACATCGATAGAAATACGTTTAAATATATGGTATATAAATACAACAAAAGTTACATTTATATATGTTGTTTTGTTATTGTTGTTTTATTATTGTTGATTGTATGTTGTAGTTGTTGTTGGTGTTGGGTGCGCACATTGAGCAATAATTGCAACAAAAAAGATAAAAATTGCATGGAAAAAAATATATAAAATATATTAAACAATAAATAGTGATTTAAAATAAGCAAATTGTAGACTAAGTAATAATTACTAAGCAATGAAATAAGAAGCATGCCAGCTTTAATTTTTATTTAAATACATATTATATTAAGTTTTAGTTAATTTAAATAAAAATTTTATTAAAACAGATTTATTTTAAATTATTTAGATTGGTTCTTAAAAAATTTAAATATGAAAATAAATACAATTTTTAAATATTTAGAATTGCAATTTTGATTAATTTAGATCCGAATTTTTTTGAAAATATAAAGCAACTAATTTATTTTAAGTCGTTAGTCTTCATCATTTTGTAGTAATTTTCTCTATATTTTTATATAAGTTGAATACAGTTTAATTTGCATTTAAATATGTTGAAAATAGATATTCATGTAGTCAAATTATCGTTCATTTTGAATTTTTCTTTTTCAGCTATTAAATAATTATATTCACAAGTCAGAAAAGCAAAAAAAAAAAAAAAAACATTTCTCTGTTGCTTTTTAATTCTCTCAAATTGCTCTATTCCAATAAAATATTATTTAAAAATTTGTAAAAGATTTTCAACAATTCGTTCAAAGCGAACAAAAATAAAATTTTCGTTTTACAAAATTTATCAAATAGTTACTCAAGTTCTGATTAAATCGTTTGCATATGGAGAATAAATGTGGCACTTACCTCTGATTGGCACTAATGGATACTTCCGTATGATCTTTACCAAATGAATTTTAAATCGAATGACAATTTTGTTTGTTTGTTATTGTTGTTGTTGTTATTGTTTTAGTTGTTATAGATGTTGATGTGTGTGTATGTGAACAGTTTTGATTAGCATTGAAAGCAGCGTATTATAATGTTGTTGTTTGTGGTTGTTTGATGTTGTTGTTGTTTGTAGTAGTTGTTGTTGTTGTTGTTGTGGTTTCAGCGAGCAATTATTAATTGAAGCAGCATAGAGACAACAATATATATTATACACAAATGTATGTATGTAAGTCAAATAGATAGATAGTTTGATACAGACAGAGATAAATGCAGAGTTGGAGTCGGAAATTAATTAAAAATGTTGCAGGCAATGCACAAAAACGTTAACAGAAAATAGGAGAAAAAAAGGAGACAATTTTGTGTTGTTAATTGTGGTTGTTAATTAGTTGTAGTTGTTTATATAGTTGTTGTGTTGTGGCATTGTAATTAATGTTAGCATTTCATGAAATTTGCATTGATGTTCCATAGATGAGGTTGTTGTTGTTGTTGTGTTTGTTCAAAGTGTGTGTCAGGTTGTTGTTGTTATTGTTGTTGTTGTTGAAGCATTAAACGGGGATACAGCCAAGCAAAATTTGTTGTTGTTGTTGTTGTTTACACAAATACGCATTCATATGTATAATTGAAAAATATAAAAAAAATAATGAAAATAAAAAAGAAAAAATCAATAATTATTAATTATAGTAGTGTTTGTTCGCTTTTTGTTAATTCAATAATTTTTCCGAATGTAAATATGATTCAACGCACAAGTAGATACATATTAAGTAAAAATATGTAAAAAAAAAAAAATAATAATAATACTCATGAGCACAGCGCATCAAAGCTTAAAATCGGTAATTAAAAAGCTGCAAAGCGAATGAAAATAAAATGTGGCTTATTTATAAAAGCCGCAAGGGAAATGAGGATGAAAGCAAAGCGTTTTGAATTGCATGTGGTAATAAGTTGGTTCACACTTAAGTGGCATAACAAGTGGCTAATTAGGGTAGAATACAAATTAAGGGTATTACGAACTTAGGCAAGTGCCCTGTAACCTGATTCAAATTGAGTTGAGCATGCAACAAGACCGTAGAAAAATGCACATGCAAAACTCGAAACCGTAGGAAGAATTTCAAATGAAATAAATTCAAATTAAATTATAATAAAAACGATAAATTCGATAAATATAAAAGTCAAGTTTCGATAAAGGTAAATTGTTGTGGGTTTAACTTAAACTCGTTTTGTCGTCGATTCATTTGCTTGTTGTCTTTTATTTTAATGCCTAAAACTATGCTATGTCCATATAATATGGCCAATAAATGACTGGCTCTTTTTGGCCAAGTCGAATGACCTTTGTAGTTGTTGTTGTTGTACTCACATTTATCCTGACGCCGACGGCGACGACATATGCAAATAATTATGCAACAGATTATGATGACGGCCAGCAATAGGGCCAATATGGCGGCCACTAGAATAATGAGTGTCGTTTTGTCCCAACGCTGCCACCAGGCCAATTGTTCTATAAAGTAGAAAAAATGGGAGAGAAACAAACAGGGTGGGGAGAGAGAGAGAGAGAGAGAGAGAGAGAAAAGAGATCAGCATTAATATTTAGAATGAGTCGTGGAACAAACTTAAAGCAAAGTGTAAACAAAAAGTTGTCTGTAAGGGGAAAAAATTCACGCACATCATGCTTCATTCTTGAGAAGTCCAATGGCTGCCTGACTGACTGACTGAGCTACTGAGTGACTAACTTACTGACTAACTGACTGTCTAACTGACTGTCTAACTGACTGAACATGTGGCTGCAGCTGCATTTGCCGGCTGTCAGGCAACTTTAATTTATCAACTTGTCACATGGTTTTTCCATTGCAGACCTCCGGCTTCAGTTTGCGCACACAAATGCATTGCGTGTTTTACTTACAAAAGTAGCCCCTCCTTCCCCTCCTTCTCTTCCTTCTACCACCTCTTTTACAGCTCTGTCACGCCCTCGTAATATGCCATTGTCTTATGGAAACTGTGCTAGGCAGCTGGCAGTAGCATCCTTCGTCCTTCGTCCTTCGTCCCTTGTCGTCTCTCATTGTTTTCCATATTTGCTATAATTCAGCTGTTTATCATCCAAACAAATGAATTGTCTTTGCCAACAGAATGCATTACACCTCTCTCACTCCATCGCTATACAATATATATAGTTTGTACCTAGCTCCCTCTCTTTCCCCCTCCCTCCCACTGTCATTCTCTATCTGTGTGGCAGCTGGCTTTGTTCCGTGGCAGCATTTATCTCGTGTATGTATTTGTTTTCTGAGTGTATTCGCATATGTTATGAGCTATTCATTTTGGCATCGTGTGGATTCGCGTGTCAACAACATTTAAACCCAACCACCGAATCACCCAACCACCGAACCACCCAACGAACCACTAAGCCCGCTATCTACATCCTATCTTATGCAATTAAACAAGCGAGAGAGCGACAAATGAAAAATGGCGGCTTTTAGTTTTAGTTCATTCACTGTTGAAGTATGCTATATGTATGTGTGTGTGTGTGTGTGAGAGGGTGTGTGAGTAAGAATCCGGTGTGTGTGTGTGTCTGCTTATGTGGATTAGCATAAGAATGTGGCATAGCAGCAGCATTTGCGGCTTTAGTTTATATCTTGTAGTCGGACATAGCATCATTTGTAAGCTAGCATTTAAGTATGTTGGCAGCGCCATCTGGTGTTCAGCTCTAGGCAGTTTTCTTATGATATATTTCACATTCTCGCGCTGCTATTTACTTTAATTAATTTATCGTGAGAAAGCCTATTATATTTGCTTGATGGTTTTAAATATTCACTTATCAACTTTGCTTCAACGATATATTAATAAATTATCTAAGACTATCTAAAATTTGATTCCAAATTACATTTTTGAGTTGAGTTGAGACCCAAATTTATTGGAAAATAAAACTTAAGTTGCATACAATTATTATAACTATCGTTTGCAAGAGTCAATTCAACCAGACCAAATCTTCTCTTTATTTATCAACAATTTCTACATAAATAAAATATATTTTCAATTGGAAAATATATTTTATAGACTAATCTTATCTTTCAAAAGTAAAGTTGTAATAGATAATTGTTTTTTAGAAAACAGACACCAAAACAAAATTTATTATTGCATTTCATATTATTTGAGGTAGTCGAGTTTTGGTCAGAGATATTTATTGTGTGTATATTAGTGAGAATTGCTGGGTATTCGAATAATATTAATAAACTATTATTGGCATGCATCTACTTACTTTTTGGTCGCACTAATTCATTAGAAGCGGCATTAGTGAGGCATTAGAACAATGGATTAGCATTAAAATTGTGAAGCAATGAGGGGAAAAGACAGAAGGTGTAGCAAAAAGGTTAATACAGACAGAATAGGATTTAATTGCCCAATTTAGGTACCATTTTTGGATAAAACTCAACTATTTTCTCAAACTCAAAAACGATAAACAAACAAAAATAAAATGATAAAAGGAGAAATGTATTGTGAACTCGTTTTGGCCATTATTTTTACCTTGCCACCAAATATAAAGTGCTGAACCCGCTGTCAATATAATAATAAATAAATAAATAATAATAATAAAAATAATAAAAAGTCAAGTAGTAAATGTGACAGGAAGACGGGATTGGATTTCGTTCTAGGAATGTAGTTTGTTTATTATTCTAATCGATCATAAATCAGCTCATCGGGGAAAAAGCAACTAAAGAAGCTCTAAAATTGAAACTGGGCCATATAAATGCGAAAAATGCTGGCGTCATCAGCTGTCAAATTTCAATTTCAATTTCAATTCAATCAATGAAATGGAATAAAAAGTGGCTTAGTAAGTGGACATAGTAAAAAGAACGGGACGCGGGCATTAAAATCGCTGAAAACCTTTGCCAAAAAAAAAAAAAAAAATGAAACAGAAATAGAAAAAACCGACTTAAGCAGCTGCAAGAAGAAATCACAGCGCATAAAAGGAACAAAAAAGAAAAGGAGAAAAGCTCAACTGATTTTCGTAAAACGCAAAGAGAAAAAAAGCGCAAAAATCAATTTCCGTTGATTGTAATAAAACGTGGCGCATGTTAGAATAACAGGTAACAGGAGGTGGGAGGGGGGAGTATTGGTTAAAATGGTTAAAATGGGTATTGTGGTGGGGAATATAGAAATTGCTGGTCTGTTGCTGGGCGGCAAACAATTCCCTAATTGCCACAACGCCAGCAACGTGGCAGCCATTTTAGTTTTAAGCGGAAGCAACTAGCCACCATTTTATGCAGAAACATTACAATAAAAAACAAAAAAAAAAATTATAAAATGATGGAGCACCGGAAAGCGGAAACAGCTGAAGCAAATATTGACAGTAATAAGCTTCCGTTTCCACATCTCCACGCAGTGCGTTCATAGAGATTTTTGAACACGTTTCAATCTTGATTTCAATCTCAATCTCAATCGCAATCTCAATCAGTACTCACCAGCAACTTCAATCTCACAGAATGCACCAGGACCCACAGTATTGTTGGCTAGACATCGATAAGTCCTGGCAATGGCATAATCCTCCTGCAATACGTAAAAGCTTCTGTCCTCCGTCTTCTTGTCGCCGCTGCCCAACGATTCAACTGTTTCATTCTCAGCTTTAATTGACCATGAAAAATCGGCCTGTAAAGTGGTAAGAAATAAGAAAAAAAATGTGAGTTAAAACAGAGAGAGACAAACCCGAACAAAAAACCCATTTCTTTAACGCATGAATGTCTCTTTGCTATTGCTGTTTCTACATCTATTTTGGCACTTTTTTTGGACAATTTTATCTCCGATTTTTTCTATTTACACTTTGCACTTTGACAATCCTTCATCTTGTTTCTGCTTTGCCTTGCAATATTTCATTTAAGTTTGGTTTTGGAATTTCGGGTGTTTGCTGAGGCAGCTTTCAAGTTGTTGCTTAATGGGCCAGGAACTTGTTGGCCTATATGTATTATGACACACTTGCCGTTTGATATAACCAGAGCTTCAATTAGATATGTGTATTGATAATATATACTTTGTTAAACAGAAATTAAAATTAGCTGTATGCTGAAGGTAATGGAATTTACATCTACATATTTCCGTTTTTATCATTTATTATACATACAAATTATAGACAAAAATAACGTAAAGTTTTCTTACCAAAAAGTAAAGAAAAATCCTAGATACTTTACACTTTTATTTGCTTTCTTTAACATAACAGTTATTAACTGAGTAACTCCTAGTTAGTTTAATATTTCTACTCTTTTTAATATTGGTGTACAACTTTACAGTACAGAAACCAACAGAATAATTCTCAGTTTAAGTAAATCGAGCATTTAGTTGAAATGTTCTTATCTACGACTTACAAGAATTTAAACACATGTTAAAGTTGTAGCATGATATGAGTTTATTCTGCTTGAATTCAAGTAATCCGAGAATAATCTTCAATTTGTATATCTGCCGAATGCAGGCATTTTGTCAGATTTAACTTCCTGAATTACGTGTACCTATATCTACGCGCACATGTGTGTGTGTGTGTGTGTGTGTGTCTATGGCATGTTCTTAAATGCTTCATTCAAGCGCAGCCAGTTTCCATTCGCATCAATCTCTCCATCTGATTGCATGCTCGATTATTAAATTTTAACTTTACGCCCGTTGAATAATTTCCAATCAAATAATTACGAGCCAGCGAGTTTGCCCCCCAAAACTCCACATCCTCTGACTGCCTGACTGTGCGTGGTCATAAATCTCTGGGCCAACCTGCAGGTTACTTTATGCCCCGCTCTTCCCCCCTCCTTAACCCACACCACCTCTTCCTGGCCATACTCTAACCTTGCCGCACTCTACCGCCAGCTTAATCGCCAGGCACGCTTTAACTCAAGTAAGGCCAAAGCAAATGCAATTGCAAAGAGAGTGAGCAGAGAGAGGAAAAGAGAGAAAGAGAGAGAGAGGGGGGGAAAGAAGCAGCTGAATTTTGCACTGATTTATGCGGCATGGCAAAAAGTGCGAACTCCAAACTGAAGCTGAGCATCGAGTTCGCTGTGGCAGTGGCAACTCGGCTGCAACTGTAGCTGTAGTTGTAGCTGTGGCTGCTGCCGACAGCAGATCCGTTTCCCGGCCAAAAGGTAAACTCATAAAATTGAAAATTCTTGCAGCTACCTGCATAAATAAAAACTCGAACAAAAAAACAACATCACTGTTAAGGCTGGGCGAAAAAATGGTAAAAATGGCAACACCCTTCAGCAAGCACCACAATTGAAATGCTATCGTTATTGCCATTTCGATGGTCTGCAACGGCCGAAAGGTGTGTGTGTATATGTGAGTGTGTGTGTGAGTGTGTGGTGATGCACATCGCCGTGTAAGTTTGCTCTGTTTAAGGGTATAACCAACACTTTAAGACACTTGTCACTTCTTTTAAAACTCAACTCTAATCATGAAATTCTTAATAAACGCAACCAAAAATTCAGGGAACATTAAAATAACTATTTTATTTAATATATAAAAAAATATAAAATACTTTTGTTGATCGAAATGTTCAATTACTAATAAATTTTATATAATTTAAATAATTAAATTGATATAGAAGAACATCTAACTCAACGGAAACTATTAAATTTAGTTGATGTCCGAAAAGTTTAAGGGGAATTTTAAGGAAAACTTCAATAAATATTAAATTGTATACAAATGTAATAATAAAATGACTTTAAAACACGTTCATTTACAAATCAGCCGTCACAAATGTAAGGAGAACATCTAATTGCATCACTTTCTATAGAGCATCTGAGCAACGTCTTGAGTTCAAACACTATTTGTATCTCCCAGTTAACTCGCATATTTTCCCTTGGTCTGGCAACGCCCCTTACGAGTACTCACCTCATTAGGATTTCCGAACGCTGTGCAAATTAGTGTATCCTGGTCATCGATCTCTCGCCTCTCAATCTCACAACGCGGCGTAACTGGAGAAATGGAGCAGAAACCAAAAATTGACACAATAGATAGGAATATCCATAAACTAAAAATAAAAACACTTACACTGCACATCGATAAAAGTTTCGGTGGTGCGATCTCCATGTTTATTATAGGCTCGGCATCTGTAGATGCCCGTATCATTGCGAGCTATGGGATCATTGATAATCAGAGTGTTGCCAATGGTCACCGACTTGTTGGGATACATCCACTCATAGGAGGGTTCTATGTGAGCAGAAGCGGTAAAGCGCATTATAGAAACATGGAACATGGAACAGGAATGTTTGTCAATTTACTTACCTGGATTTGCTAGCGATTTGCATATGACACGCCCAGGAATATGATGCTCCTGCACATTGACAACGTTCTCCGATACGGTTATGTTCTTAGGTGCGTCTAAAGGGAGAACAAGTACAATGAGAACAGGACAGAGATGGAGATAAAGTTGGAGATGTAGAATGTCACGATGGGGAAAGTGAAATAAAATACTCACATTCAATGCTTAAGTAGGTGGTGCTATTTACTGTCGGTCCCACAGCATTTGCCGTTGATATGCACATGTATTTCGCGTTATCCGATTCGATATCGAATTTTTTATTCGGAAAATTTGACATATTGAAGTGCTGTAATCGGTTTGTCAAACGACAAGAAAAATATATATATACAAATAGAAAAAGGAAATGGATAAAATAATATTGCGAATATAGAACACGACAATATGTCAGCTACGTGAATTGGGGATGAATTTTTGCGAGTCTCGAGCTTTGTCTGCGGTTTTGTCTGCCGCTGAGATACGTCTTGTTTTCCCCTCCAGTTCCCCCTCCCAACATTTCAATTCATTTTATCAGACATGTTATACAATTCAAATTAATTGGAAATTTATTACGTACTGTTTTGTCAGTTATTTGAACGCGTCTTTACAACATGCGACACAAGTGGATTTAACTGGTAATTGATACGAGTCGATTCGTTGTCTATACTTGATAACTTAATTGGCTTCAATACGCTTAATATGATATACGAGTTGGTAACTGAAACTGGCAAGTATTAAATAAAATGCACAAATTTTCTGAAATTTTCTCAAGCTGTGTTCGCTAATTGTTGTTGTTAACTTTGGATATTTAGCATCGAATTCATAGTGAGCATTAAGAAGGATAAGTTTAATTGTCGTTTCAATTTCTAGTTAATAATAATTAAGTTAAAGAATTGCTAAGCTTAACAATAGATTACTATTTAATGGCATCTGATCAAGTTCCACTTATCAATAACAGTTCAATAAAATACTTAACGTGTTTATTTGCACTTGTTCTTAGGTGATGTTAACTATTTACTATTTATTTGTAAAAAAATTTGAAATTTTCTTCTAGATCTACATGTTGGTTTTCATGCTTTGCTATTTCAAAATTAGTCTCTTCAAATTTCAGCGTTTAAATTTTGTTTGCTATTTATGAATTTACAATGAGTATTGTATTTATTTATGTTTGTTTAGAGTATACATTGACATTGTTTCTAATAAATTAACTTTCATAGGCAGTCCTAATTGTGCAATTCTTTCAAGGTTATTCGGCATGAATTTGAGCTTATGTCCACCACGAATGAACCATCGATTGTCAGAGGAAGTTAAATCATTGGGTTTGAGATGGAGAAAGAGTAGGTAACTTACCAGAACGGAGAGCATGCTCTCAAAATCACCAGTGGCCGGCGAGGCATCCATATACTTCTCCTTGACAAAGTATCGCGAATCGTTTCTGTCAATCGGAACTCCATCCTTTAGCCAGGCGATCTCACAGCGTGGCACACACTCGATGCGGCATGTGAGATTGAAATTGGAGACGGAGTGAAGGACACCCGTGTAGGGTTGCATATTCTTGATGAAAAATGGCGGGGCATGCACCTCCAAATTGACGGTGGCCATTACACCTTTGCCGCCATCATTGTTCGCATAGCAGGAGTAGTTGGTGCGACTGTCCAGTCCAACTGGCTCCACAGTCCATTCCTTGGTGACAATGTCCTGGAGGGGACCACGACCGCCACGCATCCAACGATATCTGTTGGGTTGCAACACAGTTTGAGCCACATGCATGAATTTACCCATTTTGCGGTAGAGAGCATAGGATGCGGATGCAGATGTGGATGTGGATGCAAATGATTCGTGATATGGTTGTTGTTGTCCATGGCCCGTGTAGAGGGTTAAGATTTGTGATTGTGGCGTGAATGTGGTGAGCGTGAGCAGTGTACAAAGGGAATGATTCAAATGTAAATCGATTAGAGCATGCGTTTCTTTAATTTCATGATCTGATCGGGTGGACAGTCTGGATAAGGTGGCCAATGTGGATGATATGTGTGTGGGATCAAGCAATTGTTGTTGTTGTTGCTCTTGCGCTTGCAGCTCTTGTTGCTTTTGCAACAGCAACGCCTCGATGGCGGCATCTGCCTCATGTGGCTGCAACGCTTGCACCGTATGATATGCAATTTGTCGTGCTTGTTGTGTGTGTTGGTGTTCGTGTTGGTATGAAATGTTGCTGGATTTGGCTTGTGAGTCTACAAACCTAGTGGTTTCGGGATAACCCGGATCATCCACAGAGCAATAGAAGATGACGCTCTTCTTCTTAATCGCAATGGGTGGAAAGTGTGTTAGGGTTGCAGGTCCTGGCTCATAGTGCACCTGCAAAGACGGCAAAATGGAGTCAGCTTTAATTAAGTATAGTTGTAGTTAACTTTTACCATCAGTTCCTTGTCCTCGCTGCGTTCTCCCCAACCGGCTGCATTGTAGCCCTGGCAGGAATAATTGTAGAAGAAACCGCGTCCAATGCTCTCCAAAAGCAGCTTGCTAGGATCGATGTGACACAGGTCCTCCTGAGAAAGACAACACAGAGAGAGAGAGAGAGAGCGACACACTACAGTGAGAGAACGAGAGAGAGAGAGAGAGAGAGGGAGGGTGGGAGGTTGGGAGGGAAACATACTCTTGATTCTAGGCAATCGGGCAGTTCCTTGAGCAGCGTGGAGTTTGCATACCAACGAACTTTGGTCAGCACCGAAGGATTCGCATCAACGATGTTGCACAAGAGGGTGACATTTGACTCGTCGCTCTCCTTGACGGGTCCCTCGGGTATCATTTGCACCTCCACAATGGGCACATCTATAAAAATAGTGTTTAAGATGATGTCAAGTAAATAAAACAGAATTTAGTATATTTTATATTAATTTTAAATTGAAAAGTAATTGACACCTAAACTTTAATTCTAATCTCTTTTGAATAATGAGATATTCTTTCCAAAATAAAAAGAATTTTCTGATTCAAAATTACACTATAATAAGAAAGTAATTTGTGTTCTTATAACCGACTTTCTGAATAATATTAATTATATTTCAAATAATAATAAGTAAATATAACACAAAATTTACAGCATTTAATATTTTTTAAATGGAATTAAAATGTAGAAAGAAATTTTTGTTTATTTGAACTTTAAACTTAAAATATTATTATAAAATTTTTTTATATTAAATTAATATTTATACTTTAATATTAATCTCTCATAGCCGACTTTTTCGAATATATATTAAATACAAATGAGATAATGTTAAGTGTATAAATCAAATATATCGAATTAACTTACACTGCACGTCCAGATCGATTTGGTGTTCGGATATCCCCTTGCCAATGGAATTGGATAGTTGGCAAGAATAGTTGCCGATATCATCCTTGTTGGTGGACTTGATGACAAGGGCAGCGTTCTCGGAATTGCCGCCCTCATAGTGATCCGTATCATTGACGTTCACGATGTCACCATTGCGATGCCTGCAATAGAGGGAGACAAAGCATTTTCAAATTAATTGGTTTATTTGTCTGAGATAATCCGTTTCGTGGCATAATTTAAATCGCGTTGTCCACTTTGTTTAGGAGCATAATCTACACTAATTTACACACACACACACACTTTCTCTCATTTATGTTGCAACACGCAACATAATGAGAGAATGAGAGAGAGGGGGAAATAGAGAGCGGGATTCCCTCTTTCGGCTATTTAAAATTTAAAAGCACGTTTCATAGTGTTTCATGTTTTCATAACAACAAACACAATCCCCAATCCCACATACACTACACTAGATAACATGGTTCGTACAGACACCGATAGTGAGTGGAAGGGGAGAGAGAGAGAGAGAGAGGAGCTATAGATGCTTGTGCTGTCATTGAATCTCTGCTACTTTTAGTTCCTGCTTTAGACAACAGACAACAAGGGCTACACAATTATGTCAAATGCTCTTTGTACTTGACTTCGCATTGCTTTACTTGCTTATTTACTGCTTTGCTTGTTGTTACTTCTTCCTCTCCCCTCTTTCTCTCTCTTTCACTCACTCCTTTTGTCATTCACTCTTTTGCATAAGCTCATATTTCCAACTGTATTCAACAATCATTCATTTTGCATTGCCTTGTCTAACAAGCTTTTTAGAGAGCTTTATTTGTCTGACTTTTCTCGCACTCTATCTCTCTCCGTCATACATTTCATCTATGCCTCCTATGGTCTATGGTTCTATTTTATGGTCTCATCCCCTTTCGAATGGATAAAAAACGGTGCTTAAATTGCCATGAACACAACTTAAACTGAAAGCTTGGATTAAATTCTAGATTAAGCTTTATCGAAATAAGATCTAATGGTTATTTGATTAATTGCAGCAATAAAAAATGAAAACTGCACTTAGATTGAGAATTATTCTTGCTATTTAAAATATTTAATAAACAGATTATTTTTGGGTATTTATTTATCTCTTTGATCAGAAAGACAGACATATTTATATATATATAGATAAATAAATATAAATAAATATTTTTAAATCTTGCTGTTTTAACCTGATCAAATGAAAATTCGCTTACAGGATCAAAGTTGTCCTTCTTTTTTCTGTTGGCAACATTTAACTGAAGCTAAGATACCAGAACACAATAATAGCAGACTTTACTCACTTACACACTCCCACACACACACAAAGGTTTTAACCTGATGCCAAGCCACAGACAATGGAGATACTTTGATACTCTCGGCCTGCTTCGATTTATTATTCTCTCTCCTTTATTTCATTCCTTTTTTGATTGTTCATATTCCAGTTGTATTAAAGCAATTTTACGCACACTTCTGGCTCACACACACACACACACACACACACATGTGGTGTGGTTGTATGAGTCTGTGTGAGTAAAATTAAAAAAAACATTGCATACTTTACAGCGACTGGCGGCATAAATGGAAATTATATTGCTCTCAGCACAGAGGCTGCAACACAGTCAAGATTCAGTTGCAGTTATACACACCCCTCCCTCCCCCCCCACACACACACACACCCATGGCTCAATATAAATTTTAATTGATTTACAATAACAGAGAAAACGATAACAACAACAGCAACAATAGCCACAGTTCAACGTCACACACAAAGTAAAACAAAAAAAACAATTTTTATAGCGAATATTTTTAATTTTCCACATTTTTCTCACATTTCAGCTTGTGATTGATATTACAGTTTTTCTTTTTTTGAACTAAAGAAAAGTGCAATGTTGCAGCCTCGTTAATTTAATGAGCGCACAAATTCCTGCACATCATCATCATCATCATCATCATTGTGATGCTGGCCAGGCTTAATTAATTTTAATCGTCGAAGTATTTTGGCCAAAAAGCTAACAAGAGTCGCCTCCAATTGATGGACTTCCTTGCTCTCTCTCTCCCTTTCTCCCTCTTCTTCCGTTTCTTCCGCTACGACTTTTCTGCCATTTGTCCAGTCTGAAGTCTTGTGCGGAAATGTGTGTCGAGTCAAACCGGAAATACTCTTAATGGCAAACGGAAAAAGTATTGAAATTATTTTTATATCTCGACTTCTTCCCTTGTGCAGCACACACATGAGTAGGCCTACAGGCTCCCAAGCAGCTCATTAATTTACTCATGCGTGTGTGTGTGCGTGTGTGAGTAAATGTACACAACAACAACTTCGTGGCAGACATTTTTAATTGGTTCGCAAGAAACTTTGGGGAAAACTCCGCCTTTGTCGTCAACAAGCCGTAAAGTCAACGTCGTTCATTTTTTTCTTGTTTTCTGTTATCCAGCGTCTGAGGCAAATTTGTGGTTTATTGCCCGACCGTCGCTTAAATAATTCAACAATTACAATTACTTTTGTGGTGATTTATAAATTATGTGCTAGACGATATACGGGTGAGTGTGTGAGTGTGTGTGTGTGAAGAGAATGGGCTTCTGTCTTTGGGGCTTGTTTGTTTTATCATTGAATGTCTGTTTCGACTTGTTAAGGGTTGCTCTTCCATTGTTATTTGCCATTGTCTTTGTTACGGGGGAAGTTGCCTTTATATGTATTGCAAGTAGACACAAATACACGTACTCCCCGAACCTCTCTCCCTCCCATCAAACTCTCGAATGCGTTCCTCTTGTTTGCCGTTCGCAACAAATTAAGATTAATTTTATGTAAATATTTCATGCTGACTGCGCTGAGAGAGAGAGAGAGAGAGAGAGAAAGGTAAAATACACGTACAATCGTTGAATGCATAAAACCGATTGAATCCCTTATATCAAATGATTATTTGAGATAGCAATTGAATCAAATTACGTGCGAACGCATTTTAATGAATCATCGTATATATATATTAATAGATAGCGGAATTCCACTTGGAATTAACTCAAATGGATGGCGGAAAAAATGAGAAAGGTAAGAGCTCGACTTGCAAGAATGTATTATTAAATTATTAAATATAATGGTTAGTTTCTTCAATACGATTTTCGGATTTTTTTTTAACATAAAAAGAATTAATCGCAATCAATAATAATTATTAATAATAATATATATATATTTAAAAAAGGCAATCCTACATTGCTCATGAATGCAATTAATTTAGAATTTCTTGTTGCCATGCAATTCCAACATTCAAATATTCAGAGCCCCAAAATGTATGCTACAAAAATGCACACAAGCCGCAAACTTAAATTCCGCTGTCTGCACTGAATGCACAAGCTTTTCATTTTTTAGTCACAGGCAAAGAGAGAGCGAGAGAGATGGAGAAAGAGAAAGAGAGAGTGTCTGCTTGTGTGTGGTAGACAAGCGTAAATGAAATGCCTGCTAAATAAATTTTCTGTGTCACTTTTGTGTGTGCATTTAATTTCTCAGTTGGCATTAGCAACAAAAACAAAATAACTTGGAAACGCGGCACAGAGAGAGAGAGAGAAAATTGTGAAAATGTGGAAAATGCTTGTAAAATGCAGCCACTTGACACACTGACTATGTGTGTGTGTGTTGTCTCTCTGTGTAGCATGTTTGTTGTGTCATCTTCATTCATCATATTCGCGAGTTGCAGCAAATGTTGTTGTTGCTGTGTAATTAGAAATTCGTGTGGCGTTGCCAGAGAGACTTGAATTGCATTTTTATGCACCCTTTGTCAAGAGCAACTACAACTTCGCATTTGTTGAGATACTCAGATTGATTACACCAATTACCGAATTGGCTTTAATTTAAAATAAATTGGTAATTTATATTGAATGGTAATTTGTATTAGAAATATTATGCACTTGATATTTTAAAGTTAGATTTGAGTCCTTCTATTCAACAGCTACACATGCACAAACAGCTCAGCCAAAAACCATTGGCAAATGAATGTTACGCATACGCCACGTACCCCACGCAGAGGCTTTCATTTCTGTGAATGGATTCCCGACCCCAATTTGCGTTTTGTGCGTTAGTGGCGAATGCAACGACTATTCGTTGTATCGTTGTATTCGCTTCCAAAAATAGTCTTTGTCCCGCTGAATTTTGGGCAAGTTTGTTAGACACAACTATCCAGATTCTCACATTCTCACAGCGCTTCTCACATCTCATAGCTTACATCTCGCGGAGGCAGAGTGCTGTTTGGTTATGTTAGCTGGATAGTTGGTTTCCATGTCAGCGATAATTTTGCATTATGTGTGTGTTTTCTGGTTGAGTGTCATTGTGCAATTTGATGTGTGAGTTGCAGTTGCACTCGATGGATGCCCTCTTGTTTATCAATGCTACAGTGAAATCTACACTGCGCATAACTAAGCGAGAGACACGTCATGGCTTTTAAATTATATAATTAAAATTGTTGCATGGAAATCATAGACAGAAATGAAATAAAATGAAAGACGTTCTAAGAGAACATCACAAACATATTCTTTAAGAAATTTTTGGCCATTAAAAATGTTTATTTATTTAAGACAGCTTAATAAATAGTATAGAACGAATTTTGCAAGCAATTGGAGCTGAGTTACATGAATATCTTTATTCTGAGATTTAATTCAATTGACTTTCGATTCAGTTGCTATTTTCAGTGAGTTGCTTTTCAATATGTTGCAACAAACTGTTTAAGGGCCTAACAGGAACTATGTGTAACTATTACTAAAATTTGTGCAATTCAACGCAATTTCTCGCTGTTCATCTGACTTGCCACATGCAACAGCCAATTCGTATAGCTCCTGCCCATTGGCAACAGCAATTTCCAGTTTCATTCCATTCGCATTCGCAATTCGCAATACGCATTTGCGAGTTTGTTTTGATTTGAAGCAGATAAATGCATCCTCGCTGTTGGAGGACCTCTTGTAATGTTACATGAATGGGGAGAGGGGAAGAGGGGAGAGGGTAGAAAGAGGAGGCAGTGTGTGTAAACAGAATGTGCACCCAATTCACGCACTTTGCTGTTATCGTTGTTGTTGTTGAATCTCTTGTTGCGTAGATTTCAACTCCTGTTGTCTATTTACTTTTGTATTTGTTTTTAATTAGATTTTTGTTTACTGTGGAAATTTTAGTTTAATTGAGTTCTGCTCCCTACCTCGCTTCAAAGTCACACAGAATTCCATTCAGCCTCAGGGCTGGCATCACTCCCTTCCCCTCGTTATCCCATCCTGATGTCTGGCACCTTTACCCAGGCGCCAAAGCAATACAACAAAGCACGCGTCAGTTTGATTTCGGGCCTCTAGCTATCTCCCTCACGCACACCCTACACCAATCTCTCAACCTCTCTCTCTCACCCTCTCTGTCGCACTTTCTATTACCATCTCTGTCACATGTGTAGGGTAGATTTAAAAGCAATTTAAATTCGTTTGCATTTCGCTTTTGACTTTTGCATTTTCGGTCGCATTTTGTTGATCTCCTCCTCCCCCTAGTTAGAGTTCTCTTTTTAACCACCTTCTTTCTCTTCATCTTATTTGATATCATGATAGTTTCTGGATTTAAGCACTTACCAAACGACCTGTGTGAGCGATGCAGGATTCGCCACATATTCACAATTAAGTAGCACAACTTCGCTGGTGTTTGTGACCATTTCCAGTGGGCTGACCTTGACAACGGGTGGATCTAAAATTTAAATGAATTCAAAAAAATCATTATATGTTAAGTGAATAAGAATTAAATAACAAGCCGAGTGGAAATCCTAATTATTTAAAAAAAAAAAAATTTCCCAGTCCAACCAATTTGTGGTATCCCCGTTTGTAAGGAATGATATTATTTTAACTTTATATATTTCAACTAAACAAATATCAATAACAATAACAAAATAGGTATTCTACACAATGTATAAAAATGTTTAGGAAGATTTTTTAGCACTAAAAATAACTTTTAAAACTGTGTCAAATGTCGTATTAATTATATAATTTTTAACCAATTTTATTACTTTATTTTATAACAATTGAAACTGTCATATTTTAATCTAGATTTTTCAAATCGCATTTCGGACATTTTCTTCTACTTACACATCACTTCCAAGGTTTTCTCCGAGGCAATTGGCTTCTCTCGATTTATTTGCAGCACAATATTCTCAGCCTCACAGCGAAAGACGCGATCGCTTTCAAAACGTGTGGCATTAAAAATCAACTCCGACTGGGTGTGATAGGTTCCATCCTCTTTCTCAAACTGAGCAATAAGAGATATGAAAAATATAATTAATAATTGAGTAAATAAACACAATTCAAATGAACTTACAGCCTTGGTGCGTATCTCCGTGAGTTCGTTTTCCTCGGGATTTATAACTGCGCTTGTATTATACCAGGTGAGGTTGACAGCGGGACGAGCACCGCGTATCTGTCAAATGAGCGAAAAAGAAACGAATAAATGTAAACAAATGTTATATTCTTATACGTATTTGTCAACAATCGACAACTTGTCAAACGGCCAATTGGGCGTATGCATTATATGCATGTCTAAAGTTCGTGGCAAGGGAAGGGAAGGGAAACAAAGCGTGAGCTCTCAGCAATTGCCATTAAATTTCCATTAGCAGACAAGTGCACATATTCATATTTCCATTAGACAACAATTTTACCTGCTAACCAGGCCAAAGTCTCAGCCCAGTCAGCAGAAGACTAGGCAGTAAAACAATTGCATAAAATTCCATTAAACATAATATGCAATCAATAGACAATTTTGCATAATTTCAGTGTGCACACACGAGGCAAGTCCTGTGCTCCAAAGTGCTGCTAAACTGCAGCCAATTGAGCGCTTTTCCATTAAAATGCAATGGCAACTAGCAACTGGCAACTGGCACAAGGCAAAGACAGAGACAGAAACAGAAACAGATGCAGAGCCAAAGGTAAAGAGGCCCGGGAAAATAACAAGGCATTGTCGTAGACTCAGGGCTTAGAATGTTGCAGGACATGGCCAGAACAAAGCTCTAACTCTCCACTCACATGTCCTCGACGACGACGAAAAATCGCAAAATAATTGACAGTTAATTATTGTCAATTACTCGGACTCCGACGATAAACGACAAAGAGCTCTAAAAACTGCCCGATGCACAGTGTTGCTGAGTTATGCAGCTAAGTTTCAATATTAACTAGAATATAAGGAATTTATTGGAAGAGTTTTCTAATTAACGAAGTTAAATAAATTTTAGAATTTATCATTTTAAGGGGTAAGAGATCAATCTATAAGTTAAACAAACTTATACTGCAATTAATGAAATATTGAATATTTAGATGAATATTAGAATATTTAGAATAAAGAAAACTTTCTGCTAAAATAACTTAATTAATAGAAATTGAATTGTCAATAACTTCAGCTGTGTTTTTATTTTTTTAACACATTATATTATGTTGTTTTAAATATTTTTCTAGTTTTTTCAGTTAAAAATATTTTTTGTAGCACTGTAAAGCATTTGCCCTTCGTTACTACGACTATAGCTATCAACAGTTCTCTCCTCTTGATCCCTTATTGAGTACAGAGTTGAGTTGAGTTGAGTTCAGGCAATACTTACGTCACATGTTAGCACCACTTTGCTGCCCTGCACTGTATGATGTTCCACTCCATTGATGTCTATGCTCGTGGGTCGCACTGTAAAAATGTTAAAAAAAGAGAAAAGAGAGTTTGGGTGCCTGTTAGAAAATTGCTTAAAATGCTTGACTTGTAATTGGCTTTTGTGTGTGTGGGAGGCTCGTTTTCAATTCCACTTTTTTTATATTTTCCTTTAAGACTATTTCTACTTTTTCTTTTGCCATAATATAAAATATTAATAATGGCAATTTGCATGCAAAGAACTTAGCCATGTTATGGATTGGTAAATGTTTTTTAGACTTCGGCGTACGAGAATTTGCGAGTTGCAGATTGTGGGAGAAAGGGAACATCAATCAATTTGTTGTGCCCACTTTGTAAATGAAAAACTTGGCTTAGTTGCTCGGTTTTATGTTACATTTAATGACATTCATTAATTGCCTCAACAAAAATGTCAAATCATTCGTCAATCGAAAGAGCAAAAGACAAAAACAAAAAAAAAGGACATGAAAAGGGAATTGGAAAAAGGATCTTAGCAAGGGGGGAAGGGGAAATGTTACTCGATATTGTCAGCTTTTAATTAGAGAAAATTTATTTGCATGACTTTCGCAAAAGGCTCTTGAATTGGCCTCCTGGAAATTGTAGGGCTTGTAATTGGAAAGGTTCGTTTTAAATATGCCAGGGTTGTCGCCCCTCTCTGGGTTAATGAACCCAAAACATGTCAAAATGTCGCGTCAATTCCGTTTTTTCTTTTGTTTGCTGAAAATTTATTACGCTTTTTAATTTATGTTGATTAAAGCAATACTAAGTCTAAATTTGTGCAAGAGGGAAGCTTTTTGGTATGCATTTAAAAATGTATTGCTACATTTTGAATTTAAATAATTGATTTGAGTAGATAATTTAGTTTTTGAGTTATCTTGTTCAGGTTTTTATTCAATAAATAAACCTAATTTTGACACGTAGTTTCTTTTATATAACATTTACTTAAAGCCAAGCGAGTGTTTTTCTATTTTATAAATTTCATTACAACATTTTATGTATTCTTAAGTTCAAAACAAAGTCGTAAAAAGCAAACCCTTTTCTACATGCCTTAAACAGTCATATAACTAAGCACACCTACATAAATAAGTCGTATTCTATAACTGACTTTTATTACGATAGGCAGTTGAGTCTTGGCAATTGGAGGTAATAAGGATATATCTAAAGTCTGACATGATGACTCACCTTGCATATCGACGCTAAATTTGGTAGATATTTTATTTTTAATAGCCGCCGATGTAACATGACATGTAAGACTCTTTGCCAGATCATCACGTGACAATTCCCAATCCAATTCGAGTGTCGACGTATAGAGGCCATCGTTCAGATCATGAGTGGCCGAATCTGTAAAGTTAAATGAGAACTTATTATATAATAAGTGGAAGTACAATTATAATCTGCATAAATTGCAGGTGTCTGCCAAAGTCAGCGTCATCAACCTGTTTCCTAATTACAAGCAATTATGATAAGCAAAAGGCTTTTAAAATCAAAATAAATAAAATTCCGCATGGAATCTGGCTCACAATCTGAATTTACTAAGGTCTCTGGCCCTTTTTTGCATACCAGACACAAAAGGGTTGCTAGACCACAGACCGACGCCAATTAGAGGGCTTTACAATAACAACCAGAAGTTGAAAACGAGCAAAAAAAAAATTAAAGTAAAGGAAACGGAAATGCCAAAAAATGTGTAAAAAATAAGTAACGTAAATGTTTTTGGCGCCTCCGCTAGTCGTTGTGTTTCTGCCTTCCGTTGTAAATTGTTCCGAGGATTTTCAGGGAATAAAAATCACTTTAAGTGCTCTTCAAGGCCACCAAAAAGGTAAACCAGAAATTTCTAAAATATATCAAGTGCTTTTCTCGTGGCTTTCATTCTGGGTTTTCGGCTAATGTAATGGCTGCTGTTCTGGGCTTTTAAAAATAGAAATCAATTAATTTGGTTCGTGGCTTGATGCGTGTTTCGTCGGGTTAAGCCCACAGTTGTGGGGGAGGCTTTTAAAAATTTAATGAAAATCGCCTCTAAGTTTATTTTTATGCTTTACAATAAAAGGGCATAACATTTTATGGGCTGCTGCTGCTCTGGGCATTTGCCTATTGCTGCACAAGTCTGAACTGAGCTTAAATAAAGAGTGAAACTGACACTGAGACACTGATAAGAAAGCCAAATCCTTCCGTGGCCTGGACCTACTGGCTTTATGACCCCCCGGTCGTCAGTCACTGCATAAACTTGGCGGCGCATCGTAAACCCGACTCGACTCTCAATGCGTTGTCCACTCACCCCAGGATTCATTCCATGGGCTTACGAGAATACATCAAATTGGCTGCTTAGCTCTGTCCCCCCTTCCCTCTTTTTGGGGGAATCAATAAACGCGCTTCAGCAGATTTTATGACGAGTAACCTTTATGCGTTGCTCTCCCACCTTAGAAAATAGTTGGTATGGGGATTGGGGATTGAAGTTGATGTTATACTCACACGACGTTATACGCTTTTCGCCCAAAAAGAAGCCCACATCGGGCGGGGGGCGGGTGTTCTTCGCCATGCAGGTCACTTTGAGCATCTGCCTTTCCTGCATGGGTCCCACGATGCTGCCATTCTCAATGCGGTCGCCCTTAGCGTCCAAAATCACAACCTCTGTGGGTGGCACTGTTGTCGTCCAATCGATCCAAACGGCAATTCGTGATGTTGTGTGTGTGTATTTTATTGTATGTGTTGATGTTCGTGTGTGTGTTTGTGTGTGTGCGTAGTTAAATTTTTTTTTTTTTTTTCATTTTTACATTGTTTTTATTCGGGAGGTAAAAATGTTGAATATGTGTTTTTTAATAAATCATATTTGATTTTTGTGTTGTATACAAATTATTATTCGCCAAAAATTGGAAATAATAATAAAACAATTGAGAGCAATAAATTTCGAAATGAAAATGAATAAAATGTAGGAAATTTATAAACTAACTGGTTAAAAAAAATATTGTAATGAATCAATTAAAATGCGAGTTGAATGAGCAGATATGTAAGCCGTAAATTATTTGTATAAAAGTATTAACAGTAGCTGTTAAAGCATTGTTAAGCATCTGTTTAAAATTTCACATTTTTAGTAGTCGCATTAAACAACTAATTTTATATACATTTGTTTGGTAATTTACGGCTTTAAAAACTAATTATTTATGAATTATTTAAGTTGAAAATAATAAATAAGTTTAAAAAATTCTATGCAAAGTGAAAGAAGAAAGTTGAAATAAATTGTAAATAATAATTTAAGAAACCCAAAACACCACAACATTCTCATTCAATAAAAAACTAATAAAGTCAACTGCCATTCAACTAAATAAATGATTATAAATAATGTTTATTTTTAAGAGATTTTTCTTCTTGTTTTTTAATAAGTTAAATTTACCAAGGTTTTCTACGTTTTGGTTGCGCAGTTTAATATTCATGGCCAAAAACGTTTTGTTGTTTGTTTTTTGGTTGTCATTTTTTGTTTTTAGAAATCAAATTTAATTTAAAGCATTTTTGGAGTTTAAATTGTTTTTAAGTTGAGTTTCACATCAGGTTATGGTTTCAGTATTTAGTTTTTCGGATCAATTTTTTTAGTTGAGGCACAGAGTTCAATACAATTTCGGGTTAACGAATAGAAATAACAGATTTGTTGGTGAGTGCACACGTTTGGCATAGGATCAGGAAACACAGGGTTGGGGGTGGGGAGAGAGAGGCGTTTGTGAGAAAAAGAGGCGTGGCGTGGTGTTTGATTTAGTTTTCGATTTGTTTTTCGTATTTTTTGTTGGTTAGTTTTGGTTTCGGTGGAGTATTTGTATTTTTTATTCGATTGCAATGCATATATAGATATAGATGTGTATGTATATATGTTAGATGTATTTTAGAATTTCCATGTCGATGTGGACGAGCGTTTTGTATGCGATTTTCAAATCATTTTCATTTTTTGTGTATTTTTTTCAATGTTTTTTTTTTTATTTTTTTGTTTTGGTGGGACAATCAGTTAAGAGAAAATATTTGCATGAGTTTTGACACGTTCAAATGTTATGGTAAAAAAGAAAAGTTTCGTTTTGCACTTTTGAAATGGGTTAACATTTTAATATACAAACATATAGAACGATATTCGGATATTTTTATATATGTATATACTATATATACAAGTAGATGTAAGGCGTGTTAAGGCAGGCGGGCAAAATGCAGTCACAAAATAAACTCACTTATATCTATGGATATATTCATCATATTCATTGGCAACGATACGAAATCAAAGGGGAAATGCAATCGATTTGGCATCGAAGTTTATATTTTTGACTTTTCAATAGTAAATTGTTGTTAAAAAGTTTGTAAATTGTAGAGTCGAATTTTAAGGTCGACTTAACGGAATTTAGCTACTTTGACAGTGAAAAAGAGAAACGATCCCCCAATGATTGCATTTTCATTTTGTTTTTAGCAATATTTAACTGATATTTCAAAAACACATTGCACTTAAGAGACAAACACAGTAAGCGGAATCAATATTTATCATCATTCCCTCCATACACATGCAATATTTTCGCAGATTACCCCTTAGATTTTGTTTGTTGTTGCTTTTGTTCCATGCATTTGTTTATACTTTATAATATACATTTCTATGTTTCGTTATTTAAAGGTTAGTTTAGCAGTTAGTTTTTTTAAGCAGTTATAAAAAAACCTTTTTACAATAATACAAGAACATAAATGAGTTTAAAAATCTCGACAAAGTAAGCGTAAATCATAATAGACATAGAGAGAGAAGAGGCAGAGTGAGCGTTGTAAAGCGATTACTTGTAGTATGAATGAGACATGCAAAAATGAGTTTCAACGAGGGAAATTGAATGTTGGTAACTTACCTAAGACTCTCAATTCGACACGATAGCCATTGAAGTTATCACACGATTCTTCTGGTATATAGAATGTTGTATCACATAGATAGATATCCTCGTCAGATATTCTCAGGTCCTTAATAACTAATCTGTATGGATTCTGCTCAACAGTTACTCTAAGCAGATATTAAATATATAATTAGATAATCAATTATTAATGTATACTATTTTTCTTAAGCATTAACCAATTTATTTCATGATTTTTGGTCTAGTTTTTTAGTTGACTTACCTATTTTTAAATTCATCGTTCACACTAGTGACATTGCTATCGCCCAGAAGCATCGCGGCAATTCGATCGTCGCCTTTGAACCAGTTCAGCGAATGCAGTTTTCCGCATTTCTGTTCATTTACAGGACACGGTAGCACCACATTTTTATTCTCATGCTCCTGAATGGTGCGATCTGTAAAGAAGAAGATGAAGAAGAAGAAAAAGAATGTAAATATTGTAAATCCATATAATATGAATATATAATATTAAACGAGAGGCGGCAAAGTGCAGCACAATGGCAAAAGGGAACACCTCGAATCAAAACCACCACACACACACACACTTACAAGACTAACACAATCAAAGGGCTATTCAAATGTCTGCAGAGGTGTGGGAAGGTTAGGTTGAGCAGCCATATGAATAAAGTCGCCATTCAACCTCTGGCCTGGCGAGTGTTGTGTGTTTAGTATCATAAATTCAAAAGAACGACACTTTCTGCCAGACCGACACCCACCACCAAAGCACACACGCACACACACCCAAACACACACACAGAGCATAAGACTTTCAATGGGCGGCCATAGAAAAAATTCAGCTGCTGTTGAAATGAACAAAAATGATTCAATTTGCAACGGCAACCAGTGTTGGCCAACGTCTCACAGACCTGGAGAGCAATGCAAATTGAAAATTGAAATTAAAGTGGCCTTAAGAGCGTCGTGGCCTCAAAGTAAGCTTCTAAGTAAGCTATAAATATATATTCTGTTCCCTGCTTAGGCAGATTTTGACTTGTAAATTCAAATGCTTACATTATGTTTGAACATATTTTCATTTTCTTTTGTTCTTCTCGCAATTTGTTTGTATTTTTGCATTGATTTATTTACGGACTTTGCGGTTGCTTGTGATTTTGAAAATGCCTACAAATTATGCAAAGTAAATATGCGATTTGGACCGAAATGTGGTAATCCGATCTAAGAACAGGGTAGAGTTTTTGTAGATTTAAATATTTAATGGAAACTTAATCGTTTACTGGTAAACGAAATGTTGAATGAGCAATTAAAATGATCACTTATTGAGAAAATAAATCGTGGAAACGTTTAAATTTCATATTTTATCTTGTAAATATTAAATTTGCTGTTGCATATTAATATATGGTTTATATTTATATTAATAATTTAATTCAATATCAGTTTATACATTTTTCTGATGCAAATATTAACTTATAATAGCAAATGCCATTTATTTTTAAATTCAATATAAGTTTATAAATTTTACTAGCTGTTATTACAGCTTTAAGGCTTACTGTTTTGTTAATATGTCATCCGGACTGAACAACAGTGAACAAAGCAGCTTCGAAGGTCTTATCTTGTAGTCAATTCAATTACTAAAAAGACATATGAAATGTGCTCATAAATGCCACACAAATAGTTTGTAGTCCCCACACATACAGACACCATTGCCGTATTACACTATGCAACATAAGGATATATAACAAACACACACGCAATTACACAGGCTTGAAATGCATAAAAAATACAATTTACTTATCGGTCCAAAAGCCTAAAACATAATTTGAAATTTCCGCTCCATTTACACTGGTTGCATGTGTGTGTTTGGGTGTGTGTGTGTGTGTGTGAGTGTGTCTGATAAGATATCATTTATTTCGCACGTTTGTCAGAGGGTTTCAGCTCTGAAAACTAACTTGTCCATCTTGAGCTTGAATAGGGAAACTCTGCCATAACCGACTGTTTGTCTCTTTGTCTGTCGGTCTATCTGTCAGTCAGTCAGTCCTTCACTGTGTCCCTTTGTCAGTCTGTGCAGCTGTCTATTTCTTTCGCCTGCCTCTCGCCTCTGTCCACAAATTTCCTGCACTGTGGCATATTAGATTAGGCGCCCAGTCGTTGCACGTTTCCCGTCTCTTTCCCTCTGTGGAAGCATCATCAGCGGCAGCAGCTTCTCTCGATTTATTTTCTCTTTTTCTCTTTTTTTTTTTGGTTTTTTTGCTTTATTTTTCAATTTTTCTATTTGGATTGCTGGTTAGGTTTTCGTATCGTCTTCCTTTTTAGCTATTTCTTTGGTACACTTCCTTTTCCGCTCTGTATTCGCTGCTTCCTGCAGTGCTTATAAAATTCAAACAGACATGTGAAATATTCAATTTCTCAACTAGCAAATCCTGCCAGGCAATGTCCTCATTCTCATCCTGCTCCTCGAGGAACTGTTATGCGTCCTATGTTGTGCTGAATTAGCCCTGCCAACTTGCTTGCTTATTTCTCCCATAGTGTGTGAGACGTCCCTCTCTATCTGCCTCCGAGTCTCAGTCTGAGTCCGAATCCGATTCTGGATTGTGGCCCAAGGTGATGCGGGCTAACATTACAACTAGTGGCAACCTTTGTTTGCCTGCTGGCAAAAGGGTTGCCTCCCAAATTCAACTTAAATGGCTGCCAAGGGGCTGCTCAATGTGTCAGAGGGTTGAAAAAGGTTGCGAAACCATTTGAAACTTAACTGAAAAATGGCCAAGTGTACCTATAGTTTAAATTATTTTTAAATCTTATTTTCTAGTTAGCCGAGAGTCCAACATCAATATTCATATTTCAATTACTTATAAATAGAAATTTAAATTCTTTGATTGCCCGAAAATTTTTAAATTATTTTTAGCTACATTCGTTCACTGCATTTATTTAATCAATAAAAATATTAAATAATTGTTTTGCATTATAACATATTTTCTTTTCAGATATATGTGATATGTTTAACGGGTTTTGTAAATTTGTGTATTATCGATATGGAATTGAGTCCAAAATGCACATGAAGTTAATTTAAATGGTAAGTAGCATTAACTTTAGTTTTGCGTAAATTTCTTTGACTATCCCTGTATATTTATTTATCTATATTTTCTTCAATATGTGTTCTATATATTATTAAATCAGCTTAAGTTGAATTTCCAATTAACTCCGTTGGTTTTATGCAAATAATTTCACCTGCTGCATTCAACGTGAGGCTTGATTCAGTCGCCATCCTCCTGGGCATAGAAACAATAGTCAAATTAGTGAATCAATGAATGCATGACAGCTCAAGACCCGAAGCTCTTTCCAAATCCCATTTGAAATATCAGCTCATAAAGCAAATCGTTGGCAACTCCAATGGACATTCACATTATTCGGATGCGGTTGTGGCATAGCGAGGAGTGGTGGGGGAGGGGTTGGAAGGGAGTTGACTTTAGCAGCTGCTGTAGAAAAGTTTTGCCACACAAATCCCCGCATTTGAGGAAAATTTCACCACAGCTTTTATAATTGTTCATAAATCCCCAAATGGTCTTTGCCGTCGTTCGTTGTCGTTTCTCGACTCTCTACTCTCTTCCCTCTATTCTCTCCCCCTATACTCTCTTCCCTCCACTCACCATTCAATTGAAAAGTTTTCGCCTCACACTTTGCAGAATTTATCACCTCATTTTTCACATTTCGACTAATTTGTACCACAAATCTCTTTGGCTACACCTGCAATCACCCAGGCGAGTGTCAAATATTACAGAAGTTACCCCTAGTCCCCTTACCCCCCTCCCCACTGGCTTGCCCACAACTACTTCATGTGACTGTGTCGTACAAAAGATTGTTAGCAATCAACTCAAGCACCAAACTTTGATTTGTATGACCATAAATCGCACTTCATTTTTGATTTAACCACCAGCCCCAGAGATCCACAGTCTCATCACACCCCCGCACACCCCTGCAGACCACCGCATCCATCCCATCGCATTGCCAGCAACCACTAGACACAGTTTTGTGGCTGTCTGTTCATAAATTTGTGCTCCTACCAAGTTGGCAAAAAGTTTTCCCCAACCCCAAGCAACCCAATTTCAACCTCAACTCTTGCTTTAAGCCTTTGGCAAACAGTTTTCTTATCTCACTGTCATGTGCTCGTGTGTGTGTGTGTGTGTGTCCGTTCCCCCTTTTGTCCCCTTACCATTTGCTTTTTGTATGCTGTGTAAACGTCTTTAGCTTGGCTTTTATAATTCTATTTCCGTTTCCGCAACAACGCTAGAAAAAAATAAGACGAAAACTTTTTGCTTGTCTTGCTCATATATTTCAACATCTTTTTTCCATGTCGACCATTTCCCCTTTGCTTCTTTCGTCTACTTGCAAATCAAACTTTTACACATTTAGTTTGGGTGTTGGTGTGTCTGTGTGTGTGTGTCTGGCTGCCATCATCATTGTCATCATCACCATTGCCGCTTCTACTGGGAAATGCGATCTGGTAACTGGGAACTGACTACTGTCTCTGTCCAAGTCCGTTTTGTTTTCCTTCTCTTCCTTTTCCAGTTCTTCCACATATCGTTGCATACTTTTGTGCGAAAAACGCTTTGACATTGAATTTGTGTGTCATTTAGCGTGTTTGCGAATTTCTGAATGAATGTGGGAGTGTGTGTGCGTGTGTAAGTGCTTGTGGCTTACTCTAAACGTGCTTAGAACTTGCTTGAGTTGCCCCACGTCTTACTTTCCCCTCTGCTCTGTCAACAGCCCGCATTATTCAGCATCAACTTGGCCTGACATAGACACATTCTCAGCTCTACTTTTTGTGTGTATGAGTGTGTGTGTGTGTGTGTGTGATTAGGTGTGCTTATGGGTGTGCGTGTGTGTGGCTTGCATTTTGCGGTTGCTCTCTGTTTATCTCTCAGCTGTCTCGCAGTTCTCCAACCAATGATATGCATTATTTTTCATCCACAACACACAAACTCTCAACACTCACACACACACATGCTGACACTAAGCTTAAAGTGGTAATTTATTTTATAATAAATAAATTACATAATGTCCGCTTATATTAAATAAATTGATATTGGGAAACGTGTGGCGCAATTTATATAATTAGTAATTACTATTTGATGAATAGCTTTAATTGGATTAACTAGATTAATGCATGCTCTCTATGTTTTAAACAAAACAAAGCAAAGCAAAGCGAATCCAATTAAATTACTTCAATAAACATTAATGCATCTGCTGTAATTTGTACATAGTTTTAAATTCTTTGATGGCAATTTAATTGGTTAGGGAAGTAAAGGGAATTGGAACAGTGAGAAGTTGATGGCAAACGGGAAGAAGGGAAGGGCAGTGCCAATCGCAGACAGAACTTGGCCAGTTTAGTGGACATTAAAATTGATGGCTTCATTTTGGCACCAAATTAGACTGAGGCAATCAGGAAAAAGTGTGCAATAAAAACGCTCGAGTCCTGTATTATATATATAAATATATATGTATTTATATATGGGATAGTATGCTAGGTATGCGAGTGTACGCATAAAAATTTAATTTCTAATAATAATATTTTATGATGCAATACAGCAGCACACCAATGCACACTCCCACACACACACACACACACCGAGAGAATAGAGGGAGAGGGAGCAATTAGAGCAGCAACAAGCAGCACACAAAATGCATAAACGATTTTAATGGTCAATTTCGGGCAATTCTCTAGAGAGCGGCAGCACAGAGAAAGGGAGAGAGTGTAGTAAAAATAGAAGGGGCAGAGAAGAGGGATGCTGGAGAAGCCGGTGGGGAGTGTCCCGGGTCCTGTTGTGTCCCTTGCCAAGGCAGAGAATTCAATTTGGCCGCTTGGCCGCTTGCTGTTGCCTCATAATTAAATCTTGGCTAGCTGCATGTTCCAGTCATTAAAGTAATATGTTTTGGCTAATTACATAGACACACACACACTCATAACTCAATTGCATGTTCGTGTATCATACTTTTTGAGGGTCATTCTTCATCAGACTTTGCTGTCGTTCATTAAAAGCAATTAAAAAAACAGAAACACACTAAATAGTTTTACTTCTCTCTACTTAAACATAATTTTTAAGGAGTAAAAATCATATATATCGTATGCCACTTTGTATGGTACTTTTTCCATAAAACATAATAATGAAATAATTTTAAAATACTAAATTGGGGAAAGTGTGCGACGTGCTGCTGATTTGCTTTGACAATGTAACTGTTGCTTTTAATGGTAAATTATAAGTATTTTAATTGAATTTAAAGCATATCCCACAGCAGCTGCAACGGAAGACAACGAGATGCTTTGCATATGGGAAAACACACAAGAAAGAAAGTTTGCGCCTTAAAGGCAACGATTTTTAGCTGCTCGATATTTTGGAATTTAATTCATTTATTTGAGTGTGTGTGTGTGTTTTTTTATGTGAACGTCTGCTTGCTTTTTGTGCATTAATTCCATTAAAAGCGCTTCGATAACATGTTTCACGCTTCGTCGGTTCAATGGCGTCGGCCCCTAAAAATATGCAATACAAACAATTTTTCATGCCGCAACGTTCAGTCTTTTTTCTCTCAAACTCGCTCTCTCTCTCTCACACAACGTTTCTTCTTGCCACTCGGAGCTCACGTGCCTATCACGTTGCTGGGTCAGACACATGTTTGTAGTCCTATATATGTGCCACACAGTTCGCTTGAATTTTTATAGAGAGCGCAGCACAAAAAAAAGAGTATGTTTGTGTTCAGGCTGAGGCTGCATGTCTATATATCTCTCTCTCTCTCTCTCTCTCTCTGTGTGTGTGTGCTTATCGCTTCATATGTTATGTATAATAACATCACCTTCATCTGCTATTCATAGCATGTTCATCAATCAATTAATCGATACGCGCACCAGTCGCAATGCCAAAATGAAATTCCGAGGGAGCTGTGGGAAATGGAAAATGCGAAAAGTCTGACGCCAACGAAAACCAGTTGAGTGGAAGTCGTTGTAATATTAATAAAAAGCAAAGTATAAATACAACTGAACCATTTACTTATATGCAATAAATGACAAATGATGCGGGTAGTGAAAAAAACTTGCTTAAAATTATATTCTGGGTAGAAATAATAAAAAACATTAACTAATTTAATTCTTTCATTAATATAAATATTCTCTAGCTTCCAATTAAATCAACACCTTAAGTTATACTTATTAATTTCTTTTTGCTCTGCATGATTATATTAAATTTTCGATTGCAATTCCATTTCTTTAATTTGATATTTTTTACTTGTATTTTTGTTGTCTGAACATGAAGAGAATTTCTTGGCAACTTGAACAAGCAATTAGACTTTCTACAGTCTGTGGGAAAAGTTGTCGGTCTGCAATGACCAGCATGAAAAATATGTTGCAACATGAAAGCAATTTTCTTGGCTCAAAAGTCGAGCAATTCAAATCTGAGAAGGACAGCAAAAAGCAGGTGATGAAGAGCAACAGAGACGGAGATAGAAGCCGAGGCTTTTGGGTTGGATAAAAACAATGTCAATGCGTCTGCAAAGCGTTCCCCATTGCACAATTAAGTTGGACAGAGAACCACTCACAACTCAACCGGAGGACACTTCTCTGGGGAGACACCTTTATGAAGTTCGGGGGCAAAAACACAACACAGAACAACACAACTAACGATAAGCGCTATGATTATGGCTTCTGTACAAGTAGTTGGAAGGGGGATAGTGGAGAGAGGGAGGAGAGTCATTTCTTTCTCACCTTGTGGCTGTGTTTCCACGCCCACTCTGGCATTGAACAAGGAGCAAATGTGACTCGATTGTTCATCAAGTTGAGCTCTGTTTTTTGTCGATTGTTCAGCTCACTCTAATGACACATGTCGTCTCAATTTCTATACGATTTCTATTTCTGTCTCTGTTGTTGGATTCGTGTCTTTGTTTGCTGTTGCATACTTTAAGGCGCTTAACACGTCTTGCAACATTTCTTTGCTCAGTTGTCAGTTGTCCGTTGTCTGTTGGCTGACAACTCTTGTCTATGCTATTACCTTTTTTCTTTAGTTATTGTCGCCAATGTGCTCTAAGCTTAAACGTGCTTCGCTTTTGATAGCGCTGATTACCACAAAGCACAGACACAGATTCAAATACAGCTACAGACAGGTAACTGAGGAGAGTGTAAATCGATCTAATTCTGTTTGAATTTGTAACGCAACTATATTATATAACCTACCGTGATTCAGTTGGAGGTGATTTAAGCACTTTTATAGAGATTGTCTGGTCAATACAACCATATATCAGATGAGTCTGTCGAGTCAAGCAATATCAAAGGTTGATTGAACCTGTTGTTGCCACGTTTGCAATGCATTAAATGTAATGCAATAATTTAGCTAAAATAAATAAATTTCAGCTTTGAAAGCTTAAAGCTTGCATGAAATCTTTGAAAGCACATTAAAGCTGCATTACTTAATAAAGTTTAGGATTTCACAAAGATAAATGAGCTACAACTAAGCCAATATTATTTTGTATTTATATAATACGCACTTAAATGATATAATAGTCATTTAAGCACATTAAAGCTGCTTTCTCATTCTAAGTACAATTTATTTTAGTCTACTGTATAATTGCAATTACTAATAGCTCAATAAATGGCATGTCGAATGAACATTTCTACTTAACTTAGCTGATAATTATTCAAAACTTAAAAGTGCCTAGTTGAGCTTATGATTGAGTTAAACTTCTGCCTTATAAATCTGCGTTATTTTGTATTATTTTGTGAAATGCGAATTTGTTTCATTTAATGAAGGACATCTGCCTGTTGGCCATGTTGAGGCATTCTTGGTAACAATAAGCAGCTGTTGTCCTGTAATGCTCAATATTGTCGCAACCCTTTTGTGGCTTAGTAAACCGAGTGTGAACACACGAACGAAATGCTGGCAAACATTGTGCAGGAATGTAACCCAAAATCTTCTAATTCTCCGCCCATTTCGAACCGCTCAACTTGAGAACACAACACAAATTCCAGAGTACAATATCTTTTGGCGTTCACTGTCTCTAGTCCCCAGAAATTTGTAATCCCAGGCATGAAACTTATAGTTGCTTTTTAGGCCTTTTAAATTATGCAAACTGCTCTTGACACACACACACACACACACATTAGGGGTAGTCCCAGGCAGGAGTAGGGGATGTCTTGCTAAACACATGGCACACGGACGCTGCCTGATGTGTTGTCCATTGCCCAGAAGCATACAAAATATCTTATTACCGCCACTTAAAAGCACCACTAAATTTTAATGTGACAAAGCACCGAAAAGTACCAGACGATGGAGACATTCTCGTACCAAGGGGAAAGAGACTGAGAGCAGGGATGTAGAGGGGAAGAAGAGGGAGTCTTGGGATCTAGAATCTAGCTTGTTGGCTGTGGCGAAACCATAATTTAATTTAATTACAGGCAGCAGTAGTTGCTAAGCATAGGTTCAATAAAGACCTCCGACGTTAGCCAACCCCCTCACCCCTCTGCTACATCTACATACCCCACCCCCTCGCCTAGTTGCTCCCCTTTAGCTAAATAGTCAAAAGCGTCCACACAAAACTCATGTATTCGAAAAATGGTTGGGGTTGGCACCCACTCATTCATTATGAATGTGGTTTCACTTTGGCTGCCACGCCCCCTTGTCCTTCCCTAAAAGCAAACTTGCTAGAGTGCTGGGTGGGGATATGGGGATAGGGGGTAGGGATAAGTGGAGTGTCGCACACATTCATAATAAACTGCCACAAATCTCAGACATGCAAACAATTTTGAAATTTGCCTGGTCTGTTCTCTGCTGGCCTGGCCTTAAGTGCATGACCCTCAAATGTCCTTAAGCTGTCAAAAATAAGTGTCAAAAGTGGGCTGCCTGCCAAACCCCCTCTCCCCCCCCACAGAATAAAGTCAGCCAGCAAAATAACAACGAAATAATAAAAATGAAAATGAAAAAAAATATAAAGTAAAGCATAAACACAAATTTTTATATTGTTACGTATTCATCTGGCTGCCTTGTCCCCCTCCCTCACACACAAAAACACACACACAATGAACAATTCCCAGTCAGTCTGTTGCCTCTCAAATGCTGCCCCCTCTTTCCTCTCAGTCCGCTCCTGACGTGTCCTTTAAGTGGCCGTTTCGGCTGCTGGCCACGCGCGGCGCCTACCAAAAAAAACAACAAAAAAAATGCGGCCATATTGAAATTATGTAAACGGCTGTCGAGAGCAGCGGAAACTGCGTGGTGTTTGCTCTGTCTGCCCGCTTCTCTCTACCTCTCTCTCTTTCTCTCTCTCTCTCTCTTCAACCTCTGCTCCTTTATTCTCGCTTAACCAGATACAACATTTTTCTTTTGCTGTTTTTCCTGCCTAACACAGCCACCTGCTGTGCCTGTCTCTTTCCTCTGTACCTCTCCCTCTTTCACCATCTCGCTCTCCCTCTCTGTCTGGCTCACAGCTGGAGAGCTGCTGCTGCTGCTGCTGGACTCCACTTCATTTGCATTCATTCTGTTTGCATATTTTTAGAGTGTGTTCTTCGAGTTTGTTTATCAGAAATTAAAGGTTAATTTTACCTCCGCATTCGTTGCTGTCATTTAATTAGCCACCCCGCTAGCTGGAAATCAGGGGAGGGGGTTGCATAATTTGCGATGCTGTGCTGTGCTGTGTTGATTTCCAACTGCCAACAGTGAGTAATCATCAAGTTGTCCTTGCTCTGCTATTTCCTACATTTATCACAGCTTCATTTGGCCCCCAACTTTATGTGGGCGTGACCTCACGTCGTGCCAGATAGAAGGCGGAAAATTGGCAGAAATGGGAGGTGTTTTATTTCTTTTTTTTTAATATTTTGTATGCTTTATTTGTAGTCCACTTTTTGGGGCATGAATTTTAATTAGTTGCTTGCTCATTTAAATTGACGTTCGTTGTGTTTACGTGTTGTTAGATTTAAACAGTTTTTGATTGCATTAAACATGAACACAGATTTTGTTTCTGAGATAAATGATGAGACCAAAAAGCAGAAGAATAAAGCCAACCAATTCTAACTTTTTCATTCACAATTGTTCTAGCTTAAAAGTATATTAAAACTATTTAAAACAAAATAATTCTAATTCTCAAGCGATTAAGATAAATTCACAATAAATCGCTTATAGAAATGCTGCACATATATTTCGGAGCAAGTCTTATTGAAATCTATTAAATTTCTTCAAAAGAAGTTCAATAAATTCATTTTACAATTATTTTCTAAACACTTTCCACCCAAACTGTCAATAATATTTGAAATCGATTTAAAATAAAATCATTTCTTTGTTGAATATTTTGTATATTGTGTATAATATATTGAAAAAGAAATATATTTTTCTTTGTCAATCGTATTTACCTATTCAGACATTTCTTGTTGCCCCTTTTAAGCAAGTCTAAAAATAAGTTATAATTTTCTAACCCTTGAGAGAGTGTTATTTTTAGACCCCACTTGAGCCTGACATTTCGCACATAATTCCTATTATAAAAACGCCGCCCATACAACACCAACAATGGCAACATACAAGTCGTCCTGTAAATAAACTCTTTTGTTATCTTAGACCGACCAGTTTGTATTTCTTTGTTGAGTTCAAAGGGCAGGGAAATGACGCCCAAGACTTGGCCAATTTGATGTCACTTTCAGCAAATGAATAGACCAAAGCTGTTGCTTTTGTTGTGTGTTATTGTTGTTGTGGTGTTGTTGTTGGTGTCTTTCATTCGTATTTAAATTATTAACTCACTTTTTCTTGGCCAAGCTGCCAGTGCAAAAGTAAGCAATTTACGTTGACATATATCATAGAGAGTTTCTCCATTATTTTCCTATCTGCTCCCTTACTTTGCTCCCCAATGCTCGAATAATTAATCTAGGAGGGAATTTCTAGCTTCTGTCTAGTTATTAATTTGCTTCGTAGGCTGCTGCCACGTTTTATTCTTGTTGCTGGGAGCCAGAAACTCGTTTTCTGGCTTCAAGCAATGTGTGCAGCGCACTTGTCAAGATTTATTTCAATTTGCACACATACACACACGCCAAATGACTCTTATCAAAATACAAACACACCCACACACATGTGGGCAACAAGTCACAGTGCTGAGAACGTGCAAAAGTTGCTGTCCTTCGGCCTACGTGTCGTATACTTGATGTGTCCCTTCTCCTTTCTGGTTTCTTTTATTTTTCCGCAAAGTAGGCAAGTTTCTTCTTAAAGAAAAATGAGACACAAAAGTGCTGTGTAAATGTGTGAAATTAATACACCCACACACACACACACACACGCTCATGAATCTGCGGCAGCTGTGTGTTGTAGAGCAAACTTTTGTGTCTATAAAATATACGTTATTATTGCATTAGGCCAAGTCGAAAGCGAAATAAAAATGGAATTTATGCCTCTTTATACACTTTTCCCCTCCTGCAAATTGATAAACAACGCACACACACATATATGTATATATATCTATATATAAAGACAACTTATTTAGTTTTCTCTGCAGTCGACGTGGCAAGTGTTCAAATTTATGAGTTTCTGGCAGCAACAGTTGTTTGTACCTCTCCCCTTCTCTCTCTCTCTGTCTTACCCTCGAACTGTTTAACCCTCGCCTGTTTGTATTATTAACCCCACAATGCCTGGTTTAATGGGTATAGCAACAGTAACAACTTGTTACCACTTCATTGCCCGTTGTTGTAGTTGTTCTTCTACTCTCGATAATTACATTTGGGCGACTCGTTACTTGTGACGCTTCGTTGGCCATTCACTGGCATCAAACTGCATCAAATTGTCAAGAAGGGATAAGGGAGAAGGGAGTGGGGTTAATAGAGGGCAACTCATTTGCCATTTGCCATTTACCAAAAGTTGCAAGTTCATGTGGCAACTTGTAGGTCAGTTCCCCACACAGTTGCCACTTGAAGCGTAACGCGGCAATTGCAGCCAACGAAGACATTTCTCCCTTTTTATTTATTGCTGTTGTTGCTGTTGTTGTTGCCTTCTGTTCCCGTCGGTTCCGCTCGAGCGCCATCTGTGGGTCGTTTTCGTTCACTCTTCTGCTCTTTTCCCCTTTATTGTGAACGCTTTAAGGCTGATAGAAGTTACAGTGTAGATATACATTTGACCCATGTGGCGTTTTTGCAGCCAGATAAATGTCTGAATTCTTGGCAAATTTCTACACTCATAAAGGGAGGAATTTATTCAATGGGAAGGTTACCATAGAAATTCCCACTAATAATGCAAATTTTTGACTTACATTTACCGAAACTGACTGTACTAACTCTCAATATTATGCAGTAGATTAATTTGTTTATTTGACAATTGAAAAAAACATACCTGAAAAGAGATAGAGAATAAAGGGGCATTAGTTTAATTTTTAAAATCCATTTGGAAATTAATTTGTTCTAAACAATCCATTATTTTTATAAGATAACCCTTCGGGGTACCCAACAGAAACCCAACTCAATTGCATAGCTACTTCAATCAATCTGCGTTGACATTGAGCAGCTGGCCACGCCCCCAAGCGGAACTCAATTACACTGTGATACACAAAACAGGCAACTAACGAGACGGCGTCGGCGGTGACACAGTTTAAAAACCTAAACATGCTCAGATCTAAATTGTAATTACGTCCGAAAAGCATTATTATAATGTGTAACAGGGAGAAGACAGAAGGAGAGAGAGAGAGAGAGAGAGAGAGGATGAGAAAGAGGAATAGGGGAAGCCAAAAAGGTATAAGGACAAAAATAGTTGGCAGTCAAATGTGCCGCCAACATGCGAAAATTTTATTTATGCCCAAGGTCCTGGAACCTACACGAAAAATAAAGTGAAAGCAGAAGCCAGAGACCAGACGACAGGACTACAGAACAAACGGAAATGTGGGAGGACAACAGGGAAGAAAAGAACAAGAAAAACAACAACAATAACACAGCGGGTTGGGGGGAAATGTGTCAACGCAAAAAAGAAAAATGAAATGGAAGGAGAAACAGGAGCTACATTCCATGTTGGCTTTTCTTTCCTTTCCCTTCTTTTCCTTTCCTTTCCTTTCCTTTCTGGCCTCTTCGCTCCAACACTTTATTCAAATGCAAAGGTCAAATAGAACTGATGCCCCCGCTGAGACATGGAGATGGGAATTTGTTGCGATTGCTTAGGTCAGAGAGACAGGTGAATGGGATGTTGTCGAGTTTGTTTGTCGTTGTCCAAAAAAGCTGTGACATAATTTTCAACTACACTTTTTTGTAGCTTTTGGGTTTATCTGTAAACACATTTGCTAACCGGTTACGTTAGTTTCGGTCCTGAGGGTTTTATTCTCCTTCTCTTTTATTTTCTCCTCCTGACACATCATAATGAAGCAATGAAGCAAATGGGGAATGGCGTTTTTAATGGAATTTGTGGTTATCGTGTCGTTTGTTTTATTTATGGTGAGACAACAACAAGAGCAAGACATTCGGGTTGAGAATTCCGAAATTCTCATTATTGTTATGGGTCATTGCTGTTGTCATTACCTTAAACGTTGACGGAGGTCTCATCGTCTCATTCTCTATCCTTTATTCTGTCCCTGTGATAAGAAGTCTGATCTTTCGTATAATTTTCAATCAATTTTTGGGACTTTTGCGGTCGACTAAAATTGAAATTGTTATGTAAATGTAAATTCAATTTGAAATTAATAATGAATTAGGGTTGCCATTCAAGTTGTCAGTGTTGCTGGAAAGTAATGGAAAAAGTTTTCTGTGGAGATAAACGGAAATCAATGGATGCTTAAGTTATTATAGAGAATAATCTTAAAGAAATTGCCTAAATAATGAAAGAAGTTAAAAATAAATGGAAAGTTAGAAAATACTTCAAAAATAAATAATCATAGTTAAAAAAAATGATTTATTATCAGAGACAGAAAACAATGAGACCAAATATTAAATGTTTTATAGAGTATATAAAGTGGCCATATAAGCTTTCCCAAATAGTTATTTTGTATAGAAACTGTAAACTTTTAGCTTTTTATGCATTAAGCAATCAACAGCTGTACAATAAAAGGCTAAAGCTTTCAGAAATTAAACTCTGGCAACTCCCTAACCAAAAGAAACAACAACAGATGAAGGGGAAAGAGGTACTTGGGGCAGGAAGAATAACTACAACAAAAGAACTACAAACTGGCTAACAATCCAAACAACAATAACAAAAGCGAGAGCTGAGCAACAACAAAAAAAACAGTGAATTGAGGAGGGTTAAAGGGGTTGATGGGGGTTAAGGATACTGGCAATATTCTGGCATAAAGAAGAGAAAAAAAAACTTGTTTCTACAGAGCAAAACGGAGACAGCTGAAGGGGACTAAGGGGTTTTAAAAAAAACTTACTCGAACCGCGGCACTTAATTCGCTTCCCTATCAAAACAGCGACAACACACACACACACAGCTCAACTTGCCACTGCCACCTTCGCCTTGCCACATGTCTGAAGTGCTGCTGCAGTTGCTGCTGCTGTTGCTGTTGTTGCCGCTTCGTCTGCTTCTTTGTGTGGTCCAAAAAAGTTTTTTAATAAAAATATTAAATTTGCATATGTTGCTCCCAGACGTTGGCAACGCAAAGCGCCAACTCTCAAGCCAGACATTTTAGGGTTGCCTTTGGTTACCTGTGGCAGGAACTGCTTTTGCCGCCGGAAGTGGTAAGCAGTCGACAGAGAGAGCGAGAGTGACTGTGAGAGGGAGGGAGAGATGGGGGGAGGGAGTCTTGTGTGTGGAGTCGGCAAGTGCGTTTTTATTGCCAGCCTAGCCTAGAATTTTCCTTTCCCTCAACTCAGGTGTTGTTGTTGCTCTGCCCAACATTTATGACGCATGAGAAGAGCACAGGCAGGGGAATGGCATGGGGAAGGGACACAGGGGGAAGGGAAAACTTCAGCTCAAACCACTCACCAAATTAAGTTCAAGTGAGCGCAAGTGCGGAAAGGTTGGCGGCTTTTGCCGAGTTGCTACTTAAGCGGTGATTAAGCGGTGAAAAGCCAGAGATGTGAGTAGTGAAAAAGGAAAAAGAGAGCAAGAGAGAGAGAGAGAAAAGGAGAGTGACTGGAGCTGACTTTTCGCCTCAGGCAGCGTTGCAAGCAACTGTCAAGTTCTTCCTCAATTTTTCTATTCAATTAACTTTTGCCTTATTGTAAGGCAACTGGCTAATAGAACTAAATTAGTTTTGCCCTTCTTAATAAATAAATAATAACTGTTTTTTATAAAGTTGCCTTTTTGTGATTAATATTTTCATATTTCTTTCATTTATTATTTTAATTGTAAAATTTAAGAGTCCCAATAAAATAAAAATAATATAAAGTTGCATTGATTTTTAAATAAAGAGTTTTTATTAAAGACTAAGACTTTGCGATAAATATTTACATTTTTTTTTTATTATTTATTATCATTATTAATTATTTATTATTATTTTTATTACAATTGAAAAAACTGAGAGTCACTTTGATTACCATACTGTCAAAATGGAATTAATTTACCTATCGCTCACTTCATTCATATTATAGAATAGCTATCTATGCTGCTTCCAATATTTAAAGATCCACTTTTGAAATATATATCCAATGTTCTCAGATTATTTAGAGTGAATATCAAGTAAGTTTTAACCAGCCAATTAAAACCATGACAAAACTGACAGAAGAGTAAAAAACAAAAGCTATACGAGATACATTTATATCTTGTGTGTATAATCTCAGTCACATGTGTACAACTGCAGCTGTATCTGTAAATGTATCTGCAGCTGTATCTGTAAATGTATCTGTATCTGTAACGCTTGGGTCTGAATACTCTGCTCATCTTGACAGCCTTTTGTTGTGGTTTTAACAGTCGCCTCCTCACAGTGCATAAAAATTGCATGTGCCCAAGTGCATGGCACATTTCCTGAAGCCAAGAGGGCGATAGGTCGATTGTGGGGAGGGGGGAGGAGTATGTTGTGTGTATTGTACAAGTCAGGAAAATGTCAAGCGATAAGCAAAAGCCGCTTACATTCAACTTGGACCATACAAAACGTCAACAGGGGACAGCGGGGACGGAGGCCGGGGGACTCACACGATGCTGTTGCCAATTTCTGTTTGATAGTATTAAATGTTGCTCTGGCAAATGTCTTTATATATTTTTGATGTGGTTTGCAACAGCAGCTTCACGGCATAACTATAAGCGAATTACAGTTCAGGTTGAGGATTTGTGCAACGTTAACGGCAACGTTAAGTGCAATGCGTATCTAACTTAAAAAGGGATCTTAAATAGGAGCCACGAGTGTTTTATCTTCATCAGGATCAGCTTATATAAGAATAGGGCTTTATTTCTATAATAATAGATATAGATCAAAATATTACTATGTATAAAATAATTTTCATATTTAATGTCTAACTTGAAATGAATTAAGTTAAAATTGAATTGATTTTTGCAAATTTAGTAAAAATCAAAGCTGAAATGACCAACAAAAAGCTGAGAGCTCCAAAATTATAAAGATTTCAATGAAATTATTAAGACAAGTTCAAAAAAGTCGGAATTTTGTATGCAAATTACATTTCGTGGCTAATTTAATACACATCCATAATAAATAGCTTTAAGCATGACGTCTAAATAGAAAAATACAGAATACACTGACTTGTTAACTTTATTTAAAGAAGTTTCTGTTTTTCTCAAAAAAAAAAAAAAACATAAAACAAAATATGTCGACAAAATGTTGCATATAAAAAGTTACTGTAATAAAGCATTACACATTATAATGATGGGAACATGTTACTGCAACAACGGCAACAACAACAATAACAAAACAATAACAACAAAACTAACAAGCAAAAATGTTGTTAACAAAAAGTTTTTAACAGAGAGCGAGAAAATAAGAAAGGGAGAGAGAAAAAGTGAGAAGGAATTGTAGAAAAAGTTTTCAGCATCATCAAAATGCGCTCAGGCCTAATTTAAATGTGTTTGAACTTCTTTTGCGCCTCATTTTATATTATTTACATACAACAGCGACAACAGCAACAACAACAACCGAAGCGACAAGAAAACTTCTGAAGATTTTCTTTAAATGTGTAAGCTTCTTTTTGACTGAGCTCTGACTGGGAAATCTATGCACAGCTTTAAGTTTTTAACACACCAACTTTTCTTATACAAGACAAACAGAAAAGTTCTTTCGATTTATTTTTTATTTTGACTTTCTTATTCTTTTTGCTGGTTGTCTTATTTGTGCGTGACGTATGTCGCATTAATGCAAATATAATCTGACCACGCCCCCACGCCTTTTCAAGCCAGTGCTGTCTGAAGTTGGACAAATTACAAATTGAGAGCTGTGTCAACACTTTTCGGACTCCCGCCAACAAACTTGACCTCAAGTGAAACTTTAATGCAACCGACGACAACGACAACTGGCAACTGGCAAAAGAAAACTGAAACTCGCTTCTAAGTTTCCAAGTTCTTAAGCACACATATCACCTGCTGTGGGGTTAAAGGGGGAAGTAACCGCAACAAATGTGGTTTTTGTTTTGCGGACTTAAAATCTTAAGCTGAAGTGGCTGAAGTGAATATAGTAATGCCAACCGGGAGTAAAATGATTTATTTACAGTGCAGCAAGTTTGCTTAGCCAGTGAATAAGGCGATTAAATGCAATACAGATACCCACAGTTTACAAGGAATCTTTATACTTGAACTTAATTGAGAATTGTGAAGTTGAACTGCCAGCATATAAAGTATATGACTCACGAGCTGCTAAATTAAATTCGCACTTCTCGACGCACTTTACAAACAATTTGCCTCGAGTGCAAAATAGTTTAAGACAAAACAACAATCAAAGGCAACAATGTAGGTCCACTCGTAATGCGTTTGTGGTTCTATAAATAGCACAAATTGCAAATATTACGCATACGTCAAGTGAGTCACGAGCAGCAAATGGAATTGGGAAGCTAGAAATGAGAGCAAGAAACTCATTTCAAGGCACGACCTGAAACAATTGTAGTTCTTAAAATAAATGGTTAAAGAATAAGTATTTAAATAATTTAATATTTATTAAAATGTCTCACTTAATTGGAAAAATAGTTTATCTCAAAACAACAACAAAAAAATAAAACATAACATATTAAAAACTAAATAAATAAGCAATATTCATATTATTGTTAATAACAAGATAATGATATGCGTGTTATACTTATCGGTTAATGGTATTCATATTTAAATTTTTTTAAAATTAAATATTAAGGAAGAAGTATTTTATCTAAGAACAAATATAGAAACAATTTAAAAATACTAAAAGAATTGAATTGAATTATTATCCGTTAATAGTTCTCATACTTTATTTGAAACTTTACAAATACACATACAAAAAAATTCCAATTTTTAATAGAGTTACATTTTGAATCTGACAATTCCAGGTATCATCTATCGCCTTTCATCTAGATGTGTTTGGCTTAGAAACCCATTTGGCTGATGGAGTTGGCAACGAACTTGTTTTGATCATTAGTCATTCGGAGCTGTAACTGTAACATAATCCATTTCGTTGTATGCTCTGGGTTGAGTTGGTTATTGGTCAACCCACCTCATTTACTCGTACCTGCCTGTCATAAATCAGTTTCAGTTCTCTATCCTGACAAGTTGGCCTTTTCTAGCGGTAATTCAATACGGAAAGACCCAAGCCAACTGCAACTCCAACTCCATCCCAAACCGATGCAGAAACACTTGTCAATAGCTACGCTCATGCCAAGAAAGCAAACCAACAATTGGCCACGGTTCGATGTCAAGGCTTCGGCTTCGGCTTAAGCTTCAGCTTCAGCTTGAGCATGAGCAGAGTTGGCCAACAAGCTTGCAACATGCCACAAAATCAATGAGCATAAGCTATTCGTAAGCGGCGACAACAACTGCTGACAGTTTCGAACAGTTGGCAAATTTTGAAAGTGAAATTTGATACAGGAGCTGCCACATACGCACGTTGCATACTCGAACTCGTTTACGAGAACAGCTTGCTGTCTGCTGCGTGCAACGTCTGGTGGCAACTTCTGTTCGAGTGCGAGCTTAACACATCACAACACAACAAAACACGCTCTTCTACGGCTTCCTCGGAGCTCCTTTATTGCTTCCTATAGCAGCTGCCATTTGACTGGTGTAAAATAAGTTGACCAACAAGCAAGAACAAAATCAAAATTGCTTTGACAAGTTCCTGTTTAGTTTAGTCAAAGGGGTAGATACTCTAAATGTGCCAAAGAATAATAAGTTGACTTAAAATCAGCCTTATATGAATGCAGAAAAGAAACTAACTGTTACGTAATCATATTTCCGATACAACAACAAAGTAAAAAATTCCTTTAATTCCTTTATTATTATTTGTTTTGTCATATTCGGTTTTTTAATCATATTTTTTCACTAACTAAACGTTTAATGCATTGCTGGTTTCGAGTTACAACGGAAATTTGATTTTTAATACTTGATTTACTTCCGTTTAGTAAATTAAATACTTTTTTCTTTCGATTTGCTCAAAAAAAGTATCTTATTTTTTTTTTTTTTTTGTTATTTAATATTTTCCTTCGATTTTCGCTACTTTGAAATGGACTCAGTTGCAAAATTTCAGCTTGAAAGCAGCAGCTAGTGTCATTCTGTTATGCTCTCTTTTCATAATTATGGTAATCATATTCATACATATTTAAGTATCATCATTAGCGTGGTTTTACTTTAATTTTTATGCTTTTCTCGCATTTAGTTTGCTCATTTGTCATTCTTTCAGTGCTTTTTCCTAATTTATGCATTGAAAAAGTCAAGCAAACTTGGCAAGTGGCAAATTTCACCTGGATATGGACACCTGCACACACACACACACACACACTACTGTGCATAGAAAGGACACAGCTTAGATAACAAATCTGAGCCACGTCAACTTTGTGCTCGACGAACGCCTCAAGAATTTGTTTAACGCGTTGCATTTAATCAATGTCAGGGGGCGGAGATGGGGACTGTGGGAGGCGTGGCAACTTGGGCGGAACATTAGCAAATATTTGCACTGCACTTTGGCTGAAAAATGCAGTCATTTAACTTTGCAAGTGAACCCAGTGGCAACAAAAAGGAATCACGGCAACTGCAACGGCAACTGCAACTGCGACAGGTGCGTGAGTCATGCGAGAATCTCATTTTTCCAACTTGGCTGCAACTACAGTTGCACCTGGCTGGCATGGCAATTGTTCTTTGCCTCTCGTTTTGCATTTCTTTTTATTTTTTTCTTGAAGGAAAAACCTGAATGACAGCTAACCATTTAATTTGGGTGACACCTCTCGAGAGTCAAGTCGAAAGTCGAGTCGAAAGTCAAGTCAAGAGTCGAGTCGAATCTCAGTCGTAACTCTCGTCTCTGCGGACAGTTTTTTCGATGTTTCGACTCGTTTTGCAGTTCTAGCCAAAATGAATGGTTAACTGTCAAGTTGTACAAACTAAATGACAGTTTATGCAATGTCAAGAACCCCAATGTCATTTCCCCTCTCATTCCCTTCCCAGACAGAGGCTGACAAGTCAACAAGTCAAAGAAAGAAAAGAAAGACGAGAAAAAACTGCAACAATGCACAAATAAAAAAATATATAGTATCGCTTAGTGCATAATTCTTAAAATTTTTATTTTTCTACTGTTTTGCACATGTATTTTTTTAGTAGCCAGCATATGCCACGTTTTTTGAATTTCGTTTCATGTCAGAGCGCCGCAAAACATGCAACATTTTCTTTTTGTTTGTGATCTCAACGCAGCCACAAACATGACAGGTTAATTCGACTGTCAAAACTGGAATTTATCAGACAACCCACGCGCCCGTGGAGGGACTCACGATCTTCCCCCTGAAATAAAAGAAAAGCAAATATAAAAGTAATAAACCGCAACTTGGCCAAAAACCCCCAAAGGGCATTACACACAGCCAGCTATGGCGGCCTCGACTCTTCCTTTAGTCCTGAGTGTATATTATGTTAAGCCACTGTTTCTACACACTTAGCTAGCAATTGAGTATTTATTTAGATGTTTTTGCCATGAACAGATTAGAGTAAAAGCTCATTGCCAGTGGATTAAGTTTATACAGATGAAAAGAGCAGGCAGTGTCATATAAACTTATATATTAAAAAAGCTTTCAACTACAACCAGATTAATTTTAAGCCATCGAAAGCTCTTGAAAGCTTTATTTATTTATATGAAATTACTGCAACATTTAAAATATGAGTAGAATTTATGACCATTATTATATATTTTATATTTATTTAGTTTAAAAACTCGTTAATACTTAATTTACTCCAACAAAAAGTTCTCTTCTTTTATTTATTTAAATTGTATTATATTAGTTAAGTTCCTTTGTCAGTTTTTCCATCTAGTCACAATGCTAATTCAATTCAATCTACATTTCAAGCTCATCGCAAAATCAACAGAGCGAATGGGTGGAAAGAGAGAGAGAGAGAGAAGGGGGAGAATGTTATTCCCTTCTGTGTGAAGAGTGTATGCATCGATAACAAGAAGACTTCATTTGCGAAACTTTTCCACTTGTTACATTTACAATAATTACACAAATTCTAAAAATCTCTAGTCAAACATTTGAACAAATCAAACTGAAAGCGTAGCACAATTTTAATCTAAAATGCAAATAGAGAACTCAACTCCACTCGACTCGACTCGAATCAACAGAAGACACATATGCAGCTCGACAGCGCTTGAAAGCGACTTGAAAGTGAAAGAGACAGATAGAGAGAGACAGAGAAAGTGATATAAGTTCCCCAGCGGAATATATTCATAACAATTCTATTAATTTCTCTCTTTTGCGCCATTCGAGCTCAACTCCAGGCATTGTTTGACAAAGTGGCAGCTGGTGGTGTTGGTGGCTCTTTCTTTTTTTTTTGTCTCTTTTGTGGGTGGTTTTCCGACTGGATTTTTGTGGGGTTTTCTGATGGCTTTGGATTGACTGGCACGCCGTTTGCCAATTTGCATATTCAATTGCCACAGTGGCAGGCCGTATTGCAGCTGTTGAGTCTCTGTGTTCATTCAAACACTCACATTCCCACTCTCTCACTCTTTCGATAGGATAATTGTCTGTCTAGGAGTCAGAGAGAGAGAGAGAGAGCTGACAGTGTACCAACAACTGAGTTGATTAGAATGAAGTGGCTGCCGTCTGGTCTCTCTAATCTAGTGAGTAGCTGCTTCTAGAACTTCAACTGATTTTAAATTTCCTTCCACTCACATGCTTGATAATAACGGTCTACTATTAATTTCCAGTTTTACATTTTCGTATTTCAGTAAAATTTTTAAAAAATTATTACATAGTTAACATCCTCAACTAAGTTTCTCGCTTTGATTTGATCTTAAAGCCAAGTCTAAAGTCAAGAGATGAAATTCGAAAAGTTCTCATCGAAAATTTAAGTGTAATTCTGAATAAAGTATTTTTAGAATGCTCATTCGATTCTCTGTTACTGAATTAATGTTCAATTCGTGCAAATTTTGTGCTTTGTCAATATATATTGAAGTCAAAATCTCTTTGAAATCTCAAATTTTATTTTGTACCGAAGTTTCCTATACTGATCAACAATTTTGAGTCTCTTTCCACTTCTCTTCTTTTGAAGAACAAGTCTGCTAAGAATTGATCAGTATTAATTTAATCCATAGTGCTCTATATATAATGCTTAATGCTAATTATTATATTTCTTATACTTCTTCTTTCTACTTCTCCATCATCTGTTTCCTTCTGTGTTTGTTTCGCTTTGAAAGTGTCGCCTTATTTTAGCCTCATTTACGTGCCCGGGAATATGTTTGGCTTGGCTTTGCTCACTTTTTGACATGACAGACGACAACAACAGCAACAACAACAACAACTACAAGGATGACACTTCAACGGCTTTTCCTCTTCTTCTCAAGTTGCAGCCGTTGCAGCGCTTGCATTGCTGGCTGCTGTTTGTCACACTGCTCCCATTTTGTGCTGTTGCATAATTATGCAACGAGAGACAGAGAGCGAGAGAAAGAGACAGAGAGGGAGTTCACTTCCTGCCACACATGTGTATGCAAAGGCATCCCAGCATTCCAGTTAGACGACGTGCTTGCCACTTGGCAATTCAATCACATTTCGCTGCCCTCCTACGCATTCTCTCCTCTTGCCACTTGCCACTTGCCACTTGGCGCTCTCTGAACCATTTCCTTGTGCACATTATAATTATCCTTGCGTTTAATTAACGTGTTTACACTCACTCACACACACACACACACTCACACACACATTCGCTTGACTGTTGACCGAGTGACCCCCTCGAAAATTTCTACTTTTCAAGTCGCTCGTCTAGTTTTGTCGCTTTTAATGCTCGTTAATTTTATTTTAAGCCGAGGGGAAATTTAATTGCGGTTTGATTGCCTGCTCTTTCCAGCACACTCAGAAAATACCCTCCCCCTTTCTTCCCCTTTCTCACGCTGACCAGACACATTTACACTTTGTGCAATACAATTTGGTCTTTGGCTTTTATCAACACTGGTTGGCCACATCCCATAGACATGAACAATTCAATTAGCGTTTAATTGATTTGCATTTAGGTCTTTGTCTTAAGCTGCATTCCCCTCTTGTGTCCCCCACTCTCCCCTATACTCACTACATGTCAGCCATGTCTGCCAACAAACCTGTCAAATGTTGTCCGTCTTGGGAAAGTGCATGATTAATTTTTCAGAGGAGAATAATGGAACGCGAAATTGTAATGTGTCACATTCCGGAACTCATAGTAGTTATCGATAAACTCTAGAGAAATTATAAGATCATGCATGAAAAATAAATTAATCATAATTATAATGTACTATCAAATTGGAATTTAATTGTATTCAAAATGTTGTGTCTTAAAAATGTACCACACGTTTTAGATATTGTAATTGAATATTTTTCCAAGTAATTTATAAACATGAAAATATATGTCTAAGTTCATTAACTTATGCAATATCAGAAGTTGTGCTTATGATTAGTTGGATAACAATGTAGAATATGAAATATGTTAATTTCCTAAATTTCTGCAACATTTTATAGGTGGAAAAAAATGAGATCTTTTATTGATCAATTTTTAATATACTCTTTTTAATAAGTTTATTTTCAAAATGGTTCCATAAAGTTGCTTGGAAATTAGGTATGTCTTCATTATTTGAAATACAGTCATTTCAGAAGTCTTTAGTTCAGTCATTACATCATTTTATCGGTACTGTTGAACTGCTTCATCAGACAAATTACATCATGTACGACGATGACGACGAGTTGAGCTCGTTTTAACAACTCTCGAGTGGCCATATTTAAATCCAGTTGAAAATTTAAAATGCCATTTAAAAAGTTAAAAAGCACAAGTCGCCCAAAGTCCTCCCCCCTTCATCCCCCTCCCCCTTTCTTGACAGAACAACACGAACACGTAACGCACAGAAGAAGCAAATTTTATTTTATGATAACAACATGAGAACAACAACAAATGATGTTGCTTGTGTTGTTGTCAACCATCAACCATCAGACACACACACACACACACACACACTCACACACGCACACACACCTACGCATGTGTGGCATAAACTGAGCATGTGATTTGTAAAAGGGAACAACAAAGCGACAGTGCGACAGAGAATTTTCCTTCTCTCCACACAACAATTGGCACGTGTTCCCTCAGCAAAGTGAGGAGAAAAACATAAATACATGTGTGTGTGTGTGTGTGTGTGTGTGTGTGTGTGTGTGTGTGTGTGTGTGTGTGTGTGTGTGTGTGTGTGTGTGTGTGTGTGTGTGTGTGTGTACTTCCGTCTTGGCAGCCATATTATAATACGTTCCATCCTCTTTTTCGTCCGCTTTTTACTCCTTGAGAGAGTAGAAGCGAAATCTCGAGTTTCTCCTTTTCCCAAGACGCCTTATCTTGATTTGTGGCAATTGAATGTCATGTGCAGCAGTAACTGACAGCATAAACATTATCAGCAACACATGCATAGTCCCCACCTCTGGTTCCACTCTCCACTTCCCCTTTTCTCCCTACGTTTCCCATCCCGTCACAGACCATTTTATAGATACATTTGACGATATGTCGCGAATTGCGCGTGTATTGCAAATTTCTCGTACGTTTTCAATTGTGACGCGTCGCTGATTCTCATACAGATTCTCATTCTCAGTCTGCCTCTGATTTGGATTCTGATGCAAAGAGTCTCTGCCAAATTGGCTGGGAAACAGGTGTTCAAAATTAGTCAAAGCGACACTCGGTGTCGTTGTTCGCGTTGCTTTTTATCGATTTCCCCATAAGTTTAGAGAATTTCCACAAATTTAAAGCAAAATGATGACAATTTAAAAAAAAACATATTAGAAGATATATTCAACGATAATTCAAAGCGATTACACTTATGATTTTCTTGCAAAATTAAATTAATATCTCAATCAAATTAAAATGTTAGAATTGTTATAGATAAAAATTTAAATATATATATAGAAAAAAGGTATTTCCGAGATAGTTGTACGCTTTTGGGGGAGCATTTTTTATTCTCAAGAAATAAATTGGATCTTGTGTTAAATTGAAATAGACTTAAGACTAATGAACTATATTTCAAGTCAAGGAAATGTAGTAATATATGTAATTTCAGTTCGATTTACAGCCACAATAATCATAATAAAAACGCAAAATTGTATTTAACAACCAAACAACACAAATCCAGGGATCCTATATACATAGTGCAATAATAAAAATGATATATCGCTGTGGATCGCAAAAGCTTTTAAGCACCGTGTGGCCTATAAAAATAGCCAAATGAAATAAGACGATTGCCACCAACTGTCCAACATTTGTTTCACAAATATTTCGTACGTGTCGAATATATATATATGTATAGAACTATATATACTATATAAATTCGAGTACATTTGTTTGAAATCGAAATGCAATCGAAAATGTTACATGTAGATTATTTATAGATGGAATTTTACAACATTTTGCTGGCCACGTTTTCTATTTGGCCATTGACAATGCCAATTGAGTGAAAATAAACTTAAAAAACAAAACAGACAAACGAAGTGTCGCTGCATAAAAACATTATCTCTCATATAGCCGGCAACAGATGTCATAAATTCCCCCGAGAGTCGACTCTAAAGTTAAATAGCGCGTGCAATGCCCATAAACTATGCAGAGAATTCTCTAATGAAAGCATACAAAATATTAAAAAAAAAAAATTTCTAACAAAAAAGGAATAAAATAAGCGAATTTGCACTTTATGATGCGGCAGAATTAAAATAAAAAAACACACACAGAACAAAGAATATACGAATAATGAATACGCTGTAATAATAGAGAAGTCTGTTGAAATCTTGTAAATTATTTGCCATAAATTTCAGAGATATAACAGATAGAAATTTCGATCAATTATAATTATATTAAATGAGTTTATTTTCTGGTAAGTCGAAATACATATCATTGTTGTTTCTTCTCAGAAATATTATTATTTTTTTATTATTTACAAATGACTTTACTAAATAATAGTACCCTGGATGAAACGAATATGAAAACATTTTCATTAAAAGCGGCGCCAAAAGTTTGCACATAAAATTTGCCTTTACGCTAAACGTGTGAAGAATTCGCTATTCCACACTTTACCCCCCTCCAACGCAACTCCTAGTCCGCCCCTCGCTCAGTTTATGCGCTTAGAATACTTTTATATGTTTTGCTTAACTTTTGCTCAGCATTTTTAAGCATTTTCTTGTTGTTGTTTTGCGTTCTCGCTATAAAAATGTATAATGAAAAGTTTGGGTCATAAAACAAAACATGTGCAGTCGGAATTGAGGCTGCTCCTCCGCCTTAGATATGGCATCCATCAGAGCTGAGAATAAGCCAACTTGTTTTATTTGTTGTTGTTGTTGTTGTTGCTGTTGTTGTTGTTGTTGCCGTTGCTGTTCCCATGCAACGAAGCATGCCCCGGGTGGGTGGGCAACAAGACGTTCTTCAAGAGGCAAAGAACAAAGCTGGGAAAAGCGCTTGATGAAGTGGCGCAGGAAACATTCCGCAAATGCATTTCCCATGCACATTTTCATGCACTTTTCAGACCGAAAAGTCCCCCGCCATCACGGAAATGCATATTTAAGCCAAACAACATGAGCTACAGGTAACAGCGGCAACAACGACAACAATAACGACAGCAACTATGAGCTGGCTATAATTTTAATTTAATTAAATCGAGAGAGAAGGCAACAAATGTAAAAAACTGAAGTTAAATAAAAATAAAAATAAAAAAGAAAGAAAGAATGTGACGGAGCCACAGTTACTCCTTAGTTTATGACTCTCCTCCACCTTCACTTTCTCACACACCTGTAATGGATTTTTTTTTTTATTTAAGTGTTGCCTTGCGTGTCACATTTCATTTCAATTGCCTGAATTTCCCTCTTTCTCTCCTTCTCTTCTCTCATTCTTCAATATTTTTAATAAGTCTGTTCCACATTGAGCAATGCTCAGCCTTAGTTTAAGTGACTTTCCCGCTCTCCCACTCGCTCTCTCTCTCTCTCTCTTTCTACTTCTCCTTCTCAATATTATGCGCTTCTCTCTTGGCAGTCGGCACATTAACGCTTAGCATTTTTTTGCTTTTGTTGTAATTAATGGTGTGATTTTCTTTTTTGGTCTTTTCCTTTCGTCAACTCTTTGTCGCTCTTTTTGTTTCGTTTTATGTATTTTCCTTTCAGTCATCTCCACCCCCGCCTTCGCTTTGTAATTATTATTTATTTTCAAGGGTCAGTGATTTTTTCCATCGCTTCTTTTAGACTTTAGTTCCGTCTCTTTGAATTGAATTTTGGCGTGTGAATTTTTTGTGTGTAGAAAATAAGTAATTTTTGCATTTTCACAGAGTTTTTAATGTGGTTTAAAGCTTCTCTTAAAAATTAAAAAATCATATTTAGTGTGAAAAGAAATATTATAATTAATAATCTGATTTTAAAATAGAATTTTAGCTAATTTTACAATTCATCTGGATTATATAGTTCTTAGTTATTAAATTGCAATTTGTTACTTTGTAAAGTTTGGCAACTATTGCTTTTTTTTATACATATTTTAGAAGAAATTTTTAAAGTTTTGCAAGCATTTGAGACCAGTTAATTTACTCTCTCTACTGGCAGTTTAAATGATCCTTTTAATTTATGCTGTTTCTGTACAACAATTTTAAGCATTTAATGGCGACATTTGTCGCTTGTTGCAAGTGCGTCATATTCATTGCTGCTTGCAACTCTGCAGTTGCATTAATTATGCATTTACATGTTGCATATGCGAATAGAATTCGAATATTATGCACTCTGAGCATTTAGTGTGCCCATCTGTGTGTGTGTGTGTGTGTGTGTGTGTGGATCGGTAATGAACAAAATGCAGTTAGTGCACTTTGTTGCATTTGTTGCCTTTGTTGTGTTGTTGTTGTTCGCCTACAGCTGCTGCCGCTGTTTTAATTATGTTAAAAGGCAACGGGTTGGGGTTGAAAATTCAACAAAGTTACAAATGTTTTGCGTCTGTTTTTGGCCACACAAATGAGTTGCCTTTGTCTGGCAACGCCAAAATTTATGCGGCTATGAAATCGTAACGAGTTGCATTCAAACACATCAAACAAACATGCAAAGTCGCCTCAAAACAAATGAGCTGAACTCTGTGAATACCCTATGCTCAATTTATACCCTAACTCACTGAGGGTGACTCACTTCAATGCTGCATGTAGAGAAGCTTAAATGGAGAATTAAATCTCATGGGATTATTCGACGACAGTCGCTAAGGAAGGCGCAACTTATCCGTTTATCAGGCTAAGGCATAAATGGCTAAAAGGTTAATCGGATCACTCTAAAGCTCTTCAGCTCTTGAAACAAAGTGGAAAGAACGAAGTAGAGCAAGTGTTACGGAGTGAGGTATCAGGCGAATATATAATACATAATGTCTGTGCGATTTACATATGTGTATATTAACCAAAGAAAGTTTATATATATTAATTGAGACTTCTAGTTGATGCACATCAATATAATTATTTTCTTTTCCTCTCAACTTAACATCAGGCAACAAATTCAACAGACAAAACTCAACTAATAAATATAAAACTCTTTTCATTATATTTAAACGGCATTAAGCTACCTTCTGTAGATCATTTCAAAGGGTATGACAAAGTGCATTTCGTGTATCTATTGGAGGCTCTTTTTTAAATTTTAATTCAGATTTCTACTACAACGTCGTCTGGTTTATTATTTAATTAATTATGCACTTGCGCTCAACATTTTTAATATTATTAATTTAGCGCAGACAGCGCTGCAGAGCGAGAGAGCAAGAGGGAGAGGAAAAGGGAGAGGTTGCTACTACAAAATAGAGTGGAAAATAGAAAAATTGTGTCTATTGCTCTGGCTTTTCCTTTATTACTGCGCCTTCTACTACTATTTTTTTTCCTGCCGCTGTTCATTAGCAATTGTTGGACATCAGCTTTCTTCCTTTCCCCTTCCTCTCTTTCTCTACTCTATACTTCCCTTTTTCTGTTCCTTTTTTTGCCTGCGGATGCTCGTAAAAAAATGCATAGTTTTTTCCCTTTTTCAATTCATCCTATTTCATCTTTTTCGCTTTTTGCCATGTCTAACAACGCTCTCAATTTTTTCTCTCTTTTTTTTATGTTTTGTTGCTTGTTGATGAGCTTGTTGTGTGTTGTTCGCGGGGGCAAGAAATGGAGGCGTCTACCAGAGCGCAGGGGCGTGGCTCAGCTTATGCAAGCATCATGAGGTCTTGATATGCATATCGAGGGAGAAGTCATAGAATGAGAGAATGAACTCTTTTGTGGCTTTAGGATACTTTATGATGTTCAAGTTTACATTTTTACCTTATTGCAGGAAACGAAAATAGTCGCTCAAAGATAAACAAGAAAATCAGCTAATTAGCTGAATTAAAATATGGCAAATAATGGAAATGCAGTTCCGTTATATTTTCCTTAAAAAGGAGTCTTCAATATCAGTTGTTTGACGCAATAACCGAGTGGGAAATAAAACAGACTCTTAGAGAAATAAATAGATACTCTTGAATTTATACGCTGTTAGCAATATATATAGGCTTTAACAAGCCTTCGAGCATTATATATTTATTTCAAATAATCTTCATTCGTAAATGTTAATTTGTAAAGCGAATAATTAAATTTGATTATTCGATAGTTTTCAATTGGCCAAATTCAATTACACAATACCACAGAGAAATATATATTTATACCCACAGAAAAACTACAACCTCTCACATAATTAAGTTATTGATATTTTGCGTTTTGAATGAGTTTTGACAGACGGTGGAGTAATTGAAATCTAAACCTCATTCCCCCAAGCTATTATAAGTATATTTCTTTGTTTTTAAATATGATATGGGCCATGTTAAAAGTAGAGGGGGGTTGACTTACCTATTTCGGCATTGACATGAGCAACAATTGCCAGACAGAGCAGCGGCAATAGCCATGTTCTTCTTATTGTTGTTGTTGTTCTGGTTGTTGTGGTTGTTGTTCTTGGTTGTCTCGTAAATCCGATTAGCGTTGGGCTTGAGGACGAGGGCACTCGGGCAGGGATGTTGTTGTTATTGTTGCTGTTGCCGCCGCTGTGTTGTAAGCGCCTCAGCAACATGTTGCCAGTGTTTTAAATGTTGCCAGCTCGTCGTACGTAATGTTGTTGTTGTTCTCTTGCACTTGTCTTGTGAGCTGTTATAAATTGGCTTTGCTTTGCTTTTGCTTCTGCTTTTGCTCTTCTTTTTGTCTCTTCACACTCACGCACATTCAAAGGGGGAGAGGGGTGGTTCCGGGGAGGGGGGAAATGTTCGTTTGATGTCAGTTGTTCTGGTTATTTCTGTTGCTGTTGCTGTTGCTGTTTCCGTTGTCGATGTCGTTGTCAGTTTTCAGTTCTGTTGTTGCGTCGCTTTGGCATTTACTTGACTTTTTATTATGCTTTATTTCAAAGATTATATTTATTTTTATTTGTATTTTATTTGTTGGTTTATTTTTTGGCTGTTTGCAATTTGATTTCCTTCACACTTTATGCTTTTACTTTGAAAACTTTGGTATTACATTTCATTGATTGAACATTTTACAATTGTGCTGCAATGAATAAAAAGAAAAAAACTGTAGGTTAATATGAAATCATTAGAATACATTAGTATTTTAACGTATAGAGTTCTAAGCTTTACAAATTTTTCTGTTATTTGTTAAATTTAAATAAAACTTTAAGTTTCTTTTAATTATTATTCAGCTTTTTATTTTTTTTGTGGATTGAATGAGATCTCTGGAAATTTTTATATGATATTTATTTGTTTTTATAAATTTCATTTTCACTGGTTGCTTAAGGCAGTTTTAACTTCGTGTTAATCAATTTTTATTGTTGGCAATCACAATTATTATTGTAGCATTGTAGTAATATATGTATTTATTTGTCATGTGATATTTGTTCTTCTTTATTTTTCCATTACTTATAAAATGCAGTATAACAATTGACAAGTTTTCCCTGTAACTCGATAAATCATATTTCACACGTCTAACATTATTGGAAATTGATACGATTTGAGTTGCTTTGAAATAACTTCAAATTTCCAATTATTTATTGAATTATTGCCTATCGAATAGATTTGATTACAACCATTTATGTCTTGTGCAAAATTTCCTAACAATTTTCAATCAAATTGCAACCCTGAAATAGATACTTGTATTTGCCTCAAATACTGAATGCCAAATTCGATTGGATGCTTGGAAACTTAAGACTTATGTAGCAAACTTCTTAAAGAATTTTTCAATCGAATTTGCAAAGACCGAAACTTAGTTTTATTTACCGCTGCTAAAAGAAGCAAAATACAAAAAATGAACTGAGCAAACAGATCCAACGATGGATAAAATTGAAGTCAGTTTTATTGTGGTTTCACAGGGAGGGGGGTGAGGTGTGGGGAGGGATATATAGTGGGTGGCATTAGGATTTCCAATTTCGTAAAAGTATGCAGCAAAATATTTAGCAATTTCTTGCTACTGTTTTCACAGCAAACTCCGTACGATGTTTGTCCAGTTGAAAATGAAGTGTAGAGCGTAGAAAGAGAAGCAGTTGCTTATTGATTTCGTTGAAGGCCATACGAACACGCGGCGTATGCGCAATATTTGCCTTTTGCCACTTGGCAAAGCGAACGAAGCGGGCAAAATAAATAAATAGAGCAGAGCAACAACAAACAAATAATATTAACCAAAAACTAAGCCAAAATGTTGTTGATGAAAACGTGACTGGACACATTGAGTGGACTGAATACACACACACAAACATAACAAATACAAACACAAATATAAATACGACATCTAGTATATCAAACTTGGTCAATTTTCTATTTTCTGGGGCGCACAGTGACCACCAAAAGTCAATTGCCCGTCCTCCCAATACTACGCCATTTATGTACATATACATTTTCTCATTTCGTGAGTTTGTTTAAGTTCTCCAACCTCTAATATTCGGTTTATGATATTTTATTGAAAACTTATTTCATCTTTTGCGTCTTGCTAATATTTTGGAATATATATATATATATATATATATACGTATTTATATTTATATTTATATTCTCCGAATGTTTGTTTAATTCTGCCGCTTGGCAAATCGCATAATTAAGGCAGACAATATTTTGTGCTTTTATAGTCAGCATCCAAGACGGAAATTACCTCAAGATAGCAACCAAATGAGTCGTCTGTCATAAAAATTGTCTTATGTCATATGAAAATTCATAAGGCATGCAAAATAAAAATATATAATTCCAATTACTTTGCAAGCTTATGAAACGCGAAATGAGACAACGACAGTGTCTGTCATTTATATACAAACGACTGAGCTTCAATTTTATGATATAAATTGGTTGTAAGAACTGCGCATTTGGCATTAAAAGAAAATATGTAATCAAGTAAAAATATATGCAAAGTATGGCATTAAAATAAAAACAGATTCAAGTATTTGAATTCGAATTAGGCTTTGCTTCTGAATATGATGCTTGTGATTCTACTAAAAATTGTTTTATTTACTGTATCTATTTTTCTGCCTGTTTTAAGTTTAAGTATCACAGAAAACTGTGAGCTTTTTTATGCTTCTTGAGATTATCTTCTAGAAAGTAAATTTTGTCTATTCTATTTTCTATTGTTATCAATATAAAATAACATAATCATTGAAATATCTCTGAGTTAAAATTCTCATATTTCGAATTCAGTGACTTGCAGCTTATTTAAAAACTGACAACACCTGTCCAGTCTATCTATCTGTATGTCTGTCTGTCAAACTGGCCGACTGTCTGTTCATCTTCATGTCGACTTTTGAGGCCAACGGATAACTGAGAAATTTCCTTTTGTCAGAAATCTTAAAGCCATTTGCTTTAAATGCCCGTCAAGAAGCGACAGGCAGCTAACTAGCTGTCTATTCTGACTCTCTTCTCTTCTCCACCTTTCTCTTCTTTTGTCTTCCGTTTCTTCTTTCTGTACCCCTGTCCTGCAAGTCCTTGATTGACAGGCGCTTTTGCTGCTGGCTGCCATTAATCAGCTTAAACAGCTGGCGCGTGCAAAATTAAAATATCTGTTTTGGGGCGCCAAATGAAGTGGCATCAAATTGTATCCAAGGATAAAGAGAATTTCTCAAGAGGAAATTAAGAAAATAAGAAAAATCGTAATAATTGCTGGCATATATCTCTCTATCTCTCTTTCTCACTTGACAGTCTTTTATCCTTTCCGATTTCATAACTATTTTATTTATGTAGGTTTTTTCATTATTTGTTTAGGTTTTTTTATGGTTTTGATTTGTGTGCTTTGTGCTTCGGTTTTGATTTCGCTTTTGACCGCACAACGTTGGCTTGTTAATCCCTTTTGGCATCTCCTTCAGATCCCTTTAAATTGTTGCCTCCACAAAAATTGCCATGACATGAACTATGTGTGTGTTTTTCATGTAATTTCCCGTTGTATTGCCGTGTATTCTCTTTCATTCGCACACATTTGAATCATTCCTCATGTCTTTGTGACATTTCTTGTTTCGTTCGTTTCGCTTCTTGGCAATTTCATTGCTCTCTACCTTTTGAGCATTCTTCTGGTTTCTTCATTTCAGCTTCTCTCGTTTGGCCTTGTGGTCATTCAACTGTAAGCAAACCTGGAACAGAGAGAAAAATACATAAAAAATTATTAGATTTTTCTTCCACTTTTTGCTCATATACTAAATATAGTGTGGAGAGGGGTGGAACAAGGGGGGAAGGGGGTGGGGTTCTAACTAGATTGCTTTTGTATGCATATGCCGATTGGTTGGATGAATGGCTAGCTGGACATTGTTTGCCGTTACTCACAAACACACACGTGTACACACACTAACACACAACACACACACACACATACACACACATGTGTAATCGTGGGAAATTAGGCAGAAACATATTTAAGGCGATTTTCTTGATGAGATATCGTTTAATGGTTGCTGTTTATCTTTGCACGTTCTTCTGGCCTCTAATGAACAGTCAGCAAGTCACAAAAACTTCGACTACTTTCCATCCACTTTGCTTCAGCTCTTTCTTCCTCTCCTTCTTCCTTTCCCTATCTCTCTCTCTCTCTCTCTCTCCCTCTCGCTGTGTCATCATCTTCACATTACAGTCGCTTTCAAGGCTTCTGCTCAGCGTGACATCAAAATGTCTGCATATTAAGTATACGCACACATTGCGTATACGTACTTGTTAACTTGCCATTGATAAATAACAACCAAATCAGCAACAACAACAACAACAACAACAAATGGAACAAGTTGAAAATGAGCAACCATCGCAATGGGACGCATTAAGTGGCAAGTAAACATACCAAAGACTCTTGTCATGTAAAAGAACCTGCGTAAGAATATCAAAAAGACACAATAAATCTATTGGAAGAATCGTAAATTAAAAGATTTCTTTACGATGACACATCGACTCGAGATTCAAATGTTAGTGGGAGATTTCCCACAGCTAAACGAATGTACTTCAACTTTTAGTGGTGTCTCTTTCTCAACAGCAAAATCATTACGAAAAACTAAGAAATTTCTCTGATTTCTTGGTACAACTTTCAGCTACTTACCACGATTACATCAGAGTTTACCGTCGCTTTCACAGTTAGTTATTTCTTATCAATGTGGCGTACATTTAAATGGCATTAAACGGTCCATTAAAACGCCTGACAATTGCCTGTGAAAATGCCAACAATGGGCAAAGAAATGGCAATTAAATGTTGAGGAGAAATCATTGTCAAATCAAAATGTGAACTCTGTTCGGTTTTTTACTCAACAAGTATTTAGTGGTTTTTATTTTAATTAAACAGCTGCGAGTAGAGCCATAAATTATTTTCTGCAACTATAAATATACCTTGAGTTATGTTTATGGCTTAGGAAAGCGTCGAACGCGTCGGCGACACGTGAGTCGCACATTAAAAATGTCCACTTTGGTATTGTTTTTCCTGCTCATAATTTGCACAATATTTTAAGAGAGGAGACAGAAGCATTTGCTAGATTCCTACCAACCAATTTTTTATGGCCAGGACGAGTGGCTAAGCCAAAAGCCAAAAGCTTTTGCCATTCGCTTATGTTGTGCAAAGACCATCCCATAAAAATGTCACAATTCATCAACGCCGCTAAGTAGTTTCGTATTTTATAACATTCAACTTTTCGTTTATATACAAAACTACATACATACTCCAAATAAATCTCTCTTTTTTTGGTTAGATATTTTGGAGCCGACCTCAGCGCATTTTTTTCGCCAACTAATTAATGCAGTGCTGACCCCAATGCTTAATATAGTTCTAGTAAACTAGCAAAATTTTAATATAAATTTATATTTATGTTCGCTGCTCCTTAAAAATTTATTCAAATTAAAAACGTTTCTTTATTTTGCATGCATTATTTTCAATATGAACATGTTAACAGAGAAAACTGAACAACAACAATTTTACTGAGCATTAGTTTCTCATGAATTTTAAGCTTGAAACTGGTCAAAAATTTACATAGATGACGTCAGTGCTGAAAAATAAACATCTTTATAGTATGAATATTTAAAATGGCTTCAAAGAACTGTCAAATTATTAAGTCAACTGGAAAATTGTAAGTCACAGCAGTAAAATCATTTGTATAAACAAAAAGCGCATTTTCAACTCGGAAGATAATAAAACGAGAAGAACTTACAGCTTTAATGTGCTTTTACAGCTATTTTTTTAAGAACTTTATGTACTTTTAGAGGGGAGTAAATGAAACGAATTTTGAGTTTCAATTAATTGTTATAAATAAATTGTAAAAATGCTGCCTTAAAACTTTAATGTCCTTTAGTTATTGTAAAATAAATTGTAAGCTCTTGCTGTTCTTTTACAGTCACGTATCTAGAGTTTTTTTTTAGTGTACTTTAAGTGTCTGTTAAACAAATTGTGCTTAGTACTTTCTTAGTTACCTCCTTTGCCACATTGTCAGCTTATGTTTTATGCTTTGTGCTGTTAATAGTATTTTACTCACACACACATAGAAGAAGAAGAAGAAGAAGAAGCGGTCCCATTTGGCTGCTTTATGCGCAACATGCGTCATAAATTCGAAAAGTTTTAATTGACTTGCCAACAATTAACCGAACCATGGCAGCTTGGTCTCATAATCAACAAGGCAACAACTTAAACAATTTGCCATACTCTACTGGCTATAATATACTATACAGAGCAATGTCCAGCTACAAAACAAAATGGCGTCGCTGCGCATCGCTGGTGTTGACAAAAATTAACAATATTTTCACATCCACATACACATACAGTTTATATAGTATAAATCTATCGATGGCAGAGTCCACAGCATTCAAATATGATACGCAGCAAAGTGTGAGAAAAGCTTTTAAAAAACTTCTACTATGGTAGCTCTATCTCTATCTCTTTCTCTCTCTCTTCCTCGCTCTTTGACAGCATTTTATTAAATGCATTTATAGCTTTTTTTCTGGCGAGTTTTTTGTTGTCATTGCGGCTGCAACTGTGAAAAGCTCATGCATTTCAGTTTTTTATACTGTTTACGCCATTTTAACTTTATTGTTGTTGTTATTATGCTGTGGCCAACAATGCTGTGGCAGGACTGAGACAGCAGCTGTCTGTATGTGTGTGTGTGTGTGTTGTGTGTGTTGTGTGTGTGTGTGTGTGTGTGTGTGGATAGACAGGGCAAAAGTGAAATGGTTATCGCGCTTGTTTGATTTAATTTATTGGCTTAGCGCCATTGTGGCCTGATGTGCAACACTTTGCACACAACACTCTCTTTTTCTCCCTCTCTCTCCCTCTCTTTTCTCCTCCCCTTGGGGGGTAGGGGGATAGGGGGGCGTGGCAGGGAGAGGAGTGTTGCCCTGAAGTGGCTTTTTGGGAGACCAACGAGCGCTTCCAGTCAATCTACTCGACTTTACAGTTTGTTGCATGTTGTTGAGTTTTTTGCAGCTCGCAGTTTTTATATGATTATACCTCGCTTTTTTTGCGACACACCCAATGGGGTATTTAGTTCACTGAAACTACAAAGAAGCGACAATGTGCATTTCAAATTATCTATCATTCAACGCAGTAAAGAAAGTTGTACAGGGTAACTCTCAGTCGTTTACTTTCTAGTTAAGCCTGCCTTCTTAGTTTATTTGTGTGCACTCGCTGTTGGCTGTGATAAAAGCTGCTGATTGTTGGTCATGTCTTTTTGGCTCGAGTGTCGAGACCTGTTTGCATTTATGTTTGTTGTTTTCTGGCCAAAAGGGAGTCCCAACATGGCCAGAATAGTGGCATCACAATGAGTGCAATGTTGGCCCTAAAGACCGCACCCTGTCAAAGTGGTTATTTACAACATTCTTTTGTGACAAACTGACACAGCTTATGCACTGCATAAATTAATTACTTCTCTTATATTTATTTATAGATCTTTATTTTGTTTTGTCAGTTTTTACAACCCTTAAAGCCTGTTCAATCAATTATAATTCCCCATTGTATTCACGCTTCTTTTGCCATCTGAAGAACCCCAAAGACTACGCCTACAATTTCCTGTAGAGAACAATGTGCAAATCATTTGCCGAAGAGTCAACAAAAACACTTAACAAGTGGTCTATTTATGCTACAAATTGAAAATATACCCTGTAATAAGACGAGAAAAGTTGCAATGAAACTTTAGAAGGAAATGTTACAGAAAAATCACTTTTATAGATGATATTAGATAAAACTTCAGTACAAATCGGATAGAAAGATTACTGAAATTTGCTTTGAATTGAATTGTGTATAGTTTTATTATTTAGAATTGCAAGGATATCTATTAGTCGCACGCTCTAACACACAAAACATTTGTCATCATTGTAATGGAAAATGTAATCAAAATAAACAATATTAAAACTAAGCAAACAAATTTCTTCAATCGCATGTCATAAATAATGCAATGATAACAAAATTATGTGTTGAATTTCTTCCAAGGAATCAAATGTGATATATCACCTGGGCATCGATTGTTGTTGTTGTAGTTGTTATTGCTGTCGCTGTTGCTGTTGCTGTATTTTGAAGGTTGCTTTTAGGGGACTTGACTTTAATTTTAATGTGAAACGCACTTAGGAGGCATTTACGTGGCATACATAAAGGCGGCTTTCATTTGCCTGGCTCAAAGTCACATGTCACATACATTGAAAGTTTGATTCTGCAGGCTGTAAACACCAAAACAGACGCCAAGTCACGCACACTCTTGAGGGTGGCATATCAGAAGTTGCCACACCGAGAGACACATGTCACAATGAGGGGGGAAGTTGAGGGAGAGGTGGTTAGGGGAAAGGGAAGGAGTCAGGCTATTTGCTTGCCCTTTTTTGACATTTGCTGCCAAACGTTGATATTATTAATTTACAGCGCGTATGCGGTATGTGGCATGCCACACGCATTTTCCTACCACTTGCCACAGTTATCGGCAAGTTTGTCACCACGCGTGACAGACTGAGACAGAAGATGCCGAACACACACACACACACACACACAGGCTATAATCATAAAATCATTTTATTGCTCTGGCAATTTCATTATTTGGGATTTTAATGTAATTTCTCCCACTTGAATTTGAATTGCAACATCTCAAATTTAATAAATATATATATATATATATATATATATATATATATTTAAAATATATATATATATATATATATATATATATATATATATATATATATATATATATATATATGTATTTATCTGCATATATTTCACTAATTAAATACAAGTTGAAGGTCAAGAGAGATACAACCTTCTGAGCGGCTATTTGACTAATTAATTTGCAAAAACTAGTTTCACATTTTCCCATTTCATTTGCTGATCGCAATTCTCAAACGTGTGCTTAACACAACTTTGTGTGCTACAAAGTGCTAAAAGGGCAAAAAAAAGGGTGTAAAAGGATGGGAATAATCCACTGGACAATACCCTGTAGGCAGCTCGATGATACTCCAAAACTTGTGCACAGTAAAAACAATTCTATTTAATAATTTACAAAATAAATGTAAGGCTACAAGAAAAATAAGAAAGAAATGTTCGTGGTGTGACTTTTGGTTACCTGCACATAAATTTAGATTAAAACAGGTAATACTCATATGAGTGGACTCACAAATGTATTCGTATTTGTATTCGTATGCGAATGTGAGTGCATGCCTGTCGTAAATTCATCACCAAATATCAACGCACACCATCTAAAGCTAAAGCATAAAAACAAATAAAATGAAAATGAAGCTGAAGCTGAAAATGCGAAAATGAGAGGAAAAACAAATAAATAAAGCGGGTATGAAAAATGTTTCGTGTGTGGCTCGAAATTTGCGTGTTTTTTACTTATGTGATCCCCATTTCTACCCTTCAGGATAACACTTTACACACAATCACGCAGAGAGAGACAGAGAGAGAGAGAGAAAAAGGGAGAAAATTTCCACACGATTTTCAACACTGCCACAGAGTGTTGCACAAATTTGCAATGCCATATTTGGCGCCATAATAAAATATTTCACGCTAAGATAATTTCAATTGTTGGGGCAAGTGGCATTGCCAACATGTCGCAATATCTGAAGAGTAGAAAAAAATATTTAAAGTGTGCATGACTAGTAGATACCCTGTAATTTATTTTGTCCAGACAAAATTCTGAATACAACAGCTTGATTATTAAATTAATTATTTAATTAGTTGCAAAACTTATATACCCCGTTTAAATTTAATACATACAGGGTACAATAAACATTTTTTCCATATATGACATATGGAGACTAGACAACTGGGCAGACCTTAAAACAATGCGCCCAAATGCAGACAACAGGAAAAATTCTCCAATGCGAATGCGAGCCAAAAAAAAAACAAGAAAAAATAACTATGATGATGCATGAATGCCAGACGTTGCAAGTTGCAACTGTAACTGTGGCAGGACTCCATACTTGTTTAGTCTGCAAACAGCTCCAGACTGTCGGCAAATAAGCAGAGAGAGGAAGCCGGAAGAAAGGAAGATACCGAACTGAACTGAAACTACTGTATTTGCCTTTTCGTCAAATGCGAACAACGCCAAAACATCATCATTATAGTATAAAGCGAACATCTGAATTTATGACACATGTCCCAAGCTCATATGAAAAATATAATTTTGACTGCTGTGGTAACAGTTTTTCTGTTTTTCACCCTCCCTCCACTCTAGCTTCCTTTAAGTAGGGGGTGTGTTTTGCGGTGCCTGCGCCTTTGTTTATGCAGCAATTTATGGCATGCAAAGCAGAAGCAAACACATGACAAGGACATTGCCCAAACATGCTCGACCTCTGGTAATACGTTGAGCAAATATTTATGCGGTTGGGCTTATGGTTAAAACATATATATTCATATACACATACAAACACATAGCTGTCGGGGTCGGTAAGTCGTGAGTGTCAAAGCCATTAATATTTTTATTAGGTTTACTTCGAAATGTTATATGTTATAACGAACGATTGCATATGCTGGACATACGTATCACTCTGTGGATGTTTAATTAGTTACACGAGATACACACTTCACACACACACACACACTCAGTCATTCACACATTGAATATGACAAGCGCATTAATTGCTTTTTTATTTGTTCGCTTTATCGCTGGATCAAACATTGTGTAAGCGCATTTGGAATCGATTTAGTTCATTATGGTTCACTTTGGTCGATAAACAGCTAAGACAACTAATTAAAATCGATATGAAATTACGGCTTGAACATTAATAAAGTGATACATGACATAATTGCTCTCCAGGGTCAATTGATATGTCACAATGTCATATGTCAATCATTACAAGTTGTTGCACCTGATGGGGACTCTATTCTCATGACTTTCTTTTGTTTAATTATAACGCGTTCTCTGTGGTCACATTTTTCATAAGTAAAGTATAGTTTCTATTTTGAAATATTAATTTTAACTGGATTGATAAACAATCTTAATACATTTCCAGGTAATTTTGAAGACCAATGAAGCTGCAAAACATTTAAATATATCATTATTTATAGAACATTTCAGCGATGCCTTTTTCCGTTTAATATTTTAATTGAGTTTTAAATTTAAATCAGAATTCTTATAAATAATTTAAGACTCTCATAAATGACAGAGAATCATAAATATTTAAATCGATCAATTTGCTGTTCAAACCGCGCAACTCGTGCGCTGTTAACCCTATACTACTGATAAAGTAGTCCTTTCAAATTCTGATATAATTTGCCAATCATTATGCAACTGCTTCTGGGCATCGTCAGCTGAATGGGGAAAGGGAAGGGACAAAAGGAAGCTCGCGCCGCCAGCTGTATAAACCACTTTGATAAAGAAAATATTCCCAACAATCAAAGGGCAAACAAAGGGATACAGAAGACTGAAGACTAAAGAGTTATTACGTGGGTCTCAGCCCAAAATCAGAGGGGAGAAGAAATCAAAATGCGCGCTTTTCAATGTTAATTCTTCTTGTTCTTTGTGAGGGATAGGAAAGTGAAAAGCGTGTGTCTTGTGTGTTCTGTATTCTGTATTCTGGCTGTCAAGTGTTTGTGCTTTGTTTGTTTTCCCCTTTGCATAAGAAATGCGCCGCTCAATTGCTGGGAATTGGGGAATGTTTTTGTTTTTTAGTTGCGACAGGTGAAGACGACAAACTACAAATGACAGACGACTTTTGTTTGCTTTGCTTCAAGCCACACTTAGTATGAAAATAACTAAAAAGAAACGAAGGAAACGCTTCAAAGTTGAAGACGATGAGACACAAATGCAATACAATTATTGTCTGATATATATATATATAGTAGATCATGTTAACTAAATGCTGTGCAGTCAGGTCTTCAGTTTGAAGAAGTTGGAAAGCAACACTTGACCTCTGTCCATTTGACCTTTTATCATGCGCTTGATTGATTGCACAAACGAAATACAGAGAGTAAACGAAGCGACCTGTGGCCAGGTGAATTCAGCTTTCCATCCAAAAAATAAACCAACTTAACTCGAACTTGAGTTACCCGATTCCCAATTTCCTCCAGCTGAGAAGTCCGGTCTTGTAATTGTAACAAATGAAGCGAGTGCTCGGGTATTTTTCATATGGAAAGTCAAGGATAAATAACATGGTCCTTTCCTTATAGGTCCTTCAACTTGTGGCTGTGTAATGAAGTCGCTATTGAGTTTTCAAGTTGTCTGACTGATGATTTGATTTGCTTCGTTTGATTCTCAATTGGGCGTCCCATTAAACGAATTGAATGGCAAAGAAGAGTTTCTAAATTTACCAAATTTACCAAATTTAATTGCATTTTACTTACATTTCCTCAAATCTCCATTGGTATTTGCATAAATCCATAAAATTGCAAACATTTTGATTGCATATTTGCATATGATTTATAATTCCAAATTTATATTATACAATAATATGTTATGTGTTTTTGTGTGCCAAACTGTTTGGCATAAATTATGTTATTTATTATTGCATATTCTCCTATTTTTTTTTTTTACGTTTATTGCATTCATAACATAAATTATGTGTTATTTTGCAAGTAGACTTTTCAACTCGTTATTAACCAATCGCTTTGATTGTGACGATTATTTTTTTATGTATCTGTTATTTGTTATAATTAATAGTCCTGATTTATTAGAACTTTGTTTATTTTGATAGCTAATTATCAGGTTTTTTGTAATGTTAACATTATTAAATATTTATTTTGTCATTATAGCTAAATGCCAATTTAAATTGTTTCATTTGTGTTATTGATCTTTGTTTTTATCATTAGCTATTTATGTTACAAAATATCTGTATATTTGTTGTTCTTTTATTCTTCATGCTTTTAATCATGTTTAATATTTTGATGTTTTTTGTTTTGCTTTTTCCGCTACTTAAACATTTTATTATTTATTTTCCCATCAGTCCAAAAATTCGGAATCTCATCTTTCTCAACTAAAACGGAACTGAACCTAAATGGTGAATTGTGGCCCAGCTTTGAATGGCTCGAGAATCACTTGGTTCCCATCGCACGTAACGCACATTACACGCACCTCAACAGCCTCCTCCCCTCTCCTTATCCCACCACCCCTCTTTGGATTCCTGCCCCTTGAATGCCACATGTGCAGCGGCGCGTATAATTCGCAATTTAAATTTTCAAAATAATGTTGTAGGCAGCGTTTTTTATTCATATTGTCTGCATTTAAATATTTAAAAAAAAATAACATATATATATTAATGAAAACATATAAAATGCCGTTAAAACAACGTTAAGCCGGAGTGGGAAATGAAATGTAACGTTGCCTTTTATGAGTCGCCTCACGATTGAAACACAACTGCGAACGAGGGTCAACCATTTAGGCCAGGCCAACTGGTTCTTCTATCTAGCCGTGTGGTTCGGTTGTCAGTCAGTCAGTCAGGGGCGGGACACGTGCACTTGTCTGTCGCTCTGATCCAGCAACAACAGCTCGGAGCAAACGTTGCTACCATCGCAACCATCGGCAACCATTGTCCGCGTCGTCGCATGTGGTCATTAAAGGAATTTCCGTTGTGGTCATCGAACCGTGAATTAAAATGTGCACACAAAATGTGACCGTCTCTCGGTTTCAGTTGTTGTTGTTGTTGCTGCTTCTGCTGGTCGAGGGAGGACTCGCTGTTGCATGCAACAGAAGGAGGACGCGCCACAAAAATGTTACGTTTGTAAAAACGAAAAGTAATAATGAAAAAGTTGTTTGGTTTGATTCTTGATGCAGGTTGAATTTGGAAATTAAACAGGCAGACCAGCAAAAAAAAAAAAAGAAAGAATGAAGAGAACAGAACAGGTGGCTTTGAACATTATCATTTTTCAATTTTAAGCACTTTTTGTGTAGGGAAGAATTTGTCATATGGAGCATAACATTTGCCTGTTTCTATTATTTTTTTCTAGTTACTCTTTCATTATGTTTACGTTGCTCACAATGTATTTATTCTAATTAATTTCACTGATTAACCAACCTGTTTTTACCTGGAACTAACTGCTTACTTTAAATACTTTTACTATTTTTATTAATGTCGTTAAGAATTCATTTTAATTTCCATCCGTCACTTTCAATTCGTCGTGAGTTTAAGAATAAATTCCTTGATTCTATGTCGTTGTCAACTGTTTTATTTTTATTGATGTTTTTCCAGTTTCTGCTCAGCATTTCAGTTCGATATATCCCCTGATTTATAGCAATATTTGGCTCATAGATATTCCATATGTTCGTCATTAAGACAACACATGCAACAGCTCAGTTGAGTTTTGTTTAGTTGATTTCTCATCTCCAATGAGCAAAATCCAACAACAGTTGCTTAGTTTTATCTATCAAGCATACATATGTATATATTTATGTATATATATATTTATGTAGAACTGGCCGATTTTACTTTTGCGATATAAATGTATATCATATATTGCCAGGCATGACACATTTTTTTGCGAAATTCAGAACAACAACAACATCGACTGCGACAAGTAAAAATCGTTGCGCGCTATTTTTAAAAATTGTAGCGGCTATGATATAATTTTGCCGATTTGCTTAACCGGCGATTTATATATCCGCACACATATATATATATATGCTACATATATACAGATAGATATATTATACTATATATATATATATATATATGAGCATTTTATTTTCGTTTTCGCTTTTAGCACAGAAAATTTTTCAAGATTTGCTCATTTTTCTAGAGAAAAATAAACTAAAGAAAATCAACACTAATAACACATATAGTTTTGTTTTATTTAGTTGTTGGTGCTTTTGCTGTTGTTGTTGTTGGTTCGACAACAATTTTATGCGTTCGATTTACTTTTAGCTGTGACATAAATTTATGTTTAATTTTGTCGCTGAATTTCTATTTCATGTGAGTTATTACAAGGCAAACATAATGCAAAAGGTCGTCCAAGCAATTTATTCAATTCCTTGAAATATTTTCTTGTTGACAACATATTTGGATTTTCAGATTTTATTTTTTGCTAGTTTTCCAACACACCGGAAGCTGTTTTCAAGGGCAATGTTGGGTTGTGCTCATTCTGTTGAGTTTTTGTTGATTTACTTAAATTTGTATATTAATTTATAAATATTATTCCATTACTCATTTGATTTACTATTAATAAATATGATCAATGTCATAAAAATTGTTGTCTAGATTTGACAGTTTATTTCATATTTCAACATCCAATAAAATTATAAAATCTTGAAGTCTTGAAAATTATTCAAATATGTATATATTATTTGAATTTCTTTACTTGTGTAATATAAAAGTTATATTTTTAATATGTTTTAGGACTTTTTATGTTATAAAATACATAATATATTTTATAGTATCTTTGTGATATTTTAGTTTAATATCATATTTATTTTTAGTTAAGGTTTATCAAAATATTATTTAATTCATTATTTATTATTCATATTAAAAAAATAATTTTATATAGTATATTTGTTTTAATTATATATTTGTATTATTTAATACATTATTCAAATTAAAAGTTTTTTTTTAATTCAACTTTTATATATTTTTGTTAATTTGTTCAGTAATCTTTGTATTCTCCACATTATTCATTTGTTTTAGATGCTTTATTAAATTTTCTTTTTGAGCATTTTTCTTTTTTTGCTTACTTTCACATAGCTTTCGCATATATATAGTGAGTATATCTGTACATAACTCAAAATTTAAATTTATATTATATGTTGTTTGTTCACACGCGCGCTGATTACTGCCAATTGTTGTTGTTTGGCTAATGCAGCTGCTGTCGTTCAGGCCAGGCCAAAAGTGACAACAACGTCAGATACAATTCGATTTGACTCGAGACAAGACGAGACGAGTCGAGTTGTTTTTTGTTGGTCGTGAAAAGAGACGCGCGCGCTTTGGGGAATCGTCCACGTACTCGACGCACGACGTTCAAAATGAAACTGAAATCCACTTGCTGGCTGAAAAGGCAGCCAAAGCCAACGCCAAAGAGCCAAGGCAGCAACGGCGACGGCGACGGCGACAGCGACTGCGACGTTGGCAGCAGCAGCAGAAAAGCCACCCTTAAGTGGCTGCCGCGCAAAATGTTGCCGGCTGCGTTGACGCCGCTGTTGACGTCGCTGTTGTCTTTGCCGTTGCCTTGTCTTACAGCTGACGACGACGTCGATGTCGACGTCGACGTTAACGCCAGCTGCGTTGTGGCCGCCTCGCGTGTTGGTCAAGTGTTTTGGGCCCAATCGACCGACACAGCCACAGAGCGGCAGAGCGGCAGAGGCATGCCACATGTTTCCCGTCTTTTGTAGACTTTTTCCGTTATTATTGCTACTATTGTTGTTGTTGTTGTTGTTGCTCTACTATAAATTTGACTTTGGCATCTGCGGGCAACGTTTCCTTTTTAGCTGGATTTAGAATTGTTGTTGTTGTTATTATTGTTGTTGCTGTTATTGATATTTGTTGGCCCGGTTTTTCAGCTGCGCATAATTTGATTACTTGATCTTACGTTTTTGTTGATGAAATATGTTTGCTTTTATGGCCTGAATTCAATTGTTGGCAATAAATTTATACGCAAACAGTTGTCCGAGTAATTGACGTGCGTACTACAAATTGAGATTTACATGAAAACTCGTAACTTAACCAATTCACATATTCAAACACTTATTTCTTGGCCAACAACGTCAAGTACATTAGCCAAAAACAAGCTGGCGAATACAGAAATTAACCCTATTGCGTTCTAGCCTTAAAAACAAAAACATTCTAAGGGAATTTTATTCATTAAAATATAATTAATAGATAAAATATAGCAACTATTTAAAACTATTATAAATAGTCATTAAATTTAGAAACAAGACGGTGTAAATATAAATAATCATTATTATAATTTTTTATATATGATCCTTTTTATGCGAGAATTTTTGAAAAAATGCTGAAGAAATTTTAACTTCGGATTTATAAAGAGAATAAAATATACATAGGCGATTATTTATATTTAATAATAAATAAATAAATGTAACAGGAACTGTTTCAAGTATATGTGTAATATATATTATTATATATATTATGTAAATAAATGATTATTATATTTGATTTTTTATTCAAATTACAGTCCATTCGCTTCTCCAATGTTAATGTTAGTTAAGGTCTCAGTAACAAACTGAAAAGTTTTAAATCTAAATTACATAAATTTCATTTGAAATAGAACAATTTATCAACAATTTTATCACGACCTTTATTTTTATTTCCTTAATTTTATGTTTTAGTTTTTAATTTTATTACAATCTCTTTTTACTTGTGATACGTATAAGAATATGAATTTGGAACGAATCATTGCGTAGTTGTATTTTTTCTCATTCGAAAATTCTAATTAGACAATGTATTGTTCTCTATGTAAAATTAGTAAATTGTACGTTAAATTGTAAATAAAATAATTTTCCTCATTAATAAGGTTTTTCGGTTTCTGTATAGCCAGTCTATATTTACTATGCTAACTGCACGCACATTATATATACAAATCTAGATATATTTAGTATTTTGGCCAATGCCATTAAGTAACGGCACAAATCTAAATAGCCATAATATTTACACAACAAAATCTGCTGAATGAAATACAAATTGGGCAGTGAAAGTCCCAAGAAAACCAAATGCTGTTCGGATGATTTACAGATATGATCCACATGTGGCACGAATGTGATAAGGGAAGAGGGGAAGAAGCTATAGAAAGATTTTCAAGTTCAGGCATAAAAATATTAGCGCTAATGTTCCGATTGACATCAAAAGCTGTGGGAATATTTGGGTCACAGACAAAACAGACATTAATTAGTCGAAAAGGCTGGAGAAACTGAGGAAAATATTCATAGATATTTGAGACAGACAGAGAGAGAGAGAGAGAGAGAGAGCGAGAGAAAGCAATGGGGAGAGAGACATGCGATTTTGTATGCATGAGATTTATTTTTGGCGCTTCACAAAAAGAAAAACAAATAGAGCAGCAAAGAAAACGAATTGAAAACGCACTGAAAACCTCCAAAAAGGACAAAACAAAGACAAGAGCGAAGTCAAGAAGACAAAAGTAAATGCAAAGGCAAAAGAGAAAGAGACTGAGAATAAGAATGACAAAAGAAAAGCTGGCCGGTGGCCAAAACAAAAGTTCGCACGCAGATAAACTCAGATACTCTACACACGCACACAAAATAAGTCTACACAATTGAGAGAGCAGCAAGAGAGCGCCAAGAAAGTGAGAGAGAGCAGCGTCGCTGGCAGCAGCGTCAACAGCAGCAGCAGCGGCGGCGGCTGCGTTGGCGAATGAGCGTAGCAAAACAAAGACGGCAACAAACGACGGCGTCTCTTCTTGTATTACAAAAGGTGGCGGCAAAATTGAGGCAACGCCGTCTGACACCTGTGCGTGTGTTGACCCCTCATCCTCTCTTGCTCACTCTGTCTCTCTCTCTCTCTTTCTATCTCTCTTTCGGCTCGTTTATTAATGAGGCATGAGCCAAGAGGCTGCTACCGCTGCTGTTGTTGCTGCCACGCGCCTTTTTTTTGTTGGCAGGTGTCTGAACAGGTAGCAAACTCAACTCAACTCAACTCTCAGGTAACGCATCCACTGTGCGATCCATTGTGTAATTGAGTGTGTTGCCCACTCTTTTATTATTTATGTGTTTTCATTTTATTCGCTATCGCTTGCTGTCCCCTTTCTGTAATTCTTACTCTCTCAGTATTTCTCTCTTTCTCTACCATTCTCCCTCTCTTTCTTACTCTGGTTGCCTTGCTTAATCCTGGCAACGGTCCATGCTAAACAGATGCTAAATATTTTGGTCCATTCGGTCCGAATTCAATACGTATTCCTTTTGGCCAACATCCGAGCAGCTGTTGACTGTTTTCCTTAGTTTTTGTTTTTTTTTGCTTTCTGCTTATCGTATTTGTATTTTTTATTGATTTCATTGTATTTACCTGTGGGAACAGGTGTTGTTGACCATATGATTGTGTGATTGAGATGCTTAACAGCGAATTGTATTGAGTTTGTTGATTCAGAGCCAAGTTAAAGTTGGTTTAAATTAAACAGAAATCCTGCACTTATTTACTTATCGGCATATTTAATTAATAGAAATATAATATTGTGCTCTAAATGTAATAAATTAAAAACATATTACAAGTATAGAATTATTTCAGTTTTAAAAAAAACAATTATGTTAAAAAGTCATAGTCTACAGAAGATCAAAATTTAAATTAGAAAATATGATTGAAAATTAATAATTAAAATTTGGTGAAAATTAACAATAATCAAATTTATAAATCAACTCAAAAAGTCATAAAATAATTTGCCAATAATAATAATAACTAGATATGTTGAGCTCGTCTTTATATATTGCTGGCTATGAACACTAGATGTCGCTAGATGACTTTCCTAATTCAAATAAATTTATTAAATAGTTTCTGCATATAATCATTGAAAACTATTCATATTTATTTTAAAAAGAAACATCAGAATCACAGAATTTATCAAATTCCTTCATTTACAGGGTACAACTAATTCTGTATTGCTTAACTAACTGCAATTGAGTTTCTTGACCTACAGCAACCACAGAGGTTTGTATCTTTCAGATACTTCGCTGTCTTAACTGGTCCGATTCATTTGTAGACTGCACACGTAGTTAACCTCTTAACGGGCTAATTCAATTGCCGCAAAATGAGAATTTAACTTTTAATCCTCTTCCCAATTTATTTTTTTTTCATTTTGCTTCTCTTTTTTGGCTGTGACACGCAAAATGAAATTGTGCAAGTGAAAAACTTGCCAACAGCCAAAGAAAATGCCGTGAAAATTAAGGAGAACACAGACGGAGAAGGAGATGAAAAAGGAGAAGGAGAAGGAATCGTTGCGATGCGATACGCGCCAAGTCGAGAGATCCACGCAATTTTCGTACCTGGCTTTTATTCGTGATTTGCCTTGGCTCTGTGTTGGGGGGAAAGGGGAATGTGTGGGAATGGGGAAAGTTGACACACTGAGGGTGCTGAAAATGTCTGCGATATGTGCGCAGAGTTGTCGCTGGTTGTCAAGCGAAATGTTGGCAATGTTCGCGCTTCGTTAGCTTTAATTTCAGTAATTTGCTGCGACGATTTGGCCAAAACGGCGACCAGACGCCGTTAAAACAAAAGTGAAGTAAAATCCGTCTCGACATTTTCACGAATCAAGACGCAACACACACACACACACACACACACACACACACACAACAGGGACACCCACAATGCCAATGGGGAAAACTTTCGCTCTCGCTGGGGACAAACAGAGACGTTGCACCTTTCCTAACTACCCCCACCCCTACCCCTGCCCCTGCCTTGCCCCGGTTCCTTCCCCCTGCCTTAGCCCTGCAACTGCCTACAACTCTCAACTCTCGCTTAATATTTAATGACCAGTGGAGTCGAGGAGACGTTCGAGTTGGTTGGCAAAGGGGGAGTTGGGAATGGGGACTGATTGTGGGGTTGGGGTGGGGGTAGCTGTTTTGTCGAAAAGTCTCGTGCGCTGTAATTGCAAAATGTTTTGCCATGGAATTTTATTTACATTTTCCATGAGCTGCAGAAAACTCCTAGGACTTGGCTTAGACGCCAGCCTGAAGTCATTTGCTTTCCCCCTCTCTCTGTCTCTCACTTTCTCTCTCTCTCTCTCCCTCTTACTCTCCCCTCTCCCTCCCTCTTTCTCTCTCTCTGTACGCTTTTAGTATCTGACTGAATTCCAATGCGAATTCGTTTCATTTGAAAGCTTTTCATTTCTGCCTGCCCGTTTTGTTTCCATCCCCTTCAATTTCCACTCCAACTCAACCCCCTCCCCTTTCCCTTACCATAATGAAGTGTACGAATTTGCTAAAAAAGCTGGATTTCCGTTTCCATGTCTTCCTCTTCCTGCAAGTATATGCAAGTGTGTGTGTGTGTGTGTGTGTGTTTGCGATTCTTAACGAGTTTAGAGTCGGCAAAAGGCTTAGCAACATGTTGTATGTGAAATTGTGTAAAAGAAATCGAGGTTTATGCAGTGCAGGAGCTGCCAACTTGTTTGAAATATAACCTTGTGAGACATTCTTCTTGCTCTTTCTGAAAGATAGAAAAACTTGAGTGTCGCAGTCAACTGCGAGTCAAAAGAAATTGCTAAACGAATTGGGTCAATCAGTAAAAAACTTAACTTAACTTGCAAAAATCAAATGTGTGGTTGAGACACTTTGTAAAAGATTTCTAATATCAATCAAATGGAATATGACAACACCAAGTCAAAGGTAACGAATTTCCCACAGAAAGAAAAGTTTACTTTTGCTTATTTCAAGATTAGTATAGATTAAATAAGTAGATATTACAAATAATACTAATAAATTAAGTATAAGAAAATACTTTTATGACTAAAATAAATTAAAGATGATTTCAACTTATTGAATCATAATTTATTAAGTTTGATAAATGATTTCGTTAGACTATGAATTTCTTTTAAACAGCCCTTATTGTCTTAGATGTAACGATAAGAAAATCTTGTCTATATACAATTATATATATATAGCAATCAGCTTTTATTATTACAAGCTAAAATCTATCATTTGAACTCTCATTAATTGATTATTTATCATTGTTCATCTATAAAATTCCAACTATTCGCATCTTTTGGCAAAGTCTACTGTCTATTTCTTCTTTTCTAAGCAACTGTTGCATAAAAATCTATTTTAAATTCCCTCTTAAGCAGCGAGTTTCATATCAATAAGCTTTTGTTGTGATTGTTCAGTCTGAAGCTCTCTTTTAATTGCACTTCTTTGGTATATATATTTTAATTTTCCTTGCGCAAAATAATATCTAATCAAACTCGCGAGAGGCATGGAGAGAAAGGAGAAGGTTGCCACACAAGTAACACATTCTGTGGCATGCAGTGCTTTTGTTGCTGCCTCAACAACATGCCTCCCTCCCGCTTCCGCTCTCCCCCCGCACCCAGCAACATGCACAGTCTGCCATTCGTTAGTCTTCAATCTAAACCAATTGTTCTATGGCTTGCAATTGTTCAGAAGTCTGTAACCAGAACACATGTCAAAGCGAGACAAAAGCGAGGAGAGGGAGAGGGAGAGAAAGAGAGGTCAGGCAGGAGAAGGACATGGCCACTGGCGGTTGACATGATGACGTGTGTAATGAGCAAACAAATACGCGCGTTGCAGCTAAAGTAAAAGCAACAACAAAATACTATAGAAAAAGGGGGCAGAATTGTAAGCACAAATACAAATACAAATACAAATACACAAGCAAATACAAATAAATAATAGAAGCAAATAGAGGAGTGGCAACAATGCCTGCCTGACATATCCTGCAGCAATGCTGCAACAACAACAACAACAGCAACAACATGGAAAATGGAGAAAAAATCACTAATGAATCCGGCGAATGTTTTTAGCTGCAACTTCACGTTGCAGTTGCATGCGAAATTGCGGCAACGGAGATCTCGAATGAATGGAAAATGAAATTGTTGCCAGTTGGGAGAAGTGTATAGAGGAAGGGTGACGGGGAGGGGCAGCTATCTCAAGGGGGTACAAAAAAGTACAAAAAATATATAAAAAAAAAAACACAGCGCTTTTAATCCCTAATGTCAGTTCATGTTCAATGGAGTCGAGTTCGAGTTCGAGTTGTTGTTGTCGTTGTTTCGGTTGTTGTTGTCGCTGTTTCGGTTGCTGCCTCTCCGTTGTTCTGTGGTCGCCGTTCTGCCATTTCTTTAACCAACTCTTTGGCAACCTTTTCATACCATTTGCCATTTTTGCCGAGGCTGCGCGTTCAACATTGTTCAACATTGCAACGGATGCGCTGCGTCCGGCGGTTGTTGCCGGAAAAATAACTCGACAGCAGCAGCAACAGAAATTCCCTCGTTGTCGACTTGTTGTTTATTTAATTAAAACAAAAAATAAAAACGAAAACAATGGATGTAATCCAAAAACACCTTCCTAACTCACTGCCAACCTAAATGTCAACAAATAATTCATTAAACACAACAATAATTCACAATAATAATTTGTATGACATATTTTTGGAAATAATATGCTCACTGTTAAATTGTAGAATTATATATTTACAGTTTATTAATTATTAATATTTTTCACATTTCTTATGTATTACAATTTTATAATATCAAAAAACCAAGTTGTATATTTTTAATAATTTTTTATAAGTTGAATTTAATGCTTTTTAATGTCAATTAGAATATTTCTTGAATATTTTGATTAACCTTTTTTAAAAAAAGTATTTGCTGTTATTTTTGTAGCCCAACATTATGCAAATTGTTGTGCGGTTGGTAAATAATTTCACGTGCTCTCTCCCACACACACACCCACACACACACACAGTAGGCTACCTCATTTGAATGAAAAAAGGATTAAAGTTTCTCGAGGGGGAGAACTTTGTAAGCGGTGGGCGTGGCCTCCTCCTTCTTTGTTCTAGGGCTCTGTGAAGTGCGCTCCTTATGCCAATCGGAAGTTGCCGTAATTGTTTAAATTGCACATTTGTGTGCTTTAATTGTGGAAATTATGCAGAGGCCTAAAGAAAGTTGCAGGGAATTGTCCAAAAAGTTTTCAAAAGAGAGTGCTGTAAACGACTTAAGAGGCGCTTGTTGTTTTTATGAGTTTCCAGCCCAAGAGGAAGAGGACACAACAAGACAGCATTGATGTTTTAAAGATGTTCAACAAATTCCAAGAAAATTATTAAGAACACTTTAAGAGAATACTCAGAAATGGTTGACTTACAATCTCTGATTCTTAGAAGACTCTGATATTTAATTGAATGATAAATAAGCCGACGAATCTAAACTCAAAAACAAATCAAAAATAGATAAACATCCTGCCGGAAAAGCCAGCAATAATTAAATTAGCATTTGTAACAATAGTTTAGCTGTTGTGTTTGTAACCTTGGGGCACCTTTTCAAGTTTAATAAAATCATAAATAGATTCAACATTTATAAGCTGCCCTTTTCGAAAAACTCGGCCAGTACTTGGAGGAGTAAAAGTTGCCAGGGACCAAAGACGTCAGCCGCAATCAAAGCCAGGAACATGAGAGATTTATGTTTTTTCCGAGCAAAGAATAAGCAACAGACAAATGGGGACACAATTGCTACACATACCTATTTCAAAACATATATATCTCTCTATAAATAACTTTAATGCTCTCAAACCGAGTGCTCATGTCTCGCTTGGGGCTGAACGCGATTGGCAACTATAGGAGAAGACCGTCAAAAGCTGACCAAATCCAGGCCGCGGGCTAGTTTTCAGTTGAATACATTAAAAATCCCTAAAAGAAACAGAGAAACGGAGATGCCGTGCAGAAGAGAGCTCATTAAATGCACCCTCAAGACGGGCATAACTTTGTCTCGTTTGTATGTGTTTGGTAGGAGGTAGGCGGAAAGCGGAAAGTGGGCGGGTCAGGCGTAGATCCTGGCTAACATAAATCAGAACGCGCCTGGCAACTTAAAACGCACGTGCGTTCGAATAGTGGAAGGGGGAGGGGGATGGGAAGAGGGAGGAGCTGGATAAACAGCAGACGGACTCGATGTGGGGACTAACGGTTCAGTCTGATATAATTAAGCATCATAACTCGAGGGATATTTGTATTGTTGCACAGACGATGGGGCAGCATTGGTCCTTGGATTGCCAGTGGATGTGCCAGGAAATGAGCAAAAGCTGCCGCACCAAGCACGAAACTTAATCAAAACTTGTTGTTATTGTTGTTGCTGCTGCTGATGTTGTTGCTGCTGTTGTTGCTGCTGCATACGGCGGATAAAGTTTTATGTAGTGCAAAAATTTTATAAACTTTGCAACAACAGCAGCAGCGGCAACACGAAAGGTAACTGCGAAAAAAATCGTGTTAGACAAAGACAGAGTGCAAAGCAAAAAAAAAACACTTAATAAATGTAAAGCACTAAGGTTGACAGACCACAGGATACGCTATATCCGACTATAAAATTTCCTACAATTGTTTAAAAGAAATATTTTTCTTCTTTTTTTTTGTTGCCGACGAATTTTTGTTGTGTTTAAGCAAAGAAATAAATAAATTAATATATGAATAAATAAATAAATATTTGAATAAATAAATAAATATATGAATAAATAAATAATTAATGACTCCATACATAAAGAACAGATTTCATTTATAGAAGCTTTTAATTCGCCGATTAATTTCCCATAAAATAATTTGCAGTAATTTCACACGATTTCTTGCCTCTTAAATAATGCTAAATATCGATTAAGGTTTTCAGTTCCAATTCCGTCGCATAGTGTCAACATAATTTAATGTATAATTAATTGCCGATATTAATAATAATATTGTTAAAATTAAATGAAAGGATATTTAGTTAGTCAATCATGTCTGCAACTTTATTCCACACATATACTTACTCCGAATAAAGCTTGTTAGATATTTTGAAGGTCTGAAGAAAACATGCACATTAATTTGAAATTTAATATATAATAAGCGTAATTGCAAACACAGCTGTTCAATGGACTCTACAAGTGAGGAAATATGAGAGATGCGGAGAAAGAAAGACAGACAAAAATGGATGGAGAGGGGGGTAGAGAATAAAAGGGAGGGGAGAACTAGCCGAGGGCCAAATTGGTCGCTTGAATGGTTGACAACATGTCCCCCATCATCGTCATCGTCGTCATCATCGTCGACAGTGTCAGCGTTGTCCCCTTTTTGATGTTGTCGAGAATTCCGGACGTAGTCGAGTCCTGTCCGTGGGTTCAAGCAGACGGATTCCCTTTTGGAGCGCCTTCCGTTGACAAGCCAAAGGAAACTTTCGGCAAAAAGGGAATTAAATGCCCGCCGGCCGTTCAAAGTCCAGACAAAGAAACTCAGCCAAAGGTGAGAGGAGCTCTGTCTGTGTGTGTGTGTGTGTGTGTGTGAGAGAGAGAGGGAGGTGGGGGTTGGCAGGTGTCTGATGGGGCGGGTTAGAAAAGAAAAGAAAAGAAAACATGCTACAAATGTTGTTGTATTGTTTTTGAAGTTGAAAGACAGTCGACAAAGAAGAAAAAGTATGTTAAGAAAGCAAAAACAATAGCAAAAGTTCAAGTCGTTGTCGATTTGGGGTGCGAATAATTCTGGAGGCAGGGGTTGATGTGGGGGGGGAGGAAGGGTGCGAGGTGGTTCACACCAACTATGGGCGTGGCTGCTTCGGTCAGCGAAAAGTGTTATAATGAGCCGGCTTTTGTTTAGGCCAACAACGCCAGCTAATGGCCTAATTATAATCCCTTGTATTGAAAGGGGCCTCAAGTTTTAGGGGTGTGCTTAAGGGTTGTAGAATGCAAATGTTTTCTTTGTTGTTCCGAACATGGAACAGGAAAATACAACTCCAATGCATTAAAGGACAACAAAAACAGTTTCAGAAAGCTTGTAAAAGATTTCTAACATGTAGAATCTAAAATATTTTTACTTCTTACGAAATTTAAATCATACAAAGTTATGAAAATTAAATATTACGCTGGTTATATATTGAATTGACTAATATAATATTATTTTATAGTAAGATTTAACGCTGACGTTAAATCGAATAACTTTTTCAATGATGTGCGCGAAGCTCAGTCCATTTTGTGTTTACAACGTGTGCTTAATTTCATATCCGTTAAGCAGTCCTAATTATACAAATTAAGCTCAAAGTATTAGGAAAAAATGGAAGCTAGCAGGAATGTGTGAGACGCCAACAGGTAGAAGAAGCTATTTTGCCATTCTTAAATATCCATTATGGCCATTTACATAAAATCTAATTAGTAGCTATAACAACAAGGGTCCTCAGCACATACACACACACACACACACACACACACACACACACACACACACGCGTAAATGTAAGACACCTCAGTCGTCCTGCTTCTTCTTCCCCGCACAATTACAATCGCATGAAATGAAAGCGCAAAAGGAAGCGAACAGAAAAAACCATAGCATACTTAGCAGGGCATTCGAAGTTTCCTTTGGCTCCACACACACACACAACCCACACACACAGGGACTGTCATATCATGTGCACATCACATCAATTTGCAAAAGAAATGAAATGGCTGTGGCAGCCACTTAAGCCAGAACGAGAACGAGAGAGACAGACAGAGAGAGAATGGGAAAGGAGAGTGTGTTTGCTTGTTTAAGCAAAAAGGGAATAGAACTTTGCTGGCAGCAGCGAGGGCTGCTACGTGCGTTACTCAAGCTGTCAATTGCAGCCCGATGGTGAGGCAACCTCTTCATTTCTCCTCCGTCGTCGCCAAGCAAACTTCGCTCAAACAACTCAGCAGCTTTTTCTCACACCTATCGAATCTCTGCCAATACGCAAATCAATTTGTGTGCGAATTTCCCACACTTTTTTTTTATTTTAGTGAGCCAACAAATCGTAGGTTGGCAGGGAGTGTGTGTGTGTGTGTGTTACCTGATTTATTTAGCCTCGCTTGCAACTGTTTGCCGCTTAATGATGTTTGTCGCTTGTCGAACGCGACGCGTGTAAATTGGAATACGTGTGACTCCTTAAAATACCCCAATTCCCCATTTCCCAGCCCCCCTCCACTCCACCGTCTCTTTTGCGGCATGTCATGGCATGCAAATATAAATGTATGTAAATCGTATGCCTTTCGCGCCGCAACGCAGCCCATCGACGCTGCCACGCCCACCTCCCTTCCTTGCTCATCATTTGCATACAAGAACTGTACATATGTTACATTTCCCTCTCTCCCCTCACCTTCTGTTCTTTCTTCGCATCTTCCCCTGCTCCCATTGACTTAATCCTTTTTGCGCGCATTAAAAGCTTGGCCCAAAAATTCGTTCGTAGAATTCGCGTTGGATTTTTAAAAACATTATACAAATTTTATGCACACATCTCCTCTCCCCCCCTTTGATCTTCATCCCTCGACATATATCTCTTTTATTTTTGGTTGCTATGCCTGTGGTTTTCTTTTATTTCCCGTGTTGTTGTTGCTGATGTTGCTCAACGCTTGACTGACAGCCAGACATCAAAATCAGCTTAGGGAATTTTCGCTTAATAGAAATTTACAATGTTGTCCTTGCTCTGTCTGCTCTGAATGTCCTTTGGCTGGCGCTTGAAATTAATTACGGCCTCAGACCCAGCGGCGGCTTAAAGCGTGTAATTAGTGCGACATATAATTGAAAAGGACTCAAATGATATGGCCAGACACCGACAGACTGGCCCCAGCATGTGCTGCATGTCCTGTCTGACCCTTGCGAATGTCACAGCTTCCTGCAAACATTTCAAATGAAAGGGCAACAAAAAAATTATATATATTGTGTATAAATTGAAATAAATGTAAATTGCACAAAAGAAAAGGTGAATTAAAAATGTAAATAGAAACATAAATTAATTGAATTTATTTAAAGCAATCTTACTTATAATCCGATTATATTTTGTTGACAGAAAAATGAAATTATAAACTTATCTGGTAATACAGATAGTAAATTACTATATTTATTTATTACATTTGGAATAACTTAAGTACCATACTCATACATTTATAAGCAATTATAAATACAATTTTTAACGTATTTAAACATAAGAGATAAATATTATTTTACTTTGATAAACTGTCAAATTAATTGAACAATAAATTAGCTGAAGAAAATTACAAATAAATGATGCTAATTTTGTGGAGATTTTAAGTAAAACCTCATCGTCTTATTCTACCTAAGTGAATTTAAGAATTGCTTAAAGTTATTTGGCATACTTTCTATTTAACTGCTATTAAATTATTACTATTACTCGTTGCATCTGTTACCTGTGGTCCATTATGAAAATATTGATCGCATCAATAGAGTTTCTCTTCTATACTTTTTATTTCTCATATTTCAATTGAATTTGTTGGTTCATTTTTGAGCCAAATGCATTTTCAATTCAATAAACTCTGAAGCCGGCAAGCACAAACAATTTTTGGTCACAAAAGCAGCAGCTGCACTTGCAACAACAACAGCATCAAGAAGACCAAGAAGATGAAGGCAACTGCAAAAGAATTCCTCGAGCTGTCTCAATAAATCGCTGGCCATGGTCTGCAATTTCTTAAAGGCCATGTCCTAAATGCAGCTACAGCTTCTTTTCGCTCAGAATTAATATCTATATACATTTGTCATCTGTTGCCAGCGTAGACAATGCAAACAAGTAAAAATGCTGCTTTGATGTTCGGTATAGACTTGAAAGTACTCTGTAGTTACCTCATAACTTACCATAAAATTCTGTTAACCATGTAAAGCATGTAGTGCAATATTCTCACTTTTGTGGAGTCTTTAGAAATACAGGGTATGCTCGCAAGATGCCGTCAGCTGAGCTGGACGCATTTTTGAAATATTTCAGTGTCATCCTGATGGGATTCTCGTGTTTTTGGCCATCTGCTGTACACTTTCACTTTGTCAATGCCCATTTTGGTTGATAGAAATTTTCGGCTCGTAATTGAGCAGCAGCAGCAGCTGCTGCCGCGAGGCGATTTACAGCTTAAAGCCAACAAGTCAGCAACGTGGCCAGTTGGCCAGAAAGCAGCAAGCAGCCCATTTAATTAGCTCAATTAACGTATCCTCACGTCGCGTTTGCCATTCGAAATTGCCATTAACTCAGTTGTGAGTTCATTTGTCGGATCTCCGAGTTTCCGTTTCCTACATTCAGGTTTATTTGCATTAAACTGTCAAACTAATTGACAATGGCGCGAATCTGCGATTATCCAAGTGTCTATTTTGGCTTTATTCACTCCATTCACTCCAGTTATTCACTTCCCAACCACCTCCCCCAATCGAATGAGATAAATGCCAAGTTGATATAAAGTCAGTTAATTAAGAACGAAGCAACAAGAATGACAGATAATAATCTGGAGTGTGAAGTGGCATAAGAAAACTAAGGATTTTTTTATACAATTGATTGACTAACTTTAATGTGGCATCTGATTATGTTTAAAACAAAGAAAGCATTACATTAAATGTTGAAACTATTTATTGTATAAATTGGCTTAAGAAATCTTTCATTTTATAATTGATTGATTATTGTGAAGTCTGATTATGTTTAAATCGAAGAAAGTTTTAAATTAAATGTTGAAACTATTTACTCATTAAACTGCAGCTAAAAACAGTTGACAAATATTTGTTTAAATGTTCGTAAAAGAGACTATGATATATATAATAAAAGTAAAACACTTTTCGAAGTCTCAGACTGGTGGAGTTCCTTTCCAATATTGTCTTCTTATTTGTAAGTAAATGCAAACAGCATAGAATGCAATTATGTTTTTGCTTTAATCAAATATTCACAAACACCTCTCAAATCACCATCACCTGCAAATGAGTTAATGTGCTCGTTATTCTGCCATTTCTCCCTCGGAATTTTGCGTATCTTTCATCTGTGTCAAAGTCGAAGGAACAAAACGCATTACAAGAAATTCAATTTTCAATAATTTGGTAGCAACTTTTTCCCCAAACAAATAACAATCATTAAAAAGAAGTCTTCAAGTGGCGTTCATTTGCATCTGATTAAAAGTAACAAACAAATGGAAGAGAAAAGCAAAAACTTTTCAACTCTGCTAGGTAAGGACTCGACCAAAAGTGATGAGGGGGTGGTGCCAGGGGTGTTGGGGGGAGGGAGAGGAGTTGTTTTTGCTGCTGATAATTTTTAAAATTCAATTTAAATTCTTGGCTCATATTTCAATTGCAGCACGCGTCGTATGCGTAATTTTTTGAGTGTGTTTGTATTTGTGCTGTGAGAGCTGATAAATCAGCAACATATCTTTTACATAACTGACATTTGTCAGTGACATGTGGAGTTGGCAGATGGCAGCGAACTGCCTGAATCGTCATTGAACCACAGTTGACATGAGCAGTCAGTCAGTCCGTCAGTCAGTCAGTCAGTCCGTCAGTCAGTCAGTCCGTCAGTCAGTCAGGGTCGCAGTGGGAATCAAGCATTTCCCTTGGGACGCTCTGCTTCCGCTTCCGCTGTTGGCATTTCATTTTTCCTTTCATTTTATTTCACTTCTTTTTTTACAAAATGAGTGTGAGGACCTTTTGACTTTATGACTTATTTGCCAATCAGCAATTTAATGACTTCCTTTGCTCCAGACTGCCGAACATCACTTTGAATATGTTTAATTAAGCCACGAAACAGCAGCAAGAACTTTGTTGAAAAATCCAGTTGTTAAAACCAAGGAAAAAGCCGTTGACCTTCAGCAGCTGCATTTGACATCTGATGCCATTGCAATTGCAGGAGGTTAAAAATGCCAGCGAAATTTTCTTATTTGCCGCTCCAATGACGTAAATTCGTCTAAGGAAGTTGCTCTCCATTCACTTTCCTTTCTCCTTCTGCCATTTGCAAAGTGCAACGAGTGAAACAAGTCCGTAAAAAAGGCAAATAAATGAAATTCATTTATACTCTCCACCAGACATAAACAAAGAAAATCGACACAAATTCCACTGAGCTCGCAAGCGTTTTGTGTCTGGACCAAAAGGATAAACGCATTGCCGAACGCACACACACACCCTTAGAGAGGAAGAGAAAGAGAGTGAGAGAGAGTGTGGGGAGAGAGAGAGAGAGTGAGTGAAAGCAGCAACACACTTAAAGCATATTTGCATTCAAATTTTGTAGCAACAAGCAAACAAACAAGCCAAAAGGATGTCGAGGCAACTGTGGTAGAACTCAGCAGGGTGAAGAGGGGTGGGAGTTGGTTGCAACCAGCAGGGGGAGAGAGTATAAAACGCTGCAATTGCCGTAACATGGCCAAGCGAGGCGTAACCCACAAAATCACCCGAGAAAAAGAGCAAAAAGTTGCGAGCAGAAAAACTGCAAACTGCACTGAACGAAATAAGCAAAACTGATTCTGATTGATAGTAATTCGAGTAAAATGGAAGTGTAATTTGCTTTAAATAAAATACAAGACTTATTTGCAAACACACTTTATTTATTATATTTAACTAAATTCAAATTACTTTGGATAATTTATTTGATTGATTGATCAGACCTTTTTTTATCTTGATTGACAAAGTAATTATGGGGATTAATTTAATGAAAATGGTGACAGCATCTGAATAAATTGATAAGGACTCTCCATTATAATTAGTTTGAAAGCTGTTGTATTAAAAGGATCGAATTAATTATGCGATTTTTAAGATATTATTTTATTCAATCTGTTAAGTGATATTTATTTGACTTTATTGACATTTTCCCACATATATTCTTCACTTATGCAGTATATTACATTTATGAAGTCCATTTCTCTTTTTCATTCAATTTTCCGCTTCTCTTTTCCATGCCAACGTCCTTAATCAAGTGTGAATCCTGTCTGTTTCGTTTTTTTTTTTTACCGTGTACTCACATTCTTCTCAGTTCCAGTGAAATTTCGACAGTTGCAGCAGAGGGATACAAAAAATTGCAGCGCCAACCGAAAGACATATAAAAATCTGTCAGTTTGAAAACCGCGCACATGTATCGCAATCAGGATTCGTTTCTGTTGCTCCTCACGTTACCAAACGTCGGTTTCCCCTCCCACCGTTCCCCCTGTTCCTGTCTGCCACTGTTGCACGTCAGCTTTGTTTGTGTTTGGGCCGCCGGTGTTGCTGCCAAGGCGAAGGCATGCCAAAAGGACTCGTTACCCATACGCGATGTAGGACCAAGCTTCTGAGTTGGCAGTCGATGGATGAATGTGGCTGGGAAACAAACGCGATATATACACACTATATACAGACAACCCACACCGATGAATGACTGCCTGAATAACTGACTGACTGACTGACTGACTGGCTGACTGACTGATGGACTGACTGACGGGCTGACTGACGGGTTGGTTAGCTCAGCCAAATAGCGTAGACCTGACGACCTGAAGACCTTGTTGCTTTTGAACTTGGCGCTGCTCAACGGGTGAGAGTGATGAGGTGTGTTGGTTGTATGTTTCTCTGTGTGTTCCATCTGTGTGAACGGCTTGTCAGTTGCTTAGGGGAATTGAATTGAGGTTAGGTGTAAGGCGTCGACATGCTAGCGCATACATTTTGATTGAGCAAGGCAATACCTGGAATCTACCTGCGATATAGCTTTGATAACGCCATGAAAATCTCGACGCCCTAAGCAGAAGGCACACTATATAAACTAAGTTTTGTAATTATTAAATTTTATAATTTAAGTTATAAAAGATATAGCATGATTGAAGCTAATAATTTTAATGATTATTAATTATTATTAATATTATTTTTTACCATTATTTATTGTTATTATTTAAAGCATGTTCTGGTATTGAACATAAACGATTGTCAAGCATAGAAACTAATAAAAGTGAGAAGCTAAGAAGATGGACCATGATTGAACATATTTGTTGAGAGATTTCAGAACATGTACCTGGCTCTGCAAAGATATTTTTATTTAATACATTTGGGTAAAGCAATGATTGACCATGATTCACGATGTCGAGGTTTCTAAGAAATAAATGTTGATAAGTACAAATGTTTGATTGACTTGAATTTATTTCTTGATTGATGCAGTTGATTTAACGACTGACTTTTTTTATATATATATAAATTGTCTTGGTTGATAAATGCAAATTTGAAATTTAGTTGCTCATCTCAAGGGGTTGCAGTTTATCTATTGGGCAACAACTCAATTTCAGCTTCAAAGAGAACAACAACTCACGGCAATTACAAATGCGATGCGTGCGAACAAAATAAATCAGAGCTAATGCAATTAGAACTAAGCACTTGTCAATGCAAAGGGCCAGAAGGGACCTCACAATTGTTGGTTGTCCCCATCTAACTGGAATTGTAACGAAAGCAACAACAAAAACAACAGCAAGTGGAGGAGAAGCCACTCTCTGTGTGTTTCTCTCGAGCACTTTTGAATTATTTACGCCAAGTTTGGGGTGCGATAGTCCATGGACACATGGGAATACATGGGATAGTTACATGGTAAATCCACGGAACGTTTGCACCTGCTGCCAACTGTTTTTCCATTCTCCGCTTTGCATTCGCATTAGCAATTGTCATTCAATGCGAATAGAGGAGGGGTGAGAGAAGTTGTTGTTGTTGTTGTTTGTTTTGTTATTGTTGTGCATTTGGTAATCTAAAATGTTCCCTACTAAATCACAAAAAGTGTCAATTGCACTTTAGCTTACAGAGGGGACACGGCGTGATTTGTTTCCCTTTTTTTATAGCGGATATTTGAGAGCCATTGCCCGGTTGGGATTACCACTCTTCCTCGCTGCCTATCTCCGTGTCGCTCTCCCTCTTTCTCTTCCTCCCTCAGTAACTGTTGTAAATTGATGTCAATAAGCGATAATTGAATTAGCGTTGAAATGCACAGTGTACACTGTGCTACATTGCATTGCCATTGTTTTACGTTCGCAATCAGCGACCGTTTTAGTCTATACTCTCCTCCCTCTATCTCCTCTTTCCCCTCTTTGCCCTGTTTTATCACGGCTCATGGCTCTGTCAGTTGCACCTCCACAGGATGTCGTTTATCCTTTCTAGCTTTTTTTTCCGTTAGCGCTAAATGAATTTTGCAATTGTCAATGTTTTGTTTTGTCGTCATCGTCTTCTGTTCCCTTTGCCTTTGCCTTTGCCTTTCCCTTCCCAATTCCCCTCGCCTCTTTAGCTGCTAATTGTTTGGCCGCTTTTAGTTTGTTATTTACTTGATTTAACTGTCAGTTGACTTCGTCCCAATTCCCTGGCATCCGCTCAGCAACGTCGTTGACATGATTAGCATTAATTGAACGCTGATTTCTTTTAACTACTCAACGAGATTTCATTTGCGTCCTCAACACACAAACAATAAAATTCCCAATAAGATCCCCATGCTGCCTTTTTGTACCGGATTTCGAGCTAAGCATCGTTTAGTGGCTAATTAAGAAAAACTCAGAAATCAATCCAGCATTTTCTTAAATGGGAATTGGATTTTGAAAGCTAATAGTTGTAGGACTTCCATCAATTTCGATCAAGTTAAGTGAAACGTTAGACGCTCTAACAACTTAAATAGCATCATTTTAGATGTAAACTATAGTGTTTTGTTCAATAGTTCAATTAACGGGCTTTCAATCAGCGCTATATTGATGAGCTGACAACTACTTTGGCTTGAATTAGAAACAAATATAACAATGACATTCTCATAGAATTTCAAGAAGAAAATAACCATCAATACAGAATAAAAATTAAAACTTATTTTCACAGCAACTTCAGTTTAATCGCTTGTTAATAAAAAGTCTAAAATTATTTTCGGACTTACCAAATAAAAATATTTTAATATAGTAATCATTTACGTAGACATACCTGAAATAAATTGAAGAAGAATATTATTATTTATAGGTCTGCATATTTTAGATTAATTCAATAGATTTAAATGTCATCTAAATTTCTGCAAAAATTTCGTATTTTATTTTTCACTTGACATATTAACTGCAAAATAAAAACGAGACTCAAGTAAAATGCAAGATTTTGTATAGATAACGTTCTGAAGTATAAAAAATAAACCCGAGTTTAACAGCTTGTTGTTTTTTATGAATGCAGTTGCAATTGCTAGTTAACATTTTAATGGCGGCATATACCATAAATGTGGAAACTACCTGCCTTGCACTTCATTACATGGTATATGATACACAATCTTTATATACCAATTCCACGGTACGTCGACTACTCACTTTAACACCTTGTGGAATCCAATTAGAATTTTTATGGCCTACTCCCCATTTCCGGGGTGCATATATTTGTATGTTTCTCCAGATAGGCAAACAAAGCTTCAACTTTGCCTTGGCACGCACTCAAACTCAATTGTAGACGGCATTTCTCAACTCCCTTTCTTTTTTTCATATTCTTTTTGTATATTTTTTATTGCAATTTGCCGGGTTTGCCACTTGTAATTGCTGGCAGTTTGATTGCCAACATGCGCGCTGATGACGAACTATTTCTGGTTACTGGGAAACCTTATTTCCCTTTCGTACTCGTTGATTTGTATTATAAAATCATTTTTCACACCGACGCAGCCCAGGCTGCCTCCTCGTAAATAAATAAAATGCGAAAAGAGAAAGTAGAAAGTAGAAAAGAAGGACTCCTTGGTCCTTGGGGGTCCTAGACGCTGGCCGTAAAATTGGCGTTAAATTGCTCTGCACGCAGCAACAGGAAGCGCGACGCTCTGACGCTCTGATGTTTCCCCTACCAACCCGGCATATTGTTTCCAACCAGTAGAGAGTAGAGGGTTAAAGGCAGTGCGCGATCCTGCGCTGTTATTGCAATGCAAATTCATCACGTAATCGTTAACAGGCCGTAGTCATGGCCATGTTGGGGCAGCAGCAGGAGGAGGAGGAGGAGGAGGAGAAGAAGAAGTGACTGTCGAGCAATTCATTTCAGTCAAGTGCAGTGCACGGGCTGGCAAAAGACTCTCGTCCTTGGCCAGGAGGACTCCTAGGACTCCGCCTTCAACTGTTCCCTGTACTTGGCAGCACTCTAGCTTCAATCCGACCGCTCCTGTTCTGCCTCTCTGTCTGACTGTCCGTCTGTCCGTCTGTCTGTCCTTCACTGCTGCTGTCATCAGCTGCCAGCCAGGCGCAGCCTTTTATTGTTTGTTGTCCTGTGTTTCATTTTCTGTTTGGCTTTTGCCCTCGTATCGTGGCCAGAATCCAGGCATCCTGCAGCATCCTGACTCCATTCTCTATCCCTGCCATTGTTAGCATTTCTTGACTCTCCTCTGGCCTGGTTTGTTTGTTGACCTGTTGGCATTCATATTCATACTTCTCTGGCCAAAACTCACACAAATCTGTGCCTTTCTCATTTCCCTCCAAAATACGACTAGAAATTCATAGCACGCACTTTCGACCATTTCGTTTATTTCAAACCCACTTTGTAATTTGTAAAAATGTAATGCAAATATCTACAAAAATATTTACAAATATTTCAATTTCCCCACAACAAATAACAATGCGAGTAACAGCAATTTTAACCTTTTTGGCAACTGTTGAAATGAAAACCGTCAGCAGGTGCTGAAATTTGTAGACCATTTTTTATGCTTCCTAAGAGGTTGCAATGGGAAAGGACCTCAAATGGCATGTTTGACATATGTCGACTGTTGGCAGATGATGGCAAATTATGCTTGAAAAGTGGTCCTCAAGTATGATGGGATTTATCAAATAGACCTTTGTACATTCCTCATTCCTGGTTAGCTAAATATGTACATATTTATTGCCAGAATGTAGAATAAAATGAGAGTCGTGCTTGAAAAGTGGAGATATCAAGTGAAATGTGGCTGCATTTAAAAGTGTGTACACTGTACATACAGGATTGACTTGGTCGTATCTAATGGTAATTTTAATTCAATAATAGGTGTTCAAAGCTTTAACACATTGTTAAGTTAAATAAGAGTGAGTTTTAGAAGAAGAGTAAGCTCAATAATATTTACTTATCAAGGTGTGGTCACACTGATTAGCTGGAAATCTAAATAAACCTGTTTACAGAACAGATAATTACTAAATTAATACAAATTTCTATGTGTTAATACTCGTAATTCCAGAGAAGATGCTCTATAAATACAAGAGCGAATAAGACAGTGTGTACACAGGCAAATGAGATCATAAAAATAAATTGCCTATTTAAGGCTAATCTCCGAATCTTCTTAGCCAATTATTGTTTCTTTGGCACAAGTGGCAAAGATCTAACACTAAAGATACAAGTGTAATAATCCATTTGTCAGCCAGAGTGTTGACTGAACATAAATTTCATGGTGCATAACCCTTGCCAGGTCGTAGCGTTGCCACACTCTACAAATAAATTTAATACTTACGCAAATGCTGTGCCCCTCAAGATTTCTCTGTGCAAACATATTTTATATAGAGGTATACAAATGCCAACATTTTGCGGCAAGTGTACAAAGCAATTGCCGTAATTGACACAGTAGAGGCAGCTTGAAGTGCGGAAGGGGGAGGGTTGAGGGGTGAAGAGGGAGCTGGGGAGACACACGGACATAGGAAGGAGCTGAATGCACTTTAGCTGAAATGCGGCAAACTTAAACTGTAACTGAAAAGACGCTTAGCATTTTGCGGTCATTCTCGTAGCCGGCGCAATGCAGCAAACTGCAGCCGGAGCAAAAACAATGCCACGACAGGGATCCAGTTACCAGACCGCCAGTCAGCCAGACAGTCAGGGACCTGGAACTGTTAGCCAGCCGCAATAAACAATAAAGTGTAGAGGATACAGCGAGTGTGAAAGTGGAAAGTGGAAGCCAAGAGGAGAAACAGCCAAAAAGGCAACCAGCCACAGTAGTCACATGGTGGAAGATTAGCAGCGTATAAATAATGGTTGGTCTACAGAGAGAGACAGCGCTAGAAACAGACAGAGAGAAAAAGAGTTGTGTGTGTGTGTGCTAGTGTGGTAAATATTTGCGGCTGTGGGAGCCATAAATACTTTTTTGTAGGTCGTCTCCATTGTCTCAGTGTGCCACTTGAAAGGGAGCACACATTGGGAGCTCAGGGAGAAACTCAGTTCTGGTTGAGATAGGTCGATAAGTTGCACTACACAGTGTTGCATTTCTATAGACTTTGCTTCTAATTTTTCATAATTTAATAAATACATGAATAAATTTTCAAAAGTGCGCAAGTATCTAAATTGATACTGCATCAAAATTTTGCTAACTTAAAAAATTTGATTTTTTTCCTTGACAGTTTTTCAAAAACTTCAAACAGTTATGACTTTTGCAAAACTAAATCGATTTTCAAGCGGAATACCATTTTGGCCATTATTTGGCCTCCTTATTAATTCTGCATTAAAATATTATACATTTACAATTTTATTTAACTTTTCCAAAAAAAAAACAGTTTCCTATTTGAATGTTTTCCATAAATTACAATACGGTCAAAGGCTGAAAAGTTTTTTTTCTTATTTTAAAATTTTTTTCTTACATTAACTTTAAAGTTTAACTGTCTTAAGAATTTGTCTACATATCTAAAATTCTAGTTAAAAACAACACACGTGTTTCCTATTTTCCTTGAACTGAAATTGAATGATAAAGGGAACAAAGCATCCACAAATATTACAATGTAAATTGCACCACAAAACCTGCAAACCAACCAAATAAATTTTATAGAAAAATGCAATTGCAACTAAAAAGAGAAAAGAACGAGAGAAATGAATTTATACTCGTAGAATTTATATATATATATGTATATGAATGTTCCCAGAACATTCTACAATCATTTTTCTCAGCTCAGTGCGACGAGGATGATGTGTGGTCAGATTTAAAAAGCTAAAAATTTCTATAGCATAGTTGTATGCCTGGTTTTCAGTTGAAATTTTTATTTTTATTTGTTTATATACAAATAACCATAACCATATGCAAGAAATTTGGGTCAGTACAAGGGGAGAGAGGGAGGTGGGGAACTGGAGAAGTGGAGAAGCTACAAAGTTATGCGAGTGAAAACTGTAAACATTTCTCGGTTTATGACTGGGCACAGAAAATATCGTCGTCATGACCATAAATTTAAATTTATAGCAGTCCAAAATAATGAGCAAAGCAGTAAAAGTTCTTCCTCGCACACACACTCAAAAATACACACACACACATACACACGCTCACACATGCAAATTAACAGTTATGCTAAATGAGCAAACAAAGCAAAGGCAACATCAGTGTTGAGAAGTGAAAGCTCCGCTGCTGTTGTTGTTGCTGTTGTTGCTGTTATTGATGTTGTTGTTGGCGCCTTGAAGGCTGCAATGGCAAATCATAAACAAAGGGCTAAGACTACCTGCTGTTTATGGCCATATTCAGGCAATTTGTGTGTGTGTGTGTATTTGCCATTTCTAGCAATGCACAGAACAACATAAAATAAGTAGCAAACGAGGGTGGCTTAATAAATCATTGATTCAAGTAGTAAAACGCAAATTATGTAAACAACTTGAAATTTTGTTGGATGATCAGCTGGTGACTGGATAAGATTAATGAATTTCAATATTTCCAACATCACGGTGAGAAAAGGTTTCTCAAAAACAATATTATGAGCTATGTTAGCGAACTTGACAATTTATTTTATATGAAAAGCCTCATTAAGTTGAAAAACTCTTGCTAAACTTATTGGCTCTATTTACAAAAATATCAGTGCAAATTTTATTAAATTAAATTGAGACTTAAAACATAATAAAAAAAAAGGTTACAACTAAAACTGAGAAAAATGTAAAAAAGAAATAAATTAATCAGAAGTGTTAAAGTCTAGGAATATTCAGTATGAATGTTAACTTAAAAAAGTAACTTAATTTTCTTTCATTACCCACAAGTTATCAATCCATCCTCTTACATTGGAGTGAGTGTCTTCCTCTCTGCTCTCCACTGAGTTGGAGCATTATTTTCATTACAAGCCAAAGATGTTGAGAGCAACAACAACACACACACACTTACATTAGCAAATGTTCAGCTGAGTAACAAGTCAGGATTAGGATGAACGAGCGGATGCAACAACAGTGCAACAGCACAAGGTATCAAACATAACAACAATAACAACGACAACAGCAACAACAGGGTAAGCAAATCAAAACAAAGCTGCCGACAACACTCGTGTAGAAGTTAACGGTCTGCTCTCTGCGTTTCACTCACTCTCTTGCTCTCCCTCTGTCTAGTTTGCGAGTCACCTATCGCTCTCTTCCTCACACTCAAGCTAACTTTGCACTGCTTGGCAAGTTCGAAAGGTCAACGCATTTTATGGTAATTTCCAAAGCTTACAAGCATAATTTTGCAGCTGAGCTTTCGAGCAAGCTGTCTCTATCACACACATCCGTTTGTCTCTCTCTCTCTCTCTCTCTTCCTTCTCCTACAACATTGTCGTTTAATACGTGTGTGTGTGTGAGTGTGTGTTTGCTCTTTGTCTTTTGAATTAAGAAATTTAATACGTGCTTAGTTCAACGAAAATTGCCAAGGATTAAACTAAATAGCACCATTCAAATGTTTGAGGATTACAAAATTGCTTAGAATTCATTTCCAACGAGTTGCATAATTATTAACTGCATTATTTCGCGCACAGATTACAAGAGGATTTTGTTCGAATTTCCGCTGTTTCGCTTTGTGGACTTATAAACATTAATTACCCTTGGGCAGGATCTGGACAGTAGAAAAGAAACCCAAGGATTTTGTCATTACAATAATTGCACATAGCTTTGAGTTTAATTTAACAGGACAACAATTTTTTAAATTCTGAATCATCTTAAAAGTTAAACAATTATATATAGAATGTTTAGAAAAATCAGTAAAGTTTTTTTTAAGTTATGAGAGCTGAATATTGTCGAAAATGATTCAAAGCTTTCTAAATGTATAAATGTTAGCTCTACAAACTTTTCAATCCCCTCAATGCAGTCATTTATATAGTACGGTTTTTTGTGTCCTTTAAGTATGTAAATGGCTATTATTTATCGTTAAATTTTGTACTTACATTTGCGTTTGCTTCATTCCTGAACTGAGTCGAGAAATATTTCTTCCATGTTTTCTGTTTCACCCAATTTCACAATTTTTGCGGTCTTCTTCTGCTCATAGTCTGTCCTCGTCTGTTTGTGAGTGCTTTTGAGTGTATGCAAGTGTGTGTGTGCAAGTGTGATGTGTGTGTGTGTTCACTCATTTGTTTTATGCGACTGTCCCCAAAATGCATCTGACTCCATGTCCCATGTTCGTTTTCCCTCTGCAAATGTCGGCGCCATGTTTTCATGCCGTTAACAAGAGCACATTTGTGTATTAAGGTCACTTCACGTGGTTCCAGAATCTAGTAGACTAAATTCAGCAGAAATGTCTGGTCGAGGCCAAAGCGCATATTTACTTATTACAAATCAATTACATATTTGTATTCCACATAGAAAATAAAACGTTAATTTAAAGCACGATTTTTGATCATAGGTCATTTAGTTCAGTAAACCAAAGCCGTTCGTTCAAGGAATTAATTCCAAAATTAAACTCAGTGAATTCCATCTCAGATTCAATTGATATATTCAATTTTATGTTGTTTAATTATTGTTGGGTTATAGTTGATCATAAATAAATGTATAAATGGAGTTATCGATATTTCATGCGGTGGTTCATCTGAGTGATCGTTGAGCATGTTATCGAACGATAATTACCTCAACTTCAAGTTGAAACTGCAATGCCAAAACTTTAAAAACTAGCTGCCAATTAACGAAATTGCAAATTAAACAATTTGCTCGAAAAACAATGCACAGTTTTAAACAAACCAGCGGATGGTGTTGAGAGAGAAGTGGTGTGCGGGGGGATCATTTTGTGCAGTGGGCCAAGCATCCGCGTCGTGTAAAGAATGAACTTGACATACCCGCAGCCAACGCAGCAGCAGCAGAAGCAGCAAGCAGTCGCTGCAAATGACAAAGTGCTTGTTGCAGAATGAGAAACTATGAGTGTAACAAGGGGCTGAAGAAGGAGGAGGTGGAGCGGGAGTGGAAGAAGTCAGGAGTCAGCTGGCAGAGCCGTGACCAGGCGACGCAACGCAACGGACGCCGCAGAGCGGAAACTCTTTGGAACCACAGAAAACGCTGAGTTGTGGGCGACGCCAGCAGCCAGCAGAGCAACAACAACAGCAAGTGTGCCACACTTGTGGAGTATACGGTTAGCGGATACCCTGTAACTAATGCATAATGTGTAATATCCTTCAAATGTGTTTATACTTTGTTGTTTATCATGGCAGTTGTACAATTTCTGTGCCATTTCAAGCGAAATTCTTCCATTACGAGGTATTACTTGAGACTAATATAATAATATACGCCAGCCAGAAGGACAGGCAGAGGGACAGATACAGTTACAGCCACATCGTTAGGGAAAACATGGATGGAGATCCATTGCGAGGCCGCCCCCCCGTCGGGATGTTTGACTTCGCGATGAGCTCAACAGAGCTGGCGTCATATTTTTATGTATCTTTTTAAATTTTATTTATTTATTTTCACTCTGTTTTTTTGCTGTTTTTTTTGTTTACTTATTTTAGGGGTATTGTTATGCAGCGCAATATTTTGGCGAACAAGGCGACAACAGCGAAAAATTTCGGTTGAAAACTTTTGAGCGGAAAACTTTGCTAATTACACGCAAAATGTTTGGTTTTTGGGACAGTGCAACTAACGCGAGTTGCAAGCACCAGAAATTCTTGTTGTTTCCCATAATTAATTTGTGGCAGCCACGGACTCCGTTACTGCTCTGTCTCTTTTGTATCCTGTGGCTTGTCTAAAGATCAAAATTTAACAATAATTTAAGATATCACGGAAAGAATATTTGAAAGATAAATTTAAATATTAGCTTTGTTATAACATAGAAATGGTTTAAGTCTTGAGAATCTAGATGCTAATTGTTCCCACCTTATTTATAATCAGATTCGCCACTGACATAACTTCTCAAAATTGAGGTAAAGTAGAAAAGAAATAAGTTCTTAAGATATAATAATCAATGGAATTGCATTTTATATGAATGTGACCTGATTGTCGGTAGCTCGAAGCTTACGGACTACAGAAACGAGTTCACATAAACATTAATTAAACTTGCAGTGCAATAAAAACATATAATAAGAGCTCAATACTCAACATAAACACTTGAGCAACTTATGGCGTACTTACAACTTGCCAGAGATAACGGTAAGCATATAGCGTGTGTGCATATGCGCAAAGTCCCCAATAACGAGGAACGGCTTCTCGTGGAATAACAGGCGTGCCAAACAGGCAGAAGTTACAGTGGGCTAAATATCACAATTATCTGAAGAAATTTAAAGCGATGACGAAGTGTTGAAATCTCAGATCGTTTTGTTTATAAATTGCTGGAAGTTACTTAAGTTACTCAGCAGATAAATGTTAACATTTACAAATTTGCATTTCTTTTGATGAGAGAAAAAACCAAGTTCTGTTGAGCTGTGGAATATTGATTAGATCTAACAATTGAATGAAACAATACAGCTTTACTTTTTAAGTTCAGCTTCCATTTCTTAGATTATTTTATAATTTGATCAGAATAACAGTTGAAAGACTTACAAAAATAATATGTAATTGTATTAACATTTTCAAGTAATACATATACGTTCACTCCCACTGTGCACAGTAGCCCGTTGAGCATTAAAAATCAGTAAAAAGAAATCAACAGACATTAAAAGCGATGACGACATGGAGGAGGGGGATAGAGTGAAGAAGGCGACATCGAAGGCGTTAAGGATGATGACGCCACCGATATGGCAAGTTGCCAGGACCAAAGCCAAAGGGATAATGCAAGGCGCGAGAAGCAAACGGAGCAGAACGAAGACCAAAGGCAAAAGACATGCATAAAAATAAACACGACTTGTGGCAACAAACTTGCGTCGCTCTCTCTTTCTCTCTCTCTCTCTTTCTGTCTCTCTGTCTGTATCCATGTGTTGAAGGCACCTGTGGACGCCCTAAGGAGCACTCGAAACTGTCAATTATGTAATGTTACACAATGTTTATTATAATTTTTATGTAGCTCGACGTAATTACATGTCTTGCGCTAATATTTATTAAGCTTGTATTCAGTAATAAGCAGCAAAGGTGTCGCACACTTTTATGAGTTTATTAATGAGCTCGCCAGCAACGTAAAAGTCCTCTATTTTGTTTGTGGCAAGCACCTTGGAGGTTTCGCTCCATCCTTATATCCAGAGGGGCTCACATGTCCAATTAACGGAACTCATGGAATCACGTATAAGCAAAAGCTAACAAGCCAATGGCACTAAGGAAACCACGGATTGAGGAGATCGGGCGGTGTACATCAACTTTAAGCTATCAACACACGTTCCGAATCAACTTGAAGCTTCGAAACTTTGACTCAATTAACATGTTGCCAATAGAAGCTAAACCATACACCTACAGCTACAGCTACAGTTGCTACAACTTTCAGATATTCCCTCAACCTCTGCTCCTGTTTCTCCTTCTCCTGCTGATGTTTCTCCTCCCTCCTCCTCCTGCTCCTTCGCTGCCCTGGGTCACGTACAGGAGTCCCAACAACAAAAACATTGGACACTTGGCAATGCGCTGTTGCCAATGAAGCAACAATTTTCCACAATGAACTTCTCATGGACGTGGAGAGGTCAGTTCGTTGAGTGCAGAACGAGGGATCCAAGGCGTGGCACATTGTGGTCTTAGGATTGCGTCTGCCTGAATTATTATCTTTTAATTGGGTGACATGTGTCAGCGGCTTTTGTCATTTCAGCGCGTGTTCAGCAAATTCCTCCCCTATATAAGTTCAGAATAAAGCCAAGGACTTGTAGTAGACATTAATAAATGACTGTGATATCAGATCACTATAGATTGCGATATTCCGACTGTTTGTAGTGAATTTAAACTAAATGGGAAACATTACTGTCTGTGAGAGATATGAAAACTTTAAGCACATATTTGTGCTTAGTTTAATGGCATTTGCTATATAATGAAAACTCATATAATTTCAGGTTAACGTTTTAATTAGTAGATAGAGAAATATAACATATTATTTATTTCTTTGTAGAGTAGGCAACTTGAAATGGTTTTATAGAACAATTTAAATGTTATATTGGAAATTATGTTTTCCTTATAACACATCTCTAGTATATAAAAACGTTTTTAGTTATAATGTATAGAATATCGGAAAAAATAAACATATTGATAATATTTATATATACGAGAATTGATGAGAATTTAAAGATTTATATACAACTTATTATTATTATTATTATTATGCTTTCTAGAGAGAGAAAGAGAGTGAGAGCTGTTACTTAAAGCCTATGCATGTTATTCTCATTTGGCCTTTGTTTTCCAACTTAATTTCATGCTTATTATTATTGGAGTGTTTCCGCAGTCTCCCCAAGGCAACGACTATGATGATGATAATGACGTCGAAAACTCATTCCGCTGATGATTATGATGATATGCTCAAAGCGAAATTAAGCAACTCAAAAGCATGACACATGCCTCCACTGAGACCCGCATTGTGACTTTGACTTTTTGCAACAGCGAACATAAATAGGGGGTGGGTGGAGGATGCTGGACGAAAAGGGGAGAGGGGAGTAAAAAATAGGGAGTGGCTCTGTGCAACGCCTTCAAGTCTAAAGCTGTTGCCATATTTGTCCCGTTGCGTGCGGCAGCCATTGAATTAAATAATTTAATGCTTGGCGAGCGCTGAAAAGTATGCTATGAATTGTGTGTGTTTTGTACCCTCAACAGCTGGCCCTGATGTCCTTGAACTTCTTGCGTCGTTGCCGAGTTGCATTTCAAATTGTGCAAATTATGTGGCATTGCAGGCCGTCAAAAAGTTTTGCCACTGTCCCCCCGTTCCACCCCCGATCCCCTGCCGGCCGCGACTGTCATTACTCAAACGCAGGGCTAAACTTTTGCCGAGCACCTTTGGCGTTGTGGAGAGGGGGACAACTGTCTAGAAAGTCAATGTCCTGTTGAGTGTCCTGGCGTGCATGTACTCGAGTTTCCAGTTGCCAGTTGCAAGCTGCGAGTGTCGAGTGTCTAACTGTAGACTGCAAACTTGCCGTTCATATATAGTTTACAGGCTGCGCTTGTTTACACACTCATCCACACGATTCTCCCTCTGCTTTTCCAGCGTTTTCCTCACTTTACTTTTTTTAATGGCGCACTTCAGCGCTTTTCGGTGGCTTCGTTTCGTCGTCCATTTTTGCTTTAAACGTTATAGCAGCGACTTTTTATAGACATATAAATATCATCGTTAAGTTCGTCATAAAAAAGAAATGAGGAAACCAACTAGCGCTACATGCGAGTATCTGTGTGTGTGTGTTGGGTGTGTGTGTGTGTGTGTGCTCTAATGATCGTTCTGTCCAGATAACGTTAGCTGTTAGCTCTTCACAAGGATTACTCGTACAGCGCAAACAAATTACTGTTAATTAAACTCGAAATTGTTGTGCGCCGCACTTAAAACCACTTTTGTGTTAGTTGTGTATGTGTGTGTATGTGTGTGTGTGTGTGTGCGTGATTGCTTATATGTGTGATATCAGTAAACGGGACGAATAGCTGACGAGATTGTTTGACAGGGAAGGGTGACCTCTGTCCTACTAATTAGATAGATATCAAATGCGGCTGTCTCCCATTTTCCTCTAAGTGTCCATCTCTCACTCTTTCTCTCTGTCTCTGTCTCTCTTTCTATCACTGTGTGCTCTTCGTCAGCGAAAATTAATAACTATATGATTAGAAAAATGCGGTTCCATTGCTAAATTTTTCCAATAATACCAAAAAAAAAAAACTTTCTCAAAAAAATTTATTTTTTTAGTTTTTCAAAACTGAAATTGTGTTTAACGAAAATAACTTTTATCAAAATTAATTTTATATAAAGTTTTTTGAGAAAACATATAAAATAAATGTGTATTTCTATAACATTTAAATAAGAGGTAACTATTGAATGTAATAAAATATTTATTTGATTTTTGGTTTAATACAAAATTGACAATATTTAATATTTAATCCAGCTGCAAAAATTTAATGAAATTGTTAATCAATTAATATTGATTATTGTAATGCAAATTAATTTTCATTATTAAAACTATTAAGAAAGAAACACATTTAAGTTGAGAAGAATTTTAACAAGATTATAATGTTAAGAGGATGTATTTAAAATCTTAACTTTTGCTGTATAAAGTGGCAAAGCTATAAGAAAATTGCTGCAAATATGCCACACATAGTATTTAACACACAACAGTGTGCAGTAGCCAGTTGATGTGAAATCATAATTATAATATTTCTATGCTCATCACGACTCAACGTTCCACACAGCTGTTGCACACTGCAAAAAGGAACTGCAAATACGCCTCAATAAATTTGCAGTGGTTCCTTTTGGCGCAACTTCATTCTACATTTTCTTCAATTCTATTTCTATTTTTCCCATGCAGTTGTGCAGTTGTTACGTGCCTCATGTGGCAAGTCAAGTAGCATTAACCTTTTGGAATAGAACTTTGTAAATATTTAAGCTGCAATTCGAATAGAAATCTTCACAAAATCGCCACGGCAAATAAAGTTTGCTGTGTTAACCTTTCAAATGGATAATTACGCTTTTAATATGGATTACAGTGGGTTTAACTCTTTACACTGGCCTTGCCCCTAAGGCGACTTTTCAATTTTTCACTCAACAACGTTTCGAAAAAGTATGCAAATGTCTGCATTAACACATTTCCTCATCTAACATGCCATTAGTCAAAGCCACCACCACCAACAACAACAACAACAACAAGAAGAAGGAGGAGTCGTAAAAAAAGGGAACAAGGAAATCAAATAGTTTACCTACCATTAATTACTGCCAAGGGGCAGTTTCTCTCTCTGTATTTGTTTGTTGGCCAGAGCGATGACGAAACTTTGGAGCCCAAAAACTTTACCTGGCTTTACACACACACACACACGCTCACACACAGGTGAGCTAGTAGTTGTTGTTGTATAGGGCGCATAATGCGTCAGCCGCAAAGTATGCAGCAAATATTTAGATATGCCTACGAGCTCCAAGAAAAGTTGTGTGCACTAAAGAGGGGGGCAGAGAGAGAAAGAGTGAGAGAGGGAGAGTGAGAGAGAGAGAGAGATGGATTCAGGTAAAGGTGGAACGTAGTCGTCGCATTAGTTAAAAGCGTTCTGGGGGCCACTTTGGAACGCTTAATTAACACTTTATTAGCTTAGCTTCAACGAAAGGCTTAACCTGGCTTATACGACCAGCTGCAAGTAGAACTTGATATGCCAAGCAACAGAGCAAAATGTCGATAGGGAAGAGGGGAAGGTGATAGGTGAAGGGGTCTTGCGTGTGTGTGTGATTTTTGTGTGGTAAATATGCGAACAAGCCACAAAAATCTGTAACAAAAATGCTTAAAGGCTGGAAAAACTATTTGGAAGGCGTAGATTGGGTTATTGCGGCTTTTTTTTTTTTTTTTTTGGTAACTTTATCAGGCATACGTAATTAGAGCCCGGGGACCGAATTTGCATTTGACTTTGTGCTCAGGGAAGTAATGTGAACTGAAGCGATCCAAATCATATAATCTAATTAGGCTAATTCAATTTGAAATGGATCGTTGAGCGGTTCAAAGAAAGTATTAAATTTAGAAAAAAATTGTATTAGTGGGAGATGGGAGAGTGAAAGGATTTTTGTAAGTTAAATAACCTAATCAAAATGAAAATAAACTTGTATAATGTATAATTCATTAAATATAATATATATACTGAGAGTAAAGTCTTTATAATTACATTTTAATATTAAGTTAATAAGGTAAATGGCTGGAAAATCTAAGAAAACTGAAAACAAACGCAAATAAACATGAAATTTGAAGTCTCTACTCAAATGTCAACTTAAAGTCGGCAATTCCCTTCCCGAAGTAGATGGAATGAAATGTACAAAAAGGTGGGAAGTAGGAAGTAAAGGAAAGAAGAGGAGTGGACTTACGAAATGTCCATAGAAACTTATCTTAATTGAATTATCAAAAATTATGCGGCACACTTAAGACGATGACTGAGACAGAGTTAAGGGTGGAAAACTGTTGCTGTTGCTTACTTTGAGGGAGGCGGCTTTCAGAAGTGGCCACAACAAAGGACACGCAATTTGGTTGTGGGGGAGGGGTGTGAATAGCTGTTTTACCTGCCAACGATTGAGTCAAGAGGCAGCTACATTTTGTGGCACTTAACTTTTTAAATGACGGAGACGCACACGAAGACGAAGACGAACAAGTATAAGGACAAGAACAAGAACAAGAACAAGTTCTATTGCCAGTCGCTTGAGGAACTAATGAAGACGCTTGTTGATAATTTATGGCCCTGCTGCACGCAACTTTGTGCGTCTTGGGGCATGTGGCAACTAGAATGCTAGCTGTGGGAGGGCAGCGCTCTTCATGAGCGATTAACTGCGCGTATAACATAATTAACCTAGTCTGTAAAGCCCTCTCTCTCTCGCTTTTAAAAAACTCTCTTTCTCTTTGTTGCAGCGCCATCTACCGTTCAGAACTGCACTCCACTTGGCGTTACATTAATGAAAATGGCGTGTAAGTAGCATATTTAACTATGTTAATTGTTTCGCGTTGTCGCAATCACCAGACAATAAATCATTAACTCCACAGCTCAACTTGATTAATGACTATTTTCAGGCAAAAACTGTTGAAGATAAATATAAATATTTAAAATTATTTTAAAAAATTACCTAATCCTTATTTACTTTATGTTCATGGTATATAAAAGGCTATGGAAAACACAGCATAAATTCATAAAAATAATTAATAGATTTATAACAAAGTTTGTTCAAAGAATCAGGAAAATCTTCAAAAAATATTATTAAATTAAATAAATTATTTACCTGAAATTTTGGAAAGTTTCTAACTGTATTTGATAATTTGTCCGTTTAACTCTTCTTATAATTTAATTAACATTTGAAATCCATAAACCTGTTAAGCTAATTATCTAAAGTGTTGGTAAACTTCACTTAACACCTCCGTAATTAATCTTTAAGTTCGTCCAAATGTCGGCACACAACCTATTATTACATTGCATTTTTTCCCCATTTTTCATTAACCTGAATAGGTAATGGAACCCAATGCAAATTGTAATCAATATCAGCAGCTTGGTTATTTCTATCTCTCTCTCTGGCAGTCACTTTCCCTGTTCACCCTTTCGTTTTATAATATCTCTACCTCGACTAGTACAAAAAAATTGAATAAGTTATGAAACGTCCTAAACATCGACTCGAACTGCACGGATAGAGAAAAATTTAAATTTTGTATTCGAGCTTGGCAAATAAACAAACTGAAAAACATCAAATAAATAATATAAAGGGCTGAAATAAAATTTATTTGGTAAACACTTGAAATATTTTAGTAGTTCTTTTTAAAGCGTTTTGGGAGCCACAACCAGACATTTATAGATTTTGCGGTCAAAATTAGTTTGTGCTTTCAAACACAAAAACCGTGGCATACTTATTGGGGTCGACGGCGAAAGTTGCGCATAAATCAAATGAGGCGAAGGCGTGGTTACGCCCCCTGCCCCACTCGAGTTATGAATAAAAATCAATAACAACGCGATCCAAAGTAGGCTATGAAATTATTCCAGCTCGTCTGCAGTATCATAAAGTGGCTTGAATAAACGCTACTCGAAATGCACGTCGATAAGTCTAATGATATTCCTATATAAGTTTTCAATTTAAGCTCTTCAAACTTTGACAATAAAAACTGAGAAATTCCAAAAGCAAGAGATAAAAGCTAAATAATTGAATAGAAAAGTGAAGCTTAGGTGTTTATTGTATACACTTTTTATTATATATTATATTGTTATATTAAATGTAGCAATCAACCTTTTTATATTCAAGTTAATTTTTATCTACTAAAAATTATGACACTTTATTGATTAATATTAATTGAACACATTCATATACCGACACATCTCTTAGATAATTCAAAATACTTTACTGTTAGGGTAAACGTTAAAAAATATTCGCGCTACTTGAGTGCAAAAATAATCAAAATTGTTGCCTGTCTAGACTGCAAAATTTGTTTGCTCTTCGCTGTTTTGGTTTATTACAAAAATTGTTTGCCTAAAGTTTGACTTCATGCCTTCAACATACACACACTCATACACACATCTATTTTAGTTGGATAAATATATTTTTAAACTCATTTTGCATGCATATTCGCATTTAATTCTATGTTGTTCTTTTTGCTTAGGCAGCGAAAACAAAATAAAATCAGTTGAAAATTGGAAATTAAGTTGGAAAAGCGATTAATGTTTATTTTGTTTTAAAGGGAGATTCTTAATCCTTACATCCTTTATGCTGGCACGTAGTTAACTAGGCCCAAAATGGGAAAGGTTTAAATGCAGAGATTTGACTATGCTTAAGGGTTTAAAAAGTTTCTCATTTCGTTTCAATCTGAACTTTGACTAAACAATGAACATTAAAAAGAACGTAAAGAATGAACCCTTGGAATATTATTTTATAATTGTTAGGATTGCCTGTTTATTTTAAATTGGGTAATCAATATGTTTAAATTAATGATTTAAATTACTTTACCGAATTTTTCTAAAAATCGTTATAGTGCAAAATTCTTGAGCTTAAGTTTGTGGTGACCTAGAGTTGAACTCACTTAATATTTGCCACTTGAGTGACCTGCAGATTTGGCCTCAAATTAAGTTCTCCTGGCTCAAATCCATTAGCAAACCGAGTGCAGAGAGGTAACCACGAAAAGGAAACTTAAACAGCACCAATACTCTACCATTTGCAACCGCTTTTTCACATTTCCTTTATGCCTGGTCACTTCTCTGACAGCTAACGACAGCGAGCATCGAAGTTCAGCTTTTCTTCTGCAACTTCTTTCACATTTTCTCATTTTTTTTTTTTTTTTGGCTACAAAAATAATCACCGCGTTAAAAGCAATGACCTGACCCCATCCACCTTCCTCCTCTTCTTTCACACCCCTTATCAAGGCTTTGCCTAACGTTAAGTGCAGTCCGTGGCGATTTTTCTAGTTTCTACGAAAGAATCTAGTGTCTTGGAAGTTGCTTACTGCCGCCTCCTTTCCCCTCTCAGTCCTGCGGCGTTTTGCGGTATTTCGTGAACGTGCTTCTCATACCAAAAAATGCAAGATTCGTGCAAAATTTACCTCAAAAGCAGCATGGGAGGAAGGAAGAGAGAACGAGGCACTGCGGATTGCACGCACTTCATGGCGCTTGGTTTTTAGTTTAACATCATTAAGTATTTCTAAATGAGCGCTGCTTTGAAATTAAAATTAGATTTTTTGCTCTTGAATTTAATTTGAAACTCAGCTACAGCACAGAGAGAGAGAGAGAGGGGGGGAGAGAAGAACGCCTGCTGCCAAACCGCCTGCTGCCAAACCGCCTGCTGCCAAACCGCAGCATTTAAAATCGTTAACAACCCGCAGGCTCCACATGTGTGTGTGTGAGAGCATGTTTGTGCGTGTGTGCATACACATAATTAAGTGAATTATGCCTTTGCATATGTGCAGAAGGGGTGTGGTATTCAGGGAGGCGATATTTGGCCTAGTCCCGTAGTCTTGGCTTTTGAAGCAATGCGTCAGCAGCAAACGGCAAAAACTCGGCTAAAAAAATGTAACGTAATTTATTTCAAGTGACTGCACACACAAAAAGTGTACGTGTGTATGTGTGTGTGTGTGTGTGTGTGACTCTTGACCAGCATTTCATGTTGTGGCATTTTAATTTCATGGCATACTTTTAGGCATCAACATAATTCGTATGCAGCTCATGAATTTCGTTACGAGAAAACGAGACGGTAAGAGCAAGCACTCTAGGCTCTATATCTCTATCTGTCTGCCTCTCTCTCGCTCTCTCCCTCTGTCTTCTTCTCTCTCTCTCTCTGTCGCTATTTAGGCAAACAGTGTGTCTGACATTTCTTTGATTTGTGTTGCCTACTTTTCGACTCGCTACGTGACGAGATGTGTAATGAGATTTACGGCAGGATTTTGACTTCAACTTAATTTAAATAATTTAATAAAAAAATAAACATTGTTACGGCAGCATATAGAAAAAAGAAAATAATTAAATGAAAGGTAATTAATTACGTAATAATAAGAGTCTTTATTAGAATGCTACTTAAGATTAATATTAAATGAACTTCCAGAGTTAAATCAAAGAAGTAAATGATTGCAAATCGATTTACTAATCGAAATAATTATATTTATATTTTTAAATTGTTCAGTCTTTCAAATAACACACTTTTTAAAATTCTAAGTCATACTTTCATTGGAATTCAGTGATCTAAGTGATTCTGCATTTTCAATAAAGAACGTTTTAGAAAACACATTTTTACGTACATTTCTTATTTACATTTTTCATTTGCCTTACAACAAAATGTTATATGTATATAAAATAAAAGTATATTTTAAGTCGCTCCGATTCCTTTTCATATTTCATTAATTATTATTTGCTTCAATCTCCGATTTTCATTTGAGCATTATTTGCAGTTTCGCAATTAATTTCAATGCGCTTACTTCACTGCACATCAATAGACACCGAGAGGGGAGAGAGTGGAAAACATGGAGAAATGAGAAAAGAAAAGAGAAAGATGTGAAAGGGGGAACATTTTGAATTCAAATAAATTTGATTTAAAATCTAACCTAATTAAATAGAAATTATAAAAGCCATGAAACAATTACAACTAAAATTGCGTTCAGCTGGAAAATATGTAATTAATGAAAAACAAAAGCGAAAATTGATAATATTTAATGAGCAAAGCAATGAAAGAGCTATTGAAAAGATTACATTTGGAAAATGGAAAACAGAAACTTTTAGATTTGAATTTCATCTATTGGAAGTGTTTATTATTTAGCCACATTCAATTAAATTTGAAAATTCAGTGAGTTTTGTAAGAATGAGTTAATACATTGTTAAATTTGTGTTCTTTTGCCTCATTCAATAACTTCATTAAGTTGAACATTTGCTGTTACCTTCGGCATTCATTTATAACCAGAATTCTTCTGACCCCATCAATAAATATTAATTGAAGGTACCGTTTGTTCTAGGGGCGTGTCAGTGACTCCCCCTAAGGAACTTGGACTACCGGTAGGCTGACGCCTAAAAGAATACTCGTCTCATTTTTTCTATTCTTTATTTTTACCTGGAACGTCATGAATTACGTCGTTTAGCTTTGACCTTTGACGGGTCTGTTACATATTTTTACCCTTGTAATTTTCCCCCATTTTTACGTTTGTCGTTTGCGTGTGTGCGTGATGTGTTTATTAATTTTTTCGTCCTTGCTTTTGTTCGCAACGGTCAACATTCAATTACGTTTTTGTCCAAAGCATTTATGAAAATTAAAAAGAGCCGCCATACCGAATGACTCAAAAGGAACTGCCACAGGAAGAACATCAAAATGAGTGACAATTTGTATAATTAGTCTACAGCAAACGAAGAGAGGGCAATCAAGGGCCAAAGCAACTACGGGGCGTATACGTTATGCCGAAAATTGAGGACAATGTTTGATGTGGCGTTGTCCAACATTTGCTTTATAATTATGTTCCACACAAAAAAATTCTTTTCAACTTTCGACAATTTGTCAATAAAAATTTGAATTTAATTTCAGGTTAACTCCGAGAATTGTCTTTCCCTTTTTAGACATATTTTTTATAATTTGTATAAATGTTGTTAGTTAAAAATGTAGTTAAAAAAAACAATGCTCTCAGACTTATAAAGTATATGTTTTGTTGATCAGTTGATATAGCCATGTCCAACTGTTTAAATAAATGAATCTAAGAGACTATAAGAGCTAGAGCAACCCAATTTGGCAGACAGACTTTTCTATAGCGTTATATGATCTTCGCTTTTTCAGATAGGTCACATTATTTTATTTTATTATCTTTCTTCCTAATTAAATGCATACAAATCGGTTAAAAAAAAGGGCAGTTAACAGAGTTCATTGCTAAAGTAAAAGTATTTAACGAGTATTCCTTTTGTCAGAATTTTAATCTAGAAGTTTTTCATTTAAATATATATATAATTTCTTAAAGCAAAGCTCTTTAAAAACAAGGCAACATAAACTAAACTGCGGCCGTATTCGCAAATTTATTAAAGCAATTGCACTTTAAGCACTGCAACTGACCCGTTTAGTGGCTGCCACACGCCAAAACTATGCAACATTTGTTGTGCCTCGATACTGCAATTCTCCATCTCTCGCTCTTTCTCTCTCTCTCACTCTCTTTTCTGTCTCTCTCTTGCTTCTCTCGCCATCTGCGTGTTCTGCATAGTTTTAGGCTGTTGCACTTTGTCCATCTGATAAGGTGCCGGCCTAATGGTCTTTGGTGTTTTGTGTGTGTGTTTTGTATTAGCTATGCAACACTGCCCCCCTCTCCCCTCTCCGCTCTCCGTTCTCCATCCTCATACTAGCCACCTCTGCTTTGCTGCCACTTTACTGTATGTGCGTGCAACGGGCAACGGGAAACGGAAGTTATTTCAGACGTTTTTATGCCTTTTGTTTTGGGGTTTGGCTTTTGTTTTGTAACCCTTTTTTTGGTCAGTTGCCTGTTGTTGTTCTTGTTCGTTGTTCATTGCTGATGTAGCTATGCGTGAGCGGTACTACGACTACACTAACTAACTAAGCAACTAACTAACGGGATTCCATGTGCCGTTCATTTTATTCAACTGATAATCGTTTAGACCATCGCCAGACACGTTCACTAGGCAAACGAGCAAGGCGAGTTGAACGCTTCGTGAAGTTCAGCGTTCGCCAAAGTGTGGCTAAACACCGGAAACGGAAGTGAAAGCGCAGTTTTTGTGTGTTGTTACATTGAAGTAACGATCCGAACGAACGACGACAACGACGAAATTATATTTATGTGCCACCTTCTCTTTCTCCTCACCAACTATCGATTTGTCTGTGCATTGGGAGTTGGACTTCATAAAGTACCGAAAATAAACTTTAACTTCATTTCGAAAATTGAAATCTATAGCAGATTTGAGTTGAATTGAACTACGATTTGTTGTTGTATCAGTCTCTGTCTTAGCAACAATTTTTATACATTTCAGCATTTCAGAGAAATGTTTGTGCAACTTTCTTAAAATTCGGCCAAATTCTTTTCTAAAAAAAGCCAATTTAATGAATTTGATTTTATCGTTTGCCATTAACTTTGCTTATTTCATTGTTGTTGCTGTTATCGATATTGAAATTCTTGTTAAAGTTCAAACGTAAAACTTTGCTTTATTAAATTTGCCAAGTGTCTGGACAATTTGTGCGCAAGTTGTGCTGTGGGAGAACTTTGAACCTCGAGTTGAGAACCTTGAATCCAAATTCAGCATGAATCAAATGTATATATGCTAAATAATATCAGACTCAATCATTCAGCAAAACCCATGAGTTGGCAACGTTTGTTGTTGTTGTTGTCCGTTGTTAGAGAAGTATTTGAAAACTAATTTCATTATTTAAAAAGCAGACGGCCTGCAATTGGATGACTGCCATTTAATGAGCACTTTGTGCAAATTAAACAGGGAAAAAAGGAGCATGTCCTGCACAGATTCACACGCCGTCAAAAGGCTCAACTGGTTGGCAGAAACAACAACAACAGCAACAAGAGTAACAACAACCATAACACAAGTGTCAAGCTGCAAAAGGGAACAACACAACAAACACATCACCAACAAAAATAAAAAGGACCAATGTTTTTGGCTCCTTTTTGCCGCTTGTCAATGAAAAGCTGCGTGGAATGGCAAGAAAATGTAATAAAAATTTGTAACGCCATCAACATTTTCCCTGTCTCTTTTTTATTTGCTGCAAATCTCCCAATTTCTTCTCTCTCTCTCTCTCTCTCTCTCTCTCATTGAGGAAGCAATAAAAATGTCGCTTAATTGCAAAAAGTTTTGCTTAGATTTTCATTATTTTATTGCATACTTTTTTGGGTTGCGTTGGCGGTTTTTTTTCCCGCTCTTCGCTCCTATCCTCTCATCTGTTCTCTGTTTTCCGCTCTCTTTCCTGTGGGTCACTCGGTGCGTGCTGTGTTTTGGGTTCATTTTCCCACACGACACGGGTCATTTTATTTTTTTTTTTTGGTTCTGCGATTTTCGGTTGCCGGAAGCAACAGCAACAGGAAACTTCTCATATTTTATTAACCGTCGACCCGCCCAGAGAATGTGAACTGTGGAATGTCCAATGCAGCTGCCAATTGTAGTATCAGCTCAAAAGTTTCACAACTCAGCATTTTTTGGGCACTTTAAAGTGTGACAATGTCAGTTTAATTGCTGATTTAGTTTGATACTTCAAACCAAAGCCGTTTAATTGAAAGTATTAGCCAACCTTGTCATAATTTGTATCTATTAAACTTATTATATTTGAAGGAAATTGACCTAATTAAACTCCTGAAGTATCTACATTTCAAATAAAAAGTCCAAACTGATAAAGTTCGGAAATGATGAATAGAGTGAGCAAATAAATTTAATTTTCATTATTTGATTCACAATATTTATTCCGAAAAAGATGAAAATTGTATTCCTTCCAAAAATAGGTTTTGTCAAACTAGTGATTTCAATTCTTTCAACATATTAAAAATTTAACTAGCATCCAAAAACCTAAGATAATATCCACACGATTCTAAAAATGAACTAATTAAATACAAAATCAATAGCACAATCGATAGTTATTTGTAAGGTATCATTTTAACTTCGATATCTCACTGAATACTATGAATATAGCTTATTTCGCTTTGCCGTGGTATTTCAATGGATTTTTTCTCACACCTAGTTTCTAGTTTTATTTTTTTAAACAAGTAATGCAAAATATTTTTCATAAAAATATAAACAATTTTGCCAACTGTTGACTTTTGTCGGGCGATTCTCACTTTAAATAACTGGACGGCTATTAAATGCATGCCCGGCCATTTAAATGCATAAACTCGTATTGTTTGCTCTCCTGGCCACGTTGCTAGCGTGTATGCAAATGGCCCAGACTGGGATCGAGACACGCCGTCAATGTGTTGGTATTATGTGCATTTTTTAAATGATTCCCTGTTGATACCAATTGGATGAAAAAGAAACTTTCCATTGTCAGATTATTATTGGCCGTGTTCCGAATTGCAGTTCTGTTAAAATACTATGAAAAATTGCCGAGAAACTTTTACTTTTTTTTTAACTCAGAGTTGCGTAGCATATTTAGGTCCAATTATTTTCACTTTAGCATTAAGTCAAACATGCTAAACGAATTAAATATAACTGCAAATAGCAAAAAAATCCATATGTATATTTATATATCTGATAAAACACACACACTGCTTTCGTTGCTCTCATTTTAATCAATTTTTGCAGTGCTTAATGTCAATGAAAATTTAATTAAAAGCGCATATTAAACATGCAAAAAAATATAAAAAAAAACATAAAAGAATATAAATATCTACAAAAATCTTTTAACATAAATGAGTTTATTGAAAAAAATTGAAATGAGAAATTGAGTGAGAAGATTTAGAGAGAAAGGAGTAGGAGAGACAGATTGGTATGTAATTTTTCATTACTTTCGTTAATCGATTAATTAGATATCTTTAGTTTGTTCCCTCTCTCTTTCCTGACATTGATTGATCTCAGCTTCTTTTCTCACTCACGACTTATCTCACTTATCGCAACTACCTTTGACACCAATGGAAAACTATTTTCTACGCAGAAACTTCAAGTTGCACATCTCATGAATTTTCTACCGATAATATTTTCCACAGACATGTATATTTTCTTGATTTTCATTTCATTTGATTCTTTTGAGCTCATTATTCATGCAAAAGTTGGCTAGAAATGACATGAACATTCACTGCAACTTGCCACTTGCCTCGATTCTTGCCACAATGGAGCCGATTTAATGGCGCATTTATTGCCAATCTATTTGCCGACTATCAAGCCGTTTGTGTTTTCAGCATGACGTTGATACATTTGCCAACGAGGCAAGCAACCAACGCTGGCAACCGTGTGGCGCCACGTGTTGAGTGTTGAGTGCCATTGAAACTAATTGAAAATGCGTCGCACACGACACACACACAGACTTAGCTGGTAAAAACTCTTCGAATATCTTGGAAGACAAAGTTTTGCTGCTTTTTAAATGGAAATAGTCGACACACACACATACACACTCACACACAGCTACACTTGGGACGCAATATTATTAATAATATATAATGCAGCAGCTGCTGCTGATGCATATGTGTGAATGTGTGTGCGAGTGTGTCTGTGTGTGTGTATTGCTAACAAAACTTTCTGTACCTTTATTTATGTGCATGATTTATAGGGAAATGACATTGATTGATTTGGAATTGATGGTGTGGAAAACTGCAGCAGCAGCAACTACAACAAGAGAGACAACAATAACAGGCAGCTCATCCAATTGGAAAATTTTCAAGTAAAAAATATGCTTCACTATTTGGGGCACATCAATTTTTAGTTGCGTGTGTGGAACATGTGAAATTATGCAGAATTTACGTGTTTATAAACCAAATTTGCACTTTTCATAATTTTGTGTACACAAAATGATTGACAGTGCTCGACTGGAAGATATCCTGCATCAATCACAGATCATACTGATTAAAATTCAAACTTAAAATATATTTGCTTGTGTCTATTAAAAACACGATGTACGATGCAATACAAAGAACAAAACAAAAAAGTTTAATTAATCAAATTAAATAATATATAAAAATTAAAAAGATATACACAAAATTAAGAAAATAGTGAATTTACAGCCTCTGTTTCATTTATTGCAGGGTATATTAAAATTTTTCGCATTTATAATTTTTACCTATATCTTTTATCAACATTCGCATAAATATGTGGCAATTATTTGGCTTGCATTTGAAAGCTAGTTACATTAATAGTTGTTCTCCCATTTTATATTAAGCTAGGTAATATTACGATTTGCAAATAAATCACTATTTCAAAAGTTTATTTGTTTAGTTGATTAAGTTAAAGTTAAAATGTAATGATATCCAGCTATTAGGATAATTAGCAAACATGAAATTAAAAATAAAAATAAACTTTAAAATCTAAGCATATTGAGTTATACTAATCTACTAAATTGAATTTTCTTGAGTTTAATTTTGATATAATACATTGAATACAGAATTAAAGACTTATTCAAGCAAATGCATTTAAGTTAAATGAATATTTATGTATTAAAAGGATTTTTATTCATTTAAATTAGCTGAATTTTTAATTTGTAAATATTAATTTAAATTTATCCGGCTTATGCTTTAGTTAAAAGTCCGTTGATTAAAGTTTTGACAACCGAATTTCAAGAATTGTCGAGACAAACAACGTTCACAGTCTGACATCATCTGTCAGAGTTACAGTTGCAACTACAGTAACCGTTACAGGAACAGTTAAAGGAACAGCAACAGCAACACGTGACAGACAGTCGCAATTTTTGGCCGAAATCATTTATTTATGCGAAAAGCCAATTGTTTTTTATATGCATATATGTACCCAACACATGCAAGGGCAGTGGGCGTGGCTAAAGGGGACAAAAGGGAAGGAGAGGAGGTTTAAACACTGAATAAACTTGGCAATCGAATGCATTATTTCCCCCCCATTAAGAATTGTGTAATAAAATTTAAAGTTAACGGACAGTTATTTTATTTGTATTTTTAAGCGTTTGCATAATTTATTTTGTTTATTTATTTGTTAAATAAAATCAATGAAAATTCGATTGATGCGGGGCGGGGGAATTGACAATTATAGGTCAATTTTGCAAGCAATTAAACAGAGGCAAACACTTTAAATATGTCTGAAATGAGGCTGGCAGCTTCAATGCCTGCATGTGGCATGCCCCGGGTGTGGCAGACACGTGCCAGGGCTTCGGCAACTCAAACTTGATCCTCAGTCGGCAAACAGTCGCCGCTTGCATGGGTTAAACAAACTTGAAAGCTGGAAGACAGGCGTTAAAGCACGTCCCGGCCAACGGTTCATTCACTCTGCTATCTCCATCTATATTTCTCTCTCTATTTCTCCCTCTCTCACTTATACTTGTCTCTAAATCTCGCACTCTCTCCTTCGCTCTTCTCTCTCAGTTTTATGTCAAAAATTGTAAAATGACGTTGATATTATTTGGCGTGTGCCGCATTTTCAACTTTAACTCGGAGTCCCCGTTGCAAGCTCCTCGAAATTAGAGCACTTCTTCTCCCTCTGCCTCTTCCTCTCTCTTTTCTCCCTCGATAACCCCCAGGAGCATTGAATAGCAGCTGCCTGATGCTCGACTTCAGTGCTAATTAGAAATACGTGATAAAAATGTGCAGCACAAAGTCGCCAATGTTGAGCATCGCTTGTTGTCCTTGTTCTGCTTCTGTTCCTGCTCCTAATGCAGCTTGAACTGCGGCTACTGCTCCATCTTCTCCTCCTTCCCCTGATCCCCCTGTTCATTCTTAAGCTGCAGCAGCTGCAACTGCAACTGCCATCACTTTGGCAATGGGGATATGTGCAAATAGGTGGAATTATGCCAAACTTTGTGCAGAGTATTGCCAAATATTCATGCAACTTGTAACACTAGAGATCTAAACAAGAAAATCCAAATTTACTTGATTATCAGCATCTTGGAACTACCTACATAAATATTACTATCTGATAGATAAATAAATATTTGTCAAATACCCCATTTACATTTAACATTTATTGGTACTATTATGTTGAGAATAAAAATATTTTAAGACTAAGACATTTAAATTATTTGAGTAGAAACAAAATTTTATAATATTTATTTAGGATATATGAATTATATATGCCTTATATGCGTATATTTATAAGTATTTTTAACAGAGTAGTCTATATGATTTCCTAGGTAAATCAAGTTTAAGTATAAAGTTTATTGTTGTTATATGACTACAAAATCAAATGATTAAATCACACACAATTATTTAAATAATACTTGGGTTCATAACTGTTATTTTTGGTCAGATTTTATTTGCAAACTTGTAGGGTATAGATTTAAAAACAAAACCATTTTTTTCGCTTGCTCAGTGCAACCATTGAACGTTTATTTTTTCTTTTCTTTGTATTTAATGTTTTTTGTTCATTTTGCCAGCTATTTGGCGCACAAAGTTTTTAAAAGTCGACACGTGCCTGGCATTTCGAGTGGAGTATTAAAATTTAGTTTCTATAATGCCAAAAGGATGCACTCGACAGTTACTAAATGGCCAAAAGCCATCAGCATATTGAGCAAATTAGCAAATACTCCACAATTACGTGCTGCATAAAGTGAAGCACAAAATTTCTCTATATAGCAAAAATCTTTGGCTCATCAATCGATTTGGCAAAGGAGCTGAATGGAGCTAAAAGTCGAGCTAACTAAGGACACGGACTTGACTGTGCATTAATCTGGCTATTTGAATTTGCAGTGTGCAAACAAACAAAGCACAAAACTTTTTGCGGCTCAACTCAAGACATAAATCGATATTTTGAAGTGTGCACACAGACGACAACGACAACGACAAGGACAATGAGAACGAGAGCGAATAGAAAGAGAATGGGAATGAGAATGTGAATGAGAAAGTTGTTGGCTTGGATGACTATCAAAAACCACTTTGGCCGGAAATAGCATAATATTTGCACACTCACAGAACCACGCCCATTCCCCTCCCCATCTTCCCTTTTTACCTTTTATAAAAACCAGCTAAATGTTCGCGACGCGTCGCCAAAAAAAAAGGAGGTAAGAAAAAAGTAAAAAAAGAACGCACATCAAGTGGGAAATTTTTTGGAGCGCATACATAAAGCAAATATTTTTGATGCGATATTTTATCATCTAAGCTGATTCTGCCTTTTAGAATTCAACGCGCATTCCAAATTCTCAGTCTGCATTTTTCCGCACAAAATGGATTCGTGGGATTTTCCCTCACGCAAAGAAAAATAAATTCTGAAATTTTATTTTATTTATTTAAGCTCGCTGAGTCGACTACCGCTTAAAGCTCCAAGGTGTCTTGTGTTAGGCTCCCACAGCTCCAACTCATTCTCTCTCACTCCCTCTCTCTCTCTCACTCTTCTTCTCTCTGTCTCCCATGCTCAGCTATTGTGGCAATCGATATAATTTACCGTATGTCAAGCACGTGCTGCCATTTAGGGACGCTTCACTGTACCCACTACTCTGTAACCTGTGCGGAGACATTGTAACCATTTTTTAAATAACTCAACGCTTGTTGGACATTTGGGACCTTTGTTTTCCACCAGTAGTATATTAAGTAATCCTTAAATAAATACAACTTAGCAAAGGCTTAGAATTAGTTTGTGACAGCTCATTTCAAGGAATTCAAAAAGGAATTCAAGAGCATTGTAATTATTATAATTTAATATATTATAAACACAAATTTATGAACTATCTGAAATGCACACTTAAAAATTTCTAAATTTAATAATAATAAGCATGATTTTAACTAAGCTAAAAACCAAAATAATGTATAATGGATAATTTAAATATTATTTAATAGCCCAGCTGTAATTGAAATTTTCGTTGGACTCCATTCAAGTGTTCCAAAATCTGATGGCAAGAAATAACTCTAGATGTTCCCTCGAACTCTTGAACAGCTAGCAGTTAGCAAGAGATAAGTTCATAATTTCTAATCTCCAAGGAATCAGCACATGTGGCAACTCATATGCTGTAAGCCACCGTAAATTAACGCAACGGGCTGCTAACAATATTTACATGCCTTATCCTGCATCTAATTACCGCTAAGAGCTTCTGGCATCATCATGAGCCAGTCAGACAGTTGCCAACTGTCAGAGAGGGAAACAAAACAGGGTTTCACATCCCGAAATAGGGGCACATAAAAAGAGAGAAGACGGAAGCTTCAACAAGCGCATGAGACATGCATTAGCCTGACATGCACCCAGAGAATTCTACACGTAACTATGCAGCTTTTCCTATATCTCTTGCTCACTCTTCCTCGCTCTGTCTCCCTCTGCGTTTGGGTATATCCTTTGCTCATCGGAAAAATGAAAATGCTGCGAAAAATGCGCTTCATAACAAGGAAGTCGCGCTAAGTCGACAATGCAGGGAAAAAAATATTTAATGTCTAATGAAAAACAATGCAGTAGTGAAATGGAAATGGAATCAACAGAGAAACAAATATGGAAAAGGGAAAAAAATAAAATATTTATTCTAAAAAAGTGTGTGCAAAAACTACAACCGCATCGAGAGAGAGACAGAGATAGAGATAGAGAGAGAGAGACGTATATTCATATCTATTTGTTTGACTGTTTAGCAACAAAGTTTCCGGCTTTTTGTGCGACATTCCCCGCGGTTCGTTCTTCCCAAAGCCAAACAAAAAGTGACAAAAGAAGCTGTCAGTTGGTTGCCCTGCTGCAGGTTTTTTGTTTATAACTAAAAGCCAAAAGAAATCAAACAACGAATAAAAAAGTTAACAAAAATGTAGCTAAAAGCCATTGAAGAGCAAGAAAAGTTGCATAAATGGCGAAAGCATGTTGAGATTTGTTAGAGAAATGCGAGAGTCCCAGGCATTTTGAAACTATTCCATGACAACTATAATTGGTAACGAGAAAGCTGAAATAGGTAACGAGTAGGAATTGAGAGAGTTTTGTGTGCAAATTGAAATCGCATATTTGCAGAGTTCCTATAATTATACAGCTACTATCTGAGAGTACGGAGAACAAAGATACCGAGTCCTAGCAAACAGTAACGATACAAATTACAAGTGACGAGTGAAAGTAACGAGAACACTGTAGTTCTAATCAGTAGTAGTAGATTTAATTTACATTATGGATAAAAGCACAAGACAAGAATTAAAAAAAATCTGCTAGAGCAACTGGAGAGTGAAACTAACGAGAAATAATGAGTTAGTAGTAGTTTTATAACTTACATAATGATGTCAAGCACAAAGCAACAATTTAAACATAAACACTAAAAACACAAAGAGTAAAAAGTAACGATACAAATTATTAGTGACGAGTGGAAGTAGCGATCATATTGTAGTTCTAATTTAGAAGTAGTAATTTTTTTAATTTTCTTTATAAGTAAAATAAAACAGAATGCAGTATTTAGGAAAGATAGTTAAAAGTATCTAGAAATTACGATTTCAATTCCAAAACTCATTTTTAGAAATAATAACTACCAAAATATATTTGCTGTACTTTCAAAAGTGATCAAAGCGTTTCTGTTTTTCATTAAATACTAGAAGTTGATACTTATCAGGAGCAATCGAAGCGAACTGTTTTTCAATTTGTCAGTGCTTTTCACTAATAGACACCAAATTAGAGCTAATCGTTATTTAGTCAACAGTCAATTAACTATAAATTATTAAAACGCAGCAGGTCAAAAACAGAGCAAGAGACAGCGATACATTTACAGAGAGAGAGACAGAGAGAGAGGTGGGGGGAGAGGGAGTGGGCAGAAGTAGGATATCGAAACATGTGGAAGTTACCAAATTTGAGCTGCTGTCAAATTAACCAAAAAGCGGATTTTCCGGCTAACATAAGAGTGTGCGTGTGTGTGTGCGTATTTTGTTTTCAGGAGCCTGACAACGATAACGCGGCATTGAGCAATTATAAGCGACAATAGCAGCAGCAGCAACAACAACAACAACAACAGCAACAACAATAACAAGCGTATTAATACCATGACACAAATTCCTAATCAATCTTCACGACTTATTCATGCATATAAACCTGCGCGACAACAAACCTCATATGCCACATACAGTCACCACACACACACACACCACACACGCACACACACACACACCCACAGCTATGTTGGTTGTGTGTCTAACCTCGACTCACTGTGTTTTGTATGTGTGCATCGGTAGCTGTTTGAGTTTTGCAATTACAACTTAAGCACACAATCATTATCATAATCCTTAATCGATATTATGGCTTACAAGATGGCAGCAGCAGCCACAAAGCACGGCTAAAAGAGAAAGAGAGAGAGAGAGAGAGGAACAGACAGTAGACAAACATCTGCATATGGCTTCGTGTGTGTGTATGTGTGCGTGTGTGTGTGCTTTTAACCCACTTCCGTCCAGGCTGCTGCTGATGTCGGTTTGGTTGACTGCTTCCGCCTTTTGCATCGAATTAAAATTCCACATACGCTCAGCGCGTTTCTTGCCCAAGCAAAAGTGAAAGAAAGCGAAAAAGCAGAGAGCAGCTGATGATGGAGATGGAAGTGGAAGTGGAAATGGAAACGGAAGTGGAGGTAATCCTCGCTAATGGATGAGCTAGTACACTACAAGAATTCCATCTCGAGCAAAACAAATGAAATAATTATAAAAAATGATTCAATAATTATATTAATTGCTATCTTGATCTCAAATCAACTAAACATTCAATTGAAATATTATAATAATGTTGTAGTAATAACGCTTTTAAAACAAGCAGCTGGTTCTCATTATAATATGACTAATAGTAATCATAATATTATAACTATTATGAAAAGAACATCAACTATTTTAGTATTAATAAGAAATTATAATAATGATGATAAAATCATAACGAAATTCAGATAAATCGCAAAATATAATGCTTATCGGGACTATTTATTATGTACTAAAGTTTTAAATTTTGAAATTATTTCCATTAATAGTTTATTGTATTCTGATTGTTATTTTTATTTTATTTCTGAAAATTTTGAGTAGTGTTGAACCCGTTATGTGGACTGTTAGTCAGCTTGAAGACAATCCATTTTTGTCCTTTGCCTGTCGTTAATAGTTAAATTGCTCTTAACAAATTTAATGTCCTTAAAATTTATTACCTCACCAACGTTGGCTCGACGCTTTGGCATTGTCCTGTTGCGGCCGCCGGATTAAATGATAAAAAGTGTTAAGCAGCAGCAGCAGCAAGTTGCAAGTGGCAAGTGGCAAGAAGACACACAAGGGCCACAACGCAACCTGTTTAAAGCCGCTGCCCCGGTGTCAACAAAGCGTTTAATGAAGGTTGCAAATTTGATTTCAGTTTGCTTCTTTCCTTTTTACTTTTTCAACATTTTGCTGTGGCTTTTTTTTTCTGCTTGTTTATTTTTTGTTTTTGTCTTTTTCATTCTGGCGCTGCACAATGGGGCGTATGATTGTTATTGGAGCGCCGACGTTTTTATGCTGTGTTCGGCTGCTGTTTGCGCTTTTGGCAGCACAAGGACGACAAGAACAACGCGAGGACGAGGACGATGACGATGACGACGACGATGACGATGATGTCGTGTACGTGTTAAGTGGTTATTGGTCTAGAGCGCAACTTGCGGATGGGCTTTGAATTGTGTCTGACGGGGCGTAAGGTGACAGTTCAAGTGATATTTGCATTAGATTTTGTTTATACTGATATCACACATACGACTTGTGGGACTTAAGCAGCTCTAAAGAGTGCAGCCATTGAGCCATATTTGAAGTCACATTCACGACATACGCTTTCCGCCATTCAAGCCAATTTTTGCTTAGATTGGTGAAGAGAGGATAGAAGGTGGATAATCTTATAACAGTCTTCAATGTGGTAGACGAAAATATTTAATAAAAGCTAAACTTTTTATATTTTTAAAAGCTGAAATTTAAATTTGATAAACTTTTACTGCATAGAATACTTTAGCGCATAATAATAAATCGAAAAATGTTTATTTGTTATTTGCAGCATTTTAAACTAAGAAAAAAAAAAAAATTAAAAAAGGATATGAAATTTAAAAAAGAAAACTATTCTGCTTAGTCAAATATCTAAATAAAAGTATAATATTTAATTGCAGCATATGAAACTAAGCTGACATGAAAAAATGTAATTCATAAAGATATTTCAAAAAAAATCATTTACAAAGGACTTGCTACAGATTTGTGCATATTCATAAATATGTGAAAATAAAAATCTATAACACTTGGCTTATATTCATTAGGTATTGAAAAAGCATTTAACAGATTTTGTCATTTTAATGCTGCATTAGAAAAATATATTGATTGCCTAAGAAACAAACTTATTATCTATTTTTAAAGGCTTATGTTTGCAATTCAAAAACTTCCTTTGAGCGCAGTGACAACGCAAGTTGAGAATCCATTTTAAAGCTTTTGAGTGACCATGAAAAGACAACTTGATTCTGCAACTCGCACACCAACTTTGAAATCACAACAAACAGTAAATCAAGAGCAATGACACAATCACATACTATATGCGTATTACAAACTAGCAATCTCTTTAAGCCTTTTGCAGCTTGCCAAAGTCAGCCTGCCTGCTAACTGGGGCTAAAGCCGGTGGATGGGGAACGGAGGGAGGTGTGTAAAATAAAATATCAACTTTCAAAAAAGAATGGAATAAAAAAAACGACGAGTGGAAAAAAACTGTTGTACATAACAGCCAAATCCTCGAAAAAGTATGCAATAAATCACAGCAAACGCAGCGCACACAAAGACGCAGACAGTTGAATTGAAAGTGGTAAAGAGAGAGGGAAGAGCGGGATAAGAGGATGGCTTAAAGGAAGTCCAAAGTCGCTTCTTATTTTTCTATAGCCTGCATACACATAAATTTGTGTACGCTTACAAGGTTAGTTCAACAGAATGGAAACTGGGTTAGATGATGCCACAAAACTGATAAAAATCAAATGATATCCCCCCACCCGTCTCCCCACCCACTACATACAACGAATTCCAAGAATATACATGCTTGTACATATATCTATTTAAGTGATATATATATATACATATACATATACAACAAATGCCAATAGATGCAGCATTTGAAAAGCGATTTACGACACCGTGTTGGCGCATAATATGATATACTAAAGGCAGGAAGTGACATGCACAGGGGTTGGTGGTGGTGTGGTGGGGGGTGGTGACTCTGGATAAGTCCTGAATGACGCATCATTTATAACTTGGCACTCAACAGAAATTGTAAAACAGGAACAGACAAACGGCAGCCACTTTGAGCGAGAATTAAAGTAATAAATTAGTTTGGGCGTGCGTTGTGTCTCCCTCTCTTCCCTTTTTCCTCTCTGTCCGTTCCTCTCCACCTATCGCTCTCTCTCTCTCTTGCGTCACATTCCAGTGCTCCTCCTGGCGTCCTGGTTCATATGGTGCCCACATTGTGCCCACTCATTTGATTTGAAAGCCTTCACGCCACAAAGACATTCCACACAGGCAACAATCGACCAACATTTCCGGCAGCCTGACTCGAAATTTGCCTTTACTCTCCCTCTCTCTTCCACTCTCTTCCTTTTTTTTCTCTCCCTCTCCCTCTCTCTGTCAGCTTCTGCTGCCTTTTTACGCTAAATTGCTTTGAATTTTCGCTGCTCGAACATATTTTTAGGCGTGCTACATATTTCATATTGCCTTGACATGGTCTCCTCCCGCCTTTTTCTCTCTCTCCACTCCCCCACCCTCTTCCTTTTCAACCACAAGAACTGCCCTGAGATAAACTGTCGCTGATATCTTGAAACTCCAAGTTTGTCTCCTCATACTCATAGCGTTATCCTGTCATATTCTAAGATAATCTGCGCGTTTTTATGGCACTTTCTTTTATGATATTTATGCACGATATTTATCTCAATATTCTCTGCTTTCATTTGCTTTGGCTTCCCATTTTTGTGGCATTATTTCTGGTCCCCATCCGACAGTTAATGTATTGAAAAGGTTTTTAAAAATGATATCAACCATAGTATAAATTTAAGCAAATTTACAAGCATTTTCAACTATAAACAGGCGCATAAAAACTTGTGGTAATCGTTTATTTACGAGTGAAATTAACATTTTGGTCGATGACTTCTGTTTGATTGTGAAACGCAGATTTTTAGATTGTACAATAAAAGTTCTCGTAACGACGTAAATGTTTCTATAGCTGCAAATTCAATGGAATTGATCTAAGAAACGCAGCTTAAAATACATGAAGTTTTTATAGAATTTACTTATTGTATAATAAAAAATAATATAATTTCCACACTCACGTATTTCAGTTTTTTTCAGACAAGTTCTTACCTGTAACGAGAAGAGAAAATACATTTTTTGAAACAATAATTTTTGTTAGTTAATTAAAACAATAAATTTATGCACATTTCAACAAGTCTATGAGTTCATTTTCATAACATTATTTTTGTGCACTTCATTTTAAATCAACAAAACCAACTCATAAACAAAGACGAACAATTTCAACTATGCTTATTGCACTTCACGGAAATTTACATTTTCACTTGCATAATTAAAAACGAAAGCCACAACAACAACAGCAACAACAACAGCCACAACAACAACAGGCACAAAAAATATAAGAATATGAAAAATATAAAAAATAGCACAAACTAAAAGAGATAGACAAAAAATGAAAGAAAGTTGTGTAGTAAAAATAGCGAAATAAAATGCTTACTTCCGCATTGCTAAACATAATTTTCCTCTTGTTTTCTTTCCCCACTCTTCTACTTCCCCTTCCTCCTGCCCACCGAGTACAACTAAATATTACGCTTATTTTGACGTCAAAAAGCTTGTTGAGAAATTAAAAAAGCGGCAAATGCGCGCAGAAAGCAGAAGGCAGAGAGAAAAGTAAAGTAAACAAAACAAAACAAAACATGAGTGAAAATGGTAAAGCAAATGCAAATAAAAGTGAAGCTCCACCGAATGTTTGGGGAAATAGAGGTAAAGGAAAAACCGCAGCCAAGACGACGACGGTCCAGACGCAAAAATTCTTCGCCAGCTTTTGTTGCGTTTTTCTAACATTTTTAGCGTTGCTTTTTCGCATTTCCACTGCAGTTTTTTAATTTACTATGTTGTATTTTTAATAACAGCAGAAGGAGTAGAAGCTATGGTTTTAGTTGCTAGAGTGGCGGAGGGAGAAAGATACATGGTGAGAGAGGGAGGGAGTTGCGACTGCTGCTATTTTTCTGTAAATTTATTTTTGCCTCGCACACACACACACACGCACACACACATTTTGTAAGCATTTTACGCGATGCTCAAGAGTTGCCTAGGTGGAAAATGGCGGTCGACCAACACACACAAACACACAGATAAGATACAAACAAAATGAAGAAAAGTCAATCGTCTGCAGGGGCTATAAAAAACAAACCACTTTACATAGCCGCTCGCTATCTCTCTTTCACTCTCTCTGTCTCCCTTTTCGCATGTCTCTTTCTGCGGTGGCGTATACGTAATATACAATACGTATACGTAATATTCTTTTTGCTGTCTGCTCAATGTGCAGCCTTTGAATTCATAACGCGACGGCGAAGTAAAAAAAAGAAAACAAAAAATACGTTAATGAATTTGCATGAATGAATATTTGAAAAGCTGCTGCAGGACCCAACAATATTTTCCATGCTCCAAAAAAAAAAGTGAAAAATAAATGCGATAACGCAAGAGAGAGGGAACACAGAGAGGGGGGGAAACGTTGGGCAGTTGCAGGGATTTCAGCGCAAGAATTTATGCACGAACAATTTATGAAAGCATGCGAAAATTTATGGCCTCAAATATTATCAGCAGATTAGAAAAGTAACTAGAAATTATGGCCACGTTTCAGCATTTATTAAAGTTTTTTTTATTCCGCAATTCGCATATCGCTATCTGAATTTCAGTTTGAACCGCGCAAAACTTGTGCATTACAATTGGAACATTGTGCATTTAGCATTTGCAGTTTGTATTTGGCATTTTCTATTATAACCATGTTGAGGCCATTGCATGTTTATTATCACATGTACAATTTGGACATTTCAAGTGTTTTAATTGACCCTAATTGCATTTTAATGCTAATGAGTTTCTCCAATTGTCCTTTTCCAAAAAGCCTAATGTATGTGCATATAATTTTCTAAATATGAATTGAAACAGTTGAGCTGCCGTCAATTAACTAGAGAATTATAATATACTTACACATTAACACGTATTTGAAGACAATTTTTCGCTGATACCTTCATAATTTTTCTTTAAATGAATTTACGTAATTCAAAGTATTTTAACTTGCTTTTCTAATTTTTATTTTATTAAAATACAACTTAGATTTGTACAAGTGCAATGAAAAGACAAATATGCAATTTAATTCAACTTTAAGTTTATTAATATTAATATTAAATATTCACTGTAGTTTTAGATCCATTTCTTTGATTGATCTGCTGTTGTCCGTTGGAAAAACATTTATATAATAAATAAATATTCATAAAATAATTGCATCATTTAGTGGCCCTGATCTGCTGTTGTTCTATGGGAAAACATTGTGTTCATCGTTAGTTCCATTGAGACTATCGAGAGCAATGAGATCGGCCTTGGTTCGGACCTCTTGGGGAACTGTAGGATCAGCAGCAGGAGTAACTGTCTCATTGCTGATCGTGTCCATGTGGGTGGGAGAAGTTGTTTTGTTGCGATGCGAATGTTGACAGTTAGCGCGACTCTTGCGATTTCCCTTTGCATTCGTTTTGCATCCCTTATCCTGGCCCTTTGCCTTGGCCTTACCCTTGGCCTTGGGCTTGGCATTTGGTTTGCTATTTGGCTTTGCTGTTGTTGCGCCTGTCACAGCAGTTGTTACCTTGTTTGTTGTCGTTGTTGTTGTTGCTCTTGTTGTTGCTGCTGCTGCAGTTGTTGCTTGAGTTGTTTTCCCTTTTATAGTTGTTGTCACCTTTCGATTTTTGGCTGCCTTCTTTGTGGTCGACTGTTGGGCGTGCATTAGAAACATATCCTTGGGGGACATAGTGGTAGTTGCCTGGCTGGCCTTTGGCATCGGCTTCTTCAGCTCCGAGTTCTCTGGCAGCACTGGTTCTGGCAAGGCTTCAGGTCCTGCCTCAGCTGCAGCTTCGGCTTCCGCTTCAGCTTCGGCTTCCGCTTTGACTGCACTTGGCAGTGAGACGAAGCCCAAAGCCAGCACCGAAGCAATTGTAAAAACTGCTAGAAAACGCATATTTCTATTCTTTAAACTCTTTCACAAGAACTGTTCACCGCACACTGAATTCCAATGGCAATTAGCGGCAGCTTTTATAGTCCAACTGGGCAACTGTGTGACTCAGCTTTTGGTAATAGGCAACTGTTTTCAATTGTTTTCAACTGTTTTTCTAAATAAATTCCACTTGCATCAATGCAGAAAACAGATTCATTGAAAACAAATTATTCCCTTGGCTTATAAATAGTTGGAGTCAACATCTCTAAGACATAGTTTCTCCTATAAATTCTTCTACTTCAACAAGCAAGGGATACAGTTGAAGCTACTCACAATGAAGACACTCACGTTAGGTGTTATCCTTGCTCTAAGCTTCATTGCCGTCAAGGCTGAGCCTTATCAGAGTTTGATGTCAATCTTTATGAAGTCCACAAACGAGGAATCCCAATCTATGGATGTACCTTTTATGAGTTTCGATAACATGGCATTTGAGAACCTGAAAAGTGATGCTCTGAGCACTACAACCCTGGCAACAAGCAGCACCTTGGGCTCAACCACCGCAGCAACCACAAAGAAGGTCAACAAGGATAAGAGGAAGAAGAAGCGATTTGGCAGAAAGTACAGATCTAGTAAGATCCTGTAAGGTTGTGAACACCAGTTATTATTCTTAATCAAATAAAATACTATTGAATACGTATTTTGAAATAAAATATTACCAAATAACGTATGAGAGTTTTGTTCATTAAATTAAGTTCTAAGTTGTGTGATTTATTGTTAAATTTAAATAAAATATTTTCAACATTTGATTTTGATACAGAAAAATCCAAAAAATTAATTTGTGCTGTCTTTAGAAAATTTACAATTAATCATAAATGAAATAAATGAGAGAAAATAACAAATAAAACACTTGGAAAAATATAAATAATAAAATTAGAAACACATAAGGCAGCTTTAACAATAACTTTGTTCAAGAGAAATTCAAGGTGCAGAAAACAGAAGGTTTATAGATTAGGCGACAGTCGCAAATCTATGAAATGTAAGTACTTTTAGCAGTTTTAAGCAGTTTATTAATTAACAAGAGAACTAATTATAATTATCATCTCCGGGAAGCTATGCTGCAATTTTTCACCATTAACAAGCCATATTGATTTAAAGGGAGTTGTATTAAAGTGTTCAGAGTTTTGAGTCTCAAAAAAAACAGTGAGACTCCTAAAGCAAAAGTTTTGGCGCCGTATGTTGAAAAGTTTTGAATCAACTTTGCTGATTTTTATTCCAGTTTTCAAGCATTTGCAGCTGTTGGAGTTGTTGCTCTTTCTCTGTATATATGTATATATTTTCTCTGATTTCTTATTTTTTTTTTTCTTCTGCCCGTCAGCTGTGTCAACATGGCCAGAAGCAAAACGTGTGAACTTGACGTTTGGAAATGGTTAAGCAAATGCAAACTTTCACAAGGTGAAAATTGCAACAGCTGTGTGCAAATTTATTTATGCTCTAACTAAAGGTAATATGGAGTTTTGAGGATATTTGTAACGCATTAAAGAAGAGCTTCTCAATCTGCAGAAAATTATTAGAGTATAATTTGTAATTGCAGCTAAGTAAATTGATTGAAATACTACACATATAACTAAACTTAAATCATCATTAAGCATTTAAAAATACATTTAATGTTTGTAGCAAATTTGTGTCCTATTTAAATAATTGCTAAGAATACTGTAGTTGAACAGAATGCTAGGATATTCAATCATCAGCCCGATAACTCAACTCAACACGGCGTATACGTAACTCAGCTGTCAAGTATTGTGTACCGCATTCTGACGGCCGCTTAGCCAAGCAACTCGTAACTTGCCACAATTCGTGTGCTGAACTTGACACTCAACTGTTGTTGGCCAACAACTTTTACCGTCCGTCGATGACAATGACATCACGCACGTCAGCTAATGACAAACGTGCATAAAATACTTTTAACTTTGGAATGTATACATATATAAATAAAAATATATATAGTACATATGTATGTATTAAAAAAATGTATATATTGATTTTCGTTTTTGGTCTGTCGCGCCGAAACAAATACATATGAAATGCACTTTTAAATGTTAAATAATTCACTGGCAATTGCACACGCAGAGCGACATCAACTGGCGCCAATTTTATGCGCTAAATGAATTTATGAACAGTTTGTGACATATTTTATTCCGCATATATTCACAGCAGATAGTTGAAAAAACAATGCACACGTACATACATAAGTGACTATGTACATATGTACGTATGTATATTTAATCGATTTAGCTCTTTTCGACTAATTTTTTGTACATTGCTTTAATCCAATTTGATGCTCCAATTTTTTCATAGCATAGTATAATCCTCTTTTTTTATCCTCAACTGCGCAGCGAATAAATCGTATTGAAAATCATAATGAAAATGAACTAAAGCTTTAATTGAAAATGCCATGAAAATAAAACTTACATTATTTATATAATTCTAATTAAAAAAGCTATTAAAAATCTTGTATCCAATTCAGTCACCATTTGTATACTGCAAATTTATTGGGTTAGTAAAATTAAGTTTTTATATATATAATCAAGGGTACCAAATTTTAAATAAATAATGTAATTATAATCAAATAAAATCTTCAAATCAAGAAATATAAAAATTTTAAGCATTAAGAAGCATTTCATGTGGTTTTAAGAAGCAAGTTGATGAAAAAATAAACCACGTTTATAGTAATACAATTTGTTATTAAAATGATTCTAATAATTATATTAATAATGAATGTTCTAGATTTTACCAAATTTAATATAATATGCATTAAATAATATAAAAATTATATTGAAAGATTATAATAATCGTATTATGAATTAAAATATTTTAATGCAATAAGAAATAAATACATACATTTGTATACTCGTAAAATAAGTAAATAATATAAAGTTCTGTTTTATAATTTAGTATTTTTTTAGTTATTTCATAAGCCGTAGTCCTTCAAATGCATTCGCTGAATATGCTGAGAGCTAACAAAATTAGTATAGATATAGATAAGTGTAGCTTAGGATTGTCACAGCCATTGGCAATAGATTTGAGTGTTGAAGGGCCAAAATTATGGCCAGAAAGAAGCATGTTTCGTTGAGTTAAGGTAAGATTCAATTCTGGTTTCTCAGAGGTTGTGGTTGTGCTTGTGGAGGTGGTTGTTTTTGTTGTTGTTAATGTTGGTTTAGTAACTGCAGTACTTGTTGTTGCTGCTGTTGTTTCAGTTGTTTCTGCCGCTGCTTTTGCCGTTGATATAATTGTAGATGTGTTTAACATAGTCAAATCAGTTGGTTTATAGCTACGCTTTGTTGTTGTTGTTATAGCTGTAGTTGTTGTTGTTGTGGGAACAATCGGTGCACTTGTCGAATTATTAACTGTGGTTCGAATAAACCACAATCCCTCGGTGGTTGTGTTGATCGAGGTGCTAAAATGGCCAAAGGATCGCGTGGTATTCTCCACTGAAGATCGTGTTGTATGTATTTTAGTTAGGAACCGTTCGAAGATGTTTGTTGTCGAGCCAAACGCAGTCGAGGCCTTGGTTGCCAGATGTGTGTTTAAAGGCGAATTACTGCTGCTTTCAGTGGAGATAAACGTAGGTGTTGCACCTGCTTCCCGAAACTTTCGTAAGCCATTGTACGATGAATCCTGTGCCTTTGAGTAGCCAAAAAGCTGTGGCAAAATCAACAGAAGCAGCCAAAGCAAATACATTGTGATTTACAAAAGACTTGCGAATTAATGTGGTCAAGGAAAATGTGCTGGTATCTTTTATAGAACCTACATTAAGTACCCAAAATGATGATTGCATTTTGGCCATTAAAAAAAACTTTTTAAAACTAAATAAAAACAGACCACAATGAGTCATACACTTCGATTGTAGGCCCTAAATAAAAGCAGTTGTCTACCTTTTTGCTTGAATTTCTTGTCATGATTTGCAGTTGTTGTTGGCATTCAAATTTATATATACATAAAGCATATAGAAGTTGAGGGAATGTAGATCAACTGCCGAGCTGCACATTTCTATGGCAGTGTGGCACTTATCAATGCAACTGCCAATCACAGAGGCAGCCAGGCGACCACAAAGCAACAACAGCAACAGCAACAACAACTGCACTGAAAATTGGAGAAATAGACATAGAGAGAAGGGAAGAAGTGGAGAAGTGTAGACCACACATCGTCACCAGTTGCCACAGGCCTGGACATTTGTATAAAAAACATTTCATGTGCCGTGCTGACACATGCCATTTTTTCAATTCATTAACCATTTTAGCCATAAATTATTGCTATTGCACAACAAATGCACAACAAGAATCGCATGCAATGCACACACAACACACACCCGATAAGTTAGGAATGTTCACATAAACTATAAACTATAAGGATATATGATTTTATGAACTGTTTGACTAGCTGGAATTTAAATAATGATCATCGGCTGCTTTTGATCTTTATTGCTTTTTATTAAATATTTACAACTTCAAGAATTTTTATAAAGAACAATGATAAGAGAAGATATAAAATATACCTCTCAATTGCCTTTTCATTGAAATCGCAAAACATTAAAATTTCCATATCAATAAATCGGTAAGCTAGTGATCTCTCAACAACTCAGCCATTTAATAAAAGCAATTCATATTTTGGCACTGCCAGCAACTAATCCCTAGAAATAAAATAAAAATTCAAACACACAATACGCACACAACACACACACACACCCGCAATACACTAACAAATCAGAGAAGCGCCAACAAATATTGAAAACAACACAAAAATCTAGTACGTAAAACTCAAACATAAATAAATTTGCCAAATTTTTAGAGAAGGAGCAGCAGTTGCAGAAGAAGAATGCAGAAGAGAGTGCAAAAAAAAATGTGGGAAAAATGTGGAAAATAAATTTATAGTACACGGTATATTTTATGGATGTCGAAAAACATTTCCCCCAGCGCCGAAATGCAACGCAGGGAAGGAACACAAGAGAGGCACACACATGGAAAATATTTTGACACAGATTAAAAGCACAGAAGCAGCAACAACAACAACAACAACAACACCAGAAGTAACAACAACAAAAAATAGATGCTGGTCTAACATTCAGCATAGCAAACAGCAAATTGCAATGCTTCAAAGCACAATACAACGTTGTTCATTTAAATTTAAATGAAACGCAGCCACATTCGTTAGGATATACCCAGCTTCCCCCTCTCCCCCTGCATCCAAATTTCCCCTCTCTCAATCCTCAAGCTGCTTGGCAACTGGCAACTGGGAAGTTGCCGCGCGACAGGAACTCGAAGCGTTGATTCTCAGGCAACTGCCAATGGGATATGAAGTGGGAGAGGGCGTGAGAGAGGAAGTGGAAGTGGGAGCTCTACTGGGAGTGGGCGTGGCATTGGGAACTACGAAATCGCACTGACCTAAATCAAACAAACGCTAATGCCCGATTTGCAGCGCCACAAATGCTGTGGCAGCTTCAACACCAACTCCCCACACAATTCATATTTGTTGCATTAAAAATGTGTTCCATTTCAATACATGCTACACGCTGCATGCCACCAGCAACATACTGCACATTACGAGCACAAAACAAAAGGCATTTTTCCAACGAGTTTCATAGCAAATTTTTAACCATTGCAATGTAACAATTTTTTGTATCGTTTTTTCTTTTATTTCTGTTATTTTTTCCTTTTTTTTGAGTGAGTTTCACATTTGTTTGTTTCCCTTACTAACCCCTTTCGGTTTTTATCAATGAATATTTATGGAATTGGGTGTATAAAGCTCATGTTGCTGGCTTCCAAATAAAAAATAATAAATAGATTGCTCTGGGAGCAGCCCAAGCACCTCAGCGTCAAACTCATTGAGCTTAAAATGGATGGTAACATCAACATCAACATCAAGTTACTGCCAATTCCAATTTATTTCAATAAAAATTCTATTTTTTATAGAAAAATACTATGAAAAATAATTATCAGTTTGTTTTTCCCAAATTATTAAAAGTAATTAATACTATTAATTAATGCAATGTAATTAATAAAAATTTTAAGCATATTTGTTTCCTTTTTCGTAGAAAATGTATAATAATAATAATAATACCTGAGACACTTATGATTTGTCAATCAATTGTCACAAATTTATTTATTATTCTAGTTTTTACAATTTTGGCAATTTTTATCACAATTTCTTCGCCGTTTTTGTTTTCGATTTCTCCTTTTCTTTTTTGGCTCTTCTATCTTTGACTTTGTGCGTTTTCTATTATGATCTCTAGTTATAGGATTCGTATGGATCTTTCTTGTGGTTCCTTCTGTTGTCTGGTTTCTTAGTTCGCTTTTAACTGTAGTTTTAGTTTTCCTAACATGCTTTCTCTTCTTCGTTGTTGTTGCTGCTGTTGTTGATTTTTTTTTATTTTTTTTCCTAGGGTTTCTAGTTGATTTGGGGGTCGTTGGTTTATTTTTCATGCGTCTCTTATGCTTTAAATTTGATGTTGGTGCTGCTGTTGGAATTGAACTAGTTATCGGTTGTCCTGTTTGAAAATCTGGTTCTTCAGAACTAACTGGAACATATACAGTTGTGAGCTGAGTCCTCCCATCCGGAGCAAAACTTATGCCTGGAAATTGTGGAAGGTGTGACTTTCTAGTTACATTATTCGTACTCCAAACTTTCGCCTCGATTAGTCCTGGAATTTCTGGAGGTCGCTGTGTGCTTTGCAGGACCACAGTAAGCACCAGACAAAGTGAAAGAAACTTCTTGACTTGCATTTGAAGACATGACTGAACGAAAAGCTGTTCTTTTCAAGTTTTTTATTGAGAACTTACTAATTGCAACTTTGATAGGTATTGGTAAATATGGAATAAACAAAACAAATGTTTTTAGAGTTGTGCGAGAAATCTTTGCAAGTTGCGATAAAATATTGAAAGGATATATATAATATTCAAACTTTTTAAAACATAATTGAATTGAGTGATTCCATTTAAGCTTTCTCAAAACACCAAATTAAAATGCTGATGCATTTTTTAAGAATTTCTCTGTCTATCGCTTTCTCTGCTGAGAGTTACGATACTGAACCACAAACGATTTCACTTAGCCAACTTAAATGCCAACTAACTACCCAATTCTCATTAAACTTTGGCCATTACACTCCAAACTCAATTGCAGCTAAAGTAGAAGTTGTTTAATGTGCAGCAAGGCAGAGAACAAGACTATGATGATAATAATGATGATGATGACGATGATGATGCTGATTATAACGATAAGGAATAAGGGAAAAAGAAGCGGCATAAAAATTACAAATTAAAAAACGCTTGAAAATAATAATAAAGGCCAAAAGCAGACAAAACAAAATACGAAAAAAAACACCAAATACAGAAATTAAGTTTTTGCCAAGCCAACAAAAGCTAATTAAGCCATAGCCATAGCACAGACAAAGACAGACAAACGCAGAGATGGAGATGAAGGAAAAGAAAATGAGAAGAACAACGACAACGACAAGGACAACAACAACAAGAATGAGGAAAGTGCAAGACGGGGTAAAAACTAAAGTAAATTGAAAACTAGGCAAGCAAAGAGGAAAACTGCAGCTCAAGGAAGCTGTTAAATAGCTTAAATGGCGTTGAGCGTGTACGACATGTGTTCAGCAGGAAGTAGCTGCAAGAGGGTGGTAAGCAGTGGAAGGGGGATGGGAGGGATAGAGGGAGAGGGGAAGAGCGAGGGTCTATCTGCTCAGTGTGTAGTCGTGCTCAAGTCGGCTTGCTGCCAGTCAAACAAATCCATTTCAAACCTTAAGCCTTGAGTAAACAACACGCACACAGTCACACACACACACACACACACACACACACACACACACACATGGCAAGTAGCTACTGTCATTCTTGGCTGCATTGTGTTTGTGTTTGTGTGCATAACAAGCAGAGAAGCAGGAAATTGAAATGAAATTGTAATCCTTATTTCTCAAGTGGGTAGAAGTGCTTGAAGCAGCACTAGAAAGAGCGAGAGCTAAAGGGAGACAGAGAGAGAAAAGGGTTCTATGCGCACGTATGCATATTTATATATTCGTATTGGCTGTGTGTGTGTGTGAGGGAGCTGCAGAGGAACTACAGGATGCCCACGCGGAAATGCAACCGCTAAGCAGACGTTTCCTGGCTGCCAAAACAAAAAAAAATAGAAATACAAAATAGAAATAAAAACAACAACGATCGTGCCACAACTACATCAGCATTAAAGGGGCATAACAATATTGTCATTGCTTTTGACCAGCTCATATGTATATAATTGATATATATCACTTTGATATATAATCATTTCAAATATAGTCTGCATTTTAAATAAACAACTCTTTTGATACATTACTAGTAATCAATTTGTAATGAGAATCTACTGACTGACATATCTGAAGCTTTTGATTGCTGCAAATTTTTCTGCTAAAAACAAACAATTTATCCCCAAAATTATGTCATTATTTGGAGAGACACTGATCCACAAGACGGCAGTCAATTTAAAGAAATTATAACTAAAAATTTATAATTTATCCGCATTTAATAAATACAATGATTAAGTTCAATAGAAAAATACAAATAAGTGTAATATAAACTCATTATTTTTAGATTTACTATTTACTTTAACTATTACTCTCTTTATATTATATCTATATTAAGCTTAATTAAGCATTGAATTAGTTACTTAAAAAAAGAAGTGTTAGCTTGTTAATGTTTTAAGCACAGACTAAAACTTTTTTAAAATTGATATTGACATTTACAGCAGAAAAAAGAGAGTAGCTACTCATCAGGTTTAAAATTTAAATATTTTGAAAAGAAAGAGTCTTCAATCTTTGTGTCTGTGTTCATTTCTCAGCTGTTGTTCTTCTTGGTCCTTGAACTGCACATCGACAGCCGCCTAACACAAGTGTTTGTTTTTGTGTGTGTGTGTGTGCAGTTTGGCACAAAGTTAACGACAACAATGCCGAGAACGAGAAAAAATTCTTTTGGCTGTCTGAGATGAAGACTGAGACTGAGACTGAGACGGAGACGGAGACAGGAGCTAAAGGAACTAAAGGAATGGAAGAAACTGAAGCAACTGAAGCTGAGCTTGAGGTCGCAGGCAGCTTTTGTTTTAGTTTTTGCCTGCCAACTTTGTTTATGTGTTTTTGTACAACTTCCTGCCTTGTTTATGTCCCAACGACGTCTGCACTTTTAATCGTCGTCTGTGCGCTGCTCAGCGCTGAGTTGCTCTGCTTATTTGCTTCCGTTTTGCTCACTGCCATTTCTTTTTCCTCTGCCCACCCCCTGCCGCTGTCATTCGCCGTGTCAGCGCGCTCGACTCTGGTGCAGAATGCAAGTGTCTGTTGTGTCGCTGACATGTCTAAGGAGCAGACTCTTGGCCTGGCCCAAAGTGGCAGTGGCAGTGGCAGTGGCAGTGGCAATGGCACATTGGCAGTAACAGCAGCAATTTCGATGGTCGGGGAGCGGGAAACTAAGAAAAAAAGAGGAAACTTTACAAGCAAATGTGACAATGAACAGACATAAACACGTTTTGGCTGCACAAAACTGTTAAGCGGGGGTGCTAAAGAGAACAAGAAGTAGAAGAAGTAGTAGAAGAAGTGGAAGAAGAAACTCAGCTCTGTTTGTCTTGTGCTGAAAAAACAACACATGTATGACTTAAATTGTTTATAAACGTGTGTGCGTGTGGCCGAGAAAAAGTTTTATATCCAACTTGAAAGTGAAAGAGTCGAAAAAAATAAATAAAACAGATCCAAATTGTCAACGACGTTTTACGGTTTTGTTCATGTGCGTCACAAACTAATGGAAACTTTAATGACATGTTCGATTAATAGGCGTTTTATCGAACGTTGTGGGCGTGGTTGTGGATAAGTGAATGGCCAACGAGGCGTATGCGTCATGTGATTAATCTGTGCAGGTTTTAAGGTGCAGGTTTATTATATATTATATTCAAAGCGGTAATTTATCAGAATGAAAAAGAGACTTATAAATTAATTAATAATATGCACAATCTGAAAATTTAGATTTCTTCAATATAAACAATTTTAATGCGTTTAACTGAACATTTTAGCAGTATAAAATAATAGGAAAATCAATATGATTTTTAAATAAAGTTAATTTTTAATAAAATAACTATAAAGTTAATTAACATAAAAATTTCTTTTCAAACATTTTAAATTGAGTTTAATTCCCCTTTTTTATATTTATTTAATTACACAATTTTACATTATATTTCTATTGAGTATTCGGGAAATTATACAATTTTATATATTAAATATAGTATATAAAAAGGTATAATTATATAGAAAATACAAGTTCCTCTTTAGCTAAGCTGTTTCCAGACATCAGACTATATAGTAACACTGCATGTGGCATATGTGATGCAGCAAGCCACAAGACCGAGACTATTGCCAACACCCAGTAAGCATTTAAGCCATCTGGCAGCTGTTACCGCATTTCAAACAACATGTGCCGCTTGCCTGAATGACTAACTGAGTGACTGGGTGAGTGAATGCCTGTGCCTGGCATTTTCCTATGCATAGTACAATTTAGCCATAGTTGCAGTTGCAGTTGCAGTTGCAGTTGAAGTTGCCGTCGCAGTTGCCGTTGCCGTTGCAGTTGTCTTTGCTTCGGGCAATGCCAGCTGAATTCCATCAAGTCTCTAATACAATTTGTAGCAAGTTTTCAGCGCAGTTGGCCCGAAAAATATGTGCTCATCGTTGGATTTGAACAAGCCCAGCGGCTAAGCAAATCAACGGCTAGAGGAAGAGCTGAGAATTGAGAACGACGGAGAACGGAGAGCGGGGAATATGTTTCTTAGTCAGCCTCGAGCCGTTCATCAATTTATTTAAATTTTGTGCAAGCCACAGAAACTGACAGGCGACTGTCAGATGCTGTGCTAGCCACCGCAGAAACTTCAGGAGTTTGCCTCCTTCACATTCCACATTCCGTTGCCCAACAGACTTAACTCAACTTGACTTTACTTGACTTGACTTGACTCGCTAACAAAATTACGGCCAGAAAGCAGCTTGGCAAAAAGTTACAGATGCAGTGCGAACGAAGCATAGAAAGAAGAACACGAAGCACTTTCCACTATTAAATCATATTTTGCTCTATCATTTGTTGTTGTTGTTCTGCTGCTGCTTTAGCTTCAGTCTTCTGTCTGAGTCTAAGTTGGACTTTTATGCCGTCTGCAACAGTTTCATCCTCATGCGCACATAATTTGTACTTATGTACTTTTCTCTTACCTACCATATAAAATGTATTTTATAGTTTTGCTTAAGAAAAAAAAAAAAGAAATGTGTAAGAGCATTATACTCAAAAGTTTCAATGTGCATTTCAATTACACTTTAGGTGTAGCTGAGTGTAGCTGACGTGGCATGAGAAATAATAATAAAAATAAAGCAGCTACGAGTGAGAATATGTTGTGGGCGTGGCAATTTTACACACATTGTAAGATGTCACGATGTAAACTTGTATTGAAAGATTGTAAAGTAGAGAGAGAGAGAGAGAGAGAGGGGCAACATCTGCTGTCTTCTAATTGGAGTCCAGTTTACTCATACGCCCCGTGGTACTCTCAGCTGACAACGCTTTATCCCTCTGTCAGCTGTTAATAAACAAGAAACTAGCACATAAATTGTTGACATTCTTTTCAACAGAGTTACACGTTACACGGCGGCTGCAACTGACAGAGACAGCCAGTGTGCGTGCGAAAGAGAGCGAAAGAGGCAAAATAGCTGAAACATTTGTCATGTGTCAACTGGCAAAACGAAGAACTCGCTTATTCTTGGTGGATAAATAATAGGTTGCTTAAAGTTGAAACACAATTTCTACTTTTACAGTTTCATATTAAATTATATATTAAATTATTAAGTATTTCCAAGGTTCCTAACCAGCTAAATCTACAGGGAATTATTTAAAAGTGCGGACCTAAAATCTAGTTAATTTATTTAAAGCAATAACACTAAAAATTATTGCAATTCAATTCAGCTAAGTATAGTTAATAATTTCAAAGATATAATTATAAATATTAATTAATTATTAATTATTGAACGGATAAGATAGAAATTCTTGAAGGCTACCGATACAGTATTTATTTATAATTTATTACTGCATTCATAAAAGCTGTAATAAGTCACACACTTTATTTACAAGTTTCTTAAGTTAAAGGAAAAACTACTTTCAATCTCAAGCGCCACAATTGGCTGTCGGCCATTATCAGGAGTGTCCTCCTGTCTCAACTGCTGGTCGCCTGTCAACGTCGTTGGTCCCGTCTTCATCCCAGTCTCAGTGCTAGTCCGAGTCCTTTCTTCTTTATTTTTATTCTTTTTTTTACTCTTGTAAAAGCACCTAGTGCGAGTTTTATTTATGGTTGCTTCCGCACGTGCTAAACCCTTTCGGGTTTTTTTCTTTTGTGCTCAGCTTATCTCCTCGAAGACAAAGCCATTGCTCCTTGACTTGAGGGCGGCCTGGCGTGTCAACAGGCGGCCACAACAGGCGGCAATCCAGCAGCTTTGCGTCCTTGGCGTCCTTGCTGCTCACTGTTGCATCCTCTGTTACTTTTTTATATCTTTTAATGGAATTTTAAAATCAAATAATTGGTTTTGTTCAATTTTCAGCTGTCCGCATTGGCGACAGCGAACTGATGCTGCAGGTAAATGCAAAGGACAATGAGTCAACGAGACATCAGGACAAAAGGATACAATGGCAACCACATGCCGCCTTTTTCTATTCTAGTTGTTACTTTGTTACTTGGTCAGTTATGCGGCATTTATTCCGTCCAACTTATCGCTAATCAAGCTATTGGTGTTTATTGCACTGAATAGGATACGTGTTGTCCTTGCGGTCCGATAATGTGACAAACATTGTACAACCTTTTGATAGATTGCCATAGGTGACTTTAAGTTGTGTAGAACTGTAGTATATATGTTGTCAAAATTAATTATTTATATCTTCCATAATCGATGCATGTCTATGATATTTTCTAATAAAATGGAATTGTTAACTAAAATACAAAATTATAATCAACTCTATGTTATTTATGCACTTTTAAGACCATAAATATTATTGTGTTGCCTCTATATATTTATTGATTTAAAGCTACGAAAGTGAACTATAAAATGAATTGTTCTATATTAAGAATAATGTGTAGTGTTTTTCCCATTTCACAAATGTATGTGTGTCATAATCATGTCATGTGTCAGCTTTGGGCCCCTCCTATTTGTGGGTGGCCTTTGGCTCGGCAGGCTTCGCATCCTTCGCCTCCTTCGCTTCCGGAGCAGCAGCAGCAGCAGCTGCTGTGGTGACTGCAGCTTCAGTGGTCACCGCCTCAGCTGTGTCCTTGGCAGACTCAGAACCTGCAGCCACCTTGGCTGGATCAACGGGCTTTGCCTCATCGGCGGCAACAGTTGCAGTTGCTGTGGTTGTTGCTGCAGTTGTTGTGACCTCCTGCTTGGCATGACTTGTCTGATTCAATGTGGCAGCTCCCTTCGTATTGGATGTGGTCCAATGAACAACATCTCCAGGCTTGGCCTGATGCTGGCCATGATCGGCCAGAACAACAACGATAGCGGCAACAAAGGCGACCAGGCAAATGGATTTCATGTTGATCAATTTGTAACAATTATTGAATTTGTTGCTGTCAATTTCACTGCTTGCAATGCACTGGATTTTTTCACACAATATCTGTGTATTTATAAGGCAGCAGAAAGTCAGTCGATCAATTTGTCAGCTGGTTTTTAGACTATATGCTTAACAGCTGTGACACAGAGGAAAAAAAATCAATCTGTTCGTATCATAAATCATAAATCTGTGAGTTGAGTCGAATTTTCGTACTCATTTCAAGTAATTTTTCTTTGTTCTATATCAAGAATGTTAAAACTTAGTTAGTAGAATTTTTACATATTGGAGATTTTCAGAAGCATAAATTTTATGTTTCGAAAATATTTAATTTGGATTCATTCGAACTTAATTTAAGCACTGCTTTTTTCTCTGTGTAACAGTCTGAATAGGCAGCTTTTTGCACAGTCAATCTATATTTGGTTAGTCAGTCTTTTTCTAAGGAATTTCTCTAGCTTCAGCATATAAAACTGCGACATTGAAATGAAATATCAGATGAATACTTTCTGATATCTATTTCACAATTCTTGCTATTAAAAAATTAAATTTATATAAAATTTGTCTAAAAATAGTTCAGGTATAACCGATAAAACTTAATTTGCTTGTAAGTATTATCAAATTATTAAATAACAAAATGAAATGTATCGAATATGTCTAAAAATAATTCAAAATAAAGCTTTGATAAAACTTGAGAGGGCTTTGTTCCAGTTGATGTTGAACAAAATCTAAGAATCTGTTCATATGTCAAACGCACTTAAAACTTTTGTGACAACCAACTTGTGTGTTGTGTATTGTGCACACACCGCATACCTGAAGAACAAGAAACTTGACCTGTATTTTTGTCAGAAAGTTAAAAGCAGCTGCAACAGCAACTGCAACTGAAACTGGATCGACAACATTTGCATTTCTCTAGGTAAGTAAATGGAACACAATGCGAATAATGTACATAAATCAGCAATGCATATATGCTCTACATAACAAATGTCTGCATGTATATATATATACATATGTGTATGTGTGTGTGTATGTGCGCTGCTTTCATATTTATATTTATATAGGCGAGAAGAAAGCAATTTGAATGGAAAAACGAGGCGAGCAAACAATTTGCCTCACGGCGTTGACGTTGAAAACAACTTACGCAAATGAAAGTTGCTAAGCCAGATGTGTGTGTGTGTGTGTGTGTGTGTGTGTGTGTGTGTGTTGCCTGTGTGTATGTGTGCGGCACAGTTACAATAAAGCCAGTCCCCGGCCTGCAGCGTCCAAAAGTCGTTCAAGACCAAACTCAGAGAGCAGACCAAAGTCCAAAGTCCTTTTGAGAGTTGCTACTTGAGAAGCAAGTGCGTCAATACGAAACAGCTTAGTGTGTGTATGTGTGTGGGTGTGTGTGTTCGCTTGACAATGTCAGTCTTGCATAGCAACGGATTCCTTTTCAGCACCAACTCCTCGTCTTACACCATTGAGCGCTATATTTGCCAATTCACGTTATAAACTTGTTTTCAAATTCAAATGCTGTCCTTGCAAGTTTGCGCCTGGATACGGCAGCTAGGGCTACCGACAAGGCAACGGTTTCAAGCTGGAACACACAGGACTCTCTCAGTATCAAATGTAGCCAAGACACATGCACTTTGGCGGCATCAAAAACCCTATTCAGAAACTCTCTCTTCCAATTTCTACAAAACTTGCATTTGCTTGAAATTTCTTAAGTCATTCTTCCGGCAACTTCTCCCCCTTTCACCCATTTAGCCTTTTAACTCTTCACACCACCATTTCCCCCTCAAAGGGGAAGTAACTTTACCCACACTTTGCCTGACAATCATAATGGCTGGACGTGTTCTCATAAATTGCCTCACGTTTTTTTCTCCCATTTTGATCGTTTCATTTTTCGCATGTGCGTGTGTCCCTGGTTTTGCATTTACCATCTCTTTTCTTCTTTATGCGAATTTGCAGGCATACAACTTTTATAAAATCGAAAAACTTTTATAATAACCATGTAGTTATTAGAAGCGAGCAGATCAAATCTTTAGTAATTTGCTCGAATTAGCTGAAAGAGAGTTAGGCGCAAGTTTTTCCTTCCTTTATCTATTTCTCTCTCTCTCTCTCTCTTTCTCGGTGTAATTTGCATGTGAGAAATTCATGTCTTTGGGTTTAAGTCATTTGCTTGAACACTTTAACTTTCTTTTAATTTTATCGTTCACTACTTTTGACAAAACCGATTGTGATATTTTCTTTGTTTTATAAAAATATAAAAGCCGAAGCTTAGCAGACTTCTTTGCATGCCATTAAAATTGAATTTAAATCAATGATGTCCATTGACGCACATGTAATAGGAAAAGACAAATTTGGGACACTGATTTTAACAAATTGACAACATTAATCACAACTGTATCGTGTATTAAATGCAGATTTTTCAATTCAAAATAACTTCGATTCCTTACCTTTAAATTTCAATTGAAAACTGTGTCGAGTGCCGTGTTCCAATTGATTTAAGAGTAAGTATTTTGCGTTTAACCAACCATGGGCTATTTTAATGGCAAACGGGGAAATTGCAGAAGGCTGCTCAAATATATAGAAAGCCAAGTTTACGAGCTGTAAAGAAATGAATTTAAAGTGAATTTACTTCTTGGGGCGAATCTCATTGAAGCGTATTAAAAGCAGCAGGTGAATTGAGTGTAAATAATGCTTTAGACTTACAATCAAGTCTTAAATTTTCAATACAAATGTTGGCTTTTCAACTGAACGAATGTATGTGTGTGTGTGTGTGTGTATCTGAAAAGTTCCACTGAAATTACGCATCTTTAAGATACGCCTTCGAAAGCTAAGCTAAATTTTAAGTGAATTTAAACAGTGTTCTGTTGACGCATGGCAAAATGTTTTACAACTACGCCCCCTACATGTGGTTACTTAGACGGCGCCCTAAACATGCGACCACATCCACGCCCCCTTTTGCTCTGCAATCTATCGTATACATTGCTGCTCACTTTGCATTACACAACACACAGAACACCAACATACACACAGGAGGAGAGACAACTAAAACATGAGAGATTTTAGCAACAATGTTTCGTATTTTTGGAAGGTACAAAATGCTTTAGCAAACAAACACACACATGCACACACAGGCTCGCACACACATGTATACACCTCAAAGACAGCGCTTAGCAACAGTTACGCATATTTTAAGGACTCTTTAGCTTGTCAGCAGACATTTCCACACATACGTATACGTAATCGAGCGTTTTTTCAAGATTTTAAAGTTACTGAAACTCGCGCATCTTTGAGATACTTTCCGTTAGCCGTTAGCTTTAATAATATCAGATGCGATTTATAAAATTGTTCTACACCTACAGGTTGTCTGTTCCTTCTATATTTGGTATTCGGATATTTCCTCTCTTTGTCTCTTCGACGCATATTTGTGTGTCACTTTAGGTATTTGTGTTATGCTGATGGCCAAATGCCTTTGGCTAATAATGTTAAGCAACGCTAACTGAGAGTTTAACCAAAAGCTATGAAGATAGCTAGCATAGTCGTGTTGTAAGAAGCCGCCTGTTTGGCATTTTTGGCATTGCGTATACGCACAGTTAACTTGCAATTTTAGGCGCTTTGCTTGATTGAGTTTAATCGCATGAAAACTCGTGTTGGCTTATAAGTCAGTAAAATCATTTAGTTAAATTAATTGAAATAATTGTTTTTGAATATACTGATAGAGAAAATCTGCAGTTGAAATAGATTCTTAATAATAACATAATAAATGTGTTGAACAAAATAAAATGTGTTAATATGACAGCTTTTTATATAGTTTTAACTCTGTAATAAGATATTAAATAAATAAATAAAATATAATATTACTACTAAATTATTTGTATATTCTTAGACTTTTAATATCTTTATTAATATGAATTTAAATTTAATATACAAAATAGTTTATATGCATATTATTAAATTTGCGTTTTAATTTATTATTATTACTAGATTATAAATTTCTTTAGTAATTTGAGCAACAAGTCCATCGAATCGACTAAGATGAACTTCTGTATAGACTTGCGGAGAAAGTGGAACAATTTAGAGACAAACTGCAAGTTTTCAGCTACTATAGATGGAAAGTAATTGCAAGAGTATTAAGTTTTCAACATGCTTAATAAGCTGCAGAGTTGGTTTAGTTCCTAGGTCCTTGGATCCAGTTACTTGTAGGCATCAGAGTTGCAGAGCTGCAGTTGTCAGTTGAATCGCACAGCAACCACATAATCAGCTTACGACCTTATCAAATTACCAGAAGTGGTCACAGTTTCTGATGTGTTTCAGCGGTTGTTTACGGCTTCACCATTGTACACTGTCCTGCAACAAGTTACAACCGCTTCAGCATTTACAATCTTTTGATTTAATCCATTCCCCCTAAATAATTGCAGCTCACTTTAAGTAAGGCCAAAATCTCGTGTTGTCAATTCAAAGTCTAATCGGAATTCCATTTGCTACAACAAATTCACTTAAGCTGCGCCCATATGCTTCAATTATGCTTTCAACAGTGTATGTGCAACCAACTTAATGCTGAAATCAACCCTCCCTTTCGAGTCGTGGCCAACGGCAAGCGGCTTAGAACTTAATTTCCTGTTTCCAGTCATAACCTGACTGTAGTTATGCTGCCTTTTTAGTTTAAGTCAGTCAACACACGCAATGCAGCACGGCATTAAAAAGAAGTCAACACAAAAGTGTACAAAGTCACTTAATTAAATGTTGCTCATACGACACGTAGGACAAGCGGACGAAACTAAAGTTGCCAACAAAGTCGCAGCACGTTGGCAAATCCTTTGAGTAACTTTAAGTACTAGCATATTTCTCTCTCTCTCTCTCTCGCTCTATCTTTCTCCTTCTCACTCTCTCTTTATCTTGAATGTCTCCCCTATGTAAATACACTTAGCTACTGCCAGCAACACCTTCAATATAAAAGAGCCAGACATCCTGGCTGCCTCGCACGAGACATTGCAATTTTCGTTGCACAAAATCCCCTAATTAAATGTAAATTACAAAATGCTTCAATGCCAAGTGACAGCAAGTTGCAAGTGGCAAGTAGCGTTGTCATTGCAATGCCAGACAAGTCAGCTTCAAGCTGCAGCTGAAATTGTAATTTTCATGCTTATTACAATATTTATGCTCGCTAAGCAGCCAGCCAGCAACATCCCCAGACTCAACTCAACTCGACTCGACTCGACTTGACTTTGGCTTTCCTGTGTCCTGTTGCCATTTGACCTGTCTGCACTGCTTTTTGGTCTCCTCTCCTATCATTTTTCTATATTTTTAGTTTTTCACTCTTCGTCGAATTGTTTTCTTATCATTAGCGCTGATGAAATGTAAGCCAAGCAGCAGCAGCAGCAGCAACTGACGTCAAAGTTTCGTCCTTGCTGTGTAATGGCTGCCATTTCCGTTTCAGGCGACACGACACGACACGACACGCGCCACTAAAGCCAACGTCAAAGCCAATGCCAAGTTTCAGAATAGCTCCAACAGTTTCCTCTTACTTTAGCTCAATATTCCACCCCCCTCCTATCCGGTCTAAGGGAATCTTTCCTTTCGCTCCGCGGTTGGCAATGTCTCCAGAGCTTTGGTAAATGCAAATCCTTTTTCTCAGCTCTCCAGTCTCTCAGCCAAAGTGAGACATTTGCATTAAATTTGTACAGTCAGCTGCCACCGCAATGATGACTGATTTAAAATCCAAATTATTCTTCACAATTTAATGTCATTAAATATACCACTTAATTTATTATATTTGCAATTATTATTCAATTTTTGTTACATACAATTTTATCGCAATTAAACTTAAATCCCCATTTAATTTACTTTATTAAAAGAAGAAACATTAATTATATCTGTTACGTTTAAAGACTTCATATTCGAATTAAATAATGCATTAAAAGTTGCTTGAAATTTCGAAAATAAAACAGTTTAAGTCGTGGTGAATTTGTCATTAAATCGTTAACTGGGACATCTTCGATATAAAAAGGGTTTTAAAGCTGCTGCCGCTATAAACCTAAACAGGCAGCAGCCATAAAAGTGAAGAGCATAAATCAAAGCCAAAACTATTTTCATTTCAGGGCACAAAATCGAACGCTGTGAGGAGCCATTAAACCGCTTGCCATTAAAAGGCAGTAGTAAAAGCTTTACAAAATGGCAGCAACACGGCTAAAAGCTGAAGCTAAAAGACTGAGGAGAAGCGAATAGAAAGAGGCTGACTGACTGACTGACTAACTGACTGAGTGACTGACAAAAGGAGCAATTGGAAAACCCCAAAAACCAAAAATAGAGTGAGCGAGAGAGAGAAAAAGTAAAAGTCGCGTACTTTTTGACGTTGCCTGACTGCGTGCAAACCGCACGCGTAATAAAGTTAACGCTCAAAGAGGCGCGCACACGTGTGGGCGTGGCACACACACACCAGTACACACACATGGAACAGGAGAGTAAACTCGCTAGCTAGACCAGAACCTGAACCAGACCGAGACCAGAGCCTGCGGTTTAGCAATTGCTGCAAAATTTGACAGTTTTCCAAAAATTTTCGCAATTAGATGCGAACTACGACAATTGCAAATGGCTGCCAGGCTTAGAATTGAGGGAAAAGCGAAGCAAAGGTGTGTGTGTGTGTGTGTGTGTGTGTGTGTGTGTGCATGCATTGGTGTGTTGGTTAACAGTTTGTCGCCAGCAACAAAACTCTTAACGGTGCTCACGTCAAGTCACAGATTCAGATTCAGTTTCAGTTTCAATTCCAGTTTTAGAGTCTGTTGACAGCGCCTACAGATTTTTATTGCTTCTGACATTTACACAGCATTTGATGTTTATTGAAGTGTTGTGCATGTCTGTGAGTGTGAGTGCCTGTGTGTTTGTGCGTTTGGTTAAGCGGTCGTGCGGCAATAAGGCAGCCGCTTCATTGACATGTTCACATTGTTGCTGCTGTCACACGTGGCGTATGCGCAATGTGAATATGGCAATGTTAATGATTTGAACAGCAGCCGCAAGTGAAAAGCGGAGGGAATAAGGTTGCAGGAGAAAGAGAGGGGGAGAGTGGCTGCGAGTAGAGACAAAGTTCGTTTTTAGTGCCGCCTAAATGAAATAGTTTATAGGGAGAACCATAAATGATGCGGCTGGGGTTCTGTGTGTGTGTGCGTGTGTTTATGGTCTATTAATATTCAATTGTGAATGAAAATTTGTGGGTTAAATGTGTCCCAAGGGTGCAATTTGAATGCTGTGAGTTGAGTGATGAAACGCATTGAAAGTTTGAAGAAAGTTGTGTGGTTAACTGATTGAAAAGCCAAAATGAAAGGGAGAGGGAAAGGAAGGAGATAGGGAACTTAACAATGAGTACCAAAAATTTACAGCAGAGATTCAAAATGACAGCGGCAGCATGAATATTTAAATGGATAACTAATTGTCAATTTATTTAATAACATAATTGCACGTTCCCATTTTTAAACTGAATTAACGTTTATAAAGAAATAACAATTTGAATATAGTAAGTTCTTTGTTTATAAATAATGATATCTCAATTTTTTTAATGTTATCTCTATTTAAAATATAAGTCCAATTTCTAAGATCTCAAAATAAAAATAAATTCTATTGGAGAATTATATGTAATATATATATTTATTATTTTGATAACCAAGCTAGTTTTTTTGAAGTCAATGGATATCTTCATTAAATGTTTTGCATTTAGAAAAAGTAAATATTTCTTAAATATATGAATATTCCATTTGAAGAAAATAAGAGGTATTTAATTGTCAAACATTATTATCGTAACTTAAATATGCGAATAACCATAGTTTTATTAAAAAATCAATTCAAACCACCGTCAGATCCTCACAATTGATTTAATATTTAAGTGCATTTAATGTTGTATTTTTATTTATAATATTATTCATATATACGCATTACCATTGACAATTTCTAGATTTCTTCTCACTATTTTCCCTATATCCATAATTGACCTTGTGCTTTATTTCTCTTACCATCTTTGCCTTTTCACCTTTTAATTTGCTGTTGGCTAACAATTGTCCACTTGTTGCCGTGAGGCCCTTTTCTCATGGCCAGAAGCACTTTTAACTGGACAAGAGGCTAAAACAATTGGCCGCTAAGTTCAGTCGCTGGCTGAAATCTCGGATGGAGTTAAGCTAGTTGATGTCCAGGCCGTGGCAAATGGTGAGAACTATAAAAGCCGAGCACTTACAGAAACGCCCCAGCACTTGACTACAATTGCGACTATTAGACTAAAGCTGCGTGCCACGATGCCACGATGCCACACGATGTTGCCACGGCCACGGCGATTGCATTCAAGATGCGAAGCTGCCCAATGGCCCATTGGAGAAGGCCATAACCATAAAGGACGCGAAAGGAGCCGCGAGACACGTGCGAGTCTCCGATTATTGACTTTGGCGGGGGAAAACAGACAACGACAGTGTGAGAGGCGGAAGGACAAAAGCGGGGGAGAAGTTTTGAAGGACACTTCCAGGCGCTAAAACTCAAACATAAACACAGAGTCTGAAGGAGACTAGAGAAACTAAGGAAAATGGCGTTGGAAAATTACGCAAAAATCGACAGCACAATAAGAGAAAGAAAATAAAGAAAAATAGAAATAAAGTAAGAAATCGAAGGAAAATCCATGAAAATGCCAACGCAGCAGAAAACAAAACACAAAAGTTCTGTTTTTGTCAATGGGAAGGAGCAGGAAATATTGAAAAGCAGCGAGAACACACATAACACTTGCTAACAAGAAGTGTTTGGTATTGACACGTGCACACACACACACACACAAACACACTCACACAGTCATCAATAGCAATACCATAGATAGCTGTACAATTTCTCGGGCAGCCATTTTGAGTGCCATTGACAGATTTCCCTTTTGATTTGTTTCCTCATGGTCAGCGAAAGAGGCGTCTGCTCAAGATTTGTATCCTTCGTTGTTCATTTGAGTGAAAAACTTAAATTGCTAACTGTGAATACGTGGCTAAATTTTGAATACTTAACACGATACAATACCAGTATAAAGTATAGGCAAATTTATACAAAATTATTATAATCAACTCTGAAATTAGAAGCAATAAACCAATAAATAATGATATAATACCCAGTTTAAAGTATTAAGAAAATTCCACAATATAAACTTCAAAATATTCAATTTTCATTTATACTTTTTATATTTCTCAGAAAAAAAATTTTTTTTAAATTTCTATAAAACAATTTATATTATAATTGAATAAGAACGAGACATCTATAAATTAACAAAATTACTTTCGATAGATTGATTTTATTTAGATTTGAATAACTCAATAATTCGTTAACCATGTTACATTTTACCAAAATGAACTGAAACTTGACATGCTGTCTGTTTTTAAGTCAATTAAAGTTAAGTAGAAGAGTTGCTAATTGGAAAGTAGTTAAAGTTTAAATCCCTTTCAGTGTTTTGAATTCCAAGTTCAATGAAAAATATAAGCGAAATCACTTTTTAATCAAAAGCAAGTGATTTTTTGAGTTGCAACTAGTTGGCATCTTGTTTCTGCGCACTATGACATTATCTCTTAAAGTGTTTATCAACAAAATATTGCATTGTTTACTCAGCTGCCGGACTCGCTTACTAGTTCATCAACGTCAATCACATTTTATATGTTTTTATTTCAAATGTCACAACCTCAACCTATTGCATTTTCCCAGTACTCAGAATTCCAAAAAAGTAGAAAAGAAAACAGAAAAACGACGGCGCCAGCGGGAAGTCGACAAAAGTGAAAAGCAAAAAAAATTAAATGCTTTGTTCAAGGATTTTTTTTCTTGCTTCTCTTCTCTGTCATTTGCCAAAAATTTCCTTTATTTTTCAGTGAGTTTTCTTAAGCGACGTCGTCTCGGAAAAGTGTCGGACAGAGCTTTGTGGAGAGAGCAGAGCTGCGAAACTTGTGTAAACAGGGCAACAATTTAAAAGCAATAATTGAAAACCTTTATGGCATACCGAATAAAAGTTTTGTCAGCTGTGAGGATGCCACGCCTTTAACACACACACACACAAACACACACACACACACACGCAGAGGGCGACACAAAGCAAACACAACTAAAGCGAACAAATGTTTATTAAAGTTTAAGTGGAAATTTCAGGCTTTTTGTAGCATACTTTGCGGCGTTCGCTAAGCTGATTAAATTGGCAAATTGGCAATAGTCACACCCACATTGTGCCCACATAGTGAATAGCGTCTGAAAGCAGCTAAAAGCAGCTGCTAAGCTTAAGCACGCGTGTATTGAAATCAGTCGCAAAAACTTTGCCTCTATCGTCACGCCCACAAAGGCATGAGGATAAAGCCAAAAAGCGAGTTAACTGAATGCCATGGGCCCAAAAACAGTCGCACAACGAATCGATTTCGTTAGTTGCAATGTCTTCGTATTCTTCTCCCTCCACCTTTTCTTCTACTTCATGTCCCTCTTCCTATTTTTGCTTCTAGGCGTTGCCAGTCAAATTTTCGCATGTGCGCGCCAAATTAGATAGCATTCAAAAGCAATAAAAACCCAAAAAGAAACTTTGTGCAATTGGCAACAAAAGGCAGACACAGGACTTGCAAATCCGGAAGTGCCAGTCCAATCCTAAATGCTAAAGCCAACTTGTTACCAGAGGCAAAGAGAAGAAAACAAATGGTAAATAATGGTGTAGGTGGAGTTGCTCTATAAACTGACTATTTGTAATTGTAGTTTAGGCCAAATTGATGGCAAAAGCACTTGGAATAGTCCAAGCCAAAGCGTAGATATAACAAACAGCGGAATTGTGAGAATTGCAATGGAGTTGGAGCTGGAGTTTTACTTGAAGGTCTTCTAGAAATTCAAACAATTTTATTTTCCACAATTTTTTTTTTTTATTAGATTGCAAAATTTATAAAATTTTCTTCTTTGTGTAAACAAATAAACAAAACTGAATTTTAACAATATCAGTTGAATATTTTTTTATATCACTAGAGTTTTAGGATATTTTTAGCTGTTGTTTGTTGGTCTTTATAAAAAAAATAGAGAATAATCAAATATTCGTAATATAGCTAAAGCTAACAAACTATCCATCTACATATTTGATAGATAGACAAATAAATAATAAGCAGACAGCAACAATTTCAATCATGGCAAAGGTCGACTTCTGTGAGTTTTCTATTTCTTGCAACTGCCACGCCCACAAAGGCCACAGTCAGAGTCAATCAAATGCACTTAAAAAGTGTATCAAAAAATTGGTAAAAAAGAGAGAGATAGGAAAAGGAACGCAATAAACTTTATTGCCTCGTTGCACAACTATCGAACTTGTTTTTTTGAATGTTTTTTTTAAAAGGATTTCCGTTTGCTTTTTTGTGTGTCCTGTGCGAAGGACAAGCTAAGTTTGTGTCTTATTGTTGTTGTTCTTGCTGCTGCTGCTGCTGCTGCAGCTGCTGTTACTTTATTTGAATTTGTCTAACGGGCGCGTAAATAGCCTTGAGCAGCAAGCAAGAGCCATTTAATTTTCAGCTACCCCACCTGCTTTTCCCGACATGTTCGTGGGCGTGGCAGTCGGCCATGTTTCTTCTGCGTGCATAGTGTGTGTGTGTGTGTGTGTGTATATGTGAGTGCCGGAAGTGGCTCAAAGTCATATCCTGTGTACACCAGCGTCCGTTTTTGGCTGCACATTTGTGCCTGGTTTTTTGGCTTCCCCCTTCCTTCCCTTGCTACTGCCCCGCCCCATTTGCCATCCTCTTCCCTTGCCAATGTCTCATCTAATTTTAAAGCGCGTCCAATTCACACATTCATCAAAGCAACCACATATAAAACTAGGCTTTTTGTTTAAAATCTTCTAAGGATTTGTAGGAACGCTTTAATTTTCAAAGTAACTCTTCTAAATATTCCCATAGTTTCTTACTGCCAAATTATGAACAGTCCAACATGATATGCCCTTAAAATTTCACTGGTTTTAAATGCAAATATAATTGCTGTTGAAGTTGGTGCATCTTTAAGAGATAGCAGATTAGAAATAGATAAATATTGTCTATAAACTAAACGAATAATTGACAAATTAAATTAGACTTAGAAAAGCTACAATTGTATTTCAAATATATTAAGCCAATAAATTTAAATTAACTTAGTTTTGGTTTGATATCGACAAATCTTATCGCTTTAGATTAAGTGCCCTCAAGTTAAGCATAAATGCTTAGACTACATTAATCACATATGTTTATCAGATGCTTTAAACCAATGGCAACAAAAGGAGCAACTAGAAAATAATTTGACTCGTTTCGATGCAATCAGGCAATGAAAAGTGCAACAGCATTAAGCGGGCAACAACAAAAACACAACGACAACATTGCTAAACAAAATTTTTAATGTGTTGAACAACAATTAAAATGATTTTTACACAAGAAAATGATTAAATGTAAATGGCTAGCAAACACGAGAGAATCAAACGCCGACGGCGAATATAAACTAAATTAGAGTGCTTGCATTTTATATAAAAATTAAATTGAAAATGCAGCCAGCACACGCAGCGCCAAGAATGGGTGACAAAAAGAGAAAGAGAGAATGGGGAAAAGGAAGCAAGAGCGGGCGCTATTTTAGGTTGAGGTGCGCCTGAAAGTATGCTTTAAATTAAAACGAGCAGCAAAATGAGGCAGCTGCACGACACACATGCAACACACACAGCCACACATATATGTACACTTTGGTGCGGGCTTCTGGTTTGAGAGAGCATAAAATGAATACGCTCACACAGTCACCAACACACTCACATACACACTCACAGTCACACACTTATATCGGCAGTCAAAAAGAGAAAACGAACCAAACAAGTACTAAGCAAATATGGCGCCAAAATAATTAGCATTTGATTAAATTTTTGGATATGAAGCTAAATTAAATTATGAAGCTATAATATACCCTGTACATAAATAAACTAATCGCTGCAAAACTTTTAAATAACCTGCATTGCAATCCAACAAATGAAATTGTAAATTAAATTAGTTATATTATTTTTGAAAATTTATAAAAATCAGAAATAGATATATTTTCACTTCTATATATAACTAAACTTAGTGTTTAACATTTCAGTATTTTAATATATATTTAATAAATTAACAAACTGCATTGTAAATGGTTATTTCCCTTTATCTTTTGAACCACATTAACAGGATATAAAATGTGTTTATTTATTAAACTATAATTCACTTAAATGTACCTTAGAAAAATATTGTTCAAAATAATTGAATCGATCGGTTCAACATCTTGATAATAATATAAATATTTAAACTCGTTTTCAATTTAAATTCCAATAACTTGGCAACTCTATACATAATATAGCACACACCCAAAAAGCGAATACCTAAGAGTATGTTTCGTAAGTCACAGAGTCATATGGCTGTGTGTGTGTGTTTGTGTACGTGAAATTAATTTGTGATGTCCGCTTTGTTTGTTGCTGGCATCACAAAGTTGTGGTTCTTGTAGCTGTTCAGAGCAGAGCAGAGGAGAGAAATAAAAAAGGTATGCTACAAATTGCCTTAATTCCCCAGCAAAAATAAGTTATTCCCTTTATTTCGTGTGTCGTTGTCTCTGTCTCTGCCTCTGTCGTTGTCTCTGTCGCTGTCGTCGACGCTTAGCGCTCAACGCATTTCATGTCCCAAAAAACTTTTCGCATGTGTTAAAATTAAAAAGTTTTCTTTTGGTTCTCTCCCTGGCGTGTGTGCGTTGTGAGTCTGTTTTTATCTTTTATCTAGGTCTGGTCAGCTGGTTGTAGCTTTTGCTTTCTCTGTCTCCATCTTTTTCTCGCTCTTTCCTAATGTCTTCTCCTATGGCTAACTCTCTTACCTAAGTAGACATCTCTCTCTAGCATTTCTCTTCTCCACGTGGTTAAGTAAATTTATTATTTTTCCCTGTTTATTTTCTTTTTTATCTCAATTATTTAGTCAAGGTCAATTTGTATGTGGTGTATTTGTGTGAGTTTGTGTGTATGTTAAGGTGCGGCTCACACACAAAACAAGTGGCCTGCGTGTGGCCTTTGTGTCTTGCATATGTTAGTAGTCTGGCTGCCTACACTCAGAGAAATCAAATTAACCTTACTTTTTGAATATATCTTTAATTTTAAAACGACTTGACGCGATAATATTGTTAAAATTCAATAATATTCTGTTTTTATTACAAATACAAAACAGAAAACTTTAAAAAGATATAAAAATCATTTTTTCGTTATTTTGGGAAAATTTAATATATAAAAAAAATATATTTAAGAAAAGACTCTTTTATTAAAATAGAAAAAATATTTCTAATATGTAAAGACAAAAGTTATATTTAAAAAAACTTATTTGTTCCCTAAAAGCGTTTTCTGAGTGTATGTATTTAGCAAACGCTTTTGGGTTCAACTAGCTTTGAGCTTTGAGTGTTGTCACGTGTCTCAGTTTTAAATTGAGTTGGCTAAAATGTGCCAACTCGACCTGAGTTCGAGTTCGAGTTTGAGTTTATTGTTTAGGCCATAAACTGGCGATTGTTGTGGGCGTTTGTTGCTCTAATTGCTAAGGGAATTGCTGCTGGCCTCATGAAAATGCACACACACTCAGCATAATATCATTAAAAATCAAATAAAGGCTAAAGTTTACGGTACTTTGGGTGGGATCGTAATCAAATTTGGTGTGGAATCGCTTAATATAATATCATTTTGACTGAATACTTAAGAATCTTATTTTATACTGATTATACTCAGCATTTGTAATTTATTTGAAATTATTGTCGTGCAATTTTATTTAAAATAAAATAAGTTGATAATTAAATATAAGTTTATATGATAAATTAAAATAACCGTTGCCGTTACCGATTCCAATCGTTCTATTTTTAGTACCGAATTCGGAACATTAACTAAAACAATTACACAGCTCTCAACTTGCAACTTTTAAGTATTTTGTTGTCATAAAAAGATAAAACAATCACTTGAGCAGCATTATATTTAAAACATTTAATTTCAGAAGAAATTACGATTATTTCAAGCTGATTATAGTAAAATATATTGCATTTCTGGAACTCTTTTTAACCCAGAGCAATATTTTCTGCTTATTGCTAAGCAAATTCCTCTTGATTAGCATCAGGTTTGCGTTTTAACACTTTAACAAGTGGAAGATCCTCCCTCTCTCTATCCCTCTCTCTGTTCCACCTCTTCTGCTTCTTCTTTGCATCTGTCTCCATTGCAATTTATCCATATCCAACCATCCAGCCAACATTTTGCCCCACTTCAAATATGTACAAACCTTAATCACACTTTGTGATGTTGCAGCTGCACTTGAGAGGCAAAGACGAGCTTGGGAATAGAAATATTCGCATTACTTGTGCTGCAAGCAACATAATTTTTAACCTTACCGCCGCCGCGGCATGCACATAAATTGTGCAGTTACCCAACACTGTCCACGACGCCATTGCCACCTCCATTTGAAGATTAACGCGCGCGCGAGCATAAATAACAGGCGAGTGCAACTATTGAGAAGGCGGCAAAGCAGCTGCAACAATAGCAGGAGTGGGAGAGGAGGGGAAGAGGAGAGGGACATGAGTGGGAGAGGGAGTGATAGAGAGAGGGAGTGATAGAGAGAGGGAGGTAGGGGAAGAGGGAGCGTAGAGGGAGGCAAGAAAGGAAAGTCAAATTTAGATTTCATAAGTAAATCTCACGCTCTCCGTCTCCGTCTCCTTCTCCTTCTCTGTCTTCCTCTCCCACCTCCTCTCACTTTCTTTCTCGCTGTTTCTCTCTTGTGGAATAAAAAAACTTTTGCATTACGTGCCAGTGCAGTCGAAAAGTCAAAGTGACGGCAAAGTCAACAGACGAAATTGCAACCCTGCAGTTAGCTTTGCCGAATGAGTTGCCCCCGGCCAACTCCGCCCATTAAATCTCTAGAGAAAGCACCAGAGAGAGTGTGAGACACAGATAGACACACAGACAGAGACAGAGCATGTCTAAAGTGCTGCTAGCATCCTTAGCTGAATGTAATAAAAACCTGAAGTACGTTTGTTTGATAATCCCATTTTAATATTTATAGTAATAAACGCTTTTACGCGTTGCCGCTTCGCCCATGTAGCTGCTGCTGCCACGCCCACCAAGGGTCTAAGGGCTTTAACTGCGCCATATTGGCCGCCTGTTGCCCGCCTGAAGCATTGGCGTCTTTTATTAGATGACTTCTGGCTTTATTCTCCGTTTCTCTGGTTTTTTCTCATCTTTGCCATTTTTATTATTTATTTATACGCGTTATTTGCCTCACTTCAAATTGGGTAGGGGAAATTTTTGGCTTAGTTGAACTGCTTAGCAAGTCCATTTCGCATACATATATATAGTAAGTAATACAAGTCTTTCGCAACTCACATCTCTCGATTACTTTGGCAGCACTTACATATTTGATTTGTGCTGATTGTGTCTCAAGACGATGGCGCAAAGTTTGTTTTAAGTCCATTTTTATGCAGTCAAGAATCATCTGCTTTACCTCTCGCTCTCGCTATCTCTCTCGTCTCTCCCTCTCCCTCTTACAATTGCTGTAGAAAAAAGGATTGCTTCGGCAGACGTCTAGCTGGTAGCTTAGCTTTAATAGCAAAGTCAATCCAATTGTGTTAGTCTCGCTTTGAACTGACTAACAGACATTTATTTTATGTTTTACGTGGCGTATGCGTAATGCAACCTCTTGATTTACTTAGGCGAGCTAACAGTGCTTACTTAGTTTAAGGTAAGCAAAGCAAAAATGCAATATTTCCTATTGTGTAAGTCTAAGATAACATTGAATACTATTTATTCCTTGATTTCAGTTGCTAATAAAATAAGAAAATATAATCTTAAAAGGAAAAATACAACTAAAAGATTTCTCTCGACTAGATATGATTTATTTGATAAACATTCAAGACTTCATGTTGCTTAACTCTAAAGAAACGTTCAATAATATTCTTACTACTAAAAAACAAAAAATAATCACATAACCGCACTGGGAAAACTACATCTAAAAGTTTTTCTCTGCCATTGGTTAACCCTGATAAAATTGGCAACCTTTGTTTCGGTTTCGGTTTTATTACTTGGAGTTGTCGCTACTTCTGTTCCTTTGGATTCTTCTACGGGACTTGACGCCATTTGTAATCAATGTCGAAATAATATGGCGGTTTCGTTTACGTATTTTCACTGATTTCCCAAAAGCAGACGAAGCACCCACAACTTGGCGATAGTTTTCTGTTTGAAATGCAAGCTGCGTGGTAAGTAGATTCGCTCTCTCTCTCTCTCGCTCTCTTCCCGCTCTCTGTCTCTGTCTGGGTGGCAGGCTTTAAGACGGCCGCCAAGGATTTGCTGGGTCTCAAAAAACTTGGTCCTTGCGCTGGGCTGCTGCAGCAGGTCGAAGCGGCATTATCTTTTGGCAATGCCAAACACTTCCGCCGAACGACAAGAACGATAAATTGTTGCGGAAAAGTGTTAAGCGTGGAAAAGTTCAGGCCAAAGTTTCGATGTGCTCGCACTTTTATTTAGGGTTCATTATGCTTTCTTATGCTACTCCGCTGGCGGCCTTTGTTTGCACTATTGAAAATAATGATTACACGCTTACGTTTTGCTTTTGCTTTTGCTTTTGCCTTCGCTTTGCCTTTACTTTTCCCCCCTCCTATTTATCAACATCGCGCGTGTGTGCGGAAAATTATGCTCCAGTTATATAGAAATTGGCCAGAGCGAAAACTATAAGCCGATTATCAGCAGAATTTTTGCGCTACTTTTTTTCTTTTTCTTGTGCTTTGTGCTGCTGCCCAATGAGCCAAAAAGCGAGATGAATGGCTCTTTGAATAGTTGTTGCTGGAGTTGGGGAGTCGGGGGCAGGGAGACGGGAGACAGGAGACAGCAGACGACGAGGGATTTCTCTTTTAGCAGAGCAGAGACTCGACATTGCATGTCATCGGAGTTATTAGCGCTAATGCTCTATTAATGGGCCGCATGTTGAATGGAGCCTCATTTTTTGGGCCAGCTTTTCGGCAGGTAACAGAGGCAGCTAAACTGTGGCATGTTGAAGAGTGCATGAGGATGTGGCATGTAGCGTGTGGCAGGTGTTCAATTAGACCAACCCAGTGTCAGATAGAGCTAAGCCTCTCTGTCCGTCTATCTTTCTGCCCATCTTGCGACTACTTCTCGGGTTTTGGGATTTGTTAGACAAGATTGCATTAAACATGCACTTTGAAGATTCTGTGGGGCTGTTAAGTCAATTAGTAAAGTTATTTATAGAATGGCCAACAACGAGGGGTGCCACTGAGTTGCTTGATTTGAAGAACACGTCAACGTTTTGCCAAATCACAAATAAGTAGACTTCAATTCGATCATCAATCATTTTTGTGCATATTAAAAATATTTTCTGAAACAGCTGCCGACATTGTATACTATTTTTTTTGTAGGATCCAATCTAAGCAGAGAATTTCTATTATTGTTCATCAATCAATCTTCAAGTTATTATCAATCACTCATTAGAATGAAAGCATGGACAACAAAAAATAATTGATAAACGCTGTTAATTAATAAACTGTTTGCGATAAATAATTGTAAAGAAAACATTTTAAAAATTTGATAAATAGAAGTGCAATGCAGAAATAATTAGACTTTTAAGTTTTACTTTTAATGTGTAATAAATTTTGGGCAAATTTGTGTTCAAATTAAACAAAAAGAACCCAATACAAAATAAAAGTGTTTATTTTGAACCATTTTAATTTCATATTTTCACTTATTGCTGATATTATTCAAAGAATTGAAGAATTTTTTGACGCTTTCAATTTCCTACTTAATCTAAGACTCTTTTAAGTATTTTAAATTTATTTTCCGATAATTCTCGATAAGGTCTAATTTAAAGATAAGGTTTTATAAAACAATACATTCTTTGCACAAAACTCAACTTTCATTATTTTCTCTGAAACAAAACTAGTACTGAACATGTAATTTTTGTTCACAGTTCCCTTATTATAGTTAGGGAAATAAGTAGTTTACCAATTTTGATACACAACAATAGTATTTTATTAAAATGCAATCGAAACCGCAATACGACCCGATGAATATTTGAAAGGGATACAAACGAGTGTATTTATTAAATATTCAGCATGTGAGTGAGCGAGTATTCAAGCACTCGTAGGATGCAAGAATGAATGACTACATGTGTTGATTGAATAAACCAGATATTGATATACTACATAGCATGTATTTCTACAAAGAATGCGGTGTTCCTTCCATCAATGCCCAATTGAGCTGAGTTGAAAGGAAAGCGAAAACTCAGACATAGATACGTACAGATACAGATACAATCGCCGAATGCATGGAAGAAAAATGCAAGTAACTGTGACTTGAGGGGGAATTCCCCACTCTCCCTTCACCGTTGAACAGAGGCAGCTATGTAATAACATTCGCAGCTATTTAGAGCAATTTTTTGCACACTTCGTTCAACCTGCAGCGCAACTGTCAAAGGGAAAACGACGTGACACAAATGAAATGTAACAGCAACAAAGGACGACGCGTTGAGCAGGCTAAGGAGATGGCTTAAAGGGATGGGAGGGCAAAGAGATGGAGAACTGGAGAGTTGGAGGGCTAAAAACTAGCTGCTTTAACGTATTTCGAGGCTGTGAGTGGCTCTTGAGCAAAGGAACTTGCTATGAGAGCTGCAAGGCATACAATTTTCATTTCCGCTTTTATTTGCAGTGTGAGCCAAAGGCAAATACCAAGATATAGGTTATAGTGTATAGAGTATGGGAAGGCTACCAAATACCTTGCTGTAAAGAAAAGAATTTCTTTTGAGTTACTTTACGGGGCTAACAAAATAAAGAAAAAACTAACACGAAATGTAAAAGGGGGGAACGCAAAGAAAGGACACATGTGTCCTGCTTGCCTAGGACAAAGTTTGCGCCATTTGTGCTGCCTTAAGGTGTGTTTAATGAAAAGTTGCCAACTAGCAGAGTCCGGACACATTAGAGCTGCGGAACAAGAAGGAAAACGTAGAAGACAACGAAGTGGCAGCAACTGGACCAAACAATAGACAGACAATGGTCCAAAGGATGCAGCTGCTCCTTGTGCTGCTCCTTGTGCTGCTCCTTGGGCTTCTACTTCTACATCTACTTCTACTTCTGCTGGAGGCTGCATCAATATCCTGTTGCCATTTTGCGCTATTTACAAATGAAATACGCCGCAAGTTTTCGAGCCAAAGTAACCACGAAAATTAAACTTTTGCCTCGTTTGTGTTTTGTCAGTACACAGAGAGAAAAAGAGAGAGAAAGGCACAAAAGAGAGAAGGAGTGTGAGGGAGTGCAGAAATGAGAAATGGAAAGGAAAGGGGAATAGGTGGGCGAAGCGTGGCCAAAAAGTTTGCACACAAAATAAGAACAAGAAAAAGAAAATGCAATGAGGAAAATGAAATTAAAATGGGCGAAGTGAAGAACCAACAAGGTGCAATTGAAGTGGGCATCCTTAAAGTGGATACCACAAAATTGAGATTGTCTGCTTGTGCAAATATTGGAGATTGAACCGAACCATCAACCCCAACCAACTATCCTATAATTTACCTCACAGGCAGCTCACATACTTTAATAGAGTTGCTGGCATCTAATGTCGAAGAGTTGAATGATTGAAGCAACTATATCAATTACAATACATATACACGTATATAATCAAAGTAGAGTAAGATATAGCATAAAGTATACAATTTAGTTTTATCATTATTAAATATTCTAATTTTTTTAATTCAATTCAATCGTATTTACAGCTTTGTTGCTACACATATTTGACTATCCAGAACTGATATCGATTATTATCATTAATTGTGCATCTTGTCAGTGTCAAGCAACCGTTTGCCACATGTTGTCGCAACTTATGTTCAACTTTTCATCATCATCATCAGTCACACAATTTGTAAACATAAAAAAAGAAACAAATTTCTATCAAGTCTACAAGATCTAAACAAACTGTAAAAATTACAATGCCATTGAATAAACGCTACCGATGTAAAAACGAAAAAAAAATGAAATACAAGTCTGAGAAACGAAAGACGAGACAAGTAAACAAAATCTGTAACATCAATTTAGTCAAGTTTTAACGCGGACAACAACAAATCAGATGAAACCATTTGCATGGGTATTTTGCGCCTAAAAGCATGCAAACAATGCACTGAGAGAAAGAAATGGTAAGTGGTATTCAAGAAATTTTAGATTTTATAAAGTTCTAAAATACTTTTATTAAATAAAGACAATAGGCATTATGTAGTAACTAATTCAAATTTATTTCCTTTGATTTCTTAAAATCTCTTTTTGGTTATTTAGTTTTCGCTGTGTAGTTGACAACGTTTTTAAAGTGTCTAGTCTTGTTTATATAGAGACAGGAGCGTAAGACTGGCAGCAAGGCAAGAGATTGCTACGCACAGTGCGAGAAAAAGTCACTGGACGTGCCAAAGCTTTGAATGCCAAGTGACACTTGAGTCGAGTGTTGGACAGTCGACCCAAGAGGGTTGCAGATAATGGCCATGGATGGGAGATTTTATTTGGCAACATCTTTAGCATGGAAAAATCGATGAAACATCATTCCTTGTCAAATGTTCAAGTAAAGCATCCAGCACTTATTAAATTGAAAACATTTTTGTGTCTTTTGACGACTTTAAGACGTAAAAGGGCCAAAAACACTCGAGCTTTGATTGATGGCTGTCCCTGTGACGCCCTCGCCAGCTGAGAAGTTTAATAAATGAATGCGGTTTTGTATTGCCTGGCACGATTCGAGTATGTGGGCTACAGAATCGTTTGAAGTTTATCATAGCAACATTTGATTAATTGCTTGGGTCATAGACCACGCCCACCACACGCCTCTATCTTCTAACCAACAGCAACAGCAACACCAACACCAACACAATTTCAGAGCACAACATACGATGACAGCTGGCGTAGAGTCGACTAGTTTTCAATTAAAAAACTTTTCACTTTACTCCCACGTTGGGCGCCAACAACTTTGTATTGGTATGGCGCCCAATGTGGCTGATGTCCTTACATTTTACGATGTCGCCACTGAATTAATGTAAATCCTTGTTATCCCTCATTTTATGTTGCCACTGCCTGCATTTTTATATGCATCCTCATCGTCTTGGCTTTCGTCTCAGTCATTGCTTTTCTTCTTCTTTCTTCTTCCTTTTCCCTTTCCTTACCTCTTCTGCATTGCGCCATTTCGCTGTTTATGTCGCCTTCAGCCTCTGAATCTTTGCGGTCTGTTTCTACTTCAGATTCGAATACTTTTTTATGCTTTTTCTTCACCTCTCCCTCACTATCTCTCTCTGTCCCTCTCCCTTTCAATGTATTTGTGTTTTATGGTCAGTTTTTGTCTGTTTTGTAATTATGGTCACGTATGTGCCGCAACATTTTATGTGCAAAGTACAATCCAAGACATGCAGACGCATTAATTGCAACTTGTAAAACATTTGCCCACTGGCGTTTGTTTTATGTCTTCGAGCGGAGATGTCATAACTTGTGATGAGCATTTGTCATCAGCTGCACAGCCTCATGACAGGATTTGCGAACAGTTCTTCAAGATTGTGATCTAATTTGAGCCAAACTTTCCCTTTTTTTTTAATTTTAATGCAGAATCAAAATAGATGTCAAATAATCATAGAATCAAAATTCTCCAAGAATATCGGTTAATATTTGACAAAGTTGACAAAATTCCGCAATGAAATCGGTTATTATTTGACAAAGTTAAGGCAGTTTGAACTTTCTGAAAAAGTGTCATGGGAAATGTAAGAAAAAATAGACAGTGAGGAACAAACAATTTAATTTTCCAATTTTCATATTTGAAATAGATATTATATAATATCAAAATTTCCAGAATATCGGTTAATATTTGACAAAGTTGACAAAGTTCATGAAATCGTTATTATTTGACAAAGTTAAGGATTTGAATTTTTAAAAATGTCATGAGAAATGTAAGAAAAATAGACAGTGAGGAACAAACAATTTAATTTTCCAATTTTCATATTTGAAATAAATATTATATAATGATAAAATTGACAATCCGCAACGAAATCGGTTAAGATTTGGCAAAGTTATGACAGTTTATTGTTTAAGGAAGTCGATGTATTTAAAAATCAAGTTAAAGTATTTAAAATCTAAAGACTAACTTAAAAAAGACTTACAGTTAACATAAAACTAAAGAGGAGCTTTAAAAACAAAACTGCTAAAACTCATTTGTTATTGTTTTGTAACACTAAATTATTATTATTTAAATTTAGATGCAACTTAAAGTTGTTGTCTTAATTGAAAGGTCAGACATGCAGCTAATGAGAGAGTGATTAATTTTTAAATCGACTTTGACTGCATAGACTGACTGACTAATCGATTGATCAATCAATCAATCAGTCTGTTAATCAGTGTAGAAGCCAAGTCATTCAATTTGTATGCAATTTTCACCACAAACATTTGTTAATTGACCACAAATGAGAGGGAGACGAGAGAGAGAGAGAGAGAGGGAGCAAGTGTATTTGTACGAGAAAAGTAAATTGTATTGCCCAACACAAACACACACACTAATAGACACACACACATGCGTACACACATGCAATTGCACAAATAATTAATTATGTACGCTCAGTTGCATTCGAAGCAGCAGGAAATGAAGCTGCGCTCTGATGGCTGCCAGCTAAATTATGCCAACAGTTCGTGGATTTCTCTCAAAACACCCTGGACAGGTGCTTCCGCTCCAATGGACAACGGGACAACGAGACAACAGCTGGACGTTGGTTGTATCTGTCTGTTTGCCATGCTTAAGTGCCGATAATTACACACCTTTGCTCACCTTTTGCACACCAACGAACAACCTGACAACATGGGACACAGTATACGGAACACGGAACACGGCACACGGAACACCGAACACGAAACACCAAAGCACAGACAGACTCCGTTGGCCATTGCATTGCAATCTCAAGAGGCTTCATCGTGATACATCCACGTGTAATCGAATGACATTTAAGTGACATTTAGAGCTTAATCGCTAAACAGCTGCAACTTGGCTCACAGTTCGCCAGTTGATTGTCCTCAATCCCAGGAATGACGGCGCTTAATTGTCCACTCATAAGTAATGGATATGCAGTCGAGTGTTTTGAAGACCAGACTACGGAAAATTCATGCGATCTTATTAAATTACCAAATTAAACAGTTAAATTAGTAATTCATTTGCTGATTTTATGCACACAACTATTTCAGTATTAAATATTATTATATAACTAAAAACCTTAAATGAAATCATACAGATAATTGTAAATGTAATCTTATATCTTATCTTAATAAATAAATTAAAAAAATAAGATGTTTAATTTAAAATATTTAATATAAACTTAAGAAAAATCTCATCCTCATCATAGTCAAATCATTAATAAAGAAAAAAGCAATTTTAGAAATAAAACTATCTATGATTTAAGGTAAATTATAATATCAATTATAAGAAAATAATCTTTAAAAGTAAAATATCAATAACATGAATTAAAACTCAGCAATTATTAAAAATCCACTTGTATAAATTGTAATTCTCCAAGGAAATATTTACTGTAAAATGTAGCAATGACCCTAAAATATTGGCAGCTTAAAGCAACGCTTATTCCCAGACACCTCTTGACTTTGCAGCACCAAAAAAGCTGGCAGCCATCAAACGAGTTTTGACTGTAGTTTATGGCCAAGGACCAGACACATTTGGAGGGCACACCCAATTCTCACACCTAGTTGGAAAGTAGAAGAGGCAGACAGATCGTCGAATGGGCCAAACATGTGCATAAATTTCAACAACACAGTTCGACACACACACATAAAGCCAGCTACTTATGCCAATGCCAAGATGCCACCACAAATAAAGAAGAAAAACGCCGGAACACAAAGCCGCACAAAGAAGAAAGGCCAAAGCGGGAAAATCGCATAGCAGGAAAAGAAAAGTTGATACAAAAGTAGCCGATGTAGACGACGTCGCCGACGGGGCCAACGAAATTGATTTTCAGGCAATTTGTTCGTTTATGGATTGGTGGCCAGGATTGCTCACGGATAAAGATAGAGGGAGAGGGAGAGTCAACTCGAAGGAGCAACTGAGAAAATGGCGATAAAGGACAGCTGCTGCTACTTTTTGGAGTAGAAGATGCTATCGTCTTTATCGTCATCATTGGGCAGCCAAAAGCCCAAAAAAAAACGTGAGCTGGCAAGTGAGAAGACGGCTAAAAAAAAGAGAGAGAAAAAGGCAAAGAAAGCTCATTGACTGCAACACTTTGACACCTGACAGCTGCACACAAAAGCGTGCGACGTATTACGGCGTAGTCGCAAACTTTAGCTAACTGAAATTCCGACGGACTCAGTCTAAGGACTACGAAATACAACTAGAAGCAGCGGCTATGCGGTGTGTGCGGTTGTGAAAACTTTGCGCCCAAGACATGAGATTTATTTTGTGTTGCGGATTTGGTCTCTGCGGTTGCTCGAAGTTCGTGCTTTTGCATGCTGCGAGAAAGATTAAGTGGCGCCATCTAGCATGGGGTTGCATCGTGTGAAGAGTTGAAGTTACAGATATTTATAGATACAGATATAGGTATGGGTATAGATACTAGATATATATAATATATATATATAATATATGTGTAATATGTTTAGATGTTGATATAGATACAGATATATTTAGATATAGATATAGATATAGATATAGATATAGATATAGATATAGATATAGATATAGATATAGATATAGATATAGATATAGATATAGATATAGATATAGATATAGATATAGATATAGATATAGATATAGATATAGATATAGATATAGATATAGATATATAGATATAGATATAGATATGATGTTGATATAGATATAGATACAAATATAGATATGATATAGATATAGATATAGATATAGATATAGATATATATATATAATATATATATAGAAAAGATATAGATATAGATAAAGATATATATAAATATATAGATATAGATCATAGCTAAAGTTATAGATTTCGATACAGATATAGATATAGATATAGAAATATAGATATAGATATAGATATAGATATAGATATAGATATAGATATATACATATATAGAAAAAGATATAGATATAGATAAAGATATATATAAATATATAGATATAATCATAGCTGAAGTTATAGATATAGATACAGATATTGATGTGATGTAGATATAGATATAGATATATACATATGCATATATAGAAAAGATATAGATATAATCATAGCTAAGTTATAGATTTACAAATAGCTATATTCTGCTCAGCATTTCCCTATTAAACTAAACGTTGCCTACTTTTTGGGAATGGACCCACTTACGAGTACTATTTGGGCTTATTTATACCAATCCCAATATACAGTCACTGTTGTTGCCTGTCGCCATCGCATTATTCAACGCGTGCATAGGACATTAGGCAAGGCGTTTTTATTTTTTTTTTTTTTTGGGGATATTGAGGGACTTCCCACTTCCGGTTTTTGGCAACGGCCTCAGATGTTGCTGCTGATGCGGCTGTCAAACAGTTGGGCAATCACTCAGTCAATTTGGCTTTTTGGCTTACAATTTTACTATGTGCACTGCAGTTTTTCTTTTTATTATTTTCTTTTTTTCCTGCTTTTTTTGCTTTCCTTATTGGGCTGGCTAATATGTCTGTGGTTTGATTTATGGACAGGCAGTGGTCGGAGCCACTCTATGCCATTAGCTGGCAACAAATCCAAATCCGTAGTATACTGTCTGAATGTCAAACTGTGCATCAATTTGACTATCCAATTATCTGCCTTCTTCATTCTCTCTCACTCCATCACTATTTCTATCTGTGTCTCTGTCATTTTATGGTCTAATTTTGTATTCAAGACCTTGCCATAGATTAGGACATGCATAAACAATTACGAATTGTGTCTGGCATTTGTTGTTTACAAATAAACAGATTTTTTGAACACGATTTTAGTTCGGCAAATAGACAATTTTCATAAATTCTTGTGCAATAATTTTAGTCGAATAATACAAATCCCAAAATTTAATTCAGCAATGCGTCCAACTGTAAACATTGAGCGAATTTAATGTGATTTTTGGTGATATACTTTGAGTTATGTTTGGCACCACGCAAAGTGTCACTCTATTTGATTTATACAAATAAATTTTAATTTCTGGAGGCAATATTGGCACAGACCATAAATTGAGATATTTCACACAATCCGCTTTATATTTGTATTGGCAAAGTCTAAAATAGTTGGCAACTATTTGTTGTTTCAGGCTTTAAATGTTGGTTCAGCATACTTTTAAAATAAACAATAAGAGTTGGAAAATATTAAAGAGGTATACAATTAATTTAAATTTTACATTTAATTTGAAAAATTATTAAATGTTGCAATTACAATTCAAATTCATAGTTATGTAATGAAAAATTTTTATTATAATTATAAAAAAATAATAATTGTTTTGATTTATTAAAGAGAATGATAATGATTGCATTTCATGACTACATAATGAATACGGACTTCAACTGCCAAATACTAAACCATAATATGCTGTAATTTCTGAGTTTTTAAGTACCACGGATATCAATAGCTCATTACTAATCCTGTTTTATATTTATGGAAAATTCTTGACATATTTGTAGCCTCTGAGAAAATCCTTTTCTCGGAAACTCAACCCTTAAACATAGCTTAACAAAATTGTAGATTCATAAACCGAAACCGATGGGTATTGTTACCCGTCATTAATATTTATTTATGCTCCAATCATTTACAACATGCGCAGTCAATTGACTTGAACTCGAACTCTCACTGTAATTGGAGGAAGCTGGAGGAGTGAAAGGTGAAAGGCCAATTTTGAGACCTTCGAATTCCGCGCCATTTGTCTAATAAAGTGCATAAATTTAAATTATGCAAAAAGCACTTCTAATGCTTGCTACAAATTGCCATAACAAATGATCGAAACATAAATCAGCAAATAACCAAATAAATGACACAAATATCATTTTTATAGGAGACAAAAACCGAAAACAAAACTTGTTGTTAAGTTTCCCCTGCGACGAGATAAAAACCCATTAGATTTTCTAATAAATAGCGGCATTAACTAAGCATAATGAGCACTTAAGCGCGCACTTCCGGACCCCCAAACGACCACGCCTCCAAATAAAAAAAAATCGAGCAACTTTTGCGAGACACAACAGACTCGGCAATGCCATTAAATTCCAACTTCCTGTGTGCTGTCCCAGTGTGTGTGTGTGTTTATGTCCTTGTCTCACAGCTGCTTTAAGTGTTGCCTAATTTACTACAACCAACTGAAAGCTAAATGACAGCTAAAGCATAGACGACTATTAACTACACTACGTATATACAAATTACATCAGCAGGCAATGTCAAGGCCAAAGGAATTGATTTTAAATATACCTTGATTATTTTACCGCAGATTTTAAAAGCTGCAATTCAACTTGTAAGTAGTTAAGTTCAAATTTTAAAGCCGAAAATAATAAAATTAATAATTATGCAAGCACAAATTAAACTTAATATAGTAAGTACATACTTACTTTAACACGGAAATAATAATTATAAATTTAACTTTTTTAAGTTTTAGTTCTTAATTAGAATTTAATATTAAACTTAATTGTCAATTTTTTTATTTACTTTAATAGTTTAATTTAAAATATTTATCGTAATTTTCATTTACCGATTGATTTTAGTCGTGTTTAAATAACTAAAAAATATAAATTGAAATACCGGCTGATTTGTATAATAGTGTATTGTTATTATTATTATTGATAAAGCTAAAATACTTCGGCAAAGGGTAGCAACGATAGAGTGTAACGGAATGCTAAGCAAAAACTGTCGCTTTGGGTTGAGTTTTGGTTTAGGTTTTTGTTTTGGTTTTGGTTTTGGTTCATCTTCTGCTTCCTTTTTGCGGCTGCTTCGGATATTAAGGACATTAAATCCACATTATTCATTTCGTTGTTGTTGCAGACAGCAGACAAAAGACAACGAACAACAGACAATGACAATCGGCGTTGCGTTCGCCGCTTATTAAAGCCATTTGAGCAATTCACGTGACCGTTGCGTATACGCCCCGTTGGCCATTGTGCGATCATCGTAAAATGAGTAATTGCCAGCATGTTTCATCGCATTCACATTAATGAGTCCGGTGTGTGTGTGTGTGTGTGTGCGTGTGTATGAGAGAGTTGCCTATTTTGATATGTGCAGAGTTTTTATGTTTAATCATTTTTCGGCGTCTTTTTTATTACCTTTCACATCAAGTTTTGCCTCATTTTCTTTTGCTCGTCGAGCATTTCGCACAAAATAACAACAAGCAAGACAACAATAACCACAACAACAGCAACAACAACAATTGCAAATTACAAAATCGTGACTAGCGTAAATTTGACCGTTTTGTGGCCATAAATTTGCCATTTGCTGAAAGTTCTCCTCTGGTCCATTTACAGACAGTCGAACAATCTGAGAACAATCCTTGGCCCAGTTGCTCAAGTAGTCGGTAAATTGTTTAGCGGTTATTAGTTTAAATAGCCAGAAAAGTTGTTGCTCTTTTGTTGGTCTCAAATGGCCGCAAATTTGTATAAATGCTTTCATTTATATTATTTACCAACAACTCTACAGATTAGCCTCAGATTCTGTGCGTATCTTATAGATGCATTTTTGCTTTAAAATTTATTTATTGACCGAACTCTTTTCAGATAATAAAAAAATATAAATAAACTTAATTTTCCTTTAAATTACAACCTTTTACTTTACTTTACTTTCGCCTTCTTAACTCACACTTTCTTACTTTCAACAGACAACAGAAAATCATGAGAAAAACAAAGTCGAAATGGAAATCGAAATAGACAAAGGGTTACAATTTTCACTGCTAAATAAACAAAAGAAATGTGCAGGGAGAAAACAGTAGGAAATAAAATACAAAATGTATAAAAATAGATACGTACTATATACATATTTACTTACTTATATATATGCACGTTCTGACAAACTTTTAAGACAACATTTGGCTGGCAAAGGGAGGAAAATATAAAAACGAAAAGCAGGTGAGAAAACAACGAGAAAATGAAATCGAAACCGGAAATCGACAGGCAGAGAGCGACAGACAGCAAAGCAGACAGACAGACAGACAGACAGAAGCAACACAGGTTGCAACTGATGCTGTGGCTGCTGTTCCAGACTCCCCCACAACGAATTGCCCCTGGTCCTGCAGTTGTTTGTATGTTTTGCACACTTGAATTGCTGCTCATTCAACATTCATTCACATGGCTAAGGATACAGTCAGCCAACTGGCAGTCACGTCAGCGACTCTGGCTTTGAATTCGTCTCGTCTTTCTCATCGTCTCGTGTCGATATTCAAATATTTTCCGTTGACAGATTTCACAATTTTCCACTTTCATACCTTTTTCCTACTTGGACTGTTGCCTGTTGTCTGTAGTCTGTCGCCTGTTGTTGGCTCTTGGCCATGGCACAAAACACAAGCATTTCCTTTTACTTATTGTTCATTCATTCCACCGCCGTTTCTTTACTTATGTCACTTTCCTCTGCTCTCTTGCTATCTCTTGTTCTACCATTTGTTGTTGCGAGGCTAAAAGCGCCCATTGGGCACATTTTGGGTTCATCTTATTTGGTAACGAACTGGGAACCTGGCTTAGAACAATTGATGTGTAAAACTTTGATTAGGTTTGTGAAGTGTGGCCTGAAAGTAGGCACCACATTTCGTCTTATTTTTCCCGGAAAATGCTTACAATTGTAACCATAAGACATTGATTTTTTTCTCTCCTCTTTGTTTTCGCATGAGATGAAATTACATTTTCTTTTTGGTTTTTATTTTGAAAGGAGTTTCAAATAGGATGTGATTTGAAGGGACAGACACTCAGGCATTCAGAAATATTAGAGGTATTTTTTACTGAGAACCTAATAGACAGATATAGAGACTGAAGTAATGAAAAGTAAACATAGAGTTTTGTAATAGGCTCTTCAAAAGTTATTAAGTTGCAAATTACTCCAATTGTGTAATTCAATATTAATATACAGTCTTAAAGTACCCTAAGAGTTCTTCGAATTTCCATAGACGCAGGTTTAAAAAAAACAGAGCCTCACAATAAGTAAAGAGATTAATAAAATAATTTATGTGCATATATTAAAATAATTTTAATAGCATTAAAATTTTTAATTTGAAAATCAATATGCTGTTGAGCGCTGTAATTAAGTCAACATCGAATGGAACTTTTAAAACCATCTATCAAACTTAAATCTATGTTTTATACTTGGTACCGACTTCGGTTTGTATTCAATGTCCCTTTGTTGGTTCCTTTTCCATGAAATAACTGAAATTGCAGTCATTAATTTTGCCACATACAATGCTGAACAGAGATTTACTCATTTAACAATCAATTCATTTGGTAATATTGCTAAATGCTGACCATTAATATCAATTCTCTGGCCTGCATTTTTATTCTGTCTCTTTTATTTTGTATGAGAGGTCAATAAAGCACATCAACAAATAATTAATTATGAACACAGCATTTAAATGTGTACACGAAAATTAAAAACAGTACACAACCGAACACAACAGTAAAATCCAATAATTTTTAATGAGTAGAACAAGTTGTGAAATAAGATAGACATTTAACATAATTATTCGCCTGTCTGTCAACATTTTTCTTCATTAAATGCCAATAAAATGAGGGGAAAAAAACAATTGACTAAATGCATGTAATTGTTGTGCAACAAATATATTGAAATGATTTACATACCAACCGTCAGTCCGTCACTGACAGATTTTTATTTATAAAAAAAGAGGAGAAATTCCATATGAGTTTTTTCACTGTTTTTAATTACTTGACGGAAATTTGAACACGCATCGAGGAAACAATTCGAGGCGAACACTTATAATTAATTTATTATTATTCAGTCTGTTAATGTGCAGCGTATTAACATAAATTTTTTAAATGGACATACATATATATGCATATAAATAAAAATATTTACAATTGCAATTGCAACAGCATCTGAGTTTTTCAATTATTAACTCTATAACTGTAAAATTGATTTTCATTCTTTGGGGAAGAAAGTCAGCAAGATTTTCACTATCAACAGATTCTTTAATATATGAAGAACTATCTTTCTATCTGTCATATAAATTATATTATTATATAATAATTAGAATGCTCAAAAAAATTTGGCATTGCTTATTAAAAACTATTTTGAAAAATGTTTGCAAATAAAATCTATACCTAATTTAAATATATATAATATGTAAATATGTAAAATTTTTACCTAATTTAAATTTATATAATATGTAATTGTATAAATTACAATTTGTTTAGATAGTTTTAAAAGAAGATAAAAGTATCATTAAGGCAGAGTCAATAAAATTACAACTTGAAAATCTTAGGTTTTAAAGTTCTCAGTGACTTTGAAACTGTTAGAGATTCACTCGCACACTCATTGAAAATGTATTCTCTTTGCCATTTTCACTCTTGCGTTGTTCCTACTTATGCATTTGTAAATTATAAATATTTTATGTGTGACTTACATACATTTTATGTGTGATGCCGGCGGCGCTGCTGCAAACGCAGTAACACAAAACAAAAAACGCAAAATGGACACTAGAAAATAATTGACAGACAATATTCTTTTACTTATACACACTTTAGATTTTGGCTTTCCACACCAACATGACGAACGCAACAAATAGGACACAGCCTATGCAAAAAAAAATAGATTAAAGAGAAATGCGCGATTGAAAATTTTCTATGCATGCGATTTTAGCGCTGATCAAAACTGAGACACAGATAAAATTGCTTAGCTCTGCTTGCGGTTCACAAGATCCGCAGTTTCCCGGCTCGTCGATTGCTGCAGAGACGCGAGGCAAACTAAATCAAAGGAATTGCAGCTCCCATCATGAGTCCGAAAATATGATTGTGCGGCGAATTCAATTGGTGAGAGCGTGCATTGTCCTCTCCAGAGAGAATTATGCGTAGCCAGCTTAGTTGTTGTTGGCTACATTTAGAGCGCGTTTGATTTACTTTACATTGGCGGCTTTTTAATTGCTGCGCATATTGTAAATATTTGCACAGAATTGACTGACGGCAAATGACTTCAGTAAATAATACAGCTTTAATATTTTTAAATTCCGTCACTAATACTTGTAATATTTGTTTTATTTAATATGTATATATCATGGTAAAAAAAAGTATGCTAATTACACAAACAACTCTCTCACTTCATGTCCAATTTAAACCCATAGATGGCGCTAACTGCTAAATGAACCGTTCAAATTTTTCTGCCAGCTAAGAATCAAAATATTGAATTATTATATATTTTCAAGCGTCACGGCAATCAACTATCTGCTTAGCACCTTGAATGATACATCACCAGCTGCAATTTTCACCTGCTTTGGCATCTCAAGCCTGGCATAACATATTCAAAGTCTGTTTGTTCAATTTCCCGCACCTATGAAACATTTTCTAATTTGCTGCATCGCTCACCGGGCCAAGACCCGATCTGTCTTTCCCGCCCTTTCCCTCCCCTTCCCCACACAACACGACTGCTTTACATATTTTCTAAAAATATTTTTGTTTTCCTCGCTTCCAAGAGCAACAGAAAAATATACAGTAAAAAACACAAAAATATACAAAAAAGGGGAAAAAATACAGCAACATGAGGAATGTTTGAAATTCCACGCAAAAGTATGCAACGGGAAACATTTTTTTGGCTAGACATTTGCGTAGCTACAGGAAGTTGAAGTTTGGGCAAGTGAGAGGCAACTTCAGAGGGGTGGTGAGGGGAAGTGGTGAGGGGGGAGCGGATTGGAATGGTTGCGGGGCATTTGGCAAAGTCAACGTCAACATGCGGCGAATGGCAGACGGAAGTTGTACGCAAAGACAATGACTAAGCACACTAGGCAGACGGAGAGACGGAGAGACAGAGAGACAGAGCGACGAATGGGAAACCACAAAGACACAGAGAGAGAGAGAGAGAGAGCGAGAAAGAGCGAGTCTGAATGCGGGTCAAAAAGAGTGAGAAGAGAATTCCAACAATCTGCATACAATGCGAAGCCACAGATAAAGTTTCCTTTTTTTCTTCTTTATTTTCTCTTTTTTTTGTGTTTCTCAAATGTTTTCTAACACAAAAGTATTTTGAAAAACTGCACTGCATTTCCAAACATGTTGATGTGTGCAAATAAAATAATTCTTAAGGTATTTTGATAAACAACAACATTAGAAACAACTTGCCACCTATTTATTTTAATATTATCCTCTTAGATTGCACATAAATACTGCTAATTATAATTAAACTCTATATATTCAATAATCAAAAATTGCTAGAATTAGCAATACAATTTTATTGGAATAAGAATTGCTTTAAATTCCAAAAATAAGTGAAGTTTAATTTAAGTTTTCTGCGTTTTTCATGTGAGTTGAAACTATTTAGCTTAAGTCAACATATTTAAATGAAATACATTTCAGTTAATTTTTAAATTAAATACTTTTTCAAATATATCTAAATAATCTAAATTGCAGCTTTAAGTTAATATTTAAATGATCTACTTTTCAAAATATATCTGAATAATTTCAATTGCAGTTTTTAGTCAATTTTTAAATAAAGTACTTTTTCAAATATATCAAAATAATTGAAATTGCAGCTTTAAGCTAATTTTGAACTTTTCTTTGGCGATCAGTTAACAGATAATGCACACTATCTAACACAACAAGCCTGTCAATCTGAACTCGACTCGGTTGCCCTCAAAAACATTGGAAAACTGTATAATCTATTGGTGTCTTCTCTTTTAGGGGGAGGGGGGAGAATGGAGGGGGTATATAAATTTCGTGGGCGTGTGCAGTTCAATTAACTTTTGGCCCAATACCACAAGGAAAAACAACAATAGACAAACGAGGCAAAAAGCGAAAATAAAATTTAAGTTTGTAAAACAGTTTAAACTTTTGGCTTGCCAGCGAAATTTTTAGACAATGCGAACACACAATGGCAGACAGAGGGAGAGGGAGAGAGAGAGGGAGAGAGAGAGAGAGGGGGGAGATAGAGGATAGTTGTATTTTCTTTTTGCTGTTGTTGTGCTGAATACTCGGCATTGACATGCAATGTTGGCAGTTACCAAAATGCAGCCCTGGCCAATAACACAAATTGTGAAAGCTATGCACTATAATTTGTGTACGCCTGTAGACATGTACTTACTGCACTCACTGTCTGATCTACTTGCAGTTTTCGTTCATGTTCCTGTTGTTATTTTGTTATTGTTATTGTTATTGTTATTGATCAAATGCGCGTTTAAATAAATTGCAGGTTAAGATGCAAGTACTTAACATTAAAGGGGAAATAGATACATTATTATAGATATTTATAGTATATTTATTTCTATTAACATAGTCTGCATGACTGCATTGACCGTTGATTGACCTGTAACCCTTTGAACCTCGCACCTGACAACCTGAAGTCAATCAATTAAACCCGACTCAAAAAGTGGGCGTGTCTTGTCCGTTGTTTTGAGCTAAGTGCGATTTTGATTGATATTTGACATTTATGCGGCACGTTTGCTCAACTTCTTTTCGTTTGCCTTTTCCATTTATTATTGCTATTGTTATTGTTATTGTTGTTTATTTGCGCACATTCGAAAGACTAACAAGCGACATGGATACACATATAACAAACCCAACACACACCTTACTATATTTATATATATATGTACAAGTTCTATGAGCGTGCTCTCGACGTCAACAAACAATTTTCGACATTTCAACATTCATTAATCAAAACGGAAATTATGGGAAGGCGCTTTCCACACACACACACACACACACACATGTGTATGTATATGGCTTTGTGTGTGTGTGCGGAAACACAGACATATAACAAAACAACTGAGCACAACACCAAACACGAACAACAACAACAACAACAAGCAGCTGCAAAATTTAAGGACTTCTAGTTGGCCGATTTTGTGCAGCTAAAACAAATTGTGTAGCACACTTTTCGACGTTTCCATTAAATTGAAAGGATACGGAAAGTTGTAGCTAATTAAAGCAAATAATCAAATGCAAAGATGTTAAACAACAATTGATTAGATCAATATGTCGTTTGAAATAGGACATACGAATAGAAATGGATAGATATATAGATAGGTAGATAGATGAAAAGATGGATAGCAATACAGATAGATAGATTGACATATATAAAGACAAATAGACAGACAGAGATAAATAAATAGATATACAGATAGATAGATAGATATAAAAATTTATAGATAAACAAATGGAAAGATATATACATTTTTAGATAGATAGATATACAGGTAGATAGATACACATATATATAGCCAAAAAGATAGATATGCAGATAGAAATATATAAAGATAGATAAATATATAGATAGATACACTGTGAAGTATAATTATGTATATGAATAAAATGTGCTTATTGTGGCAAGATACTCTTATACTCTTATCAAAAGTATATCTTATAATAATGTTAAAACTTGCTTAAAAATTAATCATCTATGAATGGATTAAAATTCAGTGAAATATAGAATTAGCACTTAAAATTGATTCATTATTAAAAAATAAGATTGAAGACAATTTTAGTTTTGGTAAATTTGTATAACAATCGGATGCTTAGATGGGTTCTAATTTAAAATAGAATTGTTAGCATAATTTAAGTACGTTAAGCAATTAACTAGCTAAGTAGACTCCTTAATTTTATTGTGTTTACAAAGGATTTATTAATTAAACACACTTTGGCAAATATTTGGCACACACACACAAAAGTGAGAGAAAGACAGAGAGATAGAGAGAGAGAGAGAGAGAGAGGACGGCTGCGTTAGTGAGTGAGACACATTGAGAGGCTAAAATTAAATTTGCAGGCAGAAAATATGCAGCAGGCGTTGAAAATCTGGTTTTTATTAAAAACTACGCGCTGTGCGAGCAACTGATAGATAGAGGCCTCTACCGGCTTGACCTGCTCTGGCCAAATGGCCAAATGGCCATAATGTTGGCCAAATCGGCACAGCAGTAAATATAAACTGGAGCGGCCAACGACAAAACCCGCCGGGTTTTATGCCGCACAATTGAAATTGCTGACATCTCCTCTCAGTCTCTCTCACATTCTCTCACTCTCTCCCCTCTCTCTCTCTCTCTCTCACTCTCCCCCTCTCACTCTCTCGCCACACACACACACACTCATACATGCCATTAATAATACGCTTACGCGCTTTTGTGCGACCGAAACACCGCAAACCGTGACATCCCCTTTCTCTCTTTTTCACTCCATCTCTCTCGCACTTCCCCCTCCCCACTCCCTGCAAACTTCCTCCCCTCAGCCTCTGCTTGCGGACCATATAAATGCGCCAAAGTGAGTGCAACTCACAAAGCAAAATCTGCTCCAAGCTGCCGCCCAAAGGCCGTTGTCATATTTCTTTTCTCTTTTCTCTTTTTTTCTCTTCTCACAGAGACATCTGTGGTGTTATATCCACTATATGCCCCTGGGAAATATTGACACACGATATGTCGCAATATGCGCCACTTTTTTCCAGCGTAAGATGCAAAGTGCGTTCATAAGAACATTTCGATAAACTGTTTAAACTATCTATATATTATGAAGCACAAAGACCGGTTAATGGCACATTTAAAGCAGCCTTTATTTCCGAAACTGAAATATTATCAAGATTGCTAATGCGAGCTTTGGTTAAACTGGAATATATTATAATGTTTAGCATAATTGAAAAATGGTAACATTTCAGTTGTGCATCTTAATTTTAATTAAATATTTTAGTGTTTAGTCTTTTGACACATTTTAATAAAAATGTTGTGAGAAAGACAGATTTCATTATGACAATAGTCAGTTCTAGAATTATTCAACAAAAGAATCTTATATTAGAGAAAAAAATTATTAGTAAAATTCACTTTGTTTTGAACAAATTCTGAGTGGATATTGACGGAAACAAACTAAGTTATAATCTCTCTTATTCAAATTTGGCATTGAATTCTAATTAAAAAGAATTCTCCTCTTTTTTTTAACAACATCAGCATTTTTTGGTAGTAAAAATAATTTAAAATTAAAAATGTATTTAAGTAAATAGAAATAAATAAATAACTTTTTTTTTGTTATATTTGTCTTGCTTAAGGGTTTAAATTGCATAGAATTTTGATACACAATGCAACTTTGAGCATTTTTGTTATCAATATTTAGCAATAAACACTTTATAAGCACAGTGGAACACAAACTCTCTCTCTCTCTCATCCCAAAATTGAACATATTTGAAGCACCCTTCAAAATGCTTCCAAAATCCAAGCAACCAATTTAGATCGATGCTTCTATTGGGAATGTTTGCGTGCCAAACGCCACAAATCGATTTAAGCAAAATACAACAACAACAAAAATGGCCAAAAAACAAACTTTGGAAAATGTGAAAAATTACAAGGCATAAAAAAAACAACAGAAAAATGACAGGAAGAAGTATAAAAATGGAGCATTTTTGAGGCGATGTTTTTCGATTTGTAACAATTATTGGTCGTTACGAGGCGCAAAACAAGCTGTCCAATTTCCTTACCCAACGAGTCAAATGGGCTTTTCCCCCCTTATCCCCCCTCTTCAGCCACATTCCCCCTGCCCATAACAATTATTGCACATTTTTGTGGCATACTTTGCGGCGGCTTGCAAGCACGAAACCACGCTAATGCTTTTGAAATAATAACAATAAATATTATTGACATGCAAAAATGCCACAAACTGTCAGGAAATATTTATTATACCCCCTTCCATCCCCTCCTTCAACGATAACAACAAAAACTCTACACAAATTTAGTTAATATTTGCATTTCAACTATTTTTCTTTTTTGTGTCCATTTATTGGCGGCCGTAATTATCGTTAATTGATTCGCAGCTGCTGCTGTAATTATGTGAATATTTTAAATGACATTGTGGGTGTGTTTCGCTGACCCAAAAAGCAACAACAACAACACAAAAAAACGAAAGGAAAAACCAACAACGGCAATTGTTCATTCATTCCTAAAAACGCGTTTCAATATTCGCCCTTTTCATGTACTTCATATATATAAATATATACTATAAATACCCCTTAATGCAGTCAGTGAATAAGAACGAAGAATATACAATTATAAGTATAGTAAATTCTAAAACAGCAAAGCAAAGCTTATAAATTGATTGGCAATTAATTTTTATAAGATAACCTTTTTTAGTAATTTGTTTAATTTATAAGAATTAAGCACATTACACTGCCAGAAGGGTATCTGCTATTCTATCAGACTGGTTGAATTGCACGTTAATTGTCAATGGATAAGAACAAAGTCTAAACAACTAAGTGCATTCTAAGTTAACTTAATTGTAAAATAATAAAGCTAAGTTATATGCATTTTTATCCTATAACAAAATCCCATAAATACATGTAAATAATAAGAATGAAAGTATATAACAAAAAAATGCCACACTGTCTGCAGGGTAAGTGCTAGTCCATCACACTGTTTTAGTCACATTTCACCACGTTAATTGATATTCTCGCTGACATTTTTATGGCTTTTCGTTTTTAGTTTTCGTTCGCAACATTTTTGGCCTAAATTGTTGCAGTTTATTTATTTAAATTTATTAGCCATGGTTATGTGTGCAGTCGGCTTAAGCGCTGGGCATTTAAAATTCAATAAAATGCAATGCGTGAGCAATGAAAATACCAAACAGTCAATGTCCTCAATGAGCCGGGTCAACAGGGATACTTAACTTTCTGTGTTAATGTGCGAAACCAGATGCTGCTGGTTTAATTATAAATTTCTATGCATGTGTTATACTGCATATTTACTGTGCTAAAAAGCTAACAAATACCAACATTTAAATAATTACAATTTAAGCTACATTTTTATATTTGAAATTGCCAAACATTTTTATCTTGCTGAAATTATATTATTCAAGTGACTTTTCAAAACTGTGAATTAAATTTCATTAATATTTTTATAATTTGACTGATTTAAAAAGCTTCTTCATTTTAAATATAACTATACATTTGACAATAGAAGGCTAGAAATCGCAGTTCAATCTACAGAGGTTAAACATATCTTAAACACAACATATGCAAACTTTTAAATAAACCAACAATGCGTATGCGTATTTAATGCATATCAATAGCTTTGCCTCATTTTCATAGACTCGTGGTGCATGTATTTACTTTTGCTTTGTTCCATTTTCCAGCTGCATAATGCCGACAAATTCCCAGAAGCAATATCTCATGCTTTTCCCACCTTCTCCCACATTTTTTTCAATTTTTAGCCCACGAGACAGACAAAAGCAGCTGCAGTTTTCTAGTTGTTGCTGTTGCTATTGTTATTGTTATTGTTATTGTTATTGTTATTTTTATTGTTGTTTTTCTCATTGTGCTGGTCGGTTGCATCTTGTTCCATCATTTTTGTTTTCCATCTCATGCCGCACTTCAACCGCTTTTCCACTTGAGCGGTGAGCATTTCTTTAGTCGCACTCAAGCGGCGCTTCAATTCACACTTCACCTGGAGAGGCCGTCCAGGTGGCCCAGGTGGCCCAGGTGTAACTGCCATCATTCTCAAAATCTGTGCCATAAATGACAATCGAAAGCTGCACACTGATGCAACTACAATCAAGGAAAAACAACAGTTCCCAGAGGAATTTCCCCCAGCTCTAAACCACAATTAAAAATGCACCCAAAAGTAGGCAACATTTTTTTCGCTTCTCCTTCTTCCTGTTTCCGATTCCTCCTGCTGTTTGTTGTTGCTTTTATTTCATCTGCTTTTCGCCGTTGGCATTTTTAAGTGTATTTGTGTTTAATTAAAATACTTTTCGCACTTTGGCTTTGCTGATTGCATATTTTGCCAGTATTTTTACTGGTTTTTGTTTGACTGATTGACTGACTGACTGACTGACTGACTGACTGGCTGCCTGGCACTGTTAAAAGTTTTCCTGGGCCATTTTTTTTTTAATTTTTTTTGTTGTTCTATTTGCCATGTTCTATGCAAAACTCTGTTGAAAATGATTTGCATTCTTTTGCTGCTTACTGAAAGTATTTTAATATATTTTATGGTATCTCGCTCGACTGTTGTGGTAGTCTTTTCTCCAAGGTATTTTCATTATTAGATGAGCTGCTCTTTTGATTACAATTGCAGTTTATTCAAGTAACATTTTGTGGAAGTTAAACTTGATATCGAGTGGAAAACAAACCTGTTTATATTAGAATCATTTAATTAAATACAAGAGAAAGGGATTTTATATGTTAAACCCTCCTTTAACTTCCTGTTCTTTCTCTACTATTAAATTTATTATAAACTAAATAATTAGCCTTGCTCTTTTATGTTAAACAATAATTTATGCAGGAGCATGTCACATTTTTATGTCCATGAGTTTTTATTTACCTTTAACCTTTTAATACATTTTTCTGCTTTTATTACTACACAACTCTCTCAGTTGTTTTGCATAATTTATTTAGACCCTTTTCTTTTGCCGCCTTTTAGAAAGTATATGTGAATAATATACAAATATGTCGTGATAATTATTAAACAATTATCTAGCAATTATTAGAAAACTTATCTATACTTATCTACACTTAATTTAAATTAAATTAATAACAGCGAACAACTCGTGAGCTCTCCTCAAAATGTTTTCTGAAGCAAATTAAGTATTTAAATTAATTGGTGTTCACTTTCGACTTATTACAAGAGCATACGTATTTTTTAAATAATTTTATTAAATAAACTTTCGTATTTTAAATGATTTCTGAAGCTATCCTACTAATTACACCATATTTTCTTGTATGTTTATATTCAAGTCAATTTACACATAAAATTCCTGCACTTAACATTTATTTTGAACTTTATTTAACTTTTTGAAAACTTTTCTTTGAGCAATTAACTATAATTTAATTGACTCGGAATAAAGATAATTGATACTTCTTTTTGTTTGAGCAGTATAAGTATTTGCGTATACTTAATTATTTGACTTACTAAATGTATGCAATGTATTTATACATTTAGAATATCATTTTTCTTTGTAAGTATTGTCATTGATTTTTTATTGCAATTTACGAGTAGCAACAAATTTTGTATCTTTTACAGACTTTAAATCAAGTCCACTCAGAAGAAATGAATATTGCTTTATTAAAGCTAAAGTTGTGCCAAGAATTGTATTGAAATTTAAAATTAAATAAGAAATACAGCTTAATTAGTTTTCACCATTTATAAGTTAATAAATGTATAGCATAATAATGTATAACATAAAATTTGCACTTACCCAAAATGTCAACTCCATTTAGCAATTCAACAAATTTTCGCAGCTCGACGCATTAAAATGGAATTAATTAGTTTTATAAATTCCGCACATATTTAATCAAAATTTATGTCGATTTTATTTTGCTCACACACACACACACGTGTTGTAGTATTTTTTATATATATTTTGTAATTATTTATTTATGTGTATGTTGATATTCTTACTATGATCAAAAGCTAAGACTCTAAATGTAAGGGAATTTTTAGGGTGAAAGGACTTTGTATGTAAAGAAATGTTTACTATTTATTTATACTTAGGAACTGTCAATTGATATTCAGATTTTTCTGATTTTCTTCTTAAAAATTGCAAGAGATAATAAAAATTAGAACAGGGATAGTGAAGTTATTCAGTTTGTAACTTTACGAGCATACAAACTTTAATAAACTTATATGTTAATAACATATTCAAATTGAAATATATCCAATAAAATGCATACGCTTGCAATAAGCCAAGTTAGTGAGTAGAAACTGAAAGGCCACAGCTGAGACTGTCGACTGTCGACGGTCGAGTTGTCTGCGCAATATTTATGAAGAACAACACAACAACTTACCCACCCAAGACATTGTATTTTATCGCCGTGTATTGTATATAAATATATTATACGATATATTATACGATATTCTGTTGTTGAAAGTGAGTTCTTTTGGACATTTCGCTAAACACTTAACAGATTTATACTTGATTCGCTTTGCGCTTTCGGTAGCTGCAAATCTATAGCCGTTGTCGGCGACCCGCGCACCGAATGAAGTTCGAACTTTGCGCTTAAATCGCTCGTTTGCAACTGAAGCGACAATTGCACAAGGCTCGACAAATTCGCTGCACTCGTTGGGGACTCGAGCATTGGCAGCCAGTCAGCCACTCAGTCAGCAGCGACAGCGGCAGCGGCAGCGACAGCGACAGCAACAGCAGCCAAAGGATTCCAATGCGAATGCGAACCGAACGAATGGGCAGCATAAAAGCAAACAAAACAGAGACGTGACGCCGGCACCGTTAGACGCATTCGTGATTTTTGTTGTCTCGTTTCCAAAGCGTTTCGCACACGAAGCTCATCATGAAGTTCCCTAAAGCAGCTGATGCTATTTTGATTGTTATTAAAATGAAAATATGGACAATAATTATAAATAATTAGCATTAAAATAGCTAAAAATCATAAACTAATAATGCTTGTAATTCCAGAAATTATCATATTTCAATTTACAATTAATTGTTTGTTATGTTATTGTATAGCGCAAAAAGAGAGAGAGCGAGATTGAGAGCGTTTACAAACTGCATTCCCTCTCTCGTGTTATTATGGTGCTCTGCATGCTGTTGCACACTGGAAAGTCGGGAAACTGTTAATGCAAGGTTAACAGCTGAGTAACATGCAGTTAACAGTGCAGCTGTGAATGTCTTCATTTCAATGCAAAGTAATGTTATTTAAAAGTTAACAGCTTAGACCAAATGAATTACATACATTATTTTTACTGAATATAACAATATATATAGCTTAAATTATAATAACATGTTAAAGCCGTTTCCAGTCACAGCTCTCTTAAGTAAACAAAAGCGCTCTCTTAAGCGCGTTGCCATAAAACTTAAAAAATGCCGAGCTTCCAGTGTTTCACAATGCCAAAACGTTTCGCCGAATCCGCCATAAAAATTCCAGCAGCACCTACACATCTCCGAGCAGCTCCGAGCTCTCCATTTTTGGTTCTCTCTCTCTCTCTCTCTCGGGTGCTGTTACTCTCATTTAAGTGCCTGTGCTCCACATTTCAAAGCCACAAACTGCTGACAGCTGACATTTTGGAGATGTCATTTCGAACTGCACGGGACTCCACACGACGTCGGCGATTTACGAGCACGAAGAGCAAACGAAGTGCGAAAGCCACAACGAGGGTGGATGGGAAGGGGAAACTACAACAACAACAATAACAGCAACAGTAGCAGTAACAGCGAAATGTGGCAACTCATAAAGCTGAACCTGCCCCAAGAAATAACAGAGAACGAAGACCGAAGACCGGCCGGCATGGCAATAAATTAGAAGCATAGAATGTGCTTCTTTTATTTTAATTTTAAATTGTAACGGTTTTCCAGTGCGCGCCTAAAAGCGTGCAACAAAAAGCCGAAAATGACAACAGCAACTGCTGCTCGTTGCAAGTTGCAACCTGAAACTGTTGCTGTTAACGGTAATCAGCTTCCATTTGAAAATCTCCAAACTGCAACTAGACACGCACAACTGACAGTGCCACCGACGTTCCCCTTCCCCCCTCTCTTCTACCCCTTCTCCATCCACCCTTATATAGATTTCATGTTCATCCGCTTACAAAGCGCGGCTTTTGTTCCATTCCATTTCATAGTATACGCAACCAATCCCCATCTTTCTCTCTCCCTCTTGCGTCTCGCTCTAGCTGCAGTGCAAGTGCAGGTGCCTCCCAAATCAATTGCTTGCAACATGACTAAATCTTTTGGATACACGAAATTTATTTAGTGTGTTCAGCTTTGGCGCCTCGCGGCTCGCGTGTTGTTTCAACGGTCGGGGATCGGAAGGGGTTGGTGGTAGATTGGGGCATGGTATACCCGATGGACCGGTCATTGATTACAACTACCAATTTTTCAGCATGTTGCACATTTGGCGTGTTCTGTTGCATGCATGCTGCACATGTGGCATATATCCGTTGCCATTACGTGGCCAGCGAGTGACTCTAAAGTTGCATTTAATTAAATGCATGAAAGACTCACGAGCTTTTTATAGCGTAAATTATTAAAAATTAATTAAGCTATTTATTAAAGTAAATAATATGAATAAATCGACATCGATGCAAAGGAAATTAATTCAGGTCCGATAACGGAATAATATTAAATATTTTCAATTATTGCACAGCATTTATATATGAATAATTTTATTTATTATTTATAATTATTTTAACAGAACAAATAACAAAATGTTAAAAAATAAAGCATAGATTAAACAGCAAAAAATAATATAACCAAACTCAGTTTCAGAATATACTTACAAAACTTATACTTTGAAAATATAGACAAATTTTCAAAATTTACAAATAGCACATTCAAAATTTATACAAAAATAATGAATTCCCTCGAGCGATTTCTCATGTTCATGGCAGGATTATATCTAATATGTCTTATACGATTAATTTACGAGATGTATAAACATTCCAATATGGCGCATTGAGTGGGAGAAATCAATATGGCTGATAATTTAATAATTCATAGTTGCAAAGATTCCTTTATAAACTTTTTACACTCGATGAATCTTAACTCAAATACTTTTTCGGAATCTTTCAAAATTTCTATGCCAAATGGAAAATCAAATTCAAACACAAACCGTAAAAGCAACAACCAACAACTGAAGCTGAATACAAGTATAAATAGGATTATTAACTTAAGTTATCATCCACAATGGGTGTCACTGAAGCAGATGGGGACAAAACCTGCGAATGCTCCTGTGGAAGCCTCTGTATGGAGAGCGATTCGGATGGGGATAAGGAGAAGGTTGATCACAAGAAGGAGACGCATAAGAAGGAGACACATACGAAGCATACGACATTGGCAATGGGACGACAATACACCTGGTTTAATGAGCATGGACATCTAAAGAGTCGCAAGCTAACGAGTTACGAGACTCATCTGGAGGATGAAGTTCAGAAATTGCAGGATGCATTATTTTCAATCTCCTCGCACTATGCAAAGATACAATTTCGATTGCGTCAAATCGCCTGCGCCTCTGGCAATGAGCGACTGTGTCTGCTTCGAGAGCTTCAGAGGATTACATGCCAGGGCATCGATTCGAGTCGGCATAATGATGATCTGCCCACATTGATGAGCGATGCATACAGCATGGGTGATGTTCGTGTTCGACAGCAGAAGATCCTCTCACAGCTGCGGAGTCGTCTCACAGATCTCTCCGAGATCTGCGATTCTCGTTTCAGCTTTGAATCCGAAAGCAGCTACAATCTACGGAAATATGAGAGAGTCGATGGCACGACAACCACAAACGGTGACCTAACCTCAGATGGAACTGTGCAGCATGGCAAGTACTGTGCCTGCATCATGTGCCGTGAAGAATTCTGCAAAGAAACAGCTTGCAAGCGAGGCTATCTGGCCGAAACGTGGCCCAAACGCAGCTGCAACGATGATGAGCACTTCGAGTGTAAAATAGGAGCAAAGTCGAAATCAAAATCAAAGAAAAAGAACCAAAAGCGAAAGTCAGGCAAATTGGATAAAGCAACATCTAGAAAATCTTCCCTCCGCGGCAGTCTTAATCACTATTATCGATTGCCCATCTATGAAAATGCACAGAGTGCAAGAAGCCGACAGGATGCTCTTTATGAGACGGCCAGTGGAGGCATTAATATTATGCCAAATAATCAGCGAGCAAGTCACCTAAAATCACCTAGTTTTAGACAGCAATCGGAGACAGCCGTTAATAGTCCTCAAATCGCAATTAGTACATCTCAAATGGTAGGAAAGAAGCCTTGTCAAAGGAGCCCGCAGGGATCTGTGAATCGTATCTCCAGTGTTGGAAAAGGTTCGACTCATAGAAGCCGGCAGGCATCCACAAGTGAAGCTCGTTTGGGAAAAAGTGCCAGCCAAAGAAGCACGCAGGCCTCTATAAAAAGTACGCGAAGTGTGGAAAAAAGATCGCAGAAAAGAAACCCACTGCAATCGTTCACTAGTTCATCCAGTGGTGGGAAGAGTCTTGACCGGAAGAGTCCACGTTTATCGATCACTGTCAGACGACCAATCGATAGTTTATCTTTTCTGAAGAGATCATCTTTAGAGCATCTATCGAATGAGGAACAGGACAGAAAACATAGCTCGACGTCAAAGAAAAGTGGCAGTTTGGACAGCAGACTCAGTATGAGGAGTACACGAAAATCCAGTACAGACAAACGAGAACTTGGCAGCAAGACTAATGACAGAGGAATCCTTCGTGAAAGTCACAGGGAATCGGTGATAAGCAAACTTTCAAAGTCCGGCAAAAAAGCATCAATTTCCAAAAATCATCCGAGCTATGGAGAAAATGAAGATGACACAACTGAGGCACAAGATGATGCACAATATGAGAATATAATGGACATGGATGAAGACAAAGCAGAAAATATAGATCGTGAAGACATTGATGAATATCAAGATGAAAACGAGGAAGATAGTCAGTCATTGAGATCCCATAAGTGGAGACAACCCCTCGGCTATATTTATTCTACTAATGAGAGGAATCGCCACTATTGCAAGGAAACTTGTAGGGGAAAATGCGCCAAATCTGGACAATGTGGGAAAGTTAAAGCCTGCTTTAAAAAGTTCGAGGCGATCACAGCTAAACAAGGTAAAGCAATCTTTAAGATTTGTAGTATACACAGCTGTAGAGAGTGGGGTCCACTGGGTTTTTCCCAGACACGTAAACCACAACGAATTAGTTCCCAAAAGCAACATCGAGGAAAGGAGATACGGAGATAGAAGACAAAACATTCCTAAGAAACATTTTGAGAAAGATAGACTGCATGACGAGCGAAAAAAAAGTAGCACTGCTTGTAAAAGAGGTCGCACATTAGCGCGAAAAAGTCCTGAGGAAGAATTAGAACAAGATCGAGAAGAGAGAAAAAAAGTAGCAAAGTGAGCAAAAGTGGAAGAGGACCAAGAGAAAATTATAAAGAAAATAGTTCGGCTAGCCAAACCGATCAACGATCGTTACGAAGAAGTTCTCTAGAAGAATACGATCAAGATCGCGAAGAGAGTACAAAAAGTAGCAGACTTAACAGGAGCGGAAGAGGACAAAGTATTCCAGCGAAGGAATTGAGCGAAGATCGTAACCGAGAAAATTACAAAAGAAATAGTTCGACCAGCCAAACTGATCAACGATCGTTACGAAGAAGTTCTCTTGAAGAATACGATCATGATCGAGAAGAGAGTACAAAAAGTAGAAAACTGGGCGAGAGTGGAAGAAGACAAAGTATTCCAGCGATGGATATGAGCGACGATCGACACCGAGAAAATCATAAAGGGAAAAGTTCTGCTGGCCAAATTGATCAAAGATCTTCACGAAGAAGTTCTCCAGATGAATACGAACAAGATCGAGATGAAAGGACAAGTAGTAGCAAGGTAAGCAAGAACGCAAGACGTCAAAATATTCATGAGCAAGAAATTTATGAAGATAGAGACGACGAAAATAGTAAACGAAATAAAACAGCTAGCAAGAGTGATCAAAGATCTGTACGAGGAAGTCCTCAAGAAGAAGAGAGTACACCAACTACCACGGTCAGCCAAAATGAATGGAGACAAGGCTTTCTTAAAGAAGAATTGGTCAAAAATAAAGGCCAAGAATATACTAGAAGAAGGAGCACAGATAGCAAAACAGATGAAAGATCTAGACGAAGGAGTTCTCCAGATCAAGATCGGGATGAGAATGCAAGAAGTAGCAAGATAGGAAGGAATGAAAGACGTCAAAATATTTTGGATCAAACATTCAATGAAGATAGCGACGAAGACGATAGTAAACGAAATAGTACAGCTAGAGATCAAAGATCTGTACGAGGAAGTCCTCAAGAAGAAGAGAGTACAACAAATATCACGGCGAGTAGAAATGAATGGAGACAAGGCATTCCTCAAGAAGAATTGGTGAAAAAGAAAACCAACAAATATAATAGAAAAAGTAGCACAGATAGCAAGAGAGATGAAAGATCTAGCCGAAGGAGTTCTCCAGAAGCATACGATCAAAACGCAGAAGAGAGTACAATAAGTAGCAACGCAATCAAAAAGAGAAGGGGACACAGCTTATCTGAAGAAGAACCAGACGAAGATCAATATCAAAAAAAAGGGTAAAAGACATAGTACAGCAAGCAAAAATGATAAAAGATCTCTACGACGAAGTTCTCCAGATTTCGATCAAAATCTAGAAGATACTCCCAAGAAGTAGCAAGTCTAGCAAGAATAAAGGAGCAGAAAGAAGCTCTGATGAAGAATTGGACGAAAATCAAGACGAAGATCAGGACAAAGAAAATATTATAGCTAGAAAGGAAGATCACAGATCTGTGCGAAGAAGTTCTTCAGAAGAATACGATCAAGATCAAGAAGAGAGTACAAGAAGTAGCAAGAATGGAAGACACCAAAATGCTCATGAGGAAGAATTTGAGGAATATCGAGAACAAGAAGATTTTAAAAGAAGTTCTCCAGCAGATTACGATCAAGATCGAGAAGAAAGTACAATGAGTAGGAAGGTGAGCAAGAGTCGAAGAGGGACACTAGCAAAAGAGATTAAAGAGCTGTACGAAGAAGTTATTAAGAAGACAAGCAGAGCTAGTAACAGGGAACGCAAGAATTTAAAAGGAAAAAACATCCCTGAGGATGAATTGAACGAAGATGGAGAGCAAAAATATTTACGAAGGAGTTCTCTAGAAGAACACGAACAAGATCGAGAAGATATTATAAGACATTACAGTAGCAAGAAAGAAGAAAAGAGTAAAAGAATTGAAGCACATAGAAAAAGTGATCGAACATCTGTACAACAAAGCTCAAAAGAATACATTCATACTCATGAAGACAGTGCAATAAGTGACAAGGTAAGCAAGAATGGAAAAGGACACCTGACAAAAGAGATCAAAGGTTTGTACGAAGACGTTCTTAAGAAGAAGATAAAAACTAGTAGAAGGACAAGCAAGAATGGAAGCGGACAAAACAATCCTGAGAATGGATTAAACGAAGATCGCGATCAAGAAAATAGTAAACAAAATTATACAGCTAGTAAAAGAGATCATGAACCTGTACGAAGTAATTCTCCAGAAGAAAGAAGTACACGAAAAAACGACGTTAGCAAAAATGATTGGGGTCAAGGGATTCCTGAGGATGAATTAAACAAAGATAAAGACCAAGAAAATAGTAAAGTACGTAGTGCACAAAGAAGTCCCAAAGAAGAGAGTAAAAAAAGTAGAAAAGAACAAGTAAGAAGGAGTTCTCAAAAAGGTGGAGCAAATACTACAAGCTATCTAAATTATCAAATGGAATACATAGCTCCGGTAGCATTTCCTGATTCCAGACGATCGATGGTAGAAATGACGACAAATATGGAAAGAGATAACACAAATCGCACATGTTTGAATTTGAAAAGATGTCAGTGTGGATCTCCTAAGAGGAATTGTACAAAAACTGTGAATTTTGTGAAATGCCAATATAAAAGCGGAGAAGAAAAGCCTGATAGAGAAATCGTTTGTTATTCTCCAGATTCTCGGCAAGATAAATCTACGAAGCCACAAGAAAGTACCAGTCAAAACTCTAAAGATCAGTCCTATGAATCGGACTGTTATTGCGTTAAGTCTCAGTCTGGTCATCATCAGTTACTGCGTCCATTCTCCCATCATTCCATGTTGGAGTTGCCCTTACTTTATCCATGTGCCATCGGTAAGCCCACAAAGATGACAAAACTTGATGGACATTGTTGCAAGGATGCCAGTTTAAAAGGTCGCAAATATTTTGAGGATTTGAGCAAGCAAATGAACAACTCCAACAAGCTGAAACTCTTAGGAGCTCAGACCCCAACAACGAGTACTAAACGATCGAATACAGCAGAAGAACCGTCAGTCTATAAAGATCCAAACGAGGATGAAGTATACACTGACTGTTAGACTGCGATTCAAACGAATAAAAACCAAGATTCATAATTTTAAATTAACCAAAAGCACACACAAAATACGCAGATAAAACTCTATCTGTTTGACGAGTGTCTTGGGTTAGTTTAGGATTGGAATTTCTTTGGTTTTTCAATATAAACGGCAATTGATTTATATTTTTGATGCATTGTTAGGTAAAGTGTAATAAGTGTTTGCATTTTGATCTTGAAAATAAAGTTAATTATATAGTAGATATGTAGATATGTTTTTTCTTAGAAATGTGAGAGTATTCTATTGCATTAAATTGGACATTTTAATGAGTAAATAATAATAAAGAAAATTGTACCGTAAGGGAAACGTTTTTTACCAATATATTATTATATATATTATATATTATTAGAATATTATTTAGCGATCTAATAAAATATGCAAAATATATTCGTATATACATATTTATATTTAGTTTCTGGAAATTTGTAAACTTACAAGGATTGTTTTGTTGCTCTGTCACGTACCCGTGATAAGCCAAACAAACCACTTTTAAGACTATCCCATGTTGTGCTCTTATTTGCTCCCTTTTTAAAACCACTTTCCCAAACAAAAGAAACGATGCTGGCTTTGACGAAGAATCCATCATTAAACCAACAGAGTTGGCCGTGTATTGCCAGAAAAACTGAGCTCTACCCTCAACGATATTGTATGCTATATGCTGGCCATGGTCATTGAACCCATGCAGCATCCCTTAACCGTTCGGCTCTACCAAGGCTAACAGACAATAAGAGCCGAGCCGCCGATGTGAAGGGAACCAGTTTCTGTAATCGTGACCGTCGCGACGTTTTGGCAATTTTCCGCGCATGTGCGACGTATTTTTGCAGGGCAACAATCTCTTAGGTAGAGAAACAGACCAGAACAGAGAACATACCATGGCAAAACCATGCCATACCCGTCTAAAAGGGCCAAGGATCGTATGAGGGTTGTTTTTATCTTGGCAAGCAGCAGCCTCATTGTTCTCTCGCTCTCCATTCATTCACCATTCATTCATTTATTCGTGAGTGCATGGCCTGTTCCCTGAGTTGGTCTATATGATTTTTGGCATGCCCACATCTGGTTACGTCTACCCCTCACCTATAAATAACATATCCACAACTCGACCCGGTTCTCTCTGCTTCTCTGCTTCTCAGTTCCATGGCGCATGCGATGTTGGGCTTATCTTTTGTCTCATTGTCGACTGGTTTTTATGACGCCTTCTGTATTAATGCTATCGGCGTCTTCGGCCCTGGGTTTTTGCCTCACATCTGGCCAAATGTGTGTGAGTTTGTCATGGTCCAAGCGCCGAGAAAGAGCGGGAGAAGCTGTCCCTACATGTGTGCAAGATATGCTAATGGTCTGGCATGTTAAATGATATGTGTATAGTCTTAACCAATAGATAAATACAGTTTGTAGTGTGAAGATGCTAAATAAGATAAAAATTACCATTGATTGTTTGGGAAAACTGATTTGAGTACAAGATTGAGATAAGAAATGACATACTTATTAATGATCTTTATAATATCCTCAACATTACAAAGAAAACTCATTCGGCATTTCTTAAGAAACTGATAAAGCCAAGAGTGTATTGAAAAAATGATTTAGAATGATTAATTCTATTTTAATTAATAGCATAATAATTTCTAAGTCTTAAAAATTCTCTTAATCAACGCTGAAAATGCGAACGATGAAAATTCTATTTAGTTCAGCTCCCAGAAATTTTAGTATAGTTACAATCAAATTCCATACACCTGTATTAATATTAAAGATTAATATTAACATTTAGACTTGACTTCAGTGAATTGTATAATAAATGTATTTTATTTAACGATTTCTCCGTATGTATTTACAACGCTTTGCAAACGATGATTAAATGTAAAAGAAAATATTACGATTATGTTTATGATATTTTTGGGCTATAAATATTTATAGTGTAATGTTATGTTAATATATTTAATATGTATTTGCCACATTTTTAATTAAACTTAGACGATAAACAATGCTATTCATTCTGCATTGGCAAGAATTCAAATGGTTACGTTTTTGTACCGAATTAAGATATAAAATAGGAGTATCTTCCAAATAAACAAATAATATAATATAATATAATAAATGTAAACGTAAAAATAAGATTTTTCGTTTGTTTTTGTGATGACACGAGGTTAAGATAAGTATTACTTGGTTTACTACATAGACTTGTTTCAGTTTCAGCTTTCCAGCATAATATTAGAAATTGCACTGAATACATTCAACAGATTCAGCTTAGAACTAAATTAACGTTTATAATAAACTAAATCTTATACATTACTAACTTTGCTTTTTGTCTTTGCTTTGTGTCTTTTTCTTTGTGTTTCGGTTATGTTCTTTCTTTTCTTTTCTTTTCTTTTTTTTTTTGGGTATAGCTATAAAGTCAATATAAAGTGGTTCCATAGGGGTTGCTACATTTGGTACTAGTTATAGGTCTTGTTCTTTTTTGGCATGGCACAAATTTGGCATTGACAATTGAAATGTGTATGGCAAATTGAGAAAAACAATTTTAAATAAATGAGAAAATGTTTGATGGCAAGAAAAGTATGTGCTTTGAGCAGCTGCATTAATCTATAATGAGCTTTTCTATTAAGACTACCCTGATCCCGATCCCGATCCCGTTTCCCTATTCCATATGACAACTCCCCTATTTGACTGTCTCGCATTGTTGCATCTGCACGACGAGCAATAGAATGCGATTCATTAGATTATCCGCCTCGGAATCCTCCATGCTGTTTAACTTGGCCGAAATGAAGCCACAGAACTTCGAGTTGAGAACCTCACGCACCGTTTGTGGAGGTGGCAACTCGAGTCCTCCAACAGCTGCAGCTGCAGCAGCGGCGGCAGCGGCATTTTGTTGCTGCCGCAGATGACGATGTTGCTGCAACATTTGATCCTCATAATCATCACCCTCGATATCGGCATCCTCCAGCTCATCGGTTTCCCCATTGCGACGACGTTTCCTCATCGTTGTCGGTCTGTCATTTTCCAGTGCGCCGTTAATGCTACGCGGCGAATTCGAGTCGAGTATGATGGGATAAGGAAAGTCAGCATCGATGGCCTCCAGTTCCTCCACTTCATCGGAGACATTATCGTTATCCTCATCAACACTCCGCAATGAACTCGCATCCATGTCATCATAGCTCTGCTGATGGGAATTCAACACTCCACTGTCATTTCGTGTTGAGCTCACGCGACTATCGTTGTGGGCCAGAGCCAAAGATTGAGCCTGAGCCTGAGCCTGAGCCTGGGCCAATGCCTGTTGGTGGGCGGGCAGTGGCTGAGATGCCACGCCCCCCACACCGCTGCCACTTGCGCTGCCATTGCTGCTCGCACTGCTGCTGCTGCCCGCAATCCCCGTGCCACCCATTGACAAATCCAACTCCGGCTTCACATAATAATCACCATAATATTCATCGCTGCTCAGGTTCAGAGTCGAGCATTTCGACAAATTCAGCACGGCGCTCGATGAATCGTTGAAGGACGAGCTCAATTTAAGTGCAGCTGCTGCTGCTGCTTTGCTGGCATTTAGTAAACTGTGTGTGCTGTTGTTGTTGTTGTTGTTATTATTGTTGTTATTATTATTGTTGTTATTGTTGTTGTTGTGCAAGTGCTGGGCAAAAGCGCTCAGACTGAGATCGCTGGCATGTGAGGCGCCCCTGGAAGGAAGACAAGAAACAGATATTCCAAATTAGTAAATTACTTTTTTTAACCATTCGTTTATTATTTTAAATTAGCTTAATCGATACATTTCAATCGAAAAATGTCTAAAAATAATTCAGTTTTTTGACATCGCTTTTATAATAAAATCCTCTATTTAATGTACTACTTTCAATATATTAAATTCATTTAAAATTGTTGTTCATTAAATAAATACTAAATTTGAGAAGAGAAAAAATGCTAGCATCTTTATTAAATGAATTCTAGCATCTTTATTAAATCATATGAATTTAATGAATTTAAAATTGTTGTTCATTAAATAAATCCAAAGTTAAAGAACAGAAAAAATGGTAGCATCGTTATTCTGATGTAGATTTAATACAGTAAATGAAAAGACAATTTGGACAATATATTATAAATTCAATTAAAATTGTTATTCATTAAATAAATTCTATCTCTATCTAACTATTTATCTATCTATCTATCTCTCAAATCTCTAGATATTTTAGCAATTTAGCCCAGATCTATTAGGAATTGTATTACTTACAAAATAATACAATAGTAGCAATTCTCTGTACTCTCTTTTCCCTTCTTCAACATTTGGTTATTCCAAAAATAGCAATGGAAACCAATATGAACGCCAAACAACCCCAAAAGACACAATAGAAGAAAGTACCCAGAGTTGCTTTTGCTCCAAAAAAAATGCCAAATGCGACACAAGCCACCAAAAACTATTAATGGTTTCTCCGACTTCATGTACAATATGTATACACATGTATATCTCTCAGTCTTGGCTCGATTTCCTGTACTCAAATTTCAAGCGCATTTTCCACAGCTGCTGCACTGCCTCAAGCCGAAGACGTGGCTATATTTAGATGCAAAAAGAAGAAGAGAGATGCACATATGTATGTATGTATATTCCCCCTGCCCCTTTGCCCCTCGTGATCAGGCTTTGGCCCAGAGTTCAGAGGGAAGAGGGGCGACTCTTTGTAGTGCCCGGAGCAGCAGGTAGTTGACAATTGGAACTGTAAAACGATATGCAAGGCAAACGTTTCAGTTTTTCCTTTTGCCACAGCCAAATAATCACGGCCAAATGCATTTTCACATGTTCCAAAAAACCAAATCGCTTTATTTGCTTGCGGTTATTTTCATTTTGGGTTCCTTGGTTTTCAGATTTTTTTTTTCTGTTTTGACTATTTTTTCCCTTGGCTTGAGTCTGGCTCTTATCAATGTTTGCTTCCGCCCGACTAATAACGGACAGTTTGCATTTCTATTCTATTCTTTATTCCTAGAAATTCCAGTCTTCACGTTTATCAGCACAAACATTTGCGTCTGCCGTTGGTCAAGTTTCCGCTGTTAGCGGAGTTCACATGATAAGCCACGTCCCAGACATGGTCAGATATATTGGTTTAATTATTTTTCGAGCTCAGGACATGATGGAAAATAAAGATCTTCATATATTTTCGATTGGAAATTTAAAATCTGTTATAGGTATTTATGACAGTGGCTTCTGCAATGTTATCTATAAGATTGTAACTGAAAGATAGCCTTTAATAAATTCTTTAACTTGTGTTTCTACATTTTCTACGACTAATACTTTTATGGCTGCTACTTACTATTTCAAGTGATACTACTACTATTATTTATTTTAGAATATATACTATCACTTTAACTAACTCAACAACTTAAGTTATTTCCGCTATTGTTTTTGTTTTCAAAATTTTAACTACTACTATTAGTTGTAACTCTGATAATATTCTATTATTTTACTACTATTTTTAATTATTTTGACTGAAATTACTGCATTCTCCACTTATAAAACAACTACTAATTCTGTTGATATCAAATTGAAGTTAAAAAACAATATAATATTTAACGGATATATCTAAATTAAGATCTTAAGACGACTCAATCAAGCAAACAATCGGTGAACAACACCTTCGGCAAGCATTTTTCAGAATATCAGAAATTCTCACCCTTATATGTCGAAATGGGAGTAAATAACTTCGTCAATTATTTAATCGCAGCAAATACATATTTTTAATAACATTTACGATATTATTACGCAAATTGGGTTAACGCCCAGTAATTTGTGGGGCCGCAAGTGACGCATATGCAAAAACAATTTCAAGACGATCGCGATGAGTCTCCGACCTCTCCCTCCCCCCTCCCGCAACAAAGCTGAGATTTTGTGGGGCGCGGTTGGTCAAGCAATCGGTGTAGTAGTGTGGGAGAGGGGAGCGGGTAGGTGGGGGGGAAAGGGAAAGGGAAAGAGGGAGGAAGTGCCCTGCAAACAACAATTTCATCAATTTTTCAGCTCATTTGCTTATTAAATCATAAGCGTGACACAGAACCACAAAGCACAACAGAGTGAGAAGGAGAGAGAGAGAGAGATAGTAAGAGAGAGACTGGGGAAGGCAGGGGAAGATAGCTGGGAGGGGGAGCAGAGCCCTGGTCGCAACTGAGAGCAACCCCGTTGGCTGGTCTGGTCTCTGTTCGCGCATATTTTTAACCCTGATCCGTTGGCAGCGACGCGTTGCTTCAATTGCTCACAAACATCACACACACACACACACACACTCGCACACACATACAACTTCTCTCACAGTCACAGCATATTTAATCTACGCTTCTTTCTAAACTTGGTCCATTCGCCGCAATCTCATCGCGAGTTCATTTTGTCCCGCTGATTGTCATTTCCATGCACACACACACACACACACACATGTACGTTCACTCTCTGTGTTATTTTATCATCCTCTCTTTTAGTGTGCTGTCCACTCACACTCACACGCGCTCTCCCACTAACACGCTCTCACTCTCGCGCATTGACTGCTGCTGCTGCTGCTGCTGCATTCGTTCGGTTCATTTCGTTAATTCTCGACTCGCTCGCTCTGCCACCACCAGCAGCGCAGTCGACAGCTAAGGCTAAAGCGCTTGTTGTTCTTGTTGTTGGTGTTTACAGCTTCCCTCGATTTTGTTTTTGGTTCAAGTGGCGAAGCCGACGACGACAGCAGCAATAATAACAGCAGCAGCAACAACAACAGCAACGTCGTATAATTTTCGCTCTGGACGAGATCTGTTTTTATGGCTCAAGCCGCGTTCCCGGCCCGTTCAGTTGTCTGTTATCAGCTCAAAATAATAATAATACAAAAAAAAAATACAAATTTAAATATATATGTGTGTATGTGTGTGTGTGTGTGTGTGCGGGACCCGGGGCCGCAGAATGACGACTCTGACGACTGGCTGTGTTGCCTCAGCTCTTGTTGCCGATGTGGGTACAGTCAATTGAAAGGAAATGGCCTTATTTCATATAAATATATGTACATAAAGTACAACACACACACGCACACACACACACATGCACACACTCACTCATTTGGTAGGGGCATGGGGTAGGAGGGATTGGGGTTGGGGTTGTGCTGCTCACAACATCGCAGAATCACAAACTGACGGCCCATGAGAACTGAGCCTGGTCATTTCTTTGTTCGAATTGGTTTTTTCCGTCCGACAGTTTCGAGATTGACTACTCTCGCACTCACACACACACTCACAACACATATACATATACGTACACATGTGTGCTTGTATTGGGCAGATGTTTTTACAGAGGCTTAGCTGAGATTTGTCTGGTTCACGTTCTCGTTCTTTCCACATGCAAATTGCAGGGCTACATGCAACAACAACAATAAAAGGGACAATACCATGGGCCCAAATGTCAAATGCTTCCAAAACATGCCAAATAAAAGACAACAACTTCAAAAACAAAATATTCTTTACACCCGTACAATTTAAAAAAAGAATTAAGAATTAATATTGTTAAAAAGCTCAAATAGATTTCGCATACTTCATAAAAATTCTAGCACATTAGTTCAGCATATGATTGTCAATATAATGACTCATCATTATGTATGTTGGAAAGCACAGAGCATTGTCTCTGATAAGGTTTCAAGGAATATATAGAAGATTAAAATTTCCCGATCGACAGAGAGATTAAGAGCGATGCTTTATTGGACATCTTTGATGTAAAGGAGCACAAGAACGTACAACTCAATTACCACAATCCTGAGTCAGTTAGGACTTGTCTAATGAATCAATCCCTACTACTTTCGCTGAAATCTTCAGGTGTTCCGCCCCCAAAACCCACAACATGAATCGACTAATCACACGACTGAACAAACAATGGAGTCCCCACACGATACAATATTGATTTTACAATTCGGTCACAATAAGAATAATTTCAAATTCAAAACAAGATCGATTGAGTCATCAAGAAACCGTACACAACGTGGCAAAGGAAACATTCTTCTATCTCTATGTAGGAATTCTTTTGTACACACTCGAAGTATTTGCTCTTTAATCTCTTCTTTCTCGCACTCTTTCTGTGAAATGCAAAAAGAAAGCAAAGAAAAGCAATGAAAATGGCAAATTGAATATTGGCTTTTATAATGGACTTGCCTTGAGTTCAAGTCGTGAAACGGACGTGACAACGATTAAAGTTTAGGCTGATTCAAAATTGAATAAGAAGGCAAACCAAAAAAAATATATATACAAAATATCTGGGTATAAAAAAACCTTAACCAAAACACACGCAATGCTAACACAAAGCGACGAGCTAAAATAAAGAACCGTTATTCATGCATTGAGGCCGATCTTTGGCCCCCGCATTCGCCTCATACGCTTCTGTTTCTGTTTCTTATTCCGATTTCGTTTGCTATTGTTATTGTCGCTCTTATCGGCACTTACTTCACTTGTAATATTAGTCAAGAGTCCCCCGAGCAAGCAAAAGACAATAAAATATACGATGATTCGATCGATCGGTCGGTCAATAATAACCAAATTCAGGTGGGTGTAAGCTGAGCTCCTGATAAGACCCATACATTGTATATGCAATGTATTGCGAGCAAGGTTTTCAAATGTTTTCTAGGTTATTCAAGTTGATCTCAAACGATTGCGATTAATCAGACTGGACCTTAATAAAAGTGCGCGAACAAAAAAAAAGATGACCTAATATCCATAGAGTTTAAATTTAGAATGTGTATTTATAATTCATTAAAAGTGGAGTAATTCTTCTATAATTTGAACACTTATAATCGTTTTAGCTCTCATCAAATAATATTTTCGAACTGAAGGATGTTTAAAATTTAGTTAAGTTCGAATAGATGAAGTGTTCTAAGAAATTTAAAATTGTTATCAATACTTAAGAATACAAGACTAAATTTATTGCAAGAAATTCCCTCAAGTGATCAACAAGTAATCATCTGGCTGGGGAATTTCAATTAAATTTTGGGACCAGCCCAATGATTTCTTTAACTTATTAAGGGGATGATAAGACTATAAACATCGCGTGTGCGTTTCTATATTGTTTTACTACTCACTTTCTCTCCCTGATGACATCTCGTAGGAAATCCATGGCTTCGTAGAGACTCCATTTTGGCTTAAATCCATTACCCATCAATTTAACATGGGCCAATTCCCGGCGATAAGATTCGCGCAGAGATTTAAAAGCCCGCGCTACACGACGTCCGGGCGCATTGAACTCCCTGCCAATGTGCTCCCAAGCTCGGTTCTTCTCCTCCTCGGCACCCTTAAAGTTGGGTAGGCGAGAGTCCCACAAAATGGGATTATCGTGGACCATCTGTATGAGCTTCAACTTATCGGAGGCGTTTCGACGAACCACTAAAACAAAAAATTAAGAATTGTTGTAGATTATTAGTTCATTCTTGAAAAGGACTTACGAAATGTAAGTATCACACATTAAAGGGGCGTGGCAGGGTTCATAAAGCATATTTTATATATCCTTCTCAAATTTGTGTAAAATTTAGGCACTTGTAAATCAGTAAGCTGCTATGATATAGGAACGATTGATCCAATAAGCTACCCCTTATTATTACAAGCAATGGCTAGGATTGTTTATAACATATAGTCCATTCTAAAGAAGAAATTTTCTTAAAATTTGAACACCACATAATAAGGTGTAAATACAGGATATCAAATCTTCGCCGTGTCGAAGAAATAATTTATTGAGCTTACGCACATTTCTTGATCTTCTGCGTTGGAACCGCGGCCAATTCGCCTTTGGGCTTCATGTCCAAAGCAATGGCTGCTGCGGCGGCGCTCATGTCCTGCAGCGAATTCGTGGTGATGGATGTGGAGCCGGAAGAGGCGGCGACGGCGGCGGGCGCCATCAGAATGTGTTGTAGTATTTGTAGATTAATGTTGTTGATGTTGTTGCACAGCAGCTTCACTATTCACTTGGCACAAGAGTTCACAATTTATCACAATCAATTCACAGTTTTGTACATATGTATGTCTATTTCTATATTGTTTTTTTTTTTTTTTTTTGAGCCAGCGCGATCAGTTGGGTGGCAAATGCTAGCGACAACGACGGGGGCTTCTACCCTCTCACGACCAAGTTTAAACAGCAACTAAAAACCAAAACCAAAAAAAATTACAACCACCGCGAGCTGTGACGGCCGCGTCAGACGGAGCGACGACGCCAGCAGCGACGTTAGCAGCAAGCCCGCATTTTCGAGGCGAAGCCAAAACCAACAAGCACAAATATCTATTCACAACAAGCCGAACAACAAATGCTCTAACACACTGTTCTATATGTTACAATTCAACAATTATATATTTTGCACATTAAGAAATTCATACATTATTTAACACAACAGATAAAACATGGCAGCGCAAGCATAATAATATAATAATAATAATACATAAAACAATTATAATATAATGCTGTTATATTTAAATAAAGCTACAATTAAACTAAGATTACGAAAGTAATTGCAGCGTCAGAATAATAATATAGTAATTATAATACAGTTCAGTTATATATAAATACAGCTACAAGTGACTAAAAATAACAAACATACTTAAATGCTGTTTATAATTCAATTTGCCTTCACAGCATAAATACTCTTTGTAAGAGTATAAATCTACAAGCGAGACTCACACACACACACACGCACACCAGCGCACACAGACATGGGCCAAACAAAGACCCAGGCGCAGGCGAAAGAGCCACAAAAATCACGCGCGCTCAACATGCGCAGTCCTCTCTCAGCTATTTACGCTCTTCGACGCTGTTGCTGTTGCTGCTCTGTTTTCCTCTGTTTTGCTCTGGCCTGGTCGCTGCCTGGGCCAATTCACAACGTGTGTGCGCGCATCGGCATTACCGTTATCGACGCCTGCGTCTGCGTCGACGCTGCCGTCGCCGTTAACGATAGCGCGACGCGCGCATTGAGCTCAAAGAGCAGTCCAGGCCGTTGTCTCGGGCCAGGGCTCGGGTTCGGGCTCGGTCGCGTTGTTTGGCTCGGCTCTCTCTCTCCCTCTCTCTATCTTTCTGGGCTGGCAATCAGACGGAAAAACGCCGTTTAATTGCAACAACAGAAAGTAAAAGCGAGCAAAAGAACGAGCGCGAAAAAAGCAGAGCGACTGAGACGACAACGTCACCTCACACACACACACACACACACAGCCACAATAGCAAGAGCTGAAAATGTGTGTAATATAAAAATCCGTTGACGCGTTGAAGCCGTTGGACGATGTTTCTGCTTCGCAGTTTTATTGTTGGAGATGGGCAAATGATCATGTTCCTTATACGATACCCTACGTCTCTATTGCTGAGCCCTTCTGAATTAGTTCAACAAAAATAAATTGAGTTATTATATAAATAATTGTTGTACTCAATGAATGCCATTGTTTATTTCTCTGATCTCTGTAATGTTTTGTCATTTAAATGCAAATAAAAATGTAATAGATTTATATATGAATTAATTATTTAATTATTATTTATTTGAATTATATTTATTTAATTTGAATTATATTTCAAATGATAAAAATTTAGCTAAAATTATATATTAAATACAAAAATATCCGAATATTCTATATATCTTTATTACTATATATAAAAGATTCAAATTTTTTAAATGCATGAAATTTAAATTAAATTATATTTTAGGTGCAGACATTTCCGAAATGCATTATTAATTATATAAAATATTAAATTTTGTATGACCCCGATTGAATATTTTAGGTAAACCAGCTTTTAGTTGGGGAATTTTCAAAAGATATGGTCTTCAAAATCTATTAATATCAATAGAAAACGCTGGATTAAAGTTTTGTTTTAATATACATATATATAATTACATATATATTAATATATTTTTGGACATACTTTTTGTTGTTTTCAATTGAGTCCTTTACTTTTCTTATCAGCAATCTAGAAATCAGAAATCGTGTATGTATTGAAATGTAGGGCATATTTATATTCGTACACTGCCTGTCCTTTCGCTTGCATTCATTAATCGTCTACGTCTACGTTTACTATGTAGCTCAGCTAACGGACTCAGTCCAGAGCTTCAGCCCGATCAAAATACTTAATAATGGCTCTCTTGCCCTCTCCCATTCTGCGACTCTCTTCCCACTTCTTAGTCGACAATTGTTGCACTTATTTCATTTTCCATTTCGTTGCTGTAATGCATTTAGTTGTCTGCAATTTCAAAGAGGGGAACGAGTAGAACAGTGTGCGCTCTTATAAATGTGCGATAGAGAGGGGGCTGGCTGGGGAGAGCAGCAGATTTGAGCCCGCTTAACGAAGGCTCTCTCTCTTCAGCTAGTGTTGGTGGTGGTGACGTTGGCGTTGGCGTCTGTGCCTGAGGTCGCGTTCAATTGCGTTTTAGTTGAATTTATTAATATGCCCATTTTGTGTGCTCTTGTTTTTGTTATTCGGTTTTCGTGCTTTACATTTGCTTCGCATTTGGCTTCGACTTCGGCAACGGCAGCGGCAACAGCTTCGCTCTGTCTGCGCTTTGTTGGCTTGTTTCGCTGTCGCACAGTGGTCGCATATAGTTTTGCCTCTTGTGAAAATTTACAACAACAGCTAAACATTTGGATCACACATGTTGAGTGTCAAGCAAAGAGACTAAGTAAGAGAGAGAGAGAGAGCGAAACGATATGAAAAGTGCATAAGGGAGATGCACTGGGTATCACCCTCTCTCTCTCTCTCTTTCTCTCACTCCCACTGTCGTGTTGCGTCTTGTTAATGCCCAACATTTGTGTCTTGCAACGTACGGAACGTTCACAGATAACAACAAATTCCCCTGCAAGCATTTAAGCCGCTGAAATCTAGTAAATAAAATCGACAACTCGGCAGTGGCAAAAAAACGAAAGAAAAGGAACGAAACGGAAAAATACGAGCGAGCGAGCGTGCGAAGGAGAGAGAAGGAGAGTGAGTGCTTTTGTCTGTATGTAATTTATGCCTAATGAACTATTTCCGGCCAAGTGTCAATTAATGTATTCTGTGTGTTTTAAGGCCCTCCGCGTGCTCCATACAGGCCACAAGGGGGCAACAACAACAACTGCAACAACAACGTGCCCGCACAAATGTTGTCATGATCATTTCTGGCAAAAAAAAAAAAAAAGAATATAAAAAATTCTACTGATTCCCTTTCCCGTTTTCTCTCAGTGCAGAGATCGCCGTTTGGAGCTGCCGCTTCCGCTGCAGTCTTTTCTCCCTCTCCTCTCATGATCTCACGTCTCTTCCAATTTTTCTTTTGCGTTATTTTCCATTTCTTCTTTGGCATTTTTCAAGCCAAATTAAAAGTCATGCAAGCGGAATTTGTTTTCTTCTACTGATTAAACTTTCGTATGTGTGTGAGATGAAATAAATTTGTGTATTTTTTATGTATTTTTTTTTTTTGGTATTTGTGCTTCAATTGGGCAATCAAAAAACTGTTATTGCTCGTGTCGAGAGGATCACAAGAAGAAGAGTACTGCTTTTGGTATAGAAATAAAGAGAAACATTTAAAAGATGCTTAAAAAACATGAAAGGAAATCTGAGATAATCTTCTCTATAAAGATATTTCATTAATTTTTCGATCTTAAGGATCAGCTGTTGCTAATTATAAGTTTTCCAGCAACATTTTTTTATTTTTTGCTGTACAATTCACAGATAAAATATGCATTAAGGTTGCAATCTTGATCGTTCATTTCAAATACATTATCCCTGTTCTCCAAAACGACGCATCTCTCAATATTATGACTGTGATTGGGTTCACCCTTGTGCCAATTGACAAAGGGTGTTAACTGGCCAGTCGTATGTGACAGATACATGTTCTGATAACCGAGATCATTGATGTCTATCCAATACATTGTTTTTAACTTGGGTTTCAGTGCATCCAATTCCCTCTGATTCTGTAGACTTGCCAAGTGAGCGCCGAATTTGTGGCATGTGTGGACGGCAGCAAACCAATTCAATGCCTGATGTCTTTCAATATAATAATATTTTGAGCCGATCTTCTCAAATAATTTTTGGTCATCTTCTAATTTTTCCTGAACGACATCCCGTTTAAGTGTAGCCATTTCATCCTGTATTATCTTCAACTGTTCTTCAATATTTTCTAATTTTGTGTGAATATCCTTTTGTTGGTCAAGATCCTGGCTATTGATTTGTTTCTGTAATTGAACAGTGTTTTCCAAAATAGGCTTTACCACCGTATAACAGTATCTACCGCACTTATTATCCAAATCTTTAGTTTCTCCACATGTCTATAGTGATTACAAATTTCATTATTTTCAGCTATTTAATTTTCAAAATACTTAAACTCACTTGAGAGCTAACAATAAAAATTAATCGAGAGATTAGAAAAGTTAGCAATATAGGTTTCATCATGATTCTTTCTATATGTACCGTTTAGTTGAGAAGACAGCAGAGAACTAAAGATCTTGATCTGTGAATTTTTAAATATATTATAGACTGCTTGAATACTTTTAAATACACTTAATGAGATTCGCACTGATTATCAAATGTCAGTCAAATGCTATTAATTCTATTTGCGAATTAATATTTATATTCATTGTGATTCTGAAATAAATGTACGAAGGAAGATTAATGCGCTTGATAATGGACATTCATTGCTTATCACATAATTCTAATCAATATTCTAAGCAATCATAGGATTGATTGGTCAAAAAATTAGTTCATGTGTAAGGAACTTATCTGTTTTTGGAAAATATTCAAGTTAAACTGAACAATTGATGATAAAAATACTTTAACATATATTGAAATAGTTCTGATATTTTCAATTGACTTTCTAATTAATTAAGTAAAGAGAATTCAGTGAAAATCTATAATCGATTGATTGAAATAGGTAAATTACTTTGACTTCAAGTGTAAGAAGTCAAGGAAATAGATGAAAAATATGTATGTATATATAGTATTTGAGGTCGGAAATGCCAGACATTTTGATCGTTTGGGCTTATCGGAGCAAATTAATCACAAATTCAATGCAAATACCCAAAGTGGGCTCTGGCTGTAAATAAAGCCAATAAATATTGACACAGGTCAGAAGAGCGAGCATAGGGCGAAGTAGAAAACGAGAGACGAAGGATGGCACGAGAGCGAGAAAAAGTAGAAATAGAGTGAGAAGCAAAGCAACTGAAAAGGGGGCCGAGAATAACGATCGGTTATTCTGATCTGTTGCCGTTTTTTCATTTATCGCTTGTCGCTTAGGCCTGTTACCCGGTTCCTATGGATTCGATAAGCCCGAAAAACGAACCCTAATTGAAGGCAACAGAAGACTGAACTCTCAGAGCCAAGCCAACCCAACCCAAACCAACCCAAGACCAACCCAACTCAACTCAATTCAATCAGGCAATAAAAATTTATATGCTACACTCAAATGGGGAATGTTGTATGTGTCAATAGTGGAAAAGAGATGGAGAGATGGAGAGATGGAGAGGGGGAACTACACATGAAGACCAAGTTCGAAAAATGATTTCCAACCAATATTTTGTGCTTGTTGATGATCTAGACGGGAATTCAGTAAAACGATTGAGAAGCGTTCGAGCAATCAAGCAAAACGAGCCCAAAACGCGAAAAATCAGTTGACGTTGTTGCCGCTCTTCTTCTTTTTTTCCTGCTTCTTCTTCTTCTGTTCTTCTTCTTGTTGTTGTTGGCGCTGAAATATTTAAATTTTGACCCAACCCCAATCCAAATAAATTTCATGGCGTAATGTTTGCAGCTGTCTGCGAGCTTTTTCTCTCTCTCTCTCTCTCTCTCTCTCTCTTTCGCCGTCTCTGTTTCGGTTTTCTCTGCGTGCTGTACTCGCATTTTGGTCTCTTGGGGTCAAAAATTGTCGCATATCGTTAAGAACCAAAAGGCGACATAAACCCAGACCAAAACGTACAGCAAAAATAAAGAAAACAAATGTCGCCGTAGTTTCAAATGTTGGCCATGTGCTTGACGATTCGTAACGAGGCAGTTGCAATATCCATTGAATACATTCGTCTCGAGTGTGAGTACACTCAATACTACGCTGACTGAGAAGTCGAGATGAAGATGTAAATGAATGCATAATGTTTTAAAGTCTGGAGTCGGCTTGACACCTTTCAAAACAAACTACTATTGTTCATATTCAGTTTAAATACATTAAGTCTAGAAAGTGTTTTGACCAAATTATAAATTTACACATATTAGCTTGCAAAATGAAATAGTTGCTTTGATTTTGTATTTTATTCCGTATTTTATTACTCTTTATTACTATTTCTTAGAACAAGTTAAAATTATAAAACAAGGCTGAGATTTTGTATTTTGTTAAAGCACTTTCTTGACTAGCTGTATATGATTTTCCGTTCAGATCATTTGCATCGAATGATCTTCTTTCAAACTTTCAGAGATCTTAACTCTACACACGAAACTTGTTAGAAAATATAATAAAAAGTCAGAATTTTTGATTAATTTACTTACAATTAATATATATTATAATAAACTTGTTATCTACGCTCAAATTTAAGATGATTTCACTAAGAAACTAAAGTTTGCAGCCTAAAATACATGCACTGAAATCGTTATTTATATATATTACATTATTTAATATTCTTATTAAAATCTATTTTCTATTATATTAATATATATTATTTTATCATGTGAAAAAATAATGTTTTCTTAGAACATCATCTAACATTCTTAGTAAATTCTATTTTCCATTATATAAATATATATTTTAATATCAGATAAAAAAGTATTTCTTCTTAGAATATTATTTAATATTGTTAGTAAATTATATTTTCCATTATATAAATATATATTTTATATGAATTATATATTATATAATAAATAAATAACAATAATAAATTATTATTTTTCCTGGAACATCATTAAACATTCTTAGTAAATTCTATTTTCAGCTAAGCTAAAAAAGTAAAGCATCGATTAACATTGTAATAGAAACGACATTGTAGGGTATTAAATATTTAGATTAGTGGAAAAATTAGTGAAAAAATTTCAATTGCTTAGCCAAGACAGGAACCGTATAAACATGCTCGATTGTGTGCGTGTGTGTGTGTGTGTGTGTGTGTGTGTGTGTGTGTGTCTGCGAACACGCAGCCAGCAGAACTGAACAAATTTTTACTTTGATCAGACGCTGCTCAGAATCTCCTGATGTTGTTGCTGTTTCAACAACTGTTGTTGTTGTTGCTGTTGTTGTTGTTTGATTGCATGTGTTGCCAAATGCTTTTTGCTGGCAGTTGCATTTTTAAATTAATAAACAAGAAAATGCGAGTGAGTCAGTTGGCAGCGGCACTTAAGTTGTGTTGCACACACACACACACACACACACATCAATATGTAGATGTAGTTACACACAAAATACTTATAGATAGAGTGTATCTATGAGATACTTGTATTCATTAGTTTACCCCAAACGACAGACACCAATCAAAAACGTTTGCTAGCTGCGCTCTCAGCTCAGTTTATTGCCCATTGCGGTTATTGTTGTTGTTGTTGTTGTTCTATTTATTGTTATTATTATTGTTGTTGTTGTTGCTGTTGTTGTTGTTGTTGTTAGCCGAGCACTTGGTTTTGTGCTGTGTTTGTAATCGCGGTTTAGTGTCGGCCAGCACTCGGACTTGCCTCTTCTGCTCGCTTCTTGTTGTTGCAGCTATCGCTTATCGAGCCGCAATGTTGATTGTTGTAATTGCTACAAGTCGCTGATATTGTTGTGCTCATTGTTGTTGTTGTTGTTGTTGTTCTGCTTGTTATTACTGCTGCTTGCTGGCCATTGGACGTGGACTGATAATATGAGGCTCCGACCGAGAGTGCCACGCGGTTTTTAATGCCTGCCACATGCATAACGCGGGTTTGTAAATGAAGTCTTTCCACATGTGTTGCTTATCTTCCTCCCTCTCTCTCTCTCTCTTCTCTCTTTCTTGCACTCTCTTTGTCTGCCATGAAAAAACCTCCAGTTGTTGTTAATTACTCAGCTTGGCTTACCTAAAATTAACAACACCAACAACAACAACAGTGAAGTCGGAAAAAACGAGCAGTTTCAACTTTGACCCGTTGTTGGCCAGGTCATTGTTTGTTTTCCTTTTTGGCGCACAGTTTCCCACACGTCCGTTGCAGAATGAGAACAGAAAAATTTAATTAACAATTTACAGCAACATTTGGGCCATCCAAAAACAAAACAAAACAAAAACAAAAAAAAAGAAAAGTGAAAAACACTTTGGCAATAAGTTTGGCTTAATGTGCAAAACTATAACATACTCAGTGTGTGGAGATGCATTTAATTATTGTAAAATTTAATAACATTATGTTAACTGCATATGCAATAATTTATGTTAATATCTATAGAAAGTTTTGCTATTATTTGTAATTTATAAAATATATATATTAACTTTTTTCTACACATCTTGATTACCTTTACCTTTTTTTTAAAGTTAATAAAAATGTAATTAGGCGGTTCGAGGGCGATAAACTAAATATATAATCAGTATTTTTATTAAAAAAGATAATAGTATGTATAACAATCGAATTAATATGAATAATTTAAAAAAATTTACATAAATAAGCTTTACGTAATATATCAATTATAATTGAGTTTCTTAATAAATATTAAATATATTAAACTAACTATTAAAGATTAGAAGTCATTCGTAGAGTAGCTAAAGTAATAGTTTTAATTTTTTGTAATGCACATCACATTGTAGCTACCCTTCAAGCGCAGCTTTGGCAGGGAATTTAAACTAGACACATCGCCAGCTTGTACGCGAGTTAGTTAGCCAGCGCGTGCAACCATGTTGCAAGTGCCACAAGCCGCGTCCCTGCACTCCTCCCTCCCCCCTCCCCCCACTCCACAATCCTTTCAACTGACAAATGCAACTGCGACGGCAGGCAGCACTTATCACTCAACAATCGGGAGCAGTTACAAGAGAACCTCCAATCCTCCGACCCGCTTTGACGTCCAGTTGAAAACTGCACAAGTAATTACAAGGGAACATGCCAAGGAAGTTGTCGAAAGGGGGGGGGGGAGGGGTAGGAGGAGATGAGTTTGCTTTGGATCTATTCACATTTAAATGGCCAACCACATTGTTAGTTTAAACAAATAGCAATCAGGCGAAGACTGCGTTTTAGATGTCACAAATTCAAATATATAGATAATTCCCAAGAAATGTTCTTGTTAAAGCCAAAAAGACATGTGCCAAATTATGACATTGACCAAGTCAAGCACAAGCCATCAGAAAATGCCACCACTTACAATGGTTTAGTTTTCAACAGTCTGGTTGCATTTGTTGTTATAGTTGTTGTTGTTGTTGTCAGTTGTAAACCAACTGTCATAATCAAGGCAAGTTGCCCCGGGGGGATCCACAGAACAAGCTGAAAACAGCGGCAACATGTGCTATCACTGATTTTCCTCTATCAAATGCTCTCTAATGGATTCGAGCATAAGAAGCATCAGAAACTAGTCAAGAATTTCGACTTTATTCTGTGTCAGCTACAAAAATAATCGCCAAAGGATTGCTTAACTTTTTGATGAAGTTCGTGCAAATCATGTGAGCGAAAGAAAGCGATTGAAATTTTATCAGATAACTTAGGAGAACTATTTTGAAGGTTATCATTGTACCTACTTATATTTAAATAGGACATATTTGTAGCTTTGTTAGTTTGGAAACTGTTGTGGTTGCAATTTTAGCGTCGTTTTTTTCTTTTAAAAATTCTAAGAACAAACATATCTAAATTTTTTTAAATGAAAAATTTCGACTCATAACATTTAAGTTTTTTTTTTGATTCTTTGATGCTAATAGACAAAAAAAAACCGACAAACGGATTCTTCATTTCATGTTGGAAAGACCACTAAAAATTTGCGTTTTATATATATTATTATCCTGTTGTTGGTTTTGAGTGATCGAGATATAAATCAACACGTAATTTTGATAAGAAAAATTTAATAAATAATAAAAACATTTTAACACTCTTGTTAGCTAAGATCATATCCAACGGCTGGTATATAACTCGATGTGATCGGTGACAGTCGTTGCAAATTTTTTCAAATTGTTGTTTATATTGTACACTTCGAACGGCTTTCGTCACTAGCGTGGATTGCCATACATTGAAATTAAGAGATGACAATTATTATTATTATTATTAGGAATTTTATTCCCTGTTGATGAATGATGAATTTATAACACATCTTTCTTATCTTTATTGCTATATATTTATTAAATTTCTTATTACTATTAATACCACAAAATAGGACGATAAAATACAGTGCTAAGTTGACCTAAAACTGAAGATAGTTACTGACTCTGGGGAAATAAGAATGTCAATGTTATTTTTGTGTTAAAATATGCATTCCAATTGCTATTAAGAGTACTTAGTTTAGAGGCAAGTAGGGGATGGGGTTGGCATCTGGGGAAACTCGAACTACTTTTAAATATGCCACAATTCTTCTGTGTCTTCACTTTCACTGGCCAAAATGTTTTATTCGTGCGAGAATCTTTCTTTCCCTTTTTGCAACTCGCTTGTTCTCTCATTTGTGTCGACGATGTTTTTTGGCTTGCATGTTGCAAGTTTTATGCAGTTGTCGCTGCTGCTGATGTTGATGTTGCAAGAGTAAACAAGCACCCCAAGCGCAATCTAATTAACTGAAGTACAGACTGGGGCAACAGTAGCCGGGGTGGAGGGGGGCAGAAGACGGCAACTGATGGACTATGAACTTGCAGCTATGACTACTCCAAGTCGTATGTGTACATTCTTAGAAGCAGCTCGTCAGTTGCGTGTTCTTGCGTCCTTGCGTCCTTACCGTGCTGTTGCATGCAATTTGCTGCTTTAGTTCTTTGCTTTCTTGCGTCGCAAGTTTATCTACTAGCAGCTTCTCTCTGTCTTTCTTTTCCCCTCCCTTTCTCCCCTTCTCCCTTTCTCTCTCACTGTCTATGCTTGTTTTCTTTTGGCATTTCTTGTTGATTTTTTGGTTTGTCCATTACACTTTTTGTTGCCCGCTTTCTTAAGCTTGTTCGAACAACATTTAAATTGGCTAAATGGTTTTTCATTTGCCCTCCATTTTTTTGTAGTTCCTTCTTCTTCCTTTTGCTTTCTTTTTGTGGCGTGCCAGTTTATTGCTATGTTCTTTCCTAGGATTAGTTTTTTGCTGAGAGAGAAGGGAACTAGACTATAGATTATTAAATGGATTGCCAGCAGTTGAGCTGCATTGATTATCCTTTCCATTTAGAGATCTTGGGGTCGGTTAATGGCTTAAGAAAGTGAGAGTTGTTTTGAAATGGTTTCTTGAATAAATTCTGTGTTTATCCACAGATCGTGTTGAAGTTTTTAAAATTGATGCATGTGGAACTTATTATTACTTGCAATATTTTTACATTTTATAGAACTACTTTATGTTCAGAGAAAAAGGTTCCTCTCTTTCGCACGACAATCATTTGTGGTAGGATTTCAGTAGTTGTTTGCTATATCCGTATATATCATGAATGTCGTCTGCCAATCAGCGGTAAGTATTAAGCTTGACCAATGCTCGAAGGCAACCGATAGCCGAGTCTCCTGTTTCGCATCCTTTTGTGCCAAGTCCTTTGTGAAATATGGTCATTATCGTATTAAAAGCGCCTACGGTTAAATGGCCATGTTAAGTTTTACGAGTATTTACAAGGCATAAGAAAAACACAACAGGCAACACAACCATCCACCAACCTCTTCCCCTTCCCTTCCCCCCCCCCCTGTGTATTTTCCTTTCCGCATTCATTTGTTTTATTTTTTTACAATCGCTTTGTATGCATAATTTATGCATTAATTATATGAAAACGTGCCGCACAATAACAACAATTGCAAGTTGCAATGGCAACAGACGAGCTTGATATATGTGCAAATACCCTGTAAACAGAGGGTCCCATTAATTAAATATATATAATACTCTAATTTATATTGCATATAATATTAAAAAAAAAATGTATCTGATACTGAAATTGAATTTAATAGCAAACCTTTTCAGTTTTTAATGCATTTTATTTTTTGGAATATTTACAGGGTATAATGAATCTTGAACGAGAACATCAACAATGGGTAAAGTGCAATGCACTTTAAATGCGACGCTTGTGAAAATTACAAGCAAAGATATTTTTGCTGCTGACACGCGGCCACCTCTCAAAAATATGCTGCAGTTTATAATGTGAGTTTATTTACCGCAAATTGTTATAAATCGAATTTTAAGTAGAAAGAAAAAAACATTAAATGAATACACTGCACAAAAACAAAAACCAATGACTGAAAGAAAAATATAGACTTCAAGCGTAAAATCGAAATAAAAGTGCGTGTAAAAATATGATAAATTACGCATACGCACCGTGTGTTTGTGTGTGTATGTGTAACTGCAACTGCAACTGCAACTGCAAATGTATGCAGTTAATTGCCATTTTTAACAACAGTTTTTAACTTTACCCTTTCATATACCAGCCATATAATCATCATCATCATCGTCATCAATGCAGTGTCATAATTATGTAGAGAAAATAACTTTAATGTTTTGCAATCGCTTTGAATCGACTGCTAAACGGATAGGGAATGAGATCAGCAAAATGCGAGCGACATGGTAACTGCATTACGAATCGATTGTAACCTTTAAGTCATGATATCTGCACACCGATGATATATGAGTTCGCACAGTTGTTTCCAAAATGCAATTTCTTTATTAAATCATGCTCTGTGGCAAAGGTTTAAAGGTTTAAAAGTGGGCTAAAAGGTCAATGTGGTTGCTTTATTATGAGTATTGGTAGCAAATTTTGTGACTTTAAAAATGTTTATTTCATACCAAGAATTTTTATTAAAAATCTATGTTGAATTAAACAATATTTAATACAAAAAACATGAAAATACTAGACTCAATTCAATTCTAAAATTTTTTAAAGACTGTTGAGGAGCCTCCATCTAAAATGTTGTGCAAGATAAATTCACTTATGTATATGATAAATGATGAATGTAACTTGTCATTATGTCTTTAAAATTGAATTCAGCACTTAGTTTATAACTGATATTTCTACAAATCAAAATTAATTCATTTAACTCCACAAACTAATTCAATTTTCATTTCAAATCCGTTTTAAATTATGTTTTTATTTAAAACTTTTGTTTTGCATTTTTTTGATAATCTGTAAATCTTTGAAAGTAGACAAAACTTTATTAAATACATGTATTATTTATCATATTTTATTTTTAATATTTATGATAAGTTATGCATTTATTTAGCTGGCTTTGTTTTGCTTCAATATTATGCTCTTAAGTTATCCTCCTGGAATTTCTTTTGATAGGCTCCTTTCTTATGTTAGGCTATAAATACATATAAAACTTGTGTTCGATTGCCAACCATAAATTGTAAATTTAATGTGCCCAAAAGGCTCACACACACACACAAACATACACAGCAGTCAGTGAGTTGTCAAACAGTTTTATTGACTTTCTGAGTTGTTTCAGAGTCTCCACCCATTGTATTCGATAAATAAACAAAGCTAAGGGCTGCCAGGGCTGCCATCCCATCAGTGGGAAAATAAACACTTGGCCGAACAACAACAACAACGACAACAACAAGAACAACAGCAACAAAATATCAGATCAATGGCCAGGGCCGTTTAAAAATCAGCAACGGAATTCGAGTCCAGGGTCAGACATTATCTATCAGTCTCGTACAAGAAACAGATTAGAAAACTTCAACGACTGACCGAAGCCGAGTCAAGTTGTTAAAAACTTTTCGTTTTCTTTTTTTGTTGCTATATTAACTTGCCTCCAGTTGCCCGCCTCCGTCTCCGCCTCCGCCTCCGTAAATCTTTCTGGCGTCTTTCAAATTGAGTGGGGACTGTGAACGTGAAAAGTCTCCTGGTTGGACGCCTTAACTGTGTCGAGCATCTCGTTCTATCATCCTGCTGAACGAGTTGTTACCCCAAATTGACATATGGCGTTGAAGTTTCTTAGTTTTTCGGGGCCTGGGAAAAGTTCCGTTAACTTGATTTTGCCGTTTTGCCAGCGTTGCGTTGTCAATGCCGATTTTTTCCGCTTGTCTATTTTGCTTATTGCCGGGGCCAAACAAAGTTTTGACCAACTTTCCATGCCAGCTCACATGCAATGCAGCTTTATTGGCGCTTTAAAGTTGTCGTTGTAGTTGTATTTGTAGTTCGACTTTCCAGCTATTTGCCTGCTTAAATCTCAACATGTCGGACTGTAAAATTCTTGAAAGAAATCTCTCGCTTACTTTACAGCTTTACCTTTAAAACCGCTGTGCAAATTAAATTACACATTTTAACACGTTTGCCAAGGATCACTTAACACTTAAGACTTAACACTTTGGAGTAGCGCGCAACTCGCAGTAAACATGAAAGTCCATTATGTACAGCAAAGTCGATGGAACTGCGAATACCCTAAAAAAATAATAAGATATAATAATATGATCTACAAATAAAATAGTAATACAAATTATTTAATATAACATATAATTAATAATAATTATCTTATCAGAACTCTTTGAATGTATTCCGAAAATAAAATATAGAACATTACATTAGATTGAAGTTGAAATTGTTTTCGAAATTGATATATAATATAATATAACAAATAATAATTAGATCAGAATTCCTAAAATTTATTCTGAAAATAAAATATAGAACATTACATTAGATTGAAGTTTCAATTGTTTCCGAAATTGATATATAATAAAATATAACAAATAATAATTAGAATCAGAATTCCTAAAAATTATTCCGAAAATAAAAAATATAGAACATTACATTAGATTAAAGTTTCAATTGTTTTCGAAATTGAAATTCGAATTACTCTTTTGAAGAATAAACCATTTGTCTTAAAATATATTTCGAAAATGAAATTCGGAATGCTCTTCTGTAGAATATAGCATTAGATTTACAAAGCATAAAACTACATAAACAGAGACATAGTGAAAATATATTAACATATATATTAATATTATAATATAATTATATATTCTAATTGCTAAGCAAAGATTCAAAAGCAAAGAAAATAGTATTGAAGACTTGTAAAATATGCCCGATTTCCATCTGAGATGAGTGAAAATAATTTTAAAGTGCTAACTACTAAAAATTATAATTTATTTAACTGATTGCCATGCTAGGGAAAGTAATTAATTAAATAAATATAAAAAACTCTAGAGATGTTCGAAAAACACTCAATAATTAAAAGTCCTAATTGAAAAATATAAGTGATAATGTTCTTGTGCTTCAAACATTTAGGTTTCGATATACTGTATTAAATAAATACAAGTTTTCAGCATTCGTAGCTTGTTATAAACTCGAAATTAAAAACACGTTGATAATGTCTTTTATTAAGTCAACGAACTGATGGATCTCTTTGAAAACAAACGCTTTGCGATAACAGATTGACCCTCAAATTGGTTGTGTAAAATCATTTGATGACTGACAGCGCATTGCACCGGAAAGAAAAGGAAAAGGAGTAAAAGCCAAAATACCATTTTCTACACATTCGAGCTCTGTCTTTATGCCTCCCATATTGACGACTTGACGACTGGCTCTCTTCTGTTGCCTTTTAATGCCCCAGACACATTGGAATTTCTGCACATTACAAAGCAGAAGAACACGAAGAAGAGGAAGTAGAAGAAAAAGAAGAGGGGTAACATGAAGAAGGAAATGTTGTGTTTTGGCACTGAGACGACGTGGCAGCTGCTTTGAAGTGGTTTATACTGATTAGTCGGGTAAATTGGCTTAAAAACGCGTGGTTAACACACACTCACAGATACACACGTAGATTTGAGAGTCGACAGCGGACCGAGGAACCAATATGCCCAAAAAAAAAAAAAGAAGGAAAGAAAAATATGTAGTTGAAATTACAGCTGAGTTTTCTAGCCTTTTCGACAGTCAGACAGACAGTCAGACAGAAACGTTGTTTAGTTTATTGCCAACGCGCTGCTAATTGGCGGTTTTATAGCTTTAGCTAGTAATAGCTTTGAAATTTTGCCAATGGCTTCCAAAAACATGCACGAGTTTGGCAGACAGACGGCAGTCAAACCACCAACACCACATCACATCAACAGGACCAGCAGCAGGATCGGGACCAGAGTCACCGTCAACATCACCGTCACCAGGCGCTAATGATGATTGGCAGCTGTTAAAATGATTAAAGGGTCTTCTGCAAAATGCTCGGTGTTACCCACGAATTTGTCGAGCGAGCATTGAGTCTTCCTACCTGTTTAATTTCAAAAAAAAGCGTCCTAGTATTGAATTAGCATTAGTTCAATTAAAGGAACTGCACAATTTCAGAGCAAGCACTCAAATTAAAGCTGTTTTCCATACACTCAAAAAAAAAAACCCCCATTTCCATTTATTCACTTGTAAAGAGGTGCTATTTTATTAAATAAAATATAATGATATAATATATATTGTGTAATACAAACAGTTTAAGAATCTAAAATAATATAAAATATAACATCTTAAATTATTGTCAGCGATAAGTTTCAAAATAAATAATTACGACACATTAAATTGCTATTACTTGATAATTTCTATTAAAAGATAGTAAAATAATACATAATATAAAAATTTGTATTTTTAATAACTAAAGTTTTGCCATTACTTTTTGAATTTCAAAATTTATAATAATAATTATGCAATATATATTTAAATTTATTTTTTTTTAAACGGGAAGAGAGAAATGGGAGGAAGGAAAGGGAAAGGGTAAAAAGGGAGTAACAACTCTTTTCAATTTTTCGATTTATTCATTTGTAAAATGTGCTATTTTATTAGAGAAAAGTCATGACTATATCATATGATTTTAAATTTAACATTAACTCAAAAGTAATTTGTATTTTTGAGTTCGAAACTAGTCTATACCTTTTATGAATAATGAAGTATAGGATGTTCGACAATATCATCTGGATCGTAATAATCGCCTTCGCAGTTATTCAACAGATCAGTCACATATCCCACGCCATAAGAAAAACAATTGACACTGTCATCTACCAATACAATCTCAACGTCCTTGCCATCTTCTTCAGTAAAAATCTTGTAATCAAGGGCACGCACTTTGATCATTTTGTAATCGAAGAGTTTGGATGTTCTAAGCGATGCTAAAACGATTGGATTTTCTTCATCCGCGCTCTTCCAGACAGCAAAACCGTCTCCCTCAATCACCCTATTATCCTGCCAGCGAAAGTGCAATAGCACATCGATTTCTCCAATGCAGACCTGATTCAACGGCTCCATATCGGCATATGAACAGTTGCCCGTATTATACATATTGTACGGCACATTACGTTGAAAAAGTGACAAAATTTGAATTATTAAATCCACTAAATTCATGTCGCGTACAACTGAAATTTTGTTGATTGTTTCTACTGAATTTTTGTCATCTATTTGCAATTGTTGAGAAAATTTATAAATATCAATCAACAAAGACACATGAGTCAAGGAAAACGTAACTCGAGTTTAAAGAATTGAACCCACACATTTATTTAAAATAGATTTATATATGACACATCTCGTAAACAATTTAAGAAGTTAAAATAATATATAAAACCTTCAATTATTGTCAGGGATAAGTTTCAAAATAAATAATTACGACACATTCAATTGCGATTATTTTATAACTTCTATTAAAAGATAATAAAATAATACACAATATAAAAATGTGTATTTTTGATGACTAAAGCTGTGCAATTACTTTATGAATTTCAAAACTTATAATAATAATTATGCATTATATTATGAATAAAATTTTTTTGTTAGCTTCTATGTTAACAAAACAAATTTAAATTAGTAATATATACAAATTTAAACTAATTGTAATATCAACTAATTTGCACAGTTTTACTTATGATTGAGAGTTTTTTATTATCACATTAACATGTAAATATTTAAAAAACTTCCACACAAAAAATTTGTGATTTGAACTGAAATATTTTTACATAGCAAATAGATTTGCAAATTGATTGGTTACATTAGAAAATACTTTCACTATTTAGAGTATTTCCAAATGTAAATATGTCATTCAGAAAACAATTTTTAGAGAAATTCAAAGTCCAAACAATGTGGAGCAATTTTCGTTGAATATTGCTACTAAATATTTATTTGCCAATATTAATTGTTGCCTTTTACAATAAACGTTTGTTAAATGTATTGAACTTGCTGGAAATTGATTAGCATTTTCTGCGTTGAAACGGGAAGAGCGAAGAGGGGAAAGGAAAGAGGGAAGAGGGAAAGTGAAAGGGGAAAAGGGAGTAACAACTCTTTGCATAAATCGATCAACAATTGCAGTTTTAGATTAGCATTTTCATTTGGACAAAAGTAATAACGATTTGTAGTAGCCTCTGTTCTGCTCCTTTTTCTATTCCCTACACACACACACACACACACACACACACACGCACACATGTGCAGTTTGTTATTTATGCAGTTATTGGGACACATGCAGTTCGAACAATTGCTGTGGATTCATTTTGCGTGAGAAATTTTCAATTAATATGCGCAATTGCAATCGAGTGCGAGAGTTTTTAGCATATTTTGCATAGGATTTTGGCAGGTCCTTTCCCCCCCTCCTTCCCCAAGACCTTGCTGCAGTTAGGTTTATGTTTTTGGCATTGCTTTTCATGCTTTTTCATTTTTCTGTTTTCTTTTTTTTTTTTTTTTGGTATCGGGGCAAGTTGCTCTCGATTTTGTATTCAAGTGTAAATTGCATTGCAGCTGCGACTGGGTCGGGAAATTTTTTTTTTTTTTAAAAGATTTTGCATTTTGAGTGGCATGGCATGTGTGGATATAGAAGCACAGTTATATCTGAGGTTTGGGCCATGTTGTCGCAGGTGGCGCCACACAATGTGCCATATGTGATGACGCCAAGTAGTTTGCCGGCACTTGACAGACATTCATCCATCTATCCAACGAATCCATCCATCCAGCCATCCAACCATCTATCCAACCATCTATCCAACCATTTCAGTCAGTCAGTCAGTCATTTAGCCAGAACTTCAGTCAGCCATTTCTTTGGTAGTTGATGTGAAGAATTTACAATTCAAAATGCCACAAAATTGTCTTCGGTTCGCGTGCTACATCTATTTGACAGCTGTCTCTAGCGAACAACTTTTCTTACCACACTGAAGCACTTTCGAGAGAGAGAGAGGGAGACAGGGAGTCAGGGAGAGAAAGAGAGGTGGCAACTTTGTCTTGGCGCTTTTGTAAATGCAAATTTTCAATCAAACTCAAGACGCCTGTGTTGTCACTTGTATCAGCGCTTTCATCTACATCTTTTAGCTTCTGTTTTGTCATGTCTTTCTCTCTTCCTCTCTTCCTCTTCCTCTTTCCCTCGTCTTTCGCATTTTTTGGCGTGCGTGTCCGCAGCAATGCGGCTTTTGCATATGCAACATATTTCATTCAGTTGCAGCGACCAAAACAACAGTTAACAAACAGTAGCAGGTACAGTTGACGACAAAGGCAACTAAGTGCAAAGAATTAATTGTCGATAGGCAGACGATAACTTTTATCGCAGCTTCGTCTTGTTTAATTTCGATTAATTTCGATTAATTTCGATTTATTCAATGACCTATTTAAAATATATATTCATAAAATAATCTTTATTTTAGATATGCCCAGAATATCCACATTTAAATTTAAAATTGTCTAACTTACATGCATTTTTAAATAAAAAAAATATATTTTGATACTATTTTTAAAACGCCATAGTAATTAATTCAATAATATAATTATAATGTAAAAATGACATATATGGTACTTAATGTATATTGACTGAGACATAGTTTTCAGGTGATCAATATATACAAAAATCTTAAGATCACCGTTTTGTTATTTGACTTTCTATTGATAAGATAACAATAAATCAAAAATATATACTTTAACTGGTTAATTATTGAAGCATAGTAAATAAAGGTGTCAATTAACAGTTCATTTAAATATTAAATAATAAAAATTTAAGAGCTATCAATCAATAAGTTCATTCATGAGTTTTGAAAGTAATAAATGAACATTGGCTGAGCTTAAAGAAGTTATTTATTGTATATTGTGTTAAGCGATTAAAATAATTGATTGGAAAATTGTGCCATCAATTCCCATTGTGGTTCAAATATTCTTCAACTGGTTTCCTATTCCCTTTTTTTTTGAGAATTTCTGATGTTCTGATGTTGCTGACTACGGAAGTTGTTTTGCATGTACAACAGTTGAATATTTCGAGTTTCGAATTGACAATTGACACAAAAAAAAAGGTTGTTTATTTAGAAACTGCAAGTTTTGAGGATTTTGCAGCTGAGACACCTGAGCAATTGGCAATCCTATCTGTGGCATTATTGATGTTAGTTCTATGTGGCATCAAAGGGAAAGCGAAATCTCTAAAGGCGCTCAAAGTAATTTAACGCAAAGAATCGTCAATAAATAGCTAGCAAAACTTGAAAAAGTCGGGAAAGGGTTTAAATGGATAGAGAAAGGTGGGGAAAGGAGAGAATCCAATAGTGTAAGCCTCAATTGGCCACATTAAAAGCAGAGCTTGTAAAAATATTTTTCTGCCAAGTAATGGCCCCAATCTTTGCTTCTTTTTCTCCCTCTCTCTTTCTCTCTCTCTCTCTCTCTGATCCGCTCTGGTGTCCTGTGCTGCTTGCCACAAAAATATCCTTTTATGATTTATCCCAGCGGTGCCAGTTAAAAGTTGCACAAACATGCGGCCAACTTCGGCTCTCGTTTCATATTATCGGGGGACATTTTTAATAAGATTGTGTGTTGTGTGTGTTGTGTGTATTGTGGGCGTGTCGACCCGAGACTGCCACGCCTCGGATATCTCTATGCAGTCTCCGGCTTGTAAGTAAGTTATTTAAAATTATTTATGTGTCAATTATTGGGGTTTTTGTGCGGTCCCAAATCGAAATTCCTCCATTCTCCATTCTCCATTCCCTGGCGATTTATGGATGGTAAAAAACATAAGTAAAACGATAGCATAACGTATTAAATAGCTTGGGCATAAAGTTATATGAACTATGGACGGTCAGTTGACTTTAGTTTTGTTCTGCAATTGCCGTTATTTATTTGAACGGTCTGTGGAATAGTCGAATATCCAATAGATTGGGGACTTTAACTATTAAGGCCTTTCTATTATTATATCTTACTAATCTAACTAAATAACATTTCTCTAATTTTATCTTGGTCTGATTGGGTTTTTCTGGGTTTTCCCTCAAACCTTGCAACAGATGTCGGATTTCATTTTCTAATTTGTTAGATATTTATATTTTAATTAGTATTTACTTTAAAAAATAGTTTAACTTACTATAAATAAATTTTATTTTTTAATTTTAATGTAAATTTAAATGTCGGCTGCTTATTGCTAGACAATAATTAAATTAATTGTTTATTAAAAGAGCGATGTTTGTTATGCAATAATATTATCACTTATTTCCTCGATTAATTCGAAGTGTAATTTTCAAAGCTGTTAACAGGGTATATTGCAGTCAAGCCAATCAGTTTTGCAGCAGTTTATTCAAAATGCATTTGAATTTAACACACATTTATCAGCTTATCCTTACTCATTTATCGATATTCGATATCTAAGCGATGGCACAAAGCTGACCACAATATAAAAGCAAACAAAGCCGAACTAAAACTTAGAGTCAATGCCAAAAATCGCGCAGTTGAAAGTTGGAAGTTGGAAGTTGGCAGCTGCCAGTGGCAGACATCGAGGCCCAGTTATTGTCAACAGGATGCGGCAAATATGCCACTTTTATGGCACGCTTCCGCATCCGGCCCAGTGCGGAAAAGGCGGAACATGCGGCCCGCCCAGCGAGAGACTCGAGCGAGGTAACAAGGCGGATATAGTTGGTAAATTACGGTGCAACCTGCGCCGCGCTGCATGCCCCGAGTCACTTCAGTGGGAACACGGTGACACGGAAGCAGGCAGAGAGAGAGAGCGTGAGAGAGAGAGAGAGATACACACGGAGAGACAAAGAGAAGCTGCGTAAAAAATGCAAAGTGCCAACGCACTGGCAAAGTATCTAAAAGTATGTTGCGAAAATAAGACACGAGCGAGCGGAATATTCAACTGCATAACAACGAATTGTGTACACACTGCGCTGGAATATTTAATTGGTATACACTCTTTAAAAAGGATTTTTCGCTAAATATAATTAAATCAGTAAGAAAAACACGCAGTGCAATTGTTAAATTAATAGATAACTTTAATAACTCATATATAAGGACAACGAGAAATAGAAAAATTAAGTTAGCTTCGATAGATTCAAGTTAAGAGAGAAAGAAAGGTAGAAAGATAGAAGGACAACTGGTTAACATGTATATTAAAAAAGACTTTCTACCCTACAAGATGTTTAAATATTAAAAATATATTTAGGAATATTTAAGATACTTAAAATATTTGTATGAAAGCAAAAGAAAACCTTTCATATGAAAGCAAGCTGAAATTTGGAAGAAACCTAGACTACTTTAAAGTTGCATCTATTAAAGTTGTATTTTATTTGAATAAAATGAATTTAATTCGGGTATTTTTTGACTAAAATTTTCTTCACAAGTATAAATGCCATTATGTTGGAAATGTTGTAATTAATATTATTAATAAAAGGATTAATAAATTAGCCTAAACTCTTAATACCATAATATTAAACTCACAAAATATTGTTATATTAATTTTAAGTGAACTAATAACTTGAAAATTGGAAAATTAATTTGATTTATCCATTGCACAACTTTATATAAATATGCCCAATTTAGCAGAAAGTTGCCACATTTAATGTTGCAAATTGCGATCAGGATTTCAGGCTTTAACTGGCACTCATAACATAAGCATAATACCCTATGCAAACATATAAAAATGGCATATTAAATGTGGCATAAAGGGGAGTCGAGGCATGAATGGTGGTAAGAAGAAGTTGCAAGTCGGCAACTGGTATCGATAGCAACAGTTACAGAGTTGTTGCAGCAGACGGAAGCAGATGGTGGCAGCTGTTGGTGGCGCATTTTTAAGTTTTACGTGTGGCACGTGCGGCAAACATTGCCCAGCCAAGGATGAGGATGCAGATGCAAAACTCTTAGATGCAAATGCTGTTGTTGTTGTTGTTGTTGTAGTTGTAGATTCCAGATTGTTGCCACACGTGTCTACCTTTTCCTCTCCCTCTCTCTGCCACTGTTTTTTTTTTTTTTCAGTTGTTTCACGACTTTCAGCCGCGCGTAAAAGTAAAGAAAAACTGTCAACTTTACAGTGGGCGTCAGGGTAACGGATGAGTCGCAGGGAGGAAGGAGGGAGTGGAGACTGGAGACTGGGGAGGCGTGCCACTTTAAGCCATGGCCCATAGCACGAGTTTGAGTTACGGCCCGCATTGTCAGCGGACTCTCGTGCAATCTGAAATCTGCACAGCTGCGTAAGTGCAACCACCGATGGGAGTCCTGACAGCAGCAACAACATCAGAAGCAGCAACAACAACATCAGAAGCAGCAACAACATCAGATGCAGCATCCCCGATTGGCTCTACATATCAATGTGGAGCACTGCAGCAGTTGCAACTGCGTTCACTTAGCAATTGGGGCCAGTTAAGCTTTAGGATTCCAGGCAATTCAATACTCTCCAGATTTCTCAACATAAATCGAACTTGAATTGCATTGTTTTCTTACCCTCAACCGGGTATTCTAATAAAATGTTTTACATCTAAAAATCAATGAGAAATTAATAATTAATAAAAAGGTTAAATATCGTGAGCTGCCTAAAATGAGTGAAATAAAAAATAATATTTATAAAATTAAAATTATAAATTTTCCTAAAAATCAATTAAAACTTAGCTGCATAATCTATCAAGATTTTAAGCTATATACTGTTAAATTTTCCACAAAAAGTTTCAAGTGCATAAAGGATTTTGTTTAATTGTCAGATCAACCACTGAAAATATTTTACATCTGCTTGAAAATCGCATTAGTTATGATAATTAGAAGATAATTTAAACAAAATTGGTTATAATAATACTCAGTTGATACATTCGGAATTCTTTTTAACAGTATTACAACAAAATTAAAAATTATTTTGGGAGCATGAAGACGTTTAGTTTAGAAAATGAGCTAACTATAGACCATATGATATGTCTGCTCATATGGTCTAAAATTGCAATATTTAAACGACACTGAATGAATTTTGAGCTCGATAAAATTATATAAGCTCTTTTACTCGATAAGTTTTTGAAAAATGCAGCTAGTTCGTTGCATTATAAAATGTAGAATTGCAAATGTTGTCATTTTTGCAGCTAACCGACAAATTTGATAATTTTATATGCTATTGAGAATATTCCTAATAGTTAACTTGGCAAATTCTGTGTTCGCCTTAAGCAGTAAGCTCAAGTTGTCCAGAAAGAAAGCACAAAACTGTCGTAAAATAAAATCAAAATGTGAGCGAAAAAGGAGAAAGAAAGAAAAGCAACTTTGAACTTTAAATAAATATTTTTGACTTTAGTCGAGTGAGAAAAAAGCGAAGAAACTTCTTAAATAAAATAAAATATATAGAATAGGGAAGGGAAAAAAATGGAGAACAACAACAAGTGGACTCATGTACAGGAAACTGGCAAGAAGACGCGTTGAAATAATGGGCCCAAAAGCCTTGGCATTAAGTTCAGTTTAACCAAGATGAAGTTGGAGTTGGAGTTGGAGCTGCAGTTGGGAGTTGTTGTAGTAGCTGAAGTAGAGCAGGATGTGTGTTCGGCTCAAGGATATGAGCGGGCATAAAATTTAATGTGGCTGAGTTTGGCAGAGTTTCTCACCCAAGGATATGTCAAATGGGACGACACCAGAGGCAGCTGCAACTTCTCGACTCTGTTGCATTATGAATGCGGCATAATTTAAGCGCATTGCCAGCCTGACCACTAAAGTTCCCTCAACTTGCACTTAAAGGCAGTTCAGGCTGCTCCTCTTTTCTATTCTTTTCTTTTCTTTTCTTTAATTTTTTCTATTTTGTGTGGCTTACTTAGTTGGCCGTTAAGTGTTTACTTAACGCTTTAAATCACAGCCCAAAAAGTATGTCTTCTATATTTGTTGCACACTTTATTTTGGATTTTTTGTTGGTCAAGTGTCCTGTGTCCTTTCTGACACTCAATCGTTTCTAAATGTGGCCCAGAACTTGGGCTCAAAACTTGCCAACTTTTGGTATTTACAAGTACTTGGAAATTGACTTGCACTGCAGCTGAGACGTGACCAACGACAGGATATGACGTGCATAAGTGACTGACATAAGTGAGTTAAGGATTGCATTTGTTCTCTTTCAGCTTCTCTCTCAAAAACTGAGCATAACTCGAGAATTAATGACACGTAGCAAATGTGCTTTTAAGCTGCACATATCATTAAGTTGTTTTAAAAGCTCACAGTTGACAAAATAATTAGTAAAGCTTTTCAGGAAGCTTTTCTGTAAGCAGAGGTTAGAAAGTAAGAGCTGACAAGAAATATTCATGCAAAACGAAGCTTTAAAAATTATAATACCCGAAATTTAAAACACAAAATATTAGTTGCAAAAAGAAGATTTATTTTCTAAAGCTCTTAGAGTATTCTTAGCGAAACTCACATGATGGAAATTCATCAGAAAAACAGCTTAACTACTGAATATATTAATACTATAAGTTAAAACTATAAAATACAAATATATCCGCTTGTTGTATTCAGAGGTGTTTGGAAATTTTCATTTACTAATGAAATGAATGACATAATACTATTTTCATTTCTAGATTGTTAAATAATCTACTTTTTACTGTAAAGTATACATATGTATGTATTCAAAAAAAGTGCCCACATATCTCTTAAAAAACGCTCATAAATTATTTGTGTAATTTACACTTTATACAATCATGACATCAGCTTTTTACAATTATTACTCGTATTCCAAAATAAGGAAAGAAAAAACCAAAAAGAGAAGAGTAGAGAAGAGAAATTCGCAGAGTCATAAAAAGTACTTTATAGAGTGGCCGATAAAAAAGTATAATGCATAATAAACATGGAATTGTTTGATTACTGCTCGAGTCATGGCTATGACAAATACGTGCAACGGAAATGAGGATACAGGACATGAATGAGGACATCTAAAAAGTGTCCTTTATGCAGGCTGCAATATGAATATATAGATATATGGATATGGATATCAATACCATTGCATACAATGCAAAATCTAATCTATTTTTGATGAGTCGCAATTGTAAATTTCCACAATACAAACGAACTCAAATGCTTCAAAGGCGAACGGCGAATTATTGTTCACAATATATCTATATATACAAATAAATATATTGTAGTATACAACTATAGATGGATATATGTATGTTTGCATACATGTATATTTATTTATCAACTTAGTTGGACATTAAGGCAGAAAGTTCCATTAACTATGATGAAAGATATGTAACATTTTTAGAGAGAATGTGATGCAATTATATTTCAATATTTATATTATACATTTATCATTTAATTTAAATTAATATTGAAGCATTCTAAGAAATATAATACTGACTTTGTTTTAAATAAAAACTAATAGAAGTCTGTAAAAAGAAGCGATAGAATTGATAAAATAGATAGAATTCCAAATCCAAAAAATATAACATATTAAATTGTTAATATTTACGAACATTTGTTAGAGCATATAATCGTCGAATATTCGACGTTTTACTTTTGTATTTTTTGTACTCTTGTATTTCATTTTATAATACAATTGATTTGTTTGGGCCATATGTGTGGCTTGGCTCTGACTAGTGGGTCATTGTTTGGGCACTTTTGGCCATATTGTTGATGTTGTTGTTGCTGCTGCTGATGATTTTGATTTGTTATGCACAAAAACAGCGAGTGCTCAGATAGATATTGTCATCAATACAATAAATTGTTCAACTATTATTCGCAATGAATTTTTATGTTTTTGTATTATCTTCATTGTTTTTTTTTTTTTTTGCAATATTTCTTTGTATTTCAACAGAAGAGCAAATAAAATGTTAACTAACATGTTGAGTTGAACTTTGCCTAATATTATGTGGATTATGAGCTTTGGTAGAGTCGATAAGCTTAGTCGTAAATACAATCTAGAATATAATGATTGCATTGTAATAAATAATTTAAGCGAACAATTGGATTAGAGTAAATTGTGAAAATACTCTATTTCTATGAGAGCATATTCATAAAATGATATTTTGTAGATATATTTGATATATTTTGTTTAAATTTTGGATAAATTAAATTTTGCACTTCTAATCAAAATTAACTTTCTGTTAGTTTCGGCAAAAGTCAATTTATTTGCAAATAAAAGTTTATTTTATCAAACGCCAGTAAACTATTTATACTGTCAAATCTATTTGTTATTGACATGTTTTAAGAAAATGCTCAACATTTTTACTTGAAGATATTTTCAATTGCCAGAAGACGGAATAAGTTTTCAACGGAAATCTCTTTGTCTTTTTCTGAGCTGATGTCTATCTAAATGACAGGCCATTAATAATCAAGACAACAAATACAGTCAGACAATTTTAGCTTATAAATATGCCTGACTAAATTAACTGGCCCATAAGATTGACGACAACAACTCAACAAGACGCCGCCAGCACAGGCAGAAAGTTGGCCTAAAAAATACTCAGTAACTGGCTAAAACAAAAGGCTAAAATGTTCTCGCAAATTTACGACGATAAACTCAATGCAGGAAGCGAGAAAGGGAGAAAGTAAGAGACAGAAAGAGAGAGAGATAGAGAGAACAATTAAACAATGAAAAGTGGACAGTCAAATGGTTGGGAGTCTAGTTGAACAGGTGTGACCAGGTACGTACGTACTTTATTGCCTAGTTACGAACTGTCCGCACTTCATCATCAACAGCAACGATAGAAGGCTAACTGTCTTTGGCATAACTCAAGGCATTCTCCACCTAACGACTTTGCATAGTTGTCCTTTTGAATACCCTATACTTTAAAGTCTCACATAGTCATTTTTATATTACTTTTTTTTTTATGGAAAATGTCTCTTTTTTCAATAGACTGCATTTCAGTTGCTAAACGAGGAGCGGGTTTTAAATATTGTGTATTTACTTGGTTTATTTAAAAGGCAAAACTTTTAATAAATAATAAAATTTTACATACAATTTATGCAAAAATAATTTCTGATTTAGAATTTAAACATCATTATAAAAAGGTAATAAATATAATGGTAGGTTCTAGTTTATGCAATTTATATATTCATATAACGAAATACTTAATATTAAAAATTGACAACCATCATTAGCTTACTCATATTTATAATTTTAATATTAATATATCATAAATGCAGAATACATATATTTCATATGTTTTATTTTATGCAATTTATATTAAAGGCGAAAGTGGTGAAAAAATAATTATTGCCATTTCAATTCAACTTAAAGAAATAAGCCAAAATAATTTTGTTTTTCTTCTTTTTTTACATTTTTTTATTCAAGAAATAACTCTGTATTTTAAATATTAAAAGACATTCTTATGGATTTCTACCTAAAAAAATATGCAATAGATTTTCATTTTAATAACCTAGTCAGTTTTTTTTTTTTTTTTGTAAATCGGGTTGAATTTTGCAGAGCTTTAAATGTTTTTAAAATTAGTTTAACACTTGTAAAATAATATTATAAGTTATTTAAATTAAATCAATTTTTTTTTAATTCTTTAAAATGTAATCAACTAGAAAAGTTGAGTACAATATCTCATGCTCAGTGTTAAGTGTTTCGATTTACAGGGTATTACCAGGCTCAGGCAAGGAAAGTCAGTTATTCTCTTTTTGTAGTGATTCTCGTTGTTGTTGTTGTCGATGTTGTTGTTGTCTAGACAAAGGCGCGTGCCAGTTGCCAGTTGAGAGTTGCCTGCAGACGACACCGGCGCCTGTAAGCAGACAGCAAAAAATTATTATTTATAAATTGTTTATAGATGTGAGTGTGTGTGCTTGAGACTGTGTGTGAGAGTGTGCAGGCAACACCTTTAGCTAAGCCAACACTTCCCTCCTCCCCACACAGTTTACCTATTGCATGTCAGCAAATCTTTTGACTTTTGCATAAAGTTTAAACTGGGAAGCGAAGTTTCTGGTTAGTCCAGCTTCAAGTTATTATTGTTGTTGCTGTTGTTGTAGCTGTTGTTGTCGCTTTGTCTATTGGCATTTATTGTATGCTCTCCGGTATTTTCCATTGTATTTCGAGGTCCATTGTTAAAGAGTTCCAGCACAATTTGCACAACATGAAAATTATTGCGCCTGCATTGCTTTGGCACTTCAAGTGCACAGAGAAAAAGGCAAAATCAGTGAAAGAGACAACGATAGCTGTGCAAAAGGGGACAGCGATAGAGTCGGACAATTTCTAATTAAATGCTGAACGCCAACTGTACAAATAGACGAGTACTCCGAGCACTTTACAAAATTCGTCCGGCAATTTTTGTAATTCATTTTTTTCGGTTCGCGTTTCTTTACATTTCAATAAACAATTTTTATTGCAATGCTGCATGCCTCACAGTCTTACAAAACGCCACTTGCAACAATATTTTTCGATTTTCATAGCAATTTTCTGCACAAAAACCACAAGAAGTCGAATTTATTTTCTATGCCAACATGTTATGCACTATATATGAACGATTTGTGAATGCTTTAATCATTTTTCAATAAATATATGTATTAAATTATTGTTGACTTAAACAGGAATAAAAAATTATGCAATATAAATAAGAGAAATTGCTAATATATGGTTTGAATAATGACAATTAAAAATTCAATTTAAAACTTATTTAGTTGACTGAAAATGTAAGAGAAAAAACTTGCGATAAATGCAAATTTTACTTTTAATTAATGTCGACATAAAGCAGAATGTGAAAATTATGCATTAATGACAAGCAAGATTAAAAAAATTAGGATTCAATAATAAAAATAAGCAATTCAATTATAAAACTTATTTAATGCATTGACTGAAAAAGTAAGAAAAGAATTTAATTTAGTTAAAATAAATAACTATACTTATAACTTATGTTCGCATTTCTATCGATCGATTGCCGTTGATTTTAGTCGATCTGAGTTCATATTTAACTATAATTTTACTAACAACAGCAGCTATTTAATCCCCCCCTCTAATGGAGGGAAGGGTTGGGTTTTGACTTTGTTTGTTTTCAGCTAAATCGCAACAATCAGCGCTAATTGGAAATTTAACAGTTCATAAAAAAGTTGCGATGCGCCAAGCCTGTCAGCAAATGGCGCCCTTACCGTTGCACCCCTCACCCCCGCACCCCTTAACCACGCACCCCCCATGCGTTTCTACCCCCCCTCTAAATGCTAGGCTAACAGTCGCAGTCGCAGTTGAGTTGTTGACCCAAATAGCATGCTTTATGAAACAGCTCGCAACTCGGGCATTTGCTGAGCTTCCACCCCTTGGGATGGGGTTGGTGGGTCTTCAATGATGGCAAGTGCCTTGAATGCTCCCGCATACAGCTTACACCTGTTTCTATTCATACATCAGCCAATACACACACGCACACACACACACACACACAGTTTAAATAACTATCAGCGTGTGTTTCATTTCATTTTTGAGCTCGGTGATTTCTGAAGTGAGTCGAAGGGGATTTTTCCAATGTTTTTGCGCTCTAGGATAACACTAATTTCGCACCACTAATTACAGTTCATTTTTTGCGGTGGCAGCTCCTCCCTCTTGCTCTCTCCCTCTCTCTTCCTTCACCTTCTTGTTACGTTTTCCTTTCATTTTTGTATTTTTTGCCAACGCGTTCACTTTACGTAATTATGCGATGTGTGTTTGTGGGAAATGTGCGAGTTTTGCTACTTAGTTCAGTTGTGAAATAACGTTATAAACATTTTACAACAACAACCAGAACAACAACAAAAACCACTACAACATCGAGCAGCACAAATGAGTCAAATGATCCTTCAAGATTTGGCTTTTCTTTCCATCTGACGCCTCTTTAAGCAGCTGCAATTAAAAGTCAGAATCTCAATGGCATATAAAGTGTCTATAGAAATATATATTTGGGTTAAACTAAGCATCTTATATATAAGCTTTATATATAGAACTTTAGATTGAACTGCAGACTTTTAATTGGTTGTGAATTTTATAAATATATAAATACAATAAGTGTGATAAACATTATATGTATTTCACTAGCAGTTTAAGAAGTATTTTATTTATGGTTAATAATCAAAATACATTATGATAAATTTGATTTTCCGCAAGAATATAGTTCATTTTTGACAAAGTTATGACAGATTGAAGTTTTCGAAATAGCGACAAAGGAAAAGTGTGGAAAAAATTGATTTATAATTTACTCTTCGCATATCTAAGAGTCGAAGTGATAAAGAAAAGAGATTCAAATGTTCAATGAGAACAATGGCAAAGCCACTGAGAACAGTTTTGAAGCCGAGTTTATTAGTTGACAGAGGTTTAACACAGTTTTAGGAACATGCAACGAGAACAACTGTTGTCTTAATTTGAACATTGTTAGACGACTTTAAGTAAACTTTTATTTTCTGGTTGACAATTGATCTTTCTCTGCCGTAATGACTATTAATCTAATTAAGCTATATTTATTAAACTTTCCAAACAAATTTCATTTAAATTTTCCAGTTTTAATATAGAAAGTTGTTGGTTGCAAGTGTCAACGGCGATGTACACTATATGTTTCGAACCTCAAGCTTTTAATGACCATATTGTGCATACACACGTCTCGCACGTATCTCAATCTATAACTGTATCTCGATTTCAATACGATATCCACATCCTGTTGCAACTGAGACCTCTGACCCCGGAAACACCGCGACACAAAAAAAAAAGAAAATGTTTCCGTTTCTCCTCGTTGGCTTCGGGGTCCGATGTCGCCTTTAACGTTTCTCCCAACAGATGAATGTCTGTTAAATATTTATGAGTATCGAAATGTTGCCTCAATGCATATTATAACAAATGAAACGTCAATTTCATGCGAAATATGCAAACAACATTGGCCAAGGATCAGGTTCAGCAACACGGCCAGTGTCCCAGGACTTTCCTCAGTCTCAGCTGAATCTATCGGTGTGTGTGTGTGTGTTGATTGGGGGATTGGTGGCTGGGGAGTTTTGCACGTGACATGTTTCCTTGCTCATAGGCTGTCCGCTGAGTTGGCTATGTTGTTGTTGCCTTGGCTAAGTGCAACCAGTCCGTCAAGTCTCTGGAGTAGGGAGGTTTCCACCCTCCTCCGTTGGCTCTTTTGGTTTCCGCTCAATTTCATTATGGATTTTTATGCATTTCCCCAATCGATATGCTCTTCAATTCATGCTACTTTTTATACCCTGCAGTCAATGGACGCAAGGGTGTGATCATATTTCATTTTTACATACATTAATAACAAAAATCCAACAACAGATTGAAATAAAAATAATTAATATTTTATAATAAGAATCTCTTGCGTATTAAAATTATAATTATGGATACGGTAAAATCAATTAATATATCCACACTAATTTCCAATTCTGCAAAACGCGTAAAAACGAAACCTCCTCGAGAATTGAAGCAACCCAAGCAACTTTCGTTTCAAAAATTAAATAAATCTATCATTTTTTTTACTTATTTAATATTGGTAATTTTAATAAAAGTAATAAAAGTAATTTATATGTAAATCTTCGCATACATTTAGATTACTTACATAACTCGAATATTTTGTAATAAAAATGTAATTGCTTAAAATAATCAAGAAAAAATTAAAGACAATAAAAATATTGTGGCATATTAAATAGAAACAACATTCAAGCATTGGATTTAAAGGATTCTCCACCTTGCAAATTTAACAGTCGCATTTCCACACATTTTCTTCTTTTTAAAAGATAACGAAATAATTCGACTGTTGTTTGTGTCCAATTTAAGGAACTCTTTAAATGGAAAGTTAGGAAAAGTTCTACGGGCCGTTAAATGTTGCCACTTTATGCAAATGAACTGGAGACGAGAAAAGTCTATATTGTGAAAGAGCTGAGAGTGTGGGAGGGAGGGAGAGAAGTAGGTAGGGAGGGAGAGAGCAAGCGAGTTGGCAAGCTAAAAACGATTAAACGTCATTAGCATTATAATAGCTTCGCGACTTTGACTTTGGACGTTTAGTCAAGTAAACGCCTACCCGAGTCCGGGGAAGTCTCCTTGCCATTCAAATGGATGGCCAGTCATTCATCTTCATAGTAGCCACAGCAGCAACAACAAGGTCATTACAGTTTCATTTTAATTGTAATTAAAGCGATTATTATGGCACAAGTGCTGGAGATTTTGTTTTTGTTGTTGTCTTTGCAGGTCTTAAATTCCACGCTTAATCTTTGCTACCTGCCAGCTTTTATTTTCAATTTAAAAATCGCGCCAACTTTTTCCATTTACCTCCGTTTTTCTTTCAACGTTGCCACACAGCCTAAAGACTTTTGACTTTTCTTGTTGCAGCTGCAAGTGGATACAAGTTTCCATATATTTTATCTATACATATATATATATATATACTATATGTAGTATATTGTTTTTAGGAACTTGTAAGTAGTTTACTGTTGTTACAACGAACTCGAAACCAAGGCATAAAACTAGAAGTTGATGTAGTTTCATTGCAGGGAAATTGATTTGCTTACTTTTGTGTTTGAAAATTTGGTAAAAAAAATACAACAAATAAGAATTAAAATATGGTGCAAGCTTAAACCGAAATGAAAATTAATTTTGTGCTGCCCCTAATTAGTGTATAAAATATTTAGCATGTCTTATCAGCGCATTCACTAACATTAATTAATTTTTATTATAAATTGGTTATATCTTAAAATCAAATCAAAAAAATTTACATTTTGATATTTTATATTTATTTACAGGAGTTGTTATACTAAAGTAAATATTGTATTATGAATATTATGAAATTATATTTTAGAAATATCGTCTTGTACTTAAGTGAAATAAATTGGTCTTTGAAGCTAGGACTTAAAACTATATTTATTTGTAAATTTAATGATGCATTATCATACACATGTCTTCTATGGCACAAATACAGACTTAATTAATCTTAAAAGTTGTAACTAGTTTACATATCATCATTAATCCGATGGCTTTAGATCTCATTGAAATTAACTGCAAAGAGATAAGAATAAAGAGAATATCATTTAGTAATGGCATTCAAAATGTTTATAGCAAATATAAAAATTATATTAACTGGCTAAATTTGATCAAATCGTATCGAATCGAAGTCATAAAGCTTTAATTAATTTTATGCACAGTCGAAAAACTCAATTAAGAACCCATAGATCAGTTTTAATGGCCGCTCGTCTAATTAAAAGGCCTTTCCACAAAATATTAGCCATAAAAAGTTTTATGGCCACAAAAGAGAAATGCTGTAAAACGTATCCAGGCAATTAGGTAGCATCGCAAAATAACAAGTAAGCCTGTTTGTTCAAAGTAGTCGACTAAGAAATACCCTGTGTTTAATTTATATGTGTAAAATGTACTATTTGAATTATTTAACTGAATTTAAGACATACTAAATCGGCAAAAAGAACTAATAATAAATTGGTTTTTATCTGTTACAAACATATATTAACTGGCAAGCAAAACACGTAAAAAAAATGGGGAAAAAAGATTACTTTGAATGAAAAGCAAATATGATTATGGATGGAAAGTGTGGAGAGAATAGAGTTGTAACATTGACAGAATTCAAACACTCAAAGGTCTCTTTTTTTCTGCTATTTTTCTCTTCTTTCTTTTGACAACATTGAGTTGGTAATTCCCGTAGATGGTCAGAACTAACCGATTGCTTGACATGCTGTTAACTTGATGCAGTCGCCTAATGAAAGCTGCAATAGTTGCAATTATATGCTAAGATATACCCTGTAAGCAGGTATTTGAGTATGGTATATTCAAAAATGTTGAATGTGCTAAATGATATTGATATGCTAAAATATATTCTGCTTCAATATTATAAACCATTTACCAAAATTCAAGTAATAATTATATATGCCCTGCAATAAGATTAAGTGTGATATATTAATAAATATGATAGAATATACCACTATAAGTATAAATGTCAAATTTGTTGCATGTATATTTATTTATTTGCAATGAAATATACCCTGTAAGCAGATATTTAAGTATGGTATATTCTATCACTGTGGAACGTGTTAGATTAATTGATATGCTAAAATATATGGTGATATAATAGCGAATATGAAGTAATAATTATATCACGAATATAATGTCATAATTGTTATAAGTAAATTTGTATTGATTATAAAACCTACTTTAAATAAGCCAATAATAAAAATATATAATATATACAATATTTATACAATATATAATTTATTTTTATAATTTTGTTTTAATTTAATAACTATTTAATATATTTTGGTATTGTCTACGACAACAATCACATTTCTTTGACAGCTTACAGGGTATGTTAAAGGCTGCGGTGAAGACCGAAGAATAACAGAAGCTACAACACTTGACATGTGTGGTGTGTGTGTGTGTGTGTGTGTGTGTGTGTCCCTGAAGCTCTCGACAAAAAAAACACAGTCCAATTTGTGGGAAGAAAATCGAAGTCAGTGCAGTAGATGGAGATGGAGAAAGTGCTACTAAAAAGAGATAGTAGAGACTCATGCCATCCTTTTCATGCGGTCTTCGTCTCGATTTCGTTTTCGTTCTCGTTCAGTTTCGGTGTGGATGCTGTGGATTTTACGCACTGCTAAATAAGCAATTTGCAAAATGTCCAAACCAATAACATAACAAATGACAGTGGCTCGAAGAGCGTTGCGGTTAGCTGACTGGATAACTGGCTTCTCCAAGTTGCAACTACAACTGCAACTGCAACGGCGACGGCAGCTAATCAAAGAATAAAGGTTAAGGCAGTCGTGCAACATCGTGGGGCATCACCGAGTGTGAAAGTTGTTCTTGTTGCCTCTATCAACTCTATCAACCCGTGTGGTTCAATTGGTTTTCAACTCCAGCTGCTTCGGTGTCTCCAAGTGGTTTGGTTTATTCAAATCAAGCCAAAACATGGGGAGTCCTTGGCAGGGAGTTAACCACATCTACAACTACAAAAAAAAAGAGAAAAGGAGATAAAGAAATGCGAAACGAAATATGCAGGTGTCAGCAGTTGACACAACCAAAAGTGTCTATCGTTTGGCAAAATAAAAAAAGGGGGAACAACCGATAATTGAGTTATAAAAGTCAACCGAAAAAGGGAAATTTCAGAATGCCGAAACACTTAACAAAGGACTTTCCATTATGCGATTGAATAGAGCTTTGTTTTCTCCATCGAAAAAGCAGCCCTTAACTGACTTTATATAACTCATATGCCAATCCCCGAATCCCAATCCCAATTTGTGCTCGACTCGATGTTCTTTCAAGTGAAAATCTCATTAATTGGCAACGCACCGCAAAGGAGACAATAACCAAGTGCTAGGCTAATAGCAGACTCTTAACCTGCCACACACACACAGCGCCTAAAAGCACACTTTAAATATTAAAGTCGAAAGTGGCCGAAAACTGAAAAGGGGAGGCAGTGTACTTTACAGTGGCAGAGAATAGTATGCTGGCTGCATGTTGTCACAGGCCAACATCACATAGACAACGAACGTTGACAACGTCAACAGCATCAACAGCATCAACACAACCGCAAAACATCAAACTGCGTTGCAGGCGACCAGCGAAATGTTGCATGCATCTCAATCGTGGCAAGGGACCCACAAAGCGGTCTATGGAGTAGGGAGTCGGAGTCGGAGTCGGAGTCGTTGTCGTTGCCCGGCTCCAGAGTCTGGGCAGCTACGAGGTTACGGAGGCTAAACGCAAAGCCGTATAATTTACAGCTCACCTCAGTAGGCTGAGAACTTGGCGTTGCCTCAGCCAGACAGAGATAATAGCGCACAGTGTGGCAAGTAATACAAGAAACGCAATGAAAAGTTCATTCATTAACGAACAAGTGATCGGAAGGATTTTAAACGGATGACTTAAAACAAAACAAATTTGAAACATCCAACAAAATAGATATTGACTAAATAAATTTAGCTAATTATGCATACAAATAAATTTGGAAGAATGTGAATATTTAAAATTATAAGTGCAGTTGCAGTAAAGGAATATAACAATATTATTACCGGATGTCAGAATACAATACAATAAATAGAACTTAAAATGAATAACATTTACACATGCAACCAAATAATATATACAATTTAAATATAAATAAAATAAATAAGGAGGTGAATTTTCAAATTGAGAGTTTAAAAAAATATGGAAAATTAAGAAATAAATGATGGAAAAACTCTTGTAAAACTAAGAATCAAATTCAACAATATGTAAAAATGAGATGGAAGTACAAAAACTATTTGAAATGTGTTTTAGAAAATTAATTTTTAGCACAGTAAGATTTTATATGCTGTTAAAATCAGAACCGAGGCTAATATTTGTGACTGAAAACAAAGGAAATATAAAAAATGAGCAGCATTTAATTGCAACTTCACTTGGTATTCAAAAAGACATACCAAATAGCTGGAGAATCAATTTCTCTACATTTCTGTTCTCTGCTTTGTAATTTCTTTGCTTTAATAAATACGGCTTTAAATGTGAGTACATTGCAATAATACTCAGACCACTGTGCATAGCTGTTCTGCATGTGACAGCCCCCAATGATGGGGGCGTGTCAGACACCTACGTCGGTGATGATGGAGCTGGCACTGCGTCTGCTTATCCATGCAACGTCGACGATGACGGCTCGCATAATTGGCGCTGTGCATCTTGGACTTGTGCGGCAACATGTGGCACTGTGTGGAGATGGAGATGGAGATGGCGATGGTTGGGTGCATGGCAGATAGGGGTAACATTTAGCAATAGACGTGCCGGAAATCAACTTAATACAACCGCAAAAGCGCAATCTCCTTTTCAACCCCTCAACAATTGTTCACATCCAATAAATTTCACTTCTCTCCTCAGCTATGTTCCTATGTTTCTTTTTTTTTTTTTTTTTTATTTGGGTCTTTGCAAAGTGTGTGTCTGGTGTGTTGGCATTTTGGATAATTGGTGTGTCCATGCTGACCGTTGTGCCAATGACTCCCAGCTTGCAACAGCTCCCCGACTGCACATTAAGCTGCGCTTTTCTCTCCCACACTAAATTGACTTAATGATGCTTCGGCGCAACAACAACAACAGCAACAACAACCACTCCGTCGACGTTGTGGCGACATTTCCTACGCACTCAGTCGGAGTCACTTGCTCCCTGTGGTCCCATAATGATGTGGTGCATGTTCCAGCAAAACTGTCCACTGTCCACTGTTCAGCACCGTCTGCCCCGCCTGCCACGTCTGCCACATCTGCCCCGCCCCTTCCTGCCATTTTGCATGTGCGAACATTTGAAAGCCATTTGGCCCAGACGTGTTTTGTTGCCCGAAGGCGCCTTGAGGCATGCAACAATACTTTTATTTAGTCGAGCGCTTTTCAACCATCAAATAAATACAACTAGTTAAATTTAAAAACAATTAAACCACAAAACGACTGTCATTAATCGACTGAACTAAATTTAAACATTCTCTTCTTTGGCTTTGGGAATTTAAAACTTAAATTGATTAAAGCCTCACACAAACTTCAATAAATTGACACATCAAGTAGCACAAAATTCTACTGTAATCACAATTAATTTATTACAGCTTTTAACTTTGATTTATTTGTAAATGTCTTTAATTCCTTAAAATTTCAAATATTTATCTTAATTTTTCTTTTCCCGAGTAATTTTAGTAGTGTTTAAATAAATAAATAAACTTAACACCAATATGACAAAACTTAAAAATTACTTAATTATTCAAAACAATTTGCAATTTTCATATTAAATAATAATAACTTAATCCGCAGCTAAACTGTGGACACAATAAATAAATCCCAGAGAATAAACATTCAACAATTTTCTGAGGTAATAGAAAGAAATACGTAAAAGATGCCATTAAATTTTGTCTAATCCCTCGAAGAAAATCAATAAGACAAAATACATTAACAAAATGAATGTAAACTAAAGATTCGACAAATTGAATGCACAAGATAAACACAATAAGGCAAACAAAAGATAAACAAATGAAAAAATTGTGCAATTTGTAAAATATTCAATATCAACAAAGGACCTTAACAGAATTTTGTGTTTGGCTTTTATTTTGGCTTAGCTTTTTAGCTATTAATCAAAGCAAATAGCTGAAGAGAAAATAAATATTTAATTACCACTCAACAATACGGAAGCAGAAGCTCTTGTAATTGTTTTATTGTTCGACGAAGAAGATTTTCATATTTTGTAACCAGCTTTTGGGAATTTTTAAGCCGCTTTTTGGGTTTTCTTTGCATTTCATTAGGGAAATGCATAAACAGTTCAGGTCCACCTTCATCACTCTTTTTCAACCCCTTTTCTTCTCTCAGCATTTTATATTCTATTTGGTTACAGCTCGAAAACTGTTGCATACCTGGGGGCGCCACAATTGTTGACTCCACGGCGTTGCAGCAATTTGCCTCGAGTGCCAGACTCTCGGCTTCAAATTTGTCCAAATGGTTAATGTAATTAGTCTGGCGTTTTCTTCAACAATTTGCCGCACATTTCGGTGGTAATTAATTGTGTATTTGTGACACGACAAGTCGACACAGTTTTATTTTATTTTCTATTTTTTTTTTTGCAGGCATTTGGCAAATTTATAAATGCTGTGCACTTTCATTTCAATTCATTTCCATTTTTTCCCCATACAGCATACAATTCATTTCATTTCAATTCAATTCATTTCGCCACAAAATAGCAACAATTATTATTTGCCTTGCTTTTTGGCTTTTACGGCAATCAATTTCTGTGGCTTCGCTTGCCAAATACCGAGTCTGCCATTAATAGCAGCTCTGCCCCGAATAATATCAACGATTTGTGTACACTCAATTATTATGGACATGTGTGTGTGTGTGTCTCTCTGTATGTGTGTGTGTGTGTGTGTGTTCATCGGTGTGTGCATAGTTTGTTGACTCGCACACTTTAAAGTAATGCAGCTGACATTTACTATATTTACCAAACAATCTAAATATGAATACAAATTAGCCATATAAAAGTTGAAAACACGCTGACCGACTGCGAGATACCCTGTGTGAATAGCTAAATATATTTTAACAAACACTTCTATATCAATAACAACAACAAAAACAAAATCTTGTAACCCAAAATTCCTAATCTACAATCAATTGTAAATTAATTCCACCAAGAAGCCAAAGTTTTAAGCTTTTTGAATTGAAAAATATTGATATTTTAGTCTTTGCCTGGATCAAAATTATGTTTTAAACACAATTAGTTCTTTAATTCTCTAGAAGTTCTGGTCATAAGAATAAAAAGAAGAATAAAAAGGAATAAAAATCCTAAAGATATGGAATCCTAATAAGCAAAAATTTGAAATACACACATTTTCCAACTGAGAAAGTCAAAAATGATTTTAGAAATTTTCAGAAAACATCTTTAAACTGACCGTGGATTATAAATTGATGTACTCTTATACTAAATCTAATACTTTTAATACTTATTACTAGAGGAAATAATTTTACGCATAATTTCTACGTTTTATAAGCGATCCTGATGAAAGAATTAAGAGTATTCTTTTTATATATGTATAGTTCCTAAAATTGCTCTTCGTATACATCAAAATCCTAGGCGAAAAAGAAAACTGCAGACATGTTTTTTAAAATAAACTAAAGTTATTTTTGCTTGCTTTAAAACTTGCCAAATCCCTTTTACTAATAAAACTTTTAATTAATATGCATCTGCATCTTTGCTGATAATAAGCCTATGCTGCTAAGGAGCCCCAAAAAAGAAGCCTTCTTGATAATTTTTGTTAAAAATGCTTAACGCTGATTGTCAAGAGATGTCAAGTGAAGACTGTGTCTCGTGTCTGTGTCTCTTCAGTCCCCGAGCTAATGATGATAATTTTAATGAATAACTTAAACAAGTTTTGCGTGAAGTTGTCCGGACGCCTGACGCGTCTGACGGCCAGGCAATCAAAATTATTAATTTATGAAAATTTACAGAAAATTGCAAGTACTCGTGTTGACTTTAGAATCCGTTTCGTTTTCACAAAGTTACGAGCACATCCGAAAGGTAAACTTTCATAAAATGTGCAGCAATAAATTTTGCAATTATTTGTGTAAGCAAAAGGGGAAAGCGGAAGAAGTGAGTGGGGAGGGGGGTTAAGAATGGGAACGTTCGAAGTCTAAGGCGCCATTTTTAGTGCTCGGCCATTGCATAACAAAATGGCGCCAGCTGGCGGCATTTTTACGCCCGATTGATGTGCAATATATTCAGGACGCGTCGACCAAATGCAACCAATGCCCCAAAATGCGGCAATGACACTAGCTGAAATGTGGCAATAAATTAGCTGCAGCAAAAAGTATCAGAATAAGCGAATTATGAAAGCTTTATATAGATTTTATATTAATTTAATAAATTGTTCTGCTTAAATTATTTACAAAAATAAACTTTGTTTAAGTTGTAATGTATTTTCTGAATATTTCTAAATTTATCTGTTTTATGTTGTAATTCTTAATACTACCAAAACTTTTTACTAAGCAAACCAACTTTACTTGATTTTAAAGCAAACTTCGAATTTCCAATTAGCAAATTTATTGTTAACTATAAAAAACATTATTTCAAAGAGCTGTTTTTGCGGTAAATAAATTTGTTATAGACAAGTCAATATGCAATAAAGTCAAAATAAAATAAAAGGAAATACGTGGCTTAAAGTAACAAATAATGTTTAATAAATGTTTGCAAAAAGACAGAAATAATTCAAAGTGTTGTTAAATGTCATTAAATCTCGCTTTTGACAAGCTAAACAGCACTGTTAATTATTTGATACATAATTTATTCATAATTGACTTGAAAGTGGAAGATTTCAACTGCTGTCATTGTAGTATTTTTTGGTGGCTTCAATTAATCGCTGGCAAAGCAGCTGACAAATCCATTTCTAAAACGATTTTATTGGCAGTCGAGTTTTTGGTGTATTTTTGGAGATGACAGAGAAATGAGTGGGGAGGGGAGGGGAGGAGTGGGTAGAGGGAAGGGGTAGTTGGTTAGACTGTTGCCAGTTTTATGATTGCAGCGCACGTCGAAGACGCTGCACGTCATCAATTCTTTTGACATGTCCTGCGGCCATTAATGCTGACTGAGTTGAAGGAGACGACGATGACGACAACGTTGCCACAGAATAGGGGAATATGCTCCCCTCCTCTCCTCTCTCTCTCTCTGTGGTGTGTGTGTGTGTGCGCTTCCTGCTGTCTTTCCGTTGCCTTTTCCCTATGGCTGCGTCTCAAATTAACCTGATAGCAGCGACTGCTTTACGTATGCCATCAAAATTGCCCCAATACGAAGGCAGGAAGCATTTGCCACTCATCAGTGGCGAAGCGGCAATGTCACAGCGGAAGTGAAGCGAATCGGAGGCGCCTCCTGCTCATTAAAAATGCAATTGCGTCTAAAGGACATGCAAGACATGTCTCTCTCAGTCTTCCACTCTACTCTCCCATTCTCTGTCTATCTCTCTTACTGTATAAAATGACATATTAATATCAGTCAATATTAATACGGCTGACAGGATACAAATCTCCTTTTGTCTACTCAACCAGAAATCGGATGACTTATTTGCGTAAGCGACTTGGAAAATCCTTATGCTTAAACTCACATTCAATTCAAATCAGTGCTGTCTGTAGTTAAGTTGCAGCCTCAGTTTGTGGCACTTGACCACAACTTGCAACATATTTGCTTGATTTTCTGTAGACAGTTATTATAATTAGGCTGATGGCCATTTGCGTTGCATTTCATTAGTTGTTTATCAACTGCATTCGACAACAACAACATAATGCAACATTTTTTACATTTTTGAACACAAAGTGAACAACTATTTCTAGAAATTCAATGAATTCATTGCTGAACAATCAGCTGCAAGGTAAGATGGGTAAATTCTCTTAGAACTTATGCCTACAATAATAAATAAAATAATTATTTTTAGTTTACTTTTATAAATAAGACGTAAATACCTTTTCTACACTAAAAAATTAATCAGAAACTTGGTACTATAAATTATTATTATTTATTGAATGAATTGTAATAAATTATTTATAAATTATAAAAAAATAAAAAAAATATGATAATATGTACTTATTTATAAATTATACAAAAATCTGAAGAAAAGTTCCCCAAAACATATGCTGCATTTCAAGAGATTTGTTTTAAAATGTGAGTTTATTAACAAAAAAATTAAGGCCAAATATTTCTGGCATGGGAGATATATATAACATATATTTCATTTATATATATTAACATTGAATAATATATAAATAGTAGCCAAATGTATCGTCATTACTTAATGAGAAAATATACATTAACATTAAATAATTTATAAAGTCAGACCTCCTAAGTTCGAAATACAAATATAATCCCATACCCGTAAATGTGGCTAAATTTGAAAATCCCCAATATGTCAGCCACACAATTTCAATGCTCAACCAGCCGCCAAATGTTGCCAAATGCAAATCGCTGTAAAAGTTAATAAAAATCCATTGTAAAATCAAAAAGTCAACATGTGAAAACAGAGCGCAAAGTGCAAAAGTCAATGGAGAATAGAACAAAAAGCAAACAAACCGAAATGCCGATAAAAATCGTAAAGTTTTCAAATATTTTAAAACATTTTCAACATTTCCAGGACTAAAAAGAAGAAGCTAAAATAACAAAAATAAGGGCAACATATTAATCAAATAAATGCGTTTTTATTATGGCTAAAAAGTTGGGCATCTTCGTTTAGAGTCTGACAGCAGCAACAAGAAGCAGAGAAACATCAGCCAAAATCCATTAAACTTTTACGAGTATTGTAAACATTAAGTTGCATATGCAATTTTATGTGGCAAACGGACTAAACGCCGCGAGCTATGCAACAATTTTCTAACTTGGGCGCCATTCACAAAACTTGCCTCATCCTGTAGTCAAAAGCTATAGTCGGATATTGTCGGATATAGAGAGAATCGCAGTTAAGCCAACGCCTTCGACATTGTAACCAACTGTGATTTAAGTTTTTTATTATACAGTTCGTATTGTCGCCCTTTTTCTACATTTTTCGGTTAGTTTAAAGACGGGTAAATGGAAAGTCTCCATGTGCATAAAAGGAAATGTTCAATTTATGCCAGAAACTAGCTGAATTGAAATTCAGAGGAGTAGAATACAAAGTCTAACAGATTTTAAAGTCTAACTTAGCTGTATACCCTATACAACTTGAGAGTGGGTAGATTGTTCAAGATTAAATAAAAATCATGAAATAATCTACATTTTCTTAAGTCAGAGTGAAATTTAATTATAAGTGCTTCCTATATATTTATTATAAATATACACCACTATATCCACTAATAAAATAAAACTACTCTAAATATATTTCATTATTATTATAATAATTGTAAAATTTATTTATTAGTTAAATATCTTATATTCGCTTTCTAAAATGTAAAAGATATTTTGTTTATTATTTATGTAATACAATTAATTTATATTCCTTAAGTTCTTGTAATTTAATACCAAATATAGTTATATTTATCAAATGATCTTCTTTATTTATTTCCAAAAAATACAACATGAATATTACAAGATTAATTGATCTTCTTTTTCAATTTATAAACTAATATTTAGCATGTGTGTATACCTTTCGAGTATGTCTCAGTCAACCCTCTCCGAAATGCAATATTTTTTAAATGCTCGTTAAGGCATCGAAGCTTTTATTTTTTTTTTGCTATATATCGCAGATTTTTGAATCAAAGTTCGGCTTGTGTTTGCCCTATCAGCATCGCGCTGCGTTTCATAGTTATAACGATAATTTATGGCAAATTTATAATGTTGTAAGTGCCAACAAACTTGCTGTAACTATCCATTAAATGCCGTACACACACACACGCCACCCACTGTGTCGGCTACTGCAGTGAATTGAGGCTGAGCTCGTAAAGCTGTTGTCATAGATACCAGATAGCAAAGGGTGAAGACGAAGAGAGATGAAGAGAGAGAGTTAGAGGGACAGGGGGAGAGGTTGCTGAGAGATGCGGCTGTCACACACACACACACACACACACACACACACACACACAATACAACGAGCGTCTCTGCATAAATATAACAAAAATGTTCGTAAATATACAAGTCCATGAGTTGAGCGTGTGTGTGTGTTTGGTGTGTGTGTGTGTGTGTGTGTGTGTGTGGTGTGGTGTGAGTTCGTGTGCTTGGTGTGTGTGAAGTCATCCGCACAGTTGCACAGAACTTGAGGCCAATCCTTTGAGCCTAACTTGAGGTCAGCTTTGAAGCTGCCTTCAAACTCCAAGAATCTACAACTACAGGGTATTTCAACTACCAACCTCAAGTTATAAAACTGGCTTTATCGAGTTATTAATAGAGTTTAACAAAATTGTAAATATAACGTTTATTTGTTTTTTTTTTTTGTAACTTTTTAAACAGAAATAAAAAAATTGGTGTTAAAATTAATAAAATTACCTAAAATTTGTAAATTGCTGTAAATATTGCATTTAGTTGTAAAATTGAAACTATTAATAGAGATAACCGATATTATGAATTTACCATATATTTCGTATTTCTTTGAATTAAAATAGCAAAAAAAGAAAAGAAAAGTGTTTAAAATTAGTTTAATAACTTAAAATAATATTATTGCTTTAACTATTGCATTTTGTTGTAAAGATAACTAATTAATCTAGCTCAACACTGATTAATCTATAATTATCTCAAAAAAAAAAAATGAAAGAACTAAAAATAAATAATAAATTCGAATAAAATTGAAATAAATAATAGTAAAAAAAATAAAAATAAATAATAAAAGAAAAATAATTAAAATTAAACGAAATACAGCTAAAAGTTTTTATATACTAAATGTTTTTAAAGTAAATATAAAAAAAAACCTTGTATTTATTATTAGTTCCTAACAAAGCTTTAAAGAATTGTTTGTATAATAAAAATAAATTTCAAGCTTCTAAAATTCATACGACCAATATTGAAAGTTAAAATAAAATGACGCTTTAAATTTTTATTTAACGTCAAGTCTATTTGCAAAATAAATTTCAACATATTTAAAGGCAATATCAAATATATTGTTTTAAATAAATGGCAGCATATTTAAAGGAAATAACATAGATAGAAATTTGCAGCTTAGTTTTATTGTATCTTTCATCTTTTCGAAATTGGCCAGCTTCAAATTGAAATCGTTGCCTCGAGTTAAGTGCAATATGTGAAATTTATTGGTTCGTGTTACTTTTTTTCTTTATTTTTTTTTTGTGCCAGATTCTGATTCCATTTTTTTTTTCTGTCTCTGCTTCTCTTTATTTGTTGCTACTTTGTCTCGGTCATTGTCCGTATTGTGATTGTGATTGTGTTGGTTTTGTTCACTTGGCCATGTTGCATGGCTTTGGGTATTTTATTTATGCGTGAAATGCTTTCGAATTTTCGCAAACTTGCAACGCTTTGTTTAGTCGGATATGTTGCACTCCGTCCGTGTCCGTGTCTGTGTCCGGGTTTGTCTCTGTGTCTGTGTCTGTGTCAGAGCCACTTCAGCGTACGGAAATTAAAACTTTTTTATGGTCCTGGCAAGCTGTGTTTTCGTGTGTGTGTGTGAGTGTGTAAAAAAGCAATATATATATGCATTTAATATATATTGTTGCAACTTGCCACAATTCCAAGTGGCGACCACACAAATTGGTCAAACCAATAAATTTTGTGGAACTTAAATAGTTTCACAAGTTTTCTGTGCCAAACATCAGCAAATGTTGGTCAAACAATATCTTGTGGCCAAGTAACGACAAGTAAATGACAAAAACAAGAAAACCACTAATTTTTGAGTGATTTGAAAAACTTTTCAAACTGTCTTTCATTTTATTTGAAGGAGTATTAAGTGAAACAAAGTATAATTATAATAATCAATTCAAAATAAGTAACTAAATAAATACAGAATATAATTAACTGACTTAATGCAAAATGTTGCAGTTACACTTTTAAATTTTGTATTAACAAAAATTAATTTAAACTTCCCTTCACAAAGGCATGACATCAAATAAAATTCGAAAATAATAATAATAATTATGAAGTAATATTAAAATTGAAAAAAATTGGTACTGCATAAAAAATAAAATAACATTTAACTGCAATATATAACGATTAAAATAATAATGCATTTTTTAAAACTAATCAAATGGTAGTGCATAAAAAATATAATAATATTTAATTGTTATATATAACGAATAAAAAATAAAACATATTTGAAAAAGTAATCAATTTAAAGAACAAAAAGTAAGCTTCAATTTTTGTTGAAAATTGTTGTCTTAGGCTAAAAATATAAAAAATTGGATTTAATCTTAAATTAGAAACGATATTAAGAAGATATAATTTCTGACCACAAAAAGCTTAAATAAATTTAGAAGAGAAACCAAAAGTCTCCAAAATTTGAAGTTTGAAATTAAGATAGAATCGAGATATGTGACAGAAAACCAAACAGATTTATTCAGTTATTTCAAAAGCCGGGCTTTTTCACTTGAAAGCACATTAAAAGCTCTCTCTCTCTCCCAAAAGCTTACCCACCTTATACAAGAACTTCCCGCTCTTGTCTACCATATTTAACACACAAAGCAATAACAGTTTTAATTTGTGGAACTTTTCGACTCACCCGCGGATTAAATCCCACGATTCAGCTTCACTTCTCCGCAATGAGCAGCAGAATCTTATTCATTAGGTCATTGGCGGCGGTTTCATGCAGGGTATTCAGTCGTGCGGCAAGGAAATCACCAAACTTAATGTAGAGCATCTCCCGGGGACTTGGCTGACGACGTGGCGTTCCAATGACGCCGGCGGCGGTGAAGCTGCTGCTGCCCGGCGACAGGCGACCGCCGGCGCCCAACATGTCCACATCGACAATGGGCGGACCTGGAGCCGCTCGATCATCATCATCTTCATCATCATCATCATCGTTGTCATCGTCATCATCGTCCTCATATTGCAGATCATCGTCATCGCCGTCGTCATCCAAATCGCCGGCATCCACATCGATCAGTTCGTTGTTTGTATTGATGATGAGATGCGGCTGTGGTGTGGCATACAACGCTGTGGCGCCTCCGCCCACTTTGGCCACCTGCAGACGCGCCTTCAACTGTCGCTTTGTGTGCGGCCGAATTGTGGCAAGTTTCTGTGGCGCCTTGCGAACCGTGCGACATCCCCTCGTCGTCCCCTCGTCCTGCGAGTCCGGCTCGTCCTTGATGTAAATGGAGGGAGAGCTGCTGCAAGAGCGCGAACTGCTGCACAATTGGACACCACGAGCGGGTGACGTTGTCGCTGTTGCTGCTGGCGGTGGCGCCACAACTGCACCAGTGGCTGCCACTATCGGTGGCGTCAACTTTTGCAAGACACTCAGCGATGTCAGCGTCACATCCGGTTGCAGTTGCAATGCCTGCAAATGTTGCGCCTGTTGCTGCAACGCGACGGGCAGCTGGGCGATGCTCGCCAGAATTGGGGCAGGTTGAATGGTGGCTGCAACACTTATCGATTTACTGCTCACTTGATTGTTCGGATTGTTCGGATCGCTCGGCGCAAAGTATTGATATTCATCGTGTGCCACACTATTGTTGTTGTTGCTGTTGTTGTTGCTGTTGTTGTTGTTGTTGTTGTTGTTTGCTTGCATTGTTGTTGCTTGTATTATTTGTATTATTCGTATTATTTGTGATGTTGTTGTTGCTGCTGTTGTTATTGTTGTTGTTGGTGATGGCTGCTTCCACAGAACTGTGTTTGATACGTTCGCGAGATCTGTTTAGTATAAAGCAAAACATTATATTAAAAATAAGTAAATAAGACAGCTTTCTAGGCTTTAATTTTCAAAGTTATTGCCAATAGTTTTTAACTTTAATTTAATATGAAATTTCTTAGTTTCCTGTTTAAAATTTATCTTCATTTTTTATTTATTTAAATGCATAAATAAATAAAACTATCTATAAAATTATTTTGTATGCAAAATATTTCCTGAGTTCTTGATTTTTACTTAAATTTAATATAAAATTTAATTGTAAATTTCTTAATGAAATTTCTTATTTACATGTTTCATATTTATCTTAATTTTTCTTTAATTTAAATACATAAATTAATAAAACTATGTATCTATATAATTATTTTGTTAGCATTGATATAAAAAGCACAGAGCTTTAATCAATATACTCATTATAATTATAGTAATTATAATAATACCTTTATTTAAAAAAAATTTAATAAACATGTAATGAATGTTTATTTGTAGTTTTATAAAAATATACAAAAAAATTATTTATTGCAGGGATGTATAGTTAATATTAGAGCCGCAACTAAATATTTAACTTTAGGTAAAGTTTATTTTTATTAACTTTAATTTTTTAATTTTTTACTTTGTTAAAACTGCATCATTTATTTTAAAATTGTAGTGATAAAGTTTTAAGACCTCTTTAAATTTCGCTTTCAAATTCGTTGCATTTCCATTGTGCATATCAAACATTTAAATTTTAAAATCTCAAGCTTCAACTTTTAATTAAATGCTAACAAAGTGCTTTATAAAATGATTATTGACTGCATTAAATTGTGAAGAGAATCTAATTTGTAGAAAATATGGAAAAATAGGCAGTAATAAATTTAATAACTATTTTTACATTTAATTTATTGCTGACATTTTATACGTTATGGATTATTTATGCTGCAGGATTAATAATAATTATTTAGACACTCACTTGCGCTCTCTAATGACCTCCTTGAGAAATGCCATGGCATCGTAGTATTCCCATTTGGACTTGAATCTCGTGGTGCCCAGCATCTTCTCGTGATTGAGTTCCCGTCGAAAGATCTCACGCAGAGAGGTGAAAGTCCGCTGCACCCGCTCCCCGTTCACATTGAACATGCGGCCGAGTTCGTTCCACTTGAGAGCCTTCTTCTTATCGGAGCGCTTGTAGTGTGGAAGGCGACAGTCCCAGAGTATGGGATTGAGACGCACTAGCTCGATGAGTCGGCGCTTCTCGATGTTGTGGCGCGAGAAAGCCATGACCAAAATCTCAACTCTCTCTCTCTTAACACTCTCTTAACTGCTTGTTGTTGTGGCTGTTTCTCTTGCTACCACTACCAAAGCACGCACTGCGCATGCCACACACGCATGTGTGCCTTATGTGTGTGTGTGTGTGTGTGTGTGTGTGTCCGTGTTGGCCCTCTTTGGATGCTGTGGAAGTGAGAAAATCGTTAATATTATTTCTTGCCTGCGTTCGATGGTCAATAGGCCGAAAAGTATGCAACACTTCAAACATTTCTTAAAGGGGTTTGAGGCAATTTGGGCTCCAAGTTCAATGAACTGAATATGTTTGCCTTTTCTCGGGTAGGGGATAATTTAGGGGGGATAAGTGAAATACACTGACAATTGACAACAAATCATTAAAAACGTTTTATATTTGGTACTCTCACATTTAACATTAATTTTAGTTTTCATAAGTCGCTACAGATTTTGAAGATAACTTTTCCAATTTAATAAATTTATTTCCCATTTCACAATTACTAAATTACTGCTTTATTATAATTCAAACTCAAACACATATTTTATGCATTTCCTCCATTAATAAGTTTAATTTAATTCAATGCATTTTCAATTTTAAAAGAACTTAAGAAAAATGTGGATATTTGATGGTTTTTTGAGTTATTGATGGACACTTATAATATTTTCTAATTTTATTTAGTTTTTATAAAAACAAACATGATTAAAAGTTAGCAGTATTTGTTAAATATCTTGAAAATCAAACTTGAATAGTCAAATTTTTGGCAACATTTTATAATAATATAATATAGTATTTCAGTCACAGAAATAGTTTGAACTCTAGATAGAAAGAATTTCATGTAATCCAACAAAAGTTAAGATTAACGACACTTTTTTCTTATTTTTTTCATACATTTTTCAATTGCATTGAGTTAAATTCTATTCAATAATTATATATTTAGAGAACTCATTAATTTGCTTTATGATTCCGCACACTCATTGCCACATTCAGGTGAAATACAAATAAAAATATAAATAAAAAGAAAAAGAAAGAAAACCGTATCACATTCGTGCAAATGATTGTATACATATAAATATGTCAGTTTGTACTTCGTGCACTTATAGTAAGCCAAACAAATCGTATAAAATAAACATATAAAACGTTCTGGCTACGCATTCTGAGAACTGATGTTTTGTGGTCGAGAATACAAAAGGTATGGGCTGAATATACATATATGTGTATATACACGGGTACCTAGATATATATTATATACACACTTAAATATATGTATGTTTGATTTGTATATTCATATTAAGATTTGTAACAACGGTAGCTCTATTTCTAGTATGAATGTATAGCTCAAATGATACGAATATAAAGTATATATATATGTATATATTGAATTGTATAAATATTTTTAACAATTCATAGGTTATGTTTGTTGATAGGGGCAATTCTTTTTAGGAACTGCGACTTAATATGCGTTTGAATCATAGTTACGGTTTCCTAAGTTCAAGCACTTTCAATTTAAGAATAAATGGTAATAAGAATTCCAAGAATTATACTTGTAATTTACTTAGTTGTGTATTTATCGCGAACTTTCTAATTTAAATTAAATAGATTTTTAGTTCAGCTTAAATCAGTTTATTTTATTGATAAATTGGTAATTAGATATCCAAATTATTTGTGTGTATTTATCAAGTTACATTTTATTTAAACTATAATCATCAATTAAATATAAACATTATGACATATTATAAAATTCGAAATTTGCAATTTTTCAACATATTTCTATATTAAAAATTTTTGTTAATTAATTTATTTATTTTAAATTAAAAAACAAAAAAATTTAATGTTTAAAAGATTAATAAACTCTGGATTTAAATGTTGAAAAGGACTCCGAATGCTGTTTGCACTTACCAATCCTATGTGAAGCTTCCTTTTTGTTAACTGACAGTGAGAGGAAAAAGAGATAGACAGCGAGTCTCTCTCAATTATTTGCTCTCTCTTTCTTGCAGAGCTTACGTAACAGAATTGAAGATGCTTTAGTTTGATTGTTGTTTTTGTTCTTGTTGTTGTTGTTTATGCTTTTGAACTTTGCCAATTTCTTGTTAAGTCGATTTTCAACTGTGTGCTTTCTGCACTGTACACACATACACACACACTGACACTCACACACGCATACACATACAAATAGCTAAAAATACGCAGAGCAACAACAAATTCGCTGATACCAACAAAATCGGAATTTAAAAAAAAGCGTAATTATTAAAAAGAAATATACAAAAACAACTTGTGTACACACTTGCACTTGATTTAATTTCAATTTCATTTGCCGAAAATGTTTCCATTTAGCTTTGAATATATTTTTTTGTTGTTGTTGCAACTAAAACAAAATTCTTTTTATATTTAGTTCACAAATTGAATGTTGTTGTTTATGGCTGTTGGATTTATTAACAATATGAGCAGCACGATGAGAATTTATTTCAATTTATTTCAATTAACAACACACAAAACGCACTACAAACTTGTAGTTACTGTTATTGTTGTTATGGTTGATGTTGTTGTTGTGTTCGCTGTGCTGCCACTTGTCGCAGTGTTAGTAATTGTTGCTGTTGTTGTGCGTTGTATGAAGGCTATGCAACAACTATTTGCCACCACAAAAATCTGTAAACGATGCGAGCGCGAAATGTACCATAAAATTCACAAATACAGCTGCAATGTCTGGTCGTACCCACACACACACACACACACACACACACAATAAGCGGGCGGACGCAATGAGAGTAGCAAGAACAACAACAGCAACAACGACAAGAACAATTACCACTACAACTACACATACACGCACACACACAACACACACAATTGCAAGCTCAATTGATATTTGTTGTATATTATTAAATTAAAATGTTTACTGCATTGTCTGATTGAATTTAGCGGCAAGTAAATACTGCTTTGTTGCCACTTCTTGGCAGCAGCTGCTGCTCGTCGTCGCTGCCTTTTCACAACTTGCCCCACAAAACCAACTGTAAACGAACTTAAATTTTCTTGCAAATTGGCGGCGCAGCAGCCACTGATGAGCGCACGTAAGCCACATTGAGAGCGCCGCTCTTCCTCTGCCTCTGCCTCAGCCTCTGCCAGCTGCCTTGCCTTTGCTTGTTGTTGTTTCTGCCTTTGCTTGCGCTCTGCCAATGTTTTTGTTTGTGTGCAAAGAGAGTGAGCACTCTGCCGACCCACGCGTTGTTTGGGGCTGCGTTCGCTCTCTTAGTTGTTATTAAAATGCTGCTGCTGCTGCTGCTGTTGTTATTGCAGCTTCTATTGCAAATGCTGAGAGAGGATGCTGTGCTTTCTGCTGATGTAAACAATTGGGGGAAACATTTGCGCTGTTGCCAATAAACTTTTGCAGTCTTGTTCTGTGCTGTTGTCAAGTGAAGAGAGGCCCTGGTATTTCTAACAGGAGCGGCTGCGATATTTTCACCTCAAATTGGGCGCACCTTAATATTATTATTTGTAATAATTATAAATAATTATATTATTAGTAATGTTAGCAATCAGTAAAGCGAATTTAATTTTGTGTAGCTTAGTCAAATATAAATATTTATTAAATAGTATTTATTATTAAAATGGTCTGACAGATAATTCAATAATTTGATTTAATTATTTTTTGAATGTGTATTATGGCTTAGCTTTGGTTATGTTATCAATCAGGCTTTTAAATAGCTTTCTCAATTATATCAATTTAATCAATAATCACTTTAAATTGTTAACTTATTTAATATGCTTATTTAGTGACAAATCACAGCTTTGTAAGCTGCAAATATACTCAGATAATCCGAGTACAGCAACTGATCATGAGTACAAATAATTACAATTATTTAATAGTCTTGAAATAAATCAACCTCATATCTGCGAACAATACAGATATAAATGGACACCCGACAGCGCGGATTGTCTTATCAACAAATGCTTGGCAAAAGCAAATAAACAAGAAACCAAAACCATAACCAAAACGGCAACTAAAAGCAACGCGAAAAAGGGGCGCGAAGCCACAGAGCAACAACAAACAAATGTGAGTACAATAAACAAAAGAAAATCGATAATGCCCAAGATTGGCAAGAGCAGCAAAAGACGCAGCAGCAGCAGCAGCGGCAGCAGCAGTATCAGCAACAACACAACGTGCAGGGCATTTAAACAAAAACAAAGCAACAAGCAAGCGAGCACACAGTAATATGCCGAACAATTTAAGAGCGCACCAACCAAAGAGTGCGAGCAATTTCGAGAGCGAGGGTTGCAATTGCCCTTGAAGCTGGACGATAGAACTGCTACCGTTGTTAGCAGACGATGAGAGACTCAGATTGGCAGAGACCGCAGCAGCAGCGGCAGCAATAACAAATACAGACTCTGACTACCGTTAACAATGGCATCTCAGCATTGCATCTTTATCTGGCTTTGAAGCGACCACATAAGAGTATGTGCGCGCTCTCTCTCACGTTGTTGTTGTCGTTGTTGTTGTGGCTGTGGCTGTTGCTGACATTTAACAATGCGAACAAATACAAACAAAGCGAGACACACACACACACACACACATACGCCCACATACAGTGGGAAACACACATGCACACAAAGACAAATATTCAATTTGCCGCTTGCTACTGCCTGCAATCAACTTTATTACTCGCTGCCTCCGACGCTGCCGCTGCCGCTGCCGTTGTTGTAATTTACTTGTTGTTGCTGTGTCGTCGTCGTCTCGTTTGGTCATCTGAAAAATAAGCTGCGATGTTGTCGTCTTTGTCGACGTTGGCATTCGTATTTATCAATCGTTCTGTGGGCCATTGCAAGCATACACATGTCCATCATTTTATTTCGTTCCCTTCATTCGCATTGTTAGACTTATCAACATGAATATGCATATGTGCATACATATGTATCTCAGACTCTCTCTCTCTCTCTGTGTGTTTGTGTGTGTGTGCTGATGCTGATGAAGCGGCCAGTGCCCAACACACGGTCCAATATTTTGAATGAGATTAATTAACAACAATGCAAACATTACATGCGTGCACACATATTTACATACAAACGAATTTTCATATGTTCCATAGTTCTAGTCGAAGAAGTAAAAAATTTTTTGAACTACATAGTTTAAACTGCATTTACTAAATTTATCGCTTCAACACAATTTGACACATTCCAGAAATTAGCAACGACAATAACTGTCATTTACGTAAGAGCACAACGTAGTGTATTTTAATTAAGATACATACCTTTCTAGCATAATTCAAAATATTTCATTCTATTCAATTTGTCTATTAAAAATAACAATATAATTTTTTTTTTACATTGACAAAATTCTAAAAGCAATTTAATATAATATAATAAACAATATATGTATGTTTAAACATAATGAATTGTGTCTTATGAATTTTTAGAAATTGCTTACATAAAAATATTTATATTAATAAGCTTATACACACAAATGTCGATTGAATTTTCAAGGTTTGTTTTCGGCATGCATTTTAATAATTCGATATTATTATTTTTACATTCAATTATTAACTAAACAAGAAACCCACTAAATGTTTAACTAATTGAGTAATATATGTATTAATAATTATTTCCACAATAATGTAAAGTCAAAAAATTTTTAAAATTTGTTTTATGGCATGCATTTTAATAATTCAGTCTTATTATATTTTATACTACATTATAAACTAAACAAAATCCCCATACAAAATGTTTAAGAAACCTTACATATTTTAAACTTTTCAAGAGATTTCACTCTTAAATATAGTGTCAAGCCAATCTTAAACATTTCTTTAAGTATTGAAAATAACTGAAACTATCAATTAGTTTAATTTATGCTCAAGTTTTGATCGATTAAACATTGATAATTCATATTTTGTCTTTGAAGCAAAGCATTTGAAAAGCCAGTTGATATTTTGGAAATTTACTTGGCTTATGTATATTTGAATCTCAGTTGCCTGGTCTGTGTTGGTCTAAACTGTGTTGGCCTGTTGGTCCAATGGTCCAATTAGCAGCGATTGGCTACGACGAATGGCAAGCAACAACATCATCATCAAGGCAAAAATGTTCAAAGTTAAACACAAAAAACTTTGCTGGGGACCAGAGCAAAAAGTTTTTGAGCAGAAAACTTGTGAATTATTTAAAATGATGCTTGTGCAATAGGCAAATGGTAAAATTTACTTTTTTTTTCTTTGGATAACTGAAATAGAGTGGAATGGAGTTCTGAGTACTGAGTACTAAGTACTGAGTACCGAATACCGAGTACTTGGCGTATTTTCAATTATGCGTCTGCCATTTGCCGGCAAAATTGAGGTGAAGCATTTAAAGGCAAATCGGCTTGGGGCTTGACTCATCAGCAGATGAAAGACACAAAAATTTCTTATCTTTCTGTCAGAGATTTTTCAATCCCCTCCCATTCTCTCTCTCTCTTTCTCGGTCTGTCTGTTTCAGCTTTTTCATGCAGCTAGCCGCCGTCTGTTTCCATTAAAAATCCATTTAAATATTATCTTATGCGATTTCTTATGCCACATATGTTACGTCGCCTCATGACTTCCGTTTGACATTTAGCCAAATGACGAGAGCGACTTTAGACATTCCCCGAGATTTTATCTAATAAGCGACACATTCCTAATTATTCACTTACTGACACCGAGTTATTATTTTATTTTTCATTTATTCTTATTTGTGCACAATTAAAGCACAATTCTCACTTAGAAATTAAACACAAACACAATTCAATTATCTATATGTATTTAATGTGATAATTGACTTTGATTTTATGGAATTTCAAATATTTTTGGTCAGTTGTAATGCATTTGCCGCAAACGCAATTAGCAAAATCCTCAATGAAATTAGCTACAAATTGTTTCTATCAAATTCACAGACAATTCAGTCTCAATAAAATATTTGGCTTGCCTTTTTCCTCTTCCTCTCTAGCAACGTCTCTTTCACTCGTCCAACATTATATCCAGAAATTGTTTAGTCACATATTGAGACGTAAATGATATTTGCATAAAGTGTGTGGTATTTTCCATGTAATTGACAGGAGTTAAGCTTGAATACCCTGTAAGTAACAGTTACAATGTGCTTCAATGTAGTTCTCTCAGAACATAGCATTTATATTGTTAAATTTTTAATAATTCAAACAAGAATATTTTTTTAGATTTTCTCAAAATTATTTTTATTAATGCTTGTATTTTAAAATATTATGATATTATATTTATTTTATTAATATTACTTAAGTGATTTATTTGCGTGTGATTTCTTAGTGATTTTTTAGGAAAATTTAAGTTGCAGAGTTTCTGCAGAAATCGATACCAAGCGAAATAAAATCAAGAATTTTGGATCTCAACTTCTAGATCTCAAAATCTTTATGTGCTAGAGCTATTTTAATCTAACCATCAAGTTTAATAAATCATCAGTTATTTTTAAAATGTAGCATTTACTTTGATAATTAACATTAATATGTAATTGTAATTTAAAATAGCAATTTAAAGCAAAACTTGAGATACATAAACGTATCTTTACAAGAACCAAATCTGAACTAAATACGAACAAGAGCCTCACGATGCTTTTACTAAATGAATATTTCTGGAGCTCTTAAGACTTGGAATACGGCAATCTTTTCAGTCGGCGGCTTTAGAAAGTCAAGCTCTCAATTACGTAACTTTATGTTTAGGTGCACAGAATGTTTTATTTACCTTTTGCTGGCCATGGAAGAGATAGAGAGAGAGAGAGAGAGAGAGAGAGAGACAGAGGGAGAAAGTCTAGTCCAATATTGTAATTTGCCATCTTCTTTGTATTTTTATTTTGGAACGGCAAAGGGCAAAAGCAAGAGAAGGAAAACAAAGAAGTCCAAACGTTGGGCAAATAAATGCAAAATAATATTACGAAAAGTTGACCGAAAAATAGCGAAGCGATGAATGAGCAGAGATGAAGGGAGTGATGGGTGGAGAGGGAGGAAGGGAGGGGTTAGAAAGGGATGGAGGTCAGAGTCGTTGCACTCAGCTGGTGCGCCTAAAAGCACACACTTCATTTCTAAATAGAATTTCGCAATTTGCCGAAAAGTTTCTTTTTTCTCCATTCCCTTTTTGGCCCCCGGGTCTTGACTTGTCGATTGATTTCAATTCCCTCTTTTTTCCTCCTATTTTTCTTCTCCTCATTGGCTTCTTTTGTGTGCAGTTTTTCGTATTTTCTTCGCTCGTTTCGTATTTTTTATAATGTGCAATTTAGCAAAAATTTCAGTTTGATTTGATTTTTGAGTGCCACAAATTGACGTCTTGGTTGTTCAGTGTAGTAATGATAATGATGATAATAATTTAAAAGATAAAAGCTATTTAGATGCTTTATTATTAAGAAACTTGAGGCATTCAAATATTTGTTTGACTCAGAAATATTGTAGATTTCAAGCTTTAAGTTGAATTTTTACTTGATGTGTAGCAGGGTAGTTTTTAGTCGTGTCAGTTTCTTTTTTTCGAAATATATTTAAGTGAATTTAAACTGTTTCTTCGATTTCTTTACTCCTTTTATCTATAATTATAAACAAATAATATTTTTTTGTGAATAAACTTTATTATTCCGTATGCTTCGGAGGGGACAGATGGAAATCTAAATTTCAAATTGATTAATAATGGGGCAAGGGATCTTATCGAGCATCAGCCAAGCGGGGAAACTAACCACAAAGTGGAAACTTCTCCCTGGTGTCTGGACTGATGAGCTCTGTGTACTATCAGGATCAATTTGGTTCAATATGCCTAAGTTCGGGTTTTTTCTGCAGCAGACTGCTTAATGACGGTAACGGTAACGGATGCGACGCACGGTCTTGTAACGGTAACCATCCTTGCCAACTTCGGTAGCATCATCAGCGGCCTTAACCTCAGCTGCCTCGGGTACAGGTGCCTCAACAGGGGGCAGGTATTCACCGTTGGTTGCCTCGGCAGCGACAGCTTCCTCAGCAGCTTCGGCCTCACGACGATGGCGACGGAACTTGAGCTTACGAACGGTCTTGTAACGGTAACCATCGGCACCCAACACGGTCTTCAGCTCGGGGGCAAGCTCAACCTCCACAGGTGGCAGATACTCAGCGGTGGGCTCGGCAATCTCAGAGACATCACGACGATGACGGGCACGGAACTTGAGCTTGCGCACGGTCTTGTAACGGTAACCGTCATCGGCAACCTTGGTATCACCAGCCTCGACGGCATCAACGGGGGGCAGATACTCCTCGGTGGGTGGCAGATATTCCTGGTTGGGCACCTCGCGGCGATGACGCAGCTTCAAGCGACGCACCGTCTTGTAGCGATAGCCATCTTCGGACAGTGCTGCGGCCTCGGCATCACCAACCGGGGGCAGGTACTCCGCTGAGGGATCTTGGACAGCGGGATCTGCGGATTGGGAGGCGGCAATGGCCACCAGGCAGAGGGTGAGGGCGCCAATGAAGAGTTTCTGAAAGACCAAGTGTTCCAATTCAGTAAAGTACTGTACCAAAATGTGTTAAATTATTTTTAGTACATGTACTAAAATGTGCTAAATTGTTTTTAGTACATGTAGTAATATGTGCAAGTGTAGTAAAATGTACTAAATTGGATTTAGCACATGTACTAAAAGTGTACTAAAATATTTAGTACATATACGAAACGCTGCGAAAATGTTAGCACAATTTAAGAGTCATCACTTTATAAATTTCATTTTTTCATGTGTACTAAACTGTACTACATTTTTTTTAAACAAATATTTTGCTTTCGGCTTTTTATAGGTTCTATGATACATTTTTTTGGAATACTTTTGTACAAGATTTTAGTGCTTGTTCTTTTAGCACACTATGGATAAGGAACTTACCATGCTGTAGCTTAAGTCCTTCGTAGAATCGAACTATGCGAACTGACTGAAGATGTTACTGTGTCGTAGGTATTGAACCCAATGATGTCTTGGTCCAAATCGCTTAGAGTATTTATACCAAAAAATGGGATCATCGACAGCCGATGATGGTCTAAAAACACACGAAATCTGGTTTTCAAACAAATGAAGAGAAGAAGTTGAAGCACAACGAATGAAATGATCGAAACAAGCCAAGTCAAGTGCGCATCAAAGCCAGCTTGGACTCTATTAACCACTTGATAATATGGCTATGACGAACTTACCAATCGAGCAACAACCAAAAAAAAAAAAAAAACAAAACAAAACGTTTGGTAAAACGTCCGCCTTCAGCTCTCAGCTGGCTACGCACTTGACTACAATTATGATTATTATTATTACTTTCAGGTTCAGGTTTTTGCATCTCAAGTGGCTCTAGATTTATCATATTTGTATCTATTGCTGAGGTGAAGGTGAATTTTTATATATTACGTTGCTCGTTACATTTTGTAGATTTGATACCGCAAATTCGTTAATTCTTACAAGACAATGGACCATAAATATTAAGTATTTTCCTAATGCTTTTAACATAACTTTATTGAAGTTAAATTATATATTTTTATACGCATTTTTCGAGCACTTATTGCCACTCAGTTGTTAGGTTCTTGGCTAAAGCATCTCAATAGAACACTTCAAACGTTCTCTGACCTTGAATATTGCCACATTTCAGATATTTCAGCAACAAAAAAATGTTTCCTGCTTTGTTCAAGCCACTTGAGTTTATTAACGTGTATATCATTTTGTTGGCCATTGTTATGTAAGTTTTATTACTGCCTTTTATGCGCTCTATTGTAATTGAAATACGTCTTAAGTTATATTACAAGATCTTTGTACTTTTTGTTGCTTTGCAGTTCTATCAGTTTGGAAATTTTCTTTAAAACTCATTATTTGCCATAACTTTTTTATGGTTTTTGGCAATCTTCAAAGTGTTTTTCGCACTGGCTATTTTTGGCAAACTTCAGTGTTTATTTATAAAACAATTATCCACATTTATTTTTGGTCATAAGTGGACAAAGTCACAAATAAAAGAGTCGCATTCGATTGTGTAAGCGTCTTTCAGTTTAACAGTTTATAGATTAATAAATTGTATTTATATATATCAAATAGACAGTTCATAAATCAAAAATTTGTATTTATATATACACATTTGATCGGTGATTATATTGTAAGATGTTTGAGAAAAGCTGGCAGACAGTAATTATTTCCAACAGAAACTTATATAAATATTACGTTTCTCTTTTAATGCATACAATCTTTGGCGGATTAATTTATTTTAGTCTTTATTGTTTATTTTAAGTTTTATTTAATTTCACAAACGTCTCATTTTGTCTCTTTTTCTTACTAACTGTTTGTCGCTTAAAAAAGATAATTTTATAATCAAAGTATCTGTTTTAAAAATATTATTTGGCATAGTTAACAAGTATTTCATTTAGTTTCTGCGGTTTGTGTCGTTTTCTTTCTGATCGTATTGTACTAAATTTTAAACATATCTTCAAGGAACTTCTCTGCACCGCTCTCTTAAATTCTCCACACAGTCGATTAAACTAGCCATCATTAATTCATTTGAGGCACTCATAAAAACACGATCAGCACTTGACAAACACAGACAACGGGCAAATACGAGTGACAGCAGTATAAAAACAATAATAAAAATACCAGCAACAATAAAATTGGCAATAATTTGCAGCTCTTGAAAAATTATGCATTTAACTGAATCGGAGGCATTTAATTGGCCACGCCCCGTTGCCAGAGTATGTCCAATGATATTTCGATTGTTTGATAAGGCAAAATTGTTTACTCACTGCATAAGGACAATGGCGAGAGGGGGAGGGGAGGGGGAGGGGGAGGCTAAGGGAGGAGGGGGGAAATGGACACCTTGCCAGGATATGCTGTGCATTAAAATGAAATTAAATGGCTGCAATGGATGCATTTCAGTTATTGTTGTTGTTGTTGTTGTTACTGTTGCAGCTGCAACTGTTGTTGATACTGTCATTGTTGTAACAAGCGTTGCTGCTGTTGCATATTTTATAATGCGAGACACAAGACAAAAGGGGAAATAAATGGAGAGGGGGGAGGGGGCAATTGAAGAGGCATCGCAACGTTTGCAGTTTGTTTGCATTTTTTGGACAATTTAAATCGCATTTCGCAACGTGAAACAGTCCAACTCACATGGCGTATACGTAATGCCAGCAACATGAATAATAACAACAAATACATGCGATTGCAATAAATCGACAGTAAATAAATGTAGATAGAATGGACAACAACATAAAGATTGTAATACAACAAATGCATATGAAATTCTTGTAAATAAATACAAACGCTTTAGTTGTGCTAAAATTTAACGTTGGTTAATTACTCAAGTAATTTATTTATCAATTGGTAAATAAATAAATTCCGCTTCAGTCTTTCTAAAATATTTCCCCATCTCACGGCTAAATAAGCTACATTAATTACGGCCTTGATAATTATACAAATGGATATCACAATATCAAACATTTTAGCTAATATTGTTAATTTTAAAATACAAACTTTACAGTTATACAACTCTCTTAAATTGAAAGTAATTTTATTATTTCAAAATGTAAACCGCATCATAATATATTCAACAAATCATAGATAAATATTTAATAATTAAATTCCGCATTTTCTAAATTTGTAACGTATTAATATTTATTACATATTTGCGACTCTTACAACTATTTAATCTATGTGTTATGTAATATCAGTAATTATTTTCAATGCATCAATATTTATTATATTATTTGCAACTCTTTTAACTCATTAATTTATGTTAAGCTAAATAAAGATGCAATCTAAATTTAGACTTTTAATGCATTAATAATTATTAAATTATTTTCCACTTTTGAAACTAATCAATTAAGCTTAATAATATGTAATATCGCAATGATGGTATACATTTAAAATTTTTGATAGTAACAAAATATTTTTTTTATTTATTATAAATTAATGCATCGTGTGATTTCTAAAACAATTAAATATTCAAGTGTCTTGTGAAAGAACTATTAATTGCATTGTCAACTAAAAGGTATGCAAGAAACTTCAGCTCTGCTGCAGTCGCTGTCGGCGTCGTCGCCTCTGCCAACGAATTACGTTGTAATGAGTTCTCTCTCTCTCCCTCCCTTCTCGCCCTCTCTCCCTTTCTCTCTGTTCAATTGCTGTAAAGTTGCTCTACGTTATCTGCTTGTGCGTGAGCTCATTTGCCACTGTGCATTGCATGTGTAGGTATGTGTGTGTGTGTGTGTGTGTGTCAGTATGTGTGTGCAAGTATGTGTGTGGAGTTGTTTGTGTGTCGTGTGTCGCTTGCCTTTGACTTGCTTCCATAATAATGTGTCATTATATTAAAAGCTTTGCAAATACGCCATCTACCGGACAGCAGTCGAACTCCCTGGGCAGCTCAGCTTGGAAATTTCATTAGCGTTCAGCTTTTGTGTTCCACAATGTCGTTGTTGTTGTTGCTGTTGTTGTTGCTTGTTGCCCATAAAACTAAGACGCGATTGGGAATTCGCTTACGAGCATCCGTGTGCTTATGCGTGTGCATTTGTATTGGTGCGTCAGCTTCCAGCGCCGCCTCAAAGTAGGCAATTAATTTGTTAATTGTCGCGAATATTGTTGGCCAAATTGATGGCATTTGACGTTAGTCGGCCAACATCGTTGTTCAAATATCCAGCAAATTGAGTTTTCGCGCATTCAACAAGCACAATTAATTGGTCTGTCAAATGGTTGTTCCTCTAGTTCGTAATTTATTATTTAAAAGTTTAATTATTGTTCCTCTCTTACTGCTTGTTAGTCATTTATTATTTCAAAGTTTCATTGTTTTAAATTTAAGATTAAAATTCAGAATAGTCCTCTTTATTTTTCTGTTCGATTTATATATCTATTTAAAATTTTCCTTTATTGTTTGGCTTGATGAATAATTTTAAAACTTGTACTAAGCAATTTAAAATGGTTTTTACTTGTCGTCTCTTCTGTTTATCTGTCTTATTTTGGAGTCCGTAGAGCTCAACAATTTTTTTTATTTGGAAACTTCTTGTTATGTGAATATATAATCGCATTTTATGCTCAGTTTTATAATCATTTCGGTAGCTCATTTATAGCCTTTGTTTACATAAATATGTTCAACTTTGCATGATTGCCATTGTTTTCCATTGTTTTTAGTTTGGTTTTTGTTATTTGCACATATAAAAGATTGAAAATTTCATGAGAGCATTTGATGGTCTTTTGATCTTTTCATTATGGTCATCAAAATACATAACCAGCTTCCCTCACACCTCCCCTCCCCACTAAGCTGTCTTATGCTCTGTTGAATTGATTTACAATAAATGCAATTTGCGAATTTATGGTAAAGTTGGAATTATTTTTGTATAGGTGCAAGCTGTTCAACAGTGCGTATGATGAATTTGTTTAAATGCCGCCATTTTGCCAACAACTGAAATGCACTTTAGATCATTGTGTGAGTGTTTCTATTTGTGTTTGTGTATAGCTCCTGTATTTGTTTATTTTGTCAGTCGTCTGCTGTGCGTAAATAAATATATGAATTGCAACATTTTTGTATTTAGTCACATAAAATGCAATTAGTCCAGGAAGAGCGCAAGTGCAACACGTTTGTGGCTTAATTGGAAAGTTACACAGATAAAAAGAAATATAAATAAATGCATGTTACGCTTTGAATATACCTATAAAGCGTATTTCCGCTTTATGCAATGACATTTTGAGCCCATGTGGTATTTGAAAAACCTGTCAAATCCTTTCATAATCAGACTCAATTTATTGTTTACATTTTGTTGTAAGCTAGAAATATATATTTTACAGTTTCAACCAGTAAATAATTTTTTTTTTTTTTACAATTGATTCCATTTAAAATGATCACATTTTTGTGTCTTAATTTGAATTCATAAAATTATCTTATGCATACATAAAGAATTTATCATTTAATTATAATTTACTTATAGTACCCATATTACTATTTGAAATTGTCAAATGCTTGCTAACATTTCAATAATCTTTACTACTTTTAGGGTAATTATTATTATAATTATAGCTAATATAGATATAAATCAAAAATCATATAAATCTTTATTAAAACTAGATAACTAAATTGTTCATACTTTACTATCAATGTTTTCCACACTTTGTCTTTGTCGCTATTTCAAAATCTTCAAACTCTCATAACTTTGTTAAAAATGAACCGATTTACTTGCGGAATATAAAATTATTCATTATTTGTCCCCTATTTTCATTCTGCATCAAAACTGGAAAATTAATTTTTCATACTTTCCTGTCAATTTTTTCAATATTTTTCCTTTGACGTTATCTCAAACTTCAAACTGTATTACTTTGTCAAAACGAACCGATTTCCTTGCGGAATAACAAATTTATCAATATTTTCTCCCATTTTAATTCTGCATTAAAACTGGAAAACTAAATTTTTCATATTTTACTGTCACTTTATTCGGTTATTATTACAAAACCAACATTGATTACGATCATTCATTGAAAGTAAATTTTTTAAATAAGATGTTTATTAAGATAATTTTATAAAGTTTGTCAGACTACAAAAATTATACAATAATTCAATAAAAATTGTTCATTTATTTGAACAGCATTGAAAGGTGAACCTTAATAATACATATAACATTTTTTCACATTGATTTAAGATGGTATCCTTATTATTATATGATATATATTACTTATTGCTGAATAAGTAACTTAAAAATTGTATACATATTTTTAAACATATCTTAATCATACGTGTATTATCTGATTGCCAAGTATAGCAATTAAATCTTGCTGCTCCACTTGCATTAACCCTATGACTATCGAGGCATATTTGCTGTGTGTCCTTGCAGTTCATAAATGTCATGTATACGCCATGTAACACCTGTCAACGGCATCATCATTATCAGCAGCATCCGCATCTGCATCCGCTTGGTCTCATCAGCAGCATCATCATTACAACCAACCACATGACATGTTGCAAGTGTTTTTTTTTTACCCGCTCGTTTAGCAGATGTTGAAAATGTTCGCATAATGGTCTCTTAATCCCCAAACTATAATTCTGCGCACCTATCTCCCTTCCTCTTACACTCTTTCTCTCTCTCTATCCCTCTCTGTTTGCCGTTGGGCATTTTGACCACTCGACGACAGTTTTTGCCGCTTGGCGGTTATCAAATAATATTCATATACTATTCACATAATGCGCGGATTATTTTCTTAATTGATGTTGATCGGCCTATTATTCGAATATGCAGCATCTCCCCCTCCCCCTCCCTGCGCCCTCTTTTTTTGGACCACTTTCGAGTTTTTGTATTTAAAATTAAATTTTTATAACCAATTTGAAGTTTGCGGTTGCAAAATTTATTCGCACTAGGAGTTAATTTGAATTTGTTGACCGCATGTAAATTGTTCGAACTTTTTGACTTTAATAAATTTAGCAGGCATGTTAACGGGGTCAGTATCTGGGTCGAATTATTGTCAAATGCCATTAAGTGTTTTCTCTCATTCTTGTGCGTGGCAAGTGTCATTCCCAGTCATTAGGCATTTTTTCTGTTTGATTTTAACTACTTAACAAATGTAATTTGTGAAATTTAATTTCTTACCGTATGTTTTGAATTGAGTGTTAAATATAATTAAATGAATGGATCATGCTATTAAGCATTTAAAACAGTAAATATATTTAAAATGTTTTTATACATATTTTGTCAGTGAAATTTGTAAAATGAAAATTTCTAAAATTCAGAGAAAAGTTTAAAAAAAAAAAATTTGTATTCCTTAAAAACCAATTTTTCCGGTATTTTAGCAATGTATTTACCATTAACTTATGCAGATATTAATTAATAGAAACGTATATTTCATGATATTCGGTAAAAACATAATCTATGCTTAAAAAAAAATGTTGTAAATTATTAATTCACAATTTAAGCAAAAGACACTGTTTTAAATATTCGCATATTAATATTATTATACATACATACATATATAATTAAGCATTATTTATACAAAAAAAATGTTGAAAAAAATTATATTTATTGTTATTTTTATTGAAATAATCCGAGTAACAAATGAATATATTTTCTTAGAGTTTTTGAAAGATTTGCAAATAGATTTCTCTCAAATTATTAATTAATTTTACACAGCGCTCATTAATAATATTATAATTGTAATCATCGGACTATTTACTTTCAAATTTTTAAATTGCATTTCATCTGTATAATTTCAAAAATTCCTCCCCGCTCATTTATTCCTTAAGTGTATACTTAATCTATTGAGCATAGAGACACGATGCTGTTTGCTCTTCTCCTTGTTGTTGTTGTTGCCTCAATTGGTAACGTGCGTGTCCAGTTGCATATTACAGGATTAAGCACTTAACAACAATTTCACGCACGCATTTTAAATTAATTATGCGTTATTTATAAATAAATGAAATGCACACGCAACGAACGCAAGCACAAAATGATGTCTCCTTTCTGCTCTATCTCTCTCGCTCGCTCTCTCTTTCTCTATCGCTCTGTCTCCCCCTTGTACCTCCACTCTCTGTAGTTGATGCCACACGAGGGTGCAACCAGAGGATTTGATGGTGAAAACCGCAGGACGAACATGTTGCGCTTAAAATACTTTGCTAATTTTTCGCTAATATTTGCCAGGTGGATGTTGTCCCTGTTGCTTTTGTTATTGTTGTTGTTGTTGTTGTTGAAGCTCTCCACGGTGTTGTTCGGATTTGTGTGCTGTTGTTGCTGGTCGTTTGGTTTGTCTGCCTGTCGGAAATAACAAATATTTAAACGTATTTAATTAAAACTCACAAATGAAACCGCAACGCGCAATGAGCGCTGAGTTTTTTCCCTGTCCCAACAACGAATCCTGTTGCACTCTCTCTCTCACTCTCTATCACACTCTCTCTCGCACACACACATTACATTTTATGTTAGCAACACTAACACACACACACATGCAATCACAAGCATAAACGCGGCTCAAATTATTGTTTATTTATTTACAGCTACAGTCACAGTGGTGTGTGTGTGTGTGTGTGTGTATCTGCTTGTATTTGTATTTGAGTTGCGCTCTCTTGTGGTGTGTGTGTGTGTGTGTGTGGTCTCCTAAAACGGTTTGGTTTCACATTTTGGCGATATTTAGTTTAACGGCTCATAAAAGCAGGCAAATACTCTAATATATAAAACAAATGCCCAGAAAACAAAAACAATTTAAGCAGATTTTCAGAAAATACAAATACCATATATTAAATGTATTAAATGGTACAACGAATTTTTACAACTAAATCTATCATTAGTTTTAATGCAGAATCTTAGTTTAACATAATTTCAGAAATCAATTTGTACTTTGTATTCTTTAACATATTTTTTAATTTGTTGTATTCAAGAAGTCTTAAAGAATTCAAATGTATATGAATTCTCAAGATATTGTAAATATTATTCAAATAATTTTATATATATTTTATATATATTACACATATTTATTTGGCGTTATTCAAGAAACAAGAGCATTGTGAAACTAGTCTGCTGAATACTTTATTTTATCGCTGCATACTTTTAGGCATGCGATTTTTATTTGATGTCGGGTGTAAAGCAAATTGCATTGCATACTTTTGAGTGCTCATTGTTATTTGATGCAGCGCCAATTGCGTTACTCATACGTCATGTTGGTCAAACGGTTAGCATTCGAAATTTGCGGTCTTAAACATTTTCGAGAGCTTATTGAATTCCCGCTGATGTGAGCCAAATAACAGTAGTTTTCATTACAGTGCAATTTAATTTAATTATTAAAGATGTAACAATTTTAATATATAAAATTAAGTAACTTTTACAAAATTTCTTATATTTCGTTAATATGCACTTAAAAAGGGTAAAAATATTGAAGTTCGCATGAAAATCGTTTTATTTTAAGATATCTTCACTACAGACTTTTGATAAAAATTAAGCTGCTTAAAGTACAAAGAGTAAAATTCTTTGCCTGAATAAAAACATGCAGACTCTCTTTTTATTGCTAATTGACAGCGTGTGAAAAATAGAATCCTTTCGCAGATGTGCACATACAGAGACAGAAGGAATAACAAAAAAGTTCTATTACAATACACTGCACAAAATGCAGTAGAGCATTGCATATGTGGGTCTGTGTGTGTGTGTGTGTGTGTGTGAGTGGAGTTGCTTTGATGCTTAAGCGTTTGATATCCTTTTAAAATGCATAAATTAATGCTTGAAAAAAATAGTAGTAGAGTTTGAGGGAAGAGAATTGAAAAACGTGCAACAAGAGAGACTGACAAAACAGTTTTATTTTCTCAGTGACGCTATGTTGACCATATTCCTTTAATTCACATACATATGTATGTGTGTGTGTGTGTGTGTGTGTGTGTGTGTGCGTGTGTATGAGTGTTTGTTTGCATTATCCCTGCAACTTTCGTCTGGCTTTTTGGCTCGAGTTTGAGTTTTTGACTTGCCTCTGTTATTTACTCGACTGCGTTTTATTTACTCGCTGACTTGCTCGCCAAGTAGAAAATGCAAAGGCAACTTATTTGGCATTTAACTAAGCTGGTTAGCTAACTAGTTGCAGTTGAAACGGATGCCGTCAAGCTACAACTGAACTCAAGTCTAGTCACCCCAAGGGAAGCACTGAGAGAATTTCTTATTGCCTTGTTATGTTTGCTAATGCAGGTTGGAGTTTTAGCATATGATTGCTTCAATTTAGAATATGGTATATGTACTCCATAACTTCATTTTGTTTCTGTGAATGAAAGTGGAACGTGTTCAACTTGAACAGCATTAAATTCAACTGCAATCTGTCAATACAATTCGCTGGAAACACTTTACTATCGGAGTTGACAATCTTATTGTTTATTTAATCTAGTTTGCGATACAGTTCCTGATTAGATAAAGTATTTCTTCCTCATGATAAGATTCAACCTTTCATCAACATTCATTGATTTAAATCTAAAATCCACACTTTCAATTTCAATTTTTAGGCATTTAGTAGCTGCTCTTGATTTACGATTGTAGAGAGATATTAGCTAAATAGCGAAATAATTATAAGTAGCTTATTCAATCAACTGTTGTTAGTAAAGCGAATCAAAGCGATAAGATTAGATTTTCCCCACATCACATGGGTTAAGAGATTCGATAAGCAGCAAGTGTAAAGTATCAAATTCTATTTGTTGAGTAATCTATCAATTGAGTGACTATATTAAGAAAATGCAATAAGTTTCATGTACAACAATATGTTTATTTTCACAAATAATTATTTGGAGTGGGGCAAATTCGTGTTTTGTATTTTCTTTTTGGAATTCTTTTTGTTTTACTTAACAGCTAAATAACTTAAATACTAAACTAGCTTAGAATTGTACAATTGACATTACTAAAATATTGTTATGCTACAAACTGCATTCACATAACAAGACAACAAGAATTGTGACAATGATATATATATTAAAAAAATATATACATAATATAATTATTTACAAATATCACAACAAAATTGGAAACATTATGTACAGAAATTAAAGGGCAGCGCAAGAAATAAAACCAAAAAAGGAAATGAAAGGAAACAAACAAAATAATATGATGTATAATTATGTATAATAATATTATAATAATAATAATAATAGGTGTAAGTCTGCATTGAGCGTGTGTGTCTAAATTTCTGGCGCATAGAAATAACGAATCCTTAGAAGAATCCGAAGATCATCGAGAATATCATTTAATTTTTATGCGCAATCTATTCATCTCTCTCACAAACAGCTATACTCAAATTTTAAATGTCAGCGAGTAAAATACAAGTACTAGATGAAGTAACTAGTAAGTTAAGAGGGAAGGGGGAAAGGGGAGAGGGGTGTAATCAATTACTTAAGCTCAGTGCACAGAACAAACAAGAACTAAAACTCAAATTAATCGGCGATGTTTGTGCACTGAGCTTAATTTAACAAGGCAACTTATAATACTTTCTTTTCCTCTACTTTTATATTGTGTTGTTGTTGTTTTCGTTGTTGTTTCTCTATAGTTTCTCAGAGTACTCATGGTTGGGCGGTGATTTAACGCCATTTTCCAGCTTCCAATCCGGTTCAAAGGCGCGATTCTCATGCTGCTCCGGATAATCGGAGTTTTGCAAGGCATTTGCATTGGCAGCAACCTCGGCATGATTGCGATTCCTTTGGATTTGTGTGGAATTGCGAATGCCATATGCAAAGTATATACAATATCCAATGGCAATCCAGATGAGGAAACGTATCCAGGTGAACAAGTCCAGCTGGAACATCAGATACAAATTGACAAACACACTCAGGCAGGGCACAAAGGGAACCAGCGGCACCTTAAAGGTCAACTCAATGGTTGACACCGGTTGCAAACCGATCACAATACAGATAACGACGAGCAGCAATCCAACCAGACTTAAGGCGACAATGCCACCAGTTGCCTCCACTTCAAAGACCTTCATGAAAATACACCAAATGATGGCACAGATGGCAAAGACCACAATACCAAATTTGGTAATTGCCGAGGTCATCGTATTTGGCTCAGTGTACGAATTGCAGAACAGCTGACGGAATACATTCGGTGCACGCACGGAGACGACTTTAACCATCTTCTCGTCCTGATAACGCAACACGAGCACACAAATCGCCACAATCGTGTAGGCCAACAATGTGCCAATTGACATCATGTCAACCAATTGATCCAGATTGAATAACATGGCCATAATCGCTGCAAAGATGCCCGACACAATGGTGGCAATCAATGGAGTTTTCGTATACGGATGCACATTGGCCAGACGCTTGAAGAGAATCCCATCGTTGCCCATGGCATACAGGATACGTGGCAATGGGAACATGGCACCCAGAAGACTCGTGCACAAAGCGAACACAGCTCCGATTGTCACAATCCATTTGATCGTATACCATTCGACGGCATCGAAGGCTTTTGGGAATGGTGCATCCGGATCTTGCATATAATACGGCAACATCATCGTCAGCACCGTGGAGACGCCAAAGTATGCAAAGAATATTATGATCAACGAGACGACAATCGCCAATGGAATATTCCTCTTGGGATTTATCGCCTCCTCTCCGGTCGTCGCAATGCAATCGAAGCCCACAAAGCCAAAGAAACATTTCGCAGCTCCAGCCATCACTCCGGCAATGCCAAAGGGCATGAAGCCACCAACGCCAAATCCCTCAGGGACTTCGCTCGCAGGGATGCGCCAGTTATCCGCATTGGCTACACAGGGAGAAGAAAGGAACAGAAACAGAGGGAGTGAGAGAGAAAGATAGAGAGATTATGATCTGTTGTTTTGCAGAGTATAATTTAAGCATTTAAATTTATCTTTAAAAAGATCCCATCCTTAATTAGGTTTATTTAGTTAACTACCTATAATTTAAAGTATTATAATTAATTCAATGTTCTTTTGAGACTAGAAAAATATGCTTCACAAATGTATCCAATAAGATCTATTTTAATGTCTAAAACCGATTTTACCTCCACAGTTTTCTATATGAAATATATAGAACTATCAAAAATTATTAGCTTTTAACGATTTATAATTTATTTAACTACCGATCACTCAAAATAATGAATAAAGCTGTTTTCTTATTTATGACAAGAAAAATCGTATTAAATCTTTAACTGTGCTTTTTAACAAATATATAAAGATAGCTTAAAAAATCTCTAAGGATTTATAGTTATGTTATTAATATTGAAAAAACAGGAAACTATTCAATTGAAATATCAGTTTCAATTTTTTTCTACCATTGACATTTTTTAATGCATCTTTAAGTACCATTTTTATATTGGATTGAATGTTGTTGTCTATTTATATATTTATTTATTGACTGCTAAAGCATTTAATCATTGAAAATAACAAATTTAATTTGAAGTAAATGAAAATATTATGTGTAAAGTAAATGTAAATATAACAATAAACTGGAATTTTTTCAACATTTGCTCTTTTTTTCAACTTGATAACCATTTGAATTATAATAAATAAAAATAGTTGACTAAATAATTATGAAATACCTATTGTTTTAAGCATCATTACAATCCCCAATTTTAATGTTTGTCATATAAATTAAGATAATCTTTGAAAACTTACCATTCATGCCGCCAGCAATGAGAACAATGCCAATCGTCACCAGATTCACGCTGGTGAAGATGTTGTTCAAGAAACTGGACTCCCTTGGCGCCAAATGCCAAGAGACCGGCCAGCAGGAGAATCATGCCAAAGGATAGGAAATCGGGATAATCTCCAAGGAAGCTCACATTAATGGGCATCGTCTCATTTAATGCCTTGGACATGTTATTATCAATCAAGGAGTCAAAGTAACCACTTAAACCACGTGCCACCGACGCCGTTCCAATCACATATTCCAAGATCAGATTCCAGCCAATGGTGAAGGCCACAAACTCGCCAATGGTCACATAACTGTAAACATATGCACTACCCGCTTTTGGGACACGTGCCGCGAATTCCGCATAACAAATGCCAGCAAACGCCGATGCAATGGCGGCAATAAGAAAGGAAAGGGTTACAGCCGGTCCAGCAATATTGTAGGCCACCTGGCCGGCCAACACATAGACACCCAGGCCCAATGTGCTGCCCACTCCCAAGGCCGTCAGATCGAAGAGATTGAGCACACGTGCCAGCTTCGATTCCGCCTCAACCACATCGTCCGTTTTACGGCGTGTCAGTGCATTCCAGAATTTCGACATATCTGCAAGAAATAAGCGGGGATTCTTTTATTAATATTAACCAACCTTATTAGAGAAGAAGTGAAACGAGTGTCTACTACTTTATCTGCTTTTATTTCATCATGAATACTTTCTTTGTATCCATGATATAGATACAATTTAAATTGTCGTGCATATATCCAACATATCTTTTATTTAAATATATATTGTTTAGATTCTGTTACTTGAATCCATCTTTCTATATTTGAATTTTTCGTATGTCAAATTAGATTCAACTTTATATTCCTACGAAACTTTCTGATAGTTATGATGATTCGAATTTATTATGCTGATTTAATGTATTGACAATTACAGTCAAGTCTAAATTTGTTTAAGCTTTGCTATGATCAATTCAGTAAATACTGTAAATACTAAACACTATCTCATTGTCCAGGTCATGTAGACAACTTCAAGCTGTTGCATATCTTATCAGACTCTCTCAAAGCCTTTCAATGCAAGTAAGTGTCTGTCGATAAGCTCAAGGCGACAACTGCGTTTAATCTGTGACGACAATCGAGTTTCATATTTTATTCTATATCGCAACAAGTTATTTTTAATGGCTCGACTCAAGTCGCTTGTCATGCCAAACACGGCTGAAATAACAAAGATAAATGCTAACACACACACACACACACACACACAGCTACAAGCAATGAGTTAGTTAATGTATAAAAGTAGATATATCTAATGCTTATTAGAATGTTATGTTTAATTGTCTTGTATTATATGTATCTTCTAAATTTGTTAGTTGTTTTTTTTTTTATTACATATTTAATTATTATTATATTATTATTAATCCATTCACTTTTAAAAAGTACAAAACGTAGTTAATTTAAAAATCAAGTTTATGTGTCTATTACTTATTAGAATGTTATGTGGCATTGTCTTGTCTTATATGTATCTTCTATTTTTGTTCGGAGTTTTTTTATTATTATATATTTTATATTATTAATATTCCAATCACTTCTAATCGCTCTGAAACATTATTAGCAACTAATATATGCCAACATTTGTATTTTCTATATAAACAGAAAGCTAACATAATTATATATAAATATTAGCACTTATAATGCGGGAAAATAAATATTTTATTATAATACAATTATATTATTAATCGCAATATTTAGATCCGCATTTTGTAAGTGAAGTCACAAACATAAATTAAAAAATTGCCAAAATTAACTAAAACATATAAAAGCGACAGAATTATTTGAATGTATTTTATATGTTTTGTGTGTAGATGTTACTTAAAAATTGTATCTTTATTAGATACTTATCTAGCTATCTTTGTCGGCAGTTTTTCATGTCTGTGGAATCACAGATTACGTATTATTCATTTATTCAATTAATTTGACTTTATTTAGTTGTTATTTTAAATCTATTTTCATTCCCTTTTTTTTTTTTTTTTTTTTTTTTTATTTTAATGTATTTATTTATATATTTTATGTTCAAGAATTAATATTTCTCACAACACAGTTATTAAAATTAGTTTCTAGTTATTATTACACACCCTTTCGCTATATCTTTTATTTATTTTTATTGTTATTTGTCGTACTATTGTTTCCTATTAACAGGTGCCATATAATGCAATTGTTATTTAATTATCGGATAGAATTATTAAAACGTCAACTAAGTAACTATTTAGTACATCTGAAGGTGTTTACAATCGACTATTCGACCACTTGCCGATTGGCCATAAATTGGTTGTATACAATTATTGGTTAAAGCATTTTAACGGCACTTCGTCATGTTTCAGACATTTTGATAGCACCCCCAATAATCGAACTCAATATCGATAAGTCCGGGGACTCAAAGGCAGCACGCGCCCGATCTCAACGAGTATCTAATCAATTATTTGTTGTTGTCGCTTGGATTAACCCTTAGCATTTGTTCTTGTCCACTTGAATTTGATGTAATTACGTGGATTTTCGATTTATGCCAATATAAAAGTGTCGAATATGTTGAAATGTTGAATAAATAACGAGAAACATGTGATAATCGTTCATGGACAAAACTGATAAGCGTACTATATCAATAAAATAATAATAAAAAAACAAATACTAAATACAATTTCTCTTTAATGCAGAGTCACTTCATTAACCATATGCTATTAAAAAAGTGTGTGTCGAGTGTCTCTATAAAGACCAGTTCCGTTATTTAATGATGTGTGGTTTTAACTTTTCCCACGCAACTCAATGCCGAGGTCATTTCTCTACTTATAATATTATTTTATAGGTCACATTTGCTAGTTTAACGAGTATGAAGCATACAAATTTTAACAGATCATGCAAACGATTGTAATTTGAATATTCCAACAATTAATTGCACTACAAATTCCAGACACGTGCCACACAAGGCTATGTCCATAAAAAAAACAGTTTGTTCAGGTGGATATAGACCGCCGATATTTAAACAGCTGCTTGCAGAAGTCTCCAAGTCAGCCATGTAAAAGAATGTGATGATTTTAACATTAACATGAATATATAAATCTTTTGATTTACCTTGAAACTGTCAAGCAAATCTCGAAGTACTTTCACTTTATTCTAATCGAATTCAGTTAAGATAATGATTCTACTTTTATTTCCAATTATTCAAGTGCCCTGATAGCACTTTAAAAATGGCGAGCACTCGAATTTGGATTTAAAATAAATTAATTTTATGAGCTCATATAATGAATAAATCTACTTAATATATACTTGTAATATATAGCACAATAATAAGTAAAACTGGTTTTAAGCACTGATGGAAATTAAATAACCTGTATTTCAGAAGAATATCTTTATTTAAAAACTTTAATTCTACAAAAAATTTGTTTTACGTTAAAAAGTATAACTTTCCAAAAACTGAAATATTTAATAAAAACCACTTGTTATAACTAAGAAAGAGACGCAAAACATTTCATTTCAGTCGCAAAATAAACTTTTAATTTGCTGAAGAATCTAAGAGAACACGTATCTCCGTGTTCGCTAGATTGTATCTCTGTCACACTCGTTGTTTTCTACATTATATGCTTTATTTTTATATTTTTTCACAAAGTGTTCTTGTGTAAAAGCACTCGGTGAACTCCAACCACTTATGCAGCTCGTAAATTGCACAATTATATGATGATAAGCGGCAGAAATATTTCATTTGTAATAATATTTAATTATATAATTGTTCAATTATTTTTTATAAATTCTGAATTTTTTTTTTTTTATATATATATATATCTTCTTTTTTTGAAAGTCCACAATTTATAAAATTTCCTATATAAAGGATATTCATTATTTGTTGCACGTACTTTGTAATTAACTGTTGTGGATGTCGGCAAATTTATTATGAACAAACGCAATTGTTCCACTTTAAGCACAAAATAACAACTGTTTGGGGGATAGCAGTAAAAGTTGGTAACGCTTTACGACCAAAAAGCGAATCGAAACTTCAGAGTTAACAACAATTCAACGACCGCGCGCGACGCGCTTCAAAGTCGTTCTGATCGTGCGGCGTTGGCGTTTGAACGCTTAAAGCTTTTGCCTGGCTGCCGGCCAGCAATAACAACAATAATAATAATAATACTAACAACAACAACAACAGCAATTTGTTAACAACTTTTTCTTAACGAAAGCGAACAGACGACAACCACAACGACAACGACAACGACAACAAAACCGTATTTAACCATTTTCCACTGCTTGATTTCCGGTTTAAACCGATTTTTTTCTTTCGTCTGAACGGAATTTGGCCAAAATTAATCTATTTTTTTTTCCAGATCTGCTGAACTTGCAACGATTTGTTGAACCCAACTGGCTGGTAGATAAGTTAAGCAGATTAAACATGGCTAAATAGGCGACCTCTGACGTCACATCGATTAGTTTTTTTTTATCGATGCACACCTCGCACCTGGACTGTGAGACGGCTATGATGATTGGCCAACTAATTGAAAGGTGTTTGCTTAATTAGTATGACTTTGTAAATTCAAAAAGTTTATAGCAAGTAAGTTGGACCAATTAATGATCACTTTATTGATATTTATACAGTTAAAAAATACGTTTGAACTACAGTCAAATCAACCTGTAGATAATTCTTTTAATCAATTTGGAGTATTTTTATTTATCTCTCATCAATTTGCCTAAGCTCAAGGTATTCAAGGTATTATTAATCTTATATTATATTATATTATATTATTATATTTATATTAAATTATTATATTTATATTAAATTACCCATATAAGGAATCCACACTTTAATTTCTATAATCATTTTCTTTGGCAACAAATTATCATATCATTATTTAACCTTTTTTTCTCAATCTTAACTCATTTTATTAAACACAGGGTAGCTTTTAGTCATGCAATGCTATACTATACTATATTTTTTTTTGTATGTATATTCACTTTCGTATTACGCTCGTGCCATTGATTAGACTTGCGACTTTTGGGCCGCATATCAAAAAATAACGTTAACAGCTTGTTAATCACATTCACAGCTAGCTTTTCCACTTGTGGGTTTCATGATAAGCGCCAAGAGAAACATTCAGACACGTTCGTCGAGGTTTACTAATCCCAAACCCTTGACGGTTACAAATTCAAAAACATCAACAGGTTTATAGTTTGTAAAAATGCCATTAAAATGCGATCAAAACATGCGTCTACGTCACTTTAAAGAATCAGGTCACTATATATACGGGTATCGTGAAATGAAGTCAATTTATAAACAAACTATGACTTAACCTTGACACAGTTACGGGTTTAGATAACTGGGGAACTCGTAACGAAGATCGTTCAAGAAAGAGCTTGAAAAGATACTAATTATTATGTAAATACTCGTATTGCAATGGTAAAGATCGTTAAGGAAAACGCTAGAAAATTGATATATACTATTAGTATTTAAATATTGCTCAAATTATGGATGTATCTGTGAAGTTGATCGTGTGCTAGACGAAGTCATAAAGATTTAATACAAATACAGCTTTTAGCACTGGAAACTATGAAAATATTATAAATTCAATAACAAATATCGACTACTTAAAGATGCTGGTATGACGAAAGTTCTATAGCCAAAAAAATATAAATAAAAACCACACAAACTACCAACTATTAAATTTAAATAAATAAATAAATAACAAAGCTCAATGCGGTTGTTAATAGATGATTAATCAATTAAAACCAAAGAAAATACACCATATTTAAGGTTATTTCCTTTAATAAAATAACATAAATGTGTATGGAAATATTCTGACAAACTCTACGAAAAGCTAACAAATATTATTATTAATATTATAGATGATTAATCATTTAAACATAATGAAAATATTATTATTATTATTAATAGTATATTATATTAATAATATTGTAGAAGATTAATCACCTAAACATATAGAAAATACACCAGATTTAAGGAAATTTCTCTAAATAAAATAACATAAATATATATGGAAATAATCTGGCAAATTCTACACAAAACTTCGGCACAAGAGAAGATCGCTTAATACGGGAGACTACTGTAAATTTCACACAACACAATCCATTAAGACGCCTCACAAGTGCCGTCGTCTACTTCTACATGCAACATGTACATTGTACAGACATTGTACAGACCGTCGAATAACAAGATTTGAGTTGAGCCCAGTAATTTTCCATTACCAACATTAAGGCAACACATCAGCAACTCAACAACAACTCAATAACAACTCTAGACTCAATGGCGAAATTGGCAATCGCAATACAGAAATTTAAATAGCTGCAAGTCAACATTAGCATCAACTTGACCAACAGATAGATGTCTTTCTAAATGACTCCAAAGTTCAGACAAACAGGCCTCGAGCAAGATCAATGACTTGTCGCGTATATTTTCAAAACTTCTCAAAATGGAATAGAATACAAACATAAAACGAGCAAACTGACCAAATTGAAATAGTAGACAAACGTGTAAAAGATTGCCAAAGCGAGTTATACTAAAATCATACATATATGCAACAGGCCAACTTGAAATTGAGAACCAAACCAAACGAATTCAATCTCTGCAAAGTCCAACACAACACAACACAACACAACACAACACAACACAATCCCATCCATTTCCATTTCCATTACTTTTATAGCGCAATCCAAGCTTGAAATTTTATTAGATCTCCATTATGGATTCAATTCGCAGTTTCGATGAGATTACTTGACGTCACGAAACATTAAGTAAGCCAGAGACGTCACAGAGTCAACTTCTCTAAGAGGCATATCAATAATTGACCGCTAATCGAATTGTGCCTAATTAACTTTTTCAATTCATTGCAAATATTTATACAATTTATTGTCAACTTTTTTTGTATCAGATCCCAACATTTATTGGCTTTCTGCAGCTTTGCGTAAATATTTTGACACCTTTACAGTTTGTGAATTGTCGTTTTTATGTTATGCTCTTAAATACCTTAGATAAATACAATTGACGTATCACTCACAATATATGTGTCAGATATTGCTCTATAGATATCATATCTATCACAATACGAATTACATTTCCATTTCATTTATGGTTGGCAACTTGATTTATGTGTCTTCCGAAAATAAACCTATAGCAATTTAGTAAAAGCAAGTGTACTTTCCATATTCGATGAATACTTAGATACAAATCAAATAACAGTTATATTAATAAACTATTATTCAGCTGTTTATTCCAACTTTTCCAGCAATATACTAAATACTTAATGTATGTAGAATTCGTAAACAAGTTTTCTTATAAGAATCTCATCATTTCTTTGCACTTATAAACGGGAAATTCCCTTGTATTAAAGTTTATGCATCAACAGATTAATCTAATTGCTAATTTTTATAAAGTCACATCGGAAATTGCAATCAACTTTTTCCTATTTATATTTTAAATAAAGAAACGAATCCATTTATACATTTTCCTTATGTTGATCAAAAACTTCCGCTTTATGATCGTTTAATGGGAAATTCTCCATTTTATACTCATTCTCAATAAAAGTTTTCAAAGTTAAACTCTTCTTATACCCAGGTGATTTAGTCTGACTAAATAAAGCCATAACTATTTGCTTTCATTGCAGATATTTCACAAATTTTATGATCCTCATCCAATAAATGTTTCTATAGTTAAAATTCGCTTGCTCTCAGACATGTGAAATAAGTTGAGGTACCCGTATAAAAGCTGATTATATGGTTTCCTGAAAGCGCAAAATGGTGCTTCATCTGGCTCTGGCCAGACATCTCTAGTATAAGTATAATCTATAGTCTATGCCGAACCCCAAAGTCTGGTGAAACACGCATTTGGCAAGTGCAAAGTCGGCCTGTGTGGGCCATAAAAGTTGATTCCCTTAATAACCGTTGCAATTAAAGTAGGTAACGGCAACCATTCATCTGTGAAGCATTTACCAGACTTTCTGAGAGATAAGAGATACGAGTAATTGCACATTATGACGATTTCAAGCAAGGCGAACATAATTTCCATGTTGTGTCGACGACTTGATAACAGATTCGGTTTAGGTTAGCTATTTTATTATTATTTTCTCTATTTTTTTTCCTTTTCTTAGGTTATCTTGAACTGTGCCTAGGCCGTGGCATTATCTGGGCATATGTCTAAGTTGATAATCGGAATGCAAAGACATTTGCACTGGTCTTGTTTCAGATAAAGACTGAAGTACTTTCTTCCCTTGACTTCTACCGAACTGCAGAGGCGTCTCTTTGAATTCAAGGGGGCATTAAATTACTTCGGAATTCATATTAGAGTTTTTCAGCAAGAGTAGTTCTAAAAAAACTATCTAAAATAGATGACAAATTAAATCCCCCTCTTCAGCGACTGCTCTGTAGGCATATATAATTTATGATATTTGGGTTTTTGAACACAAATATTTACAGACTTTAGGCACGAGCGACTCGTGACGAGAATTCTAGATCCTACTTGCATAGCATATAGTTCAGGCGATTAAAATGTGTTTACAGTTATGGCGGGGGGTTTTTAATTGAGGTATTATTTGAGGCATTTCAAGTTGAATTATGATAAGAATACTAAAAGGTGTTAAGCAAAATATATGTCCCAAATAATTTATCTTATTTTGTATTTTTTATACTTAGTACATTTAACCTCAAGAGCAAAACTTGCAAAATCATGGAAATAGACTAGATTTTAATAGGTTTATTATATTTATATTAAATCAAGCAAGTGATTTATCTCAATTCAATCAATTTTCTTATTTAAGTAAACTGCAGACGAAACCAAAAGAAGTCAAAAGACTGAAGTAAATAAGAATTCTCCAACTGAGTTAATTCCAAATGGTTAGTCACATTTATGATTTCATTCTAACAAATTATGTTCCCAAACTATTTTTTGACTAACTGAAATTATCCACTCTGATGGAAGCTCATCATTTTTTGTATAATATAATGACGACTTCTTGATTTTTTATCCATAGAGTCACTGAACTCGCGATTGTTAAAAATTTCAAACAATTTCTACCTGTTTGCATTTCTTTTTCTTTTCATTTTGGCTTCGGTGTTTTTTTTGTATATTTTTGTTTTTTTCGAAAGTTTCAATTCGTTTTCAAGAGTCTTACAAAAACAAAATTGTTGTTGTTATTGCAACTTGGGCGACATTTACATTATTAACAATTTTCCATTAAAAATAACGAAATTGTAATGAACTGTCGCCGCCTGTCAGATTCGTTCGTTGAGCTTCTATAAGAGCAGTCGGGAGGGGTCGGGGGTAGTCGGGGGTGGTCGGGGGGGTGGTCGGAAGGGGTCGTGAGTATTTGTATCGTACTATAACAATGGGTTGTATTTTAATGCGGCTTGTTGAGTGCTCAGTGTGGCTTGCAAATTGTTTGTGACTTTGAAGCACCGCATGCGGTTGCATTTATTTAAACACCCAAAAAGGGGATACAGTTGATTTTAAATAATGGTAGCTGTAGTAGGGGAAACCCTTCTTGACATTTGCCTGCCGAATGCTAAAAAAAACCGAGTCAAAGGCTGCTTGAAATGAGCTACCCAAGCGAGTTAATTATGAAAAATGTTTTTAAGCTTCAATATATAAAAAGCTAACGGAGCATTGCCCAAGTAAAGTTTAAGAAATAAATTTAGGAAACAAGTATTTAACAAATATTTAATGCAAAAGCTTATTCTGGTTTTTCTTTTTTATAAAACTTCGAAGTGGAAATTCTAAGAAATAGCTTATTAATAATAATATTAATATTAAGAGAGAGAAATGTTTTTTAACTGGAAATTTTTATATTATATATTATTTATGATTTTTTAACAGATTGTCTTATTTTGCGAATCTGCCTTCTAATATTTTTAAAAGTTAACACTTATAATATTAGACTAGTATAATTTTTACTGAAATATAAAAAAAAAAAACTATATGAGTATTATATTTATATTTCATTATATTTTCATTAAGTATTAACATATATATATTTATTATATATTATATATTTATTCCGAATAATATCGTTGTGTTCTTAACGTTCTCCATCTTTTTACAATTTTACCCATAAAAACTCATATAATCTTTGTAACCACCAAAGTGCCCTTCCAAGTATAAAACTCCTTGACACTATTATCTTTATTTACATTGTGTTGCATACAACTTTGTAAAATCCCTAACTGTGATCGTAAATTAATCCGAAAACAAGTCTAGTCTAATGCTTCCCACGGCATCTAATTGGAAGACGCATTATCATTATCATTATCATTATCAGCAGACAAAGCTCATTAGGTTTTTAGTATTTAGAAAGGCTTTTCGATATGATAATATTGAATGAGTTGCTCTCTAAATACTAAGAAAAGTGCGATAGATAAGAATCTGACTATAGCTAAATTACTGATGAAATAGTTTGAAGCACTAATAAAAATCAAGCTTAAACTAGTGCAGATAATTTATTAGATTATTGTAATCATATTTATTGAGTGTTTTGGACCTGCTCAAGAACTTGTTGCCAGGTGGCGCTTTCAATGACATTATTCCATTATTCTGATATTTCTTTAAAGTTATCAGCTCAAAACTGATAGAGGCAGTAACATAATTCACAAAATTGATTACCAAATTAAGAGAGCCATAAATAGAGAACGGAACAGGTATAGGAGTACTTCATTTTAAAAGCTCAGATCATTAGACATAAACATGAAGTATCGCTCATTAGATAGTTGAGCACAAATGTAAATGCTCAAACAGAGAATACCCTGTACTTTGGAGTAAATATATAGAGAATATGTATGCAGACAAATAAATTGCTTTCTATTTTTAAGCACTATTCAAGTCTTGCAAGTTTAATTTTAAGTTAAACTTGCTCAGCTGCTCTTATACCCTTTCTAAGTCACTTCTCTGACTACAGGGTATATCATGATTGTTTTGAAACTTCGCAGATAGACCTTCAATTCAAAACACTCACTCGAATCCACAATAAAAGTTATACAAAACTGTATTTCCGTCAACAATGGATATAATCACGCGATGGTCCCAAGTGGAGAACGGAGAATGGAGAATGGAGAACGAATAATGGAGAATGGAGAACGAACAAACATTTTGCCCATAAACAGGCCAAAATGATGTCATTAATGTTATTAAAAAAAAGCGTCTCATTAACATTGCCAAAATGCGTAAACAGCAAAAAAAAAGAACAGCAATAAAAATAAAAATAATAATAAAAACAAAAAGAGAAAAGAAAGTGACACAAAGGCAAAACATGTAAAACAGGCAATAAACGATGATCGTATGAATTCACAAATAAACTGTTTCAATTGAATTGAATTTAAATAAAATTTTATGTTTACCCACTTGAATTTCGTGTTTTATTTTATTCACTATTTACTATTTACTATTGATTTGTTTATTCTTATTTAATATTCTCACGTTCCACGTTGTATACTCGACGACACTTCGACATTAAATAATTTCACAAATTATTTGTCGTATTTATTTTATACCTGCAAAATTACTTAAGATCCGTAACTCGGTAAAGGAAACATTCGATGTGCTTATTAACTTAATTGATTTTGCATTCACGTTTATAAATATTTGTACACACTTTACGCGGTTTCATTTCTCGCGTCTTGTTTAAAATTAAAACAAAAGCAAAATCCGGATAAAATTATATGTAAAGTGAACCGATGAAGATCAGTTGTTAAGCTGCATAAGAAAGCAGGTGAAAATTAAGTGCGATTTAAGATTGTACACGGCTAACAGTTACCCTGTATTTTTTAATTCATTAATTCAGCTGCCAGTTTCTACTTTAACTATTGTCTTAATATGAAAGTATTAAGAAATTTTCTATCTTATATAAATGATGCCAACTTTGTCACCCTTAAAGTGTTATTTTTATAATCTGTGCAAAACAAACTTAACAATTAGACCAGATACACAAAGACACAAGAAAATACGTTAACAGTTACATTAGCATGTTTATACGACAGTTCGCAATCGCTGATCTACCGGTATATGCAAATAGTGCACTTATAAACAAAGAAAAGTTATCAATTAAAGTCATTAACGTGATAAGTTCAATATTATCGTATTTGAAAAACTAATTTATTATTTATGAAAATACTGCAACGTGATTAAATGTGAGAAAAACATAACTTGGATTCTATGGACTCTAAACATTATACACAACAATTAATGACTCATGTGGATTTGATAGGGGTATTCCCAGAATTAACCACAAGTAACTATTCGATGACAAAACGTGATTTTGTTTTGTTTCATATGTAAAATAATTGATAAATTCATTTAGAGACCATTTATTCATAAATCTTATCTAGTCGTGTCATATGGAAAAATACAATTTGTAGTTGCAATTGGAATATGAAATTATATTCGAAGGGAATTTGATTTATATGTACGACAACAATGAGATGCAAGTGCTTTAAGTAGCCACGATTCAAGGTAAACGGGTTAAGGTTATCAACTGTACAAAAAACATAACCTTAGTTTAGCTAAGCAATTTGTTGGCTGTAAAATAAAGAGTTAAATTAACATGGGAATGCAATTATGTGGAAATGCACGATTGTTTACTACCCTGCAACGGAGTTACCATATCTTAAATTGCTAAAATCTTTAATTTAAGTGGTGAAATGCAAATAGAAAATGATGTTTCTAAAGTTACTGTACTAAATTTCAACTATGTAGCTTTAAGTACAGATGAGTTCGTATAGCTCGGATGGATTCTCGATGTGTCTATGTGTATACTGCAAATAGAAGTATGTTGAGCTAATTTATTTAATAAAATATGTTACTCAAAAATATACAATTAAAAATATATTTCATAATCCAACTAACTAAAGAAACCTTATAAAATTGAAGCTGAATAACTTGAAGGATACTTTTTTTGTTGATCTGATGAGTACAATTAAGATATAACTATGATGAGCTTTATATAGATTTTTTTCCCACACATTTCAAATTAACAATTAACCAAAAGGCAATTGCAAATAATTGAGCTTGTACGTAAACGTATTAAATAATTGCATTGCATTGTATTTTCCTAGCCAAATGAAAAAGTTTAATTTATGGCATTAATTGTCAATTTGGCAAGGACCACGGGCCATGAGCTGTCCGTCTGTCTGTCTGTCTGTCTGACTGGTCTATCCGTTTGGATTACCAATTTCAATATTTTGCCGGAAATTATTTGCCGTATGTTTTGCTGTTTGCTTTGATAAATGAAATCCCATCCTTTATACGCATTTTGTGGTATTTCTTTTGTCAAATGCAAATAATGTTTATTAATAATATGTCATGATGCACGATAAAGACAACAACAGCAACAAACATTATTAAATATAGATACAAAAAGGTACAAAATTAATAGACATTGTTAGAGAGTTGCAGACTCGTATAATTAAATCAGTTTAATGACAGACATTACACATTTTTTGGGAAGTCTTTTGTAATTTGGAACAGTGTGCTAATCAAGGGTTGATAAGTTAAACTGTCAAATATTTTGATATATTTATTTACAGTAATAGTGTAGTATGTTCAGTTCTTAGGAAACTTTAGTTAAAGCTTCTACTATAAGTTCGATAGCTTGACACTCTTGATGTTATAATCATAAACTTTTAAATATTAAATACTATAATTCGACTTGATTCCATTCATAAATTGTTCAACCCATTCAACTTTATTTTACTTTAATTTTCCGCCCAGTTTTAAGAGGTTTTCTCTCCTACAATCTTACAAAAAAATAATTATTACTTCGAGTTGTTAATTAACATTTTATTGGTAACAACGCCTTTTTTCTTGACTCACTAATTAATTTGTTTAGCAAAAATGTTATATTTAATTGAAGCTGATGTTAATTGTGGAGGCCCCACCCGAAAAATTCCCAAGTGTTAATGGATCTTACATGCCGTAGACTGCTTTTTATAAGCCCCTCAAAAATAAACTATATAACTTAATAATTTATATTAATTAATATGTGTTTGTAACTAATCAAACTTGTTCATTTTATTGGCTTTGCATTATCTTGTGCTCGTTCGTATAATTATTTTTGAGTACTTGTTTGTTCTTTACATTTTGTTGTTCTAACTGTTGTCAATAAGTAATTGTCAATTAAGTGAATACTGATTGATCTGGTTTAGCAACAGGATTTATCTAGACATTGTTGTCGCTCAGTTTAACACTTAGTAATGACAGATATTTGATATATGACTGCAGTTCATCTTTTATTTGATTTTTTAGAAAAGTTGTTCAATATTTCCATAATTTATTAGCTTTATAACTTTGTATATGTCTCAGAGATAATTAGAACTAGTGTCAAATTGTTTATGCCTTTTTTAAAGTTTCTTTCAAGGTTAAAGATGCCTTGAATATAGTTCTAAAAATTGCAGAAAAATTAATAAATAAAAGCAAAAGCTTTTCCAAATTGTGGTTTATGGAAAGTAGTTCTCGAGACCTCTAGCACCTTAAGTAAAGCTTATTCTTATCACATCTACTGTTTAATAGCTTTCTCTTTGACTCTTTGTTATTCAGCGACGTCTACTCGCTAATTAGTTATTATAAATTACAAATTGTTGCCAATTTGCAGGAAACTTGTGGAAAATGCAAATAAGTTGAGCATGTTTGGGCCTCGAATCAATGGATAGGCAAGACAAGAAGACATGCCACAAATACTTGGTGTTGCCCCAAAGCAACTTCTTTCTGTCCCAACTCTTCCCCTTTTGGATCTTCTTTGGAGTATCCCGTGCATGCCTTAACAAATAACTTAACAAGTGATTAGCCGCAGAAAACTTTACAGCAGCATCAAAGTTGCTTTCGGTTACTTTGCCTGCCAAAAATTATACAGCACACTTTTAGGCGTTTTTCGGGCAGAAATTATTATATGAAGGGAGTAGCATTTTTGGTTAGTTTCGAGGCAGGGAAAATTTAGCTAATGAAAATTCTGTCAGCATTCATTTGCCTATGCAATTTTCCTAATGATGTGCGAGAACTTAAAGCCCATGCAAATTGTGTGCTGCAATTAGACCAAATGCTAATTGCGGCCAATTGCCCAGCTATTTAAGTATTATATAGTATCTGGATATATAGTATATCTGTATAGCGTATATCGTATCACGTTTCTATTACATGACATCCAAGTGTCCAAAGCATTATTTATTATCCCATTCACAGCTCGTTCAAGTATCTGAGAGACAGGTGCCTGATGCGGAAGTACTATTTCAGTTCTTTCAGTTCACAGTTCACAGTTGGTCCAGTAATTAGTTGTCTGTCTGCCCGTTAAATGTGCATTGTGTCTGTTTATACAGTGACTAAATGTAGATCTCTCTGATTGAGAACGAGACCAGACAATGAATGCCTCCCTCTTGATAAGTGCATTCAGAAATGGTTCAAGGTTGACAATGGAAAGTGTCAGATATGGGTTAGTTACTATATAGTCATAGTTCTAATTATAAGTATAAGCAATTGGTTATACTATGATATTACGTACCGGTTGGGAATGTTATTTATCGTTGATTATATATCTAGTACACATTTATTATATTTCTCCGAATGATATATTGCTATCTACAAAATCAACTATTACTGCGACTGTTCTACTTATAAAGACCATAGGAAATGTGAAATACATTAAGCGCGTTTTCTTGAAAATATATGATTAATATAATATTAGAATCTACAATAGTTATAAAGGTTATTCACAGACCTGTTCTACTTTTATAATCTTTATGAAATGTGGAATGCATTAAGCGCATTTTCTGGAAAATATATGGTTAAAATGATATTGTAATCTGCAATAGTTATAAAGGTTATTGACAGACCTTTACAAAGCCATATTAGGGTATATTTATTTCTGTATTTATAATTATATTTTCTATAACAACTTGCAACTATAACTACCTGTAAAAAAGTATAGAAAAATAATGGATCTTTTGATAAAGTTATGAAAGCTTGAAGTTTCTGAATTTTCGATTGTCGATGAAATGAGTCTACACATTAATTTATGATATTATATTAGCTATCTATCTTAATTCTGTAGACCTTTATTTAGGGTCAACTTTTATAACCCAGTTTATTATCAAAACAACTTCAACACGTTCATACAAAAAGTGATAGATGTGACAGTTACTATTTTATTGTTAATGATGAATAATATAATATTGTTCACAACTCATTCATTTGTTCATTCATTGTTTAACTAGCGATACATATTCATTAATTATGAGTCTCTTGAACTTTTGAAAGTGTTGTATTGAGTTATTAGTCGAACTTTTCTCTGATATTGGCCCACAAAAGATACGTTGGGAATGTTTTAACAAATCTTGTTGAAATTCCAAAATACTCGAACATGTTGTTGTTATACTCACACTCGTATTCGATAAAACTGAAGTATGAATGATATATGCGGCTTGGCTTGGTCGAAACCAGTTCATAACTTGTTTAAGGCAGTGTCATTGACGTTCCGTTGAATTTTTATGGCTTCGAAAATAATAAAAATAAATAAAAATTTACAATTTTAAACTGACGCTGCAAAAATAGTTATTCTAACAACCGAATGTTATTGTCATAGTTCTTGGGCTAGGTTAGTGAGTTCCGGAACAAAGTCATTCAGTATATATACAAAAATAACAACTAATACTTATACTTTACTATTGTACTCATATTAATTAGTTAATTTTTATGCAGAATAATCCTCTTCAATACTACTTAAAGGCATTATTAAAAATATACGCAGTTTACTAGACCAACTCTTGATTAGAATGTGATTAGAAAATGTTTTAAATTGTTTAAATTTTTTAAATTGTTTAAATTTGTTAATTCTTTATTTTATGAAGCTGCCTCACCATCAACAGTCGTTTATATTTCAATGGTAAATTGGTTAATATTATTTTACGTACTGTTGAATATAATTTGAAACTGTTATACTGAATGTTATAAAATTGTGAAAAACACGTTTAAAATTAGCTGCTCGATGGAAAATTCGATCCGAGTGCGACGAACGCTGGCGATGAACTCGCGCGAGACGCCAACAAAAAAAGATACATCAAGTTCAGATTCAGATATGGAATACAGAATACTACAAACACAAATGGCAAGAATTAACTATGAATAACAACAAACACAACAGCCCAAACAATAACACTACACACAGCGCGTTACAACAATGGAAAACCAAAAAGTAAATAAAAAAGATGCATAATTAAGTTGTTGCAGTAACATGAAAGTCTTAAAAACTAGTCAAAGCTGCAATGCGCTGCAAATTATTAAAATAATAAAAATCTATCGCCATTCGATGGAAAGATTCTTAAATCTTTTACAAATTTCATGTGAATTGCTCGAGATTGTCGTTAAACCAGAGTTGAATGTACCGCACAAAACTCAATTTATTTGAATGTTATTCGAAGTTAATCTCACCTAAACATGATATACCCTGTAGTTATAAGAAAATGGCTAAATGACTTGTTGTACAATAATATTATGTATATTTACACATGTAAATGGTACGCTTAATCAAAAAACGGTTTTATCTGCCTGACATGCTCTGTTTCTTCAAATACAGGGTATAAATTACTTACATTTTATTTGAACATAAAAAAATCTTATTGACAATTACTTGTATGCATCCGAAATGCAACTTTAGCTTACGTCTATATATCAATATTGTTCTTAGTGGACATAGACAATGATCAAAGCAAACAACTTAACTTGGCTTACAGGGTATACTGAGTGCGCTGCTTAGAGGTCGATGGCAGCATAGTTTGTTGCGAGTCTGTTGCCGATTTGCCGCCCTGCTTTTGATAGACCAGACCTGCTACTCCGGGAATGGTATTGCAGCCAACGCAGGCGTGCAGAGTCTCATGGATAAATATATCACAGTCGAGGCAGAAGAACTGATTGCAGTAACCGCACTTGAAGACGCTTTTATCCGCCTGTGCGTTGAGCACTTTGATGCAACTGTAGCATTTGCGCAGGCCTCCGCACTCAGGCGCTCCTGGTGGCACCGACTCAAATGGCAGCTCTTCGAAATTGGGCACCGGAAAGAGATGATGATAGGAGCGTGCTAAATGTGGAGCGGAGACCAGCGTGAGGCCACAGCATTGACACTCCACGGGTAGCTCACAGTACTTGCTGTTGCATTGCGGACAATGATGTCCCGTGGTGGACAGTTCGCTGGGTTCCTCGAGGTTCTCTATATGGCACATGCACATTGAGAGTGGCGCATCCTTGCCCTCCACTTCGCTTTTACTGTGCGGAAAGCCCATGCGTATTAACGAATTATCCTGTGTCTTGGCAGCTGGCGGTGGATCCACCTGGGACAATAACTGATCACGGTAATGCGAATCATCTAGCACAGCTCCAAAAGTCCCCATCGTTTGCTGTGTCAAATAGCGACAAATATGAATTTCGGCTGATAACGAAATAACGGAACAACGTATGCGTTCCTTCTTCAACTCATCAATCGTTAGATTAATGTCCACGGGATCGCAGGTAGTTAAGGAGCCCATTATGATGACTATTTCTCGTGATGCGTGCGAAGGCACCACCTTGAGTGTTTTCAAGGCCAGATCCAAGCCATTTTGCAGCGATGGTTCGCTGGTCAGCGACACCCGGGCCAAACTACAATAAATCAATTAAAATAGTCTTGCATGAGAGCTAGACATAGACTTACCCTTCAAGCGCCTTGAGATGCACACGCGATGTGCCCGTCAAATCGGTTACCTTCTCGGCACGCTTGGCCTTTAGCGCTATAATGCCCAGTTGACTGATGGGATTCTGATCGAAAAACTCCTCAATAAAGATCTCAAGCAGCTTCAATGTACACAGCAAACGCGTGGGCTTCAAATCTGGCACGCTCATTGACTCGGAGCAATCCAAGACAATGAACATGTGGCGCATCATACCCAAACGATTTTGTTTCGTCTTCTCAGCCTGACGCTTGCGCTTGGCCTTCTGGATGATGTCAGCAATGGCACTGTCCAGCAGTCCATCGTCATCCTCCTTGATTGCCTCCCTGTGGACCAAAAGATCTTGTGAACAACAGCAACTTAAAATAAAATGATGTTGGCTTTTTACCATGTCTTCTCGTATCCCGTCTCCCAGCGATACTCCTTTTGGTCATCTTGCTCATCATCCGCCATTCCTAGTGCTTATTTATTCAAAATTGTAATAATTACAAAAGTTGTAAGCCACCGGCAAACATAAGTGTGTACACATTAAAGTAAAGTAAAAAAACGTGCAGCTGAGATAGGTAGAGTTGCCACTTCAAATCAAATAAAAAATAATTTTCGCAAGTTTTATTCAATGATTATAGATTATTGAAATGGGCAAAATATTATTGTTCTATAAATATTAAATAACCTCAACTTATTATATTAAAAGCCATATTATTATATTTTTTCCATTAACTGGCAATTAAACAGCGTTGCCACATTGACAGCACAAATACACCACGCCACGTGATTGGCCTTTAGAAGGTTACAAAACTCGGACGAACGGAAAATGGCGCTGCACTGCTGATAGAGCATATACGACATAACTAAAATATTAAAGTGGATAAAGTTGTGTGAAGTTACATACCAAACGATATTTAAATTCTCTTAAATAATTGTGAGTTGGAATTCATATATTATTGCATTTAAAATAATTTTATATCTATTAAATTACATATCTGTTTATATATGTGGTGGGACATACAAGAGTCGCCCTAGCCATATCCCGAAAACAGAACTGGCCACTTCGTTCAGTTGTACAAACTTATTTGGCATTCAGAGTTCGCGCGCGTACAATTGTGAACAGCGTTGCTCGAGTTAAAGCATAAAAACAATTAAATATAAATTTCTTGTGTAAAAAAAGTGTCAAATAAATTTTTGTTAAAAACTAATATTTTATGAAGGTGGGTAACATAAAAGCGAAACACAAACTCCCAAAAATTCGTGTAAAAAATGCATACAGAAAGTTGCCGAAAAAAGGGCGCACAATAAAATTTGTATGCCGAGAATCGTGCTAGATAATAGAGAGTTTTGTTTTAATTGAGCTTCAAAGCTATAAAAATAATTATATCAAACATTTGTGTCTGTGCATAATGTGTATTCATGCGTTCATACATTTAGTTCGGTAGTTTACAATTGCAAATGCAATATGCGGCATTTCGTACTGAAATGGCGGCTAGCTTAAGATAAGAATTAAAAAAATGATTTGGGTGTTGCATGTATTCACAACCACATTATTGTGTTTCGTTTTTGTTAAAACTTTATGTTTTGCTGTTGTATTTTTTGGCGCCCGGTTTCTCTGTTTTGTACGTCTACACTTTGTGTGGGTGTTCGCTGCATTTTTGCCCATTACGCTTTGTGCTTGTCTTTCTTCCTAGGCGCTGTAATCTCTGCTTCTATTACATTCGACCAAAAGACACCACATTTTGTTGCCATTTGTGAACGTTGCCACATCTCTACACGAACACACCACGGCACTGTACTTTTTTTTATTTTACTCGCACATGCGTCTGTGTGTGTGTTTGTGCGCGTATTTCCTACATTTTTTATTTGTTTTTAAATGGAATAAAAGAAAATATTTCAAATTATACACTTTTAGGTACAACGTTGGTGTTGTGGATAATGTTGGCATCGGAGATTGCACCAACAGAGATTGGCAAACACGCAAATATTATTCGAGGTAAGTATACACGCAAAAAAAGTAAGCAGAAAAAAGAAAAGAAATTTAAACCTTCCCTCCACTCTATATTCAGCTGCCCAGGAGGAATTAGCAAACATGGATGTGCTCGTCTGTGGGCGCTGTTTGCGCGTGTTCAACTTTCTTGAAGATTTTCAGTCGCATAAAGATGATGATGCCTGCGAGAAGGAGAATTCAAATTTAAAAGATTCGCTTGATACGAAACCCACAATCTGGGCATTTACGCTGTGGAAGGCAACCCAGTTGCACACGCGCAAAATGAACAACTCTTTAAATTCCTGGGCGCTGTACCAACACTGGGTGAAGCTGGAGGAGAGTGTTCGAGAGCCGTGGATTGTGGCCGGCAGAACAATCCAGTCTTTTGGTAAAATCGGTCATGGACAGCTTCAGGACATGCCGGTGCGCATCACGAAAACTGTTGTTAATCCGAACAACAATAATAACAATAACAGTACTGCAAACAGTAACCCATCCAGTGTCTCGCCAACAAGAAGTAAGTATGGAGAATTTATTTCAAATGTATTCACATTTCTAATCTGTAACTTTCTTTCTTTCTTTACTATGTAGAATCTCCCGTTGGCAAAATGCCGACCGTTGCTTTGAAGGACGAAAACGAGCGGCCTAAATCGAAGGCGGGAACACCAACGCCCACAAGCGCCACAGCAGCGGCAACAGTTGGCGCTGCTAAAAATAACAATCGGATTGCCATACGTGTCGATCCAAAAACTGAACAACGCTCCGAAGAGGCAGTCGAAAGTATAGTGGCGAAACGTTTTAATCCACGGAGGAGAACACACGAGTATCTGGTGAAGTGGATCGATAGATCGCACAATGAAAATACTTGGGAAGTGATGGCCAATCTGGAGCGTGTACCATACTTTCTACAAATCTTTGAGAAACAACTGGCCCGCCAGAAGCTTAAGCGTGAGAAGAGCTTAGATGCCCTAAAGCGTATGCAGCAGGACAAGCAGACACTGGATAAATCACCAACATCAGGCGTTAGCAAGGCCGATTCAGAGCCACTTAGCCCACAATCTGCATCGGCAGTTTCGCCTAATTCATCGGGCGTTGGTACGTCTCGTCCATCGCGTACGTCGAAGACCAAAGCCATGGATCAATTCAAGCAATGGGTTAATGAAAGCGGTGGCGGTGAAGGTTCCACATCGCCCTCATCCGCCAATGAGGATGAATCAGCCACGGAGCAGGATTGGTCGACGGCCGATACCACTCCACTGGCCATTAAACGCAAGTTGAATCATACGGATTCCAGTGCTGATGGATCTGGACTGAATGCCTCCAATGATTCCATGGATCTAGAAGATCTCGAAGAAGACTTGATACCATCGCATACGGTTAAGCGTTTAAAAAACGGCGGAAGTTCCGTGCAGTTGAATAAGCCAAAAGCCCAAACATCAATGCCAACAACGCCAACACGAATTAATGGCAACTCCATATCCTCTGCTCTTAACGAGAAGGAGCCGAAAATGGGTGAAATCATCTACACGGATGACTGCACCAGTTCGGGCATGTTTCGGAAGCCCGAAATTCCCAACTCTATTCAAGCAGTGAGTATATTAATTTATTAATCTTTATCAATATCGATAAAATCACAAATATTTAAATTTCAGTACCAGTTATTTAATTAAAAAGCTATGATTTGCTTAAGAAATGCTTTTAATTGTCTATTGCAGAAACGTCAAAGAACCGAGGGCCCTGTACGCTATTTATCGCGGTCCGAAATGAACAGTAACAATAGAGGCATCTTTCGTATAGACCATTCGGAAGCGAAGAGCAGCTCTGCAGTCTCCTCGGCGTCAGCTGCATCCGCCAAGCGTTTGGCAGTCGCTCGAGCCTCCGGCAACAGTTCACCGGTGACTGTTGGTCAGCGTCCACACGTATTGCGTACACTTGGACAAGGAGGAGCTGCTTTGCAACGTCGACCGGTGGGCACCAGCACGCCCACTTCGCTGCGTCAACCGGTAACACCTGCTCGAGGCGGAGCACAGGCTGGTCGCATGGTTGTGGCACGCGCCAACACGCAACAGCAACGGGTGCTGTCAGGTGCCAAGGCTGTTACTCCGGAGCAAAAGATACTGCAGCTTTCTAAGTCTGGGGATCTCAAGGTGACGCGCAAGGTGATGACGCGCGAGGATATTTTGGCGCAGCGAGCGGCACAGGTGCGCCAACAGCGGCAGCAATTGGCCCAGCAACAACAACAGCAGAAGCAGGTGCAGATCCAGAAGGTGCAACAGCTAAACCCTCTAAGGCAACGCACGGCAAATGCAGCCGCAGTTAAGGCCCAAGCAATGCAAGTAGAGGTGGAAATGGAACAGGAGGAAGTCCAACAGCATCAGGCACAATTGTGCCCTATAACTGGAAAACTAATTGGCCAGGAGGAGACTCAATTACAAATGGAGCAGGAACAAGAACAAGAGCAGCAGCGTGAACAGCTAGAGGCAGCCGCCCAGGAGCTATTGGGCAGTGACCAGCAGGTGCTCACCAATGAGGATGGCTCGGCGCTGCTTGTGCGTGGCGAGGATGGCACTGTATATCAAGTGGCTGGCAAGAATGCCGAAGGCCAAACCATTCTGGTCACACAGGGTCCCGATGGGGAACAACAATTCGCATATGTGGCCGCTGCCGAGGGTGAAGACCAGGATGTGCTTACTCTGGACAACGCTGTTGCTGAGGCAGTGGCTGCCGTTGGCCAACAGGGCGATGCCCAAGCGGATGGTGAGCACATCTTGGTCAGCATGACGGAAGAGGAGCTTGCTCAACATCAAGCAGCGGTGTTGCAGCAACAACAGCAACAGGAGGCGACGACAGCCGGCAGCACACCGCACACGGCTCAAATACACATTACAACCTCGGACAGCGACGGCACGGAGGCGCAAATTCCCGCCGAAGTGGTTCAAGCGGATTTACCATCGCCGGGTAAGCAACATTAAATTTAATATTTTATATTTGAAACTAAATCATTTTATTCGGATTTTTGCAGGTGGAACGCGTCGGGTTGTTTTGTTGCTTCAGGATGGCACGTTCATGATGACTGAAATGCAAGAGGATCAGTTCAAGACCCTAAATATCCCGACGTAAATAAACAATAACAATATATCTAAACTCGTAGGCATATGTATATGTAGCTTCTAAGCATTATTATGATAAAGCATGGGCCTTTGTTATAAGGATGAAGTGGAAGGATAAAAATGGATACAAGAAATCGAAACCGCTTAGACTTAAACCAATTAGGCATTAACCTCATCCCGTAGCTGATCCCATTATGCCAATCATATCGCACTCAAATTGCTCTCAAGTTCATCTTGTTTTATATATTCAATGATATTCTATTTTTTCAATTAATGCAATTAAAATTCTTATCCCCATTTAATGTTAATCCAAACAATCAAATGAATAACTGCAATAAGTGAATAGTTTGAGAGTAGCGTTTATATATATGTTATATATGTTCAACTTCAACAAAAGATGAGAATAAAAAAAACACAAAACTTAAATACAAATGTAACATGTAATTCTACTGAATTAAACTAAAATAGATTATAATTTAATTAATTTACGTAAAATTAATGCAATGTGTAATTCTTTATTCTAGGCAACCACAAAATGCAGCACTTGTATTTTGAGAAACACGTTTAAACTCACAACAAAAATCCATTGAATTGCAACAAAAATAATGACTACACACATATATATATTACGCATAAAAAACAACATTTAGGCGAATAGAACATGTAATATTATAATTATCATTATGAGATGTACATTATTTAAGTATTTTTAAAATCTAATTAAAAACTTGCATAACATCAACAACTACAAGATGTCAATAATTTTAAATTTGAGCAAACAAAAAAATAAAATAAAGCTAATCAACATGCCACAAAATCTTAACAAAGAAATAGTTGTAAAATACTTAAAACAATATTTAAACTACAATTTAAATTAAAATAAAATCCGAAATACTTGCAATTTCCTTTGACTGTGGATAATTGTTTCCAATTTCAAGTAAAAGTAATTTAGTTATTTAAAAGGAACTATTTTTAATCATAAACAAGGGATATTACGGAGATAGTACAACTTTTATTTTTATCTAAGTTAAAAAATAAATTTCATTTTTAAAACAGCGCCTTTTGGAACTTGGCTATAAAGAATCCCACTGTATCCAAGGACTTGACACGATTTGCAGCGCTTGGGCCAAAACGCTGCAAGAGCTCACACTGCGCGGCATCCAGATCCGGTAGAGGCAGGCCAGGTGCACCCAACTTCGGCGTGGCATCTACGAGTTGCAGCTCCGCGTACTTGCGTAATGCCCAAGCAACCAGCTGCTCACACTCCGCTTCGGTGACGGTGCAGGTGCTGTAGACTAGAATTCCTCCAGGTCGCAGAAGTGGCACTGCCTGTGAGAAAAGGCTGCGTTGTATGTGTGGATAGGATTGCAACACTTTGGACTGTTTGATGCTGCAACTGAGCTGCGGACGATTGCCCAATCCACTGCAGGGAGCATCCAACAGTATGCGATCAAAGCTGTTTGAAGCAAAAGGCGGTTTCACGGGGATTCCATGTTCGTTTTCATCCCAGGCTTTGGTGGCGTCAAATTGATGTGCTTCAATGCAGCTGTAGTTGTCCAGCTTCGATTTCATGCGACGCACGCGACTGGCAGAGTTATCCAGCGCAATAACACTGCCCACGTTTCCCATGAGTTCAGCAATATGTGTTGTTTTGTTGCCTGGCGCCGCGCACATGTCAAGGATGCGTTCACCCGGCTGTGGTGCCAGCACACGTACACACACAATAGAGGGTAGGTTCTGCAGCAACGCATCCTGATCACTGAGATCGCCTAAGCTGGGCACGCCACTCAAATTTGATTTCATCCGTACGGCTATCCCAGAGGCCGGCTGTTCCTTGTTGTTGTACAGCTGATGGCGTTGCATGAGCACTTCACCCACTCCCAAGAATATCTTCTCATCGCAAATGTATCGAGTAGCAGTGCCCCGCTTGCATTTGCCTGGCAAATCCGCAAGTACATTGACCATCTCATGCACTTGTGTTCCCGTTTCCATGGCCAAAACGCCGGGCGCAAAAATGTGGGCGCCTCTTAGCAAGGCGGCACCACAACTGGTGTCCACAATCAGCTGCTTGAGGGAATCGTCATATGTTATATTAGCAGGTGGCTCCAATGGTGCTATGCACAACATTTCTGGCAATTCTGGTAGTCCGAATACTTTGGGTGCTTTATGGCCATAACGCTCGCTTAATTGAGCCTGTAATTTGGCTTTGTAGTCCGCTACATTGGTGCGAATCGTGTTGATTCGATAGGTCGTAATGCGGGGCGTCTGGCATAGCCATGGTAGCAGTTGTGGCAGATCTGAACACTAAAAAAATCCATAAATCAATAAGAAAATTTAAATCATCGCTGCCAGTGCTGTGCTATGAGGCGATCATCTTATCGAATGCCAATGTGTTCCTAAAAAATCAGAATTATCGAAATATCGAACATTAATAATCTGCCTCTGTGAGCAAATAATTGGCATTTCCCCATGTGTATGTGCTTTAATGTCACTTTTTGATTTGAATTGCCCACTCACATGCACTTTAAGGATTTCATTTTCCAGAAGGAATCCCTTGCCCAAAAATGGCGTCTTTGGATAAAACATATTTTTGACCATCAATCGATAGACAACGTATAGAGAGCAGTGATTGTCATTTCTTAAACTCAACACACCGGCCTCGTTTGTGGACAAGACGTGGCAGCATATGAGAGTGCCGCATGAGAAGTCACCACAAAATAATATAGTTTTGCTGCTCTAGCACACGTTCACGCTTAGCGTTGAGCGTACATTTAGCGTTGGTGAATTTGCAGTTTTTTCAACGGCAAGTGTATTCTCGGTCAAGTTTTATTTCGCTCTGTGATTTTTTGACATTTCCAAGCAGAAATTTCTAAAATTTCTGCTCAAATTGATGCGCATTTGATTCAATTATTTGGTGCGTATGGATTTTTAATTATATATTGGGTGCTTAAGTTGCGAATAGATGCATTTTGATCGAAAAGCTGGTAGCGTTTTTATCATTTGGTATAGAAAATGCTGCCGCAGCAATGTGGTGATGTTGATTGTATTGGTATAGAAATTTTGACACACGCACACAACTATCGTGAGAAACTGGCGATGAGAGAGAGTGAACAATATGTGTACATCTACTGTGAAAAGCTAAATTACCTCATGTCTAGAAATAATGCATACTCAATGGTGGTTATTCAAGCATTAAGACGGTAATTTTCTATTATATAATAAACATTTTGTAACTTTTTATCTAGGAAAATGTGCAATCGATAGATCGCACTCACGTGTATATCGATTCATGCAGTCGCACACAACTCTGTCATCGCCAACTTGTACATTCTTCTTACGCCGTCGGTTTGGCAGCAGAAAATTTTACCAAAGGAAAATTTACAAAAAAAGGTGCGAAGAAAACGGTAAATAATGAGTGCAAAGTGCAATAGTTCAAATCAAAGTATTCAAACAATGTTCAAAGTGGAAAGCCAACTATTATTTCAATTGTAAATTAACAAAACAAGGAGGCCGCTGTTTGACGAACGCAAATGAAGAAAGAAAAAAGATACGTCGCCGTCATCATTTCTTGGTACTCATACAAAGGCACTCACACTAATACACACATGCATTTAAAGATTGGATAGGGCTGCCTAGTGTGTGCGTGGGTTAGCTGTGCATAAATTTTTCGCGCAAACAAAGAAAACTTAAAAAATTTCGCATTTCATGCGAAATTGTAACGCTAAACATTTTCTATCTGTGTGTCTCAGTGCATTTAATACGCCGAAAATTAACATTTAACCGCACTTAATAGTTTGGGGCAACCCTAACTTCTCGTGTGCGTATGAGTGTTTGTATATTGTGACTGTGTATTTGTATGCAGGGTGTTGCTGCTGCGGCGGCATATAAAAAAAGTTGCTACGTGTAGTTTTCTTACACATATTTTATGTGACATTGCGTTTTCTGCGCGATTTAATTTTTTGGCAATAAAGGCAGGTTGACAATGCTTAAGAGAATTATAATGGAGTGATGTGACGACTTTATAGATATATGTATATAGATATATATTCGTTTCGGTCTGGAGCTCCAGCGCCTTCAATCGTGGTTGCTTGCTGCTTGTTGTTATTAGCGTAGGAGAAGCTTCCCTCTCTATTTATATAGCCAGTCAATTAAACTTTCAATTGAATTGCATATTTGAGTGTGTGTTTGTGAGCGTTTTCTACTCACACAGGCACGCATACTAGTTATAGCCGCCGCTACTTGAACTTTAGCGCTGCTGCTGACTCACCATAGATTTTGAGCGACAACGCTTTGGCCGATTCATCAGCATTCCATTTGAACTGATAAATCGTAATATATTTCATATACTCATTCTAATCATTTACGCCCTGCGTCGTTACACGTTTTTTCACAAGTATATGATTGAATGAAGCAGCCGAAGCTGGCACACACATAACAACCACAAAAATCAATATCTTATCAGTTGTGCGATGTTAACGGTAACGTTGACTGTGGCGTTAACGTTGACAGCGAATTTAAATTCCAAATCAAAGCTATTTACACAATTAGCTTTGGACAGCAGTTCTTTGGTTTGTTTCTTTTTTGAAGCCTGACATCTTGAACTTGCTGTTATTGTCATTGAACTTTCGCAAAAGCTTTCATCGCCTTTGCTACACTTTCTCGCTCCGTTGAAGAGACTTAGTTGCTTCTACGTAGTCGTACACGTATTTAACAATTATAATGGGAGTTTTCAAATATTTCATGATTTCGCTTTGGGGTTTCCGGTTTACGGTTTACTCATCGCTCGTTAAACACGTCAGCTTAAAAATCGAAGCTGTTGTGTAGAAATTTGATTAAAACAGTGTGCAATTAACCATCAAAACCTAAACAACATTCGACTACAACTTCAGTCCTCATATTTATTTGTAATTTAAGTCAGTTTCATTGCTATCAAGTCAATAGGGGTTGCTTATCCTTGCTTTGTCGATTGCCAGCAGCAGTTTAATTAATTCTTAAGAGAAATAATAATTTGGAATCTAATTCTTTCAGTTTCTTCACGTCGCAAGCAAACGAATCCAAAAAGAGTTGCATTAACGGAAGTTGCAACTCGGATTTGAACTTGTTTTAAGAATTCCAGGAAATAAATAAGAAGAAGCAGTAGTTTAAAAATTGTATTAACAATCCCCTCCACATTGAAAGACAAGAAGAAACAGCAGCAACATGGGAAATGTATTTGCGAATCTATTCAAAGGCCTCTTCGGTAAAAAGGAAATGAGAATATTGATGGTCGGTTTGGATGCCGCTGGTAAAACCACAATTCTGTACAAACTCAAATTAGGCGAAATTGTTACAACGATACCTACCATTGGTAAGTTTAACTAACAAAAATCTATTGACTAACAAAAATCTTATGCTTACTAAATTTCTTCTTTCACTTTCGGCAGGTTTCAATGTGGAGACTGTAGAATACAAGAATATTAGCTTTACAGTGTGGGATGTGGGCGGCCAAGATAAAATTCGTCCATTGTGGAGGCATTACTTCCAGAATACACAAGTACGTTATTAATTAAAGCCGCATAGAGGAAGTGTAGTTTATTCAATTCTAGATGATGTTAACAACTTGTTATGATTATACTATGATTAGTCAAAGTTAATTTTGTTTCAAGACGGGACTGATACTTATTATATGATCCCTTCAATCAGCTCTTTTGTGTAATATATTCTCAATTAACATATGTTCATCTCATTCTTTACGCAGGGTCTTATCTTCGTCGTTGACAGCAATGACAGAGAGCGTATCGGTGAGGCGAGAGAGGAATTGATGCGCATGCTGGCTGAGGATGAGCTTAGAGATGCAGTCTTACTAATATTCGCCAACAAACAGGTAAGCATTTTTCTTTTATGAAAATTTTAAATCCGGTTTGAATTGATATTTAATTAGCTAAATATATTTAACGTTGATGTCAGCATGTTCAAATTGATTGCTCAACATATCTCAAGCTAGATGTGCAAAATAAAAAACTGATAAGAAACGCATGCTGTTTAGATAAGAGAGCCTTGAAAATGAACTCTTACTAATTGATAGTAGTGTGTTTGTCATATACAATATTCTAATTATATATATTATTTGTTGTTTTTCAGGATCTGCCAAATGCAATGAATGCGGCTGAAATCACCGATAAGCTTGGCTTGCACTCACTCAGAAACCGCAATTGGTATATACAGGCGACGTGTGCAACCAGTGGCGATGGACTCTATGAGGGACTTGATTGGTTGTCCAATCAGCTCAAGAATGCTAATCGCTAAATAATCTTTAAAAACAAGAACAGCAGCAGCAACAACCACAACAACAGCAGCAGCAGCAACAACAACAATAAAAATAATTATACACTAACTTTGATTTAAAAAGCAAAGCAGCAAACAAACCATCAACAACAACTACGCCATCATAACGGCATCATATATGTATGTGGGAAGCAAAAGATGAAGAAGCAGAAAACAAGATCAACATCATGAGCGCGTACTGAGGGTTCTGTGCTTTTCCATTTCCAGCTGTAACACGCAAAGCCGCCGCGCATAATTGAAATTTGTTTAAGTATCGCAAACACCGCTAAAAAGAAGCAAAACACAACTTTTCAAAGCAGCATCAGCATATAAAAGAACGCTATGATTTAATTTAAATTTATATATATATAATTATTGGATGTTTAAATGCAAAAAAAAAAATGAGTAAAATGAGAACCCAACCACCACAACAACAAGAAAGAGAAAAAATAACAAGTATATATGGTATAAAATTGTCTTTTTAAGTTATTTTTGCCCTACCCCCTCATCAATATATATTTCTTTTTAATTTTATAAATATAAAAGTAATAATAATGAGAAAAACAAAACTGTAATTGTAATTGCTCTTTAAAAATACAAGAAAAAAACAATTAAATTTTTTCGTTTGTGTCCGTCGCAAAAACAAGTATCAAACACACATACATAAAAGAAAAACTATATGAAAACGGAACGTACTATTTATAAAGGTAATTCTAAATAAAATTTAAATAAACAAAACTTGCACAAACAATTTTTGATACACAAACTGCGAAAAAAACATTCAATAAAAATGATTAAATTTAAAATATACTGTTGAAAGTGCTGCCAACTTGTTTTAGTCAACAAGAATAGGGTTGGTTCATTTGTGGTTCACGGACATCAATATCGCCCAATGCAACACTGATGTCGGCACTGAAGGGAGCCGATAACGATAACCAAATAATCTTGTCCGTCTGCGGCTGGTGCCAATTTATAAGTAATTTTTCAATTAAATTAACAAAAAAAAGTAGTTAAAACTCAATTAAAATGTCGGCCAAACAGAACTCCAAGAAATCGAAGTGGGCACTTGACTTTAATGTTAGGTAAGAGCAATAACTTTACGAATTAACACAATGAGCTCAAAGTGTTATTTTCACTGTGATACAGCAAAAATGCAGATATGCCATCGCCGCCTGGTTACAATCCCACGGCGCTTGTAAATCAAACTGAAGTTGTGCGTGATCAACGTTTGGTGATTAAAAAATCTTGGGATCTCGCTTTGGGACCGCTAAAGCAGGTAAGTGGTGTTCATTCATCACTGTGACCACGTTAACCTATGCCATCATTTTCAGATACCGATGAATCTGTTCATCATGTACATGTCTGGCAATTCGATATCCATATTCCCAATTATGATGGTCGGCATGATGTTAATACGTCCAATTAAGGCAATTTTTACCACACAAGTCACTTCAAAAATGGCCGAAGGTGCTCAAGGCACTGGTCAGCGAATTGTCTACATTTTGGGAAATCTTGCCAACGTCGCTCTCGCTCTGTACAAGTGCCATAGCATGGGTCTCTTACCCACACATGCATCTGACTGGTTAGCCTTTGTGCAGCCCCAGACACGTTTAGAATATTATGGTGGAGGTGTCTCCTTCATTTAGAATGTAAATTTCATAATTTGCTTTATTTGATCATAGATAAATTTGTTAAAACACAGAAAAACTAATGTATAATATAATTGTGTCTTTCCTCTTGAACGGCAGGTTAATCATCTAAAATCTTTTTTGCCTCCTTCTTGATATCTTTCACGATCTGTTCGACAGGTGTGCTGCAAAATAGTTAAAAATTGTAAGTAATTCTGATATTTAACCTATAATTGAACGCTGATGAGGATGATTATCATGATCAATGCTTACAGTACGTATGTTAAGAAAAGTTAGATATACATTCAAAAATCGGTATTTATGTTAAATATGTATTATCAACAAATTTATTTTAAATTTTAAGAGCGCGTGATTTAAGTTACATTTGGTTTACTATAAAAATAACTGCTTGGCGTAAAGTTGATGAGTATGAGGTTCTAGTTTCAAAAAATGAGCCATTACTTTTTCTTGCCATCGACAAGCTCGCGAAACTTTTCATTCGCACGTTCCACCAGTTTTTTGGGGTCGTCTACACGGGGCACCTGCAATGCATTAACAATCAATAGTTAATAAACAAATCCATCGATATCATGTTGCATTACATACCTCATAATTCTGCGATACGTAAATGCCGGTATAAACTCCGGCCCCAAAAGTTAACTGCAATAGAAAAGATACAAATATATATTACAAAGGTAGTTGTAGGTTTAGATTAATGCAGTTTGTTAAGGTCTGCTGACCATAGAAAAAATCATAACGCGACGTCCTGTCCAAAAGGGTTTTGGTGGACAAGGAGGTAAGGCGTCACACGGTTGATGACAAGTTGATTCACAAGTTGTATGGCAACGAGAAGATTGGCCACTTGAAGACTGGCCGCGCTTCATGATCTGCATTCCCAGTCCAAGCAGCTTCATAATTAATACTTTGTATAAATTTGTTGAGAATACGAATTTTTCTAAAATTGAACAAATGTAACTGACAAATGACAAAAAAAAAAAAAGCTTATATTTTAAGAAACGTGTGACATTTGTAGATTTTAAAAGATCTACACAACAAAACTCAAGAATTTTAAATGTGGAGAACGACTTCTATGTTATGATCACTTTGCCGTGTGTACGAATCAATCGATGTATCGAAACCAATTCAATATTAATTGCAGGTGTACCATTAATATTTGTATCTGTAATATATTTGTATCTTCGGTTATTTCATGGACTTTGAACTGTCAACAAGGACATTTAACGGAGCATTGCCCCCGCTGCATATAACTCACGGAAAACAAAGAAACGAAAATCATTTTATATAATTTTGATTTTATCTACAGCTGATTTCTTTTAAATTCACATATATTATGCGCAAAATGTTGTTGGTATTTCTTGTTTGTCGAACGATTAGCACTACAACAACAACAACAGTAACATCATTAAATCATCGCCATAAAAAGAACAAAGCTATATTTTGTTGCTGCTTGTCGCGGACACTTGTCGTCTCTGCTGCAGCTTTGCAATGCTTTATTTCACCAACTTTTGACTTGTTTTACTTCATACTTACTAAAAACTTAAACATTGTCCAAATATTAAAATCACTGTTTTCACCCGCACGCGCCAGTGTGAGAGCCAAAACAACTACTGCGTCAAATGAATGAAATGCCAAAATCGGACGCGCGCCGCGTGAGAGCGAAAAGGCGTCAAGTGTGTATGTGTTTGTGAGAGAATTTGAGAGCAGACTGCAAACAGCTGGCACACTGAGTTCTCTTATTTTGTTGTTGTTATTATTTTTAATATGTGTTATCTAATCACAAGCAAAAGACAATTTAACTGCTGCACTCTTTATAAGTTAACTACGAAATGTTGTTGCTTTGAGTAATGTTAAAATGTTGTGATGAACGCGTAATTCTCTATTAATATGTGAAATCAATAATTTTTTTTATTTTTAAAATGCAGAGCACAAGTTTTGAACAGCGCGACGAACGAACCACTTGTAAAAATGTCTAGAAAAAGATATAAGCAAATATGTAAAATAGCCTAAAATTAAAACATTTCAGTTGTTGTTGCTTGGCTATCTATGTGTGCTCAATACATAAAATTATACTTGTAGAAGCTTTATTGATAACTTTCTCTTTTTATCGCCATAAGTTTTTCGGCATTTGAATACGCGCCCAATCACACACCTGCTGCGCATACTGACGACTTGATAGCGTTTTGCAACACTGCAGACTCGTAAACAATATGCAATTGCTACACTGTTTATTTACATTGTGTTTATTAACAAGTTTCAGAATACATGCAAACAATATTCGTATACAAATTCCACAATTCACATTCTTACAGCTGTATAAATAATGTTACACAGTTACACACGAGCACAAGTTTATAGTTAAAATTCGTTGTTTATTCTAGCTTATAGTAATCCATCTTCTAGTCCAATATCGCTGGTCTTGTCTTCAGGTAAATGAATGCCACAATCTAGAGGATGTTTTTGTTAATAAAATGAGAGTTTCAATGACTTTCTTAAATGACTTTCTTACCATCATGGCAACGACGCCCAGTGCCGGTAGAACAACAGTTCCAATTTTACCCTGGATTTCCGCGTTTTCCAGTTTGCGCTCCTTTTTTTGTTTGCGTGTTTCTTTAACTTTGCCCTTTAGTTGACGCATTTTCTAATTTTATTGAATTACTTAATTAACGTGTTAGTCGCTTTATAAGTAATGTGTTTTAACTGACTTATGGACTATTAAACGAAGGTGGTGACGTGGAAGGTGCGTGCGTGTGTTCTAATTGGAATACGCAAAATTTCAGACGGCAGCTGATTTACAAATATAGGGGCAGTGCTGTCAACTTGTCGCAACCAAAAACGAGTTGGTAAGTTGGTCAAATAAAAAAAATTTTTAAAGTATGAAAATTGTTGCAGAAGTTTTTTTTATAGAGGCTCGTAGAACAACGTACTCTAAGCATTCAAAAAAAGTTAACCCTGATCTTACATATCTTTCAAATATTAAATCATTTTGTATTGAGAAAATTTGTGTTAATTCAGCCCTGGTTACCGATAGCTGCCACATCGTTAACAAAATATAAGAAAAGCGCGCGCTTTTTAAAGTCAAACTAACGCCAACAATAAAATACAAATATTTGATGCCTAAATGTATTTTTTTTCGTTTGCAATTAATGCAGTTTTGTTAGTAAACTTTCTTCTGCTGGTACGTGTAACCTTTTTAATTTCTTTAGTACAAAATCGGTCGGGCACACATACAATCTGAACTGATTTTTGTAACTGATATTGCGCAAATACCTAAACTGGGCTATTATTAAAGTTGACTTTAGCTTAAAGTATCTCCCACATGTTGCCTATTAACATGGCATGGCATGGCGATGTTACGTACATTTCTTTCTAACCCATATTTCTTTTCTTTTCAATTTGCCAGCCGTTTTGCTAAGCTCTTTTGGCATGGCTCCAAGAGGCAGTGAACCAGATATGGCCACTAACTGTTGCACCTTCACCTTTAAATGCGATTTTGAACATGTATGAGCAGTTCCAAATGGGCTTAGTTAAGGGCGTGGCAGCAACAGTAGTCACTGCTTGGGTTTCCCATATCACCACCACGAACCATCATCTGCAAATCTGCAGTGAAGCTCATTAAATGGCATGTCTCAATCTTTCAGTGCTGCTCCTCTCTTACGCTAATTGACAGCATTCTTCATGGCCAAGGAATTGTTTGTGGGATAGTGGAAAATGAAGCAATAACAATGCAAAATGCCGTTGAAACCGTTGCAAATCATTTGAAACGCACGCCCAAGTTTGTGCATCGGTAATGAAGCATTCGACGGTTGACCAACGGCCAGCATTTTGGCATCTAAGTTCGTCCATTACCATAAACGGCAACCCGATCAATTTGGACACGGATTATTGGCAACTATTTAGTCGACCAGACAGACAGCCGGGCAGACAGACAGACAGACTGTCAGACTTCAGCGTTTGGACTCTAAAATGGCCCAAAGCTGCCACTTGTCCAAGTCGTCAGGCTGCCGTAAATTGAGCTTTGAATTCGTCTATCTTTCAACTCCATTCCCCTCAGCTCACCCCTTCCCTGGACTGCACTCCCGCTGATTTTGGCCTCAATGTGTATGGAGCATGTCGAAAATGCATGTTTCCTGATCACAACTCAGTCTCAATCTTTAAGAGACTCTTGGCTTCTAGTTCTGCCTTACGTTAAACATGACTTTCGACTTGTTCGTTAGCCGCAGCTAGAGATGGCACAATGTGACACGTTCTCTGCGTAGATTCATTACATATAAAAATAAATATATATCATCGATGCTTTTTTCAGTTAGTTTGAAGATTAACAATTTTCCTTTTTTTCAACTTTTATACAATTAATGAAATTCCAATTCTCCTGAATTGATTTTCAATTTACAGAATTTTCGTTGTATCTTTTTAAGAATTGTTATATGGTAATTACAGTATAGATTAATAAAAGACTGTATATATTAAAAATAATTTAAAAAATTCCAACAACTACAGAAAACGCTTTCCCTAACAAAATCAATTGAATTTTTAGACAAATCGAAAAAATATACTGAATATTTTGGATATAAGTGATAATATTATTTATTCTGTGGTTCCCTTAAATTCCCTTATATGAAGTTCACTTGTATTTAAAATCTACCAAATCGATAGTATCGCATGGAATGGAATTTAAGCTGTTGTCATCTTTAGCGTAGGCTCGGTCAGTTACTAAGCCAGGTTAACCAGCTAACCAACTTTGTTGGCCGTTGATTGGCCACACAGTGTCCAATTGTCCGTTTGTCGGACTTTTGAGTCTGAGTCTGACTCGGAGTTGGAGAGTTGGAGTCCATTCCCGATTCCTTTTAGTGACTTAGCTAAACTCCTTATTTTGATTGCCAAGTCGTAAAATGATGGATTACCGAGTTGGGATTTATTTCTTGTTACGGTCATAATAGATTATCTTTGCTCACTCATTGTCAGACTGTTTTGAGCCTTCTGCTTTCGACAAATGCTCGTTAGGCCTTTACCACTTGGGTTATGCCTACCGTTTTTCCCTCAACAACAAGGGAGGAGAAGGGGGAACCACTCAAATCTGGCTTGATGATGCGTCTCAGAGATCGCTGCTGTTGCAGCTTAATCACAAGTTGTGGCTGCCACAGAAGTGGGGAAAGGAACAGCCCATCACTTGGGGCACATGATTAGGTCGATTAAAAATAACGAGAAGTGCAATAAAATTAAACTTTTAACTTGTAAAATGATTAAATTGTATGCAACAGCATATAAATTATTAGTAGTTACTGTAGGTTCATTAATATTTTGTCGTTTAACTATAATAACTTGAATATGACCGAATATAATATGGGAAACCGAATATAATTAAACCTTTTAGTCTAAAAAAAAGAACGCTACAGCTTCAGTTGATACCATTTCAACTTAATCTCTAAACATACTTAATAAATTACAAGCTTGAGAAAAGTATTTTATGGATCATTTTTAGAAGATTTACTTTTCTGTGTAGCTATAGAAAATTCGTTTTTTAATTAAAAAGAACTAATTATGTTTGAAGAATCTAAACGGCAATTAGATATTAAGTTTTTGATATTTTTAGATTAAGAGCGTACTAAAGTTTGAACTCACGATTAAGATGAAATGCGATAAATGATAGACAAATTAAAAAAAAAGAAATAAGACTTTAATTTGCTAATAAGTATTGGGTTTTATTCGTTATAATTAGAGTTGTTATTCATACACAGTTTGGAATGTAGAGAAGTCTATTCCTAGCCGTAGTAGGCGGCATAGTATTGGGGAGAAGCTGCCACATAGGCAGCAGAAGCTGCCACTTGCGGTGCCGCAATGAACTTGGCAAATGCCGTTGGCTGCACGAAACTTACAGCGCCAGCGGGATAATAAACAATGGATGGCGGGGCAACGGGAGCTGCAGGGGCAGCTGCTGGAAGGGCAGGAGCTGCTGCTGCTGCTTTGGGCACCTCAATCTCCTCGGCGGCATCGTCAATGTCCTCCTGGGCCTCGCTGTTGGCCACCAAGCGAGCGGGCTTGGCCTGAAGACGCGCAGGAGCGCCAGAGGGGGCAACAGGAGCGGAAGCGGGAGCGGAAGCGGGTACAACAGGAGCGCTATACAATTGCTGAGGCTGTGGGGCGCCATAGGTCCGCGAGGGTTGCTCCAGTCGTGCGGGCTGATAGTTGTAGCCCTGTTGTTGTTGCTGTTGCTGATGTTGCTGCTGTTGCAACTGCTGCGGATAGCGACGACGCTGTTGCATCTGCGCCTGGCAGAGACTCAGCCAAATGGCAAACAACACAATAATCAGTGAGCTGCGTTTCATTGTGGTAACTAACTGGAACGACTGACTGAATGCTCAGCTCTTAACTGGGCTTTATATCTGTTTACAGCTCAGCAGCTGTTTAAGATGCCAAGCACGTGTTGAACATGGCAGGAGCAGGGGGGAAGAGGCAGAGGGGGGAGGGAGAGTTGGGGATTGGCTCGACCTCATGGCGGGCAAAACAAAATTGACATTGACCCCAAAAGTAACAAAATCAGAGCCACCTCAAAACTGTTAAGTTGCATTTGCATTTGCAGTTTTGATTTACGCATTGTTGTTGCTTGTTGTTGTTGTTGTTGCTTGTTGTAACCCAAATCCGAGTCACAACAATGCTCCAAATGCCTCACCAAAGTCATCGTTGTCATCATCAATATGCAGTTGATGTTCTAACCATTTGATTGGACTCTATGTGGTTTTTTTTGGCTCGTTGCCCACGTGTCTGCAGTCTGGGAGCACTTTGTTATACCCTGTAGCAGGAGTATGTTCACATTGTGCCTGAGTTTGCAACGGCCAGAGAAATGCATCTTAATCAGCAACAATAACTAATCGAAAAACTCAATTTAAAACGCATTCTTAAACGTATTTATTTACTTTTAAATTAATAACTTTTTGGGGAATAATATTGTGAAAAGTATTTCTAAATTACATAATGATCGCATCATAGTTATAAAAGTTGTAGAGAAAAAGAAAAATATGTATTGAATTTTAGGATTTGAATTTTCTATTTTTAATATTTATAAATTAATAACTATTTCGTTAATATTATTGTGAGAAGTAATTTTTAATTACATAACGATTGCACCATAGTTATAAAAGTTGTACAGAAAAGAGAAATATGTATTGAATTTTAGGATTTAAATTTGAATTTTCTATTTTAAATATGTATAAATTAATAATTATTTGGGGAATAATATTGTGTGAAGTACTTCTAAATTACTTAAAGATTACACCAAAGTTATAAAAGTTTTTAGGATTTGAATTTTATATTTTAAATATGTATATATTAAAAAAGTAGTCACAAAATTATTATTTTATTAACTTGTAGCATTAGAAAGAAACTTGATGTTCAATAGTTAGCTATATGCACAGGGTATCTAATAGTCGCATACACTTGACTCTTGCATTTTTTGGTATTTTTTTGACAATCAATGATGTTGTGATTTGTGGTGCACCTTGTAGTTTAGTCACGTCCATTGTAACACTATAAATTAGCCCAGGCTGACAAGGAGAGAGGGGGAAGGGAACCGTGTAGTCCAAGTCCGAGTCCGAGTCCATTTACAGCTCGGTTAATTTACTTTTTTCAACCCAATAAATGCAGGTGACAAAATGTGTAATGAAAGCAAACTCGCAAATTATCACGCTAACCAACAGACATTGAACTGGGAATACCCCTGTTAATTTGAGGGTAGTTTGATTTGAAAATCTTATGAAACATACAACACTTAATTTAAATTTATTATCTTAACTCAAATTTTATATATTTTGGTACAATTTTTCAAAGTTGTTTGAGTTTCTTGTAAATAAGAAAAGATATTATTTAAAATTTTGAAAATAAATTTTGCAGTATGAAATCTATTACATTAAAAAATATACATATTAAAGTTATTTATGTAGAAGCCTTTTAAATTTCTTTATTAATGTTTTTCTAAGACAATAAAAATAAGATAATAATTTGCACGCCTTTTTCAAACCATTTGAAAATCTAACTTTTTCAGAACTTTGATATTAAGTAATTTCTTTATTGTTGCTTAAAAACTTAATCTTTACTATGCAATAACATTACTCTATTATATCTTGACTCTTTTTAACTCAGTTTAGTAACAAATATTCAAATGTTCATATTTTAATGCAACACTTTAAATACCAATCGTTAAATCCATTTAAAACTAATTGATGCAAAGAGAATTCAATAAAATTTCACGCTCATCGTTAACACCCTAAAAATTAATCAAAGCAAAGTGAAAAAAAAGGAAAAGGAAAAAGAAGAATCAATTAATTAAAGCCTTAGAGCAAGTGCATAAGTTTGTAATGGATTCAATGAAGAAACACCCCTTGGATTCTTTTTAATCTGAGGATTCTGACCGAGTCGCGGAAGTGTGAGAAATGATCTATAAATTCCAATAAATTGAAATTGTGCTATGCAGATGTGAGTTGGACAATATTTACAGGGAATTCAATAAAAATGCAACAACTAATTGATGTAATTAATTTATGAAATTACATTTGCCACTATTCGTTGGCCAACTTCAACTGGCCGGGCTTTAGGCCAACAGCAGATGGAGAAGTTGCCGGTTTTCTTCTCATTTTTGTATTATTTTTATTTTTATTGCTCAACGGGTGGCAACAGGAGTTGAATTCGCACAGGTGGAAGCAGGTGGAAGCAGATGGATGCAGGGACACAACAGTAGTTGGTAGACAGTGGCAAGTCGCGTTGGCCAAGTGGCCATTTTATGGGCCACAAGAGAAACTGCAATTTCAGCGTGTTTAGGCCACAATGTCGTGGAGTCATTACCATTTGGCAATTTGGCATGTGCTGTTGATGGCACTTGGTAACGCACTGAACGATCTGCAGTAAACAACTTACAAACTATGTGACAACTGTACTTTCCACGCAGTGCAATCTTAACTAACCGCTAACTAGAATTCGAGGAATTCTTCAGTTTATTAGCCACTTACAAATTGGGAACAGAAGCTTAAATCTTTCAAACAAAATGCTGATGTTATAAACTTAAACAATTTGTATGATTTGTATTACAAATATACAAAAATCAACATTTAATAATATAGAATTATTATTTCCGCTGTCTTTAGCTCTCTCTCATAATTAAAACTTTAATTATTCGCTATTCTCTATTTGTAATTTTAACATTTGTATTCTCTACCTTCAGTTAGTCAAACAAATAACTCAAGTTGAATAATTGGTAGCAAGTTCTAATCTTATACATGTGCATTACAAATGTCCTGTTCATTTCTCGAACATTTAAATGAAAAACGTGTTTGTCTTGGAAACTTCTTCGAATTATGTATCATACACCATTTATTTGAACTTACATTAGAAATTGTCTATTATGCCTGTGGCATTTTCTTTAAGTGTAATCTCTTACAAACTGAATTAATATGAATTTTTCAGTTTATGTATCAAACATAATAATATTTCAATATATGAATTAATTTTATTTAAAATACAATATGCATTTTCATACAATTTAATTTTTGTATTTAAATAAAAACTATACAATATGAATATATTTTTATTTATATTTAAATTAATGTTTCGAACATTTTCATGTTGTAGTATTTTGTGCCACAGTCGTCATTATAAAATTATAGTACTCTCGGAAAGGGTATATAGAAACCTTGGTAATTGGGTGTTCCTAGAATCGCATACACCATGCAAAATGTACATGCAAATCCATTAGAAATGGGCGAGACATTCGTATCTATTGCAGAAGTTGAAAACTAGGCGTCATATTTCAAATGACAGTCACGGGCAACGGACAACGGACAACGGACAACGGACAGTGGACGACAGACAGATACACATGCGTTTTGGGTCTCGGGGTGGTTCGCAGCGGGAATTATGTAGATGGCCTGGACCCAAGTCGGGGCTGCAGTTGGAGCGTGTTTGCGGCGAGCTTTACAATTAATTTTCGCCTGGTAGCTGCTGCCAGAAGATCGTTGCCAGATCGCAGCCAGATCGCAGGCAGATCCGTAGCCAGATCCGAGACCGGATCGGCGGTTGAGGCAACAAAAAGTTTCTCTAATGTTCGCCCGGTTTTTTCTTTTTTTTTTTTTTTTTTGTAGTGATTTATTTTTGCTTTTAGTGTCTTTTATTTTATGATTTATGCAGAGACTGCAGAGCAAAATAAAGAGAGTCTCGTTCTTCTGTCCCAGTCGCATCTGGACCAACTTGGGATCTCGTTTCTGTCCTGACTTTGGCTTTGGCTTTGGTGATTTTTCATTATTTTCATCGTAGATCAAAATTAAGTGATTTTAATGATGAAATTTATTGGCGCATTTATTTGTCCATGATTTGGAGCAAACTAAGACCCAGACCCAGACCCAGACCCGGTCGAAGACCCAGTCGGAGACTGAATGCCCCGGGGGCGCTATGCCAATAAATATGTTGGACGTGTGACAGATTTCGTTAGAAAGATAAACGACTTTTGGCTCTGTTGTAACTGGCAAGTGTAGAATGGGAGGTCTTTTTCAGTTTATTCAAAATGCATACCATTTGAACTTAACTAAAGCTCAAGCTCAATGATATGACATATGCATATAACTCTTTAAAATAAAAATTTATTCTTATATAATACTTAGTAAAATGTAATTGAATTATATTTTTATTTACTTACTTATTTTTTGAATGAATAAGTATTTTTAAGTCTATTTTTATGTATATAGTAGTTATCAACCATATATTTGCCACATAATTCTGAGTTTTTTTTTGCCGATTTTTTCTCTCATTTCTGCGCATTTTATTCCTGATATTTCGTGTTATATATCCATAAGTATTATCATATGATTATAAAGTAAGCTTAACTGCTGATTAAATTTAATGAAATACCATATATATATGTTTTCAAACTACTTTTTAAACAATTATTTTAATTCAAAGTTATTTCTAGCAGCATAAATTTAAAATAACAATTAATATTTATATTAGTAAGTAATATTTTTACGTACTGACTATTTCAATGAATATTTATTTTTAAATCTAGGCTACATTTCTACGAAATTACTTCTGACATTCCGTGTTATATGTCCATAAGTATTATCATATCATTATAAAGTTAGGAGTGGGCTTTGTTTGAGTTACTTAAACATTTTGCATTTCAGTTGCTTGATCGTATTATTAATGATTGTCTGCCACGATTGGCTTTTTTTGTTCAAATTATTTATTTGTTATTAAGGCTAGTCGTGGTCTGTCGAATTTCGCATTTGCACACAAACATTTTTTTTAATTTTATATTAATATTTGTATTTCTTTGTTCGAACTTTTCTGCATACAAATTACTGCGAATTAATTCAAACAAAATAAATTACAATTTGTTGCATACAAAATTTATAATCAAATTTGTGAGGCAACAAAAAAGTTGGCTTAACATCATGGAAAGCCCTTTCAACAGTAATTTTTAATAAATTAAATATATATGCACTATGCATTATACTTAATGTTTGCATTTATATACTTATCATAATTTATTCGCCTCATTTGGTTTTGAAAGTCAAAATAATTGGATAGAATTGTATAAAATGTGGGTAAACATAATTTCATTAATATGTGAAAAAACCTCATAATAAATACCCTAAGAAATACATTTTTAAGGGTATTTTCCCTGCAACTAAGCTTTATAACAAAGGTTTATAATCTTAAACTTAATATTTCAACATTTATTATATTTACAAATATGTAATAGATATTGTTCAATAGCATGAAATAATTTAGTAAGTACTTTACAATAAACCGAAAAATGCTATTTTAATTATTTCTTAAATATATATTCAAATAATATATGATAAACGATATATGATATTAATAAAACACCAATTGCTGATTTATATTGTATGAATACTTTCTAACTTCTAGTTTATGACTTTGTAAATATCTCTTTAATAGTTATAAAGCAAACATTAAAATTCCTCCTGGGAAAAGTGGGAAAGCATGATTTGCAATAGATTCCTTTGGTATGCAAACAACGAGCAAAAACTGCATTTATTATGAGAATTTCTTTATAGGCGTCATCACATTCCACTTGTCATCATTTTGTCCATGTGTTGGTTAATCACAAATAATTAATAATGAAATTGTTAATAAATGACTGTTTTTATAATGCGTTTTTTATCCACATCAATAATTAATGCATTACAACAATGAGAAGAGAGACAGAAAAATACAATCAATAGAAGAGTTTGCAGTATTGTTCATAAACTGAAGTCTTATCATGACACTCTTGGCACTCTTCTTCTTGCCAAGGGTCAGGGACTCCAAATGTCAGACAGTCATCATCTCTGGACAAGATTTCTATAAGAATTCCCCGTTTGAGATAAGAAAGTGTAGGAAAACAATTGACTATCATTGTTTAAGTGTGGAGTCTCTGAGTCTGAAGTGCGATAGACTGGAATACTTACTTAGATGTTACCAATATATAATTTTGTATCTTATACTGAGTGGGTTAACCTGCCAGCGAGTCTGCTCGACTTCTTTTACCTGCTGCCCAGCTAATCAAGTCAAATTTGTAATGAAAGCCACGGAATCTGGTTTAAACAGACACACATTTCGTCTGTCAGAGAATCCACTTCAAATCTACATGAAAACCAGAGGGAGAATGCTAAAATAGCGACTAATTGATATCCTGTAAAAAATAATTATTTTATATTTTTAATAAAAAATTTTTGAGATAAACAGACTGCAATGAAAATTGAATTTAATTTTCATATAGATATGGAATAAATAGGATAATTGATATTCTGTAAAAAATATTTATATTATATTTTTAATAAAGTATCCATATTGAGAGGAACAGTAACATTTTTAACTGCAAATAAGAGATGTAGAGATTGATATCGAATTTAAATTTGATATATGTACATATAGAATAGATAGGGAAAGATAGACAGATAGGAACAATGAATGTCAACTAATTTGGAATGCAATTCATTGACTCCAATTAAAAATCTTAATTATTTTTAGCTGCAGCTTGTTTTTATTAGCTTTAAAACGTGACAGTGTCAAGATACCCTTTTCAAAATATTCGTTGTGTGGTATAAAAACAACAGTTAAAAGGAAAAATGTTAAAAAAATATATGTTTGCTTGCGTGCCTCGAGTTGAAACCGCACTTGGCTTTTATTTGCTTAAATGAGTTTCGCTTTTGAGAGCTGATAAAATACTAAAAAAAAGGAAAGAAGAGAAGGGAAGAGAAGAGCAGAGAAGAGGTAGAAAGGAAAAAAAGAAACTTCCAATTCCTGGCGCGTCATGTGAATTACGAGTTTGCATTTAACTAACCTTGAAACAATTTCTGTTTGCTGTTTGGCCAACCAAATGGTGTGCAAAAGCTCCTCTCTTCTCCCCCCTGTATCTCTCCCTCTCTCTTTGGCTCTCTCTCTGCTGTCTCACTCTGCCCACCTGTATAAAAAAGTAGCATTCGATGTGGAGTTGCCTGTCCAGAGCTGAAATTTGATATCTGGCGGAACAACAGCGACGACGACAACCTGTTGCCTGATTTGTTGCATGTTGTTGCAGGCAATCAACAGCTAACAACAACAGCTAACAGCAACAACATCTGCAACTGCAACAACTTGTCGTTTGTCGCCAAAATGTTGTGCGACTGTGTGTTGTTGTTGCCCACGTGGTGTCATGAACCCGCCAATCCAATTCGGGTGAAAACTAAACAAGGCATTTAAAGTTCGAGAGAAATTTTGTATTTCTTTTTTTACTTTTATTTTTTTTTTTTGGCAATTTCGGGAAAGTCGTGGGCTGATTTTCTCACGATTGAACTTTGCAAATAACTGCAAATGTGACAGCGGAAAATGCACAGAAAATGTTGACTTACAACACTAAGTAAATAACCCAAAGCTCTCCAAATCAAGTTGTATACTAACTACGATATCTGTAGTCGATTAAAAGTAAAACATTGAGATTTAATAAGATACATTTTTTAAATCTAGAGAGAAATTTCATATGTTTTCTAATTTAATTTAAAGTTTAAATGCACAACGAATTAAGATGCTTTACCATGATCAAAATGATATTCCTTTTCAAAATCAATTGATTTTTGGTGAAGTTATGAAAGTTTGAAGTTAATCGATCCTTTGACCAAACAACTTTACAAGTCAAATTGGTTGTTTATTGAATTGTATTTATTTAAAATGAAAAGTATTTAACATTAATAAATATAAATTAATATGAATATTATAATTGATACTAAGCAAGTGAATGTGGAAATTCATTTAAAACTCTTCCCAAATGCGATTGATTAAATTAATACATATATTTTTAATTGCATAGAGTTACTGCATTGTAAATGTATTAGTGAGCTTTCGTATTTTTGCCTGATTGCAATGCTCTGTGTTTAGAGCTTTCAAAGCTGTTGCGTGCGTGTGTTCTGTGTGTGAGTGCTTTGTGTGTGTGCGAGCTGTACAGGACTTGTATGCAACTCAAGAAAACAGTTCGAGATCATTTAATAATTGCAAAGTAAGTTCCAGACCTGAAATTCAAAGTATTATAGGTACAATTATTTAGATTTCCTTAAGCTAAGCCATAATATTCTAACACCGATCTTTAATGTCAATGTCAGCTGAACACGTTTCTTTCACTGAGAGCCACTTCATGACCTGGTGGTGGGAGCTGTTGATTAGGCGACAAAGTGGCCAAGTGATGGTGCAACGTGAGTTGGTGGCAACAACAACAACAACAACAACAACAGCAACACTCAATACAAAACTCGAATATGTTCTTTAATTAAGAAAAGTGCAATAGGAAAAGGTTGACGATGACGAAATGCAGTAAACCGGAAACCAGAAATGTCAGGGACTCGAGAGAGAGAGAAGGAAAGGGAGCAGGAGAGAACGAGAGAAAGAGAAGTCATGGCACGGGTCGGATTGGTTGAGTGGTTGCCTGGGTTGGGTTGCTGTGGTGCTTTGGTGGTTGGGTGGTTCCTTGGTGGTCTCAAATAACAAAGCTACAAGTGAAAGAAATGTATGAGAAACCAAAAGCCGCAGTCGCTGGCAACACTCGAGTTAACACGAGAGACACGTGTCACGCCACACAAGTGGCTAATTACGGTTAAAATGATAGCAGGAGGGGGGAATGGAAAGGGGGAATGACATACACATAGAGAAGGGTGCGTGTCGAAAGCTCTTTGACACGATGCAGACAGTGAGCTTTTGCAGATTCCCGATTCGCGATTGACGACAAAGTCTAAACTCTGTTTGGGTAAAAAATTGTTAAGCACAAATTTTAATAGCGAATGTAAATAAAAATCGTCTAGTGGTAAAATTGACATCCGCAAGGAAAAGGATTAGGATTTGAAAATGTTATGACTGTTTAAAGTTCTGGAAAAATTCATTCATTTAACTCGATTGATCGTCAAACAGTGTAAACGAGTTAAAGTAGATAGTTGAAGATTTTTCAATACTTTCTCATAGCTAAGCAAAATAAGTCAACCTTAATAATAATGATTTAAAGTTGAATGTTGATTAATTTTTTTTTGTTTATTGTCAGGCTATTATCAGACGACATTTAAATTTACATTTACATTAAAATAAAAAATTTAATTTTTTTTATAGTAAGTAAAACTATTCTATATTAGGTAAATATTCATTTAAAGCTCATTAAATTCCATTAAATATGACGTCAATATTGAATTACAATTTTAAGTTCTTAGAAGTTGACAGGCATTAAAAGTTGATGATTAAAGCTGCTGAAAGCTCTGAAAGCTGCTCAAAGCATCTAAAAGCTGCATAAAACATCTGAAAGCTGCTCAAAGCATCAGCTATTTTCAGCATAGCAATTTTTTGGAAACTATTTTGAATCTTTATACGACATTTAAAGCTTTGAAAGCTCACAAATGCAGTGCTTTGCTGCGATTTTATATTGATTAACTGTTGGTTACCGAGTTGCCGCTACATAATCCCTTCTAATTCTAGTTATAGTCTATAACAGCTATCTATAACTTATAGATACATCAGTTGGGCATAAATCAAACTGACAGCTCAGCTGTTTTGCATAATCCGCCGAGGTGGCCAAAAGAGAACGAGGTTAATTCTGAAGCTGGAGCAGCAAAGGAAAAGGGAAGAGGGGAGAAAAGAGAAGAGCGTCTTGAGTATCGTGATGGCAACCAACTATTAATACAATTATGTAAAACAGAATTCCAGTTGCAACAATTGCAACAAGGCAATTTCACAATTATCGCATGTAGCTCGCAAATTCCAGCAACTTGTTATGAAATCCCCTTACCACAAATTATTTATAAGCACGCAAACAGATCGCCCTCTTATAATGCATACATATAGTATATCTTTCTCTCCAACCCTTTTCCTGTTGGCTAATTGAAAAACTCAAAAAGAAAACAAGCAGTTGCAATTCTTCAGAGTTAGCAATGTGTGGTCTTATCATCGACAGTTGTCAGTGCCTATAACTGACACCTAACACCAGGCCATTTATGTTTTGCCTCTCACCTCTCATCCGTAACTGACAATTCTCGTTTTCAGACTTATCGCCTCGTGTCATTTCGCTGATGCCAGAGTGCGAAATTCTCTTTGACATGATTTGTCAGTGATTTGGATTTGTTGTTCGGCTGGTTGGCTTTTAAAAATCCTGATTGACGCCAGATTTAAGATTATGCTCAGCCAAGCAGAAGGAAGACTCTGATAAGCATCTGGAATTGTTAGGTAAGTCCACTCTTTGGTAAACACTTGTCAACTTGCGAAAGAGCTAAGCAATTTCTTGATTGATTTATGCTACTGACTACAGAAAATATCTTAAGCTATGCTCTCACTTCTGAAAATAATCTACTTAGTTAAAACACAACTTCTAGACTACTACTTCAACTAAAAATCCATTGAAAGGGTCTGAAAATGGTTTTATTTTTAAGTTTCAAGCTTTAGTTTTTCAACAGTTGATAAAGTGAGCTGAGAATTAATCAGAACTTAGCTAAATTCGTTTGTTTTTCAAAGCTTTACTCTTGAAGCTTTAACAGCGAATTGGTGCTTATTGAAATAGTGATAATGAACTTTAAGAAAGACTCACTTAAATGCAGTAAAGTTAATATTTGAATAGCTTAAAAGCTGTACTTTAACTTCCTTGTGGACGACAAAGAAATCCAACCGGATTTGTGAACAAAATTAACCCATTAAATATGCGAGTAATCACAAGTGGACGCGCCCATAATCAGCCAACAATTGTCTAGAGTAACTTCTAAGGAAGAGTAGAGAGTTGGGAGGGGGATAGGGGTAAGGAAGGAGCAGGAGAAGTGGAAGAAGGAGAGGCGTCATGGCAGGTGATCGCTGGTGATCATCAGCCACGTTTTTGAGCTGCGTCATTGATTGACTGCAATTGAAGTGCTCGTCACGTACAACTGGATACAAAGCAGACTGAGACTGAGGAAAAAGCCGCCCGATGATCGTGTTGGGGCCTAGAGAATGGCAGAATGGAAGACTAGGAGACTGACAGACTGAAAGGGGGGAAAGGAGAAACTATGACTGTGATCTAGCCTAGAGTAGAGCCTAGGACGATGATGATGACGACGACAATTGCGCGCTAATTATCGCCTCATGCAATTCATTGGAAGATCTCTCTCGCTCCCTCTCTCTCTCTCCTCTCTCTCTCCCTCTCTCCTCTCTCTCTCCCTCTCTCGCTCTCTCTCTTATTCCTACTGTCTGTCTCTGTCGAACTGGTCAGCGTGTGTCAAAGACATTCCTTGAGCCAGGCGTGAATTGAATTCCCGTCTGGCGATGATGATGAATGGGGGATACCGACATCTTCTCCACTTCTCCAATTCTCCAGTTCTCCACTCACTTGGGTAACTACTTCATTTAGCTCCCTGGGCTTTGGCGGATTTGATTTATAGCGTTGCTAAATTAAAGTTGCGCACACTTTTGTTATGGACAATGAATTGCAGGAATCTTAGCAACTTGGCGAATCTTTCGCACTCTGCAGCAACTCTGGCAACCTCGACAGCTCCGGCTACTCTGGCGATTAAGTGGTTAGCTCATTAGCCTCGACAATGCGTTGGTATTTGGGTTAGGTCCTCTGCCATCTCCATCTCCATCTCCATTGTTTGCTGCCTCATGCCACATACCATTTGCCACTAACGGTTAACGATTTCAACTTCTCTTTCTACTCTTCTCTCTCTCTCTCTCTTCTCTCTTTTTTTCTGCTGTCTTCATCTAGGAAGTTGAAGACAAACCAATTAACAGAGACTCTTGTAGATTAGAGGACATGACATCACATTACTTGGAGTTTAAAATTATTTTTGTTTGGACTTAGACTTGTAGTTCTAAAAACTAATTAATCTTAGTAACGACTAAAGATTTGAACTCTTATTTTGTGATTGTCTTTCATAAATATGAAAGGTCTCATTTGAAAATGGTTCAACATTCTTAGAAAATGTAAACATATATAACTTCTTTTGGAATTTAAGAACTCCAACTTTCTTTAAATATCTAAACATTAATTCAATAATATTTAAAAAAACTTATGGTTTTTCTTGAATGTTTTTTAGAATGCTCAGTCAATATTTTTAATATAATGGATCGATTTGCTAACTTAGTATTTAAGTTGTTAAATTTCAAAGCAAAAGTTTTTTAAATTTTAAAGTTATACTTGAATGTTAGTTAAAAATATTCCAAGATTCTTCGAATTTGTTCACATTTAACTGATATTTTCATGCAAATGAAGTTGTTAAATTATAAAACATAAGTTTTTTCAATTTCAAAGTTAAACTTAAATGTTGGGAAGTCCTAAATTACACATAAGCGAATTTGATCTTCTAATTACTAAGTTGAAAGTATATATTCAAGGGTTCTGCTAGATAAAAGGTCATTACAAATTCTGCAGTTGTAGGAAATCAAAGCAGATGGTAATCTCAGTTGAAGACGAAGTAGAAGAAGCTGCAGTCTTATTATAATTATCTGTCTAAGCCGGACAAGTCAGAGGGTTATCGGGCAATTGATCAGGAGTCAGGCAACGATTTATCAAGCCTGTTGTCCTCGAGTGACCGATGACAACTGTTGAAATGCAGCTCCATCAAATTGGCGACAAATGCTGTTGGCTCGTGGGGCTATTGGTTGATGTGGCTGCTGTCGGGCCATCAATTCAGACCGTTAACACTCTATCAATATCTGAGGATAGTCAGCAGGAGCAGGAGCAACTGCAGCAGCGACTTAGGAGGCGGTTTGGTTGACTGAACGACATCAAAAGCGAATTACCGCCGTCAGATAATAATAAAAAAGGAAATAAAAATAAAATACAGGTGCCAATGAAGAGACAAGGCGAACAACACACAGAGAGAGAGAGAGAGAGAGAGAGAGAGAGAGAGGTAGCAGCCGCAGGTCTTCAATCTTTGGTCTGCGTCTCGGCAAGATCAAGAGTCGAAGCGTGGCTGATAGTGGATCATGGCTCCACCTTTTTGTTGCTGTCTTCAGCCGGCAGCGTTTCTCCTCTTAATTGACGCCTTGATTTGCAGCCGATTGGCTTTGCAACACATTTTCCAACCTCTTCAAACAACATATCTCTCCCCTTCACTCTTCACGCGATCACTGCATAAACGTATATTGTTTCAGCTTAACAAAGTTATTTTGAAAATAAATACATATTTATTTGCCTTTCTTTTTATCATTTCTTTTATTCAATTGACCCACTTTACATTTCCAAAACTAATTTAATTCTTTTATCTTGTACGCTCAAGTTTATATGTGTTAAAGTTCGTTCGGTGTTCATCAAGCAGTCGTGGCCGAGCGGTTAAGGCGTCTGACTAGAAATCAGATTCCCTCTGGGAGCGTAGGTTCGAATCCTACCGGCTGCGATCGGTAATCATCTTTTTATAACTTTTTTTAATTGTTTTTTTATATCAATTTTATACATTTTATTTTACAATATAAATAGTTGCTATGCATATATTTATCTCGCTGTATAACGTTTGCTGTGCTATAAATAGTATTTGATTTGAATTGACTCCAAAGCTTTATCACAATAAGTTTGAAATCTTTTAAATTTAGGTAATTTTATTGCATTTAATATTTAACAACATTTACAGAATGATTGTAGCATAATTTGGTGTCTGTATTTTTAAGCGTTCTTCAACTTTTTATTTATATTTTATAAATAAAAATAGACTAGCTAATAATCATATAAAAATATATATAATTTAAATTGTTTTCATGTAATTAATAATTTTAATATTATTTCCATTTTAGTTGCGAAATTAAATATATATTAAATATAAATATATATCAAAAGCAGAGATCATCAATAGCTTAGATATATCATTATCTTTTTAAATTAGCTTGATTTTAGATGTGAAAGTAAAGCATTAAATTTCAGTAGATAAACAGATCAGTTCCAAAGATGTCATGCATAATTTGACAGTTGGGATGCACTTGTTACACATTTCCATTTGAAATCTTGAAGAATACACTTAAAAGTAATTGTAATCCTAAGTGTATCTCTAACAAGCAACTGTGCAATTGTCCAATCTTTCACTTAGAAGAGAACGTATTTAATAGATCTCTTACCGAATTGTTCAGTTAACAACTAGAGTTGATTTCTCTGTTGCAGCATTCCAAATGGGGTGCAACAAAATCCACAACACGATCCACGTTCCACGTTCCACACGCCATTTGGGTCCATTTAAGTTGCCATCAGTTTGAGGATAACAATCACAGGATACTCTGCAATTAGGCTCATTAGCATTAAGCATTTAAATATAAATTGATTAAACCATCAGAAGGCATTCTGCGATTGCATTTACTGTCATGGCTGCCACATGTGGCAGAGGGGCAGCATTAGGCAGCACTAGAGTTGCCAGTTCCAGCTGCAAGTTATGTAATTACAAGCTGGAATGCCAATGCTGCTCAATTTGCCTGCAACGTGTGTGTAATTCACGCGTTGTGGCAAGTTCCAGGCAAGTTGCCACATGCTGCACAATAATCAACGATGGTAGGCAGCAGACAGTAGGCAGTAGACACTACACAGTAGACGGAGAGAAGGCTCTAATTAAAAATAACAGAAAAATATAGGTTACACCTCGACAAAGACTGAACGTTGCACAGTCAAAGAGTTGAGTGCGTTGTGTGGCAGAAGCGGGAGGAGAAGCAGAAAGAGAGTTGAAGCCAAGAAATGGGAAACATTTTCATCAAAGCAAAAGCGCAACAGGGCAAGAGGTGGGAGATGGGAGAAGAAGAGGGAGAGGGCAGCGAGCGGAGAAGATAGAGAAAGGGGCAGGGAAAAGGAGTTGGAGATGGGGCTTCTGCTACCGAGTTCTTTTGGAGTCTGTGGGCCGGGCAAGTAGCACTTATCATGCATGCGCCAAGTGAAAGAAGCAGCAACAGCAAAAAATAAAAAAGAAGGCGAAAAAAAGAGCAGCACACAAAAATTAATGGGCTGTAATTACGCGCTCGAAGTTGCAGAGAGGGGAAAGGGGAAACACAGCTCAGCACAGCACGACGGTGTATGATGTGGCACTGTGGCATGCCCCAAACCGAAACGAACCTCGCCGTTGTCTTTTATAGAAAATTAAAGCCTAAATTTGCTTGTGCAAAATTTACGATGTGTTTACGATGCCTTAAATTATCGGTTACGCTAATGCGTTGCTGCAACGCGAACTTCATTTACTTTTCCCGCTTTTACTCGCTTTGCTCGCTTTGCTCGCTTTACTCGCTTGCGGCGCTTGTTCTCATGAAGTGGACTCCACTCTTGACCACTCCCCATAAAATTTGTGGCAATAGCCTCTGAGTGTCCATCACAAGTTTTGTCACTAGCTGTTTCACTCAAATGGTAGAAAAGTATAATCAAATATCTTCCATTATTTCAACGTTTTCTTTTAAATACTTTCATTCTTCACATTCTATAACTTATTGATTTTTTCTGTGAATAATTTCATATATCAATTCAATCGTTCCCTTTAAACCCGGCTAAGAATTCGTTCGGTTTCGTTAATAGATTTTTCATTTTAAAATATACTAGCCGCCCTCCGCTGCACTCCGGGTCGCTCGCTTTGCTCGCTCGCCTATTTTATTTTTTTATGCCCGGAGGAGGAGGAGGAGCAGCAGAAAACTTCTTTATAGAATAGAGAGATATATTTTTAAACTAAAACTATTTAATTATCGTCCAATCCAATCCAGTCCAATCGATTAATAGCCCCTTTGATCCATATATTCCATTTATTAATTCATTTAATAAAAAAACAAATATTTTGAAGTACTTGCAACTATTTAATTAAGTTATTATTTGAGGTACACATTCTATAATAATAAGATTTTGATTTACGCATTAACATATTTCATTTAAAAACATATAGGAAAATACTGTAGTTAAATTTGCTTGACATCAGCCAAGTTCAGTCTCCAAAAATTACTTTAAATTTAACAAACTATCAAGTTCTCTCTCTCTTCACCAAAAATCATTCTTCAATCACATAACTCTCTTTAAAACCTCGATTTTATACTGAGTAAACCGTTTTGTTAACCTCAAAAAATGTGTCACAGTGAGAGTTAGTTCAATAGAATCAGTTCACATTCAATTCCTGCAAAAGTTTAGTTAAAAATTTTTATATATAAATTTTGTGTATACAATGGATAAGGAAATGTCCACCTTTATTGATTCAATCTCTAGAAAGATGAATAATTTAGAACCGATATTGTCAGGAAAATTGGAAGTTACCGTAGAAGAATGCCAAGAATCCCAAGGAGATCAACACAAAAGCATACTTATAGAGGTAGGTATAATAAATAACAATAGAAAGATCTATGTTCTAAAGTGAATTTATAGAGAGATACCAGATTAAGCTCTTATGATCAAAGTTTGATATTGAAAGCTGAGGAAATAATCGGCGATTGTCAACTAAATATGGATAACAGAAAAGAAGAATTGGTACAACAGACGAGAGATGAGTTTAAGGAAGAAATTGGATTAGATGTCAAGTATGCCACTATCAAGGGTATTCTAATGAAGGTCTGACTAGTTTTCCTTTCAAATTGGAGTACTAATTTCTTATTCCTAACTTTTTAGAAGGGAATACGATATGATAATATGTCAACTTCAAATAATGAAATGAATGAGGATATTGACAAGGAAGAGCTTCCATCTGCTGAGTACTTGATCGATAAACTAAGAAAGGAACACATTCAGCAGTTTAGCTCTGATTCAAAGCCAGTCTATCTAAGGAATATTAAATTTGGCAAAGGTTTCAAGCACCCTGAGACACCTGAAGAGTCCCCTATTGATATGGCAAAAATTATTAATGATATTAATCAATTTACAGCTAATTTAGAGAAGAATTCCAGTAGCATAGACTGGCAGCAATTTCGTGTAAATCTACTGAAGATTCATAGATATTACATGAAGATCTTGCAGAGTATGAAACCACAGAATATCAATTTTATAGATGATCAAGAAAATGCAGGAGTTGGTATTGATCTAACTCAATTTGAGCTTGATATTGATAATGTGATGGAACCATTAAATACTCTCATCATACGCTCGAAAACACTTAGCAATCAAATTGAAGGTGTTGAGTATAAAATCAATAATTTAGATTCGATCGCCGAAGAATTCTACGCGAAATACAATCAAACGCTATTCAATCGGGAGAAGGCATTTAACGATATGATGACACTGCAATCAATGCGCGAAAAAATCGGAAAACGACTATCGGAAATCGAAATGGAAATGCATGCATCTCGCATTCAACTTCTCCAACGAGGTGTGCAGAATAAATGAGGTTAAATTGCAGGTCTCTTCAGCTGGAGAGAGATGAAATGATATCCTCAAGTTACCAATTTTACTTATGAACCTCATTCGGAAGAGTAACAATTACTCTGATTGTTACCTTTGGTGCCTTGTTATGGAAATTTACATACGAAAAACACGTCTGAAATGTCTGAGAAAGTCATAAAGGTGTGGCCAAGTCAAATTCTATGTTCGTCCTCAACTGATGACCGATAAACGTTATGTAATAAATTCTCAAGTACTCCAAATTAAGTGATAAATGTTGCTAACTCTTTAGGGAAACTAAGGGGGGAAAGGGGAAAGTAGAATATTCACGGGAAGTGGTTTTAATATTAGGTGATATATCTCTCTATTCTATAAAGAAGTTTTCTGCTGCTCCGGGCAAATCAATAATTTTTATATACTTCAGATATTCGATTTGGTTTTTTGACTGATCGGTTCGGTTTTCTTTTCTTATAAATAATAAATGTTGTATATGTGTATATATTGTTTTTCTTTTGATATTCGATTTGGCTCTTTCTGTTCTTAATGCAGATTATTAACTAAGACTACAATAGTTGTTTTAATTCTTTTTAAATTATATTTATTTCTAAAAGTAAACCTCTTATATTATTCTGAGCAAAAATAAGGAATTTCGGAAGATTCGGCACTTTTCTTTATTCTTCTTGAGTGTGCAAATATGTCGTATTCTTTTAAGCATTATTCTGAATATAGAGACTGATTTATAATGTTAAAGATATTTATTATTTTCCTTTAATATTGATTCCTCTAAAGATTTCCCTAACATAATGTTGGGTTATATTGTCTTAGTAGGCTCTTCTAAAATTGAAATTTATGGAGTTTCCTAAAGTCGTATAGTTAAACAATTGAAAAGATCAAAATTTGTTGTGTGCTGCTTTTCATTTCGTTATCGTGTTCAGAATTTGTATATAGAGTTGTTCCAAAAACCCGATGGACAAGTTGCATCGAAATGTTACCTCGTCAGTCCACAAATTTTGTACGTGAACTGCTATCGAGCAATTACTATCCCACCTCGAATCCGGTTCTGAATACCATTGGATTGGACGAGAGACCAGTGTTCCGAAGGAAGTTCACGCTACTCCGTGAAGAGAGAAAAGTAAGGGAGAATGTTCCGCCAGTGGAGAGAACCACACGGAATTATCGAAGGTATTTTAAGGGAGCTGGATCGCGACTCACCTTTGACAGCGCGTTGCGAAACGATGACCTGGATAATGAGTCCCGACTGTCTACCGATTTGGAGTCGCCGTCTGTCGAGGAACATCGAGGGAGCCGTGAGGCAGCTAAGTTCGGCAAGCAAATGGTATGACTACGATGTGGAGATCAGTGAACATCTCTGGTCTCTTTGGGGTGGACTACATCCGAGTGCCTCGTGCTTTGAGATCCATTTAAGGGGTCGTCAGATCTTGGCCTGTTGCGTTGTCGCCTGTTGTGCGGCGAGTAGTTTTCGCAATTTTGGAGAATGGACAGCAAAGTTTCTGGATGCGATTGTCGTTAATGGGGATAAATATTATAGGGAGAGTCTCGTGCATTCGCAGAGCTCTGATCTTCAAGTGGATATCGGGGATTTGTCGCTAGAGTGCGACTTCCAAGAGATTCACTTCATGGTCCAAGTTCAGCTGGCGTGTTACGGTCAACTCTATAGTGTCCCTACCTCCAAGATCATGGGTCTCTTTGAGGCCCTCAATTACTTCTTCACGCGATACAAATGGGGCATTCTCCAGTGTCAGCACCGTTATCTTGCCTTTGGTTATTCTTCTAATCGGGACGGTGGGTATTTCCTCTACGATTGTGGTTGGGATAAACCCAATTTTCCGGATGACATGGGCGCTACTTATGTGCTGCGTGTCAAGCAGCTTTTCCTGCTACTCTACTGCATGGTGGTAACCCTGAATGTGCGACAGAGAAACATCAATTTTCAACTCTATAATGTCGATGTAAATCGCATTTCAGGACGTCATTCAAACAAAAGATCGGAACAGTAGTATGTATTTAAATGTAAAAGAAAAGAACAAGGTTACAGATATATATTCTTTCATATAACAATTGCATTTAATGTTTTGGAACTCTTAGAATGGCATTTATTCAGATGGGAAGTCCAAAAATTTCAGAATATGAAAAGATAATGAAGAAATGAGATTGTCTAGAAAGTAGCAAGTCGAAAAAAAATAGAAGTGGAAGAAATAAAATGATTTGGGATGCATTGCGATAGAATCTAATGATAAAATCAACTTTATTATTCGCACTCCAGCTTACATGGCAATCTCCAATTCCCTCTTTCTTTGCCGCCGAGTAACTCAGCTTTTTACAAAGCCTTTGTTCTTTCGCAGCAACTTCAAAGGATTTGTTTTGATGTAGACGGAAAAATTCTTAGATGCAAAGGGCAAAAAACCCTAAAGATAGTAAAGCCAATAAGGAGAAAGCCACAGATGAAGTTACCACTGAAGAGGGGAAAGAAGAAAATGATATGCTGTGGAAAGCATTGAAAAGCTTTCATTCACACCTTATGCCTTTGGGCTGGCAAAGACTTTTCTGTAGCTTAAGACAAAGTAATATATTTAGATTGTAATCCGAATAGTATTCATTCAGCTGTCGGAAGAACCATTCAGGAAAATCTCGACGTACTTTAGGGAAACCAGTTTCATTTCAAAATCAAAACAAAACACAAACTTATTTGAAATTTCTTCTTTTTTCCAACTCAAAACAAAAACCAGTCTACTACGTGGATATGCAAAATACTACACGGAAACTGTGAATCAGTTACGAGTACAACAACAACAACAAAAAAAAAAAAAAAGAACTTAAGGCAAATTACAAAAAACTGAAATAAGGTGAAATACAATAAAACTGCATTCCGAAAACTCAGTCAAATATGAAAAAGAAGCAAGACAAACTTCTAAAAAAAATAAAATACAAAAAAATAAAGCAGAAACCAAAAACGAGGGAACAAGCAACAAAACCAAAAAGAAATCCGGTTTCGTTTTCAACCAGCACAAGAGTTGTGAGCTTGGAAGGTTGCGATATGAAGCGAATCGACGCGACGCGACGCGACGCAGCTTTTAATTCTGCGCTTGCCCATAAAACGGGCCACAGGATAGATAGATGCTGGAATTAAGCGACTGTTGAGGGGGGAGAGGGGTGCTTGAGTTGTTTTGAAGTGCTGTTATAAAGAGGGCTAACCAAAATCAAGTTGGCCAAAAAAAAATGTGCAGAACGCAGCAATACTCTCTGATAAATTGCAGGAGACGAACTTGAAATTTAGATTTCGAGAGCAGCCGCAAATTGCTGCCGTCGTCGACGTCTGCGTCGTCTGTGTCGTCGGCAGCGTCAGCGGCAGAGCGCTGCGACTGCACGCGAGCGAACAAGTTGGAGAGCGCTTAAGAGTGCACCGTAGAAAGATGTGCATTTGTATGTGTAAGAGAGAGTAAGTGAGCGGGGAAAAAGAGAGCCATGTCGTTGGAGCAGCGGCTGCTGCGGCAGTGGAGTTTCTTTTTTCTCTGCACATACACACACAAAATTATTGCAGCTTCATTATATGCATTTGGGTAAAGGGTTGAGTAAATCTGTCTGTATGTGTATCTGTATTTTGTTGCATTTGTAGTAGTTGCAGTGTTGAGCAGGAGCATTTTATTGATTTCTTGTGTGGGCAAAAAAGAGTCGCATGTGATTTAGTTTTTGGCAATGATAAAAAAATGGGCTAGAAGGAGAGATAGAGACAGAGACAGAGTGAAACTGTAAGAACTTAATACTGTAAAATAAGTTATAAGCTGAAACTTTGCAAATTTGCTCAGCGAAAACTTTATAAAATGCAAAACTTGCCAGCATAATTTGACAGTTCGTTTAGTCTATTTTTATCGCCAGCATTTATGCCCACTATCCTACACTCTCTCTCTCTCCCACTTGCGCTCTCTTTTAGTGGCTGCGGACAGCTGCCAAAAGTGCAAACCAAATATTCTTTTACTGCACTCCCGTTCCCACTCGATCCATCTCGTTCTCGCACACGTGCAAGCTCAGTGCAATCGCAGCACTCACACCTATGCACATACACAGCTTGGTCCTGGTAAAGTTTGTGCCAAAGTTTTATTAAAGACTTGAGAGCGAAATAAAAAAGTCATCAGTTCGCACCTTAAGTCATGTCAATTGAACTTTCCGATGAGGCAGAAAAATGCCAGAGATAAAAAGTTAACTTAGCTAACTTTATACTGGCAGACAGCGTGCCACCATTTGTCCCACCAAAATCCACCACGTTCCACCTTTCGCGTTTCACGTTTCTCACGTTCTCGCTGCCATTTAACTGACCAACTAAACGAGCGCAGCCAAATGCCAATAAATAGTCCAGAGGGCAAATGCAAAATGCAAAAATAAAATGTTGAAAAACTCAAAGATGTGCACAGCAAACGAAGTTCGAGGTCATTGCATTGCACACACACACACACACACACACACATCCAGACATACACTTCACTACAAATAAATAAAACAACAAATGAAATGCGCTCTGCGCTTTGCTCTCGTCGTGTCTCGTTTGCCAAAGGTAGCGATGGAGTTGGAGATGGAGAGATTCGCGGTGTGGGGAGCTGGGAGCTAAAAAGTTCGACTCAAAACTGCAAATAAAATAAATGGAGATGACTAAAAAAGTGAAATTCGCAAAAAACGACAATGGCAACAACAATAACAACAAAAAAAAAAGGTAAGACTAACTGCAGTTGGCAGAGCTTTTATTGTCGCTGTTTACGTGGTTGTTGTTGTTACTGCAATGCTTGGACTCCTGCCTGTGGGGGAGTTGGCAACGCGGCGGCTGCCGTTTGGCACAAAAGAAGTAAAAATGCCTGGATAAAAACTATGGCGAATGACATACAAAACAAATAAGAAAGTCGGTAAGGGAGAAGTGCTCGACCACACAATACCCTGTAGAATTAAATGAGGAATATTATATTTTTGTATCATTTCAGAGTTTATGATATTTATAAACGAAAATTGATTAAGCTAAATTGAAATATAAATTGAATTATATAATTTATTTCGATATCGATTATAGTGTATATACTATATATTTATATATATATTTTGATCTACACTCTTAATATACCATATGTACATATCGTAAAAAAAATTAATATACTACTTTAAATATTTCATACCCATTTTGCACAAATATTGCATTGCGTCTACAGGGTATTAAAAGACGCAGCAGCAAAAAGTGACAACGGCAGAAAAAGAAGATTGATGATCTCGCTCAAGGATATTTCGTTCTACTTTTCTTGTGCTTTGCATATTCCAACAACACAAATGAGCAAAAAACAGTAGCAAAAACAACAACAACAACAAATACCAAGTGACTGCTAAAAGCTTTTATAAGGGATTTGTACAATGAGAGTCAAAAGAGATCAAAGCTTAATTGAAAGTTTAGTTTAATGCGCCACAAAGCAACCAATCAATTTAAATGAAAGCATTCAAGAACACAGCTAAGGAAAACTAAAATAAAAGAAAGTTTTCTATTGTAGATTAGATAAAATGAGACAGAATTTCTTTTAATCAATTTTTTCAAATATCTAATTAAATACTTAGACAACGTTAAAAGCAGATAAAGTTTATGTTAGATTTTTGCCGCGTTCAAAGTTTTAAAGATGCAGCTTTTTTTTTTATTCATCGGGTGTTCTGATTCTTGGAATATCGACTATAGACTATACTCCTTAGAATGTTTATATAGTTTAGCCAGTTTAATTCAAGGTGCTGCACTAAAATTTAAGCTGTAACCAGACTTGACTATCATCATTTCATGGATCTAAAAACTGCTGTTAGAGTGCAACAAGGACTGTTTATAGACTGTCCAACACACAGGTTCACACACACATAGATACAAATACACAGATAGATTTTAATGACTAGGCGTCGCCTTCACAGCTACTGCTTAACGACCGACGAGGCTGACTGTGGACCCCTCTACCCCCTCTACCCTCTCTACCCTCTCTACCCTCTCTCCCCTTTCATACACATATGACTCAACCTCCTCTGGCCACTCCACAAGCTCTAAGTTGATTGTTTTTAACGAGCCTGCCTAAACTGTTCACCCCTTCCCTCCCTTCCCCCATCCTACCCCATCCCTCTCTCCTGTTATCTCTGTCTCTGCCTCTCCTTCTCTGTTTTCCTCTCTCTCTCCCTCTCTTTCTTTGTCGAGCTGGCACAAAAAAAGTTTAATACGTTGTCTGCGTAGGCGTAAATGGTGTAGCCTCTCTTTTAACTCCTCTCTCTGTCTCTCTCTCTCGCTCCTTCTCGCTTCTTCTCACTCTCGCGCTCAACTGGTCAGTCAGCAGTCACAACTTCGAGCTGCCAACTGACTGACTCACTTAATGACCGTTCGCCGAAGCGTGCCTCCAAACGGCAGCAATGCCTCTTGGCTTACAGACCCCCTTCCCCCACCATCCCGCTCTTCTCCACCGCTCTACCTCTGCCTTCTCGCTCACACACTTGAGGTTTAATGACGCATGGTTGCGAATTTTGCATTCAGTTCGTGTTTAGTTTTGTGGTTTTGCCTTTTTCCAACTGCAGACAAAGCACAGGCTACAAAAAAAAAAAACCCCAAACCGATTCACAAGCGAGTTCTGTTTTTTTATATACCCTGTAGATCAGCAAACGGGTGTAAAGCGAATATAGTGCAGATATCGATGGGTTTAAATTAAATTTATAGATACATCTATTTGTTTCTGTATCCCATTCTCTTTTTCCTATCTCGCTCTCTTTCTCCCCTCTCTCTGTTTATTTATATGACTCACTTTCTCTATAGTAACATTTGCTCTCCCTCTTATATATTTAAATGTATGTATGTCTCTCTTTATCTTAAGAAAAATTTCCTCATCTTCTTTGACAGATTTTAAAAACTGTTGAAGTCTCTCTATTTTATTACAGGGTATTCCCTTAGTCATACGGCATAGATATAACTTTGTTTTTAGTCATGACTGCGACTTGAGATTCTTTTTATGAGTTTGCGCTCGTATTGTTTTCATTTTGATGAATGCATAAAAAAGCGCAAGTGATTTCCAAGTGGGCCACAAAATGCTGTACAATTCGTGAGTAAAGCAGGGGGCGAAGAAGGGGAAGGAAAAGGAAGGAGTCTAGATATCTATGAGCCACACTACTGCCTTGATAATTGCAAGCCAGAAGTCTTTCCACATTGTTGCATGCTAAGTAGCATCGAATGCGCCACCTTCATCCCTTCTTCTTCCCTTCTACTCTCCGTGTTTCCCACTCTCCACTCTCCACTCGGTTTCTACTCAATTCGCAGACTGAGACGCCGCTTTATTGCTCGGCAGGGAGTAATTCTCTAATACTCGTATGTGTGGATATGGGTCGTCATCGTCATCGTTTTCGTTATCGTTGTTGTTGTTGTTGTCGGCGACAAAGTCAACGAGTTGGCATCGTCATCGTCATTTACATCTCCATGAGTTTTGTGTGTGTGTGTGTGTGTGTGTGTGTGTCCGTGTCTGTGTGTGTTTATATTTGTCTTATTTCTTGGCATTTCTGTTTTGTTGCCATTTTCTAAACGAGCCAAGCCCTTCCTCTTGTTCCCTGTTCCCCGCCAGAACTGTGCTGCTCCTGCCCCAGTCCCAACCCCCTTCCCTTCCCTCCCAACCCCGCCCCCAATGCCAAAGCGCAACACTCGCATCTTTATGCCACGGTCAAGGGCAACGTCGCGTTGTCGCATGAGGAAAGAGAAAGAGAAGTTTCAAGAGCTGCACACACATTTCCTTTAAATGGAACAGTATTACGATTACGAAAGAGAGAAGAAAAGAAAGCGTTTCTTATATAATATAAACGATAGTATTAAATATTTTGAAATTGATATTAGAACTGTATTAAGTAATCTTCCAATAAATTTGACAAATTGCGAAGACGTTAGAGAAATCAACAGAGATTACAGCAAAAATTTTCTTTTTATCTAATTCTTAAGAAATAGAGAAATAGAATAAATTTCAACTTGACTTAGCTCTATCATCAATATAAAGCAGCCATAAAAGTAAAAGATCTTATTAGATTTATGGAAAATTCTTCATGAAAAGTAAATTTATCAAATTCGTTTTTAGGCACAAAATTAAATAAATTCCACTTAGTTTCTTATAACGCTAAAAAAAAATGAACAGCAAATTTATTAGGTGCGATTTCAGATTGCGAAAAAGGGGCTCAATTTTCTTTAAAAAAGAAGGGTCCAATCTTAAAGTGAAAATGCTAGGCGATTGATTGTTTTAGGAGGAGAATGGAAACTTAACAAAGTTACTATTGTCCACTTTAAACCTTCAACTAAAGCGACTTCAACTTTAAGCATTGGACCCAAGTTTAAAAATTCAAGTGCATTTTTGTCTATGGGGTAAAAATATCTATAAAATAAGGTTAATGGATCTGGAGATTCCATTTCAAAATTGACTTCGTCTTCTATCCTCGTTGAGCAGTCGTGAGAGTCTCCTCTTCCACATTTGTGCATTTCTCGGCGAGATGTGTCTTCCAATTGTATCCTCAGTCGTAATGTTATCATTGTTCATGTTTCGAATTTTCGATAGATTATGCAATGAGGTCGTCATGTCAGTTAGGATTTGATATTGTTGCATTAGCTTTTGCATACGTCTATCGATCTTTTCAATATACGATTCGGTGGATTGGAGTGTTATAACTGCAAATTTTGGATAGACATCCGTCCTATTGTATTCCCATATATGTGGTCCCATAATTTGAGAGAGTCTCCAAAAAAACAGAAAAAATACTGGTTTCTTTTACAGAATTAAAGTATGATTTTTATTTTTATTTTTGATCTGACAAAATCAATAAAGCTACAGAGATCTGTTGAAAAATTAATTAGAGACGCAACTGTCAGAATTAGATTATTGATTACTAAGAAAAAGACCGGATTTTTTTGGTAATTAAAATTAATTTTCTTTGGGAAAGAAACATACAGAGAGGTCCCCACATTGAAACTCGATGAGGTTGTTAAATCTAGTTTTCCCAGTTGGGAATGATAAATGGCGTCTAGTTAGCGTAGCGCCAAAAGAGAAACAAGTTCATGTATCGATTCCCTGCCCTCTCTTCTGCCACCTGTTGCTGCTGATTCTTCCTCCTCTTCTTCTTCTTCTTCTTCTTCTTCTTCTTCTTCTTGTAGTGTGTTGTATTTCAATTAGAGCAAAAAGTCGTCCTCATCTGCAATTAGCAACAAAGTATCTGGCAATGTATGTTTTCGCTATTATCATTTAAATTTATGTTATGTTACTACATATATTTGTTACGGCCCACTTTGCAGTCTTCCCCAAACTGCAGTCTCCAGTCTTCAGTCTCCTCTCTCTTTCTGTCCTGCTCTTTGTGGCATGGCTTACGATTATGGCCAACGTTGGGTAATTTGTTAGGAGCTCGTCTCCGATGCAGTCTCCCAGATAAAATGCAGCCCGTCTTCAGCTTGCGGCATTTCTCGATGCGACCATTCAATGAAAATTAACTAGGGACAAATTGTTGGTCGTGCTCTCGGTTCTCGGTTCTCGAGTCTCAGATCTTGGCTCTTGGACAATCAACAACAACAACAGCGATGTTGTGGTGTTACCCATTGAAAGGCACTGTACGCTTTAGTGTGCCTTATAGTTATCAAAGCCTCTCCAGTTTTTTTTCCATTTTCCCAGTCAAATTATAGGTCTACACATGGATTATTTTTGTGGGCTTTGAGACACAGTTTGAGAAACTCTGTGATTAATATTACGAGATATACTTTAATTTTGTTTAACATTCTCAAGTGAATTCCTTGATGGTTACACAGCAAGAATTCTTATATATCATAGTTATATATTTGGAAAAGTTCTTATCTTACTCTTCGCAGTCTCTTTTCGAACTAAGCACTATGGATAACACTTTAAATTTATGTATTCTGATATTTTTTATAAGTTCGCCTTTAAGTTTGGCTCATTTCAAGTTGTGTCGGTTGGAATTCATACATTATTTTTCATATACCCTTTTTCTCTTCATTGTTGCTGTTGTTGCTGATGCTGGAGGCTGAGCTCTTGCTCTTTTAATAAATGAAAATGTTTTTAATTAATATGCTTCAATATGTCGAGTGCGGCACTTTACTTTATGCAGCTACCGTCGAGCCTCCCCAAACAACAACAGATTCCACATGCAGTCCATCGTCCACCGTCCACCATCCACCTCGTCCCTCATCACCCACACAAGCTGTTGTTGTTGTTGTTTCTCTTGTTATTGTTGTTGTGATTCAGCGGCTTAAATTTCCATTGGATAGAAGGGGCGCCTTCGTTTTATTGTTTCATATTCATTCGTATAATTCCGTAGGCTAAATTTCAATATTTTATACACATATATATATGTACATATATGTATATTGTGCATATGTGAATGTAAAATAAGAATCCTTCACTGAAGCATGCAACAAAATAAATACCCTTACTCCGGACTCTCATATGGCTCAGCTCTCTTTGTCAAGTTCTCTTATTTTATTCATAGCCCAGAGTCATGACTCTTTTGTTGTTGCTTTTCTGTGGACATCGGCGACTTTTGTTGATTTGCTTTTGTGCGCTTGATTCTCAATTATTCAATGCGTCGACTGTGTGAGCAAAAGAGAAAGAGAGCGCGCGCTCTGTGCTTACGTCTATTTATAGACATTTACTTTGCTGTTGCTTTGTGTTGTGTTGAGGTTTCTGCTTGCTTAACTCAACCATCCCATATTGTCTAGTGGTTAGGATACCCGGCTCTCACCCGGGAGGCCCGGGTTCAATTCCCGGTATGGGAAAAACGAATCGAAATGATGAGTTTTCTTTTTTATTAGTTATTCATACAATTTTAAAATAGTTTTGAGTTCTGATATTTTGCATGGTAATCGATTTAATAGATTTTAACGTTTGACATTTTGAATGTATGGAAAAATTTGACAGTAAATTATGAAAAATTAAGTTTTCCAGTTTTGATGTAGAATCAAAATAGGGAAAAATAATGATATTCCCCAAGAAAATCGGTTATTTTTTGACAAAGTTATGACACTTTAAAGTTTTGGCAAAAGCGACAAAGGCAAACAAAGTATAGATAAAATTGACAGTAAGGTATGGAAAATTTAATTTTATAGTTTTAATGCAGAATCAATTAATGTATGCAGTCTTACAATATTAAAAGTATAGTAAAACAATTTATACAAAGGTTAATGTTTTATAATTCTGACTAATATGTATGTAATATAATACAGTATAGTATAGTAGTATAGTATGGAAGCTTAATAAATACGTATTTATTTAAAAACTGTAACTACTGCATTCGCCTGTCAACTCTGGCTCTATCTGATTATTCATATACAATTTCCATGAAATGAGCAGAGTCCACCAGGTTTGATTTTTGATTATTGAGTTCTCTTGACCAACAGTCGAATCGGTTGGCAACAGAAAATATACTAAATGAAATACAGCTCCCTTACAAAATGCAATCATTTATTAATATTATTAGGCTGAAGCATTTGATGAGCTTATGCTACTTGAGCTTTGCTCAACCCTTATATCTCCACAATTCTTATATCCTGCACTCCATTACCATGTACTCCCAACATATGACCATTGAAAATATTTCTCATTTCCGTTATATTCACTCAGTCTCTTAGCCATACACATATCATGCTTTGCATTGCATTGCGAACAAACCACAAACTTCATTTATGAAATACGCATTCATTTCAGTAACTTCGCAACAGAACCCAAGTCCAAAGCCGAACCCGCTCCCGAACCACTTAAAAATAGCCTGGCAATTTTATTTAAAAATGCAAAAGGCTTTGTCGTTGTCGTGCTGTTGCTGTTGCTGTTGTTGCATGTACGGATATTGCCTCTGTCTCCTGACTATAACATGCATTAAAATTGGCAATCGTAACTGTGCGGTTGAATTGCTGACAACATCGAACATGGCCAGTTCCACACCTGATGCAGTTGCACCACCAACATTACCACCACAGCCATCATCTGAACCACCTGCCCCACCCCCTGCCCCACCTGCCCCACGTGCCCCACCTGCAACGGTCAAACAGCAGCTTCATTAGGTTTTCCCAGCTGCTGATGCTGGAAGAGGACATGCTATAGGTGCCACACCCCCCTGCCACCCCCTCAAAAAGGCATATCGAAAAGCAGCTGCCATTACGAGGGTTGCACTGCAAGCTCTGGTAAGTTTTAAGCATACCAGAAAGTACACTACAAATAAAATGGATGATCAAAATATTAATTAAAATCACAAAAAAAACATCGTGTTTAGTCTAAAATATAATTGTAAATACATTAAAAATATAAAGACTGGGTTTATCAAAGTCCAGTTTAATATTAGCTGCTAGATTTGGACATTCAATTCTATGCATTTTTTTTAACTTCATTTTTGATAATTTCTATATATTTTGAATTAATGAAATGAATTGGTTAATGTGTAGATATTATGTAGATATTATTATACATGCATTTATTATATTAAACATTTGATAACTTCGATATATTTTATACTAATGAAATTAATTGGTTAATGTGTAAATATTATTTTACAAGATTTTCTTCTAAAATTAAAAAAATCATACATGCATTTATCAAACTAAACATTTGATAACTTCGATCATCATTTTATACTAATGAAATTAATTGGTTAATGTGTAAATATTATTTTACAATTTCTGTTTTCTTCTAAAATGTTAAAAATATGCTTGCAAAACTTATTTGAAAACTAATCATCAGTTTATATATATTGTAATTTTAAGCCACAAAATTAAACTAAATATGTAATTCATATTTATGTAAAGGTAGACCTTTTTCTTCTGAGTGTATGTCAACCCTTTTGCGGGTTGCATTCGAGTTTTTCGGCTGCGCCTTCAGTCTGTTGCATTTTTTGGGCATTGTGGGTGGTGGGAGAGAGTGTAACGGTGGTTGGGGATGCTGCTACTGCTGCATTCTTCAATTCAGTTCCCTTCCCCCACCCCCTGATTGCACCCTTGCGCCTGCTCGGGCACATTTGCATTTTTTATATTTACAGTTTATATACGAAATGAAAATGTAGTAAAGCATGTGCATAAGACTTTCTCTGTCGCACTATCACCTGAGCGGCATGTGCTCGCCTATTGTCGTCTCTGTTTGGCGCCATAAAAATCGATAACAACAAAAAATTCGAGATGCACTTTATGTTGCCATTGTTGATGTGTGTGTGTGTGTGTGTTTTTTTTCAGCATGTATAATACAACATATATTACTATATATAGATGTCTGTATATGGTATATCCTGTTTACGCATGTGTATATAAGGAACAGACCTTATCGCATATCGTGCAGGCTCACAAATATTGAGCACTCCGTTCCCCCAACTCCCTTAGCTTTTGCTCACAATATTGAAAGAGAATGCACTTGCATTTTAAGTGATTTAATTCAATCAGACCTTGTTTGGATGTCTACAAACAATTTGCGGCTATATATTTTGGTCGATGGATGGGAACAATCAGATCTGCTCCGACTCATATCAGGTCCATATGAATACATGACATATAACATCCCATATTGTCTAGTGGTTAGGATACCCGGCTCTCACCCGGGAGGCCCGGGTTCAATTCCCGGTATGGGAAATCAGTCTCTCTGAGTTCCATTCTTTTTTATATTTGAAAAAAAACTTAGCTGCTTTTAATATTAACAATATTCTTAGACATTGATTCTCTTTGGGCTCCACTATTGAAACTACTACATAAAGGTACAATAGTTTAATTTAAAAAACATTTTATGTTTTTAACACATAAATATTTACGCATGTACAAATAACTTTAATTTTAAGCTACTTTTAAACACTTATCACAATTAAAAACATTCCGTAATTAAGATGCACAATTTTGGATAATGTACAAAAGTCGAAAAAATAATTTATTTCGGTTTACAATTTTGGTTTCAATTTGAAAAAGGAAATGGTGAATTTTGACTTATAGTTCCGGTACCGCGTGGGGTATTATTTATAATCCGGTATTTACTCAAGTTTTAATTAAAACAAAGGAAATTTCCTGCGCAATTTTTGTCTTGGCAAGAGGATTATTATTCTATTTATTAATGCGATTTTTAAATATATATGTTGCTAATATTTTTTTTGTTATTTTTTCTTTGGGATCATATCTCCCATATTGTCTAGTGGTTAGGATACCCGGCTCTCACCCGGGAGGCCCGGGTTCAATTCCCGGTATGGGAAAATCTGACGCAGTCTTTGTTTTTCTCAAACTTAATTAAAATAAATATATTTTTAAATTATTATTAATATTCTGCAGTTACTACTCTAATGTTAATGCGAAAGCAATATCATTTTGTTAAAAGTTTCGCTCAAACAACATGAAAACTTAACATAGGTTTGTTTTTTCATGCTTCAAATAAATTTTGCTGATTCTTTTCATAGATGCTATTTTTCAAAATAGATCTGTATATTTTCCAATATAGATCTCTATATTGAGTTTATATTTTTTATGGAAATTATGTATGAAATGTAAACAGATCATATCTCCCATATTGTCTAGTGGTTAGGATACCCGGCTCTCACCCGGGAGGCCCGGGTTCAATTCCCGGTATGGGAAATGTCTGGAGTTCAATCTTTTTATTCCTTCGGAGCTAGAACTGTTTAACTAACCAATCAACCCAACAATAACCGATTGGAATTGAAAATCGAAACAAAATTTTCGTAATATACCGAAATTATTCAAATCAAAATAAGCATATTGAAACCGATTCATCTGAGAAATTTTAGGTCTTTAAATAAATTATGTGTACAGTCCAATAAGCGTTTCTCAAACTATAACTGATTTTTATTTTCAAACGCAACTAAACCGATACGCATAAAATTTTGTAAGTTGTTTCGGTTTGGAACTATAATTTGAGCTATTTCTATTTATTTTTTATTTTTCTTTGCTATAATTCCATGGTTTGTTTTGAATTGAGTTGCAAGTTGCTGTTGATCATCACTCCCATATTGTCTAGTGGTTAGGATTCACCCGGGAGGCCCGGGTTCATTCCCGGTATGGGAAGTCTGTTCTGGGACCAATCCTTTTATTCCTTCGGAGCTAGAACTGTTTAACTAACCAATCAACCCAACATTAACCGATTGGAATTGAAAATCGAAACAAAATTTTCGTAATATACCGAAATTATTCAAATCAAAATAAGCATATTGAAACCGATTCTCTGAATTTTAAGTCTTACGTCCAATAAGGTTTTTAAACTATAACTGATTTTATTTTCAAACGCAACTAAACCGATACGCATAACATTTTAAGTTGTTTCGCTTTGGAACTATAATTTTAGCTATTTCTATTTATTTATGCATTTTATCTTTGCTATATTTTTTTCATGGTTTGTTTTGAATTGAGTTGCCAGTTGCTGTTGATCATCACTCCCATATTGTCTAGTGGTTAGGATACCCGGCTCTCACCCGGGAGGCCCGGGTTCAATTCCCGGTATGGGAACAAGAGTGTGGTTCTTTTTTTGTGCTTTTAAAATGAAAGATTTCATGTGAAAAAATATTAACCGGTTTTTATATGTACTTAAGTTCAGCTGCAACCTGCAATTAGTCAATTAGATATGTAATTAATTGAACTGTAATGCAGTTTCATTGCAAGTGACCACCAATGGAGGAGACTGTCAGTAGCATCTGGGAGTTATTGAGTTGCCAATAATCCAATTACTGGACCCAATATTATCCATTAGCTCTAGCTGTTGCCGCATTGAAAGCCTCATGTGGAGGTAAATTTGATTTGACTTCAGTTTTTGCTACGTCTGAATGAGTTTTGAATGCATTGGCCCACAGAAAGGGGTGAGGGATTGCATTCTCCAGGTGGAGTTCCTAACGAACATTTAATTGAATATTATATTCAATTACAGCTGAAAGGAGCGCAAGAAATGCAAACAACACGCATAAAAATTGTCCGTCGATGGGCAAATTAAATGAAAGCAACGCAAAAATTCTCTACATTCTTTTTTTTTGTTATTTTTGTGTTGGTAAAATAAACCGCATTGCATAAATAGTCCCAGCAGGAATACCATATAGAATATATCCCACTCCATATAGCACATATGTATGTACACTCAGAACTGACCGAGGGATTCTCCTTTCCATTCATTTACACGCTCGCTGTATATAACGCACTTAAAGCCCATTGTCGATGTCCATTCTCACCCAACCCATCGATGTCTGACAGTTCCCGACACATCCCCTCAGATGCGTTTCATTGCACTGAATTCTGTTGCTATCTCTGTCGCTATCTCTGTCTCTGTCCGACGCCCCCGCTACATAAAAAATAAAAATAGAATAAATAAATAAACCTAGGCTGGTATTAATGAAAAATTTCGTACATCGAATTCGCATCATTAAAAATAAACCCCACTCAATGTGGAAAATAAAATAAAAAAAAAAAGGAAATGGGAACTCCAAAAAAATTCGCATATATGAAACTGTTTTTAAGGGTTGCAATTTTTACCGCCAAATAAAAGCATTCGAAAGCATGTTGTATGAAAATCAATTTGATTTTATTTTCATTTATTTTGCTGAATATTTTTTCTGTGTAACAATGCAAATACACATGCAAGTATATAAGAGAGAGTGCATGCGTATGTGTGCTTTATGATTATGTACAATGTGAGCTGTGTGTTGTTGCATTGTGAACATGCCAAAAACGATACTTCATAATTTTTGAGAGAGGGATGTTATAGTCCGAATTAATTTACATTTAATTTATAATTTAAAAAAATACCTAATTGTTTTTACTCAACTAAAATTAATAAGAAATTACTTCAAAAAGTCTTTGTCAGAAGTGGGATTCGAACCCACGCCTACAGAGTAGACTGCGACCTGAACGCAGCGCCTTAGACCACTCGGCCATCCTGACTTGTAAAACCTTCTCCAACCACAGACAATATAAACGAAAGCAAAAACTACAAAGTGCGGAAAACTACATTTTTCTTTAATTAGATAATGACAAACTATTTATTTTTGTTCAATTTTAGTTGATTATTTTCTTTAAATAGATTTAAATACGATGCAAGATCATTATATATAGAAAGTTTATATAAAGCATAGAATGAATACATGTGGATAAAATAGCTGAAATAAATTAATTAAAATATCATTTGCAATATTTACATATAATTAAATCTAAATTTTCGTTTATATATTTATTTTTAATCTATATTTCCCCCGAATAGGGTTCTATACTACACCCTTGACGACGCCATATTTTTATCAAGTGCAACAACTAAGTACTTCCATATACATATACTTGTTAAACAACAGGAAAGTTATAAAATAAAAAAATAAAATAAATTCTTTCACATGCGCAAATTTGTTGCATGTTGCAGAAGCTGCTGCAACAGCGGTGGCATCAATCGGTGGCATGGTTAATCAGCAGCGGCATTGAGTTCACAGAAGCCACTGCAATAAAATATGCAAAAATTTTAGATTACAACGAATCAAATACACGCTACCCAAGCGTAGAACACACATATATAATCTTCAATAATATTAGATTATGATTTGAATTAATCTAGGAAAGCAGCTGCTACTCGAATATCTTTGAAAGTACATAACTATTTTCTATCTACAACTTGACACAAACTCATAATTATAACAACACCTTAAGCTATCAATCTATCGTAGGTTTGCCTCTCAATCTGTCCCTGTTAATATGCCCTCGACTGTAGCGCAACAGTGCTTGCTAAAAATTGAGCAAAAATGCAAAAAAGGCCGAAAATGTATTTTATTGTCAACCCATATATATATACCTGAAACATATATAGATATGTATATATATTATATATTTGCAGGAGGTATATGCAGACTTTTACATACACCTTGTGTACAACATGCAGCTGAGGCTATATCTACGTATTCCGGGTTTTTTTTGGGCTGGATTTTTGTGCGTAGCATAAATTGGAAAAAACTGTACTAAATAGGGGTTAATTTGCAATTGAATGGGTTGAAATAATCAGGTGATGACACTAGAAACCACTCGATAATAGAAAAACTACATGATATTATAGATTTATTGTTATTATATTATGTATTTTAGTTAGCACAATGCAGGAAATGCAAATGACAGCCAATCATTTGCCGTTTTTTATTCGCCAATATGCAACTAACCAATGAATGCTGCTTTTGTTATTCGATAATGTTATTCACGAGCAGTCGCCATGTTTGTTGTTTGTTGTTTGTTGTTTGTCGGCACTCAACCCACAGATCGCTAATTAAAAATAATTACAATTTTCACAATGATTGGATAAAAATATTGAATTATATACTTGTAATATTTTTAATGCAATTCACAATAATTCATATAATTTTATGCGCATTTCTCGTACTCATTCTCTTCGCTTTTTAATTATACAATATGCAATTAAATCGCACACACGCATTTTGTAATTTATTTAGTTGGCAATTTATACAAATTATATAGACTCCTTTCAGAGATATCGTTTAAGTTGGGAAACTTAATAAAAGAATTTCGATTTAATAGTGAAATATTCTATAAATAGTGAATACTTTATGGTCTTAAATCAGTAAGAATAGATGGGGAATAATATAATAGCTCAGAGAAATAAGAATTTGTGTGCATAGATGTTCTAAAAAATTTAGGAACTTTTTATTAAATGAATCAATAAAGTTACAAAATTTCTGAATTTAAAACTGGAAAGTGTTTTTTTTTGTCACATCAATTTATGTTAAATTTTAAAACACATTACAATTTTGTTGTTAAAATTTTTTTTGAAAAACTTTTAAATATGGTAAATTAAAAAAAAGAACTATGGAAAATCTTAGAAAGAACCAGCTATCTATTGACAGAACCGTAGAATAAATATGATGTGTTTTATAAAGTAGAAAAAGGATTTATTTAATATTTTATAATAATATATAATAATAATATAATAATATTTTTTTTCGGTATTATAATGAATAAAAGCAGCCAAAATTCTGTATATTTAGTATGTATATATATATATATATGTATACCATATGTATATATATATATGGAATTTTGGTGGAATGGCGTACGCAAAATGACAATAAAATTGAATAAAAAGTGCAGCCACAAAATGAGGCAAGAGGCAGAGAAAAGAAATAAAATAAATAAATAAATTGCAATAAAAAAAGTGACGATGGATGCGTGCGGTTGTCCCGCCCATGGAAAGGCATTGGGATACATGTGGCTGGGGTGGCAACTCCCGGGGAGTTGCCATTTGGTTGGTCGCCGTTTGGGGCAGGCAACGGCAGCGACAGCGGTGCAAAAAAAAAAAAATATAATAATAAATTGTATTATAATTTCTTTTTTATGGCAAAAGTGCGAAAGACACGAGCAAAATGTGCGAAATCAGGCGAGATGCAACTGCTAATCATTTACTGAGGACTGAAAATCTGAGAAGAAGACTGAAAAATAAATATTTGAAAGTATTTGAAGATGTCAGCTGAAATATCTTAAAATATGGCAATCAAATTTAGCAATACTTCAATTACAATTAATGTAAATATTTGAGTAGTTCAGAATAAATTTATATATCTCAGGATCTGTTTAAACTAGTCTCGTAAAATTGGGCATATAATTGTCTAAGGAAAGTTATCAATAAATAATAAATAATATAGTATAAATTCAAATAATAATTATAATAATAATAAATGAAAATAATAATAATAATAATTTAAATAGGAGGATTTTTTTATCCAAAAAACCCCTCACAATATAGAAATATAACTGTAATATAACTCATTATAACTCAGGATATTATCCTAGTTAAAATGACGTTAAGTTAAAATTGCAGCTCAAGTGTAAATGAATTGCATGAAATGAAAAAAATGCCACATAAAAATGCATTAAATTTTTTGTTGCCTTTGTTGTTAATGCGAAAACGCATCTAAAAAAGAATCTACAAAACTGCAATTGTTGATGCAACGAATGAGAGGCATGCGCGAGAGGCATCAGGAGTTGCAGCCCGAATTCTGATGGGGAAAGGGGAGAAATAACTGAGGGACTGAGAGCGGCATTAATGTGTTGATGCAGTTGCAGTTGCAGTTGCAGTTGCAGCGACTGCGGCGTCTACTGATTATGTTGATGATGCTGCAACAACAACGATAATCGAATAAATTAACATGCAACAACAAGAGGCAAGAGGCAAGAGGCAGCAAATAAAAACACAAAATGCATTTTCAATCGAGACCGAATTTGTTGCTGTTGTTGTTGCTTTTCTTTTGGGTGCGCAACATTAATAGGGCTGCTAATTATTGACAGCCGATGCAGCCTCTCTCCTCCCCCACTCTCTCTGCCTCCCCTCTCTCTCTCTCTCTGCACTTGCCACTCCACTGGCCACCCACTTATGCGGTTTGTTGCTGCCACAGCGTCGACGTCAGCCAAACGCAATTCATAATGAGTTTTTTTCGCCCGGAAATTGCTGTTGTTGTTGTTGTTGTTGTTGTTATTGTTGCTGATGTTGCATTGCATTTGTTGCCGCGCCTCGTTATGCGAAAAATCAGTTTCGAAAATGCTTTGTCAACAGCAACACACATTCAAAATTTTCGGTTTAGTCGCATAAGTTTTATTTTCCACCTAATTTAGTATCGCATTACAACTTTGGATCGGCACTTGACAACGTTTGTTTTTCATTTCGGACAGCATGAAAAAATTCAAAAAAAAATAAACTAATCCAACAACAAGACAGCGAAATTGTCAATGTGAAAAGTGAGTGTGAAATATTACGTATACGCGACGTATACGTAATCTAATGCGTTATCACTGCTCCTAACTCTGTATACATATATATATATTAGTATTTTGTGTGTGTGTGTGTGTGTGTGAATGCCACCCCTAATTACCGTAGCTAAACCCAACGCTACCCCAAAAAAAAGAACGAAAAAAATAAATTAAAATCAAATAAATAAAATCAAATAACCGGACCCGAGAACTCCCTATTGAATTCCCTCTCTATTTCTCTATTCTCGTACGCTGACGTCGACGCCGTCGTGTTGCCAGCTATTTTGTGGTTTGTTGCTCTTTTTTTTTTTTTTTTTTTTTGCTTTGCTTTTAGCCCTTTTTTTGTTGGCTTTAACTACGCGCCAACTGATTAACAAAATTAGTTTAGAAAACTCCGCTCTCGCGTACGAAACAAACAAAAATTTGTTCGGTTCTTTTCGCATCAAATCTAATACAAAAAATACAAATAATATAAAATCACCATTGAAAATTCAATTCGAGTCGTGCTTAAGCGTAGTTCTTTTTATACTAATCTTTCTATTTCAATTTCTAATCAATGTGTTTTTTAAAATGGCATTAATGGTTTTAGAATATACAAATCAGTTAAGTAAGACAATAAATACTAAAGATGTATTTAATTTAGAGTGCGTTTTTTCATATTACCTTCTTAAATGCTGCAAGATCAATAAAGTTCATATGTTTTGAGTGTTGTTTTGATCCTGTAATTTTCTTAAATCTGCAGAAATTTGTTACTTAAAAATATGATAAATTAGTTCTGATCTAAATAAAAGTGAACAGATATACAAAAAAAAAAACAGAAAATGAAAGAATCATTAATATTTCTAAACCAAAATAAGCCATAACAAACTTTTAATGCGACATTTTTCATTGGATAAAATTCGGTTGAATTCTCTGGAAACTGCATACAGATTTCATTTACAACCGATTTAATCGATACTTTAGTATTTTATGATGCTCTGTATAAGCAATCTTAAAAGCAGAAATACTTTTTTAAATAATTTTTTTTTTGTTATAATTTTTTAATTAAGTTTTCATCACATTCTTATAAATTGAAGTAAATTTAAGAATAATAACTTTTGTTATTACATTTCTCTGTTAGTTTAAGCAGCAGATAATATCATTTATTTTTTAAATCCTATATACCTGTTTAAATTAATGCTTATAAATTTTACATTTTAAATCTTAAGCGATATTAGTATTTAACTTTTAAGTAATTATGTTTTTTAAACTGTGTTGATAGTCTAGCTTTTCTTCAAAATTATATTCCAGTGAATGTTTAGTTTATTTTAGTTCATTAAATATTAAATACTAGCAGTTTGTTTTAAATAATATGAAGAGTGGTAATTTCAAATTCTTGTAACTTTAGTTTTGGTTATTTAAATATTTTAAAGGCTTGTTTCTTCAAATTCTTTTAACTAAATTTGGCTTTCTTCCCATAGAAATATGCAACATCTTTTCAAGCATTTCATTCATGCTTTAATTTTCATTAGAAAATTGTCTGCTTGTGTGTGTCTGTGTTTATGGGTGTGTGTGTGTGTGTGTGTGTGTGTGTGTGTGTGTGTGTTTGTATTCTAAACGACCCCGACGGCGGTTTTGTTAACCATTTTGTGATCTATTTTACTCGCAACGAGAGTTTTTGGCGCTCGATTCTGTGTGTTCAGTGTGTTCTGTGTGTCGCGCCCACTTGGGGGAGGTTTGTCGAGTAACGGGTAACGGGTAATGGGTAACGGGTAACGGGTAGCGAGGCAACGAGTCGTCTTGAATGAAAGTCAAAGTAAAAACGGCAACAAAAAACCTAAACAAAACATAAAACGCCACGCGAAACAGACGAGGCGGCAACTAGAAAACAGAGAGCGCCAAAAACTTTTTGATAAGGCAAAAGCACAAAACACACACAAACAAAAACACAAAAACAGAAAAACATGGAGGGGTAGCAATCGACGGGGGTTGGGGCGACAACTACAGCTATACATATGTATATGTATAGTAGAGGAAAGACAAAACAACAACGGTAAACAAGAAGCGGAAACAACATGCGACTTTTGCTTTTGCTGCCGGTAGAAAACGAGCAAGAGAAATGAAAAGAAAAGAAAAGATGATGACGCTGTCGATGACGATGATGACGAAATGCAGCGCGAAAATGAAAATGCGGCGAGACGATGAAAGGGCGACATCTGTTGGCGGGGGGTGTGAAGCAGTGACTGGTGGGTTAGAGAGGGGGGAGGGGGCGTGAGGCGGCTGCTGCTGCTGTCGCTGCTGCTGCTCTTACTGTTCTGCCGGGTTGAATGCACGCTGTGTGCAAGCGAGCTAGCTAGCTACCACTCTACTCTCTCTCTCCCTCTCTCCCTCCCACTCTCTCTGCGTCTCGCTTTCGGGTGCTCTGTTTAATGCGCATGCGCGCTTTTGCTCTCTGCGCTACACGCACGGATGCTGCAGCCGTCAAAAGAAAAGAGTGTGATGCGGGTGATGCGAGTGATGCGAGTGATGCGAGTGAAGGGGATCAGTTGCTATAGCGGGGGAATGATGTGTGGGATGTACAGGTGCATTTATTTATTTATTTCGATTCATTTCCGCTTTTGTGTGCGTTAAATGAAAACTCATTTCCCTTTGATGTTGTATGTAGTATGTTGCTCTTGTTGTTTCTGTTGCTTGGACATTAACCAAGCAAGAGAGACAGCCACATGTGTGTATTGCAAGCTAGACAGAGAGCAAATGCGCGCGCTCTCTCTCGCTCTCGCTCTCGCTCTCTCTCTGTCGCTCTCTTTTTGGCTGCTGCTGCGCGATAATGGAAAAGTATAATGCACCAAAGTGACATAAGGCTGTAAATTAAGCAACAACAACAAGTCATGTAAACTTTCGGCCATCTACATACATACCCATACACACACATGTATATACATACATATGTATATGCAGGCATATAGAGTTATTTACCGTTATCTGCATATGCTGCACAGCTGCGAGCAGCAGGAGAAACAAGATGTCGCTGTCTGCCAGTGTGACAGTTGCGAAGGAGGAGTGGAAAGAGGAAGTGAAAGAGTTGTAGATTGGAGGGAGAGGGAAGGGGAAAGGAAGGGGGGGGGGGTATTGTGTGTGGTCCAAGCTAAATGCCCAAAGCTACCAGCTTTATGCAATTCACATGTTCACGTGTGTGTAACATTAAATTAAAAACCCTTTCATAGCAAATTACAATTATGCTAAACGTATCCCATATGCACACATCTGTGTATGTGTGTGTAGTTAGTATATGCTATAGTACATAAAGTTTGTCTATATGCCTTTAATGACCGTTTTTGTGACTCCATTTAGCCGCTGGTCCATGGATGCTCTTTGAAATTTCAATCTCTCAATCAGGCATCGGGAAATCTCTACGAAATTGAAAAAATTTGCATAAATACTTGCAAATTCCATGCATATGTAAAGTAGACTAAAATAATAAAAAATAGGATTATAAAAAATATCAATTAAAAAATGTTAGCAAGTGTGTTCAAATTTTAGATTCTCCATTTAATAATTTGTTCGTGTAGATTAAAAATTGGTTTGTTGTTTTCTTTGCTTGACAGTATTTAAAATATTTTTTTGAATGGAAATTATAAATGAAAATAATAGTAACATTTTAAGTAACTGTTCCATTTGATTTTATGTATGTTGATTAAAGAAATATTTGTAATATCTTAAATTATTGGGAATTTGTTATTTTTTAATAATACTAAATGAAATAAGATCGATAGAGACGCCATTTGTAATAAATAGATTTTGGTAAAGAAAATAAACATAATTTCATTCTTCGCTGTCGTATAAAAATTTAGTTATTTATTTAGTTGGCCAATTTAAAAGTATATATATGTATATATTCGCTGTCGTATAAAAATGTAGTTATTTATTTAGTTGGCCAATTTATAATGCGCATATAGAAGGCCATTAGGGAATTCCCATGTCTAGCTTTTGGCTTCATAAAACCTTTTGGCTAATTCATATTTATTGCTGTTCCATTTCTCTCCTGTCTTTGTCTCTGTCTTGCTCTCTCTCTCTCTCTCTCTCTCTGTCTCCGTCTGCGCACCCGGTTTATAAAACAGCCTCTCACATTGCGAGCATATGCTGGTTGTCTCCTGGCCCCCACTCCCTTCCCCTTTCCCCCCCCCTTATTCAATAGACCCCTTTACAACAAGGCTTCGTGTCAGTTGTTGTTATTGTTTTTGTTGCCTGAGCCTGCAAATTTACATAGGCAAAGTCAGAAGTGCAAATACAAAAACAACAAAAAGAAATAAACCAAACCGGATCGAAGCTACACAAACACAAAGCTCCCTAACCGGCACACACACACACACACACACACACACACAGAAATAAAGCTCACCCACATACACAAGTTTATTTGCAAAGATAACAAAACAAAAACCGGCTTTTAATGCTTTTTTGCCACTTTATTTTTTGGCGTATTCTCAACAAGCGACCTAATATTTAGCTTTTTGGCTTTAACAAATTGTGCAAAAACCAAAAAAGAAAAGAGACTGAATTGTAGCAACAAAAGGCAGAATTGCAAAACTGCGCGTAGCGATAAGATAAGACAAAGGGCGCCTTATCACAGCTGTATTCAAAAGTTTATAAACATTTCTATATATGTATATGTATATATATTTATAGATATGTACAAACAAACGTATGCTTTGCATATAGTAACTACATAATAAAGCTTGTTCTTAACCTATACCACGCAAAGCAATTGCGATAACAAAAACACAATTAAAAGCGCGCTCTCTTCATCTCTCTCCCATTCCCATTCCCAGTCACACTCACTCTCTCGGTGAGACGCTTATTTTTGAATGCCGAGGCCAAGAGGTAATCGCACGCGAAGAGAACAGAGCACAAAGCACAAAGCACAAAACACAATAACAAAAATACCAACAGCAACAACAATAACAACATGCTAGTCTCAAATGCCAATGCACGCAAACAAAAAAAAGCTAACAACAAAAGTTTCACTATACAAATGTACATACATATAGATATGTTTGTATGTGTATGCATGTGTGTGTGTGTATATGTGCCTAACTATTTGAAGTTGTCTTTTTATTTGCATTACTCTTCACAGCGCATTGTCTGCGCGATTGTGTGTGTGTGTGGGAGTGTGTGTGTTTGCATGTGTGGGTGAAGTGTTTTTGCTTGCTTCTATTTCTGATGTCGTCTATTTGCGCAAAATTTCTCTGCTTAACAAGCGAGAGCTGCAGCAACAACAACAGCAACAACGGCAGCAGCAGAGTCAGAGAGAGCGAGCGAGAGAGAGTGACAGAATGGGAGCTTTAATATTGGGCTTTGTTGCCAGTTTTCGTTGAGTTTTATTTTTTGTACCGGCACACAAAAACTAAACAGCCGGCAAATGTTTTTGTGTGTGCACTCTTCGCATCTATTCTCTCCCTCCGCTCTCCCTTAATGTTACTCTATATTTTGTTGCCGTTGTATTTGTAGTGCTTTAACGTTGGCGCCAAATGTTTCGCGCTGTTGCCACATTTCACTGCTTAGAGTTACATAGATACATAGTTTCATTTTATTCAATTATTTTTTTTTGATTTATTTATTTATTTATTATTAATTGGTACTGCTTGTAGTCTGAATGTCTGAAGCATCAAAGTCTATAGCAGCTGAAGTGTCCATATCCATGGCAAGGGATTCTAACGTATTTGTAGACTCCATTTCCATGCACCAATCGTTCAAGTCCTTCAGAATCTTCTTCCAATCCTCGCTTGGTAGATTCCTGATTGAGTCTATGTTTCCCAATTGATTGACACGAAGTGTCTTCAATTCCGAATAGGGTGATATTAGATTTCCAAGAGCCAAAGGAGCGGGATACTCAAAAATGTCTTGCTCATCAATTGAGCTGTACTGGAAGTCCTCCATTTTGAATTCATCCCTCTCAACGTTCCGCGGGCTATTCTTCTCATCGGCTGCCGTTAGTAGGAAGTGAATGGGTTCTAGACGTAGCTTCACATCCTGTAGAATTGCCTCGATCTTTTCATGTCGCTTAAGAATCTGCTGTAACTTCAGACGAGTACATGCGAAGTTGTTCTGGGCCTGTGTACTGTTATATTGTTCCATTATCATGTTGCGTGGTGTAAAATTCGGTGTGCATTTGTAAACGATGGGATTTATGACTGGTGTCCTGGTTTCTTTCCAGTGCAACAGTTTTCCCATCCCCAGAGAATCGGTGTTACCCAGAAAAAATAAGTATTCCGAAGAGTTTACAAACGAAATTTCGTTTCGAATCAATTCTGAATAACTGGAATTGTCATTAATTGTTTAGAAATTATTACACTATTCGCATCGATTATTTGGATTTTAAGTAAATAAATCTGAAATAGCATCAAAATATTTTTAAGAGTGGAATCCTTTCTACAGAGAAAGAATTATGTGTCTTTCCTCTCTATAAGTTCATTAAATATTAACGTATTATTATTTCCCTATATAAGAACTTGTAGTCCTTTCAACATTTCTTATTACATATATTTTCCACTTATCAATATTGGACAGTGAGTAGCTTTATTTCAGTCTCATCTCTGCCGTGCTGTTTGTTGTGCACATCGGGAATCATATGAGACTTCGATAAGTATAGTACAAATATAGGCTCCGATTATCAGTAGAAAAACAAAAGTGAATACATCTTTGCTTTTAATCAACATGATAAAGCAAATAAAGTCGAATGAAATAAAACACAATATGGTCACTGATAAATGATTCTTTTTGAAATCAAATACAATTTTATTTGCAATCGTAAATTTATTGATCTGTCGATCTGATCTTTTTTTCAACAATATCCAAGCGTTGCAAGATTGATTCCTGAGTTTTTAAAATGCTTTTGAATTTTCGGTCAGCGTAGTTGATGAGACTCGCAATATCGGAATTCGCGGTGAACTCGTTGACGTCGTTAATTTCTATTAAATCTGGATATTTTTTACCCAAACACACTGTATAACTCCGCTTTTGATGTAGTTCTTGCTGGGATTCCGTACTAACATTTTTGTTCTTTGAATCAGGCATTCGAATCTTTTGCAATACCTTTAAGCAACCCTCAAGGGAGTTCTCAATCTCATTGCACTGATCCACAGCCTCTTGAACAACAGCTCTGGCTAAGTCAGTCTTCAAATAGTGCGCCATTATCTCTATATTCAATGTCCAGTATTTTATTTAAATTTTATATAAGAATATATGTATTTTTCGTTCATTTACTAAAATTTCAATACTTGTTTGTTAAGTTAAAATGTAAAGCCATCTATGATAAGCAATTTTGATAGAGCCTCTTATGTTAAAGTTATGAATTCTTGCAGGTATTTCCCTATTATATCTTTTATCAATGATTGCACAGTATTTCGATATGTATTTCTCCTTTAAATGGATACATTTTAAGCAGATCTTTACATAGCAAGTAATTAATAAAATTTATTTATTTGTAAGAAACTAATGTAAGTCTCTGATGAACTTTATAATAAAATGATACATTTTTTTTTAATTATTCTAGTTTATTTTGAGTTCTATATTTGCATTTGTATACTTATTTTTTAAATAATTTCAATCCTTTAGGTTTATTTTGATTTTCAATCAATTTTTATCAAAACCTTGGACCATTTGTTATTAAAGCAAGTATTTCTGAATTGCATCTTCTATCTATAAGTACAACATAACCACAATTTTCAACGTTTAAAATTCTTCTCATTTCTATGCAATCCATGCATTACGTTGAACGCTCAACATTTAGCACGTGGCGTGTACAAAATTTAAAAAGACCGCCCACCACCCACCACCCACTTGATTTACCCAGTTCTAAGCTTGACAATTTTCAAATCGTAACACTTTCACGCGCTCAGCGCCAAAAGAAGCAGCGCAAGGAGACATCCAAAGGCTGTGACGCTGTGACGCTATGACGCTGGTCAGACGTCAGACATGTCGCAACTGCACTTACACACACAGACATGACAATACATATGTATGTATGTATTTTATTATATGTATATGTACTCATGTAGACAGAAGTGCGCTGAGAGCTGTGCAGTGGCACTGTTAACGTTAACCCTTCACTGCCACTAACCGTAGAGTCACCCAAACCACCAACAACTTCAACTTCAACACGGACAACAGCAAAGGCACGCGACGTTGACGTTGACGTGGACAGCGACAGCGACAGCGACGCTTACGCCAGCAGCGTCTGTCGCGCGACAAGCACGCACAGAGAGATCCCAACACGCATACTAACAAATAAAATGCAGAGCGAAATCCATGCCACGCCACACAATACACACACACACATGCTCGTATAAACACGCACACCTCCAAGTTGCTTTTTGCACATTTTTTCGTCGTTGCTTTTATTTGCTTTGTTTGAAAATGTCTGTGCTCTCTTGCAAACTATATAGCAAGTCTTGGCGCTCTCTATTTGCACTGGCTCTCAGTACCTGTGAGTATTTGTGTACACACATATGTATGTACGTATTGCATGAGGGGGGCCGAAGCGACGTTGACGTCGTTTTCGTTGCCGTTGTCGTCGTCGTCATCGTCTTTTTACGTTCGCTTCGTTTCGTTTCATATCGTTTCGTTTTTGTGGTCTGAGCGCGCGCGTCTGTGAAAAGCTCTTTCAAAGTCGCTGCCGTTGACGTTGTTGCCGCCTCCAACACACCCCCGCTAGCGATTTTTTTTTGTATTTTACATTTCTTTTCGCTCTCTCAGCTGCGCTCGTTTCTGCCGTTGCTAGCGTCGCTGCCTCTGTCAGCGTTTGCGTCTCTGCTTAGCTTGGCTCGTTCGTTTTCATGGGGTTCTTGAGCGTATGCAAAAGATTTTTGCACATATTCATCTTTTTGGCCGTTTTCGGTGCGTTTCGTAGAGCGCGCGTCGCGCAAGTATTTCAGGCAAAGTTTTTCGCGCTAAAAGAAATTTTTGTATTCGCCACATAAATGTTCTTCTGTGTTCTGATTCTTTGTGTTGTCTCTTGTCTTTTGTCTCTTGGCTGTTGTCTGTTATTTGTATCTGTGCTTGAGTTTGGAGTCTGCTTTTTTCCATCAATTTCTTTCATCTTATTCCTCTGCTTTTCGGCGTCTGCTGAGATGCCGATACATATCAGCTTCAGCTTCAGCTTCACTTGGAATACTCACTCATACATTTGCATTTACTACACTTACTACTGAGAACACTTCCTACTATTTTCGTCGTGTTATTTTCATTTAGGTTATTTAGTGTGTGTGTTTTGTTTCGTTTCTCTTACATTTGCCAGCACACAGATGCACACATACATATGTTTATTGTGAGTGTGTTTGTGTGTTTGCTCTCAACGTCTTACCAAATAAAAAAGTGCCAAAAACATGAAAAAATCGGATCATTTTAGTGACTCGCAGACGCTCCTAACATTGGCGGCCTTGTGATTTGCCATTTCTATGGTATTCATCATAGTAAACAAAGTGTGAAACAGTTCCAAAAGTGTTTGAAATCAGAAATTCAATGCGAAATGAGTTTTATAAATGAAAACCAAATGGAAATTGTGAAACTGTGTGATATTCCATTCTTTTAAACTGAAATAGAACGGATAACTAAAGATATTGTGATGCATATAAGAAAAGAAAGATATTTTATATACATACATATGTATGTTATTTAAGATGTACTTTACATTGTGATTTCTTATAAATGTCAATCCTGTTTTAAATAATTTATTTGTGGGAAAATCTGAACTATTAATTCCCTAATAATAATAACACAAATTTATGTTTTCAAGAAGTATTTGTAATACTACGTTTGTAATTTGATTAGTTTGTGAATTTAACTCAGAACCGATAAACAACAGTGGTTTATAGTGTGATTAAATCATGAGTTTCATCGCATAAACTTAGTTAACCAAATGTGAAACCAATTAAAAGAACTTTTTTGCAAAACTCTCTTTAGTATCGAAAATGTGCTGTGCAACTTGCAACATATATACATACATATATTGCGAATGTGCTATAAATAAGTTCAGAGAACAGTTTCAACTTGCTCGTCATGGGAAGCTATGTACATTTGTACATTCTTTTTACTAAAGGTGTATGTACATAGGTATTTAGCTATTCATAGGGAGTATTGACTCTCGTTTCGGTTCAGCAATTTTTTGTCAGATTTGCGTTTAGTTTTGATTTTGTTGTTGTTATTTTGAACTCTCATGCATTATCCATTGTCGACAGTTCATTCATTATGTGTATAAATTGTAGAATTGTACATTAGTAAATGTGTGCTGTGTTTGTATTTGTATTTGACAGATTCTTGTGTCTATTTTGTGTGGTCAGTGTTGTTACTTATGCCAACGCTGCAGCTGCAGCCGCAGTCGCCGTCGCTGTTGGCAGAACTTTGGCGTCGCTTTAATTTTGTTTTTGGCATTAGATTCTATCACTATTTTTGGTTGCCTACGTTTCAGCTTTTGCTTTTACTGATTGCCTCATACATTGTTTCATACATTGTTCTTGTTAGTTGTTGTCATCTTTCTATTTTATTTATGCTGCCTTTCACATTCGCGTCGGCATCTCCATGTGCTGCCACCTTCCCCTTGTTTACCTAGAAACTAAACTACTCGTCCTAACATCCAGCGGCGCTTTGAACTTGAAATTTTTGTTTGCTCGTTTAGTGTTTTGTATTTCCATATTTGCTGTTTGTTGTTATGTGTGTGTTTAGTTGTCCTGCCGTCGCGCTTTTACTCTCTCTCTCTCTTTGCCTCTGCCTCTCTGCATCTGTCGCTCTCGCGTTTGCTCTCGCACAAAGCTTAGACAATGCGTTTTGTCTGTGCAAGGTTCGTTTATTGTGTGTCTGTCGTGTGTATGTGTGTGTGTGTGTAGCAGCAATCGTAGAGAGTGAGTAAAGTGGGTGAGAGAATTAGAGAGGAGAGGGCGATGAATGTCTGCGGTTATAGGATAATTTGCATGTGTGGGTGGCTGCCAGCCATGTGTTTGATTTATTTGGGCAAACAGGAAGTGCGGCTGATAGAATGCATGATATCGATAACGATAGCGATAGCGATATCAATACCAGGCGATTTCTTCTTGTGGATTATAAACTATATGCAGAGCTGTTACTATTATTATTAGCATTGTTAAATTATATTGTCTGATTGCCGTCGGCAACGAGAGCGTTTCATCAATAAGCCGACGGCAAATTTCATTTCTCCCCGCAATTGTTTATACTAATCATTTTCTGCTCTTTTCCATTATAGGTGCTTTTTGACTGTTTGGAACATTTTTAAAGATTACGTTAAAACGTTGTTGATACTTATTAAACTATTGTTTTGTTAATTAACATAATAAACATAATTCTAATAATAACAATAATAATAATAATATAATAATATAAAAAAGGCAAGTCATCATCATAATAATTACAAATGTAATAATAACGATAAAAATATATATATAAACAACTTATGTGCAATCAGTTAATAATTTTTTTAATTTATTCAAAACATTCTAATTTTTAACAAAAAGAAATCAACAAATTCTACGACAACAACAACAACATAACAACCATCAATGGAAATAGTTAAAAGAAGAGCAACAAATTAAAGTTAACTTTCAGTTGTAAGCGAAAACCAAAAGTGATTTTTAGTTAGTTTCTCAAAATTTAACAAACAAAATTCACAACAAAATTTGGAATACAACAACAACAACAACAACAACAACTACAACAACAAATACACAACAACTACAACCACTGCAACAACAACAACAACACAAACAACAACAAACAAACAAACAAACAACCAACCAACCGACAACAACAGCAACAATAAAAGCAACAGCAACTACAAAATATAATAACTGTAATAAAAGTAAAGAAAATAATAATATAAAGCAAATTGTAACCATAATAGAGGAAAAGCTAAACGTAACTGCAAACGAAGTACATAATAATAAAAGGAAATCAGAAACAAACACAAATCAAAGCGCAACAAAACAACAAACAACAAACAACAAATAAGAAATAAAACCAAACCGAAACACAGCCAATAATCCAATCCAACAATAACAATAACTACAACAACTGCAACTCAACAGCAACAACAAAGCAACAAAGAAATAGCAACAAATCGAAACGAAACCGAAATAGCCTTATAACCAACAAACAAATAAACCAACAAACAAAACAAAGCAGAAGAAAAAACAAAACCAAGCTCCAAAAACCGATAGACCGATAAACCGACAAACCGATAGACCGATAGAACATACAGCAACCGAAACAGGATAATACAGCAACAGCAGAAAACCACAATACAAAGGGAATAAGCAAAAAAAATAGATAATAGCAACGAAAACAGAAGTGAAAAATCAAAAGTCAAATTCTAAAGCCAAAAAACAAAACAAAGCAAAAATCAATAAAAAAAAACAAGCAAAGCAAATCGAAATAGCCAAAATTTGTTAAATTTTTTGTGTCTAATTAATAAAAAAAGAAATTTATAAAAACAAAAACAAAAAGCAGAACAAATCAGAAAAGCTAAGAAAAATAAAATACAATTTTTGTCGTTGAAAAAATTTGATCTTTTGTGTTACGGTTTCAATTTTCGCTTAATCTTTAAATTTACGTTCGTATGAAAAGCGGTCGAAAGCAAAGACTTAAAAACCACGTAAAGTGGAAAAAAATGTTCTGAAAAGCTATAAAAAGCTATAAACAATTTTTCAAACTTTGATGAAAACAATAAACAAAAGGTGAACAATTTAAGCGATCAAACAAAAAGAGAGAAAAGTTAAAAAAGAAAACGAGTGAAAGGAAATAAAATTGAAACTTTTCGCTAGGAAAAGTTGAGAGGAGCAAAACGACAACAACATTTTTGTGTGTGTGTGTGTATTTTGGCCGAGGAAAGCAAGAGACATTTGACAAACATTGCGATTATATATAAATAAATATATATATATATATATATCATACAAGTATATAAAAAATATACCATCTATAAGAGCAAAAACGAAATCAATCTAAAATTAACGTAATGGCAAATATTCATATCGTGGAAAAAACTAAAAAACCTTAAGAAAAAGACCATGTAAAAACCCTTTTCAAAGCAAAAAAAAAAAAAAAGAAAAACAAAAATAAATGCAATTTCGTACATAAACAAATTATAAATATTAGTAGTGCAGCAAGCAAAATATAAACAAGAAAAAAACCCATTCAGATATTAAAAAAATACCAACTTTAAAACAAACGTTTTAAGCTATACATTAAATTATATATTACATTTACGATATTACAAAAAAGAAAAAAACATAAGCTACACAACACGAGCAAAAAATTAAGTATATTTGAGAATTTCAAACACCACATTAAGGAGAAGAAGAAGACAAACAGTTTTTGGGCCCAACAAAAAAATTCAACTTTTCTCCCCGGACACAATTTCACATTATTTGGAATAATAAATTGGTAACTTGAAAAGCATCAAACATTTTGGGATATAACATTCTGGTAAGTGCTGAAATTATATCTTAAAAAGAATTAAAGATGTGGTTAAGAAATGTTGAAATATTTTGATTAGATCAAATGTAGCCTCAAGTTTTTACTTCTGACTCTTCTCACGTCTTCAATTTTCCCAGTTAAAGTCTTCAATACAATTCTTCAAGAAAATTAGTATACATACATAGATGTTTTAAAAAATAAATTTAAAAAAGATTAGTTAAGGTTTAATTAATATTTATAGATTTTACGAATACAGGAAACAGAAAATTCATTGAAGATATTTTATTATGATGAAAAATTTACATCTATTATAAAAAAGGTTAATATATCTGTATTTAATATTGAAGTACTACAGTAAATATATTTTATGTAAAAATAAGTGTTAGTTCTCAGATGATTTTAGCTGATTTCTCGTAATTTAATGTACTTTTCAAAGATTATTTACATCTATAGTAATCTAACTATTCCCATATCATTGATCCGCTTTATTAAAAAGTTACCTAAGTATTTATAAAATTAAGAAGTTGATCAACTGCAAATATATCTCAAAGCGTGGATAAGATTTTAATTATATTCTATATAGAAGATTGATTAAACACTTCAAATTCATACCATAAAACTGATTTTAAGTTTTTATGTAATTCCCTTAAAAATTCCAACCATTTTAACTGCACTTTTCGTAATTATATAAAAATTGTTCAATGGCAAAAAGTACAGACTGACAAAACACATGGAAAAAGTGCGGAAGCAAGATAGAGCATGTGGTCAATACAGTAGTGTGGTGAGCAAGGGAGACGGCGAGAATGCGCGCCAAAAAGTATGCAATAAAAAGTGAGGTTATTCATGCGCCTCGCATTATATAAAGGAACTCATATATGAGGGCTATATACATATGTACATTGTGTGTGTGTGTGTGAGTGTGAGTGTGAGGGGAGTCAGCATGCAAATTGCATTTACGCGCAAAAAATTAATTATTGAAAAAATTGCGCGGACACCGAAAAGCAGCGCCAGCAACGAGGGCTGAACGAGGGGTTAGTCTTCCCAACCCTCTGGAAGACCACATGCTGCCCCAACCCCCAACCCCCAACCCCCACCTCTCTTCCCCCGATTGTCTTCCAGCTCTCTCGTTTTCTCCAGCCACTTGCAGATTTTTGTTGGAGCTGAAAGGCGAAATTGCCAGTGGGCAATGGTTGGGTTAATGGTCAAGGGGTTGTGTTGGTAATGGTGTTGGTAAGGGTGAAAGTAGTGGTAGGGGGAGGGGTAGGGGGAGGGTGGTAGGCTGCTGTTGCGGCCGGCAATTGAAAATCGAAGCACAAAAGTCGACAAAACAAACAAAAAGTAAAATAAAATGAAAGCATTACACACATTTTTAAATGAATTGAAATAAAATTTCGTATATAAAAATGTGCGAGAGAATGAAATGAATTACGTATGTGCATGTGTGTGCGTGTGTGTGTGTACATAAAAGTACAGTTGACGCCACACATTTTAAACGGCAAATGGCAGCAGCAGCAGAGGCAGCAGAGGCAGAGGCAGCGACTGTGGCAGGGGTAGAGTCTGGAACAGGGGCGTAGTGTGTGGCAGGGGTTGTTGGTCAGCCAGCATCCTTTTGACACTGCCGAGCGTCGAGTGTGTGGTCGCTGTGTGCGTGAAAGAGACTGACTGTCTGCAGTGAGTGTATGGCACATTCCCCTTTCCCCTCCCCCTCCCCCTTTCGCCAGCACCCCCACCCCCACCCCGCACTGTAAGTAGCTGCAATTTCAAATGTGTTGTCCACTTCCCAGCACTTTCCCAACACAAAGCGAGCGCCATTATAATTCTTCGCAAATGCGTGTCTCTCTGCACATGAAAAACCTGCTGAAATTTTCTTGCGTTTTGCAGTAGACTCAAGAAATCAAAATCATTAGGATTTTCCTGTAGTTAGCTCTTAAAAAATGGTGATAAAATGATCCAAAAAATTGTTATTTAAATTGGAATTAATTAAAGTAAAATAAATCTTTAAAATTTTTATTTACATTTGAGTTAAATGAAGTAACTAAATAAATAATTCTACATTATATTAATAAATGCATATCACATTTAGTTTGCCAATTATTTGTAGAAGTTGTCTTAAGCTATAGTTTTAGGCCTTTTTAGTTATGAATGTTATTAAAATAATCTGTTTTAGAAACTTGAAATGCTGTAATCTATTTAAAATAGTTAATTATATCTTTTGACGATGAATCTTGAGAATAAATTAAATTGCGTCAATTTAGCTATTTGATAAATGCAAATTATTAAAATTTTATTAATTTTTATGGCTGATTAATGTAGGAAAAAAGCTAAAGCAAACATTTTACTAGTTGTTGATTTTTTGCCTTACCAACTGCTGAAAATGTAATGTGTTGCTGCTGCTTGAGTTACTTGAGTTTCCCTGGGAATTCTGTTGCCTACGTGACAACCCTGGCTGTAGAGTTGCGTTGGGTAACTCGCTGGTTGTGGGTCTGGGTCTTACGTACGTGTGAGCCATGTCATTAATGACAACTTTAATTTACATGGTCTTCTTTTTTTCATTTTTTTTATTTTTTTTTTTGAATACTTTTTGTACTTTTTTTTTATTTGCGCTGCGTGTGCAGTTGGCAACAGCAGCTGCACCACCAATCGCACCGTCGCACACAAAAAACGAGCCACCCCAACCACCCCGAACCACCCCGAACCACCCCAACCACCTCGAAAAAGCGACGCATCCAACGAACCGCACTGAAATTGCACATTTTCAGCTTTTCCCCAATTTTTTTCTCTATTTTTTCGCTTTATCTTTTTTTGGTCTTTCATCTGTCTCTCTCTTTCTCTCCCTCTCGTTTTTTTCTGGCTTTTTTTGACTGCATTCTTTTCCATGCCATTTCGTTAATTTTTATTGCAGCTGCTGCGCAATTTTCATTTTTGTCTCTTTGTTGCGAATGTTGTTGCCTTTGTTGTTGTTGTTGTTGTTGTTGTTGTTGCAGTGTCATTGAATGCAACTATAATACAAAGTCTAGAGCAAACGTGACATATCATTAACCACAACTAAATGTACACAACATCGGGGGAGCTGTGAAGAATGTCTGTTTTTTTAATCTATAACATCAGAAAAGATTGTAAAATGGTGTCTTTCTCCAGCGAAGGTTTCTCTTCTGTTTCGCTTGCATTGACAAACTAAATTGGTTTGGAATATAGACAAACTTCACATATATCCAGTTAAATAATTGTCTAATACAAAACTCTTTTTATTACTATTTAATATTTCATTTTGAAAACTCCTAATAAACTCTTATTAATTATTGCCGTATATTTGTTTTATAGCAATCAGCTTTGCGTTGTGGCTGTATCTATAATAATATTTTCAGTTCTAAAAATTATAATTATTTTTCCAAGTTTTTATACACTAATTTCTAGTTTTCTGTGAGATTTTGTCAGTTTAGTGATAGCATAAATCCATTTATTTTTTAAGGAGTTTTTCATTGTACTATGTATTTGAAAACTATAATTTCATTATCTATTTATCTCTTTTATTTTTTATTATAAATTTGTGTATAACTCGAATGATATAAACTGCAAATTGTTGTCAATAATTCTGCAGTAACTTAGAAAAGTTTTTAAAAATCTTTTTATTTATATTTTATCTATTTTGACTCTTTTTCCCACACTTGTTTGTATGTTTGGGTAACTTAATCTATTCAGCTTTAAAGCATAGCAGTTTTGGATTTGTCTGTATCTTTAATGTTTATTTTGACTAATTACGAAGGACAGCGACCGACTGATCAGGCAAAGGTTTCAATTTCAGCCCCTGCTGCAAATGTGTTAACACATTTCTCTGACTCTTGTTTCTTTTTTTTTAACTTCAAAAGACCTGACAATTATTTGTGGGAGATACAAAATTCAGCTAATGTCCGAGCAGCTTTGTAGGTTGCATTGACAGTTGTAGCTACAATTTGTGTGTTCTATCTGAAACTCTTCTATTTCTATGTTCTTTCTATTTAACTCCATTCCTGCATGTCATAGAGAGAGAGGGAGGGAGAGGAGAGAGAGAGAGAGGGAGCGATAGAGCATCAAGGCCAACGAACGCCATCGAAATGAAGCCACCCAAAAGGAAGCAACCAACCAACCACTCGAGGTTTAGTTCAGCTCGACTAAAGGGTGTTTTGAAGGGTGCTTCGTAGGGTGCTTATTAGGGGGTAGAGGGGCTAGGGGGACCTTCAGCAGTTATGGACATCCCGATGTCTGTCTAGCTTCCTGTTGCCTGCATATCGCGCAGATTTTCGCTTTTGTGTGCTTCACATTCTGCACGTTCGTTGCCTTTCATGACTTTCACTTGCATCCCATGCACATTGTGTCACAGATTCTCTAACTACACACAGTTGAGTTTGTTTTGCATCTAGCTACATATATAGCATGTATTCAGCTTTGAGTTAACTGAGAGAAGTGCTTAATTAGAGACCCAATAGAAATGTCAACTGAAGCTCAAAGCAACTTGTCAAGTAGAATATTTTAATTGCTAGAAATAAATAATAGGCATTTTATTTTTAGTTGAAGTGCTGACTTCTTTTATTAACTGTTTTACAATTTTGTAGAGAATTTGCTTCATTTTTTGCTGTTTTGCAAATTATGTTCAGTTCTAGGAATGTTACAAATTATTTGAAGCAATCAATATATTAAATTGACAACGCAAAATTCAGCAGCTTTAATGCTGCTAATATTTTATTTAACATATATTTTACTATAATTTTATAATCAAAAACAAGCAAAGATAAATTATGATAAAATTGTGGCTGAATAAAGTTATTTATTTATTTATTTAAAAAGCTAAACTACATTCTAAATTTAATACAATTAAGAATAAAATTAGAGTTAAGCATTAAATCAATTTAAATGCTGAAATGGTTAGTTGAAAATCGCTTTCGCCCAAATAATAAATAAATGCATATTTTTTACGACTATAAAAAGTGCCGACCACGCCCACAACGCCTGTAAAAATAAGTGTATCTTATTGTTTTAAATAAAACTACAGGCTGCCCAATGCATGTCAACAGCCTATCAAAAAGCGGCCTGGCAACAGTGGCGTATGCGTAATGTTCTCACTCGCATTCATACGCCACGTGGGTTGCTGCACTTTGTGTCGATCTCAACGCGAATCTTATTGCGCTGGCAAGGGTTGCCAGTCTCAGGCAGAGGGGCGGGGGGGAGGTGCCAAGAGATTGAGGGTGTAGATATTTCAGTTGTTTTCACATGTCGTCGGTTGCTACGCAATACAAAAATTGTACTCTCAACCCCGCAAATTAAATGAATGAGAAAGCGACTATCAGTTATGCGACTAAGACTTACGCTACAGTGGAACCTCTTTATATTTGATACAAAATAATAGGTTTAATTCTGCAAATCATTCAAGATGAATTTCCACACTCAATTTACTTTCAGCTTAAATTATTTAATTTGACTATTTTATTCTGGTAATTTGTATAATTATTTTTATTAAATATATTTAGCTTTTAGTTTAAATAATTGTATTTATAAATAATCATTTGAGATGAATTTCCACACTCAATTTACTTTCAGCTTAAATTATTTAATTTGACAATTTTATTCTGGTAGTTTGTATAATTATTTTTATTAAATATATTTAGCTTTTAGTTTAAATAATTGTATTTATAAATAATCATTTGAGATGAATTTCCACACTCAATTTACTTTCAGCTTCAAATTATTTTATTTGACAATTTTATTCTGGTAATTTGTATAATTATTTTTATTAAATATATTTAGCTTTTAGTTTAAATAATTTTTTATAATTGTACCTTTTTGTAATTATTTATTTAATTGTTATTTTATTAATTTTTAGTTTTGTTAAAATAATTTATTTATAAATAATCATTTGAGAAGAATTTCCACACTCAATTTACTTTCAGCTTAAATTATTTAATTTGACAATTTTATTCTGGTAATTTGTATAAATATTTTTATTAAATATATTTAGCTTTTAGTTTAAATAATTTTATTTATAAATATATTTTATTCTGCTAATTTCTATAAATATTTTATTAAATACATATAGTTTTTTGCTCTTCACTTCTCACGTTTCATATACATTTCTGTCGTGTTATTGTACACTTTGTATACTCTTTGATTTTCTAATTTGACAGGTAGGCGGACATTTAAATACCTGCTATTTTTCAGCATATCGGGTTTCTGCCCTGACTTTGATATATGAGCTGAATAATTTGGTAATAGAAAGACAACTCTTTGTTGAGGCTTTCGGCAATTTAAATGAAATAATATGTTGATTACATTAGCTCAAGGGTTGAGAGTTGAGATTAAACAGGCGATTTTTGCGTTTGAATTAGTTAATAGAGTCATAAATTAGCTCAGGTTTACTTAGGATAGAGAAGGAATAGGATAGGAAATTGAGCTTAAAGTTGAGAGAGGAGTTTATAGAAGAAAGGGAAAAGTTAAATAGAGAAGTTTAAAAATAAATGCATAGATACTATAGAATAAGAGAGAGAGAGAGAGAGAGAGTGCGAACTTTATTTAATGATTAAACTATTATAATGAAAAATTGATAGGAATACTAACTATGATATAAAACAATAGTTTTTTAATTCATCTAATTTAATAAAAGTATTTTTCTCTATATTTTAAATAAAACATTTCATAAATAATTATATAATTAAATATATAACTTTTATTTTTTGCAAACTTTATTAAAGGACTAAATTAAGTATAATATAAAACATTATAAATATATATTAAGTATAATATAAAACAATATTTTTTTTATATTTATTTACATACTTCATAAATAATTATAAATGTATATGTAACTTCCAACTCAATGCATCCAAATAAAATGGATACCTGAAATGCTTTTTCCTTTCTCTCTCTCCCTTTTTCTCCCCCCTTTTAATTCTATTTGCATTTCCTTCTCCCTCACTCCCTTTTCTGATTCTGACTGCAATAACAACAATGGATTTCCCTTTGGACAAGTGCACTTTTTGCGAGCGTGCAACAAACAAATGTTGCTGCTTGCGGCGCTATGAGGCAGACCGAATGAGTGTGCCACAACCCCACCCCCCCCCCCTCCCCCTCCTCTTCCTGCTCCTATACATTTTTTTGGGGCGTTGGCAACACGGCTATAAAAAAATGCAAACTTGCAACTGCATTTTGGTGCATAGTAAGTTTGTTTGCCGTTCAACTTTTTGTTGCCACTTTTTGTTGCCTTGCATTTGATTTACATTGATAGCTGTCTGTGCCAAAGTCTTAAACATGACCAAAAATTGACGTGCCAGCTACACCCACTGTGCACAGTAGTCAAAAGCTGTCCAATTATCTTTAAAATATTATTACTTGGAAGTTTCATCGAATGCCATAAACTGAATTTCACTTTAAGCCAAAAGTGAAGACTTATGGCAATTGTGTAAAGCGGTTGCCTCAAATGGAAATCGTCTAATTGAGCTTTGCTAATAAAGCTTTAGCTTTAACAATTAACAAATTAAGTTTAATGTTTTATGAACTCTTTGGTTTATTGGCTACGACATAAACTTAATGGCTAATATAAATATAATCAGATTAAAGCTTTACGCTTAGCTAATGGCTTTTAGACATTCTCTGCTTAGTTGAATATTCAGCTTCAAGCTTTAATGAGCTTTTAACAGCCTGTATTTCATTTTATTTGTTCTCAGTTAAAAAAGTTAACTTATAAGTTAACTTATAGCTAACTCCATTAAAAAAGCTTAAGGTAGATTTTTGTTTAATTTATAAAAGAATTATTTTGACTAAAAATGTAAATAATGACAGTATTTAAGATTTAAATGCAGTTTTCAAAAACTTTTATTGTGAATGTATCTCAATAATTTCATATTTATAATTTCCTATTTTAAGCTTTTCTTTAATCTTTTAATAGTGTGCTTCCCAAGTTATTTTTTAACACATTTGCGACCTATTATCGATACCTAAGCAACATGTCAAACGAGTCTAATGCAATTAACTTAAATGACTGCAAAAATACAGAAGACAATTTAGCAAGTTATGTTTTAGAACAAATAAAGAGCTTAAAGACTAGAAAATATTAGCGAAGGGAAAACGCAACGAGACAGGCGAGAACTGAAGAGTGAAGAGTGAAGAGTGAGTGACGAGTAAAGTGAGTGACGAGTAAACTGAGCAAGTACAGTTTATCATATGACAGGTGACAAAATGCAACCGTGCGTAAGTCGCTATCTCTTTTACCTTCCCTCTCCCCTTCTCTATCTTCTTGGTGCGGCGCTTTCTCATGCGTAAAGTGTGAAAATCCGCACGCATCCAACGGAAATGTGAGTGAAAAATCCGAGCACAAAGAACGCCGCAGTCCACGCACGACGTTCGCTAAATTTTAGAATGAGAAAAGTCGTGTAAGTAATAGGATTAGTTTAAGAGGTCCACTTAGGGGCCAAGGGTCGGTCTACTCTACAAAACCCAACAAACAACTTGGTTTCCCACTCGCTGCGGGAGATTTCAGCAAATACAATTTGATGTCACAGTCACCGTCACAGTCTTGCAACGTCCAACAACTTTACGAGTGGCCCTCGACAAGTTTGTGTCAAATATGCGATTCAAAATAGAGACTAGAGAGTTTTTTTTATACATAAATTGCAATTCAGAAATATAAATATATATGTATATATAAATATACATATATAAAGTACTGTTTTAGTATTTTGTAGCATTCTTGTTTAGTATTTAGTATTTTTTTCGGTACCTTTTTAAGCAACTTTCGCAGGTTTAATAATAAACTTTATTGCATATTTTTGTTTGCTTTGCAATTTGCTAGAAAGTGAAAACTGCCAAGTGGTTTTCGAGTGGAAAATAAGAACGAGGGGGGGCGTGGCAGGGGGAGGGGGAAAGGGAAAGGGAAAGAGGTTACACCTAAAACTATACCCCTTTCTTAACTTCCTGCACTTCCTGCCGTTAATAGAGGGAAAGGGGACGGAGTGAGAAAACAAAACAAGTTTTTAATGTAAGGCAAAGTTTTGCCAACCTCGGCAGACGGCGTCGAGACAAAAGCCACTCGAAATTGTGCCCAAAAGCAAATGAGGAAAGGTGGCAAGGAGGCCAAGAGGGTTACTAGGAAGTTGCCACATTTTTGCATTTTAGTTGGCAAGTGGAAAGTGGGTGAGAAGCGCAGAGAGAGGCGGCATTATGTATTCCCTTTGCGCTGTTTGACTTTAACTTTTATTATACAACTAATGGGAATGTTGTCTGAATTTATAGGGTATCTGGCGTCACATATATTTAATAAAAAGAATTTTAGACAATAATTTGATCTGTTACCAAATTATCAGCCGAGAAAGTGTGTTTTATATAGTGACTTTTATTATAGAACTAATAGAAACGATTTAAAGGAATTTCAGACAAACATTTAATCTTTAGAAATTAATATTTATATAACAATTATAAAAGCTGATTTCAATTTGTAGATAAGCCTGAATAATAAAGAATAAACGAAATAAAAGGAAAATAATAATTAAATGAATGCTTAATCATATTAGAAATCTAGACAGGTATACTAACTGTTTTGACTATATATAAATACGGATCTTAATCTATCTCACTTTCTGCTGTGCTGTTGAATGTCATAATACTTGTGATTGTCATTCGATTAGCGTTTATGTAATGCATTATATAATAATATGAATTTAATCATGTCAGAAATCGGAAATTGTAATTCCACAAATTAGACTATAGACATTGTCTTTCTCTGTCTCTCCGTCTCTGTCTGTTACTGTCAGTTTAATGTCATAATATTTGTCATAAAATGTTCCCTATTTTTTATTTTTATTTGATATGCATTTGTTGATGTTGTACTTACTTTGTTGTCCGAAAGGTAAACAAAATCAAATCGATAGGTTACTGAACCAACGAGCAGTGAAAACTGAAACAGGAAAGCAGCTGAACAGCAACAACAACAACAACAACAACAACGACAGCGACAACAATGGCAATGGCAACTCACATGCATAATGCAAAAGATACAAATACAGATGCAGCTGCAGATACAGATACAAATACTTTGCAAAGTGTTGCCAACAATGCGATGCAGACACAGATACAAATACAGATTCTATATTTAAGCATAGACTGCATCTTACAATGCCGAAGACAATAGACAATACGTTCTACGTTCTACGTTCTATGTGCCGCTTTTGCTTTTCGTATCTTTCAGATACTTACTACTACGTTTATTTTTAGGCAACACGCTGAGAGATTTATTTGGCCAGTCTGTGTCTGTGTTTGTGTCTGTGTCTGTGTCTGTGTCTGTGCCTCATTCTAGTTTCATTGCTTGAAATCACATTTAAACTTGTCGCTTTGAGTGTTTTTATTTTTGTTAAGGGAATACCCTGTAAGAATATTTAACAATGGGTATTATAGATCTACGCAATTGTCAGACGGAACACATGTGTTTGTCTGACATTCTTAACTTATTTTCTGCTGTTAGACTGCAAAGAATTAAAGATTGTTTATGCAGCACAAAGAAAGATTTTAAATCAATTTTTTAGAATCCATTTTAAGTTCTCATCTTTTCAGATATCGTCCTGATCTTTGGCATGATTATTTCTTTACGTATTCTCCACAATTGCTGAAAATTTCAGCACGATCGCTAAAGGGTATCTGGCAGTCGTCTATCATTTTGTGCTTGTTGTTTTTGCAACATTGCAAAAACGAACTTTGCCAGAGAAAAAAAAATAAAATAATATAAGAAGAAAAAACAATTTAAGACAAATAAAATGAAACGAAACGAAAGTAAACAACATGCAAAAACGGCACAAAAGACACGACGCGCTGAAGGGTGGGGGGAGAGAGACGGGAGAGAGAGAGGGGGAGAGAGGGAAGGTGAGACAAGAGAGACGATGTCAGCAGTCGTTAATAATTTACATATCTACCTACAAATCGACCTATGTACAGACATATGTATCTACACACGCACACACACACGCACACACACACCACACACACGCACACACACATACATATACTTCAAGCCAATCTTTATGCATGCTCAACTTGTTTCGTACATATTTTTACTGTTCTCTTCTTCTTCACTCCACTCCACTTCTTTTTTTTTTTTTGTTAATTTACATTTTTTTTTTTTTTTGATTGTTTATACAAAAATTTGCGATGTTTATTTATACAAAATTGCATACACATCATACAATGATTTACCTTAAATTGTACATGTGTCTGTCAATCCACCCCCCCCCCCCCTCCTACTTCTTTCCCCCTTAACTCTTCCCCTCTTTTCATATTATTCCCTCCCTTGGGGGAGGTCTCTATATTTTCGTCAACCCGGAAAACAATGAAATCAAATGAACAATTGCAAATTTCTGTTCTTTTTCGGCACGATAAATGACTGACTGTGTGGGCGTTGCCACAGGCCATGAAAGGGGGCGTGGTCGGCGGTAGGTCACAGAGGGAAACAACTTTTGAGTCCGTTTGTCGTTTCTTTTTTACGTTTTGTGCTTATGTTAAGTGTTGTTCTTAACTGATTTCTTAAACGTTTCAATATCAAATTGGGGATATTGGTCAGCAGATTCGGAGGTCGAGCTAATAGATAGCTAATCTTAGGCTTAAACTAGTGTAATTTATTCTCTGAAATTGACAGCCTAATTAACAGATTTAAAGATTCTAGTGGAGTTCATCTTTAATAATTACTATAAACTTACATACTTAAACAACTATTAATATATGTAACTTATAGCTGAAAAACATAGTATAATTTCTTTCACTATTTGCAATATTATTATTCTTATTATTTTGTGAAACATTTAATACTCTTTTTCCATTCAAATAGTAGTAGTAGTATAATACTACTATTTCCATTATTTAAGTAACTGAAATAGAACTATATATGTATTTTATAGCTTGAAAAATATTTCAGTTTAATTCAATTTTTTCGTATGGCTTTAATTTTGAATTATTATCTGAATTTTTTGTGCTGTTTTTACTTAACTTTTTCGCTTCAAATGGTAGCAGCTATCATTTCTATTGCGCTCTCTCTCTCTAACTATATATATCTGGCTTAGCTGATAAGCTGATTTGAAAGCATATTATCTGCGTTTTAACGCTATGCAGCCAAATGCAACATTTATTACTTCAATTAGCCATATCTAAAAGTAGTAGCATCTACTACTCTTGTCTAAACTGCGCAATAATCGTAATGCACAAATAGTAGCAGACGAAATATGCAACTCAAATCCCCAAAAAAAAAGAGAAGAAGTTAACTGAGGCAAACGAAAGCGCACATTAAATGCAGTTGCAGCACGCGCTAAATGCAGCGCAGCGGCAGCGCAGTTGACGTTAACTTCAATGCTGGCGTCGCTGCCTGCATATTAGAAAACCGACAACAGAGAGGGAGCGCCAAACGCTGACGTTGAGTTGTAAGAGCGCAAGAAGTGAAGAGAGTGAGATAGTGAGGGGAGAGAGAGAGAGAGCTTTGCTGGCGACTGCACCAACACCAAGAAACTTGTGTGCCATACAAACGTACTCAGCTGGGGGGCCGGCAAAAAGTGAAAAAATTTTGCGATTGTTTTGACTAAAAAAGCTTAGAGAGCAACGCCAAGTTGCTGCTCTCAGCGTGAGTGTTGTTATTCAGTGAGTGCGTTTGTGGGTAAGAGAGTGAGTTACTCGCCGCTCATCGCTTAACGCTCGTCGTTCGACGCTCGCCGCTCGCTGCTTTTGCTTTATTTTTATGTAGACATTGTATTTGTAGTTGGCGGCGAGACCAGAGACCCCAGACCCGTGGCCAGAGCCATAGCTAAAAGTTGGCGCGCGCTCCGCTCCCACAGCAACAGAAAAAAAAGCGAAAGAAAAAAATTAATAAAACTACAGACGACGAAATTGACAACGACACGACGACAGAGACGTCGACTTCGCCTTCGTCGCGCCGCAGCCGCCTTGCGCTTAGTTTCATTTCATTTCGTTTCATTTCGTTCGTTTCGTTTCGCCTCGCTTTGGTTTCGGTTTCGGATTCGGTTTGTTGTACTTGATTTTGTTAGTTTTTTTTTTTTTTTTTTGGCATTTTGTTCGATTTTTGTGCCGTTGCCGTTGCCGCTGCCTGCAGTCGTCGACCGCCAACGACGTCGACATCTAATAAAAAAGCTGCACACTGTCTATAAACGTGTCTGTGTGTGTGTATGCATATATATGTATTGATATAGGAGAGTACTGTGAGTACTTGTACTTGTATTATAGAGCGCAGACAGCGTGGAAAATGCCAGCAATAAAATAACGTCAAATGTGTAGTCGCAGCTTCAAATAAAACCAAAAAAGAAAAATAAATAAGTGAAGAAAACGCGCGCGCGGAATGAAATAAAACAAACAATAATAATATAAAAGAAAATACGATTTGTTGAATAAACAAAAAACGTGTGCAGCACACGCCGCGTATACGCAACGTCAAGGAGCAAAGCACAAAGTGAAGAAGTGTGAGAAAAGAAGACAAAAAAAGGAAGGAAATAAAAAAGAAGCAGCTGCTGCAGAAGCAATAGAAAAAGCGCCAAGTGTTATTACAAATAGATTTGCGATTTTTAATTAATTGCAAGCTAAGAGAATTTGTCAACGTCTGCAGCTTTTTTGTCACAGCAAATGCAGTTGCTTAAAAAGTGGAAAATTGTGTGAGTGTGTGTGTGTGTGTGTAAAAAATTGGATGTAACTGTGGCATCAACGGTACGCGGGGGGTGTCTGCATCTATAGCTGCTCTCTGTGTGTGTGTGTGTGTGAGTCTCTGTGAGCACGTGCAACTGTTTAAGTGTATTAGTGTCTCTCCCTGCTCTCTGTGCTAGTGTGTGTGTGTGTGTGTGTGTGTGTTTGGCAAACACCGCTGCATTTTGCAATTTTCGTCTACATGTCGCGCTGCAACTGCGCGCAATAAACCGTTTGAGGTTAGTGTTAGTTGCATGTGAATGTGGCATATACATTTTTATTTTTATGTATACCCCCTGCTGTACACTAATATAGCAGTTAGTCAGTCCCCACCCCATTCACCCCCCCTCTGTGTCCTTAGAAATATGCAGGTGAAGTTGATTCGCCAACGAGTTGATTTTTTGTTGTCTATTTTTGTTTGTTATCGTTGTTATTGCTTTAATCGCTTTTTGTTAACTTTTCACATTGTTGTTGCTGCTGCCGGCTACAAGTCAAAATGTTTTTATTTTATTTTATTTTTTAGTTTCCTTTTTTTTTGTTGTTTCTGTTTATTTCTATCTTGCGTTGAAGTCATTTTTATGGGCTGTCAATTAGTTAATTTGAATAGGAATCGCTTTTTATGCAATCAACTAAGTAGATTAACTAGAAAACATTTCTATTGGCTTTTAAAATATGCACTATGCAGTCCAGCGAAATGGAAACACTTTGAAATACGGTATAGAAGACTCTACAAAGTGATTTTCTTGTTTTTATTGCTAATGAATATTTTTAAATTGTTTATCATGAATTTAACTCCTTATAGTTAAAATACCTAATAGAAAATATTTATGTAATTGATAATAGATAATTTAAATGAAAACTTCTTTTGAAAACAAGGAATTAATGAAAAAGCTTTTTAAGAGATTTTTATATTCTGTATATCTATAAATAGTTCTCCAAAAAAAGTGGGAAATTAAGTTAAGATAAAGTTAACGTGCTTCACTCTACACATTATAGAGTTCGGCTCCTAAAACTAGGAAGTTAATTTAATTCAAAATTAAATGCGGACGTTGACTTTGAAAAGGTACAGACTGAAAGCTTTCAAGAACTCAATGGAAGTTTTTTTTTATTAAAGTTGAAGCTGTAATCAACTCAAAGCTTAACTCGATTCTCCCCTCGCATAAAGTATGATGATGTTCATATTATATGGTTTTTTTAGTAAGGTCTCGAGAACGCATTTGGGAAAAAAGCGCGAAAGTTTCCTTTATAAAGTTGATTAACAACATATTATAATTCAATGAGGTGTGAAAAGAGTTTTGGTTGTTTTTATCTTTCTTGGGAATATTTACGAACTTATATTAAATCAATAGATATGAATTTAAACGACTTTTAATTAACTTGTGGTTTTTATTCTCTTGCAGCATTAATTGAAATCAACAAGAACTATAATTCAATATGGCAAAATAAAATCCAAATAAATCAGAATACAAGGAAATCACAGCTAATAAACATTTGGCAAAAGGAAAGGAAACGAAAATTTACAATATAAAAAAAAATAGGTAAGTGAAAAGCGGAAAGGCAAAAATAGAAAAAGATTTTCTGGAGCGTTGCGAAAATTAAATGAAAACTGAAAATACAAAAAAAAAAAAAACAGAACGCACAACTGAAAATGTTTGCGCGTAAATCAAGTTGACAAAATGCAAAATGGCAAAGGGGATGATGATGATGAGGTGGGGGAGGGGAAGGGGGATACAAAGAGAAGTCACACACACACACACACACACACAGAGCCACAAAACGGCACTAATGAGCAGCAGCAAAGCGAAATACACAAAAACTAAAAGCAAATACAAAGAAAAAAGAATGAAACATTTTAATCGAAGAGCCGCACAATTAATACCCTATTTAAAGTTTTCTCATCTAGTGGTAATTTTCCCGGCCATGCATTAGCTATAAATATAATATTTTCCGATTATTCATTAGCTACTAATTATAATCAATAAAGTCAACTTATCAATCAGAATCAAATCTTTGAATTGACTTCAAATTGTGGTATAAATGTTAATACCCTTTGTTAGTGTATATAAAAAAATTTGCCACAAATCATTTGCGATTTTTTTTGCTTCTCTTTTTTGCTCTTTTTTTGCGATATTCCCCCCTGAGGCCAAATTCGTTTATTTTTGGGTGTAAGAAGAGGGAGACAGCGATGGCGAAGGGGGAGTGATGGAAGGGGGGTGTAATCTGTATTTGTGCGTATCTAAAAATGCTGTATGCGAATGTCAGGCCATAAAGGAATATGATGAATTATTCGCGCAAAAAATAACACCAACAACAACAAGAATTTTTTTTTTATTTTTGCTTTTGCACAAAAAACTAAAATCCACAAAATGTTGAACGACAACAAAAACAAGCAAAATCACTTAATTGTGTGGCCCAAGTGTTTGGCTCTCCACATAAATACGTGTAAATACATATATGTGTGTATATGCGAGAGTGTGTATCTGCTTCGGTCGTGTGTATCTAACAGATACATCTGCAATAACCTAATGCATGTGTGGCGTGTGGAGCTGCCATCGAATCGGGCCCATCTATCATCGAACGAGATCTCAGTTCCAAATGTTGCCGGCAACAAAATCTTCTCTTTCCCCCCTCTCTCTCTCTCTCTCTCTTCCTCCCCTCTCTCTCTCTTCTCATTACTCGTTTTTTGGCGTTTTGTTTGTCACACAGAACGTCGAAAATTCAACGCGTTAATTAAATGTACAGATAATCACGTAAAATTCGAGATAAAACTATTTAAAATTAATCTAAGACCAGATCGATTTTCAAATGCGCTTTCAATGATTTAATATCTAATGATTTATAAACTTAAGTTGCTTTTTTCTGAACTAAAAAATATTTTTATTATTTTTAGTTTAGTAAAATTTATAAATTTGTTAAATAATCTTCGAAATATAAAGTATATTTTATTATATATATCATTTTATACAGTTTTATTTAAATTAATAGAGTATTTTAAGAAAGCAATCGATTTAAAATGTAACATTAAAGTAACTATATTATATCCTTTTTAGAAGTTTTCAACAGAAATTTGATCAAATTTTTATATAAATCGGTGACACTCAGCAAGTAATGTTGATCATCAATCATTATAACAGATAATTGCAATTTTCAAGAAATATATATAGTGTAAACAATAAAATACTCAATCCAGATATATTCAATCGAACAATGATTAGGTGAATTTAGAACTGATTAATCATGTCATTAAGCAATCACCTTTTGCTGTAATTAAGGATAATAATTTAGCAGGCAACTATCGATTAGTAAAAGTTGTCAAACTGAACAATACAGTCTTCATGCTCAATGTTAGAATACAGTAATTGTTCTGTCAAGTTGTAACTCTCTACAATTTGCAAAATGCTGGCAAAAAATACACAAAAGTCCAAAAAAAAAGCAAAAACAAATGAAAACAATATAAAAATTCGACGCTTTGGTCAAATTTTCATGACTCATTTTTTTTTATATATTTTTTTTCGACTCTTAATTTTTTTTTCTCCGTGTGTTGTATCTGACAATTGTGCTTTACCTGTAGTTAATGTGAGCACGAGAGAGAGTCTCTCGCTCTCGCTCTCCCTTCACGTTCTCGCTCTCTCTGTGTCTTTGGCGGGCTTTTTAAGCTCCCGCTCTCGCTCTCGCTCTTTTACAGTCGCCAGGGGGTGGGGGTAACAGGAGAGCTTTTGTGTATTGAATTAGACGACTGCACAAATTACGTTAAATTTTTGGCGCTCGTTTTTGTTGTTGGCGTTTGAAGCAACAAGCGCAAAAAAGTTTGCCAATTTCTTGTTGTTGTTGTTGCTGTTGTTGCTTTTTTTATTCTGTTCTAACCTTGAAAGCAAATATTTGTTGTATTGCGTTATTCTTTTTTTGTATTTTTTTGCGCTTTGCCAGATAAATACAATAGAAAGATAGGCCCACGACTACGAATACATAAAAAAAATTCAAGTAAAGTTGAATTTGTTTGCTTTTTAGCTTCCCAAATTTAGATTGTAAATCAATTAAAAAGTTAAAATAATATTTAGGAAAAGTCATTAATTTAAATCGAATTTTAATAATAGAAATGAATATGTTTTGAAATGTCATTATTGGTTTTTCTAAAGTGTATATTATTTATTCTTAATGTTTGCATTTAGTTTCTGTAATTTCTGTCTACTCTATCTTAAATTTTAACCCTATAGAGTTAGAGAAAAAACTGTGTACATTAATTGGTAACATGCTAAACTGTTAAAACTCTTTGAATTGCTGTTAGTTCGAAAATCGTGTTTGTATTCATTTTTTATATTTTTTTGTTAGCTTTAACTATAAAAGTATTATTATTATTAATAATTTAAACTATATTTAAACGATTAAACAGATTATAAAAGACTTAAGGGCCCGCTTTTGCGTCCTTGCTTTGCTCGGACGCAGACCCACACTTAAAGTTTCAGAAATTTTTAAATGAAAAGGATAATATTAAATATTATTATTTAGATTATTTCATTTCCACACCACCAAAGAGGTAAACAGAATATTTTCATTTATCGCCCTATTTTAACCGAGTGTATATAGTAAAACTTAGCAGACATCTGTTAGTAACATCGTGCTTAACATAGCTGTTGAATACGAATTTTAATAGGAATCATTTAAAAAGTACACTCTTCTCTTCCTGTTGATAGATCTAAACTTTTAGACTCTTATTATGCACTTCTATTGATCGTTCTCATACATACATACTTACTTATATGTATGTTTGTCTGTATAATTGGCAAATTTGTTGCCAATTTCTGTGCATGCTTCGCTGGCAGTGAAAGTTGTCAACGGCCATTTTAACGCCTCCCCCCTCGAGACAGTGTAGACCACGATTTCTACTCTAGTTTTTCTTTTACTCGTTTGTTATGATTTTTTCTCCCTTTTTTTCTATTTCTATTGCAATTTCAATGGCGTGTGGACAGGCAACGATTCAACCAATGGCAGTCGACGTTTATGGCCATTAATATCTCACATTCATCTCTGGCATCTTTGTTTCTCAGGCTGCTGCATTTCCATGACTATGACTACGAGTATCTGGTTTCTTGTATCTTTTATGTTGTATCATGTAAGCTGTATGTTTAGCTGCTACCACAAAACGCGCGTGTTTATTGTGTCTCGGCTGTCAGGTGTGAAGTAGGTGGAGTTTATATCTTTCGCCTCGCTCTTCACCCTCACTCCTCACACTTCACTCTTCACACTTCACACACTAATCGCACTCACAAAAAAATTGCATTTCGATATGCTTGGTTGCCGTTATGCGGGGTTTACAATTACACACTGAGTGTTTGAATATCCGAATGTTGCGCAAAGAGAAACAATCTCCGAATGCTCTTTAATGTTCATAGTATAAATATACCATATAGTACTCTCACTCGCGGTAGAAGGAAGATTGCATTCGGTTTGGATCATATTTATTATCTAGAAACTTGACTTCAGTCATTACGAACAATATCAATTTTAGGAGATCCAAAAAACTGTATTAATTTTAAATATGTCTAAAGAAAATGTAACAGTTTCTTACTGAAAATATTTTGAATATTTTCGTGCAGAGTTATATCTTAAGATTTTAATTTATACAACATATTAAAAATATGATACTTCTGGAAAAAAATCTTAAAAATGCTTGTACATTGATTTTAATTATTTATTTTCTAGTCTTTTTAAAAATATCTATAAATGACACTCAGAAAATTGTTCGAATATAGAAATTTCTAATGAAAATATTTCGAATATTTCTGTTTACTTTTAAATAGATATTTTTAATGAATTTGTTTAAAATATAGTATTGAACCTAATCATATTTCGAGATTACAAATATAATACTTTTAGGAAAGCATTTGAAAATGTATGTAAAACTTCCCATAGATCAATCATTGATTGATTGATTGAAAGAAGAGTGTCATAAACTATAATTTGCAGAGGATATTGTGAATATCGTAAATAAACATTTATTTAACACTCATTTAAATGCCGCACGCATTTAAAAATGTAAATAAAAGCGCTCATTACATTTGTAAGAGCTTTAGAAGCAGCAGCCTCGTTAGGAGGAGTGATAAGGGGTGGTGGGGAAGGAGGCGGAGGGAGGGGGCATAAAGGGGAGGGAATAAAGTACAACAAATATGCCATATTTATACTTAGATTGTGAGAATAGTACTCGAGCAGTGGCAGTTGGAGGATCGTGCGGAGTGGGAGAGTGGAGAGTGAGGGGAGGGGAGGGAGATAGGGGGGAGTGGTAGGGGCAACGACGACGACAACGAACGCATAAATTGCAAATGCTGTCGCGCTGCCAATGGAGCGCAATAATTCACAAATAGCAACAACGACGACTTTGACTTGAACGGGCACGAAGTGCAACTGCAACTGCAACTGCCACAGTTCCCCCCTCTCCTCTTCAACACCATCCCTTCTACGCCCATGGTGGGTAATGTGGGTCCCTCTTTGGACGCCATTTCATACTCAGATCGAGACCGAGACTGAGACTGAGAATGAGACTGAGAAACTGCTGAGGTACGAGACTGAGTATGAAAATGAGTACGAGTATCTCGTATCTCGTAGCTCGCAGCTCGTATCTTTTAGTCTGTTTTGTTGGCGCGACGCAACGTTCATTTGTGGGTTCAAGGTAGTTTAGTTCTCTCGCCTCATATGAATCGAATTCGTATTCATTCGTATTCGTATTCGTATTCGCACTACTCGCATTTAACTCGTCTACTAGATTTTTAAGTCAATGCGTTGTGTTAACTTCTTGTAATTGTTGTATATGTTGCTATGTTGTTGTTGTTGTTGCTGCTGCTGTTGTTGCTATTGTTGTTGTTGCTGCTGACACGCATTGCGTTTTCAATTGATTTATTTCCGATTAATTTCGCCAGTTGCCAACCATTTCGATATCCCCAACAATTTGTTGTGACTTTAGCAATTTAGTAAACACAAAATGCATTTCATTAATTTACAATACACTTCAATTTAAGATAAAATAAATAAATAGATATACAAAAATATATTCAGTTTTGTCAGCCTCTTTTAAATAGACCCTTTTTTTGAAAAGTGATCGTAAGTGAAAAAAAATAAAATTTATAGGTGACTGGTTTTTGTTTTTTAATAGATAAAATTCATTTAACCATTTTACATGAAAAATTCAAGTCTTTAAATGTCGCTGACGATCAATGTGCAAAAAGGAGTCGATATTATTTAAACTCTCCACGTATTTGAATAATTTCTATTACATTTTGCAGATTTTTAATGATTTTTCCTTGGAAAATTCTCTGTGAAACTTAAAAGTTATAACTTATAACTTTAGAAACGCCTTTTGTTCAATTTATTTCAAGTATATATACATATAATAAATCTGGCAGTGGGCAATGATAACAAGACATAGTTATTAATGTTGTGAATACAATAAGCAGGGACTCAAAATTAAGTAGTAAATTTAAAATAAATAATAATTTCTTGTATATTCTTAAGCAGTCTACAATTGATATATCTGCTTCCTAGTTTCTCAAGTAAAGGTTTTAATCTGCTTAAGATATAAAAGATACCAAAGAATCTGACTTAACCAACTTTTGTCGTTATCTTAACTTCGATTGTTGTATGAAACGAAGTATTTTAAATTTTTTAAGCTTAGCAATTCTATTTTCATTTTATTTCTTAACTTTTAAACTTCTATTGCCAGCTTGTCCACATTTTTTGTTAGTTTCAATTTAGTATTTAAATAAATAAAGCGAATGTTTAATTCTTGAAGGTATTATTTGCGTTGTGAGTTGTAGTGTTGTGTAGTGTAGTGCAGTGTAGTGTAGTGTAGTGTTATGCTGTGTTTAATGGGTTCAATAAGTTAATCAAAAATTGTTAAGCAAGTCAATTACTCAGTGGTTGTTGGTTGCTTGTTTCATGTCTCATGACATCACAGTTGCTATTGTTGTTGTTGTTGCTGTTGTTGTTGCTGCTGTTGTCTATGGCGAGGAGATTGGCAAATGATGAGAGGCCATAAATTGAGGGAGTGATGTTTATGGCCAGGCCACATGTTTCGTACGCCACTTTACTTGTATATTGTTAATGGATCTCTGGCCGTTTAGGACAACAGTTGAACACTCGAAACAGGCCACGAAGTGGGCTGCACCCCTCGCAGTATCTGTATCTTGAGCTCTCCCTCTCCCTCTCACTCTCTCCCTCTCTCTCTCCCTCCCTCTCTCTGTGTATCTTTATCTAAGTGTGCGCTTGCCGAGACCTTGATCCCGCATTAAAAAGTTGGCACGTCGTGGGGCAACAAAAAATAACACAACAACAAAAGGAACAGAGCAAAAAAAAAAAGCAAAAAGAGCAGATAAAAGACAAGAGTCAGAGTCAGGCAACAGCAACAAAAACAGCAGCAGCAACAACAACAGCAACTCATGACAACAAAGGAGGCACAACATGTGGCCAGTCAGTTGGCAGTTGCCACCAAATTGTGGGATGTGGGAGCAGCAGCAACGAGTTAGTGAACAGGCAGTGAAGAGGGAGGGGAGGGGGGAGAGTTTGACGGGTTGGGAGGTTGAGGGGAGTTGTCCCCTTCTGATTGGCATGCGGTGTCCATTTGTTCGCCACTCCTCTCAATCAGCCGCTGATGATCTTCATTGTTTTTAATTTGCCTCGCATTTTTATTGTGCTGCCTTTTTTTTTTCTTTCTTTCCTTTATCTTCCTTTCTTCCTTTTCAACTTCTATTTTCTTTAAATTTGCAAAGTTTCGTTTTTTTATTTGAAATTTAAAAGTTTTAATTTTGGATTGTGTTTAGCATGTTAATTAATTTTGAAAAGCGACAGTTTGTGTTCAGCTTAAAACACAACAAAATAGACTATAAAGAATGCTCAACTGGCAGATACTCTACACATACTAATGTCTCTTAAAAATTATCTATCTATAAAACAATTAAAAAATGACAGAGTTTCTGACTAAAGTTAATGCTTTTAAAGTTGGAGATAATATAAATATTAATATTATTACATAATATATAACAAATATAAATTCTTAATTGAAGCTAAAATATATAACATTTTTTTAAGACATCTGCTTTTCCACAATTTATTTCTAATTCATCCATTTTCTTTATATTTGCAGTTAACTCTAAACTAAAGGAAAACCAGCAAATTCTTGGCACAGATTTAAGATACAAAAACAAGAGTAAGAATTTCAGTCAGGATTTTCCAAATGCCATGTGAAAATTGCTTGTTTGAGATCAACTAAAAAAATACAACTAAATAAAGAAATAAAGAAGAGAAATTCAATATAATTTCAATTAAAACAAAAACAAAAACAAAAACAAGAAACATAAATGAGGCAGCTAAGAAGAAAGGAATTTTAAATGGAATACAGAAAAAACAAGAACAGGAAAAAACAAAATGCGAGCCATGAAAAGAAACAAGTGAAACAAAAAGCAAGTGCAACAAAGCAGTAAACAAAGCAAAAGCAAACACAGAACACAAAACAAGAAACAAAACAAACAAAAGGCAACTGCAAAGATGTGCAACAAAAGTCAATAAGCAAAAGGACGCGAAGAGCGAGCTTAAAGCAAAGCCAAGATAAACTTCGAACTAGAGAAGGATAGAACCAGAGAGAACAGCAACAAATACAAATACTAAAAAGAAACAAAGATAACAAACAACCCAAGCAACAAGCAACAACAACAACAACAACAACAACAACAACAACAAAATGGCCATCAATTTCTCGGCCTCCTTTGCGGCCTGCATAGCAGCAGGTCTGAAGGTTCCCCGCCAGATCATGTACTGCATCACGCAGGACACGGGACAGCCGTATGTGTTGTACAAGGACTCGCAGGATGCGGAGCGCAATGCGGGCGCCATTGGGGCAAGTGCCGCACAATGGGGCAGCGACATGTATCCCAATATCCAGCAACAGGCGCAGCAGCATCTCAATGCCCAGCAGCAACAGCAACAACAGCAGCAGCAACAACAGCAGCAGCAGCAACAACAAAACGCCACAGCCGCTGCGCAGGCAGCAGCGGCGGCGGCAGCAGCAGCTGCGGCAGCGGGACAACCGCAGAGTCCGCCCGGCGGGGAGCGGGACAATGGCAGCGGCGATGGCCGGCAACAGCAGGTGTCGCCCTCATCGAGTCCGTATCCGTCCGTGCAACAGCAGCAACAACAGCAGCAGCAACAACAGAGAGCCAATGGCAATGCCGACGACGATGCCATGAATCAGGTAACTAACCAGACAATTTCATTTGACACTCGCCACTTGATGCCAAATTCACTATAGTATATTTCTATATCTTATTTAATATTATAATTATTATAATAGACAATTAAAATAGCAGAGAAAACTTAGTTATTGCTGTACTTCACTATTTGTTTGATCATTTCTTATTTATACTTTAAGTCGGTAGTCAAAAATAAAAGAGCTCTTAGATTCTCGTTAATATAGGTACACAATTCAACAAGAGCTAGAGTAACCAAATTCGATAACAACAGCAATAACGAGATTAAAGTGTCTCTTAGATTTGAAGTGTAACTTGGGAGATTCCTAAGTAAATTACATGTTATAAACTTCACTCGCCACTTGATGCCAAATTCACTATAGTATATTTCTATATCTTATTTAATATTATAGACAATTAAAATAGCAGAGAAAACTTAGTCATTGCTGTACTTCACTATTTGTTTGATCATTTCTTATTTATACTTTAAGCTCGGTAGCCAAAAATGATTAAAAGAGCTCTTAGATTCGTGTCAATTTAAGTACATAACTTTACGAAACTCGCTGTTCATTTTATATTAACTGTGGACTTCTTAATATGTTAAGCTCGGTAGTCAAAAAGTAGCTAAAAGAGCTCTTAGATTCTCGTTAATATAGGTACACAATTTTAACGAAGAGCTAGAGTAACCAAATCCGATAACAACAGCAATAACAGAGATTAAAGTGTCTCTTAGATTTGAAAGTGTAACTTGGGAGAGTCCTGAAAGTAAATTACATGTTATAAACTTCAATTTGAATAACTATAATAATGGTTTTTTAACATAAAAAAAGTATTTAATTAATACTGAAGCAGATTTATTTGTTATAATAATCATATTTAACAATACGCAGTTTTCAAACAATCCAAATTATGTATTTGTTAGATAAAAATTAAAGTTTTTTAATGTTATTCAAATTTAAAATATTTGTCACTTGAGAAATTGAAGAATTCTGTTTTAAGCGCATGTTAAAAATGATTTAATTTGTTTTTTTTTATATTATTATATTTATTTATTTGTTATATTATATTTAAGAAAGAAGAAATTGAAGATTTCTGTTTTAAGCGCATGTTAAAAATGATTTAATTTGTTTTTTTTTTAAATTATTATATTTATTTATTTGTTATATTATATTTATCGCTTAAGAACATTGAAGATTTCTGTTTTTAGCTGCAAGTTGGGATTGAAATAAGCATTTAAATGGTTTTCTTTTATATTATTATATTTTTTTTTTATATTATTATTTATATTATTTCTATTTATCGCTGAGAAATTTAAGTTGGGATTGAAATGAACATTTAAATTTCTCTTACATATTTATAACAATTTGGGGGATATATATTTTAGAGTTGTCACCATATAATAATGTGTATATTCTCCCTCTCTTCTCTCTCTCTCTCTCTCTCTCTCTCTCTGGCTCTTTCTCTCTTGCAGCTTGCCAACCAATCCGCGCCAAATCCAAACCAAAGCAGCAACGAGCCGCAACACGCTGCCACAAATGGCGGCGAGTCTGGACAGGGGAATCCGCACGTGCAACAAAATGGCGGTGGCGGTGGCCAGCCACAGGGTGATCCCGGCTTCCAGACACCCGACTACTATGCGCCGCGTCATGGGGCGCCACAGGGCGGCATGCTGGCGCCACCTGGCTTCCCGCCGCTGCACTATCTCAACAAGGCCGTGCTGCCAATGGAACAAAATGGCGGCGAGTCGTATGCGCTGCCCGAGTTGCTGCCGGGCCAACAGCAGCAGCAGCAGCAGCAGCAACAACAGCAGCAGCAGCAGCAGCAACCGAATGGAGCTGGCAATCCGAATCAGTCGAATGGTGGCAACGCCAACGAGAGCGCAACGACGGGTGGCAACGCCAGCGGCGGTGGCACAGCTGTGGCAACGGGGGGAACAACGGGGACGAGTGGACGAACGGGACCGGGGCGTCCGCATAAGAATAAGCCGCACAGCGATCTGCGGCTGTTCAAGTGCCTCACGTGCGGCAAGGACTTCAAGCAGAAGAGCACATTGCTGCAACACGATCGGATACACACGGACGCTCGGCCATTTCCGTGCAGCGAGTGCGGCAAGCGATTTCGCCAGCAATCGCATCTGACGCAACATCTGCGCATCCATGCGAATGAAAAGCCATTCACCTGCCCGTACTGCTCGCGCAGCTTCCGACAGCGCGCGATCCTCAATCAACACATACGCATCCATTCGGGTGAGAAGCCCTTCGCCTGCCCCGAGTGCGGCAAGCACTTTCGCCAGAAGGCCATCCTCAATCAGCATGTGCGCACCCACCAAGGCGAGCGACAGTTAACAACTCCATTACCGATAACGATAACGATAGCGATAGCAATAGCGATAGCCATAGCTAGTTACTTTAATCTTTGTCCCACATTTAAACTCCTAACGCTAGCGCGAATCAGATTCTGATTCAGTTTCAGATTCGCAAGCGTTTGGCGCTATGCAAATTCCCTTGCAAAATTCTTACCACAAAATTGAGCGATGTTTTGGCCTAAATTCTATAAATTATGCACCATTTTTTTTTGTTTTTTTTTTCCATTGAAACTATTCCAAATTTAAGTTGTTGACTTGTTGAGTGTCTTTTAAAAAGAGAAATGAGAAATAAGAGCATTTGAAAAAAGAAATACAAGCAAGTAATGCAATGATTTCAGATCGCAGTTTAAAAACGAAATATCTACACATTAAATAGCGTAAATTGTAGTGAATTAAATCAATAAAAACACAATTAATTTAATAACATTTGCTATGCCTTAAATGATAACCTAGGAATCCAGTAACTTTCATTCAAAAATACTATATTTTTGCCAAAAAGTGTGAGCAATGTGGAAAACTCATTTCGTTTAAAAGCCTCAAAGAGTCAACAACTTTGTAAAGAAAATAGAAGCAACAAAAGACACAAGCAGTAAGAGAAATTGTAGATATAGAAGATATAGAAGCTATAAATCTGTTGTTCAGATGATGCTAGGTGATCTATGTGATAAGATCGAAAGCGGCTTTGAGCCAAATTTAAGCGCTGCTAACAGTGGCAATCTCTGGCTTGATTACTTTCATGTGGCTGCTGAACAACACGTCCCTCGAGCAGATGTCTCACCGCATCTCATATTCAAGAACGGTCCCCATCCGACGCTCTGGCCCTCGGACGTCCCGTTCCCCGGCGAGGAGACGGACACCAAGGGCGACATAACCGTCTCCAGTGGAGGCGGCGGCGGCGTCGGTGGCTACCATGATGATGACTCACAGGGAACACCCGATGGCAGCGGTGGCATGCACTATCCGTCGTACTTCAAGGATAGCAAGGGTGAGTAGACGAGCAATTCCGTTCATCTCTCCATGCAGATTAATTAAGCGCAATTCTACCAGTAGGTCAAAAGATTCTACCCGAAGTACTGCAGCATATTGGAGTGCGGCCAGCGAATATGCCGCTCTACGTGCGCTGTCCCATCTGTGACAAGGAGTTCAAGCAGAAGACGACTCTTCTGCAGCACGGCTGCATTCACATCGAGTCCCGGCCGTATCCCTGTCCCGAATGCGGCAAACGTTTCCGCCAGCAATCGCATCTCACACAGCATCTGAGGATCCATACGAATGAGAAGCCCTTCGGCTGCATGTACTGCCCGCGATTCTTCCGGCAGCGAACCATTCTCAATCAGGTGAGAAGATGCCACAAATCCTCATCCAAGTTGTTACACTCTCCATGCATGCAAAATGTTGCAATGTAGCTGAAAATAAGTATTCTTAACGTTCTTCATTGCGACCGATGACATCCGTTTGTCCGTCTGTAGATTTCAGAGTCTTTAAAAGTTTTGCGCTACCATCTGTGGTGTCGATAATCCAGGGATCATAAACATAGGTCATATTATACCAGATTTACAAGAATTAATGATCATTTGAATCGAACTTTAATTTTTTCTTATTTAATTACAATTACAATTTACGATTTTAGGATATAGTTTTTAGTTTTCAGTTATCGGTTACCAAAAAAACCTTGGATTATATAGAATACAAACTGATAAGATGGACAATCAAATTTAAGATCAATATTAGTTTTACAAACGATGATTACAACTCAAGAAGATCATAGAATTCATTGCTTAACTGAACTTCAACTTAGCGTTATAAATGTATCGGTTACTATGCGGTTATTTCGGTTTCGATATAATAATAAATATTTGTTTTGTTTAGGATTTCAATTATGGCAATCTTAGATTGCTGTAATTGAATATTTACTAGTAATATTATTATTATTAAATGCGAAACTGTGACCAATTTATATATTTATATGCTGCGATTTTAGTTTTAACCATTTATATGATGACAATTTGCAATTGCGTTTTAATGGGATGTCTTACTTGAATATTTGCTTCTTCTGATACTAATTCAGCTTCTCTTCTCTATTTCTCTCTCTCTATTTTTCTCTCAGCACTTGCGCATCCACACGGGAGAGAAGCCGTACAAATGCAGCCAGTGCGGCAAGGACTTCAGACAGAAGGCGATACTGGATCAGCACACGCGGACTCACCAGGTAGTTGTAGCCTAGCCGAAGACACGCTCCCTCCACCACACCCCCCGCTGTCGTGTCTTTCAGAAGTCATTACTAAATTGCCTTCCACTTTCTCTTCCCCCAGGGCGATCGTCCGTTCTGCTGTCCGATGCCCAATTGCCGGCGACGCTTTGCCACGGAGAATGAGGTGACGAAGCACATCGACAACCACATGAATCCGAACAGCACCAAGGTGCGGCGGCAGCAGCAGCAGCAACAACAGCAGCAGCAGCAACAGCAGCAACAAGTTGTGCAACAGCAACAAGTTGTGCAACAACAACAGGTTGTGCAACAACAGCAGCAGCAGCAACAAAATGTTGTCGCCTCGGCTGCCGTTGTGGCAAATCATTTGATGAACGACGTCAAGAGTTTGGCGGCCCAGCAATTCCTCAACAACAACAATGCCGCCGCGGTGGACAACAAGGCCAACATATTGCCGGTGCGCAGCATGGCGGCCAATGCGGCAGCAGCTGCTGCCGTTGCCCAGCAATCGGTGGTGAAGAACGAACTCTACTTTCCACAATGCTACGGCCCGCCCTTTCAGCATCCCTTTCACGCCCAACAGCAGCAACAGCAGCAGCAACAACAGCAACCGAGTGCGGCACATGCCAATGGCGGACCGACGCCACCGGTGACTGTCACCGTGTCGAATGCGGTGGCACCGGGTGTTGTGGTGCAACAGAATGCCGCTACCTCTGTGGTGGCTCAGTGACATCCCACCACTGGAGCAGCTGGAGGCGCACAACAGCAGCAACAGCAGCAACAGCAGCAGCAGCAGCAACAATCGGTGGCAACAACAACAGCAGCACATCATCAGCCGGCAGCATCGAGACCGCCGCCAGCAGCGAGTCAGCATCATATTACGACAACGGCCACGCCCACATCCGCACACGCCTCAACGGTGGCAGCGCCACAAACGGTGACGTTGTCAATAACGTTGCCACCGCCGCTGCCGCCGCCGTCGTCGTCATCTTGTCGTCGTCGTCGGTGCATCCGCCACATCCGCATGCGGGACATGCGTTGGCGGCCACGCCCAATGGCGTTGCACCACCGCCACCGCCGCCCACATTGTCGCATGCGATACCCATACATCCACACATACACTCGATATTCGGATCTCTATGATGTCATCAGTAAACCAAATCCTCACAGCAACAACAACAGCAACAACAACAGCAACAACAACAATAAAGCTGCAGCCACGCCCCATTTTGGAATACATTTTAACATACAGATTTTATTGCAACCGTTTCCATATCGATAAACCAATTCTATCGATAAAGAATTTCTTTTAAATTTAATTTAATTTAAACAAAACAAAAAAAAAAACACCCCACAAAACAAAGTTTTGGAGACATGAACAGACGAGTACTAGTCTTTTGGAAAAGGACTCTAAACTCCTTTCATAACACATAGAAGAGAAAGAGAAAACGAAGGATGATCGATGATAAACCATAAACATCAAATGCAAATGGTCAAGATAAAGTTTCTGATAAAGATCAACAACCAAAACACAACGTTATACGATTCCTTTTTCAATAATATTCATATTCGATTTAAGGACTTTAAACTTTACATTTTATTTATACGAAACGGAGTTTTAAGCACGAGTTATACGATTTCTAGGCGTACGGAGAGTGAGGAATAAATTTACGTGATGTGAAGTGATAGATACGGGCAGCTAAGTGCGGGGGGAGTAGTGACAATAGGGAGAGAGGGGTGAGGGGAGGGGAGTCGTATAGTTAGGCGATGATATGATGATGTTTAGGAGGCGTAGACGTTGCGCTAAGCTACAAATTATGTTTTCAATTTTCTTGGAAATCAACAGACACAGCAGCTAATTTATATAATATCGTATCGTATCGTAAAACTATAATTACATTTTTTACATAATATTATGTTGTTGTAGTATTTGGAATCTTGATTTGAAATGATCTTCAGGCTACTGAAATGATATAAAACTATAAATATATACTTATATATAACTATTAGTTTATCTCTGATTTATTTGTATCGCAAGCTAGCAAAAAACTTCAATTCGAATTTTGCTTCTTATTTCTATTAATTGATATGTGATTTTTTAAATTATATTTAAACAAAAGATGAAAGATGAAAGATGAAAGAATGAGAAACTAATATGCAATTTAATGATACAATAATTAAGTTGTAAATTTAATTGAAACAAACATTATTGTTGTCTTCCCTAATTGTTTGTGTGTAATTTATGTTGAGTTTTATTTAGTAATTACTAATTAGTTATAGTTGATAGACCCAAATGTCCCAAATGTCCACACAAATCCAAATCCAATACCAACCCCGATTCAACTCAGTTTACCATATACTATATAATAAATAGCAACAAGTTATTCAGATGTGACTCTTCAGGTGCCATACATTTAAATATGAACAATAGTCAGACAAGCACTCGAAATTTCAGCGAACTAGCAGCAACTACATCTGTGTGGATATAGAAAAACATCGAACATAAACAACAAACAAACAAATTTAGTTTCTTATCAAATTTTCCAATGTACCGTCAAAGCATTTATAATTGTTATTAATCTAATATAACAAACAATACAGAACAGAACAAGAACAGAAAAGATCAGACAATGAAAAGAAGTGAATTCTAAAATTCATTCGTTTCCCCACTTTGCAAGTAATTCTACTCATTATTTAATATGTATGTATTAATTAATTAATTACTCTCAATATGTAATTATATAGAGTTAATGTTAAATTTCAATTCGAAATCAAATTGCGAAATTGATTTGTTTTTACTGTTTTAGTTTTTTACAAATTATGTTTTGCATATATTATTTAATCATTTTTAATAAACCGACAAATAATTATAGATATTATAACTATTTTTATTTTATTCTGATTTTCTCTTGTCCTTTAACATTTTCTCATTTATCATTTATTTTTCTTTTTTTACTTTCCATATGGAGTAACTTTTGACTCTTGAAGACATGTTTTTTGGCATTTATACCATATATTTTTCGGCTTGGGCAAGGCGTCTGATTTTTGTGATAGGCTCAGTTTAAGACAAAACACATTTCGGCAAACAAATGGGCTAATGAAAATTGTAAATAGTATCATTTTGGCAAACAATTAAATCGAAATTGAATCGAAATTAAACCAAAGTTCGTGCAAAAGTTTTATCAAAAGTTTAACGATAATTGTTTGGCATTGTAAAAATTGTATTAATACCTTAACAAATAAGAGGTTAGTCAAAATTTTAATAAAACACTTTTTAGGCACATTGAATCAACAAATTGCATGTTTTGCTACACACGCAACAAAACAACAACAACAACAACAACATCATCATTAAATAGAACGACAACAACATGAGTAACGACACAAATTTATACGATATCCAATACGGAGGCTTTTATTGGAATTGGAAATTGGAATTAGACCAAAGAATTCCAAGAACATGAGCATGATTTGCTATAAGTAAACCCAAAATTAACACTAAGCTATAAATACTTTTAGGCCTTTTTAGACAAAATTTTTAACAATTCTTTTTGGCTTTAAATGAAAACGAAATCGAAATCGAAAACAAAAACAAAAACCAAAACAAACAAACGATAACAAAACACCTTTTGGCTTTAAATCAAAATTATGTTTAGTTTTAGTTAACTAAAGTGAATATTTACTATAAATAGTTATATCAATTATGGCAAATTATGCTATAATTCCAATAAAAGCAAAATTTAGACTGAATGTCGCTGTGATAAATGCAAAAAAAAAAAAAAACAAAATCGATTTAAAAAAACAAAAATTACGAGTACATAAAACTTTTGTAAATTTTTAGGCATAAAAAATACAAAATTTATCTCATACATTTAATCAAAATGCGAAAAAAAACTTAACATAAATTTAGGCGCTAAAAAATTTAAAAGTATAACATCTAAAATTAAAAACCAAAATTCTCCAAAATGCTCCATTTAACATTCAAAAATCAGTCAGAAAAACTGTTTCTTTGGTTTTTAGTTTCATACCAATATTATTTAATTTATTTTCCAACAACTAAATATTATTTTTGTAGTTGCAAATCAGAAGAACATAGAGAGAAAATTATGTTAGCTCCGAAAAGTATAAAGAAAATTATTAAACCAGCTGCTTCAGTGGAGTTTAAAGGAAATCAGCTCAAGAGCTGAAATTTCATATATCAAAATAAAAAAAGAGAAGAAAATTCTAACCGGCTATGACAGAACCTAAAATGGTAGAATCGTCTAGATATCGTAGATATCGTAGGGAAAACAGAACAGAAGAAACCAGAAGTAAAATTCGAGACATGACAAAAAGCCTAGACAAACTAAGGGGCTATAAAATAAAATAGATTAAGCCAGATAAGTGAACCAATCCTGAACACAAATCATTAAGAAAAACATATATGAGAACACAGTATAAATACGAAGTTCAAGTTAAAGTTATAGAGCAGAGTTCTATCAACAACAACAACAACAGCAACATCATCAACATGATCATCATCATCTGCTAAAGAAACACACAAAGTTACAAGCATACCTAACAACCAACAATAGCCCAATTAAAATAACCAAGAGTACAAATACAAGTAATTTTTATAGCAGAAATTTTAATTGCAGTCTCAATAAAGCAACCATTAAACAAATACATACACACTCACACACACTCGCACACACACACACAGGCATGGATATGAAAATATTATGTATTAACTTGGCAAATCAAAAACAACTCGCAAAAAGAATTAAGTGTGAAATTCGAAAGACGCTTTCGACACAACTTGACAAAACAATCCAAAAAAAATGAAAATAAATAAACTCGAAAGAAATCCTTTCTTCTTAAATTTAAATCGAGAAATTAATAATAAAAATAATAATGAAAAAAAAAACGAAATCGATAATCAAATCAAAAGTTTCCATATAATATTTGCGCAAAAAAAAAAAAATTTGTAATTTTTCCGGCTTACAGTTCAGAGGATCAAACCAAAAGTAAATTCATATTAAATGCCTACAATAACAGTAACATCATCAACAACAACAACAACAATTAACTAACAACCACAGTATATGATATAGAATGACATAGCAGAGTATAAAAGCAGAAAACAAAAGGTATTTGAGGCGTGCATATAAAGTATATGCCCCGATTCTCTGCTATAGTGTTCTAGATTCATTTGAATAAATAATTAAATTGAGTACAGCCGCTTTCGCTTTCTGCAATAGTGATAATAGTTTATAAGTGAACCCATCATAAAAAGCATTAAAGAAACCAAGAAACCAAGAAACCAAGAAACAAACATAGAACTTGAAGCAAATCAACAAACAGTAAGAGAAATATATAAATAAATAGATAAATACACATTGAAATAGCAACGGTAAGCATTAATTTAATTGAGAAACTCAAATGCAATAATATATATGAATATAATAAAAAGATATAAAAATAAAACTAATAAAGAGAACAAACAAAAAATATATAATAATTACGATCCCAATCGAAGCCCATTAAAAAGCTGTTTGATTTGAATTTCATTCAAATTGGAACTGAGCAATTTGATGCATTTAATTTGAAAATGATTTTTAGTTGAATTCTCAAATATCAACATGAACACAAGAACAAGAAAATGAAATATGAAATATGAAATATATAAACTAGATACATGCTCTATACATATATATGTGTATATATGTACGAGCATGTACAAATAGCATATAGTGCATGGAAACCTAAACTCTTATATTAATTGTATGGTGTATTATATTTTTTAACGTATTTAATACATACTCTCTATATATATACGATATATATCTATATATATATATAGCTATATATACATACATATATCTACTTATATTTGACGTAAAGATTAAACATTGAAGAAACACCACAGCCAGCTAAGGGAATAGTTAAATAAAAGAATAAAGATACGAAAAGAAAAGAAAAGAAAAGCAAAGAAAACTCACAGAACAAACAGTACTGACAGAATAATAATTGTAAAATAGCAAAAGCATTAAAAGTATTTACTTAAAATCGAAACTGTTTATAATTTAACTGAACAACAATAGCAACAACAACAACAACAACAACAACAATAGCCTCGTTAGTTTTTAATGAATATCAAAATGAATCAGTGAAATAGCTCGATACAAATACGATAAACCAATTAATATATATTGCAAAAAGTTAAATCGAAATATGGCAACTTGGCAACCCTAGAGACATCAATTGCTTGGACTTCTAAGTGCTCGAATTTATTGTGTTAATTTTCAGACTTTAGTTATGTGCAACAATCAAAATATGGTTCCTCATTACATCATTGAAATGTAACATAGACATACGAAACATGCATACATACATACATACATACGTACATACATACATACATACATACGCTACATATGTATACATATTTGTACAGAAACAGAACACAACTGAGTTGAATATAGAACATGCATACTTATAATATTAACCGCATCGAATTAAATACAATAAATAATATTTAAACAACATAAAAGTCACAGCAAAGCAGAGAATGAGACAGAAGCAGATATATAAAGAGAGAGAGAGAGAGAGAGAGAGAGAGAGAGGGTTAACTAAAGCATAGATGTCAATATTCTACCTCGAATTTATTGGGTTAGTATATGAAATACTTATTAGATTAATGTTCATTTAAGTTACATTTAGAGTCCAATTTTTGAATATTATTTGAATGTTAATTTGAAAACTAATTTCGCTGCATATTCAAATTTGCCAAAATATAAAATGATTTCTTGTTCCTACGAATCGCCAAGCTAATCTCCTTATTAACCCTATTGTTATGCATTCAAAGAAACTGAGCCAGAGTCCCAAAACAAAGAGAATAAAGAATCAAGTCAAGATATAACATTTAAAGCCATTATAAACTTTTTGCAATACACACAATGTGCCCATAGAACAAGTAATTTATGATATAACCGAATGGAATCAAATCAAATGATCAAATGATTTATTTATATTATACTATAACTACTTACCATATATGAAGCGAATTGTTGTTATTGCAACAAAATGAAAATCACAAATCACAAGAGAAATAGTACCGAGAATATTTTACAGAATTTTTTACAATCAGGAAACAGCATCAACAACAACAAAACAGAAGAACAAATAGCACTAAACAATAGTTAAATAAAACTTACAAAAAAATACAAACACAAGACAAAAAAAATAGCAAAAGTCAAAACACGAAAAAATAAACGCAATTATAGTAACATTTACTTAATGAACCCATTTAATAAACAAACAACATATTTGACTAAGTGTTAAGTGAAATATGCAGAACAAATATTTTTAAAACACAAATAATTTGAACAATTAAAAAACCAAATAAGAAACTCAAATAATAAAATATAAGTTCGACACGAAAAAATCCAAAAACAATAGAAATGATCGACAGAAACGAACGAACATAATTTGTTAAGTTGGCATTTATTTAATAATTTAAAGAATTCAAGATCACACACATACTTACTATGTTTCAAATGGAATAGTGCAGTTTGTAATTAATTATTATAAACAATTGACAGGGACTACCACATAATAACCATAGAAATAGCTGAGAAAACAGACCGAAGAACAATAGCAACAAATTTTATTTACTGTTCAGCTAATTACAAAACAGAGAGAGATGGAGATCAGTCTATTTATAATTATTATTATATTATATTATTATATTTACTGTACATAAGCATGCGAGTACGCTATAAAGATACATATACAATGTAAACCGAACAAAACTGCAATAGTACCAAAGTAAGTAAATCAATTATTTATTATCCTCATTCCGCACGCAGTTTGTCTGCGTTGTATAAAATTAAATAAAAGTAAATAGCTAAAATTTATGTTCTTAATAAGAGAAACGATGAGTGCTCAAATCCATACATATGAATTATAAATGAAGCACTCACCAACCAACAAAAAAAAAAACCAGTTGAGAATCATATGAAATTTCACTTTTCTGTTGAAAACAACATATCCGCTAACATAGAAAACCGAAAGCAAACCTTAATTTGATTTCCATACAAATTTCGTAATGTTTTACCAGTTTTTTTTTATCAGAAAGTGAGAGATATAATTGCGTTTCATTTCCTTGTTGAGCAGTGTAAGAAATCAAAGCCACAAATCAAACAAAGCAATAGTGATAAAAGCTGATCAGGTGGGGGAGGAGGAGGAGGGGGTGTAACTGCCTTTTGGCAGCCACGCCCACCTGATGCAGCCGCCATAGCCTGATTAATTGATAATTAATTGAACAAAAACCAGAAAAAAATAAACCAAACGAATCTTTTGATTTATACAACAATATATACAACAACATGCCTACGAGATACTTAAACATCTTACAACAACAACAACAAAAACAACAACAAATGCAGCAACCATAGTACAATAAACAATACATTTTTCTTATTGAATAACTTTTATACAGCCAATCAACAATACAACACAATAGACAAAACAAGAGTTTAACTTTTATTAAACGAAATAAAGTGAACAAACAAACAAAATCAAATCAATTGAAATATCAAATATTGTAAAACGTGTCACTGAATTTGAAGCAAATCAAAAGCGTGTAATAACATTTAAAATTTAAATAAAATAATTGTATACAACAGAGGAAGATACTCAACAACAATATGAACAACAAATAAATGTATGTATATATATGCGCGAATACATATAAATACATATATATATTATATTTTTTAAAGATGAAAAACTAACAATAGCTAAAAACGATTGTTAAACATTTTTATATATGAATTTGTATAATTTCTATTCAATTCATATGAAAATCAAATTCTATATGAAAGCATCGGCAACCAAAAGCAAAATACAACAACAAATAACAAGAAACATAAATGTAAAAATCTTTTTATATTACAAGAGACAAACCATTAAATAAAACAATAAAAATCTCACTTTACTGGTAAAAAAAAGAATAATAACGAAATGCAATTGGTATAAAAAAACAAAGAAAAAAAACCTAAAAATGCACATGAAAAGCAATAAAACTGGCTACAAAAATTCTTAAAATGTAGATTAATTTCAGTTATCGTATGATTTGATTTGATTTTACTATGATTTTCAATCTAAACCAATATTTGTTTCCATGTCAAGTTTTTCCATTTGTTTTTTTGCACACAACATCAAGAACAACAACAAATTACAACAAACAACATGCAAAACACTGCGAAAATCTCAAAACTAACCTAAAAACTGGCAAAGCAAGTTTCGAAACTCAAGTTTAACTAAATATTTGTGGCTAATATATTTAATAAAAAACAAAAATAATAAACAATTTGAATCTGTCAAATGAAATTTTAACTACATTTTGGCTGGATTAAAATAAAATGTAATGGTAGAAAATAACTCGCCAAACTATAAAAGAATATGTTTCAAAAATGTCCTACAAGATTCGAGGATCGTCAAGGAAAACTTTGGTATCTAAAAATTATAAATGAATGGTATAATGGAAATTGTAATGATAATTTTGATATCCAAAAGTAAAGTATAATTATGAAAATGATGACTTGACCTGAAGGCAATGAAAACAAAATCAACTTTCATAAAAGATATGACAAAAGTTAATAAACACATAACACTTCTCGGCCTTTTCTAAAACTTGAACTCTCGGCAAGAACAAATCTCGGCAATTACAAAATTTTTTATTACAAAAACAAGCGGCAACTACTATTTATAGTAAATTACATTTTTGGAGCAAAAAAAAAAAAAAACAAAATTTAAATTTAAGCCAAATGATTAAGCATCATTTTTTAATTAACAAAAAGAAAACGAAGACAAAAATTATAAAACTTAAAGGTGGAAAAAAAGTTCAGCAACATTTAAGTAATACTAAAAATAAAATACTTTAGGTATTAAAATTAACACTAAAATTAATACTAAATTATGGTAAGCGAATAGAAATATTTATCAATTTTGAAACCGGAAAAGGAAGAAAGAGGAAAATCCAAAAGAAGGAAAAAGAAAAAATACACATCATTACACAAAAGCAAGTAAATAAGTACATATATACAATCCGAACGGATTACAACGGAAATATACTAAAACGAAAAAATGTGGAAATTCAAAATTTTAATTGTTGTAAGCAAAAACGAAAAAAACAAAACAAGCTACTTACATATATTATATATGAGCATATAATCAGCACACACTTCTAAAATTAATAAAAGAAAAAATACACCCACAAGATGAAAATTCCATCAAATACACTACACTAACCTACACAAAACACAAACACATACACAAATCACAAACACAACACTAACTTTTGACCACCTAAAGAAGGAAACGTCGGACACAAACAACAATTTCCAACTGATACTTACTATATACTGATACCCACAAACCACAAACCACGCCCACAAACCACGACCACAAGCCACACAAAACTCTTTTCATTGGTTTAGATTTTAAGCATAATTTTAATAATGTAATCGTCAGCCAAAAAGTAAACAATTTCAAGGCAGTCAAAAATGTCCAAAAACTAATCAAATACGCGATTTTAAGGCAACCAAAAAACGAAAAAAAAAAAAAACAAACAAAGGAAAAACAGAAGTCAAAAAGTAAAATATTTAAGCAATTTAAATATATGCAAAGCGTCATCTAGTTTAATGTCGTCAAATTTTACTTTTTGTAATAATTATTAATATTTAAAGCATATATATTATACGAGTATAACATGGCAAATCCAAAACCAAAAGTATTGTAAACGTCTAATCGACCTACTAATTTCAAAATATAAATCCCTTAAGAAAAAAGCTAAGCTAGTGCCACGGCATGTGCAACCAAAAAAAGTAATAATAATAATACAAGAAATTAAAAATAAAATGAACTACAATGAATTTCTGGCATCCAAAATAACAAACATAGAAACTACTTAAAATATGTCAAAAACAAAAAAAAATTATATTATTATACAAGAAATGGAAAATGAAATAAATTGAATCTTGTAATATAATAATGATTGTTTTGATTAAAAATGCAAAACATTTCAAGCGTCACAAAACTGCTTAGTAGCTTGTGGCCACAAGCAGTGCACTGCTTGCTGGTTTGTTGAAAGCACTAAGCAAATAACCTATAGCGAACCTCATTGCGATTGCGTCAACGGGAAATTTATGCCGAGGGAAATTATTTAGACTTTCAGTTCAGTTGGCTGGCAGAGCCAGCTTAACACGAGTTTTTCTATGGCCACCTGTTGCCTGGTAGATAAATCCGATTATTTAAATTGTCTGGCAATATTCAAATATCCGAAGTATCAGAAATACCAGGCGAACAGAAAAAGCAGCAAGCAAAATAAAAGCACATCCAGCTTCAATGATTGTTTACAACTGGATTAGTATGTGTAAAACTAGAGAACAAAATTTTAAACTTGATTTTGAGAGTTTTCGTTTTCTTGGATGATTCATTGGATGATGTTTATTTGTACTTGTAGGAAACAGACACCTTAATGAAAACACAAGTTTAATGGGTATTCCGCAACTATGGGACCTCACAATACAGCTGTGAGGCTAGCCGCAGAAGTTAGACCTGCTAGCTTCCCAACTATATTGCGGCGTCTCCAGTTGTTTAGAATTTAGAATTTAGAATTTAGAATTTTCTATACAACTCCTGATAGTTACCACCTAGTTTGCTTGAAAGATTATAGGCAATGTCGTAGGTGGTCTGCATTTTAAGCAGGTTTTCGATGGCCTGATCATTTTTGGATTGCTCGGCAAAGTGACGCGTCTTTGTCAGATTACCGAAGCACTGTAACATGTCTGGTTTATGCGGTAATTCCGGATGTCCTGCAGAGGTCAGCTTCTTTATCAGGTGCATCTTGGGCATCCAATCGTACAGCAGTGTATTTGTTGTTGTGAAATTGTTTTTCATTCCTGGATTATCCAAAAACTTCACATTCGACGAGGTGCTCACTGAAAAGTTTCGCATGCGCGTCACTCGCTTCTCCACGAAATCCTTTTTGCACTCGTCTCCCTTGTAACCATCCATGGTGTACGTATCCTGGCTGAGGGAACGATGTTGCTCGCATTCGTCTGGCGGATTTAGACCTGGCAATATGCCATTGCCCTTCTCATCGAATGCGTAGCGACGATCCAACCAGTTGCCAATTAACACTTGCTTTCCATATGGCTGTGCAACCATATACTCCATAGGGAAAATAACTATATAGAACAAAACAAGAAAACAAGAAAACAAGAAGATGAAATAACTAAAATCAGATCAACTGAAACGTCTGAAACAAATAATAAATTGAAACTGATTTCAAACTGTTTTGAAACAGATTTATGAAAACTGAAATAAACAATTGATGCCCGAGTTTGTTTCATTTATTTAAAAATTGCATCTATTTTAAACTTGGATTACAATTTATCAACTTAGTCCAATATTATTATACAATATACAATTTGAATTCTTTTATATTGTGGTTTCTGACCTTTCTTTACTCATCTCGATTCCTACAATCTGTCAATCATGTCCGGCATTTTGGCTCTTTCCGGCACACTCGGATATCTGGGTATAAAGTCACGTCTATAAACTGTAGGAGGTGGACATAATGACTCCTTGAAAACTGGTCGCTTCTTAGAGGTATTGTTTCCAAAAGCATCCAATGTATCGGGTTTCCAGCTGTGTATGACATTCTGCAAGGCGTGCGAATCTGAAGTGTTCTTGGAAGCTAGCTCCAGTTTCTTCTTGAGCATTTTGGGCCACAGTTCGTAGACCAACATATTTAATGATGTAAAATTATTGTTGTACTTTTCGGCATCAATATATTTCTGGCTTGCCCGCTGAACCTTAGAATTGAAATATTTACTGACCCTGCTATCGATAAAGTCCCGTGACATTAGCTTAGGCTCAAACTCCGCCAATGAATAATCCTCCTGATTGGTCGTCATATGTCGCTCGCACACTTGATCTGAAGCATTATCCGGGAGCAGAACGCATGGAACTATCGCCGTCTTGTTTTGTGGAATAGTTTCACAACGTGTAATGAACCAATGACCGGTTAGAACTGAGCTGCTGTAAGACGGCTTCGTATCTATATACGTATAGCGGGCATCCTTTTTAACTTCCTCCTCATCCATCTTCAAAAAAAATATGTAAAAGTTGAATATAAAAATACGAATTATATGAAAAAGCTTAAATATAAATGTAAACAGGAGTTATCTAGTAAAAGTAATATTTCCAGCTACATGTCAACTTTTCCACTACAAAGCAAACTATATTCGTTTATTTCTTTCATTTAAATGTTGTAAACTTTTAGCCGTTTTAAAACTTGTCTTTTTCTTTATATCATTTTCTGATATTTTTAAATTATTTATGTTACAATTAAATGTTTGTCTCTACTTTATCTAATGTAGATTATCAAATTTTTCTCAAATAATTAATTTATTTAAAAGTAATCGCATTTTCTATTAACTAAAATTTAAATGTTCAGTATGTTACTTAACAGCTAAGAGTAAATAATAGATTTATCATAAACATTATAATTATGTTATATTGGTATAAGTGTTTTTTGCTTCAGTAGTAATCATGTCATGTATTATTTTTGCTTGCAGTTACTTTGACATGTTCCTGCTGGAGGGCAGTGTCTGTTCATAATTGGGCGAGTTCAAGTCCAAGTTGATTCAAAGCTGGTCGAGTCTCAATCACAACGTGCTCACAAGCGCCAATCCCTCCTGAATCAGTGGCAGAGTGAACCAAACTGTAAGCTAAAAACTTAATATTATTTAAATAATTCCTAAGTTTAACATATTTGTTATTTTATCTTGCAGTTTTAATTGAGGAGTATCAGAATCTGCTCTACGATTTGACAATTAGTGAACTGACTCCCATTTGGCCGCCACTCAAGTCTTCCACGCCCACAACCTGAGAATCCCCCTCCATATCCTTTAAGCCGTTAACTATGTGTCTTGTAATTATTTATTTCACTCATATACCTATATATTAATTACACAAATTATCACTTTTCATTACATTTTTATGTAATCCATTAAATAACAAATTCTTTTTATCACAGAAAATAGTTAAATGAATTTGATTATACAATACATAAGAATAGGATTTTAAGAATAAATCTTGCTCAACATTAAAAAAAAACGTTTTTTTTTTTTAAACGGAAGTTACAACACCGAAAATTTCTAAACATTTGATATTAGACATTATTGGGGGAAAAAAATACGCAGAAAATTACCAGGCGAACAGAAATTAAAAGTACGTTGCTATTGTAACAATTCAAACGCCAAATATTCAAGTCACTCAATTGAAAGAATCACTCAAACACTTGACTCAAGGTCATACTTTCACTCAAGCAACTTTTAAGTCACTCAAATGATAAATTCACTTGCTGCTGATTTCTGATCGCCTGGTATTTTTGATGACATTTTCGGTCGCCTAGAGCTCCACTCACACAGACACACATACATATATGTGTACATCACACGTACATCAAGAGTACATCATGAGTACATTACCCCTACATCATGAGTACATCATCATACATCTGATGTATAGCCTCATACATCAGGTTTCATCATAATTTGCACAACGCAATAAGCGAGAAAATGCCTAAAATAGCCAGCTAAAATACCAGGCGAACAGAATTACAAGAACGTTGCTATAGTAAAAAATTAAAATTCAAATGTTTGAACTTAACGGTTGTTTAATGACGTCACTCAATAGAAAGAATCACTCAAACACTTGACTCAAGGTCATATTTTCACTCAATCAATTTTAAAGTCACTCAAATGATAAATTCACTTGCTGCTGATTTCTGTTCGCCTGGTATTTTTCATGAGATTTTCGGTCGCTTTGAGCTTCACGCACACAGACACACATACATATATGTGTACATAACCCGTACATCATGAGTACATCGTGAGTACATCATAAGTACATCATTATACATCAGATGTATAGCCTCATACATAAGGTTTTCATCATAATTTGCATAACGCAATAAGCGACAAAATGTCAAAAATGTCAAAAATGTCAAAAATGCCAGCTAAAATACCAGGCGCACAGAATTACAAGAACGTTGCTATAGTAAAAAATTAAAATTCAAATGTATGAACTCAACGGTCGTTTATGACGTCACTCAATAGAAAGAATCACTCAAAACAAAATTTTCACTCTAGCAATTTTAAAGTCACTCAAATGATAAATTCACTTGCTGCTGATTTCTGATCGCCTGGTATTTTTGCTGAGATTTTCGGTCGCCTAGAGCTCCACGCACACAGACACACATACTTATGTGTGTACATCACCCGTACATCATGAGTACATCATCATACATCAGATGTATAGGTTTTCATCATAATTTGCATAACGCAATAAGCGAGAATATGCCAAAAATAACCAGCTAAAATACCAGGCGCACAGAATTACAAGAACATTGCTATAGTAAAATATTAAAATTAAAATGTTTGAACTTAACGGTCATTTAATGACGTCACTCAATAGAAAGAATCACTCAAACACTTGAGTCAAGGACATATTTTCACTCAAGCAATTTTAAAGACACTCAAATGATAAATTCACTTGCTGCTGATTTCTGTTCGCCTGGTATTTTTGATGAGATTTTTTTTTTTGTTAAGACACACACAAACTTTTATTGAAAATTTCTGTTCTCTTCTGTTTTTGCCATTTTATAGCTAAAATTTCTGTTGAAACCAAGAAAAAAAGAAATGCTTTATGGAAAAAAAGAGTAGTAATGAAAAACCGTTTTATATATTTAAATTTTGAGCTTCTCTTTATTCTTAAAATCCTAGTCTTATGAAGTAACATGGAGTCTATGCTAATTTCTCGATATCTAACATGCAGCTAAGTAATAAATCTATTAAAAAATAAATGCCCGCAAATTCGCGAAAAATCTTAAAAAATAACATTAAATTTTATTAATTATTCCAATAGAGCTGAAAGTAAAAAGAATTAAATATATATCTAAAACATTTATAAAAACAAAAAAAAACGTAAACAAATAAAAATAAAATAAAGTTACATTTATATTTGTATTTAAATCGTTTTATGCATTTATTAATGTACTTATATTCTTTATAAATATATATAATTGTAACTAAACAGAATTGGTAAAGGAACAAACCGAATAAAATTTTTTAAAAAATTTAATCTATATATAAAATTGGGAATTGAAATGTCATTAACAGCTAAGTTTGTTTTTGTAATAATTTTTTTTGAATGTTGTCCCAATACAATATACATTTAATTTTATTTATGTTTTCGTGTTGTTTTCTTTTTGTTTTTGTGTTTATTTTTCTTATTCTTTTCGTTTTATTTTGCTTTCTCATTGATAATATGTATATTTTGTGTTCTGTTTCAGACAGACATTCGTTACATTTGTTTTTGTTGTTATAGATGTACTGTATCATTTAATTGTATTTGTTTTCTTTTTCTTTCATTTTATTTTTTTAAGGATTGGCTAATATAAACAGATAAACAGGATCTAGGCTATAGTCACAATTCAAATTCAAATGTTTGAACCTAACGGTCGTATAAAGAAGAGCACTCGAATCGTTTCACTCAAGCAATCTTTGTGTCACTGAAATTTCCCGTTGACGCAATTTGCTCGGACACATTTGCTTGTATAAAATGAGTTCTCTATAGGTTATTTGCTTACTGGTACGGCGCAATAATAAACTGCTTCATCAATATGTTACCACAGGCATACCAAGCAGTGCTATGTTTTGCTATGTTGGGTATAGAAAAGCAGTCGAATCAGCTGTTTGCTATTCAACATGTTGTTGATATCACAAAAAATTGTCCGACTTACTTTTATAAATCAATCAAATTAAAGTGATATAATTATTATATTTTGTAGGCTTTGTTGGCAAATATATATACACGATTAGCTGGTACAAATCTGCAATGTTTGAAAAACTCAATGATGACTGCCGCTTAAAAATGCTGGAGTACGTGAAAGACCTAAGAGATCAACTAGCTTTGAGACACATTTCCCCAAGTCTGCGAGAAAATGTACAATATCACTGGAAGCGACAAAAACACGCCACCTTATGTTATGAAACTATGAAATATTTCGAGCGGTATCCAAATGAGATGCAACAGTTCTTGGAGAGATCCAGTGAATCTTTACAAAGTTTAATATTGTGTCGATGCAGCGTGAAGATTTTACAATCATGGACATCTTACGCATTTCCCAAACTGCTCAGTCTGGACTGTGAAATGGGTTTCAGCGAACCAGAATCTGATGAGGAGAATCTATTACTGACTCAACTATTTCCACAGTTGACCAAGTTAAAGCTTCAGAGCGACACCACTGGTCAACATTTGTGGTGCTGGAACCACTTGGAGGAGTTGGATTTGAGCTTTTGCGAATCGTTGGATCCGTTGATGCTGGAGCGGAGTTTAAACTCGTTGCCGCTGCGTAAACTTACTCTACTATTTTATGGATATTCTGTGAATCTCGGCGAAGCTATTCTGCCAGCTTCAAGGATTGCCACGCTAGAGGAGCTCGTTATCGACGATCATCACTTACTGGGCGATTTTCTGCCCAATTTGTTGCAGTTACCCAAGTTTCGGAGACTGGCATTCTACACTCGTGACTATGACGAGTATCTGCTGCAAACGGTGGCAAAATTGCAGCCACTCAGGGTGCAATCCCTGCTTTTCAACGATGCTCTTTGGAGTAATTACTCCATGTGTGAGACCATTAAGTGCATGTCCAATGTGCGTCGACTGACACTGCAGGAAGATGACATCGAGACTAAGCAGCTGCACTACCTTTGTGACCAACTAAAGAATCTGGAAGAGTTGCATTTAATTAGAATGCGTACATTGCCTACAGCCACACAAATATGGAACTTGGTAGACGTGTCTTCTTCATTAAGGATACTTAACTTGTCCAGCTGCAAGTTGGATGAACAGTTTTCAGAACTAAGTGCCGGTTGCATAAATCGAGTACTCGATAAGCGTTCTGCGGAGAATCCACTCACTCTCCATGTTCACAATACTCTTCTGGATCGCAATCGAAATAAGGTGAACGAATTAAACTGTATTAAAATCGAATTTTGAAAATAAACTCTCTTTATTTCAGACTCTCTCCGTTTTTAACCATCCGAATTTGAAAATGTCATTCAAGCCAGTCAATTTAAATGTATGGAGTTCCAGGTTTATCGAAATTGAACTTAGTCCGCTTATGAATTAAATGTTTAGACTATCAGTAAAATAAAATGTAATGTTGGAATTAAAATTTCATCGGAAATCGATGTAAAATTTTGATTATTTTCATTTTCCTTTTAATCGACTTAAAGAAACATTTAATAAAAATTTGCGATTTTCGAATGCTGTGATCCAAGGATTTCAAAAGTAGAGAGACTGAGTAGCCTCCCTTGCATCATCTACTTACTAAAACATAATATGGTTTCCTAATTAATTAAAAGGTTTGAAAATTTTAAGAAGAATATTGTGCTTGAAAAGCATTAACCTTTTAATATAAATATTTCTAATAAACTGCTTCATTAGTATGTTACCACAGGCAGTGCACCGCATGCTGTGGTAGGTTACCAAGCAGTGCTTTGTTTTGATGTGTTGGGTATAGGAAGGCAGTTGAATCAGCTGTTTGCTATTCAACATGTTGTTAATATCACAAAAAATTGTCCGACTAACTTTTATAAATCAATCAAATTAAAGTGAAATAATTAAATTAAATATATATATATATATAAATATAATAAAATAATATAATATCGTACAAATCTGCAATGTTTGAGAAACTCAACGATGACTGCCGCTTAAAAATGCTGGAGTACGTGGAAGACCTAAGAGATCAACTAGCTTTGAGACACATTTCCCCAAGTCTGCGAGAAAATGTACAATATCACTGGAAGAGACTTAAACACGCCACCTTATGTACTGAAACTATGAAATACTTCGAGCGGTATCCAAATGAGATGCAACAGTTCTTGGAGAGATCCAGTGGATCTTTACAAAGTTTAGTATTGTGTCGATGCAGCGTGAAGATTTTACAATCATGGACATCTTACGCATTTCCCAAACTGCTCAGTCTGGAATGTGAAATGGATTTCAGTAAATCAGAATCTGATGAGGCGACTCTATTACTGACTCAACTATTTCCACAGGTGACCAAGTTAAGGCTTCATAACAGCACCACTGGGCAACATTTGTGGTGTTGGAACCACTTGGAGGAGTTGGAACTGTTGATCTGTTGGAAAACGTTAGATCCGTTAATGCTGGAGCGTAGTTTAAACTCGTTGCCGCTGCGTAAACTTAGTATACTATTTTATGAATTTGATTACTATGTGAATCTCGGCGAAACTATTCTGCCAGCTTCAAGGATTGCCACGCTGGAGGAGCTTGTTATTGACGATATTCACTTGCTAGGCGATTTTCTGCCCAATTTGCTGCAATTACCCAAGTTTCGGAGACTGGCATTCTCCACTCATGATTATGATGAGGATGTGTTAAAAAAGTTGGCAAACTTGCAGCCACTCAGGGTGCAATCCCTTCTCTTTGACGCTTCCCTTTGGAGTAATTATTCCATGTTTGTGAACATTAAGTGCATGCTAAATTTGCGTCGACTGACACTGCAAGAAGATGACATTGAGCCTAAGCAGCTGTACTGTCTTTGTGACCAACTAAAGAATCTGGAAGAGTTGCATTTAATCAGAATGCGTACATTGCCTACAGCCACACAAATATGGAACTTGGTAGACGTGTCTTCTTCATTAAGGATACTTAACTTGTCCAGCTGCAAATTGGATGAACAGTTTTCAGAACTAAGTGCCGGTTGCATAAATCGAGTACTCGATAAGCGTTCTGCGGAGAATCCACTCACTCTCCATGTTCACAATACTCTTCTGGATCGCAATCGTCATAAGGTGAACGAATTGAACTGTATTAAAATCGAAATGAAAATAAACTCTCTTTATTTCAGACTCTCTCCGTATTTAACCATCCGAATTTGAAAATGTCGTTCAAGCCAGTCAATTTAAATTTATGGGCTTCCAAATTTATCGAAATTGAACTTAGTTCACTTATGAATTAAATGTTTTGACTATCAGTAAAATAAAATGTATGTTGGATTTAAAATTTCATTGAAAATCGATTAAAAATTTTGATTTATTATCATATTCCCTTTCATCATCAACTAAAAGAAACATGGAATAAGAACTTGATTGTGTACTACATAAAGTTAGTTTTATTAGTAAATATTTGTATTTCTGTTTTTCGGTGATACATATTAATTAGATTGGTTTGGTTTATATTATATCATACTCGTAGTGGTATATTGTTAATTGTATAATTTGTATAGTATTAGATTAATAGAGCGCGATTTTGTTAACTAAAATGGAAAATAATTAAATATTCTTGTTTTAGTTAAATTGGATGAATTTGCATTAGTTTAGACATTATTGTAGAAACAGAAACATAACATAAGACAAATCATGTTTAGAGCTGGTTAGAATAGTATAGGAAATATTTTAGAAATACTCGTATTCGCATTATATAGCTCTATTATGGATATTCTTCTATATATCGATTAAGCTTACATTTAATAGCACAGTTAGACATAGTTATCTTTTTGTTTGTTAAGTTAGCGCATAGTTCTCATTGAATCAGAGATAACGAAAACAAACAAATTTCAGTTTTGTACACATCATTTGAGACAATTAACTAATATAATAAGGAAATTGTGATAGTGCTAAAAACCAATTGTTTTGAGCTTCAAAATTATATATAGTATATATAAGAAATATATGAGTTAGCTGTTATTGTTAAGATGTGTGCAATATTTAAGCCAGAAGTTTTAGACATTTACATATATAATAGTATTCTATTCGTTTAGTTATACATGTCGACTTAGTATCTTTGAATCCGTGTCCTTTGTTTTTGTATTATGCAAACTATTATCCGCATCGGTAAATAATTATAAATTATTATTATTATTAGCAAGCATCGAAAATTGTATTTCATATAAATTCTTGAAAATCTTTTGCCATTTTCCGTATAATACCTGTTTGCTGATATTTAGCTAGTTATTTAACTGGTATGTTATTAATTTCATTATTCAGACATTCACATATGCAATAGTTGTTAATTAATTAATTAAATACACTTAATTTACTAATTATTGTTACCATTGTGGATGAGATGTTTGGTGTATGCGTGTGGGCTATGATTATGAACGAATTTTGCTTGCTCTGTAGAACGATTCGATTAAATTTTATTTAAGATACTTCCATCTTGCCATCCATCTTTTTTTATATGTATATATTTTTTTTTTTGCTTTTTAAGATTTTTCCCTTTTTTCGTTACATTTTCTTTGCCATGATATATGAGTGTGTGCAGTGTGAGAGCTTAGCTTGAACTCGATTTGTGTATGTGCGATTGTGTTAATGATTCGCATTTGTAAATAATTTAAACAATTTCTTATGCTTGGTCCATTAAAGTATACAAATTTTGTTACTGTGTATTTGCTTAGCCTTGATTAAACTGATTAATCGACAAAATGCCGAAAAGTGCTAGAGATTTTCGAGTGCTGTGCTCCAAGGTTTTCAAGAGTAGAGAGACTGAGTAGCCTCCCTTGCCGTTCCAAGTGCAATTATGATATGCATCATCTACTTACTAAAACATTATATGGTTTCCTAATTGATTAAAAGGTTTGAAAGTTTTAAGAAGAAATTGTTGTGCTTGAAAAGCTTCGGTGCATTGTGTTCGAATACTTGGTACTTAACTATACTCATAATATAATATTTGCTGAGATGTGATGTGATATGAATCCAAATGTCAGAGATATTGGTATTGTAAGACATATGCTGAATGATCGCTGTAAAGTTAATTGAACAATTTCTATTCTTGTTTTTTTTGTGTTTGAGTTTAAGTATTTTTCATATTTGTATATTTAACAAATAAACATGTTGCATTTTCAACTATTAGGATTATTTCTAAATAAATATTTCACTTTATCATTTATTTGAAATGTTTGAGTCAAGAGGATACCAAAAATTGATTTCAATTCTAATGAAAACCTATTTTGAATCAACGTGTGTTGTTTTACTTATTGCTTTATTGTTGCTGTTAACCTAAACGTTAATTACTGTTGCTCTTGGCAATAAATAAATGTTATTGATACCAATTGGTTCATATAAATTGCATTAATTGCATTTAGATTCATAATTATATTTGACAAATTATTTTTCTTCATTGCCATTCAAATGACACAAATATTTACCATGAATTCAATTATCGAAATAAATATTTGTCAATTTTGAACTGTGGTCGCATGGACAAATTTTCAAAAATTGTTGTTTTTTTCTCGCGCTAGAGTTTTCATTGTTGTTGTGGTTGTTGTACACAAATTTCAAATACCGAATAAATTATTTAACAAAATTTTTCAAAAAAAAAAAAAAACCATTTGCTAAGCTTTGCGTTCTCCTTCTTCTACCTGCTACTCTTGTTGCACATTTCATTTTACATTTTGTCGGGGGGCGGGGGGGTAGAAATTTATAGCTGCCTCATTCGATCGATATTGAAATTGTTGTTCGATTCGCTGCTGTTGGAAGAGAGATAACATTGATTGAATTAGTTATTAACTAAAAGAATAATATTTGTTCATATTGTTGTCACATGTGATTTAAGATTGCAAACATTTATTTTTCAGAAAATTAAAATACCTGTTGAGCTAATAAAGAAGCAACATAAACATAAACATTATATGTATGTGTGTGGGAAATGTATTTGATATTCCCTTTCATTTGTGTGCGTTGTGTGTTGTATTGCTTTCTATGTGCTTAAAATAATATCACATTAAAATGTTTTGCAGACCTTACAGGGGAATTTGTAAACATAAACATAAATTTAAATTCTAGAGCGCGTTTAAATAGAATGCCAAAGTAAATAAATCGCATCGATTAATATGGAAATTGAACATTATTTGTAATTATATAATTATTATGTTTCATCAGATGCGTTGAGATATACAGAGAGATTTGTTTTGTTATGTTTTGTTTAATACAATTAATTGCTTAGAACTGAATCAAATGTAAAATACAACTACATACATGCAAATTTGTCTACTTAACAATTTAAAACTATATGCATAATTAAAAAATAATATACAAAACCGAAGAACTAAAGGGGAAGAGAAAGGGACACATCATTCGATTGCTTACATTTGTTGCTACTACATTTGAGAAATGAATTGGATTTAGCTCGATCCGAAGATATTGACGTTTGACTGTTTGACTGTTTGCCAGTTTGATGCATTGATACTATATAGGAATTTTGGTTCGATTGATTGTATATATTCGATTCTCGATTTGGGCTCATTTATTGTTGGCTTTGGCGCTGACTAAGTTAAATGTAAAATTAAACACACATGTCGCTATTGTTCTCTTCTCTCTCCTTCTCTCTCTCTCGCTCGCTCTTGCCGTTGTCTCTTCTTCACTCTCAACCCGTTGACGCTGCCACGCTCCTCACTTGGTTTTTGCATAGTTTTGCTATTTTTTTGTGGTTTTTTTTTCTTTATTATTATTTTGTTATTTTATGGTTTAATTTACTCGGCTTTTGAATGCAACTCATCTCTAGCGCTTGCGTTTTGTCATACAAAGTCCAGCTCGGAGCGAGTGCTGTACATTTTGCGCTCCAGGGAACGCTCGAACCACTTCTTAATCTCCGACACAATCAGCACGGATGAGGTGAGCGTGACCAGAAAGAGAATGTCATAGGGCGTTAGAGCCTCCGTTTGGAATACCATTTGGAGCGGTGGAAAGTAAACAACAAGCATTTGGCCAATTATCGAGAAGGCAACGGCCAGCAGGAACATGCGATTGGTGGTCAGGCCAATGGTGAAGACACTCTTCGTTTGGGAGCGACAGGAGAGCGCATTGAACATATCAAAGAACACAAAGCATGTGAATGTCATTGTCGTATCCCGCTTTGTCTTGCCCTGCGTCCCATCGGCCATTTCACGCTGGAATACCCACAATGTGCCCAAAACAATGATGCTGGCACTGAGCAGGACATTGACCACCACAGATTTCGTGATCATCGGTTGTTTAACGTTGCGCGGCTTCTGCTTCAGCACATCATGATCCACGGGCTCCACGCCCAGCGATTGCGCCGGCGGACCATCCATTATAATGTTGATCCACAGTATCTGCATGGCATTCAGCGGATTGGCAATGTCCATTAACGTGGCCAATGCGATCAATGCCAAAGCAGCGATCGAGGTGCTCAGCTGAAAGCGCACAAAGTTCCTAATGTTGTAAAAGATGCCTTTTCCCTCCTCAATGGCGGCGCTGCAGAAGAAAAGAAAAACGATTAATGATAATAATGAGTAATTTCACTAGCTAAGAGTGGCACCTAATTATTTCGAGACTGGTTCATTACCTTTGCATGTTAAGTATTACTATTAAAATTCAATGAATATTATTTCAAGCATGCAATTGAAGTTAAATACCTTTTTTCCTTAGCTATATTTTATACTTAAGTTATATATATATAGTTTATTATAGTTTATTTGCCACTCGCAGCTAGTTTTACTAGACTTTAGAGTACTCACATAATGGTATGAAAATCATCGTTGACCAATATCATATCAGCCGCTTCCTTGCACACATCTGTGCCATTCTTGCCCATCGCAATGCCAATGTCCGCCTTCTTCAGGGCAACTCCGTCGTTGACTCCGTCTCCTGTCATCCCCACAATGTTGCCAGTGCGTTGCAGCGACTTGACAATCTCCAATTTGTGGCGCGGCGAGACGCGATAGAAGACGCTCACATTGTTGGCCACTTTGTCCAATTGATGCTCATTCAATTGGTCCATCTCCTGGCCGGACAGCGTCTGATGGTGAATGGTATCGATGCCAATTAAATTTGCTGTAATATATAAAAATGTTTGAAAAAGTTAATTATATATTAAGGGAAAATCTAATCTATTATAGTGAGAAAATGTATCCCCTTCATATTTAACTAGCTTTATTCTTTATTTATTATTTTCGCTTTTATGTTTATGCTCTGCCAACTGACACTTAAACTGACATGTCCTCCATGTTCACATTTTTAAGGCTTTGGGTTAAATTGCTGCATCGCTGACATCATTAAAATGCGCTAATAAAAATGGTTATAGCTGATAAAAAAATATATGAATAAAGACGAGAACAATGCATGTAAAGATGTAACGAGAAAATGTTAAATAAATAAAAGTGCATTGTAAAATATACCCTGTGATAATATAAAATGACAGAGTCTAAAATTGATTTTCAAATTAAAATTTGTTCACCAGTTATAGGATTTATTTTGAAATGAACGCATTCATTCAAAACCTAAATATTTTTCTTACAGATTTAAATATATAAATTAATATCAATATTCAAATGATTGTACAAAATAAAATAAATGTTATTATAATATGATGTTTAGAAATATTTTTGGAAGAATTTTCAAATCCTATTCAAAAAGTTTAAAACAGAATATTACATTAAGTTCTAATTACCAGCTACTTTGAGTATTTTAAAGGTTGAATAAAACTGATTTCTTTATGCTTAGATTTTTAAAATATTTGTATGCATTTTCTTAAACCTATAAATACATAAGTATACCAATTTTCATGTTTATATTCTTGTGATATATTTCAGGCAACTTGTTAAGAAAAAAAGTGAGCTTTAAAAAAAAAAGTCAACCCCTTTATCTGTAGTCTACAATTGCCAAATTTGATGCTGCCTCTTGCGGGTCTTTTCTGAATGCAGAGTATAAAGCGCATAAAAAACTGGCACTAGGAAAATATGAAATATGAAAAATGAATTCACTGGATGGTGGGTTAACTATTTGCCATGGCACTTGAATGAATCCTGCGATGTTGATGCCACCCATAAAATGGCAACCGCCAACTGCTTTGACCAAGACGAAAATGGCGCGTATTCAAATTGTGCATTAATTTTAATTTGGCGAGAAGAGAAGAGAAGAGAAGAGAGTAATGTGAAAGAGGAAGATGTTGTGTAAACTGAAACTGTTGGTAGATTGTTGGAAGATAGGAATAGGAGATAGGAGTACTAAAAGAGAATGTAATGTGGCAGTTGCTGCTGCTGGCCACCTTTGCCACATTCAGTGGCAGGAAGGGAATGGCTAAAGATATCCTTTGGTGGCAGCAACGGCAACGCTGCTTTTAATTGTCTCGCTCGACGTCCTGGACGAAGCTGCAGAACGAAGCTGCAACCTGATGATGAAGACGACGTTGAATGCGTTTTAATTACGTTTCGCATTTGCTCATTTTGCCGCACATTTTTGCCCATTGTGTGCAGCGAGACTCATTTTTTTTGTTGTTGCAGTTGTTGTTGTTATTTACTTCAGCGCGCTTTAGCTAAATATTTTACACAAACAGGACTAGAGTTCGTCCTGGCACTTGCCAAGACAAATACGCGGGCGCCATAATGAAAAATGGAGGCGACTTTTATACAATGAAAAAAAAATAAAGAAGAAAAATAGACAACATTTTTACTTATTGTTGTTGTCTAACAGCTGCTGTTTTTTTTTTAGAACATACTTCATAGATGCATAAACTGAAAACTGGGGAAAATTCCGTTCGCAAATTATCAATTGTTAAAGTTCTTTCGCTTTGCTAAGTTTTTCTAGTTTCAAACTAAACTTTAACTACCATTTCCATTGCTTGCCTGTTGCTTCGTGAACTTCAGCGCCAATTGCTTGGAAAATGCAGTGAAAAGCCGAGTCGCCATCCTCTCCTACTACCCCAAGGGAACACAAACAAAGACTACAAAACCAGGTATCGGATTACCTGAGAATTAAAGCGAAACTCAGTTCCAGCAAACTACGTTTTAGTGTCAAGCAAATGGAATTTAAAAATAGCACAGAATATGCTTTAAATCTTATAATTTGACTGTACAAAATTTTAAACTGAGAGTTATTATAATAGAAAGATAACATTACTATATTTTAGGGAAACAAGCGAATTTTACCAGAGAATTTATGTTGGTAATAAAGCTTTTTATATCAAAGGAAACCAATTTAAAAATATTTGTATAAATAAATCTGTGCGATATTTGGGACTCAACTCATTCTAGATGTATTAAACACGCTTTACTGCAAAAATGTTCATGTGCAATTGTTATCGTAGTTTAAACGAGGTCATCAGACACCTGTTTCAGCGATTTTATCACCTGCGATGACGTGATGACTTCCATCATTGCCATTAACCGCAAAAGGTAGCAACAATAGCGAATCTCCAGCATAATCTGTACTATCTGTATACCAATATTGCCAATATTGCCAATATCTATGTGTGAAAATTGCAATTTCAAATGGATTTTCAATTTCTGCTGATGACAGCAACACATCTGCAATCTGCGCGTCATAAACGAGTTTTTCATTATTTTGCAGGGTCAAGCCACAGTCCTCAAACAATGTCATATTAATAATCAAAATATATATATTTATATACATAAAAAACCAATTTTATGTTGCCAATTTCGCGTATGTAAAAAATATTTAATTGCAATAGAATTTTTTTGCGTTCACATTGATCAAAAACATTTTTAACATGATATATGTTTGTTATGAGGAGTTGGGAGTTTGCATAACACAATAATGGACACAAAAATAAACAAATTAAATATACAAAATATATATAAAATCTTATAGAAATTTAATAGTAAAAATTATCAGATTTTCAGAGTATAAAAATTGTTTTAATTGTGCGATTGATTTATTATACCATAGTACAAAGTTCAGCTTCATTAAAAATGAGTAAAGAATGCATTAGTGCATCAATATAATAAAAATATATAATATATATCATAGCTCAGATGTTGACAATCAAAAAGCAAAAGTCGAGCATGAATTACTTTATAAACCCAACGAAATTTCCAGTTGAAATTTTGGTTATAACTTTGTTGTTATGTTTGAAAAATGCCAGAAAGAAAAAGAGGAAAATGGCATGCAAAGTTCAGAGAGAAAGAGGGAGAGAAGGAAAGGAAGAGGTATAGTTATGCCTGCTACAAACAAAGTTGTACTCAAAATGAGTGAAAGAGTTGGGAAAACTTTGTAAAGTTTATAAAAAATTTGTCAAAGCAAAGAAAACCGCAGGCGAAAAGCGGATTAGACAGAAGCAGAGAGCAGAATAAGTAGGAAAAGCAAAAGAATCAGCAGAAGGCGAATGAAAATGATGGCCAAGTTTATGAAACTGTGCAACGAGTTTGTTGCATGCAACTAGAACATTCAGCTTCGCTTGCCACTTTGATGGTCTGCAAAATCATAGCAGCAAAAATCAAAAAGAGCAGACAAATAACAACAGCAACAACAAGAACTAGAGTCTCATTTGGTAATGGAAAATGCAGGGCGTGGCAAAAGGGCGTGCTGCAAGTGACATTTGCATTTATAACGTCAGCTGCTTGAGGGGTGGAAGAGGGGGAGTGGGGAGAGAGAGGAGAGAGGAGAGAGGGGGTGTGTGTGTTGTGCTGTTTATTAAGCGACTTTCGTGTACGTGACAATTCTTTCGACGCCGTCATTGTCATCCGCATCCTGGCGGCTGCTTCCTGATCCTGACATCCTTGCAACCAATGCAATCGTTGTGTGATTATCTCCATCTTCCGCTGTGTCTTTCTCCTGGGGGAAGACAAACACATCCTGGCAACCGAGTGAAATCAACAGCCAAGCCGATTGATGTGTATTACACCCACCCGGAAAACAGAAACAGCAACAGAGATTGTGAGATTGTGGATTACAAGTGCATTTGCGAGTGCATTTCGCTAATTGGATGTGTCAGGCTTGCAAGGGAATCAAAGCAACAGCTGCCACAGCCGCATGCTGCATGCTGCATGTTGCAGCAACAACCCCAAGGCGTGACACAAGTCCGGAAATGTGGCATTGATTAAGATTCACTCAAGTGTAGCTCCTAGTCTGAGATTGTCCCTCTAATTGTCTATTAATACGTGTCGACGAGCTGTTAAACAAACATCTAACAAAACATCGTTACTTCAATGCAATTGCAACTACATTTGTCTAATTTTCATCTTCTTACTGTCAACTTTACTAATTTCAGAGCAATTCAATTGAGAACTTTCATTAACATTGCAATGCAAATTTATCTTCAGTTATATTTAAATGTTTATGAATTAAGTTAAACGAATAAATAATAAATGCTTGGCGACTTAACATACAAATTATTTCATATGCATTTTGAATTGAATTGAAGTTCTTCTAAATCGAATTTAAGGAATTTCTCATTACAATTGCTATAAAAATTTATCTGTAGTTATATTAATATTTATATAAATTGATTATTTCATAAGCATTTAATATGAGGCTGATCCAAATGGAATTTAAGGAATTTCTCATTTAAAATTGCAATCGAAATTGATTTGTAGTTATATCAAAATGTGCAATAATTGGTTATTTCATAAGCAATTAATTTGAGCATGATCTAAATGAAATTTATGGAATTTCTCATTAGCATTGTGAAAATTGAATTGTTGTATTAAAACTAGTTTCAATTGATTTAAATAAAAATTTATACACAAATCCAGCAAATTATTTGTTGAACATTTTAATTGAAATGGATATAAAATAGTTTTCAACTTGTTTATTGATTTAAAAAAACAAAAACCATTAATTTAGAGACATTTTGGATCCAAAAATGGAGAGTTATCGAGACTATAATAATATTATTATTCCAGCCAATAATTTATTCAATAATAATCATTTCAAGGACTTTAGCTATCACTGTGATTTTAATTAAAACAAATACACATTTATTTTTAATAACCCATCGATAAAACGAAATCAATAAAAATATAAAGTATCCGACAATTAAAGTGTTTCAATTGATGTTATGATGATTCAGACATTATTGATAATTCCAGTCTGCAAATTAGTCTCATAGCTTGTGGTTGGATACTTAAGACCGAGAGAATTTAACCAAAATCAGAGTCTGACTTTGAGCCAAGTGAATTTACCACAGATTCAATTAGCAGTAAGACGATGATGATGAAGATGAGTTCTGTTTAAGGCAACTAATGACAAAACTGGCAGTCAAATTGTAAATGAAATGGAGCAACTTAATTATGTGTGCACCCGGAAAACTGAACAGTCTGATATCTAATTGTCTGTGCTTAGTCAAAGATAGATTCGTACAACAAATTGCTAAGGATTAGAGCAACCAAGCTGGTCAGTAACTAGACAACTGGTCAAAGGACAAGGTTGGTGGCCAATTAGGCAACCGATTCCCGCTAAGCGGATTTTCAACTCAACAATAACAAATACATAGAGCAGAGCGAGACAGGAGCGAGGGGAAGGGGCACATTTGATAGAGGGAGAGAAGCTGGGAAAACTCATTTGCTCATTTACAAATTGTACGTCAAAATTTCAATCAATATGCACGCTCGTAGCTTGAGGCATTAAATCAAATTCAGTTAAACCTCTCATCATCCCAATTCCGCTGGCAGCTCTTGGCTATTCTATAATTATACCGTTATTCACAGGAAAATTGCAAACAGCAAGAAAAAAAACAGAAATGTCTAACTACTAGGATAACTTTGAGATACCCTTTAAAACTATGTGTTTAAAAATGTTTTCAATGTAAATGTTGCATGAGTAAAATAATATCAATAATCATTATATCGATTGTAATAAGTAAAGTGTATTTTAAGATAGTAACATAATGATATAATATTTACTAGAGGAATCAGAAGCTCACAATTTGAGTTATTAAAAATTCATTTGACTGTTTATGATCTTTCTGAACTTTAATTGATATTGTAAAGCTAAAACTGTTAAATTTTTCTAAAATATCTAGAAAAATATATATATATATATATGGAAATCTGCCTAAAGTTTTTGTATATCAACTTATTTAATTTTTTTCAAACACACTTTATAATATGAAGTAATATAATATAATACGAAAACCTATATGACCCGATTGGGCGACTATTTAAACGAGTTGGTTATGCGAATTGCAAGCAAAGTAAAGTAAATTGAAGTTTCTTTTATAAGGTTTTGTCAGAGCTGATGAAAGTTCTGAGTTAGAGGAGATGAAACGGAAAGAAGTTGAAGTTCTTGTCCCTGTTGATGAATTCCTGTTTGCTGCAGACGCGCACAAATGATGATGTTGATGATGAAGAGAATGATGATGATGTTGATAATAATGATGATGAGGAGAATGAGAAGGATGAACAAGATGATGTGTCCTGACGATGACGATGACGATAGGAATGATAGGGAGTTTGGGTCCGAGTTAATTATTTCAGCGACTGACGATGCGACGGCTGTTGATGCTGCTGCTGATGTTGTGCGTTGCAGGATATTAGATGTGGGTCTTGCCTCAACCTACCACACCCCCCCCCCCTCTCCCCACCGCACCTGGCTTGTTGCTGCTACCCTGCGGTACTCGCAGGACAACATCTGCGAATGTCGCTCTACCTGTGCCCGCTTTTTCCACTCTCCACTGCCCGCTCCCTCCAGTTACCAGTTTTCTTTTACAATCCTATTTTTTTGCCCTTTTTTTTGCTTGGTTTATTTTTTTATGTTGCTCCATGTGCGCGCTTTGTGTACTATCTTTTCCAATTTGCTGCGCTCGCTTTGCGGCACTGCTTCTATTTTTTTCCTCATCTTTTATTTTCTCTTTTTCCCATTTTTGTTGTGTTTTATTCAACGAGTTTTGGCGAATTTTTTCGTTGGATGCCATTTCAATTTAAATAGCTAGTATATGGTTAAACTTAAGGTCTTTGTAGTTAATGAATTAATGAAAAACTTGCGTAAGATGCCTGCAAAACAGCGTACTAGCCTTCTAGTTAGCAAAGCACTTTGCCAGCAATTTTATGCAACTTGCCTAGTAAATTTGAAGAGAGAAAGAAGAAAACTTGAAAGTTTGCACACAAAACTATTTATGCACATACTTATATATATAAACGTATATATATATGTATATACGTATCTCAAGTGCAGTTGTCACACACGCTCTTCTGGGAATATGTGTGGGAAGCCTTTGTCTCCTCTCTTTCAGGCCGAAACTTCAACAAGAACTCAACTTTGGGGCTAACTGAAAACTTTCAACAGCTTCAACTGACATGGTTAATTAATTCTGTTTGCATACTTTTAGTCAGTCCGGCAACACTGGCTGTCCTTTAACCCTTGACTTTTTAGTCTCCACTCTCAGTTAGAGATCCCTTCCCGTAGATACATACATCATGGTGTCTATTCTTGAAAGTATTTCGATGCCAAGCATAAATTGCGGTTTTCCAGGCAGAGATAAAGGATAAGGGAGTTGCCATTTTGAATTACGCTGCGTTGACAAATTTATTTGCATAGTTTAGGGCGACTGGACGTGCCAACACTTAGCACTTTAGGCCAACAATTTGTGGCCAACATGAGCAGCTCTTAAAGAGCTTTTAATTGAGTTTCGAGTTAAGGTAATCATAGAAATGTTCTTCACAAAAATTAATTTGTCAGCTTGTTTGGGCCTTGAATTTCTTATCAACTGAAACTAATAACTGAACCAGTTTTTCTTAACTGTATTTAAGAGATAAAATGCTTAAGGGGAACAAGTTAACATGTTATAGAGCAAACCACCTCTTAAGATAAATCTTCAGATAAGCAAGTATCAAATAAAGTGACAATGGAGGACCAATATAAATTATATAATAGAAACAAAAGAAATATAATAGATTTTTTCAATATTATATACCTTTTCTAAAATAATGACGAGTAAAGTGAGCAGGGGGACTTATTTGTAATAGATACTTAAAATTAATAAGAAAATTTAATTTTTTATTTAAATTTTATTTTAGATATCTTTGATTAACCATAAACAAAACCATGGAGAACAAGAGATGTTAATATTAAGTAGAATATACACTATTAAAATATCTATAGAAGAGATCTAGTTGCAATTGAATTTACTGCGATTGATCAGAAGTCTATAAAGTGACCATGGAGGACACATGTCCGCATACTAAGAGATAATATTGTTAAATAGAATGTATACTATTGAAATATCTATAGAAGATACCTAGTTCCTTAAGCATTCATACATCAGTTGATAACAGACCAATAAAGTGACCATGGAGGACATACTTGCGTATATTCAATGGTATATAAATAGAATATATTCAATGGTAAAATATCTATAAAAGAGACCTAATGCAATAGAATTTACTGCTATCAATAACAAGTCTATAAAGTGACCCTGGAGGACAAGTGTAGGTAAACGAATAAACGAACTCACCAATAGCCATTGCAGTTTCCTGGGCATCTCCAGTGACCATCTTGACACGAACACCGCTCTGCATCAGCAGCTCGATGGACTCCCGAACGAGAGGCCTCGGGGGATCGGTGATGCCGACGAGACCGCAATAGATGAGATCCTGCATGGAGCGTCCTTTGGCCAGGGCCAAGACCCGCAATCCCTTGCGTCCAATCTCATAGGCCTCGGCAAGGAACTCGGCCTCATTCTGTTTGGTCAATGGCACCGTTTGGGTGCCAAATTGATATTTGGTGCATTGGGGCAGAAGCGTCTCCAAGGCTCCCTTGGCAAAGAAGATCTCCTCCTTGTTGTTGTTGTACTTGTGAATGCACTTGACGGCCATCATCTTCTGTTCGGAGCTGAAAGGATACTCCTGTATGCGCACATAATTCTCGGCTGTGGCATACATTCCATTCTTCATGGCCACCGCCACAAGGGCGCCCTCTGTCGGCTGACCGAGGAGTGTGCCATTCTGGATATAGGCATTATTGCAGACGGCACCAATTTCCAATAGATTCGTGACATTCGTCTTGGCCATTTCCACATTGTTGCAGTGACGAATGTGAATCTCTCCCTGATCATTATATCCAGCTCCCGTCACATCGGCCATATAACCATCGGAGGTAATGATAATCGTGGCCGTCATCTCGTTTTTGGTCAATGTGCCCGTCTTGTCCGAGCAGATGACATTCACACAGCCCAAGGTCTCGACGGTGGGCAACTTCTTGACAATCGCATTGCGTTTGGCCATCCGCATCACACCAAGTGCCAAGGTGACGGTCACCACAATGGGGAGACCCTCGGGAATGGCGGCCACAGCGAGGGAAACACTAATGTTGAACATCTCCGAGATGGGTTTGCCCTGCAGCCAGCCCAGCAACATGATGACACCGATGATGAGGAAGGAATAGAAACTCAACTGGGCACCGAGAATGTCCATTGATTTCTGCAATGGCGTCTTGGGCGCCTCCTCCGCCTGCATCATCTTGAAGACCTCACCAAACTCGCTGCGTTCCCCGGTGCTGACCACAATGCCTTTGCCGTTGCCACAACGCACCAAGGTGCCCATAAATGCAATATTCTTCATATTGCTGTGATCCTTCACATTCGTATTGTTGAGCAAGACATCGGTGATCTTGCGAGCGGGTTCCGTTTCACCGGTGAAGCTGCTCTCATCAATGGACAGATCCACAGCCTCAAAGAGACGCACATCCGCGGGCACACGATCTCCCACATTGAGATAGACAACATCTCCGGGCACCAGTTCACGTGCCAGGAACGTATCGAGACGTCCCTCCCTCAGGCAATGACACTCTGGCGGCACCAGTTTCTTCAGCTCCTCGAGACTCTTCTCGGAGCGATATTCCTGTATGAATGCCACTGTGACCACAATCAATATGGCAATGGTTATGCTGACGGCATCGTCAAACTGTTTCATGATCACCGAGACCAAAGCGGAGCCCAGCAGCAATAGGATCAATGGATTCCTAAACTGCTCAATGTACTTCTTCCATGTGGGCTCCTCCTCAATGACATTGAGCTCATTGTGGCCAATGATTTTAGCCCGATACTTAGCCTCTGTCCACTTCAAACCGCTGCGCACATCCACCTGGAGACGTCCTGCTACCTCGGAGGCGCTGTGCGTCGAGGACTCGGAGGTGGAGAGCAGCATCTCGGGGGTGAGGGTTAGACCCGTCTATAGTTAAAAAGGGGAAAGAAGATAAGATGAGTAAGTTAGTCAACAGAATAACTAGAGATTAATTAGATGAGATAGTGATGGATTAAATTAAGTGAAAAAGATTCTACAGTTTGCTTAAGAAATGCACAAATGCAAGATTAAAGCTGAAGAAGATCTATCTGCAGTGAAGGCTGAAATTCTACAAGATCTTGCAGAAGATTCAACATTTTTATATGATATTTATTTAAATTATTAAATTTACTTGATCTTTTAAGTAAATCAAATTGCATACTACTAGAGGGCCCGCTTTTGCGTCCTCGTTTTGCTCGGACGCAGACCCACACTTAAAGTAACTTTTCTATGCTTGCTTAGCGAGCTTGCATTTAATGCATTTTAAATTAATGTTCCCTCTCTTTATCTATCTATATTATCTATATTTAGTAACTACATTTATTAGAATATTCCTAAGCACTTGTACCTCAAAAACCAGTGCATTACTTAATGCACAAGTCTGTTTGCAAATTACACATGAGTTCACAATGCAATTGAAAAACTTCTTCATTGATTTTCCAACTGCATCTTCTACTCATTTCCAACTGGAATTTATCTGACGACCACAAATTGAATGGCAACTTGACAACGGCTCATTTCCCCGTCTGCTCCATTCACCAGTTACCATTCACCACTTGCAGCTAATTTGCAATCGTCAACAAGTTTGTAATCATTCATTGTGTTGCACAAAGCCAGACAATGTTTAACTCAAACTCCCAGCACAATCCAATTGTCTAACTATCCACCAATCCATGCCACATGAGTTTCCTTCAGTGTTGTCAACATTTTTTATATGCCAACTTGGCTTTGCCTCTGTCATGTCCAGTTGCCACACCCACCGCCCACAATTTGCCAGCAGACAAAACAGAGCACTTCAAGTACGTGACTTGCTGGCTTTAAAAACATTTCTTATTCTAATTTTATTTTAACTTTTTTTCTAATTTATAATTTAATATTTGTTTTTTTAGTTTTCATTCGCTTTTTTGAGCATACATCTTCCCTAAAATTAAAATTATGTCTGCGTGTGTTTGGGACAGGTCGTAAATTTCTGTCACTCAGTGTGGCGAATGTGATATGCAGCTGTGCTTTAATTTATAACGTTCTATGGAATTCAACGTTGCGTTCTTTATTGCAACAATGAAAATAATAAATTTTTGTATAACTTAGGTATTTAATAATAACATTTTCGGAATTAATAGAATTTTAGTGGTAACTGAATCTTATGCTTTCATTTTTCTGTCCAGCCAACACTCAACATCAAAGGTTTCCTCTTGGCCAACAAATTCCTTTTCTGCTTGCCACAGATAGACAAGTTAATGGAGCCCAGACGTTTGGGCCATTTAACTGCAGTTGAAGGGTAAGAATCATTCAGTTTTTTACTGGCACGGCATTTCATAATAAAAACTATGCGGTCTGCATTTTAATTAAATGAAATTCTGTTAGCCCTGTCTATAACGTGGCCAAAAGCAAAACAAGAAGATGGTCAAATTACTGAGCTTTCAATTATGCAATTATGAAATTGTTGACTGCTTTTTATTAGCACACTTAATACACTATCAAAGCATTAATATTTGTATTTTAACAAGTGAAAAATTACATTAAAATATTCGATATTTTTAGTTAAAATCACATTCAATAAATTTTAATTATTAGTACTGTAGATGATAAAATTATGATACCCACATTAAAGGGTATGTGCATCAGCGGAAGATGAAGCTAAAGTTAATATGTTTTATTTTTGGATTGCATACATCATTTAAGCGTATAAATATCATTGTGGCCACTAATTAAATATAATGCACACAACTCACAAATATAATTATATAATTTGCTCAACCATTTCAACTGTCCGTCTGTCCGTCTGTCAGTCTGTCTAACTGTCCGTTCGTTTAGAGCACTTACTCAATTTTGGACAATTAATTGCGTTGAAATTTGCAATTTCATTTGTCGGTTTTCAACAGAATCATTTCATCTCCCTGGGGGAAAAACCTCAACTCATCATCAGCAACTCGAGAGATGCACATGAAATTGTTTTATCTATTGGCTACTTGAAAAGTTAAAATAGTAGCAAGAGAAAAAGAGATACAAATAACAGACAAAAACTAAAACAGATCAATTTGAACTACTCAATGGATACTTTTGTCAATTTCAAGTCAACTCACACCTCAAACAAACAGTTCACATTCTCCAACTGACAGGTTTTTTCATTATTTATCTGCTCTTTTTTTAACCAACTTCATTTGAGTTGGCCTACATCGAACTTTGACTGCAACTTGCCTCTGTTGTAATAGTTTGTTTATGTATTCAAATTCTGAAAACTACAACAAAAAGAAACGACAACGAAAAGTGGTTCAAAAGTTGTCGCTTTTGAGTTAAAGGTAAACATGTATCTATTTGCTAAGTTTACTAAGTTTAAAAGCTTTTTTATGCAGAATTGAGCGAACTGTTGGGTTAGTAAAGAATACGTAAATAGGTGTTAAAAACAACTTTGTAAATGCTTGTAATTAATATGAGGAGAAGCGATAAGAATGCATGAGTTAACTAGTTTATCAACTAATAGTAATCACATACTATAAACACTATAATAATAACACAGCTGCCTGTAAATAATAATAAATTTATAAATTAGCATTTTCCAGAAATTAGAATTAGAATCCTTCATAGAGAATGAAATATGTTAATATTAAGCTACACGAGGCAGAAGATAATAAAAATAAGCAAATCTACAATTTGAATCCAATTACATTCAATTCTTTATGATGTACTGCTTTCTCAAGATTTTCAAACTTGGATTATGAATTAAATTATAATTTACTTTAAACATTTCCATTCACTTATTTAAAGCGCTAGGGCATTGGTGTTATATAAAGAATAATAAATTGCAATCTGTACCAGACGGTTCCAATCTTATTTACAGACGAACTGTACATAAAATTCTAATTAAAATATTTCTAGAAAAAATAATCTGAGCAACGACATTGTCAGTTCTTGGGTCTTAATCATTTGAATAACTGATTATAATATATATACATATACTTAATGATTGATAGTTGAAATTAAGCGAGCTAATGCAAATATTATCAAAGGGGATTTGATAATTCCGAGTATTTTTCCAGAGATTTACGAGGAACTGGACAAGTTTACAAGTTTTATTTTAATATATATTATATCGTATACCTGATCATCATCGATATATATGCTAATAGCACGTCTTGTTCTTCGCATCGTTCTAAACTTTGCTGCAAATAAAGCACTAAAGATAAACATAATAATTTGTACTAGAAACCAACACAAAATTCAACCCAAGAAATCACACACCATAACCAAATAACCATAAAAAGTAACATAAAACTACCATTATTATCATAATAACGTTAACAAAAATAACAACTTACATCGGACGTATTGATGACGATCATTTTGATAAAGCAAAGATGATGACGTCGATGAGGTGAATTTAACTTATCATTTAATGTGGGTGCCGAACCCACTCAATCGACATTTAAGAAATCTTTTGGGCCTCTAAACAAAACTCTTCTGTTAACTAATATTCTTTAGTATTTGAATTCGTTGAGATTTGTTTTATTTATCAGTTCTGCTATTTTTTATATAGTTAAATATGAGATATTTCGTCACGCACGAGATGCAAACATGATCATTATTATAATAACTCGTATATATATATTATTATCTTCTCATATTTTCCATATTTTCCACGCTGACGATTCTTTGTGAATAATATTATACAGATAGTGATAGATTATCGTTAATTAGAATTTAACTCATTGATATTCTAAGACATGTTTAAGGTTACCTATGCTGATGAATAATGAAATAGTTAATTCATTAACAATAGAATTGGCAATAACTACTGATTGTGAGGCCTTTATTAGCGGATATTAAGATAACGTTAATGATTTGTTCCTGTTTTCATTGAAAAATGTTCGATTTGAAATAATTTTTTCCACTGAAGGCGGCTGATAAGAGTTTAATAAAAAATCACGTACGATAATTAAATCAGAAAACGTGGGTCATTGACAGCCCTCAATACAACACATACATACAGCAGAACTTAAGTATCTGTGTAGTTAGCTATTTTTAAGCAAGCATATCTGGTTGGTAGCTTTCTTCATTATGTCTTTGGTATTTCGATTCTTTGGCAATGGGAAGAACAAGGTTCTTCTGAGTAAGTCGGAACATGCCACGAAGAATGTTGCCAATAAGACGATCGTGACTCCAATTGGAGCAATGGCAATGCCAACAACACTACCACACACACACACAATACACAAGCATATGTGATACGTCTTGTAATGACGTCAAATTTAAGAAGAAATATGTCTGCATATTGTTATTGTTCGTGTTCTTCTTGCCTTCAAGTGGTTCTGTTTATTAGAAAAACGATAACGTGGCCATTATTATTCTGCGGGTGACTATGACTGATTACTGAGTTTATTTATTTTCCTGTTATTCTTTGAATCGCGTTGATCTTAAGACACTTTCACTTGACGAATGATTAGTTAGTTCACTTCACACACTCTTGCCAAATTGTACTTCATACTCATTATGATTATATATTTCTGAGTTTGGTTTTAAGAGAGCTTTGCCGGCGTTACGATTGGAACGCTTCGAATAAGACTAAACAAATAATTTTCAGTTGTCAGACAACAAAGCTAGAAAACCGCATTGATGAATTCTCTGATGGGAGTTTTTGTGATAAATGACTGAAAGATATGTATGTATGGATGTATGTATTTATGTACACTGACAGGTAGAAATAGGCAGATAAAATAAGCGACACAACAACACAAAACGCAACAACACAAAGCGGCACAAGCAAAATAAAGAGCGCTCCAACAGAAAGAGAGAGAGAGAGGAGAGGGGAGAGAGAAGCAGAGAGAGCGGCAAAAGAGCGCGCGTTTGCTGTTGCTTTTTTTTACTCACGCAACAAATGGAATATGGAATGCCACTTGAAGCACTTAGAATTCGATATTATTTCTATTTGATTTGCAATGCACTTTTTTTTGTAATTTATATTTATTTAATTGCTGAATTTTTCACTCTGCACCACACAGTCACTAGAATTTATAATGACGAATTAACCGACAAACAAAGACGACGTGTACAAAACTCAACGGCGGCAAATTGCAGACTGAGGGGCCAAACTGACCTGTCTGGAGCGAACGGCTGGAGTGTGAGAGGAGAGAGGCAGAATATCAGCGAATGTAGCAGCAAGAAAAATGCGCGCAATTTTGAGTGAATAACCAAAGCGGCAAAAGAGAGCTGCAGAAGTTGCGGAACAGTGGCAACGAAAAGTTTAAGTCATTATAAGAATTAAAATAAAATACAAATCGAACCATTTCCGAATAAGTAGCTATAGTTATAATAACTGAAATAATTGTCTCATGTTTACATTTATAAAGCATAAACAATAAATAATATGAAGCACTGTAGGTATGCCAAATCCAACAGTTACTCATTGGAAAAGAGCATGAGCTCACGAGCAAAAGAATGTCGCTCAGAGAGCTCTGAGTAACAAAAGAAAATGCGTATAAGAAGTAATCTTGTTGGAAAGAGAGCAAGCGGATATGTTCATTGAAAACGTATGGAAGATCACAAGCACATGTGTATATACATATTTACATACATATGAGAAAGCTAAACACATTGTCAGTGGGAACGATGTGACTTTGGAACGGTCTGATGCTCAATGTCGAGAACGCTTTGCTGCATCGCTGCCTTGCCAATATTATGCTTGCAATGGGTTGTGGAATGTGTGGAACTGCTTAGCTGGAATGATACAGTTTCTGTGGGTCAAGTTCAAATTATAATAAAATGGCATCCACTAAGCAGCGTTGTCACTTCTATCGGAAGTGGCATCTGATCATTCATATACACATGCATACATATGATATACATATGTTAATTTGGGAATACATCGAATTTGATTACAATTGTTCTTCCATCACAATTTACTTAATTAGCTTTTTTTGTTCCGTCAATTTTTTATTGTTCCGCTTGACTTTCTAATTAGCATGCAAATTCGAAATGTTAGACAGACATCTACTCAATCATGAGTTGTAGATTTGTATCTTCTGTGCCGCTATCTATAACGACGTTTTTTACACAACAATAATACAATAATGGTCATTAACTAATAGGCGCCACGATATTCGGTGAGAAAAAAATGAGATTCTCAGCGAAAAACTTATTGATTGCATAAGATAGTATTATAAAAAAGAGAGAAGTTGTATCCGAAAAGTTGAAGACGAGTTTTATTTAGTGGTCCTTTTTTTTAGAATCTAATAAAATGTTTCTATCTTTAATTTAACTTGATAAGACGTAGGAACTTAAATCCAAATTGATAAATTGGATAATATATTTTCCAATTGGGAAGATAAGGCAAAAAGGGACAGTAAGGGACAAAAAATTTCGTTTTCCAATTTTGATGTAGAAAAAAAATAGAACTCAAATAATGATAAAATTGATAATCCGCATGGAAATCGTCGAATTTTTGACAAAGTTATAAAAGTTTGAAGTTCTTGAAAAAGTGTCAAGGGGAAGGTAGAAAAAAATTTTTTTATGAAAATCTCTTTAAAAATAAAGTTGTTGATATTTAACTATTAAAAGCTAACAGCTTTTAATTAATGTTGTAAGCAGTTTTTGCCTCACAACTAATGTAGGAAGAAAGTTCTTTGAGTGTGCAAATAATTAGGAAAATTGTAATCATTATAATCAACTCTGATACTTTAGTTAACTGTAACTCAACCTAATCAAAATTTAACTCATCTGATTTGAAGCAAAGTTATTATTTTCTTTTTCGGTTTACAATCTCATTTCTTTGGGAAGTTTTCTAACTGCTGAGCGGAAAACAACTTTGACTAATGATGCTACCTTGACAGCGGATTCTCAGTTGGTCTGGATTGCCACAATTGTTGCACACCAGGAGCAGCTACACCTGCTTGCCACACACACACACAAAGGATACAATAATAAGACAGCATGGTGAGGTCAAAGCAAGTTGCCGCAAAGCTGTTGGCGCTTCTTGCGAGTCATTATTAATTTATGTCCTTTACTAAAGATCCTGCAGGATACCACCTTAAGGAGGTGAGAGGGGAAAGAAGAGGGACAAGTGAAGCGGCAGTTGGACTTGTGTTGCAGACGTTTTGTTAGCAACTGGGAAACGAGAAGTTGCAACAATTTCCGGCATCAATTACCTGGGCACTTCTGAGAGGCACAGTGGTAAATAATGTTGCACAAGATGTTCAAAGCAGAAAAAGACTACTATTATTTTATATAATAGAAATAAAAGTAAAATCGGGGAATAATAGTAGTCTTATAACTAAATTTAAACTGGCTGAGATCTGAATTTATAAAAATCTTTTGAAAACGTTAATAATGTATTAATTTTTCACTTTTCCTTAAAAAATATTATAATATAAAAATTATATTTATTCGCCATTTAAAAGGATTAATGTAAAACTAATTAAGACATAATAACGATTACTATTAACTTATGTATTTATTAAAAACTAAGCTAAATTCATAACAAACAAATTTAAGTGGCTTTAAAATCTAAGAAGAGTTAAAATTAAATCAAATATTCAAATATTTTTTGAATAGTCAACACAAAGATTTTATTAAATTATTTTAAAAAAAATCTGATAAAATATATTCAAATATTTTTCTGAATAGTCAACACAAAGATTTTCATTAAATTACATTAAAAAATAAGATAAACATGATAAAATATATTTAAATAAAAAAATCATCAAATTCGTGGCTTTAAAATGTTGGATTAAATTATAAAATTTACAACAGCTGGGGAATTTTCTATTTTAAAAATTGGTCCAGCATTCAAGAATAATAAAAGGAACATTTGCAATTTGTGGGATTAAAAACATTTAATGAACTTATTTTATTTAAAAATAAAAAAACACCATTTTTTTTAGTAAGAAAAAACTCATGATAAAAAATTTAAGATTTGGTAGCAAACTTGTTGCAATGTTTCAACCACAGTTAAATGCTGTTTGTCTGAATACGATTCTGGGCAACTAATCCATAAGATTTGCGCCTTGTTAAGTTGGTTTTGCTCTGTCCGGTCTACATGCCACAAATTGTGGCTTAACTGGCGTCTAATTGGCATACATATTTGATGATCGTAATGAGCATAGCACATTCGCTAAGTTTCTCCAGGGTGTTAAAACAGTTTGAAGTCTTCGAATAAAATGCACATTCTTCTCAATTTGAAATCTGCAGTGTGCAATCCAACCAACAATACCTCGACAATCAGAGAGATGTGAGATAGAAATTGCCGGGTTTATTGGTGATGTGTGTGTGTCAAGTCTATTGACAGTTGTCAAGCATTTTCTAGTTCAATAATTGCAATCAGTTGGACACTCGAAATTGAAATTGTTTATTTGCTCTTGGCCAAAAAATGCCATGGTCATGGCTAAATTCGAATTGTCCTGCTTCTGTTGTTGTTGTTGTTGTTATATCTGGACATTGCTAAAATTTGATTTTGAAATTCAAAAATCACACTCGACTGCTTCCGTTGACACTTCAATGAATCAACGAATCGTCTGTTGTGTTGTGCTGTGTGATTCCATTTAATGTTTAGCTGGTCTCTTGTCTGTCTTCCCTGTCAGTGTCTATTCAACTGTCTCCCTGTCTCCTGTCTGCCTCTCTGTCTCTCTGTCCGTTGAGCTCAACACATCTACTTAGCCGAATTATGCGGCATCACATTTCACAGGCAGCTATTTGTCAATTCGCATTTGAAATGTGTGAATGAACAGGAAGATAATCAATGAGAACTCATGCCAAATACTATTTACCCTCTTAATGCAGTCAAATATCAATTAAAACAGCATTCGAAGTGCATTAAAAGCTTTAAGCTCTGTCTAATGCACTTGCCTGCTCGCAAGCGCTTTTAAATCTTAAATGACAAGTTTGTAGTCAAATCTATAATAAAAAAAACGTAGTCAAATGTTCCTTATATTTACTAAGGCATACATTAAAAGCTTAGAAGCATAATATTAGCTAATTAAATTAGTTACGGCTTTAAAGGCATTTCAATTTAAGCTGAGTTTAAGCCAAAAGCTCAGTAAACTTTAACAAGCAAACATTTGGGTGAATATGTAATGAAAGCACCTTTAAAGCAACTAGAACTGTAATTGATATTAATGTGGATTAATTATTTTAGATATCCACTTGAGTAACCGCTTAAAGGCAGTTAAGTTAAAAACTTTGTTATCCCCAAGTAAAATCATCGCATCCTCTCACAAATTTTTGCTAGTAAATCACAAAAAATGGCTGCTAGACGAGACGCATACATCATCCGACTGCAAACGTTAACATCAACCAAAAACTCGGACGTAGAGTGTGGAACCCAATGCGTGGAACTTAATGGTCAACAGCTAAACTGCCACTCCAGCCACCCCTTCCCCTTCCCCTTCTCCTTCCTCTCCTATTGGGCATAACAAATGGGAAAGCAAGTGCTGCCATTATTCTCGGACCCTCTAAGCTCGGATGTTGGTGTTCGGTGTCCCTGGTTGGCGCTCGGCCCTCGAATTATTTTTGTTTGCGTAGCAAATGTCGTGTAAAAGCTGGAAAAATGTTAAAACACCAGACGTGGCCTAAACTACGCAAATTTCGAGTTGGACAAAATCTCTAACGAGCTACACGGAAATGCAGTGAAAATGCCAAAAAAAGAATTTCAATTTGGGAATTTCAGAATTTGTGAAGAAAAGAAGTGTGCGAAAAATGATTTGCCATTCAATGAAAGTGCTACAGATGCCAGCAGAGGGAGGGGAAGGGCAGGGGGGGAAGTTCAGAGGAGTTGCCAATAATGATGAGCAAATAGTCTCGTTAAAGATATCAAACGATGACTGGCTGAAATCTATGTAAATTGAAATCATGCCATAATTCAAAGAAATGACTTTACATTTACATGACAAGAAAGATAATACAGATCACAATTTATTTGACTTAAGTAAATTTATAGCAAATGATTCATTTTCTTTTTGGAAACACTTTTTAAACACTACTGATTTCCTTCTGTTTCTATTGTTTCAAATAAGTTTTTAATAGCTAACTTAATTACTCTACAATTAAACTTTGAGTAAAAATTCGCATTTTAGATCTAAAATAAAAATTTACATTTATTTTTATTCTATGTAGTTTGTTTAGTATATTATTATAATATGTTTATGATTGTGTATGATTTATAATATTATGTATGATAATTATAAATGTTGTTAGAACAATTACTTGTTGAATTGCAACAAATCTGTAGTTATTATAAATCTAAATTTTAGACATCCTCATTAGAAAATCAGTTGGATTTTAGATATACACGTACATATATGTTTAACAAACTAATATCCGATATCCAACTGATTTTCTTATTGCTTAAATTAATTCACTTTAGCCAGCAAATATTTAATTGAATTTAATTGCGAAATGTTAATATTTTCAGACTAAAACCATAAGCACTTGCCATTTAATGTTCTACTTGGTCCATTCCCATTGCTTTAACTCAAATTTTGCACATGGTTTATGGCTTCTAAGGGGCTTAAACAAGTACTAATGCTTTTGGCCGGGTTAGGAGGAACGAGCATAAATACCGTATCACATGTTGTTTGTGGCATTGTGGTAATTTCAACATTTTCTGCATCATTAAATGCAGCTCAAGTTGCAGTTGCAGTTGCCAGAGCCAACTCGGGAAAAAGCCAGGCACAAAGTCAGTTCCAAACCGAAAACCGAGGGATGACTTTACTTTGCCATCATGTCTAACTAGTTGTGGACTCGGAAATCAAACTGAATGAAATTCAAATGCAGAACGAGCACGAGAACCAAATGCAAATGCCAATAAATTCATCGCTTTGATTTGCCAATCCAATTTAGATCCAAACTGTTTGCCAGATTTTCATGCATCAACGAGGTTTGCCTAAGAGTTTAATACATATATGAATATATACTATATATTATGTATATATATATATAGTATAGTCAAGTCCGCATTTGTTGTGGAACAAAACAAAAGTCCTTTCAAATGCGGGTTTTCTCCCGCTTGCCAGGCAATTACATGCAACTCTTCTTTTTGCCTCGTTTTTTGGACAGCTTTTCACAGTTTTGAGTTTTAAGTGTTGCCATTCTTTTGGCAACTCACTTTTTATTTATATTCATTGTGGTTTTCCTCTTACTCTTTGTTTGCACTTTATGCATGGCATCATAAATTTTTACATTTTTTCTCTATTTTACGACGGCTTTTTATTTTCTGCTCTGCGGTTTCGTTATTAAGGGCGCCGAATTGTGAGGTTAGGTGGCGTTTAAAGAGCTGACATTGTTGGCAGATAAAAACGGCAACATAATAACTATTATTGCGATGCCTGTAACTGTCTATATGACAACATTATCCAATATTATTAGTTATTGCTTATTTAGAAAATATTTATCCCAAATTTTTATGTGACAATTTGATTTAGAAATTTCCCTTCTAATTTTAAACATTTATTGTAACTTTAGCTATTTTTTGTAATGTTATTTATTAATAAACTTGCGTTCCCTTAAATTTCTTATATAATCTTAATCGTAAATATCAAATATTTTCCAATCTGTAACAAATTCTGAATCTCTCTCTTTGTTAATTTGCTTTTCTAAGCAGTTCTCATATTTTTCACTATTATAATAACTATTTATTAGATTATGGCATATCATGTTTAGTTCGCACCCAATAGGCATTTCCAGCTGAATAGATACCCAGCATTTTTGCCGCCTAACTTTAATTCTCACTCAACTAGTCTAGAAAATGTTGAATATTTTTCTGTTCCGTTTCCCTCTCGAGTTCCATATGACAGACCTTCAATTACAAACACTTGTATTCACAATGTCATAATTAGAGTCGGACTGGAAGTCTTTAGGTTTATATTCTTTGTGCATTTCATTGTAATTGTTGTATTTGAGGGCGTTGTTTAAAGCTGTACAAACTATCAAACTATCGAATGGCAAACAGACTGAGCTAAACTCAAAGTTGAGCGCAAAACAATAATGGATTGCATTTACATATGTAGATGGAAGGGAGAGGAGAGCAGAGAAGGGAAGGGAAGGGAAGACAGTGGAAGAAAAGGGAAGAGAAGAGAGACGGAAAGAGGTTTTATATGTATTCCACAATGCGTCTAACTAAGTGAATGGGAGTGCGACGTACTCGACGTAACAATCACAAGATACTAGAGCCGATTTATCCAGCCCTTCTCTTCCCTCCCCCCTCTTCAGCCTCTCCCCCTGCGCAGCAAGTAATGGAAACGAATAAATCTTGAATGCCTCAAATATTTGCTGTATGCAACGCCGTCGCCGTCGCCGTCGTTGTCGTTGTCGTTGTCCTTGCTCGCTGTCATGTGTGTCTGATGCGAGTGGAGGGGAGTTGAGTTTGAAGGGGAAGGAAAGGGAAGCTAAAACAAATTTCTATGCAACACTTTATATAGAAAGAAAAGAAATCGTAAAGTTGCCCGAACAGGCAGACAGACAAGCAGACAGGCCATTATAATAGTTTGCAGCGCCTGCAGCGATATCGGGGGAGTTGAGCCAGCGTTGCCAGATGGCGATGGAGGAGATTGTAACGGGGCTGGTGTTGAACTCACTTTGACACTCGAGAGCCGCAACGAGATAAAAATGGCTGCAAGTCTCCGGTTAGACGTTGCCAGTCTGGTCTACACATAAACGCACAGGCAGCACAGGAATCGGAGATGGAAGATACACAGAGAAAGAGAAGGAAAGAGGGGGGAGAGGGTGTATGCCACACACAAACGTTCGTGCAACGTGTAAGACACACTTGCATTCCTTGTCTGCGCAGCACGTTGTCCTCTAAAATAATATAAAATATGCATTGGCAGAGCTTAACTAGATAACTGCATAATATCATATTGCGCATACGCCGCGTGGCTGCAAAGCTGTAAATAGCATTACGATCCAAATGGCACAGTGACACCAGCTGCAAATGTTTCTGCAGTTAGTAAAACAAGCCAGTGCATTGCTACTGCCCGAAAAGCTTGAAAAAAGCACATTAAAGCTTTCAGCATGTATTTAAAGCAAATCTTAGCTTAATATCACATTATTGAGTTTAATTTTCTGCTAAGGGTAGCATTTAATCTACTTAAATGAATGGCAAAAGAGATTTAAAAGTACATCAAAGCTTTCAGCAAGACCACACACAGATTTAATAAAGCTTAAAGCTCAAATTATAGCTTTTTAGTAAATAAATATGGTTTGAAAGACATTCAAATATATTTAATAAATAAATACAAAAATGTTATTTAAATTGAGTGATTACATTAAATATAATAGATTAAAGTGTCAACTCATTAAAATATGTAAAAAATAAGAACAAAAACTAGCTTTAAAAGCATTTGACTCCTTCGGGTATATGAAATAAAAGAAATTAACAAACTTGTCCTCATTTAAAGTCTAAGCAATGCATAAAAAAAACTGTAACAGATAATTTTTGATTTTAATTTGGATAAGAATACAAAGCTTACAGTTTTATCTTTGCACTTTTTTATTCATTTGGAATTGGGAATCCCTTGCTCTGCCGCTGTCTGCAACTTTCAGCCAGTGTCATTGCACTATAAGCGGACTCGACAAAGTGCTGCCAATGCAAATCAAGCCATAGACCACACCCAAGCAATTCTCGTAGCCCTTGTCAATTTCTGTGGCAATCTGTTGCCAACAAACGTTGATAACAGCGAAACGAAATGCTAAACGAAGTTGCCTCAAAAATGCAAAGCATGCAGATGGAGACAGAGACAGAGACAATTGTTGTTGTTGCTCGCTTTTCGGTTGCTGCAATTGTCTGTTGCAAGCTTCATTAGACGTGCAGCATGAATGTGGCACGAAGGGACAACGACGATGCAGGCAGGCGGCACTAATAGATGTGGCATTCAAATTTATTCTCCATGAATGTGCAACACAGTCGAAATATCCCAACCCAAATGCGTGACACTCAACTGACAATTCAGACGACACATGTGGGAAAAACGAACATGTAAACTACAATATTTGAAATATATAAAAATAAATCTATTTAAGTGGCTTGCCAATTTCCTAAAATGTCACACTGTTTACTGTCAGTGAATGCTTAAAAAAAACCTTTTTAAAGCTGAAAATAATCAACAAATTAACACATATAAAAAACGTGATTAATAATTAAAGTTTTTATTTTCCATCGATTTTTTCCAATACGCCTAAAATTGATAAATATTTATTATGTATCAGTTCTTTGATTATTTTATATACCTCAAAGATAGATTTTGATTTAATAGAATCATTATTTATTATATTTAATCCAGTTTGATTTATCAACATGACTAAAATTGTTAAAATATATATTTAAAATTCATAATAAATCGGTTTCTTGTACATTTTATTTATTATTTAACGACAGATTTCGATTAGATAAATAGCCTTTTTTTTGCGTTCAGTCGTTTTGTTTCAAACTAATCTGAAAATTTGCAAATTTACAAACTTATAGATAAATGTATGATTTCAAAAGCAAAACCTCTATAGAGCTAAACGACAAACCGTCATAAACTAGTCAGTAATTACAGTATTCTTGAACAGACAATAGACATGTGAAATGTACAGAAAATTACAATCGTTTATTTGAATGCAATTGAGAGAAAAACTCCCAGCTTAGTAAATCTAGAGAATCTAATGTTATAAACTAATACAACTACACAGAGCAGTTTGAAAAAGTCTCTCTAAGCAGTAAATTTAATTAATTAAGACTATGTTCAAGTGCAAAGCAGCAACGTCAAGTTCAAACTTTAGCAGCAGACAATAGAAAACTGCAAACAGGGGAAAATAGAATAGAAAACTAAAGAAAAAAAATAGAAAAAAATTATTGACAAAGTTCCCGATAACTTTTTCTCACAGCTAACGTGAAAACTGCATAGGGCAAATAATTGTTGGCTGAAACGGAAGTGAAATCAGCTCGAAAGGCAGCAGCAACAGCAGCAGCAACAGCAGCAGCAACAGCAGCAGCAACAGCAGCAACTACAGAAGTTGTCTACATAAATTACGTATACGCCGCGTGCGACAAACAGAAAATTCTACAATAAACCGGCAGCAGCAAAGCAACAACGAGGAAAATGCGAAAACAACAAGAAATAAACTCACTTAGTGTCGTGAATGGACTACTGAATACCCTGCAAATTAAAAAAGTGAATAGTATATTTTAAATAAAGGAATAAAAGAGTAATCTAACGATAAGTTGCTTTAAAATTTTAAAAGCATTATTGAGTGATAAACAAATTAGAAAATGCCATTTATTAGAAGAATATTTATAGTTTTATATAAAGTCGGTGCATATTTTTATATATTTTATTTTAAATAAAGGAATAAAGGAGTAATCTAACGATAAGTTGCTTTAAAATTTTAAAAGCATTATTGAGTGATAAATAAATTAGAAAATGTCGTTTATTAGAAGAATATTTATAGTTTTATATAAAGTCGGTGCATCACAAGTTGCATGACAAAAATTGAACATTCTCCAAGAGGTCAATCAGAGTTTATTTAATTCGGCAAGGAAGGCGTGAAATTGAACACACAGAGTTAAAGCAGAGAGAGTGTGAATATTGAATATTTAATTTTGCTGAAATTATTTAATAATAAAAGTAAATAAAAGTGACGTGAGCATATGGCGAGAGAAGTTTGAGGGGAAATGAAATTGGAAATTGCAGTTCATTGCAGTTGCAGACTGATAATTTACATATAATTGAGTGCAGCCTGGCATGAGTGGGTGTGTGTGTGTGTGTGTGTGTGTGTGTGTGTGTGTGTGTGTGTGTCTGCATCCTGTATGTCCTTTCTTTATGTGTGTGCGTGCAGTTATCATTGCTGGCTGAACGGAATTTATATGCATGTGTTTGTCCTCTCCGTGTAAAATGAAAATTTATGCACACTTAATGGTCGCCTTTGGCAGTCGCCCCGCCCCGCCCACTGCTCTGCCACGCCTCCATATCCTGTTGAATGCCCTCGTTAAGTCGGAAACCTCAGTAGTACCAAGAATTATCCCGCAGTGTTGTATGTTATCTCTCTCTCTATCTTCACTTCACTTGCAAATGAATTATGCTTTATTTTATTTTATATCGTATCTCTAGCTCACTCTCACTCACTCAAGCTATATTTCTCTCACTCTCTCTTGCCATTTTTCATTGTGGTTTGTCGCATTTTAACATATAAATCCGTGACAGGAAAGTTGATGATGAATGCCGCATTTAAATTAAGTCGAAATTTCAGCTTACTTCTCATTTTTATTATCTTTCCTGTTCGAGTGTGGAAATTGTTGAACATTTTCTTTGAATGCAAATTTCATTTCCCTTGTATTCGATTGCTTGACTGCTGTTGTGTACTTTATAGGATTGGGTCAGTAATTACGAATCGTTCGTTTGTATTATTGAATTAAATCACATTTACAATTGATGTCAGGCAAATGAAAGTTGAAGTTCACAAAATATAAAGAATTTTGGCTTTAAGCATTAACTTTCACTTAACTTTTGATATGAAATGTGCTATAATCTGGCGGAAACAGCGATTAAATATGTAGATTACAAAAAATAAACCTCACAAAGCCATACAATTATTAATAATCAACAATCGCTCCAATTGTATATTAAAATTGTAAGATATATCATATTCAAATACAACATATTTTAGATATATTTAGAAATGTCATTAGGTAATTTAAATATTATATAAAACAAATTAATAACAATATAGAAAGTTTTGAAAGCTTTATGGCAACATTTCTATCTGCTGAAAAACCAGGAGAAAAAGTTTAAAGTATTTGAATGACAGACTTGTTAACTAATTAAAATGGTCAAACATTCTACAACTAAAGACTTCATTATGCAGCATATCTGTGGGAACATTCCATTTATTTTTATTTTTAACTTGCTTAGTTAAAATAAAAGAAGAAGTTTTTGATGCTGAATTTTAATGACATCATCAAAGAGTCAAAACAAATGCTATTTTCGCTTTGGACAAAAAGCCAAAAGGAAAACAAAATGCAGCAAGCAAAAGTTGGAGAAAAGTGGAGAGAAACAATAAGTAGAAATGCTGCTGGGGCACGTAACGGAACTTCGAAACTAAATGGGGAACTACACACTTTATTTTTTTTGCCACTGCGAGAGGAAAAAAGAAAAAAAAAACAACTTACTGGTAAAGTTGCCAAGGTAACGGGGAATCGAGTCATGAGGGATGGGGAAAGGGGGGAGAAAAGACAGCCAGGGAAATAAACTGTAGTTTGCAGAACGTGAAGTTTGCTATATTATGCTTATTTTGCATTATTGAAAACTTATTGCAGAATGAAAATATTGCATTGAAATTTGCCGTCAAAGTGGCGCAAAATTATAATAATAAAGCAAGTTTATTTTTGTGCAGCAGAATTTCAATAGACGCACAGTCAAAATAAAGTTTCCCTCTAAGGGAAACAGAGAAATGTTGCATTGTTAAGAGTCCTGAAAGTCAACCAACAACTAAACAGCAAATTCAAATGCAAATGGCAACTTCTCGTTGTCTGGAATGTTGTCCGTATGCATTTAGGCGACACCTGTTGTCAGTTGAGCGTTATAAATTATCCCGGCACAAGATGTTGCATGCACCACGCGCAACATGCAACTTAACATCACTTAACCCCTCCCCCCTCCCACAGGCACCACATAAATCTTACAAGCACGCACACCAACAACTCAGCACCTGGGCAAAAAAAATATTGTTGCCTGCTTTTAGGCGGCATCTTGAAAAGAATGAAAAAACATATAAATAGGAAAGATTTGAAATGAAAGAAAAAACATATAGATAGGAAAGGTTTGCCGATATTTGAGTTTAAATAAAACAGACACAATTTATAAATGATTCTATTTTTTATGATAATAATTGGAAAAAGAGAAAAGGAGTAAAGATATTAAATATTTGTGATTAAGAAATTTAATCTAGCAGCAAAAACTAAGTAAAAGTCTATGTGCATTTTGGATAATTTGAATTTCATTAGATTGACTAAATAACTAATTTTAATAACACAAACTAATTATCTCTTAAAGAACAACATTATAATAATTTTTTAATGAGTTTACAATGCTTTCCAAATCATCAGTAAGTTTCAAATATGCAACATAGTCATACGTAGCGATTGAATTAAATTAAAAATAATAATGAATTACATATAAATATCTATAAAATAGAATATGATACAAGTTATATTTGATTTTGTAGTTTTTTGTATTTTTAGTTTAAATTGAAAAATTACTAACACAATGACATAATTATCTAATGAATAGAAGATTGTTAGAAAAGGCTGTGAGATATTCAAAACAGACTAAAACCAAATCTAATTAAAATTCATGAAAATTCAAATTCAAATCCAATTTGCATTTTCTCTCTTCGTAGTTGGCAAATATTTAGCTGCTATTTGAACAACAAAATTGTGGAAAACTTCAGCTTATGTAATTGTTGCTGCACTTTTGCCTCATGTTGCAATTAATTTAATTTTTCAATTAGCAAAATAAACAGAAAGCCATACACAAAGGACATCTGCAGGAATGGACAAACACATAGTGATTGTTATGTGCTTTTAATTACATTACAATGCATTACAACAGCGTCAATGAAAACAATTGGCCATTATTTGAAAACCTTTATCCAACAATAATAAAGTGCGTGAAATCTAGTGAAAGGCCAATTGTAAAGTGTTCAATATTAAATATTTACTAAATCCGAAATAAATCACTGCAAAACAAGTTGAAAGAAATGGGGCCATAATATGATATATAGGACTTGGAATATATATTGTGACTTGACATTATAAAACATAATAAATATAATAAACAAAACAATTATTTATATTGGAAAATAAACTAAAATTAACTACATTTATTGCTACAAAAAAAAAAAAACATAAAATAAAAGCTTATGCTTGAACTCTGCACTTAAAAACAGCAAATTAATTTATTCAGCACTTTTTGCGAAGATAAACATTAAACCTATTTAAACCAAACTCATTTTATCATTTCAATTAAGCATTATCTTTAATTAATTTGAACTCATACCCAGCATAACTGAAAAGCAAAATAAATGAAATTAACTCTCACAGTTTCATATTTTTTACTGCATAACATTTTATTTTTTTTATGATAATTCCCCAGGTAATTCTATCGACATTTTTTTAATGCCATCCATTGTAATAATAATTATGCGTGTTAATTTTCTGCACAAATATCAAATTAAACTTACAACCGCACTCACAATTTATTTCATTTTAATTGTTTATGTGCACAGCATTCATTTTTAATGCGTGTAACTGAAAAAAACGTAAACTGAGATGATAACAGAGGAGTGTGCTCGACCTACAGATACTCGGTAATAGTCCAATTAAATAGAATTTGGAAAAATTATTAATGAATGAGTCAAATTAGTTACAGATACCAAAAGACATAAAAACTAGACTTGCCTCTGCAATTTGTATACCATAATATCTTTAAATTTACAGGGTATGAAAATGTTTAAAATGCTGAAATGAAAAAATGTATTAAATTAACTGACGCTTGTCATCCAAAGCCGCTTAATTAGTTGCGTAGAATCTGATGTTTTTATGTTGCAGAAATGCTCTTGTTGAAAATTGAAAATTCATTACATTATTTAAACTGCTTTTTTTTAATATCAGTTCTGTGGACATAATTAATTTGAGTGCTCGTATTCAAGCCAAATGAATTATGAATAATTTGTATGCCTCAACAACTGTTCAAGATGCAATCAAATTCAAGTTTTTTGATCCTTTCAACGTATCGATAATTAGAGCACAAGAACAAAGTCGATTATCGAACGAATCATTCAGTGGAAAGTTGCCAGATTAGAAGTTGACTACGAGTGCGAGTGGAGCACAAAATACAGGTCAGTGGTCAGTGCATTTGAAGTAAGCAAGCAAAAGAAATAGAAATAGAAATTTAATTTTCAAGCCAAGCTGATGAGCCAGCAAAAGACGTTAACGATGCACTCAAGTTTGTTCACGCAAAAAAGGTGGCAACGTAGTGCTGCATAGAGGAAAGGGGCGATGGAAGAGGGGGGGAGGAGAGTGGTGAGGGGAGAGCTGCCTGGTTGCATGTACTCTTTAGCCACTTACATCACATCGAGCACAAGTTTGCAACTCCATAAAATTCTTTTTCACATGCATTGCTCGCCTCTCACGTCCTCTCTCTCTCTCTCTCTCTCTCTCTCTTTCTCTCACTTTACGCCATTCATTCAAACCCATGAAAGCCGTTAAGTGCCCCATGAGCAGCCCACAAGTTTTCCATTTAGCAGGCGGATAAGCAAAACGTTCGGTGAGGTATGAAGTGGATTCAAGGATAGCGAAAAAGCCGCAAAAGTAATATGGCAGAAAAGCTAAGGCACGAGACGAGGAAAAAGTCGGCAAAGCGAGGCGACTTGAAGCAAAGTGTTGATTTAAAATCACCAGAGAAACAGAAACGAGGAACATGGAACAAGGAACAAGGACGAGCAACAACTTGGCCATAGTTAAACAAAAGACTTTCAGGCAAAAAAAAAAACTGACTAAGCAAAATCAATATTTATGTTCATTCGATTGTGACGCCGAAGGTGCAACCAAAACGAAGAGAACCAAGGTTGGTTTTATCCATGCACTGAAAAGGTATGAGAAACCCTCGATCCATACTACACACTCAGTTATAACAGACAAAAGACGTTGAGTGTTATTACCCAAGTTGGAGGTTGGAGTGGGAAAACTTTGACAAGCCGATTGAACTTGAACAGAGCTTAGCTTAGCAAAATGCTTGATTTTCAATAGCAAGTTATAAGAAAAGCTACAAAACTTTCGCACAAACTATACAGAACTCAACCTTAAGCTTAGTTACAACAAAGAAAAGCCTCGAAAATGTTAATAATATTCCAAAAAATATGAAACAATCTTAAGTGATATTCATACTATCGAAAAACTGACAAGTGAGGACGCCAGAATCAATCTTAATTGGAATATAACCTAATTACTTGAAAACAAATGTCAAAAGTGAGCTTGAAGGATATTAAATATATTACAATTAATGTGGTAAAACTAACAATTAATTTAATTTAACAATCTGCAGAATTGTTTGACATTTAATGACAATTGTAATCAATAATAAATAAAGTGAAATAGTTGAAAGTTCTGATTTTAAGCAATTTTTAACACTCTATTTAGGCTAATATCATATTACAGAACTTTGTTTTAAATTAAGAATATGTAAGTTGTTCATATTTGTATAAAAGAAACCCATTTTATGTGCATTCTTAGCATTACTGGATTTCTCAAACTCTCAGCTTTCATAAACATATTTTTCAATACCGAGCAACTTTCAATTTAGTCGCAGATTTTTGTGCGTTTTCTTTCTCAATTCCTTCGCTATGTCTTGGATATTGTTTGACTCACACTCATTAGCACAGCATTCATCAAGTGTGTAAAGTAAATGCAGTCGAGAAACTTTTTCTTTTTATAAAAAAGTAACTACAAAATAATCGAAAAACTTTTTAATGTAACACATTCTTTTTTCTACGCTGCCAGAACTATGCCATTAGTTTGCTACTAAATTGCTAGGAGCAGCGCTCTCTCTCTCTCTCTCACTCTTTCTCTATCTCTTTCCCTTTTTCATCTACTATTTCTGTTACTCATTCACTGTTGCCGCCTGCGGGAAAAGCGTCGACGCGTACACAAAAGTTACATTTGCTTTTACTAATTTATCATTTCCGACTGAGACCCCTGATAGTTCTCCTGATTTTTTCACTGCACACTAATTTGCGAACCTTTGCCCATAATGAGGAGAAGTAAAAAAAAAAATTTAGCACTGCAGCAGTCGAGTGTGCTGGACTGGAAATATACTCTGTAAAGAGTTACCAATGTTACCAATTATGTTAACTAACAGCTGCTAATGCTCTTAGAGCTTTTTAAAGTTGTATATCTTAAAATCAATGCATTTTCCCGCAAATTAGACTAACCAATAGTTATAATTATATTGTTGTAATATTATATTTCATATATTACTCTCTTTAATCAATGTTATTCTCTTCTTTTCGCGCCTATAGTGAACTGTGTATACGATAGCTTAATAAATTAGAAATAAACTCATCTCTAATTAAGCTTTAGACAGTTTGTCTGCTTTCCGTTACGAAAGCATAACTACTCTTTTTATATTGTCTACAGGGTATACAGGGAAACCTGCATAAATGTGGCTGAGTTTAATTGAAAACTGCAGCTAATTGTAGTGACAACTTATCAAGTCTCAAATTTGCAAAGATAATCTAAAAAAGAACTCACGGAAATTGTGTGATCTGCTTGTTCTCTCTCTCTCTCTCTAACTAGCTAACACGCTCCTTCTCGCTCTCTCATGTCATTTTCACAGCCAATTGAACGAGTCAGAAACTTTATCGGCACGGCTCAAAGACCGTTATTTTCCATCTGCCCGACACGACACACGTTGCGTATACGTAATGTGCCTTTTGTCTTTGTTGAAGCAGCCGAAAGCAAAGTTTTATATAATATTTTTATATGTTTTTTTTTCAGCACAATTTGCTGCCCTTGGGGGCAACACTCGTCTGACTCCAGCAAATTTGATTATTCATGTGTAACACACTCTGTGTCTCGACTTTCCTCGACTTTCCTTTCCTTTCTTCTCTTTCTTTTTTTAGTTCTTTATGTTGTTTTGGTAATTATTTTTGGTGTGAAATATGCTTTGGGGCGGCTTAATCCTGCTGGTATTATAACTTGTGTTTGTTTTTTGGGTGGGGAGCAGTGTTCTTCAGCTGATGTACAAATTATACAGAATGATTTTACGTTCTTTGTGGACTTACGTTAATTGCGCGTTGCATAAAGTCGGTAAATAAATGTCAGTACGTACCTGCAAAGAAAGAGGAAAGAGGGAGAAAATTAAGCTTAAATTGTGGCATATTTCAGCATATAATTATGATAGACAAGCTATATGTAAAAGAAGCTAAATTTACTTGGCCAAGTTATGCGAAAATATTGCAAATGAGCAACAATTAAGTTAATTAGCTCAACGTGTTGTGTTGTTGTGCTGTTGTGTTGTTGTGTTGCGGTTAACTAGTCAAACATGACAGCTGGCACTAGAGCGCATTTCGTTTAATTTCATTTAATTTATGCTTTAAAATTATGCTCAAACACGTTGCCAAAATGACAAAGTCGACAAAGTTTCGCTGCTCACCTCATTGGAATATGTTGTCGCCCTGTCAAAATCTATAATCATCATAATCATCATCATCATCCTCATCATCATGATTACGATGTGAATCGTTGTCGTCATCCTCTGTTACTAAAACCGTCTGATTACTCTTGCTACTTCGCTGGGATCCCAAATCTTTATCCTTGCGATTGCGCAACAAATTCGTCGTGTCTGGCAACTCATCCTGTGGCAACATTGGCTGCAACTCCATCGCATCCAATCACGATGCTCTCGCGAAGTCCTTTTTAGAATTATGTGACAATCCCCGCTCCCCATTTAAATTGTCAACCGTTTGAAGTGAAACTCAATGTGAGAAACGAGGCTCACAAAACCGAGAACTAAACTAAACTGAAACCGAAACAAAGTCAAGAGTAAGTGGAGTGCGTTGAACTGTGCCCCCAAAAGGGGGCGTGGTCCTGCCACGCATGTTGCCCACAGATAACTGTTAATGCCCATAAAAGCGCAAACATGTCCCTGCAGCCCATAAATAACTTGATTAACGGTCGCTGCTGTGGCAAAGAAAAGGGAACGTTGCTAGTTACAATGCTGCAACCCTGCAGAGAGGGTTAACTAACTAACTGAACAAGTTATAGTTCTAGTTAATATAGTCTTAATTATAGACCCTATAAATCTTGGCAGACATTCATTTTGCTTATAATAAATTCTTGCCACACAGAGGCAAATTATAACTCGCCTAAATATATTATTTTTAAGTCCTACATTTCATAAGTAGTTAAATTAAATTTAACTTGTCTATAATAAATTCTTTTAGCAGGGGAATTCCTATAAGAAAAACGGAAATTTATACAATTTAAATAAAATGTATATAATGTAGGATATATTCATAAGCAGCTTAATTAAAAGCCACTAAAACTTGTTGCCAAAATCTGCGCATATTGATAAACATATTTAAAATAAAGACAACTTAGTTTTAAGTAAAAATCCTTTCGAGAACTCATAATTTTTGTGTCACAAAAGATTCAAGAATCTGTGAGAAAAGTATTTCTATATTTAAAAAAAGGTAAGTTAATAAACTGAATAATAGAGTTGCCATTGAATATCGCGAAACTTCAATTGATGCAACACAACGGTATACAAATAAATGGCAGCTTTAACCAACTGAAATTTGCAGTTGAACACGCGCAAATTAAATTAGTCAAATAATAATAAAAGACAGAGAAATTCAGATACAGTTTTGAGGTTGGGTGCGTTGAGGGGAAGAGGGAGGAGGGAAGGGGGAAGGAGAACCGCAGAACTGCTCAAAAGATACAAAAACCGCACACTCTGCTCGAAAATGCACCTGGCATAGTTTTGTGTCTCTGCGGCGACAACGACAAACATGCAACCAAGCAACAACAAGAAGAGGAACAACAGCAGAACATGTTCCTGCAACCTGCCCCCTGCCCCCTACCACCTGCCACCTGCCACTTTTTGGTGGCCGGAAGCAAATGAGTCGCAACGAAATATTGAAACAATTAAATTGCCAGCGAAATTCAGTGACATACGAAAGTTGCCTTCAATTTGGTTGTGTCTATAGTTGGAAGAGTTGGTGATACGCCCAGCTCAGTTTTGGGCTGCCAACCACAGCACTCATACGCCACGTTGCCTCACACACACACACACGCACACACACACACACTCTTACAGCATTTGACAGGTATGTTGCCATTACATAAGTTATTTATTGGAATTTGAGTGTCATTGAGAGTCGCGCAGCTTGCAGGACATTTCTCGCAGTGAAAACCACAGCGCATTGTGGTTATCGCACAAGAGCGAGATGGCCTACAGTGAGACAGAGACAGAGACAGAGAACGAGATATGCAGGTAGAGAGCGCATAAAATATGACCTCAAGCTTAAGTGACACACAATTTGGCAGTGTGGGGAATCCAACTGTGATATGTGTAAATTTCACAGCGAAAAGTCGCTTAAAACTAAATGTATATAAGTCGGTTAGTTGGTGTACTTGGCTTGAAATGCGCTACATAATAAACAAGCCATTAAATTCACGCCTACACTTAATATTGAGGTTGCCTTTGCTACCAGTTAAATAAATTAATTTTTTTAACTAAAAAACTATAAGAGCAATTTCAAGAAACTATATCAAAATTAGTCTGTTCTTTGGCAAACAAAATAACTATACAAATAATTAAAAAAAAACTCTATTCTTCGACAAACCAAACAGTTAAATAAAATAATTATATTACGCTGATCAGAAGATGATTCTAAAAAACAAAGCATTTTATATCAGATTTATTTTAACCCATTTATATTCAGTTAAAAAACTTTGTTCCTTGGCAAACTAAACAGTTTTGCAAATTATTAAATAAAATCATCTTAAAGATAATAAAGCGTCTTATATCAGATTTATTATAACTCACGTTTTAATTTAAAATTAAAAAACTATGTTCTTTGCCAAACTAATACAATTTATTAAATTACGCAGATCATAAGATGATTATGGAATATAAAGCATTTAATATCGTTTTAAATATAAATAAAAAAACTCAGCACAAAAGTATGCAACATTTTGTAAAACTAAATTGTTTGTTTCAAATGATTTGTCTTAAATAGACTACATTCTATAATGTTAAAGATCACAAATAAGCAACCAGATGTCTGAATAAATAATATAGAAAACTATAATTAAACAATAGAGAAACGAAGTAAAATATACAGAAAAAAAAAAAACAATCACTTAACTAACGAGATTTCCTAAAGAACATTATCCATAATATTATATTTTAAGCGACACATTAGGTTAAGTTCAGAAGGAACTAAACGATTCCTAGTGACTAATGAACAATAAATAAATGTTATCTTTATAAAAAAAAGATTTCCTAAAAGTCACTTGGCATAAAACATGTTGCTCTTAAAGTATGCAAGAAATTTCTTAAACAACTTTGAGAATATTTACAGTTGGGATGAAGCCAAGTTGAAAAGTTGAGCACCTGAAACTAATTATAATTGTAATTGAATGCAACTTAATGCAATAAACTGAGAAAGTGCATAACTTAAATTGAGTGTAGGTCGAAAAAGGTGTTGTCCGAATCCAAATATTATCTGGCTGCCTTCCAGAGATAGTTGAGTTTATGAAAATAACTGATGGCAGCAACTGCATAAATGCCAGGCACACACAGACAGAGAGAGAGAGGGAGAGGCAGGGAGAGAGTGAGAGGGAGAGGGAAGAGACAGACAGACAACACCTTTGCATAGTTGTCGGAAAATTCCACTTTTAACTTGCAATTTTTGCAATTTTCGCATGCATTAGACAGCGTGCGGTCTCTCGGCCAGGATGAGGATAAGGATGAGGGTGAGTATCGTCCTTATGGACCTCATGGACCTTATGGACTGGCGGCCCAAAGGCAAAACATAAGCCCTGCTAATGTCTGTCAGCGGCAAACCACACGCAGTCTGGTAACAGATACAAATTTGGTTAGCAGCAACAATATCCGAGGCTGTCAGGCAGCAACTTCATTTCTCCTCCATCCTGACCAGAAATCTTGTGGGTGAACTTTGCTAAATATTTGGCTACATTTTTGCAGTTTTGGCTCTGTTAGTTGCCAGCTCATGTAGCTATATATATCATATTTATATATATTTATATATGTATCTATCTATTTTATCGTGCGTGGTCTGCATTAACAATCTCGGTTATATGTAACTAAATGTGCATCAAAATTGCTTGAAAATTGCATGTTTATATCTGCGGTCAAGTAAATTTACTTTACTTTCACCCACTTCAAATATTTTTAGTGCATTTTCCGCTTTTAATAAAAAATGTACTTTTTTATTTAGATTTTTTTGTTTTTCGTATTATTTGCTGCTCTTCACTTGCGCGCAGCTTTATAAATCTAAATTGGAAAACTTTTGCAACCAAAAAAAAAAAAATAGAAAAAATAAATGAAAACATAAAGCGACGAGTTGACTATTTATGATTGTATTTTAGGTTTCCCAGCGGCAACTAGAAACTTTTATTTGCAGCTTAAAACTAGTCAAACATCACAGCTGACTTTGAGAAATGAATGCGCATTGAGTTGTGAGTTGTGAATTGTGAGTTGTGAGTAGCTTGGGAAATGACTTCAAAGCAATCAGAAAAAGTTGAACTAATCAACGCAAGTTGAACTGGAAAATATCAATAATATCACTCTGATTGCACCTAATTAAAATCATATTTCTATTTTAATTTTATTAATGTACAAATAATATACAAATTTAAAGAAAAACAAAGATATTTTCCAAAAAAAAGAAATTAATTATTTATTTTATATAAATTTATTAAATTGCAATAACTAATACCGAATTCAAAATCACTTACTATATAGTTGAGTGTTTCACAAATCTCTTGAGATTTTCATGCTATTTATAAGGAACTGAAATTCCCAGAGGTTTCGTTTTGAAAATATATTTTGTGAAAGCCACAGATGTTGATTGCCAAAAATGGATAGTAAATATTAGCACAATTTCGAATAATTGGTATAAATATTAGACAAATGCATTTATGTCGTTTTTTTTAATTAAATTGATCAAATTTGCCTGGTTATTGGTTATTGCTTTTATATTCCTGATGTTTCCAAAAATATCACCATTAATTTAATTAAGAGTTAATTGGTATTCATTTAATATTGCTCTTACTCAGCTGCCATTCAAATTATTAATAATATTAATAATATAATATTAAAAAAATCACATTTTAATTTTCAAGCTATTTGCAATATTCAATCATCAAAATTGTCGCTTGAATTTGTCGAGGATCTTCAACGAAATTCCTTTCAATGCGCCGCATTCTTTGTGACAAACATTTCACCGCAAACATTTGCCAATTTCCGTAATTCCCAACACACAAACACACACATACATACATACATATATATATATATATACACACACACTGCTCGTTGTGTTATTGCATTTACATTCGCCGTCATCTTTCGTCAAGTTGCTCATCAATAAAATTTCGTTAGTCGCTGGAATTTACGTGCGCTTGGCGGCTGCTGATAAGAAACATACAGAGAGTGAGAGAGAGAGAGAGAGAGCAGAGAGAGTGAGAGAGGGAGACAGAGGCAGCTAGAGTTGCTGACAATTCAGCCATTCTCATATTGACATAAGCAAAGTCCTTGCCAGACGGAATATAACACAACACATCAACGTCACAGAGATCAGGTGAGAGGAAAAAGCACTGGAAGAGGGAAAGTGGAAAAGAGGAAGGGAGAAAGGAAGAAAGGGAGAAAGGGAAAGAGCAAGGGAGAGGCAAGGGAGAGAGTACAAAAACTGCTGTGACACAGGAAAAATGTAGCTGAGTTCGAGTTGAATTGGATTTTAGCTTGTGTTGAGGGTTATTTGCCCCTTTGCATATGCTCGCTCTGCCTGTTGCTGCTCCCTCCCCTGCTCCATCCCTGCTCCATCCCCCATCCCCATTTACTACCCCTGTTCACTTCCTGTCGCCCCGTTTTAATTGTTTTGCAGTTTCAAACGTTCGCCAACGGCGTTAAAACCATTCTCTGGTCTAATCGCAATGTCTGTCTCACAACATTTTTACTCTGAAAAAACATTTGCCAACTGACACCAGTTTTTTTTTTTTTTTTTAATTTTTTTATTTTTACTGTTCCCAGTTGTAGTTGTGGTTGCAACTACATATTGCACACACTGTTGTTATCATTTCCATACACACACAAGCTGCTCTATCACTTGCGTCCGTTTCCAGTGTGTACACACACATTTTTGTGGTTTCTCTGGGCAGCATCGAGTGTAATAGTTATGTTTTAAACAAGGAATGTAACTTTTACATACATTCTTAAAATTAAAATAATTTCAGCATTACTATTACTATTCAATTTATCTTATTTTATTTCTTAGAAAGTTTTCCTTATTTTAACACTTTGATATAAAGATTTTAACAATTTCAGTTTAAATTTTCTATTGCTTTATTTTTTATGAAAATAGATTTATTTCTGACAAAGAAATTGGTAGTAACTGTGTTAATATAGAATATTTCAATCACATTGACTGATTAATTGATTGATTATTTAAAATAATTTCCATAATTGTCGAATTCAGTATTTGATTATAAAGAGAGAATTTACTTAGAGTAAAGATTGACGACTAGTTTAAATATTAAGGGGATAATATTTATGACAATGACGCTGAACGTGTACAATGTACAATGGCTGCAATAAGTATTCGGTCGCCTGTGTGTGCGGTTCAGTGAGGCAGCTGAGATAAGAACTCTGAAAAAATTATCAACGGAAGTGCAGAATGTTTGCCTTTTGTTTGTATTGTACAGAGGGTTTGCAGGGTTGCCAGCATGTTGCAACAACTGACATTACTGTTCTGTAGGCTGTTCAGTCATAACACTGGTGAGATTTTAAATCTACTCCTCGCCTGTTGGCACTAAAAATGCTCGTAAGTTGCGGCTAATCCATGTGGAAGCTGCTGCCAGGGTTGCCAGGGTTGCCAGGCCATTGTTAAGGTCAAACAACAACTCATTTTGAAAAGAGCCGCCTGGACTTTTATGTTTGACATGTCGTATTCTATGTACGTGTATTTTTTGATGGGATTTTCTGTTGGCTGTGCTTGCTTAATATTTATATAAGGGTTTTATGGGTCTTACCCTTTCCCCCTTACCAGTCCAATTCCCATTCCCATGCACATTCCCATTCCCCATTCCCTTCTCCTGCTCATCATCCCTGTCCAACTCGACGTCGTCATCGCAACACATTGCAAATATTTATTTTATTTCTTTGGGGTGCAACATATCAAAAAGAGATTGCGACGTTGCCTTCAACTCGGTAAATTTGAAATATGCTTGGCTACAGATCAGGGATATAGTAATGTATTATGACAGACATTGCAGTTGAATGCAATATGAAAATTTAATTGAAAAAACTGCATGGAAAGCGATAAGAAATATAAAACATAAAACTACAAAAAACAAACAGTTGAAAAGTTTAAGAAAAGTAAGAAAAACGATTCTCTTACTTAGATATTCAAGTTTCAATAGATATAACAGTTTTTGGCTATAAAAATCTTCATCTTTCTAGTTCTCTCTGTTACAGACCACACATTTTGTATTCCAAAAAATAAGTAAAGTTTTTATTGTTTTCAAAAACTTTGCTATCATTTTTCCTATGTTATTTTTAAATCCTAAAGAACGTTTTTTATTTGGTTAAAATGTTTAACTAAACAGTTTTCCCATAAATATATCCAAAAATTGCATATTCATTAACGTAATCATCTTTTCTATCTTCATTCAATCTTTTCTCTGTTTTACACTCAATGTAATTGCTTTTACTCATCTTCCATTGACGGCATTAAGTATTCTAAAATATATTCATGTGAATTTTGAAATATAATGCATAACGCATTTATAATTCATTGTTAATGCTTGGCGGATAATGCAATAAATCAAAGAAATTGAACCCATTTGTTTGGCAACAACAAAATGAATTGATAGGAATTAATAATTCAGCGATTTTTGCCATTTGCTTGATCAACTTTTATGAATGATAAATGATTTACAACGTATTTACAGCGGAGCGTATGATGATTTCAATGAAATTAATTTCGTAATGCATTATTGAACAAGTAACTGCAACAAAATGAACAACACAAATATTTACACACTCTCTGGACAACGAAGCGTATGAGCAATGTGAATGAATTCGAGTCATAACAATGTCATGACGCTACGCGGCAAGTTCCTTAATCAATTAATACAATATAACTGTGAAAGGGTGTGTCATGAGTGTGTGTGTGTGTGTGTGTGTGGAGTGTGTGTGTGTGTGTGTGTGTGTGTGAGGGATTTTCATCATTAAATGGAAGAAAATGTGTGACGCACTGACATTGAACATTGAACAAAAGCGAATGAACGAGTGAGTAAAAAGGGTACTCGTTGAATCAAGTGAATGGCAACCCAAAGCAGACAACAGAGAGACAACTCTGAGTGTGCCGAGTGCGCATTTAATGCGCTCATTGTCTTGCAGCAGGAGAACTGAACATTTTTTAATTAATTTATGTCATCGCTCGAAACTTCATGCAAACAAACAATGCAGCAGCAGCACAGCAAACACAATCAACAATCAACTATCAACTGTCAACAAGCAGCCAACAAACTGGCATAATCAACTTCTAACTTTGACAATCCCCCTCCGCCCCCTTTCCCTGCGTTTCCTCCAACTCACCTCGCCTGACAAATCATAGAAATCAATTTTGCTGTGAATTTAGTTGTCGTATTTGCTTTCAATACCCTACGCTTTAAATTACGGCAAAAGGGGTAGCTGTATTTTAAAATTGTTAAGCTCATATAATGCTTTAAAATGTTTAACTTTTTAGAGAATATTTCAAATACTTTTCCATCTAAATATTTATCAAATTTCCTGACAATTGTATAGTAGTAAACTTAAAGTTTGACTAAACAAATAGCGAGTATTTGTTGGTTAAACACTCTTAACTAAAGCATATTTGCTATGCCGACATCGAGGACACAATCAACAGCTGTAGAGTGTGATTGAAAATGTTTGAGTTATGAGAATTGACTTAAATCAATCTGTGACTTGGTGTTGGCTCAATTGCTCAACAACAAACAGTGTAGAGTGTGCGTGTTTTGAGATCCCAAATGAAATATTTATGCCATTTTACGAACCTCATTTATATGCATTCGATTTGGGACAAACAAATCGCAATTCAGCATGTTAAAAGCAATTACAGCCATTTGTTTACCCGTATTAATGTCACAACAATAAAGCTTACAACTCTCATCAATTTCGATAGTTTCAATTAAAATTTGTTTAGACTCAAATGATTAAGTTGCTATGAATTATTTATAAATTAAAATACATTTGTTTTTCAAGTAAGAAACAGGAAGTTTATAGGCAAGAAGAGTTGATTGTTTATAATCTAAATTAAATATATAAGCTTCTAAATATAGAAATTACTACATGCAAATTAAATGTCTATGATTTCAAATTTGTAGGTAAAGAGCAGAGTTTAATATTCTAAAAAATAACTAAAGTACTGTAATGCAAAGTGCTTCATTTAATTAAACATTTATTATTTCAAGCTTTAGCTTTAAACATTATATTATATTATATTAATTGCTTGCTTAATCCTTCAAATAAATTATCCTTTAGTTCAAGTTAATTTCACGTTTAATTTAGTCCAGTTATGCTTGTCATAATTGAAGGAAGAAATGTAGATGAAAGTGCATTTAATTAAGAAAAATGCAGCTTCCGCTGAGTTATAAATTATCGTCACATTTTTAACGAGTCTCTCGCAATTTAAATGATTACTCTGCATTTTAATTCTATCTGCTAATTGGTACTAAAGAACACCATAAACATTTGGCCAACTCAAGTGCTTAACTTGAGCGTTTAGAGCGCGTTAAATAGGCCAAATTATGACCATCACATTTTTGGCCGAGCAAATAAGTATGCTACAATCAAGTGTCAGCTTAACGGTAACTAGCGAGGCTTGAGCTTCGGGGAAACGAAGAAGAGGAGAGGGGGGAATCACCATTACTGTGTATTACAAAGTTTGTGCGTCACGCAGCAAATGTCAATTATTTATAGAGTTCCAACAATGTCAATGCCAAGGCAAAGTTAAGTATACGCGCTGTATAACAAGCAACAAACAATGACAGCAACTTTTACTTGCGACAGCTGCTAACATCAAAGATGTCCACTGTTCAGTTGTCCATTTGATTATGATTTCCCACCTCGCATATGTATATTTATCCATACCGACGTGTAGTCGCTTTGATAATATGAAATGTCAGCTCAAATGACAGCTGTCATTTTACTTCAGTTCACTTAAATTCGCTTCCATTCGATGGCATGCACCTCCTACACACATGTGTGTGAATAAAATGCTTCCATTGTCGCTGAAAGGCTCAAATATCCTGTGACAATTTCAATAACCTCCACGTGGCGCAACATTTGACAATTGAAAAACTTGATGTGACACGCGATTTAGTGCGTATACTTGATATTCAGCTGCACTCAATATGTGGCAACAACTTATAAAAATCAAACATAGTTGGTACATTTTATAAGTTATTCGTACTTTTAAGCTTATTATATTTTTAAAAATACATTATTTATTTTGCAGAATATTATTAAAAGTCATTAAATTACAAATTGCTCTTAAAAACCAGTTTCAGTACTCAAAAAACGTTCACTTCTTATGTAATGCTTCATTTTTGAATTCTGAAAATTTATTTTATTTTTAAATAAAACTTTTTAATTTTTAGAATATATTTCAAAATATATTTGTCACAAAATTCTAGATTCTCCAAATTCGTTCTGTATTTAAACTTTATATACTTAAAAAAAATTTTTTTTTCCATTATCGTCAATTTTTCCATACCAACCCCTTTACATTTTTTCTAAAACTTCTAACTCTCATTACTTCATGAAAAATCAACCGATTTTCACGCGAAATGTCATTTTGATCATTATTTGAGCTCTAAATTCGTTCTGTATTTAAACTTTATATACTTTAAATAATTTTTTTTTTTTTCCATTATCGTAAATTTTTCCATACCAACCCCTTTACATTTTTTCTAAACCTTCCAGCTCGCATTACTTCATGAAAAATCAACCGATTTTCACGTGGAATGTCATTTTGATCATTATTTGAGCTCTAAATTCGATCTGTATTTAATCTTTATATACTTTAAAAAATTTATTTTTTTCCTTTATCGTCAATTTTTCCATACCAACCCCTTTACATTTTTTCTAAAACTTCTAACCGTCATTACTTCATGAAAAATCAACCGATTTTCACGCGAAATGTCATTTTGATCATTATTTGAGCTCTAAATTCGTTCTGTATTTAAACTTTATATACTTTAAATAATTTTTTTTTTTTTCCATTATCGTAAATTTTTCCATACCAACCCCTTTACATTTTTTCTAAACCTTCCAGCTCGCATTACTTCATGAAAAATCAACCGATTTTCACGTGGAATGTCATTTTGATCATTATTTGAGCTCTAAATTCGATCTGTATTTAATCTTTATATACTTTAAAAATTTATTTTTTTTTCCTTTATCGTCAATTTTTCCATACCAACCCCTTTACTATATTTTTCTAAAACTTCTTTAACTCTCATTACTTCATGAAAAATCAACCGATTTTCACGCGGAATGTCATTTTGATCATTATTTGAGCTCTAAATTCGTTCTGTATTTAAACTTTATATATTTTAAAAAATTATTTTTTTTCTATCATCGTCCAATTTTCCATACATATTTACAAAAACTTCTAACTCTCATACTTTCATGAAAAATCAAAACCAAAGGCAAGCTTTTGTGTCGCAAACTATGGACTATTCCACTTGATATACTATATGTAGATAGGCAAAGCAAAACCATTTGTCAAGAGCTATAAAAAGCGGCTCTTGGTCGTTGCATAGTCAAATTTAATAGCTTGACAAATTTAGCATGCAATTTCTTTGGCCTTTCGTTGAATCCTTTTCGCTGACCCACTTTGTCAGTTTGTGTCTCTTCTCTCTGTGTGTCTCTCTCTCTCTCTATCTGTGTGCTCGACTAATCTGCGAATTTGTTTCGGGTTAAATTTAAATAATAGTTTTATTTTTTCTTTACATTTGTAGCTCGACTTAAAGCAGCTGTAATAAATGTGCGCAATTCCTTTAAACTTTTTTGGCCAACACTTTTTGAATTCCATTTGTAGAATTCGGGGAATTCATGGTTACAAAGCCTGTTGGCAGCTTTGGGAGCATTTAAATTTAGTTGGCCATGTTTTAAAGGCTTTAACGCATCATTTTGCCGGATTTGTTGGGTTGTTGGGTTGTTGTTGTTGTCGCTTGCTGAACGCTGCTTTAGCAGCAAAAAAAGAAGTTCAAAAGGAGTTCAGAAGATGCCTCGTGGCGTCTAATTCAAAGTGCATAATCCGCTTAGCGTGGCAACAGCAACAACAAACAATGGCAAGAGGCGAACAGACACCTAATGTCCTTTGGCCAAGAACTAGGACGAGAAAAGAGACAAACAGACAAGAGCTACAACTTCATTTATCACCTACAGGAATTGCAATTGTGTCGCACAATTCACTTGAATTTCACTTAGCAACTATTAATATTCCATTAACTTGCGACGCCATCATCTAACAAAATGTCTATCAAATATGTTATATATATTTTCAGCTTGTCATATCAATGTGGATGTTCAACATTCCATCAAAGTTGCGACTATGAAAATTGCTTTGCCCTCTGCAATATGTATTATATTATTATTATAACCGCCCACTCCACCCGGTGTCGTAGAGTTTTGAAGAGTTTCCTTTTTCCCGCTGCCCCGGACATGTCATTAAAACTGTCAGAGTTGGGAAAAACTGAAAAATATCCAAGTGACACTTGCAGCTGTTTCCTCAACGTCTCACGATGGACTCAAGCACTTTTCTCAGCTTTGCTCAGCTGCAAATGTCTTTCTTGTTTCAATAGCAAACTTATGTCTTTAATCATCATTATGTTGGCATTTCATACTATTTTTATACTCCTTAACTTGCCTCGTTTGCTTAAAGCAAATTTAATATCATCGATAATATTTGCTTTAAATACAAATTGATATTTCTTAAATAAATCGCAGTTTTTGTGTAAATCACAGTGCACAACATGGAAAATGTTTTCCATTAGCCTTTGTATATTTAATAGGCGAAAATATTTGCAATATTTTTTTGACTGTTAAATAAACTCAAAGTTTTTCACGTTATAATTACAAATGCATTGCACAATATTTTATTTACTCGCGCGCTGCAAAGTATGCAATACATTTTTTTAAACACCAAATTCAATACGTAAAGGAAAGACCTTAAAACACATTTTGTTTGATCTGACAAAAGAAAAAAAATCAAGTCAAAAAAGAAAAAAAAGCAACAACAACAACATCACACATGTTCGGTTTCTCTCAGCAACGCAAAGAAATGCGAAAGGTGACAAATAAAAACTGTTCAAATTGGAAACAACTCGACTGCGAAATGTTCTGTATTTATTTTAATAATCTAATTTTTGGAAAATACAAATTTAGTTAAAGCATTGCAACTATAAATTGATTTAATCAAACCTACATACAACTTTCGTATTTATTTCCATGGTATATTTTTTGGCGCAGCTTTAAAATTTAAAGTGATTTAAATTCGCATGTTGAATAAATTCCATTAATTTTTAATAAAAGAGTCAAGGAATCAATTGACAAATATCAAACGAATACAAATCAATTTCATTAGAGGATCTATAAAATATCTATTGGCGCCAAATTCAGAATAAATAAAAAAACATACAAGAACTCTTAATTTAAAAATGTGATTCTCATCCAAGCGAAAAAGGATGTAAAAAAATGAACAGAGAACGAATAAAGTGTAATTTATCACATGGAAAGTTAGAAAAATAATATAATATTTCTTAATTTAAATAGTGCTTGTTTCCAATAGTAATCAAACAAATGTTTCACATAATTTTAAATTCATAAATATAATTTAAGAAAAATTTATAATTAAAGTAATAAATTATTATATATTTACAATGTTAAAATTATAGATAAATAAATACAGCAGCTCTCGGAAAAATTTCACAATTATTTATATTTTAAAATGTTTAGACAAACTTAATGTTGCTTGTTTGAGTTTAACATTTAAACCAAGATCTGTTGGCTGATTCGTATATAACAGCATTAACAGCTCGCTTCCACATATATACCCTGCAGAGAAAAGAACTACGTGGTATACAGAAAGGCAGAGAAAGGCGCAACAAAGAAATGAAAAGTCGAGGGAGGAAAAGTGGAGAACCAGCCCCAGAGTTGAGCTCATAACCGTCGTGTCCCGCGGGCTCTTTTAGCACAGATTTGCCACAACTATTGTTGTTGTTATTGTTGTTTGAATGTTGTTGTTGTTGTTGTTTGTTGGCACAACGTTATATGAACTTCATCCACTCGATTTTCGTGTTGTTTCTGTTGTTTCTCTTGTTGTTGCTGCTGTTGCTGTTGCTGTTACATTTGAATTGACAATTTTTGCATGTTTACAAGGCAGCAAAGTCACTGGCAGAGCCACAACTTCGGGCCATGGCTTAGTCCCAATTCTGGGGCTTCCTTTATCGTCACATCACAACAAGAACGGAAGTTTCTTCCCTTTTTTCGGCAGCTTCTCATCCTCATCCGCATTCTCATCCTGTGCGATGTTGTCAGCTCGTTGAGCTCACTTCCTGTTGATTGTATTGTTTATGATGGCTCATGGAGCAGTTTTTATCCAACAACTACTTCAAAAACTATCGAGAAATGGCAACTCCATGAGTCCCAGTCCAATCCACTTGAAGTTTCACATAAGGTTGTCATAACTTCCATTTGCCAGTGGCAGCTGTTGTTGACTCTCTCTCTCTCTCTGTCTATCTCCCTCTTCCTCTCTCCTTTTCCAACTGCATTTAAATTCAAGCGTCGTTTATTTCTTTATAAAACTTGTTTGCTTCTCACATTATGATTATTGTTATGGTAATTAAGTCGACATTACGCATACGCCACATTGCTGTCTGAATTTATAGCATTTATAGCATATTTTACAGGGCCAACTGCCAGTACAGTCTGCACATTCCATGACTACGCTACATTTTCCCTCAATGGCCCACACATTACTCGTTGCTTTGAACTTTGATTTAATACAAAATTTTCTGGAAAATTGTTTGCCTGCGTTTTTTCCCCTTTTCCTTTTATTTTATACCCTAGGCATGTCAAGTAGTTACGCCAGTGGGGTATATTTAAATATTACAAAAGGTATGACTACAAACATATCGAAAGCATGATTTAGATAACATGAATGTAAAAAAAAATTAACTAATATAACAGCTAATCATTGAATAAAATAAATGATATTAAGTATAAATCGATATCAATTTAAACAATTCAAATTTTAATTATTTAATATCTGCTTACATGTTTCCATTCCACAAATAATTGCTAATATGTAGAAATTTAAATCAACTTTAACTATTCTTATTTCAATTATTAAATATCTATTTACAGAGTTTTTTACACGATCTTCAATTCAAATTCTGTTTTTTTTAGACATAAATGCCAAATATATGTGAAGGATATTTTCCTGTCAATCAAACAACTCTGTAATTATAACTCAAATATTTTTAGAACTATTATCAGAATTATCATAAAACTACAGAATATCTAGGATATCAACCTGTCAATCAATTCTTAGTTCTCAACGGACACATTTTGAGTTTTATTTGGACTGGCTTTGTACACAGTTTTTAGACAACTTTTTGCGGGTTTGGTTTAGGGGATGGAGAATAGATGACTTGGGGGTTGAGCTTCTCTTGCTTTTGCTGTTATTGTTGTTACCGACATTTAGTGGCTTTTGTGCTCTTTACGTTTGGAATTTTGCACGCAATTAATTCAATTTGTTAAATTTTGTGCCCTAAACTTTTTTTGGGGGACTGTACAAAAATTTGCGGCATTTTCGGTTCAACTAAAAATGTTATTAAAAAGTTAAGAGCAGGTATTTAGCATAGTTGACAAACAGATAATGAAATCCAGAAGTGTGTGTTAGTATTTTTAATTTTAAATTGAGAAAACTAAACAGGTAAAAGAAACTTAAATACCAGTTAATAAAAAAAGAAGAAACGAATACAAAATATTAAATGAAGCAATGAAAAGTGAAAGAAAATCGCAGCAAATTTGTAAAGCGCATTAAAAGTGAAGTGAAAAGCGCCGGAAAGCTTTTCGATTATTCGAGCTCATAGGGAATTTGCCAGCACAGAAGGATATGGCAAATCCTTATGCAACATTATAATAAGCCGTGAATAAAATGCAAATTTTAACGCCAAAATTGTTGTGACAACAGTTGCCACACACGCTGTGGCATGACTTGCACATGCGGCCAGATAGTGAACACTACGTACAACATGAAATTGTGAAATTGTGAAACAAACTTTTGTTCAACGCCTGCAGGATGCGAGTTTCTCGAACAAGTTAACAGTTTGGCCAACAACTGACGCGAGTTTTTCGCATCGCTCACAGTTTTTGTACGGCCAATTAAAAGTGCAAATTATATTTGCAAAAGTTAAATACAAATAAACGTAATAACTAAATATCTCGCAGAACTTTGATAGTTTTTAAAACGCGGGGAGGGAAACAAAAGTTGATGTGCAACTTAAGCTTATCAATTCCAGAAAAGTTCAACAATTTGAAGTGAGAACGATAGAAAATATATATTTTGTATGCAGTTAATGAATTTTAATAAATTTATTGCAGTATTAAACAGTAAATTAGTTGGCATCTATTAAATAATTTAAAAACAAACTTTACAGAGATAATGGTAACTAATTTGAAGGCAACTCTTTAGTTAATTTAAAATATTTATTAACAATTTAGAGACAAAGTTTGAAATTAAAAGAAAAGATATTTTTTAAATCGATTTTAAAGTAGTTTAATTTTTGTGCATGAGCTGTTGACTATTAAAATTAAACTAAAAATGTATTTCTGAATATACCTGCATTTTCAAACTACGGAAATTAATCCGTTGAACGTGTGCAATTTTCGTGTTTTCTTATGCAGCATTTTCCTCCATTTTATCGCTGCTCAATCTTCATTAACGGCAACACGTAGCCGAGTTACAACGCATAATAATGCCCTTTATATTGTGATATAATAATAATAATAAATGCGCTTAAATGCAGGTACGGGTTTCGTATGAAACCGTAAGCCTGCCTGCGAGACCAGCATGATAAATTCTTCTGTTAGCCGTGTTATAAATTCATGTTGCACAAAGCGTTTTCTGCATATATTTTGCATGTCACAAATCCGAAAACAAAAGCAACTAAGGCCGCCAACAGAGCGACAGGGCGACAGAAGGACACGCCTACAAACGCCTATGCCAGCACCACAAAAGCACCGAACAAGAGAGTCCTCCTCCCTCCTTGTTGTTGTTGGCATTGTGTTTACAAAAATAAGCAAACATAAGAGAAGAGTGTGCAGGGAAGAGAATGCTGAACGGCCATTTGGCCCCAAATGAAGCTCAGCACGTTGCAAGTTACATGGGGCGTATGCGCGTTATATATATTGTGAGCGGCAGTTGCAAGTTGCCAACGCTAACACCGCATATACATGCAACGAGAACAACGAGGACAACGTGGGCCAAATGTAGGTTAGATTGCAACGGTTCAACCGACTCTCTTGTCCATAATGAGCCACACTTGATGTGAGCCGCATTTGAGCCGGCCCAGGTCATAAATTAATTGGTTACCACACACACAGAGGGAGAAGAGAGACGGAGTGAGGGTGAGAGGGAGGGAGAGAGTCACAGTAAGATAAATGAGAACTGGGACAAGGTGGGCAAAGTGTATTTTAAGTAGCCTTATTCATACATACGCAGGGAGTAGCCGAAAAGATAAAGAATCTAAGTCATTTCGGATGCAATTATGAGATACTTTTTGGCTCGAGAAAAACGCGATATCTTATAGGATACAAATATGGAAAATATATAGAAATGAATTAAATTATTTATTTTATTTTCTTATAAATGAATTAATTTAATTTTTTTATATTATTTTGACTAATACCAATATTAAGCTACCAATTGTCTATGCTTAAGTCCAAATTAATAACTATTAAATATTTGATTTGAATTCCCATTTTTATTACAAACTTTTGATGATTTTAAATTTGGTACACCACCAAAATAAGCGACATTTGCCATCGATAACTTTAAAGCCTGCATTGCGATAACTACAAATTAAACTGTCGATTATTTACGCAGTAATCGATGCACTAAAAGTTCTAGTCAATGTAATCTAATTATTAATTGAACTACAAAAAGCTAGGCATCGCGATAAGTTAATAACGACTACTTTGCACATTTATTAATCGATAATCGATAATCGTAATATTGCAATCGATAGCATTTATTGACTTGATTCACAATCAATCAAAAGTTCCCAAGCGCTCTAGAATAAATTGCGTTGTTTCTAGCTGAGAATACGATAAGGAAATGAATTGACAACAATCTGAAATACCGATCGCACCTACACATTAAATGAGCTATATGCTATGGGCAAATATAAATAAAATATATATATAAAATATATATAAAATATATATAAAATATATTGTAAATTGTTGATAACGAAAATTGCGCTTGCATTTATTTTTGTGATTGTCGCGATCGAAGCATCAGTTGCAGTTGAATTCTCAGACGGAGAATTAAGTGAACAGATTCAGAATGAAAATCAAAGTAGCGCTACTTTTGCTTATAGCTTCCATTGTGTTGACAACGGGTGAGTGCAAAAGTGAAGATATATGAAGAAATTAAAGGACTAAAGTGTATTTCGTAGGCTTTGTGGCGCCCAATTGTCCACATTGGACTAAATGCTGGAAGGATTATAAAAGCGGCAGGATTACATATTGATGACAATTGCATGACAATTCACAGTTTGTTTTAAAAGTTAATAATTTGTGAAATTAGTTGAATAAATGTTGTCGTTGTAATTTGAATATGAAATGAAATTGTCAAATCAATTGGAAATCAAATGGAAACGAATTGAATTTAAATCCATTTCCCATTAGGCTTATGTGCTTAATTAAGCGTTGAGGCTATTAGGGACAAATGTACATATATATATGGTATATAGTCGTATAGGGTATATCATCAACTCGGTAGTGCGAACAAATGTTCGCAATGAAAATCGAATGAAATAAAGCTTAATGCGAAAATAAATCTACTACCGCTAATTGCACACAGAGAACGACCGCACACAAACACACCACACACACAAACAAACACGCACACACACACGCTTTTTCCCCTTGAATTTTCCTGCATGTCAGCCGGGTAATCCCCGTAGCGACCTTTTCTGTATTTTCTGGACCGTTGTCGTTCGCCTCCGCACGCAATGCGAAATAAGCTGCACTGAGATTGACAAGCTTGTCAAAAGATTTTTACCCTGTTATCAGCAAAGAAAATAGTATCCCCTATACCACGAATTCAATACCATTCTGAGCACTAGGTGGCGCCACACACAAACACACACATGAGACACACATTTCTTAGAACTTAGACTTTAAGCGCATTTTAAAATACCCAACAACTATTATATAATTGTCATGTGTAAGACGCATTATTGATTGACCTGAACCTGGACGACATGTGTACACTATGCTCATATTCTCACAGCTGGCTGCGTGGGCAAATACACTCGTATTTATTTAATGACCAGGTGTGGATTCCACACTGTGGAAGTCTCGCCATTAACTACGCAAATCTCTAGCCCATTAGTTATTCATATACCCTAAATAAGTGAGTATATATTTAAGAGACCTAATGCATACGTAATTTTATTGATTTTTCTGTCCCTTTGGTCTATAGTTAAGAGTCTACACTGAGAGAAACGGACTGTTACTTTTAAGTTTCAAATATTAGAGCTTTATAATATTCATTTCATTTTCTCCTCCAAATAATTCGAAATTTCATAATTGTAATATTAAAAATGATTTATATTAATTTATTTAACAACAGAGATTTTTAACTATATCTTAGACACTTAATAGTTGGTTCAATTTTAAAACTTAACATTATAAAATTTCTATACTATATGTTTTAAAAATTACAATTTAAATATAAATTTTGGTAATTAGTTTTAATTCTCGTTTAAAAGATTAAAATTAGAAAATATTCTCTTTCAAATTCAGATCAAATATACACCAAAAACCCAATATAGCTTATAAAAAATAAGAATAAAAACCTGAGAAGGAAAAATCAGCAAATATAAGTAACACTTAAGTCACTTATTGTGGTTATTTCTATATATAGTTACTTATAATCTATAGAATTCTTCCGCAAAGTGACAGGGAATACGTCAAACCTACTTTGAAGATAATCCCAGCGATAGACAACTGATGAGAAACTGACTGGTCAGATTCCACTCCTCACACACATTTTCAACGCAAACACAAAGGACGACACTTGGCTTATCTTTGAAAGTCAGGAATACATTTTAAGTAGACATCATTACGTCCGCCCCGCAAATGACTTTGACAACAACATAAATCCATTAACATCAGCGCATTAAGAGCGACAGAGGGAGAAAGAATAAAGAAAAGCTCACTCTCTTGTTGAATTTTCCACTGAATGAAGTTTTGTTTGTTTCTACCTATTTAAACAATTGCACGACAATAGAAATTATATTTAAACTCTTGGCTTTTGTCGCGCTCTAAAACTCGGATTTCTACAGGTGAACCGTAAGCTGTTACAAATGGTTGAATATTCCTTTGTTGTCTTATCGATTTTTTTTTCGTTTATTTTTTGTTTTCTTGTTGGTTTGTTGTCCCTTGTTATGCGGTTCTTTGTGTTGCTTTGTTGTCATTTCTCGGCGGCGCTGGTATTTTCTTTTATCTTTCAATTTGCTTAAATAAGTACATACTTTCGGTGGCATTGCTGAGATTTTTCAGTAGAAATAGCAACATTGCATTTTTCAAGTTTTGAAAAAATCAGACAACATAACAAAATGACTATTGAGGACTTCAAATGTTAACCTACAACTAATGAATGTCGATGTGACCGGAAGTTGACTCAAAATGGAGACTTGATCATTTGATCGATGCATGAGAGTAGTAAGTTGACTATCGATTGAATTGGAATTGATTGACTTACCTCGATAACACTATCACTGCCCAGTCCGCAGATCTTATTCTTCTTATTGTACAGCTGCTCCAACTGCTGTTTGCGCTGTTTACGCTGCTTGTGTCGTGTGGCTAAACGCAGTCCGCCGCCTCCTTTACCGCCGCCCACAACCTGCGCTGCAATGACAATTTCGTCGTCTTCGTCGTCGTCGTCGTCGCAGTTGTCGCCACCGCCACCGCCCCCAACAGTGTTATCGTCGTCGCCGTCGTCGTCGTTAAGTACTAAACCAGCAGGTGGCGTGCCACTTAAATTATATTCATCGACATCGATATCGGCTGCTGTGTCCGGCAGCAAATCCAAATCACTTTGAAAGCTCAAATCCAAATCTTGGGGTAATTTTGCATACTTTTGATGATTTTTCATTTTTCTAGCTTATTTGTAGCCTTATGCAGCGTTGCATGAGTCATGCCATGTGCATTGATGTCCTCTGGATAATGGACACTGTTATCGAGAGAGTTATCGTCTTGATTATTTTATTGTTGCAATTCGCGCGACGTCTCTTTCTTATTAGTTCTCTTCCTCACACACAACAACAAGCGCACACACACTCATACAATTCCGCATAAACATGAATACGAACCAAAACAAAAATGAGCACAATCGATTTTTCCGTTCGCTTCCCTGCTCTTTACTTTTGGCCCACTGCGAGCGATTATAATAACAACAACAACAGGTTCCTGTTTTAGTTGCACTTCAATGCAACAAATTGAGCGCAACTCGTTGACTCCAACTGAATCCTTATTGTCCTGGCGGCAGTAGGTGCCGCTGTGGCAGCACCCTTTTTACGTATTTACGTATTTGCTACGTAATAAGCACAAACAAACACACATACATTCAACATGCAATTGCAATTGCACTTTACTTTACAACTGACTCACAGGCACACAACACAATCACAACAAAGTTCGTTTTGGTTGTGAATTGGCAATAAAACTTCGATTTGATATGCTTCTTTCTTGTTGTTCTGTTTCCAATTAGTGTGTTTTATGCGATTTTTCGACTTTGATTTTCATTTGTTTTCCACCGTAAAGACGTCTGCACGCCAACAGAATCGCATCGCGTATAAAACACAGCGCCAATGCCGATGCCGCTTCCCCCTGTGTGACGGTTTTAATGGATAATAGGGTTGTCCAAATATCATTGATATATCGATACATTTTTATCTTTTCATTATGTTTGGCCGATGTTTTATGCTGACGATAACATAAACATCGTGATAATTGTGCGATATTATAATCTGAAATTTTTGATATCATTTTGCTGTAAATTTGATGATTTTCGTGAAACATAAAGAAACCAAAATTATATATGCACAAAAATTAATAGGACCGCAAACAGTGCAATAAAATAATAATTTTAAGTGGAAACTCAACTTATTTTAAGTGGGATCATGGCAAATTTAAGGTCCCGCCCAAATATTTGTATAATCGATATATGAAATATTTTAATTAAAATTGAATTATAACATTTCCCCTCGAAGGATGTCAAGCTTCAAACCGTCATTATAATGTTTACTTGTATTTTAAGTTTATTAAATAGTTCTTTCATGTTGCAATTTGAAATTTGTTGGAAACTTTTTTAAATGTAGTAGCAGGGATGCCAGCCTCTTTCAATAGTCACTTAGCACGTAAATATGTCTGGTAGCACCGTTTATCAGTGTCGATAAGCTAGCATGCAGCTTTTGTCATGTATCATCAGTCAATTACGCGGCTAAAAACGATATTTTTAAACGGAAAGGGATATAAATAGGTGCAATAATAAATTTGAAAGTTATTCAAAGAATGGTTGTATGTTCAGTTGATTTATTCAAAAGCAGTTTGTTTAAATCGATAATTTTGGGGTTTGTCGTTGATTTTGTCCCTTTATAGTTAATATCATGAGATTCCATTCACATTTCAATATATTTACTTTTTTTATGAAATATATTAATATTCTATATGAAACTAGCTGGAATATAAATAAATTCTTAAAACGGAAAAGCATCGTTATAGCTACCACAAACTGTACTTTCTGTTGCTCTTGATCTTGTTTGTCCATATATAGAAAAGGCGTTCGATTTACGCCGCTAGTAAATTGATAAATGTTCAAGCTTCACAGAATTAAAGCGTCGTTGAATCGATTAAATTGAATATTAAAAATGATTTAATTTAGCTATAAAATTGTGTAAATATATAAATATAAATACTGTTTGCTTAGAATATATATCGCGTACACGCAAGTTTGTCAAATTGTTGAAAATAAATTATGACATTATTTATAAATATTAATGTTCGTCTCTTCCCCCCGGTTTCTGTTTTCATCTAATTCAAATTGGCTTGTGTACAAATAAATATAGTTATAAGTTTGCGGCAATAAAATGCTTTAAGTACATACATTTGTTTCGTTTCGTTTCGCTTTTTCTTTGTAATTATAATTTGCTTAACTGTTTAGTTAAATGAAATTAAATTAATTACTGGCAACATTATGGAGATGCTTTGCGTTTCATTAAAAATGTTTGTCGTGCTTTTGCGCATGCACTGAAAATTAGTTTTGAGTTAATGAAAATAAATGTCAATTAGTGATTAAATATGGGATGATACATGTCAATGGGTTTAATTGTAATTTGAAGTATTTTAGGATGCCGCAAATAACTTTAGAAGCTATTTGGCAATTTTAAAAGAGCAGCGCATGCGCCTTGTCTGACAGAATCGCTTAATTTAATCTTAAGCCTAAACTTTTTAACCCCATCTTAGTGTTTATAATCGACTTATGTAAAAATTAAGTTTAAAAAAATAAACATGGCAAGCGCTTAGGCGTAACTTAAATTAATGTATAGACTAAAATAGCTAGAGTCAACTATTGCTGGTGTTGGTGTTGTTGTTGTTGCTGTTGCTGCTCCTGTAGTTGCTGCAGCAATTGTTGCTTCGTTTCGGCTTTCACAGTTTTATAGCGATCCTTCTCCTCAGTATTCTCAGGCGGCTCACACTCAAACGATGCCATCGAGAGTGTGTTCTCATTAAGCACTCCATTGTGCTGCAGGTAGGCAATGACATTCGGCAATTTATCAAATGGACAGGAGACCTTCTTCCATTCATTGAACTCCATCACTTGTTTGGCGAGTTGTGAGCATTTCTCAAAGTTGATATGATTGTTTGGCAAACTATTTTCAAAGCAAACAGCAAAAAGTAAATTAATAACATGCCTAGATTGTTTCCATTAATTAAATTACTCACCGATTCGAGCAGCCTTCGTTTAGAAAATATAAATCCTTAACAAATAAACTAAAAAATGGAATGATTATGCGTTCGCGTTCCTCTGTGGCGCCCTCGGAGCGCCACATGGCAGCTTTAAGCGTCGAGCGATAACTATTAAAATTCGATGTTGGATCCATTTGATGTTCCAGCACTGAAAACTTTGCCGATTGCACTTTAGACCACTGTCAACAAAATACAAGTAACCAATTAATATTTGCAATATTATTTATTTATCTAAATAGTTTACCGTCTTTTTTAGCCTGCCAATGGGCGCCAGGTTTAGACCAGCTATTATGGCCATCAGACTATTGAAATTGCCAATGTTGAAACATTCGCGTGCCGTTTCAATCCAATATTCAATAATGCGCACACGCTGCTTCTTCTTGGGATACTGCAAGGAGGGGGAAAGGAGGTTAATATAATAATATAATTAATACAGTAAAGCTGCGCTATGGAAACTTTAGAAATTGTGAATTCTCTAAGAAACTGGTAGAGAATGAAAGCATATTTGAAAGTTGATAAAGTACACAGTTACTTAATTATAAATTCCACGATTAAGTTAGAAATGCGTTAATCCAATAACTGAAAACAAATTTAGACACAAATATAAAATATAAAGAGTTCATTATAACAATGCCTGACTGTCTGCTTCAATTTAATAAAGCGCTTATCTTTCCAAGTTCTTGAGAATTACAACGAACATGTTGTCTTTATCAAGTCTTATCAAGTCCTATTCTACTTGCTGCTTTATCAGATATTGTTTAACATTATCCAATTCACACTAATCATTATTATTTATATATTCCCCCTTTTTTTTTAGCAACTTCTTAACGCTGTTCCCTGAATTATTGATTTAGGCAATGCCTAATTTATTCGCATTTTATTGGAAAGCCTTTTTTTATGGTTATGCTTTATGGCAATATATTTCAGCTAATCCGTAGCATGCTTTCATCCCTTGCTAATCCCTCTTCGGGGTTATTTGCCCACCTTAACAATTTCGCTGGCCGTCAAGTAGCTGAGACGATTGAACCACTGCACATACGATTCCAAATTGCGTGTCTTTTTCATATCGTTCAAGGAGTTGCCGACAGTTGTTCCCGCTCCCGCTCCCGTTCCCGTTCCCGCCGAAACTGTGGCAGCAACAACAGTTGTTGCATCGTTTGTTGCCTTCTTCGCCTGCTGATAATCCTTGGCAAATGCCTGAACAAACTCCTCGGGTCCAATGTGCGACAGACGCTCCAATTCAATGGCCGTCAGTTGATGAGCCAAATGTTCGCAACTTGGACAGATGTCCATAATGCCAAATACCTCATCCGGTTGTGGTGTGCTGGACGCCGAGTTGCTGCCACTCGTTGAGTTGCCCGCACTGCCGCCACTCGATGATCCTCCGCCGCCGCCACTTGTGGCAACTCCATTTGTGGCATGTCCACTACTCGCTGACGTATGGGAGCTGCCCAGAAATGTTTGAAATGGATTATGCAAGTGCAAATGATGATGATGATGTTGATTCTGTTGATGATTCGACTGCTGCGATTGCTGCTCTAAGTTGGCCTCGTTATTAAGTGTCTGTAGAAATTCCTCGTACTGCTCCAATTCGGTTAATCGGGCAACGAGTAATTGCAGAATACGCGACACTTGCTTCCCCAGCGAGTTGTCAATGTAGACGCATTTTCTGGCCAAGATGCGCACCTGATTCATGAGACGTTCATCCCGAAAGTCATAGGGAAAGATCTCAATCCATTCGGATAGCAAACGTATGCAATGCTGTGCCGAACGTTGTGTCAATGTGCGTTGTTGTGGCTTCGGTTCCAGCTCCAAATCATGACCAGCAGCTGCAGTTGCTCCTCCCTTGCGTTGGGTTAACGGCGAGGCGGAATTCAAATGAGCAACTGCCTCATCCACGACATCGCAACCAGCACCAGATGCTGCCTGTTGTTGCTGCTGCTGCTGCTCCCAGTTGGTTGAGATCTGTGCGAGCAGCTCATGGGGCCGTATAAAGAGACGTGCACTGAGCAGAAATGCTGAGAGATAACCATGATCCGGATAGTATTCATGTGTGGGCACCATGTGCATGATTAGCGACTGCAATGTGCCCGACTGCAATCTACCCTCACAGTAAACCAGATGTCCCTCCTTTGGCTCCTTGCTGAGTCCCAGAGATTTGCTCTGCTGCGGCGGACCATAACTCAATGGTTTCTCCAACAATTGAGACTTCTCCACATGCGAACTGTCGCGTCGATGGGTGGAGAGTGTTTTGGCCACAATTCCAATTCCACTGCCGGCGCTGCTGTTGCTCCTTTGTGTCTTTAGATCCGGCAGAGTCTTGTGTGTTGTTGTTGTCCCCGTTCCCGTTCCCGTTCCAGTTGCAGTTCCTCCTCCTGTTTTGGCCTTAAGATTGAGATTGATGTTGGCGCTGCCAGTGCTGCCACTGCGGCCATTTGTGGCACTATTGATGCCGCCGTTGCTCGACGACGACATTTGAATCCCGACTGAATCCTGATCCAACTTCTGCCGACCTTTCTATGCTTGCGACGCATTCGCAAGCAGCACGAAGAGCTAAAAGGATAAGAGAAATGAAACGAATTAGTTGAATACCAACAACAAAAGCACTAAATGAAAGGAATCCATATAAAAAGAAGCTACAAATTAAATGGGAAATAGAAAATGGAAAACAGCAAAAGGCAAAAAGCAATTGCCAATTGACAAATGGACACCTGAACATTTAATCGTCCTAAGCAATTAGCTGCTTGTCTACGAAAGCATAATACATGAAAAAACGGGTTGAATATGAGACTTGTCATTGAGGTAAAACCCATTTAATCCTTTCGACACACATGACATCTCCAGTGCTTAATTAAGCTGTCCAACATATTCTTGTTAATGAATGTTTCCTTCGCAAGGAATAATCACAGTTAAAGCTACCTAAGTTCAAGCTCAATAGGACTTGCTGGTGCTTTTTAAAATTAAAGCTACTTTACGATCAATTCATAGGATCAAATAAAATACCCAAATCAATCAGAATAAAAAAAAAAAGAAATCGATCTGATGTCAAAGAAAGTCGCAGTATTAAATATTATTAAAAAAACTTAGCTCTAAGTTAATCAAAGCAAACTGTGTGAGAGATTATTAAACTTTTCTAAGATGGTCTTAAGCTTATCCCTCAGCATATGATTTTATGGTAAAAGGATCTGTCACTAAATCCACGCAATTTGATTATTTTTACAGATTATTTAAAGCTTTCCAGGTGCTTTTAGAAAATATAAGATCTCTTTTCTTACACTAAAAGCTTAATTTAATCTTTGCAAGTCGTAAGAAATTTACAAAACTAAACAATTAATGCTTAAATTAAATTCAGCAAAAGCTGTCTTTGTAAATTAAACAATGAATGCTTAAATTAAATTCAGCAAAAGCTGTCTTTGTTTAAGTTAATTAAAGCTTTCCAGGTGCGTTTAAATCTGTCAGATGGTCTCTCTAAATGCACACAAAGCTGTCATTGAAACAGAGACACGATTTCAAAGAAGACACAATGCGAGACATAGAAACTAGCATAAACTCAAGTGGAAACTGGAAAAGTGTCATAGAAAAAAGTCAGTTCACGGAAAATGGAAAATGAATAAGCACAGTAAATGCGGCTATTGATTGGTGAAGGCGACACTTAATCACGTAAGCACAACCCACACATATATGTACATACATAGACAATTCAAAACCTCTTACCTCTCCCCTCTAGAGAGTCGAGGCCAATCCAAAGAAGAGATAATGAAACTATAAAGATTGAGCTTGTAGTAAATATAAACTGTTAATTTGCTATGAAAATCATTTGAGCTGCTTATCAAAGCAGCGGGAGGGGAAAAACACGAGAATTACAAATATTAATTAACAACAAAAATAAAAAAATGCCAAAAATGGGTCAACGAATTCGAAGGTTGAGCGCCTAGAGGGAGGGGAATCGGGCGAAGTGGGACTAAAGGGTCTAAATGTTAATTGAATTACGAGCAGAGAAAAGAAGCAGAAGCAACAGCAACAGAAGACGCCAGGTTAAGGCAAAGGTGAAAATTAGTCTCTACCTCCCCTCTTCCACCCCCTTTCTCCTTGGGAGCGACCCAGTTCAATTTTCACTTTTCTTGGCATATTGCACGCTTCACAACACACTTGTGTGTATTTGGGGGAGGGAATGGGAGGGGTCAGAATATTTATTAACTGTAGGACAAACAGAAATCAATTTCGAATGCGGTAAAAGAAAATTAAAATCTATATTTATAACGTTTACACTATATGCCAACAACAAGTCCATTAACAACAACAAATGAGAGGAATGCACGACGCAGCAGCCTCAGCAGCCGCAGCAGAAGCAGCGACTGCGGCAGCAATGCCATAAAAGCTTAAAACAACAAGAACTGTAAAAACAAGAACAACAACAAGCAAAGCGCACCATAATTTGTATACAAAAGCAAAGCGTGGGCAAAAGGAGAAGGAGAGATGCAAGGGAATAGAGAACGGCAAAGGCATCGGCATCGGCAATGACAGACATACACACACTCACACACATATAGAAATGTATGGGAAAGGCGGAGAAGAAATGTAGACAAGTCAATAAATGGGGCCGTGGCCAGGCAGAAGAAGAAATGAAACAACCCCACAAACAGAAGGATGGATAGATGGATGCATGGATGGTTGAATGAATGAGTGCATGCCGAGAGTTGGTAGCCACTTCAGTTGTAGCTGATTTCTAATTGGAACTCACCTGCCTGCTCCAGTCGCAGTTACTGCTCCGTTGCATTTTTTTTATTACTAAATATATGTAAATTATTACACACACACAAACACACGCGCGCAAACACAAATGAGAGTAACTTTTATTGCTATTGATCACTCGTCTGACCCTCTAATCTAGTCTCTCCCACTCTCTTTCTCACTCACTCTCTCGCTCTGCACTAAAATCAGGACAGCTTGTGTATAGCAAAGGGGCGCTGCCTATCAAAAGTGGAACACACGATGCTGCTGCAGCGTTTGTATTGCGGTCGAAGTCGGGGGGAAGGGGTGTGTTAGTTTGTGTTTGCAAAACCAATTTACAATACGCGAAAGGTGAGCGTCGCGACGTCGTCGCCCTCGTCTCGCGTTGCGTTGCGACGCGTCGTTTCAGCTCTTTGCTCTCACCACCTTTAGTACGCCGCTCGCGCTGTCACCCCCGCAGCAGCAACAGCAGCAGCAGTCACAGTCGCAGTCGCATATGGCGGCCGCCTTTTGCGTTTTTCGTTTGGTCAGCACAAATATTGTATGTATAAAGAAATGTAGTATATGGAAAATACACTCTTAAATTTATATGTACAAATTGTACATTATTGAGTACGTTTTTTGCTTTGGGAGCACACGGTTTATTTTTTGTTATAAATGCGTCTTTTGCATACGATATAAACGACGCTTTGCGATTGTATTTGTATGTATGTATGTTGCGCGCCGACCGGTTTGTTTGCTACGCAGAATTTTCTTTTCCACTTTCTTTACGTCGCCCTTGCACTGCTTTTTTGTTATTGTTAATCTTTGTGTGTGTTTCCTTTTAAATCAGTTGCAACATTCACTTTTTTACTTTATTTACACTGAAGCGAATATTTGCCCGTTCGCCTTTCGCTTTTTATTGCATTAATTATGCATTTATTGCGCCAATTAGCAGCGTTTATACCCGAAATTAAGTTAGTTAGCTTAAAATGCATCTCGCACTTTACCATTTCACGATCAAGAAACAGTCGAAACCGTCTTGTTGCGACGACGATTTTATGACAACTGACCAACTACTCTTCACGGTTGCCACCTCGGAAAATATCCCGATCTGGCAACTTGTACCATTTATTTAATTGCAAAAATCAGTTGCAAGTTGACTTTATAATAACATTAATTATTTTTAAAAAGTCAAAATGAAATTTCTCTCCCTTAGCAAGAACTAGCTAAAAAAAAAACTATGCTGTCCACAAAAACTAATTTAGATTCTTTTCAGTCAGATTCAAACAGCCATTTTTTCTCACAGCACTGGTGGGAAAATAATATTTTGGCTCACAGCGCAGGCATCATGGCAAATTAGCAATTTGCTCCTCACTTAACAGTATCTCAATCTGCAATCGCGCGGTTTTTAAATTTTTAAGTATTTTTTTGGAATAATTTGTGCTAAAAACTTGTTTAGTATTTTAACTATTTGTCATCACATTTTTAGCTTTATTTCGAATGCATTCGGCCCAAAAACAGCCATTTTAAGCTCCTACAATTTGGCAACAGTGTTCAATAGTGTAACAAAATTTGCAGGGAAAAACAACTCCACCTTTTGTTTTTATTGCGAGACATAAGTACACCACCTATGGTTTTCTGTTTTAAAAGTAGATTCTAATCGACAATCGTCCCTGTTTCATTCATTCTCCGCTTTAAAATCAATTTACCGAAAAGAAACAACACAAAAGCCAAGAAAAGGCAAACACAAGAAGTGCAGTAAGCGAAGAAGACAGCAGCTGACATAAGGATCAAGTGACTATCGGCGGCTGGTGACATTTAAATGGCCAATGGCAATGGGAACAACATCAATACGGACGATGCAGCGGCAGCAACAACGACGGCAACAATACAACAACAACAACAACAGCACCTGACAGGCGACGGCGTCGGAGCCTGCGGCGATGTCAAACAGCACACAGCAGTGGCGGCAGCAGCAACAACAACACGCGGCACTAGCATCAATGATTTGGTTGCAGATTTGTATCTTAATGGCAGCGGCGGCAGCAGCAACAGCAGTCGCGGTGATTACACAAATATACGGGCCACTACAACTGCAACAACAACAACAGCAGTGGCTGCAGCCAGTGCAACAACCGCAACAACAACAACTGCGACAACAAGCAATAACACATCCACAACCTCCTCCTCTACGTTTTCCTTTAAGCATTTTCTCAATAGCAGCGGTACAATTACAGCGCCCACAAGCACAGTTACATCGCTAGATGCCACATGTGGTACGAGTAGCGGTTGCATTGGCAGTGGCAGTGGCAGTGGCATCATAACAAACGTGAATGCAACCACATCGCTGCAGACATCAACAGGTGCCAGGCCAAAGGTGCCACAATCTGCATCCGTTAGTCACATGCAACCGGATTTGAATGGCAGCGCTGCCTCGAAAATGAAACGTTCGCCGCGCTTCAGCTCTTTTGACTCGCAGGCGAGTCTGGCCGAGTATGCGGCATGTGGCAGTGTCAACGCTGGTGGCAGCACAAGGCCACGTCCGGATCTTCGCCTGGAGGTGGAACGCACTGGCGTTGTGCTGGATGATGATGACGATGATCATGTGGGTCTCGCCCAGGTGCGCAACAGTCGCCTCTACGACGAGCGTGTCGATGATGGTCAGTCAGTGCTATGGGAATAATCGCCAAAACCTCTAATTTAATCCATTTATCTGCTACCTTAGATATCTTTCCCTCGGCTGCCTCGAATCTGCAGGCGCCTGCAGGCAACTCACGCTATGTGCCGCGATCCTATTCCAGCTATGATATGCCGCCTACCCATGCTGTAGGCGCCGTCTCCTCTTCGCCCCGTCGTCGACCTGCATTGCGTCCCAATCGATTGGTTTTGGCCACAGCGCCCAAAATGAAGCTCGATCTGCCGCTGGACACGTCAAACGTGGCCGGTGCCGCTTCGGCTTTGCCGGACTTTGTGCAGGACCATTTGTCGGAGGCATGGTGTCAGGAGGCGCATCTCAGCTCGCCACCCAATTCCCCCCTAGGCGCTGCCGAAGCGCCCAGTTGTAGCGGTGCAGTGGGCGGCGAAGCGTTGCTTCTGCCCATCGCTGGACTGCCAAGTGCTGCCCAATCCTTGCCAGCGGTCAGCGAGGCGGGCGGATCTACGGGTAAAATGTTGCCCGATTTTCTATCCGATGGCCCAATTCTACACTCTTCTCAGCGGATGGCGGATGTGGCCATTGGACTGCCCTCGAATTCCATAGACTCACCGCCACAAGAAGCGGATGGAGGCACAATGCAGCTATCCACGTTGCGGCAGGAGAATGAACGCTTGCAACGCGAACTCGAAGAGACGCGCGTCGAGCTAAGAAGCCAAACCCGTCGTGCCCATGACGTGGAGCAGCAGCTGCAGGCGTTGACAGATGCACGACGAAGGGAGACGCTGGCGGCAGCAGCTCAAACACAAACCACTCAACGGCTGCGGCGCCAGGTGGCACAGCTGGAGGTGAGTTGCAAGTAGAGAGTAAATATCCCAAATATAATTTTTACATAGAGTTTCCCGGAAAAGGATATATTTTTATCTTAAGTTTTGCTCATATATTTATTAAATAAATTTATTTTATTTCTGATAAAAGTTACTGAATTCAAGTTTTGTAATCCTTTCAGGCTGAATTGTTTGCCTTGCGCGATGGCAGCGAGCAGGTTGGAGCAGCTGCTCCAGTGATGACTCCTGGTAGCAGCCACAGCAGCAGCAGCAGCAACACATCGCGTCCGTCCAGAACGCATCAATTGTCCAGAGATTTGCTGCGAGCCGCCGACAATGCCGAGCAGAATTTAAGGTAAGCTTTTAAATAAAACTATGTCTTAAATACTTCATAAATAAACTATTAATCTTATTCATAGGCAATTGCTATCGGGAGTAGATAATCTTCGGCAAATGGCTGCAAGTCTGGAGCATCCATCGGCAGCGGCAACGACACCTCGAAGTCCTAATCCCGATCCGTACACCGATTTTAATTAATAGCCACATTTGTTGTTTGATGAGAATAATGGTTTTTAGTACGCGCTTTTTACTCCGATTTCGTTTTGTATAATCATTTAAAGCCGCCCAATCAACGCCACCAAGAGCTTGTTTTTAGTAACTGAAATTCCCCAATTTATATATATATATATACGCATATATCTTTATATATAAATATAGCTGTGAAGGAGTCAAACTGGAAGGCAATTGAAGGAGCACCAAAGCGCAGACTCGTGATGTTGTTTTGAATTATCGGAATATATATATATAAAAATTATAATATAACAAAGTGTAGCATATTTAAAATTGTGTTGTATAAATAACAAACTGTTTGTATATTTATCAAAAATCAATAACAATCTATCAAATTGAAAATCATTAAACACACGGCACAGCTGCAACATTAACTATAAAAGAAAAACCACATTTAGATTTGCTAACAAGGGAATAATTAAAATAATTAAACAGCAAAAACCTCCAAAAGGCAGCATAAATATATTTTGTTAAAAACAAAATAAATGCAGGTATATTAAATTACATATAAAAAAAAACTTGTGCACTTGTGTTCGTAGTTTATGCTTTAACCGCAACAACAAAAAATTGAATAAAAATAGTGAGAAAAAGAAACACTTGCCATTTTTTATAATAATATTTAAAAACTTAAACAATTATTGGTTACCATTCGGTAATTCCGCTTTAAAACAACTGCTTCTGTACCATTCAATATAAAATGTACCCGTTTTGGTACAATTGTACCATAGGGACAACACTCACAATAATGGCTAAGTATGATTGTGTGTGTGTTTGCAAAAGAAGCTGAGCAAGTTGAGCGGCGGTCTCCAGTGAAGGCTAAGTTTGGGTGTGTGTGTGTGTGTGCACGTGCAAAAGAAACGGCATGTTTTCATCAATATGGAGACCTAGCGAAAAAGTGTGTGGGTGAGAGATCAACCTGTTGTACAGATTATAAATAGAGCAGTCCATGGACAGCGTGCATTTAATTGCTTTTGTAGCAAAACGATGAGCAGAGCTGAAACAAACTGAACTCTTTGGATGTGAAGTTGCGGAGTAAGCTATGTATATGTTATTATTGCTGAATGTACATATTTATTTATATATATGTATTAATAATAATTGATGTGCCTACTATGTGCAAGTTTAAGTGAAAACTTAATATTTATAGCAGCCATTAAAAGTGAGAGGATTCTTTACTGATAGAATAGAGTAATCGCATTTGCACCTGTATTAACGCAATTACAACCTTGGCATTGTAGAGCGACCAAAAGATAAGACAGCAAATAATCTACACTTGCTCCACACTTACTCTACACACACGTTCCCCATCTCGGGCTGTTCCGGGAATGCTTACGCTTCCAACGAGTGTAAGGCGAGCGGCAACTATGCCGGTCACTGGATTTCGATTCCATTTCGTTCAGTTTCGTTTTTGATGTCGTTACGCGCGGTTCGTTTTCATTTGATTCGTGCGTGATCGGCCTCATCATAGAACCCGTTAATCATTGCTCCCTACGCACGAGTGTAAAGAGAAATTGTAAATAAATTAATCAGGAAGTGTAACATTTAAATTGCAGCACTTGCATAAATAAATATCAGGAAATCAGAGAGAATAATCAATATGATGTCGAAAATATTATTGTGTAAGTAAAAGTAAATTTTATTAAATATATACATTTGTGTGTATTTATAAAATTTATATGTACATATTCTAAATATCTATACATGAAAGGTGTGTGAGACCACAAATGTTTATGTTTTTCAAAAAAAAAAAATATATAATCCAATTTTATAAATATAAACTTTTTTATATTACCAGTATTTTGTTAGTTTTCTTCTATATAAATATAGCACATTTAAATTAGGTTTATTATAGTGTTATTACTGTCTTGTATTTGTTGACGTCAAATGTCTACTTATGAATATTTTGTCAAAAACATACATCATTTATATTTTTCTATTTTTGCATGCTAATTCGAATTTGATTATCTTCTGATTCCACTTTATTGAGATTATAAATAAATCGTATCTGGTAATTGTATTATAATTGGAATTAGATAAGAAAATACGACAGAGAGCGAGAGAGGAAGAATTGTTCTCATTTGAAACTTTCCAGGACTTGCATTTGGTCGATATGTTCTCAGCTCTGGAAAGTATCGTTATTGATATCGATTATAAACATTAATTTGAACTCAAATTAAAATCTAAATATATGTCGGCCTTCCACAAAAAATTCGTGTTGACCGCCGTGATCCGAAATTGCGCACATAAATTCGGAGCGTGATAAGGAAATCCAACAATCAAATAACCTACATCCTTGTGTAGAATTGCTGGAGGTCTAATCTCGCCGACAAGCGTGGACCGCAGACTGATAAGAAGCGTGAGCTGATAATTCGACAGGTGCTCTCAAGTGTTGTTGTTCCATGTTGCATAATTAGAACCAAACTACGGGGGGTATAATACTTATCAGAATACTTATCAGAAGAGTGTCTATAATAAAATAATGGCCTGTTCTTGTCAGCAATGCTTTAAATATAGAAATGTCTCGACCTTGTTTGAACTCTATATAAGCGTGCAATGCAAACTTAATGTAAAGATTTAATTAAGTAGAAAAGTTAATCAGACTTCAAATCGCTACAATGTTTTGTAATATGTGCGCATTAAACAACAATTAATTGACTTCAACTAGGGTATATCAACCTGATATTTGTTGTAAACAATTCACTCAATATGCATATTATATACATGTTATTGATATAGGAAACTGCGTCACAAAATATAATTTACTCTGAGGTTCTTTCAAGCTACCCACTCACACTTTCCAATTCAATTTCAATTTACATACTGACATGGAACTCAATGAATCAAATTTCCGATTGTCCCACGATCTGAGTGTCTGGCGTATCACGTGTTTCAGATTGTCACAGGAAAGTCGAGAGATTATTGAAATAATCGCCGAATCTATTAATACTAACTGATTTTACACTTGACCTACCTGAAAGTGTCGAAGTATTTTCTGTAGATGTGGGAAATTGTAATAAATATATTTGTTGTCACATCAGTAATCAGAATACATAGGTGTAAATTGGAATTATTATTTTAACTAATAAAATTTGACCAATCTATAAATTAAAGCCGCATTCTTCAACTACTCGAAAATACGCCTTGGTTGTCGTTTTATACCTATTTTGATTTAAAGTTAAGACAATTGGTTGATTATCTAAAAAATAAAATATATAGTTAGATTTGCATCGTTTGAGATTTCTGGTAAAACTTTTCCTTTTGGATCTTTAAACTTTATATGATTGTTAATGGAATTCTATGCATCTTCACCCTTTAGCCCACACTGGACGCACCCTGAGCCGCGCCAGCTCCACGCTGCACTCGAAAGCAGCTCCAGCTGTGATGTCGCAGATGCAGAACGAGATGCCTGAAACTGATCATAAGGCAGCTGCCTATAAGGGTCCCAGCTATGAGCAGATACTGGAGACGCGTAAGACCCATTTGACACCCAATTTGTCGGCGCATTTCAAGAAGCCGCTGGTCATCCATGCTGGACATATGCAATGGCTCTACGATCATGAGGGTCGTCGCTATCTGGACATGTTTGGAGGCATTGTAACCGTCTCCGTGGGTCACTGTCATCCGTAAGTTGAGTTAGCCAATCAATCCATATAGTCATGTTAATACCAATTTTAAAACGGCTTGTCGATAGATTGGTAAACAATGTATTAAACATCGAGTTTTCCGTAAACACTTTTATTATTTCAAGCGGAAAATATTGTGGAAAAAAATTATACTTTAACTTTAATCCAATTTTAATGAATACAGAGTTCCAATAATGATAAAGTTGACATTCCGCAAGGTAATCGGTTAATTTTTGACAAAGTTATAACAGTTTGAAGATTCTGAAAAGTGTCAAGAGGAAGGTATGGAAAAAATGGACAGTAAGGAACAAAATATTTAGTTTTTCAATTTTGATGTAGAGTAAAAATAGAACTTAAATAAAGAAAAAATTGATAATCCGCAAGGAAATGAATTTTGAAAGAATTTAATTTAAATTGAAAAAAAAAAAAAATTTGAAATCTTAATTGAATGGTTAATTTTAGAAGGTAATGACAGTTTGAAATTTCTGAAATTTGGAAGAATAAAATGGACAGTAAGGAACAAAATATTTAGTTTTTTAATTTTGTTGTAGAGAAAAAGAGTATTGAACTTAAATAAAGAAAAAATTGATAATCCGCAAGGAAATCTGTTAATTTTTGAGAAAGTAATGACAGTTTGAAATTTCTGAAATTTGCAAGAAATAAAGTTAAGAGTTAATGTCTCATTCCATTGCAGAAAAGTGAACCAAGCGCTGGCGGAACAGACCTCCAAATTGTGGCATACCACCAACATTTATATGCATCCAAAGATTCACGAATATGCGGAGCGTTTGGTGGCCAAATTTCCGGGTAATTTGAAGAGCGTTTGTTTTGTGAACTCCGGCTCGGAGGCGAATGACTTGGCCATGCTAATGGCTCGTCTGTATACGGGCAATCAGGATATCTTGACGTTCCGCAATAGCTATCACGGCATGTCACCGTATACGATGGGTTTAACGGCACACTCGACTTGGAGATACCCTCTGCCGGGTGTGAACAATGGCATACAGCATGTGATGAATCCAGATCCATATCAGGGCATTTGGGGAGGATCCGCTTGCCGTGATTCCCCCGTCCAGACAACTCGTAGCTGCAATTGTGCTCCCGATAGCTGCCAAGCGGGACCGAAGTATTACAATGAGTTGGAGCAGACATTCAAGTACTCGCTGCCACGTGGCAAGGTGGCTGCCATGTTTGCCGAGTCCATTCAGGGAGTTGGTGGCACCGTTCAGTATCCCAAGGGTTATCTGAAGCGGGCCGCAGACTTAGTTCGCGCCAATGGCGGCGTCTTTGTGGCGGATGAGGTGCAAACTGGATTTGGACGTACTGGTGAACATTTCTGGGGATTCGAGGGTCACGATTATACGCCAGACATTGTCACCATGGCCAAGGGCATTGGCAATGGTTTCCCCCCTTGCCGCCGTCGTCACCACACCTGAAATTGCCGCCACTCTGGGCATGGCATTGCACTTTAATACCTACGGTGGTAATCCCATGGCAAGTGCTGTTGGCATCGCCGTTCTGGATGTCATCGAGGAGGAGCAACTGCAGCGCAATTCCCTTGAGGTGGGCACCTATTTCCTGCAGAGCCTGGCGGAGTTACAGCAGCGCTACGATCTAATCGGCGATGTGCGTGGAAAGGGCTTGATGATCGGCGTTGAACTCGTCGCAGATCGGGAGACTCGTGCTCCTCTGGCAGCGCCACATGTGCTTGAGATCTGGGAGACGTGCAAGGATATGGGCGTGCTCTTCGGACGTGGCGGTCTGCATGGCAATGTAAGTGATTCCAGCGATCTGGCAGCTCCCCAAACATTTCATCTGCTTGTTAAGTTGGCAGCGGCTAAATTCCTCCATAATTTATATACATATACATATATATATGTATATATCTGATTCAATCTCATCTAAAGTACTAAAGCACACTATTTATTTTCAAATTTTTTTCAATTCTCTTCCTTCCTCTTTCATATATTTAATTCTATAAGCGGTCTGGCAATGCCTAGGACATGTCATCTGCTTGTTAATTTGGCAGCGGCTGTATTCCTCCATAATTTATATATATATCTATATATCTGAGCATTCTATCTCATCTAAAATACTAAGCCACACTATTTATTCGCATATTATTTCCCAATCTCACTCTTTCTTTCCCATCTTTAATTGTTTAAGAGGTCTGGCAGCTCCTTAGACATTCCATCTGCTTGTTAAGTTTACAACTCCCTCATTGCTTGATTCATTTATTCTTATAGGCATTTTTTTGAGCATGCTTTCTCTATTTTTTTTTATCATTATACCCATTTCTCTCTCTGTTCCTATCTTCATGCATCACTGAACCCGAATCTCTTGCAGGTCCTACGCATTAAGCCTCCCATGTGCATAACCCATGCCGATGTCAAGTTTGCTGTGGATGTTCTCGGTCGTGCTATAGCGGATACATTGGCCAAACAAAAATAAAATTTATTTTTATTTTAAAATTGGCAAGAATTACTGAACGATCGCTAGAACTTTGTATTTTTTTATGCATTTATAGTTTAGTCAATGAGTTTTATGTAAAACATTCAACTGCAAACCAACAAAAAAAATAAAGTGAAATTAAAGACTAGCTCGCAAATTACTTAAATTTTCTAGAACAAAAAAATAGTACGACTTGGAAGTGTAAAACATTTGAACTTTTATTTATATATTATTTACACACATCATTTGAAAACCATGATCTAATAATACCTCCCTTAAACTTTTGGGGTATCCTAACTCATGTTCATCCGCAAGTTTTCTAACTACAAGTATGTATTGTATATATATTTATAAATTAATTTACATTATTTACCATAAATAATATGTGGAATTCTTTCGCTTTTATGCAGGTTCTCAGCTTTAGGCCTCCAATGTGTGTCAGCTTTGAAGATGTTGAATTTACTTTAGGCATTTTGGAAACTATTTTCGAGCAACACATGAACAAAAAACAACGGAGTTGGCGAACAAGTTCCACTAGAGGGCGTTATTAACATTCCAATTTCGATATTCATATAGTTTATATAGTATATATTTATTCTATTTATATTCTTAGCAATAACTCAAACTATTTTTTAGCACAATTTGAAGTTCAGAGAGCACTTTTAGCATTTAAGAGCAAACTGTGAGCATTTTACATTACATTCCAATAACATTGAGCGAGGTATACATATATACATATATATATATATCTTAAACTTAATACATTTTCTATATAATTGTATATATTTATTTTGTATGTATGTAAATTTATATATTAGGCACAGCATTTTCATTAAAAATTTATTGATTAACAAATATTTTGCAAAACTTTTTTGTTTTTTTTTTTTGGTATGATTTCAATTTTTAACATTATCACTACACTTTAAAATAATTTAATTATTCTGTAATGCAAAACTACTCTACTAGAAGACCTAGTCAAATATTTAACACAACTCCAATTCGAATTAGCAGAGCGCACTATCAATGGCAGTCACTGGGGGTCAGGGCAGGGATTGGATCTCCTCCGGTTCCTGCTATACTTGTATATCGATGGGTTTGCCATCGTTGCTGTAATCCGACTCCATCAGCGTTTCCGACAGCTCCTTGCGCGCCTTTTGAACCACCCAAAACATCAATGCAACGCCACAAATTACCTAATTGACAAGAATCCAATAAATTCCAAAGAAATTTGGTATTTTTCCTAATATTAGACAACTTTTAAAAATGTTGCGAGCAGTTTTATTGTTAAAGAAAAATGTTAGCAGCAAAAGAATCTGTTTTTGTTTTAGCATTTGTAACTAAAAGAAAATAATTAGTTGCAAAAAAGTTGCATATTTTCAGGCAATTGCAGTAAATGTTAAAAAGACTGCAAATTTTGAGCCCCGGATAAAAAGCTGTTAAAATATCGTATTTAAATAAATATATAATGTATACTATTGCATACTTTCAGGCATTTAGAGCAAATAAATAAAAAAAGTAGTCTGTTTAAAATACATAACAAAAATAAGTAAATTTTATGACCAGAAAGAACCTTTAACCGAATGGAAATTTATAAATTGCTAATTAAGATGACGGAGAATTTTTTAGAATTTGTTTACTAAAGAAAACACAGGTGGCAAATTTGTAATATAAATAACAAAAAATAGAGTTAATTTAACAATTTGAAAATTAAGTGTTTCTTAAAAGTATATTTCTCAAATAAAATAATTTGTGTAAAATTTGAATAAAAAAAAATGTATTTTTGTAAAATAAGCAGATAATAAGTTGGCATTTAAGTATAGATTTAATATAAAATTCCCAGTTTATAATTTCCGTTATTAAGCTAAGCAGCTCTTTCCTTGTCATTATAACTTTAGTATTTGCCGTGAAATATTTTTGACTGTTAAAGTCACCATCAAAGTCAAAAGTCTAAGCTATGCACATTTGTGCAATCAGGTAAAAGGTCACGAAAAATTGCAAATTTAACACGCAAGTCCCAAAAGGAATGAAAAATCACAGATTATAATATATTGTGAGGCAGAAAATCAATAAAGTGAGTAAAATTGCTTTGCAACTCGAACAATAGTTATATGGCAAACTTAACTGGTAATTTAAAAGTCAAACAATATGCATAAGTGTACTGATAATTAGTACTTAGTATTAAGTTGGCTAAGACTTAGCTTACCTCGAACACAAAGCTAATGTAGCCCGTTAATTTGGAATCGTTGTCATTGAGCACTTCGTGCATGGAACGCAGCGTGGAGCCGAGATAAACATTGATTGTCTGGGCGGGCAACAGACCCAGGAACGTGGCCAGATGATAATCCCGTGCTTTAATTGAACTAATCTGTAAAAAATTGTACGAGTTCGGTGTCAATAAAGATATCTTCATAATGTAATCTTATCTTAGTACATTAATGAATTTTTTAATGAGAAAAAATGTTACTACATTTTTTAATATATATTCTTATTGACTTTCGAGCTGAAAGCTTTTCAACGGCCTTGAAAACCAGTTAGCACAAATTTCAAGTTTAGTATTTCATTAACCTGACAGCTGTATTATTTTTATATACCATGTGATATTCAGAATGATTGAAGAGGGTATGTCCATAACTGAACTAAGTGCAAGTAAATACTTTTGACACATTTACAGGGTATCATGCACTGCTTCAGAACATTACAAAGCACTTCTAAGTATTTTTAAGATTTATTTACATGGTATTTAATGTAGTTAAGAACCTAACTAATTGATTTTATTGTATTTTTTTCTCTACCAACTGAAGAGTGACTAATTTCGAAACTGATTTGTCACTCTAAATATAACACAGCCACAGTTACAATCTTATTAACGTAGTTGAACAAACTGATTAATTGAAGTCATTTCAAATAATCGTTGACATATATATGCAACGTATTCCAAATGTGTAGATAAACGAATAAATACACAAAACTTGCCTTAAACTCAAACCAAATGCAAACATACGTTTCCACACAAATTGTGAATGAGTAAATACGTGAACATGTGTATGTATGTGTACAGATGTCTATATATGAGCATATATATAAATATAGTCACTGACTGATAGTCGCAAGTCGAAAGTTGTAAACATTTTAAAAGGTTGTCTCCCAGTTGGGAAACTCTGCGAGTTCAAGAAACTGAAGCCACACGACAATGAAACAATAGAATATATACATAATAATTATTGTAATTATTCTCAGACAGACTCACTCCAAATATAACATTCTGCAATCCAAATGGAATCGGCGTTAGTCGCGTAAATAGAACCACTCGAAATGCCTTGGGTCCAGATATAACTCGCAATATTGCTCGTCCAGTCTCATTTTTGATCAATCTGAAAATAGCAACAAGCAAAAATAATAAAAATCAATCAAAGCAACACACAAAAGACAAATACTAAAAAAAGAACGACATACAAATGTACAAATAAACAAAGACATCGAAATAATTGAAATTAAGATACGAATTATCAATAAAAACGCTGCCAGTATTTCTTTTTTTGTAACTCGTTATTTACCTCTTCTATCAATGCGATATTTTAAGGAAAAATAACTAATATATATTCATTTTCCATGAACTAGTTTAATTTCAATCTATTTGCGAAAACCTGTTAACAGGCTATATATTTTCCTATTCGACAGCTGTTTTTATCAGTTTACGAATCAGCTTACATTTTGAGTCCAAACCGGAAATTCATTTTCACTTGTTACCAACAAACTGCATGAAAATGCCAAGTCTGTGATGCGGAACCAATTGCAAAGCACTTTCGAACCAGTTCATAAATAAGTTTATGTCTTGAATACAGTTGTTCATTATTACTTTTGATAGACAAGTTTAGTTTAATAAATAGTTGTAGTAAGTAAAGAGTTTACATTATTAATTCAAATAAATTAAATATTAACTGTCTTAGAAAATGTTCCTCTAAAATATACTGATGAAAAATTATCATTGTCTGTTGTTCATTTAGTTTGTTTGCTCATACAGCAACTCCCATTTGGACTATTATCATGTTAATATCATTTAAATTGGTTACCATTTTATGCCCAAATGTGTAACACTGACCCTTCTTAACCGGGCGCCTATAATTTAACCCGTAATATGTTTATTGAAGTTAATCACCGTTCAATTAGCGTCAATCAACCGCTGCAACAGGCAGTAAACCAGTTTATCACCCAGCAAACCAAATTAACTTGGCTACATTTTGGGCAGAGTTCGGCTCGTAATTTACCCGTGTCGCCCTAATTTATGGTAATCTGTTACCCATTTGTCTGATTGCTGATAGTTATTTAAGCTGTGAAGGCATACAAGCTAAAATAATTGGCAGAAAAGTTATTGAACCCTCTAAAAATGACTTATCTTATATCTCAAATATTCGTATCTCATTTCCTCAACTGTTGTTCAACAAATATTAACTGACGAATTGCAATTGTTTAAACATATGTTGAAATGCTGCACATTTAATCCAAGTAGTTGCTATTGTTATTTACAGCGCCTTTTTTTATTGGTTGATAAAGCATTTGAGCATTTGAACGTTTCGCTTGAGTAACGAATATATAATTTTAAAACATACCGTAACATTTGATAAGAGACATAGTTAAACTCTTAATGACTTAATGTATATGATAAAATTAAGCATTTAAATGAACTTGTGGTATATACATTTTAGTTATATTAGAGTTTATTTAATATTTTTTACATTATTACAATAATTTTACTAGATAAATATAAATACACCTTTGTAAATTTAGAAGATTCACCTCTTTCTTTCTTATCTAACACATTTTCTTCAACAACAACTCATTGAACAAGTTGAAACTGAATCTTGTGTAAACAAAAATTGCATTTTCAATAAAAAATATATATGTAATATATTGATTTTTAATGCTCTGCTGATTGCGACAAAAAAAAAACAATATTTTCAAACATTAGTTCTTGATATCTGTCTGTCTTATCATAAAAGCTTCTTATCAAATCAGTCGGTATACAAAAGCACCTCTAACCTCGTTTCTTAATCGACGTCACATCTGTTTTTCGAGGACCTCATATAATTTATTTCGGGGAAACTATTATTCTAGTTGAGTTTAATTCGCAATGCGTTCGATTCTTAGACATTTATTCCGTAGCTTCTCTACATCTCGTCCTATGGAGGTGCAATCTGCCGTGAGCAGCTCCACTTGATGATCGCTCGTGATGTGGATGCTATCGGCCAGGACGCAGAGCATGCCACGAAATTCCGGATAGGCCTGATGACAATCCTGGGGTATACAAAGGGACAACTGTAAGGTGAAGACATTGCCTGGCTTAATGGGATAATTGAGAAGCTCCTCGCTGCTCTCATCCAAGTCCAAGCCAATATGCTTAATGAGACTGGGAAAACAGTTAAATTTGCCAGCTGCCTTAAATATATCCAACACATTGTTCATATTGGAGGGCAGAACACGGAGTTCCTTAAGTTGCTCCGCCAAAAGCGTTAAATAAACGATATTTAATTCCCTCGGCGAGCGGACAATAGAATCGCATTGTGCGACCAATGTAAACAACTTGAAACGCAGTTCTAGCAGCATATTATAGATGACCTTCTGGGGCGGTGTAAAGCGTCCAAAGATGGGCCAACTTCTGGCCAGACTACCACAATAGCCAGCATATTGACATGCCGCATCCATAAGCAACATGCCACCCGATCCAACTGCCACTTTGGGCTCATACAGCAACGGTTGATGGGCGAATCTCTGTTGACATTTGTGGGCGAAGAGTGAACGCAATTGCTCCAATGACTGACGTGGTGAATGCTCCGAGATCAGCTGCTCCATCGACTGAGCAGCTATGGCATGTGCACGTTTAATGGTTTTCATTTCTCTGGCTGACTTGAAACTCCTCGCATATTGCATGAGATGACGTGGACAGTCTATCGAGAGCTTCAGCAGATCGGCCAACTCAATGATGTATTTACTCAATGGACTTTTGTCCAGAGAGTACCACAATTTGGCACTGGCATGATTGCAACGTCGGCAGAGCAACTCCTTCAGTTGCGGCAAGGTTAACATCTGATCGATATTGTAGCGCTTGCAGGCGATTCGAGCCAGCGTCGGATCCATCTCATGGTCCCGCCTCGGCTCACAGATCACCGTGCACAACTGCATTTGACGATTGCGTAGCATCACCAGCACTGCACCCGGAAGCAGGCAATCACAAAGGTACAGAAACTCACTTCTCTGCCGGAATGGATAACCGGGAGCAGCCTCCGCTCCAGCGACGATCAGCACATGTGTATGTCCTCGCTTCCTCTGCTTATCCTTGCTGAGATAGTCCATGACTACCGAACGATGCTGGTTAATCTCATCCGGTTCCAGGGCCTCTGTTCTGAACGGATCTCCCTTCAGATATTCCCCGATTGTGTATTTTATTGTTGTTCCCTTTGCTCGACTCTGACATAGCTCTGGAATGGACAAGGGCTTGCACTGCTTGACGAACTCGGAGACTGGAATGGTTGTCGGTGCTGCTTGCAGGACTCCCGCACTGCTTTCCAAGCAGAGTGGACTTTGGCGTAAAACTAAATTAACTCGCGGTCTATAACTTTTAAATTTTGTTATTGTATTTAACATAATTGCATCTACTAAAAAGGTCAACAAACTCGGTAAAAAAAAAAAAAAGACGACATGCGACAACTAAATAACAATTGTTTCAAATGTCACTTAAAACATTTGATTATTTGTACTAAGGGGGAGTGAGACAGCATTAAAAAGGAGCTTTCAAGCTCACTATAAAGTTTCTTAAGCTTCAAGAAAATAAATGAATACATTTTTTGTATCTATATAAGTTGTTTGTTATCGTCATGCCTAGATTAATTAGTTACCATCTAAACTAGGGGATTTCTTGTTCTAAATGAGTAAACACTTAGAAATGTTTGAATCATACAAAATACCAACTCGGCGCCATATTTTTGACTATATTTCAAAGCTTAGTTATATTTATTTATCAAATTTGTATATCTAAATTTTAAAATAATGATTTTTCTACTTTCTTAAGGATATATAAATAAATATATATAAATGAAGGTAATATTTGTTATACTTTATAAAGTTAGTATATCTTCAAATTAAACAGATAATTGGTTAAATGTAATAATAATTCTTAGTATTCAAATGCTTAAGTTGACAAATAATAAATAAACTAGTGTCATCTTAAGTTGATATTACTTACTTGTGCACGGATATCCGATGCCGGAAGCTACGTATTGTGGCATGAGCAATGGCAATGCCCACATTTGCACCGAGTATCACGGTCAGCCAGCCTTTCCACCAGCCGAACAGGTAACCAGCAGTTATCAGCAGCACAAGATAGCCAACAACGATGGGGAAGCTGACGAGGGTGAAGAGTGCCATGAATATGACAAAAATTAGCCAACCATTCTGGGTCTCAATCCAAAAGAGCAGCTCCTTGGCATAATTGCGGGTAAGGTAGCCAACGAACAGAACGAGACACAGTATGGAAATGGGTATCAAATAGCTGATATACCAATTGCGCATAATAAACGCATGGATTCGCATGCAGCAGGAGTTGCGGCGCATATATGAATTAGTACGATTGATGCTACGTCGACCAGGGACACTGCTCGTGCCCGTCGCAGTGTTATTGACAGGGCTGGAATGAATGAGGAAAGGATCGCCTTCGCAACTCTCCTCATTGGTATTCACAACAGAGTTGACAACATTGGCGGGGACAGTCTTGTTAGAGTCACTGGCTTCCAATGGGAAATTTGAGCTACTTGTGCCGCTGTAGCTGTTGCTCTTGATCAGCTGGGGCGAGGCCAGGGGAGAGCAGGAACTGGAGCTCGATGACAATATGGAATCATCCAGAATTGGCGATCTATATTTGAACATGTTTATGCTGTTGTCATAGCTGTAGGTGTTGATGGTGTTGTTGTTGGTGATGTTGTTGTAGTCGGCGCTTGGCGGCAGCGTCGTTGTCGAAGCGCTCATTTTTGGGCTCACAATGTTCCCCAAATATTTTACGCCTTACTGTTATGTGTATTGCCCTTTCCCCCTTGCCTATCTTCGCGACAGCTGCTGCTGTTGCTTCTTCTTATTGGCAATTCGTTTTCTCTTTCACTTTGAATACATTGCTTTGTTGTTGTCATTTAAAATTTCACTCTTTCATGACCATACTGGCTGAATTTTGATATTTTTTAAATAAGTAGATAACAAGAGCTTTCTTTAGAGTAGGCTGCGAATGGGAAGCTGTTTTTTGACACACTTTTTAATTTAAAAACATTGCACTAATTTAATCAATGCCAATAACAAATTCCGTTTTTATTTTTCTTTAATTTAATTAGCCAATGTATAAAAATTGGGTCACAGACGTTGGCAATTTTGTTTGGATTTCGTAAATAGATCACATAAATAATTTAAAAATAAATTTACAAAATGTTTTTAATATTTACGAAGTTTTGTGATAAAAAATACATAAGGTGCCACTGCGTTAACACGACCGTCCTCAGTGGAATATAAAACGAAACTAAAAGCTGCATAAAAATTTTAAGACAAGCCGGCCAACCCGTTTTTTGTTCCGACATGATTATTGGCAGCACTATAGATTTATTATTCGGCTGTGGCGTTTTATCACTGATGCCCAACTTTTAGCTTTATTATAGCACTTTTTTTTTGGTATTTTCAGCTAATTTGAAATGGCGCGAAATTTTAAATTTTTAGTAATTCAGCAAAAAATAAACTTAAAAATATTTTAAATATACATTTTTTTATGAAAGTTGCGAGTTCGATGTATCTTAGGGGAAGCAGTTATGTAACCAAGTTTAATTTATCAAATCCATGAAGTTTACAAAGTTCCAATATTTTTCGTTATTTTATTTGTTAACTATTTAATAAAATCAACTGTCCCCTAATGAACCCATCGTCAACCAATCGAGTCGATTCTTTTGATGCATCGTAGCTGGCAACTAAACCATAAATATATTTTAAAAATTAAAACACATTTATTTGTATCGACTTTTAAACATATCTGCTCATTCCCGATCACTGGGCAGTTTTTTTGAGCTGCGGGATACGCTGGCTTTACTGGACGCATCCTGAAGCAGCACGAGACGTACAAAGGCCAAATTAAGGAGGAAAGCTTGGCTGAGAAGCTCCCGTTGATAGCGTTCTACCTTGGAGTACATACTACGTAGATTTGAAGGGAACTGTACTTGGTTACACAAATATAATTTCTCTCCATGTTCCGGCTGTTCCTCCATGTTGTAATGTGTTCGCATCATGTTCAGAATTGTGTCCTCGGAAGATACGCGCTCTGTGCCCACAAGATGATTAAACAGACGAGCTGCAAGAAACCTACGCAGATAGAACAGATTTGTCTTTGTTTCGTTGGGATTTGTTCGGGACATCAAGGCATAACTAAGAACTGCCGTAACTTGGGACTTTTGAATGTTCACATTTTGTTGATCAATGCTGCCGGGATTGCTGCTGGCCTGTGCCATTTGCGGATTCTCTAGAATATAGCAATCTGCATGGGGGATTTGATGTGCCACATAGATGCAACGACGCACCAGCTCGGCCAGATGCAGTTTCTTGTCGTTTATCTCGTGATGCTGCCAGTGACTAAGCGTACAAGGAGAATATGTGTTTTCTGGTAGCTCCAATCGTGCCCAGCTAACACTGGTGACACCAATTCGTACTCCCACACTGGAGGTTATCAGCTGACGCTGCTGCTCATCCAATGTAGGTGTTATAAATGGTGCTGTGCGGGAAGTCTTTTGCGTTTTTCCGCTAATATTCCGATTGGTAACCGGCTCAAGCAGACTGTTGTAGAACTTTGTAACCGCTTTTAATCCAAATCCATCTACATGGAGTATATCGCTTATCTCAGACATTGGCCCATTACGTGCCTTCCAGGTTTCTAGTTTGATGACTCGCGACTTTGTTATGTCATAACTAAAAATAAAAACGTGTTTAATTGAAGGACTCCAAGTAAATATTAATAAAGTAACCTTAACAGCTGATCGGCACTGTTTTTATTTATGGCGTCCAAGATTTTCATACGCTGTTCATCAGTATACGACGGTAATTCCAAGAGCTGCTCTGCATCTTTTACAATTGCTGGCGCGGGAGGTACTTGATTGCTTAAGTGGCGCACATAATTTGTGGTTAAGGTACGCAGCGCACGTTTTATATTCAATGAAAGCATCATTTGTTTTAATATATTTCCTCAAATCACATTTCATTAAACTTATGCAAAGTTTTACGATTTGTTATTGCCAGTACCAGTGTGACCGTGCGAGCGAACTGTTTTTGCTCACATAAACAGCTGATCGCAGCTGTTGCAGCCTTGCCTTGCACGACGTATATTATTATTTTAATCTCTTAAGTTAAGTCTTAACGCACAGAAAACAAGCAGAATGCAGTTCTCCTGGATGAAGCTGGCTATTTACCTGTTGACATTTCTCACATACGCATATTCGGGATACGGATCTAGCACAATTGTGCATCTGCGAGATGCCATCATTGCGGCGGAAGCAATTTTTGGAGACGTTTTTAAAAATTTCATCACAGTTGTTCGAAAATTTCGTACCGTCCATGAAGTCTTCGATGCAGCAGTTGAGGAAAACTGTGTGTTTCAGTGCCCAGTGCCCGATGGCGGGGGTACGGGTAAGTGTTTGACGCAAATGGATATTTATCATTATGTAAATATGGTAATACTGACGTGGTTATTCTGTCTTTAGCGCCGCGCGCTGTGCAAAATAAGTTTTACACGCCCGTACCCGACGGTTGCGGTAGTCTGGGTCTGAGAATCAGTACAGAGTATCTACCAGCCGCTGAAATGGAGCCATGCTGCAATGCGCACGATATTTGCTATGACACCTGCAATAGTGATAAAGAACTGTGCGATCTCGACTTGAAGCGTTGTCTCTACAGATACTGTGATACTTATAAAGAATCAATCGCCAGTGATTTAATGACCAAGGGCTGTAAAGCGGCCGCCAAAATGCTATTTACGGGCACATTAACACTGGGATGTAGAGCGTATCTGGACTCCCAGCAACGTTCATGTTATTGTGCGCCCAGCAAACCGACTAACTTCAATGGCAACAAATACGCAAATAGCAAGGAAAAACAACAGCGCCAAAAGTACGGCTGGAAGGATCGTAATGAAATTTAACACTGGTTAGAATTTAAATCATACGTTATTTGTTTTCGTTAATAGACGTTTCATGTTAGTTTATAGTTACAGTTTTAATTGCTGCCTGACGAATTTCATGAGCGCTATGCCAAAAATTGCATAGGCTCCGTATTTATATATTAAACAAAAAATGTATTTAATAAAAATTTTATTTTTAATTTTATAACTTTGCTGTAGAGTAAATTGTATGGTAACCCATACATTATTGAGCGATTTGCGATAGTTTTTAATTCTAAAGCACCCATGTATGTTTTGAAATATCATTTAATAAAATGTCGGTTATATTTTAAAATTTGCACATAAAACTATTTTATCGTTAATATATCGGTATTCAATATACATTTAGATCAAGCTTATCGATAAATTAAGTTAATATACTAAACATTTTTCAACACTTTACAACATGTTCATTTCAATGAGCCGTTCATATGAACTTTTAGAACGAAACAACTCAACTCTTCTGAAAAGTTGGCAACAGTGATGGAAAGCAGCAGCAAAAAAAAAAGATTTTGCAATTTTTAGACACTGAATGTTGATGTAGCTAGAAATATAATAAAATTTGCAATGGGCTACGATGTCAATCGCTTTCAAGGCGAGGTGGACGAGGAGCTCACATGCCCCATATGTTCCGGTGTGCTAGAAGATCCGCTTCAGGTTTGACAATAACAACAAAAACCTCCACAGTAACATTTTCATATAGTGCTTTTTCAATAACTTGATTAGGCGGTCATGTGCGAGCATGCCTTCTGTCGCGGCTGCATCAATGAATGGCTATCACGGCAACCCACATGCCCAGTCGATCGTAATGCACTAACCACAGCCAATTTAAGAGCAGTGCCTCGCATATTGCGCAACTTGCTGTCCAGGTAAGAAGTCGCCCACACAGGTCCAAGTAAACACACAATTAATAATGGTTTAATATATAGACTGTCGATTACCTGTGACAATGCGCCCTACGGCTGCACAGCTGTGCTTAAATTGGATGCCTACAATTCACACTTGGAAGATTGCGTACACAATCCAAAGCGTCCGTTTCCATGTGAGAAGGGCTGTGGCTTTGATATACCGAAAGACGAGCTAAAGGATCACAATTGTGTACGAGAGTTGCGCACGTTGATTGTCAAGCAAACTGAGAAAATGGGACAACTGAAGACAGAGCTTAATGATCAACAGCTTACAATTAACGAGTTGAAGCGGGAGTTGCAACTCTTTAAGGATTTTATGCGAGCAATGCGCGTGTCTAACCCGGCCATGCGCGCCATTGCTGATCAAATGGAGCGGGATGAAGTTATACGCTGGAGTAGCGCCCTGGCTAGAGCGCGTGTTACACGCTGGGGCGGTATGATATCCACACCAGACGATGCGCTACAGGTGAGATCAGTCAGCAGAAGATCACTCTCAAATACTTACGACATATTTAAATTCTTACAGCTTATGATAAAGCGTGCCCTGTCGGAATCAGGTTGTCCGCCTCACATTCTGGATAGCCTTATGGAGAATTGCCACGAGCGTCGTTGGCCCCGTGGATTAAGCTCGCTAGAAACTCGTCAAAACAATCGGCGGATCTATGATAATTACATCTGTCGGCGCATACCAGGTGAGTGTTGGGTTCATACTGCCATCGAAAAGCATTTGCCCTGACTAATTAAAGGCTTTGTCATTGCAGGCAAACAGGCGGTCCTTGTATTAAGCTGTGACAACGTCCACATGACTGAGGATGTGATGGTCGAACCAGGTCTGGTTATGATCTTTGCACATGGCATCGAATAGCTCTTGAACATCCCTCGGCAGCAGCAGCAGCTACATCAGCTACATTTAACTACATAATTAGAAACTAATTACTAAATGTATATCAAACAATGCTCAGTTTTGTTGTTTCCTTGACATAATGCATAAGTCTTAAGCATAATATAATAACAGAAATCTCATATTAATCATGTAAGCATTAAGATAATCACGAAACATCAGAAACGGGGAAAAAACAAACACAAACCATTCAAGCGCCTCATGACAACTTTCAAGTTGTAACAAACAAATTCATATTACATATATTATTTCTGTATAAGTACATTCGTCATGTATGTATGTATGTGCATATTCCATTTACATTCATGTAAACATAGCAAGCATATTTTGTTAATTAAGAGATCTCAGCAAACAAATTTTTGTTAATGTTCACTTTAAATTTCGGTCGATGGATAGAATGTGTGTCTATTTCTATTCATGCATTAATTATTTGTGTCTTTTATTTAGGAAACTTTAAACGTTTACTTAATTATTAATTAAATTAAATGAATTTTAAGAGAATAAAATATATTCAAATTGTATTTGTACTTTGCGTTTTTCAAAATTTATAGTCAAAAGCCTTAAAAATTTTTAAAAGAAAAAAGAGTTAGGTATTAAAGCGAATATGGCAACAGCTGCGCAATCGCTTTGAAAAGTTCGCTGGGTTGCATCGCCTAATCTCTCCGTTGCTCCCAAGCCACACATATACAAATACAAATACTAACAATCAGACACACACAGACATATAAAAGTTCTGGGCATCATCTGTTCCAGAAAAGGAAATTTTAAAAGCAGTTTCCAACAAAAACAACAGCAATAAAATCAAACTAGTTCCTGCATGAGCTTTGAGAAAACGAGAAACCGGTTACAAATTTTGTAGACTTGTTTTTTTTCCGCGTTATTCATAAGCCGAAATTCAAACTAATACAGTTTAAATTTTGATTTTTTCGGTCTTTGTTTTGTTACATATGCCAAATAATTGATTATCATAACATTTAAATATTTATAAGCTCAATTAACGCTTAGTTGCAAAGGGGGACGCCCCCTGGCGTTTGAAAAGTGAGAGTTTCAGTGGAATAAACCTCAAGCGGCGCGCGCAGCTTCCAACAGTCGTTTCTGGCGCTGCGAAGCTGTCGGACGTGCTTAATCTTCTATTACCCGAAAAAGTCAATAGCGTAATGAATTTTTCAATTTGTATGCTAATCTTGGCAACCGTCTGCCTGACAGCGACGTCAGCAGCACCGCAGCAGAGGCAGCGCAACGAGAAGCAGGTTCAGGAGGCATTGCGTAAGTAACAAATTAATAATCGATTCTTATCGAATATTGCTAATGTAACTGAAAATCTAACAGCTGCTGAAGGTGCGACCATTATTGAGGAGGTTGTATTGGAATCTAATCTGCGTATTAAGCCTAAAGCTCGGCAAAATGTAAGACGCGTGCGCTCCGCATTGGAGGAAACTCTCAATGGAGTCTATGCTGCGCATAAGCGCGTGAAGCGTCAACGCAATGTAAATGCTGGCACCCAAGCCGGAGCTGGACGCACCCAATCAGGCGTTAACGTTGGCGTCGGGCCCAATGGTGGCACTGCCGGTGCCCACGTAAATCTGGATCCACTGGGTCCTTTGGGCACCAATGGCTACAGACAAGAACAGACTGCCTCAAATGGTGCCGCTAGTGGCACTTTTAACGGCGGTTCTTCGGCGGCCATTGGCCAAGCTCAAGGTTTCCAGTCACAAGGTGCTAGCGGCTCTTTTGGTGCCTCCTCCGCTGGCACTGCTACGCAGTCGCATAACTTCAACAGCAATGCGGCGGGCGCTTCTCTCAGTCAAGTCTACCGTTTGCCCAATGGCCAAACCATCAACTTTGCCTCCACAAATAATTTTGCCAATAATGGAGCTAATTCAGCCGCCAGTCGAGGTGGAGCCGTATCTGTGAGTGGGTAAAAGGATTAATGTGTATATGAGTCTTGTGAATTTATAGTCGCCTTTTTATATTTCTTAACATTTAAAAACCCGTTTTATCAATCAGGTTAGAATGACACAATTATTTATGAAATTACTAAATTTGAATTAATAATATACAAAAGAAATCCCGAAGTTTTGCCAGCACTAACAGGTCACTTTGCGCTCCGAAATAAATCGATAAACTGTCATTTTGATAAAAATGTTTTGGTTTTATTGGTTTGTTAGGCTTAACGGTTATATGCTTATTCGGATTCGCTTTCACTCTCCGATTGAAAATCACCCACTTCAATGGAGAATTTGTATTCCTGATCGCAACCCAAATAGGAATCGCTCATGTAGTACAGGGTATAATCATGCTTGCCCGGACTGGGTGCCACAAAGTCCAATTTGACCTTGGCCTTTTGTTGCAACGTAAGACGTTTGATGGACAACAGAGAATTGGTCTTGGGATCACCAATGACTACCCACCAGCCCTCCTCACGTTTCTGGGGGAAGAATGGCGCAATCACCGGACCAGTAACCTCATCCTCCCGCTCCAGTTGTACCACCACATTGACCGTTGATCCAGAATTGATGCGATCCTTATCTACAACCTCGTAATTGAGCTCAATGTTGGGATAACGATTACAGAATCGCGCCACATCGGCCATTTGGGCATCTGACAGTTGCAGCAGCCGCGTTCGATCCTCATCCTCCAGCTCCATTATGTCAAATACGGTTTCAATTTTCTAAAAATAAATAAAAAACCAATTAGTTTATATACAAATTTATTTGAGATTATCAATTACCTTATCCGTGCACCGTTTGATAATTTCGGCATTAAAGTGTGGCAGCTGCCGTAGATAGGAGTCCTTGCTCCACATTGCTTGGGTAACCATAGCTGCCAGTTCCATAGCAGCCACAGCTGGCGATAACCAGCCATTGGAACTCAGCACGTCCACGCAAGCCTGGATTAAGCGTATCGCCTTGCTCAGAATCTGCTCAGTATCTCCCTGGAGTTCGGGTTCCACCTGTAGACGCGATAAATGTGCCTGGAGCAACAGGTTTGTCTTAATATGAGGATCATTAAATCTGCAAGGAAATGGTATGTTAATTATACACGCTTTTAAGGATATATAAACTATAATTCTATTTACTTGGGCGCCGTTTCATTGGGTCCAGTCAGTTTGTTGGGCAATCCCTGCGACAGTCTGCGCAGAACCTTCTCCTCGTGATGCCTTACCACAACATCCTCATACTCTGCTGCCGACGAAATAATCTCCAACAAACCACGCACCTTGGTCTTACTATTCAACGATAAACTGAAGAGCTCTGTATGGAAATTAAACAAAAAATACATGTACAATAATTAAAAACTACTAAGAATGTTATTAGACAATTTACATACCAATCGTTGTATAGTTGATATAATAGTAGGCTGCAATCATGCCCAGATTCAGTGGCAACGTGTCCATATCATCCTCAACACTTATGCACTTGGATTGCTCCAGATCACTTAGCGTGTTCTCCACAAGCTCGGACAGATGATCAGACAGATGGCGATGCGTGACGCCCTGTAGATTGTAATAGTTGGGATTCTGGGTTAATCGCCGATAGAGGAATGTCCATGTTAGATAATCGACGGCATCCTGTTTGTTCTCAATCGTTTTTGTGACAACCTCGGCGTTGAAATGATCGTGCATTCGATGATCTAAATGACTCTCGATAGGCAGCGGTTCATTAATAAACTTCTTGAAGAAGTCCTTTTTGGAGCTTTGACACATTAGCACACACTTGGCATCGGCATCCTTGGGTCGATTAGCGCGTCCAATCATTTGGAGCACATCTGTAATGGGATAATCCTCATACGAATGATTCTTGCCGTTATAAAACTGTGTGTCCATGATAATAGCGAGATGAGACGAGATACTCATGCCCCAGCACATGTCCCGGGAAACGACAACCAGTTGAAAAGCTCCCGCCGTGAAGAGTTGCTCGACAACTCGGCGATCCGAGGCGGACAATCCTTCGTGGAGATAGGCCACACCCTGGACAATTGTTTCCTTCAACGTTATGTCTGACATACGTTCCAAGAAGGGCTGTATACTCTCCTCCTCCGCCAGAAAGAAGCGATTTGGCTGCAGATCTGAGGCAGCATATGTCACAATATCGATGGCAGTTAGACGTGCCTGTCTTCTGGATGATACAAACACAATCACCGGCTTATCGGCGCTGTATTTGAGGATCGCATTGTAAACGGGCTTTGACATGGTCGCAATGCGAGTGGCATTGTGAGTTACATTAAATCCTTGAATGTGCAGCTCCAGCGGAATGGGACGCACGCTGGGATGGAAATTGAAGGTGGCATTGGGATTACAACCGAGCCATTGGGCCACATCCCTTGCATCGGTCAATGATGCGGACAGAGCCACAATACGAATCTGTTTCTCAATCTGTGAGCTAATGTAACGCATACGTGAACAAACGATCTCCATGACAGGTCCCTCCTCACCGCCCACCAGCTGCAGCTCGTCTACAATAAAGAGATTGACCTGCTGAACATTCTTGCGCTGCTTCCAACGACGCGATAACACATCCCATTTATCCGCTGTGGTTATGACCAGCTGTCCCTTGGCAATAAGCTTCAGATCAGTGCCCGTTTCACCTGTCAGTTTCACCACCTTGATGTCCAACGCGCCAAACTTCTCATGCCAATCGGAGAAGACCATATCGGCGAGCGTCTCCTGGGAAACGAGATATACGCAACGTCCATCAATGCTTTGACTAAACAAACGCATTATTGCAAACTCGGCGATGGTCATCTTGCCCGAACCAGTTGGAGCACCCACAAAAACATTGTCATCGCTGTTGTAGACGGCATTGAAGACCTGCGTCTGGATCGGATTGAATTGCTGGAACTTGCGGCTCGCATAGAATGCTTCAAATTTCGGTTGACGCAGTGCGCTAATCGGCAACGGTTGAAGATCAAGTAACTCCGTGGGCGGCATATTCTTCTCGGGCAGTATAAGATGCCTAAAGGACACGGGCAACTGAGTCTCGGCGCCAATCCAACGATCCGAGACAATCCGTAGGAAGTATTGTGGTGGCAATGGCTCAAAAACGGGCACAAAAAACTTTAATTGATGCTCATCCTGGGCATATTTCTGCTTCAACAAGAAGAACTCATGATGCAGTATCAGCTCAGAGTCCACATCCTCGATCAACACCCAAAATCCCTCCGACTGCCCGTGCACCTTCTCATCCCATTGAAAATCTGGAGTAATCGTAAGCTCCACTCTTAAGGTGGCTCGGGTGATGGGCTGAATGTGCGTGGACAGTTCAAGTTTGGGGAACTGATGGACAAACTTGTGTATTGTCTTGCCCAGCTTTGGAACGCGTATCAGTTCACCCAGCTCATGGGGCTCCAGATCATAGAGACGTGACCAGGGAAAGTGTTTCTTCTCCAGCTTTTTGGCGATTTCATCGGGCATCTTTTTAAATTGACGCAACGGTGTCATCGATTGCCACATGCGACGATCGATCATCTTGCAGAGCGTCAACGTTTTATCCGCCAGTTGAGCCCATCCTCGTGTCAGGACAATCTCAAAGATGGCACGCATGAGTCGCGCTGCGGATTGCGTAATGAATACCATGTCGGACATCAAAGCAAATCCTTCCAGCTTCAGTTGCGAGATGTATGCCTGAAGCAATACATTTACCTTGGCACTGTGCTCCTCAATGGACTCCTTTATGGGTATGGGCACTCGTTCCATCAATTTCTGCAGCTCCAGTTTCTCCTCCTCACGCACCGAGATGTGACGGAACTCTGAAGAGAGCGAAAAGACGCGGAATAGCTCAATCTCGCTGAGCGTTTGCTTTAACAACTGATTGTAGGTCAACATTGTCTCGTGGGTTAAATAATAATGCGAGGCGATGCGTCCAAGATCTGTGACCTGGAAGTGTCCCGTTTTCCGTTCATATTTAACCAGACCGCTTCTCTCCAAGCAACAGGCAGCCGTGTGCAATAGATCAGCTCGGTGTTGTTCCAGCAACGGATCCGATTCGATGGCATCATGCGAGATACCATACAAGGTGGGATTCCTTAGCATACGTATGTATAGATAAGTGTAGCCCAACCAATTGACTGCGTCCTGCAAATGCTGCACTGTGCCCAGGACAATCTCTGCATTCAGCATGTCCGGCAGCTTCGAGATGAATTGGGACTCAATTGGCAGCTGTTGGTTCAGCAGTGACAGATAAAACTGCAGCTCACTGTGATTCGTTATGAGAATACCCTCTCCCTTGGTATCGTATTGTGGTCGACCGGCACGTCCCAGCATCTGAAGCACATCTAAGGCGCTCAGCTCAACCCAGCGACCCTTCTCGGGATTGTACACCTGGGTGCCCTTAATGATGACCGTGTGCGCGGGTAAATTGACACCCCAGGCTAAAGTAGCCGTCGATACCAGCACCTGAATGTGCCGATCTGCAAATAGATCCTCGACCAGTGTACGATCCACACGTGTCATGCCAGCATGATGTATGGCAAATCCATAGGGCAGCAGTTCCTTCAACTCTGTATTCTTCACCTGCTCGGCTTCCGTGCGCAACACTTCCATGCTTGCTGATCCCTCTCGCAGAAAGCTTCCCAATGTGTCCTGCTCCAAGCACATGTCACGGACTGCACGCGCCGTTTTCCCCGTTTCCTTTCGGGAATGCACAAAGACTAGGACTTGATTGCGACCCGCATGCTCCATGGTCTTCTCGTATACAATCTCATTCATGACCTGGAAACGCTTGAGGGCCTTCTTCTCTGTCACACCAATGTATTGCTGTTCCAGAGCAACCGGTCGATAGCTGTTGTCAAAGTAGAAGAGTCCTTTGTCGGGTTTAACGCGTAGAAATGTGGCAACATCCTGATAGTTGGGCAACGTGGCAGACAAGCCCACCAGACGCACATCCTCTTGCGTAGACTCAATGTTACGTATGGTACGGGCCACTAGAGCCTCCAAAACTGGACCACGCTCATCATGCAGCAAATGAATCTCATCAATAATCACCAAACGCACCAGACTCACGAATGTCCGTTCACCGCCCTTGCGCGTTATAATATCCCACTTCTCCGGTGTGCACACAATCACCTGGGTGGCTGCAATCTGCTCACGGGTTAGCTGATGATCTCCCGTCAACTCGGACACAGTAAGATTGTAGCAGGCAAGACGTCGGCCAAAGTTACCGACCATTTCCTGTACCAACGATTTCATGGGAGCCACATAAATGATCTTGAAGTCCTGTGCATTAATCGTGCCATTCTCATTAATGTGCTTGCCAATCTCCCGCATCATGGTGAGCAATGCGACATTTGTTTTACCCGCTCCTGTGGGTGCACACAGCAGCATATTCTCATCAGTATCCAAGGCGGCCTTGTAAAGACGACTCTGAATGCGATTCAGTGTCTTGAATCCCTCGAATACTGGCTGCACATACTTGGGCAGCTTGTCGATCGGTTGCAGCTCCTCGTTGGCATCGAAAGCTACTTGTTTCAGAGCGGGAACATGGACTTCCTCGTAGCCCTTGCGTTGCTTACGATAACTGCCATCAGGTAGCTGACAACGTTTGTTAGCCATAAAATGCGAACCCTGGGTAAATGCCAGCTCATCCAGCTCCAGCAATTGACGCACTCCGGCGACTTGACCAGCTGCAGCGGCTCCTCCATCATCTGCATCTCCTTTGCCACGCTTATGGGCACGTGCATCCGCTTCCTCCTGCTCCTCGGCCTTGCCCGTGTCCAGTTGTCGCAAAATCTTGGCCAGCGCTGTATTGCCCCGCATCTTTTCACGTATACGCTGTCGCTCGCTGTCCGTCTGAGCAGACGCCAGCATGGTACAGTAAAGAATCATTTGGCGATTCAGTTTCAACTGCTTGATAAAGTCAAAGCAATCGTACCCCAGGAGCAGCACAAGCTGATTCTCACATTCACGTTCGTCGGCGGCATCCTTCAATATCTTGAGCACATCTGCTGCCTTGCTCTGCGAGACCATTGCATCCTTGTAGTATTTGCTGAGGCAACGCTGCAACCAGTAGGCATCAATGTCTAGCGGGTGAAGCGACCGATCCTTTTTCACATTGCTGGCGGCCTCCTCGCTGGCAAGCTGTCAATTAAAACATAAGAAAATTAAAAAATATGTTGATCACAGAAGTAAATACATTTATGTCCCTTAAAAATACTTACGTTCTCGGCATGCAGAGTGTGATCAATGCGAGCTTCCTCGCCCTCGTCCTGTGCATCATCGTCGCGTATCTCGCCGTACATGTCATTGTCGCTCTCCTCCTCAGACTCCTCGAATTGTACATTGATGCCGTAGGTCTCGTCAATTTGTTCTTCATTGTTTGTTGCTGCTGTGAGTGCATTTACAGCATCGCTGCCAAAGTCGGTGATCTTCTTGCCCAGATTTACGAGCAATGCAAACCGTTCATCCGTTACTTCACCCAACAGACTGTCCACATCGCGCTTACGCTCTCGATCCTTAAGTCGGTCATTTTTGAGGACTGCGAGAATTTCATCAGCTGCACCACAGAGAATATCTCGCGGCTGATCGCCCAGAGCTTCCTGTATGAAACTGAGCAGGACTTCGTAGGTCTGTCGCGTCTCCTGAGTTTTAGGGCGGTAAACAATGCCAACCATTTCGTCAATGCCCTCAGATAGCAGCGTAGCTCCCTTCATGCGCTCAAAATCGTACTGTGCCTCATCACGCTTTTGTCGTTTCACTTTGCGCTCTTCCGTTTTCTCTGGCTTTGTGCGCTGATATCGATCGCCCATACGGGTGCCATCCAGTTTACCTACCAAAGAGCATACCTCACCTGTGGCTTCATCGCGACGCGGACGTTCGATTAAACGAACATCAGCTTGCAGTACAAGATTTGAGTTCTACAAAAGAGAAGATGGAAATGTAAAAATCAACAGACTTTTTCGGCAAACGTTTACCGCATGTGGCGGCACTTTTTTGCAATCACTTTTCATGAACTTACCGCTTTGTATTCGTACTGCAACTGACGTGCAGCGGCATCCGCCATGTTTGCTTAATGTTTTCTTTACGTATTAACCGCACAATTCACTTTTTTTATTACAATTATAACGCATAAAAATTCACTTAGCCGCTGTTTTTTCTGTATTTAATAGACATTGCCACCCGGCAGAAAAAAAAAAGTATTGCACTATATACCTAACCAGAAAACGATGCCGTTCCCATTTTCGGATCATATTTGTGATGTTTGGCGATAAGCTGTCATGCATTTACCAACACGGTTTTATCTTGCACTTTTTGGTAGATATGTTCATAGCCATTTTAATTCAAAAAAAGATAAAATAAATGTAAACATTTTTCAGGAAAGCTGGGAGTTTGTTCTGAATCGAGAATGAAGTTGTGTAAAATATTCTGCATAAATGTTCAAAATTCTAGCTTTTAAATTGATCACAGTATTAAATGTGTTTAAATCCGAAAGCGAAGTTTGCCAACCCGTTCTTGAGTTAAGACTGCCAACCCGTTTTAGGATTAATTGTAAATAAAGTAAACAAACGGCGCTCTTGTAAATTGTTATAAATTGAGCAACAAATCGATAAGCAAATCAGTTGCTCGGCGACCTCGTTAGCGTATTTAACGGAACGAAACTGAGTCAATCAATAATAATAATAAATATAGACATATCATAATGCTACCAATGCCAAGTACAAATCAGGATCTTCGATGTCCCGGCTTCTGCGACTGCCGCTTTCCCAGCTCCATCGATGTGGCGAACCACAAAGGGAATATTGCCGACATGGCGACGTGCCGCTGTGGTGAGGACAGTGGTAATGGTTTGCAGTGGCAGTGGTATAAAGATGACGAATCTGATGCCCACATCGTTGGCAGAAATATCATATTCCACCCCACATACAGTCAGGGCACGGCAATTGCACGCGGAGAGCAGCCGTTGCAGCACGACAAAGTTCATTTCTGGGAGATGCGTGTTATTACAGCGCTAGCGGGCACAGATGTGGTGAGTGAGTGCATCTATCTTCAGGAATTAAAATAGTCTCAAAATAAGCAACATTTTACAGATAAGATAAGTACTGTCAGTTTGTAAATGAGGTAATCAGTGCATGGTTGATTAATGTTTCAGTGTAACTGATAAGCCAGTCCTTTCCTCATTCTAATCCATTCGTTTAAAAAGGTCAATGCAAGCATACACTTATTGAATTCTAAGATTTGATACAATTTTTAATTTCTTTTATCTGTCTTAGATGTTTGGCATAGGCACCGATAGCGTAAATCTGGAACAATTTAAATTTCATTTTGTCTCCGCATTGGGCACAAATGCTCAATCCTGGGGCTATTCTTACAATGGCAAAATCCAGCACTGCGGTGATCAGTTGCCCTATGGTCAAAAGTTTTCACAGGGCTGCTTGGTGGGCATCTTTCTGGATCGCACTCGGGGCCATTTGGAATTCTACCTGAATCGTCGTTCTTTGGGCGTTGCGTACACGAATATTCCAACAGATCCGCATGTGAAAATCTATCCAATGGTCTGTTCCACAGCTGCCAAGTCAGTTATACGCTTGATTAACTCCACAACACAGCCGGCAACGTTACAGTTGAGAGCATTTCAATCGCTAGTAAGGCATCCAGAAAAACTTGAAGAACTTCGACAAATGCCTGGCTTGAAGAGCATCATGCAATCGTATTGGTTTCTAGCTCCCCCCGTGCGTTACTCCCAATCCTCTACAGATCACGAACTGGATCTAGGGGACGAGGCGGTGCTGTCAAGTACAAAATTACGCTTGGGGAGAAAACAAAAGTATAGAGGTAAGTTCATGGAAAACCTGTACACAATATCTGAACAAAGAATTTCGTATGCTATTAATAAATTTATGCGTAGCTTTTCTTCCTCCTGATTGAATGTGAATGTAAATGTTCGTAAATAATAATAAATGATTTAAATTTTCTTTTACTTTTTACAAATAACTCTTATAATCAGGGTTAAGAGCAGACCATTGAATATTGTCATTGTCCGTGATGATAGCTGTTTATGATTCCATCTATTTACACCAAATATTTAAAATGTAAATGAAGTGAACTAAATCTTATCTGTTAAATAAACATGTAATGGTAAGGCCACATTAAGAGATTACATTTCTCTAACAAAACTAAAAATCTTTTTAGCAGATTACGATTAATAATTTGAACTCATTTGAATTTGATTAAGTCGGGAATTGTATGGCATTTTGAGAAAACTTCTAGAACTTTGTATTTCGTCACAAATCGAAACCAAGCTGCGACCTCTTTTCTCAACCTAGACAATCGACAGTTAATTAAACATAATTTATATTTTACAGAAAGCGATGATGTCAACATCGATGAGGAGGATCTATATGCAAATGCCCATAAAATACCTCTCAGACGTAATGACAGCGGCGATGAGGAGTACGCTTCTTCCATACACGAGTTCTGTGATGAATATTTTCATTATTTATTGTAGTAGGTTCTTTTAGGTTCCGTTCCCTTGTTTCTTGGCATTTATTAAACAAAACAAACGTAATTTAAGTAAATGTAACTTTTGTGCGACTATTGTTTGTTTTGCAACGAATAATACTCTGTTTCTCTATATATATATTGTATATATATTTTTAAATTCCATTTGCTTTTTGCATAAAGACAGTCTGGTTTAGTTGTGACAGACTGCAAATATGTATAGATTTATTTAAAAATTATTTGCTTTAAATATATAGTATGTATATGTATATATCATTAGTTTTTTTTAAATATGTGCGGAAAAAACGGTTAAGTTTCATTATTGCAATTCTGCTGGGGGGTAGGGGATAGGGGGAGGAATTTGGGGATTGGACTGAAGATAAACTTATAAACAAAACTGTCACTTAATTTAAGTGTAAATAACTAAATGTTAGTTGCACCGTTCGACAATCGCTTGAATATGATGCCCAATGGTAGCTAGTCCATGTCATCGTCATCATCATCCGATATGGTGTATTTCTTTTGGGAGCGCTTGCGACGCGTTTGCTTCTTGGATGTGGTCGCTGCCCCGCTGCTTGCCACCGATGCTGCTGTCGAGGATTGCGTGGGAGTGGCCGGTGCACTGGCCAGTGATTTGTTGAGCTTTAGCTTCATTTTAACCGCTGCCGCCGATGTGGTTGCAATTTCCTCATCGTCGGAACCATCATCGCCATCATCTTCATCATTATCCGAGTTATCCGAGCCTCCGCCGTTGCCTTGAGCCTCACCCGTGTTGTCGCCGGCAGCGACAGCCGATGCATCCGCTGCCGCAGTTATCCTTTGCCTTGCACCAACAAATACCTTTTGCAATGCTATGGAGTCCAGATAGATTAACGATGCTTCCTCATTGTAGATTTGCGCATTATGACAGAGTTGTGTGAAGTCCTTTTCCAGCTCATTGAGATCGGCATATTTGCAATCCTCAATGCGCTGCAGAATCTTCTTAATGTCCACTGGACGCTTGATCACATCATAGTAATCGGGAAGCCTTTGGCGTGACGGCAGCTTCATAAACGGCTCGGAGAGCGTGCGTCCATCTTGTGTGTGCTTGATGACAGCGCTCATGATCTTGTGCATTTGCTTCTTGGAACGTTTATCCAGATTCTGACGTCGCCGGCGCTTCAATATGAGTGAATCATCATCGGATTCATCCTTGCGATTCTTGCGCTTGCGACGCTTGCGCTTCGGGTCGTTATCCTCCTCCTCCTCTTCGTCAAACTCGGCACCATCGTCGATGGCCTTGAGCCATTCTTTCTCTGTCAGGCTGTCCGTGTAATCCACCTCCTTGCGCTGACGTGAACCGCGCCCTAAATAATGAAATTGTAATAAATAAACTGACTGTTTCATCAGATATTGCATTTGATTCGCTTACCCAATATGGTATCCTCATCGTATTGGTAATGGAAACGCTCGACTTCGTCATCATCCTTGGTTAGCCAATCGGGCAGTTCCGATTCGTCAATTAAACGTTCTCTGCCCGGATGAATGTCCTCATCTTCTTTCTTTCGATCAATATCCATTTTCTTAAAGATCTCAATCTCTTCTTCGCTGCGCGCTATCATCATGTTTATCATCTCATCATCGGGCACCTCATTCTCTTCCTCCTCCTCGTTGTCGTCCTGGTGCAAAATCGTTTGCAGGAACTGCTGACGCTCGCTGCCCGTCGACTTCTGATCAAACATGCCCGCCTGGATAACCTTCTCGTCCATGTTGAGCTTGTATCGTGCCGCGGCGAGAATACGCTCCTCCACGGAGTTGACCGTCATTAGACGCAACACACGCACCTCATTACGCTGCCCAATACGATGGGCACGATCCTGGGCCTGCAGATCCTGATGGGGATTCCAATCCGAATCGAAAATAACCACAGTGTCGGCTGTCTGCAAGTTGAGACCAAGACCGCCGGCACGTGTCGATAGCAAGAAGACAAAGTAATCCGAGCCCTTGGCATTGAATTTACGAAGGAGATCGCCACGATCCTCGGCTTTGGTGGTGCCGTCAAGTCGCAAATAGCCAAACTGACGCCAGCCAAGATAATCCTCAATGATGGTCATGCACTGTGTCATCTGACAGAAAAGCAACACGCGATGATTGGTGGCCTTCAGTTTAGGCAAGATGCGATCCAAGAGTTCAAATTTACCCGACACACGATAAAGATCAGGACCTGTAAAATAATGTGGCATTAATACAGATTAACTATCAGGGATATTTGTTTTCTAGAAATAATTGAAAAATTGGCGGAAATCCTTACCAGAAACTACACCATGTCCGCCAGTATGATCGCAGTACTTTTCCTCAATAGCTTGGAACATAAACGGATGATTGCAGAGCTTACGCAACTGGACAATGGTGTTCATGAGAGCCTTAGCGCCTCCCTTGCCATGTTTGCCCTTCTCGGAGCCATCGGTGAGCAGGACGCCCTTGCTCTGCATGTGCTTGTAGAGTACACGCTGCAATGCCGACATGTCGCACTTTATAATGTACTCGACCTTGTCCGGCAGCTGATGTTCCACCTCCTTTTTGAGGCGACGCAGGAGGAAGGGACGCAACACCTTGTGCAGACGTCGAATGATCAAAATGGTTTCCTCCTCATTCAGCTCAACCTTTTCGCCGGTGGTGGCGAATGGGGCATTGAACCACTGTTCAAACGTGGAGCACGATTTGAAAATGGAGGGCAGCAAGAAGTTAAGCAGCGCCCAGAGCTCTGGTAGTTTATTTTGCAGTGGAGTTCCCGTCAGGAGCAATCGATATGGTGCAATGTAGTGTGTATTGAGCACCTGCGTCAATTTGCAATGATGATTTTTCATGCGATGTCCCTCATCGATGATCATGTACTTCCATTGGATCTTGGCCAGAACAGCTTTATCCTTGATAACATATTCGTATGTGGTGAGCAGCACATTAAATTTGGTGGCACGCATTTGATTCTGCAAGAGGCGACGACCCTGTGGACTACCCTTGTAGCTGACCACGCCCACGGCGGGCGCCCACTTCTCAAACTCCAGCACCCAATTGGGCAGCGTGGAGAGCGGTACAATGATTAGATATGGACCCATGACCTTCTTGCGATCCATTAGATAGGTGACCAACGATATGGTCTGAATAGTCTTGCCCAGACCCATTTCGTCGGCCAGAATGCCATTTAAATTATTGTTGTAGAGCGAGACGAGCCATTCGAGACCCTTCAGTTGATACTCCTTCAGCTGGCCGTTGACCATAATGCTGGCCTGTTCGGTGACCTTTTCGTGCACGGTGTGGGCAATGCTGTAATACGTTTGCTCCTCCGTACGATACTCATCATCCTCCACCTTGACTTGAGTAATCAAATCATTAGATTCGGCATCGCCTGGCGGTGCGGATTTGTCTGTGGTATCCTCTGATCCCTCGACGGCGGTGCTTGCATTGCGTTCTGTTTGTGGCAGCTCCTCGAGCTTTGGTTTCGGCTCCTCACTATCATCATCATCATCGTCTATCCAGTCCCAACCGGGATGCATGTTAAGCCAGCGATGCAAATGCTTTAACATGGGTGCATCATCACCAGTCAGTTTCTTGCCACTGCATTGCTCCACAACAATGACACGCATATCGGCCGCAATGCTGCTCTCATCCACATTCACGTATTCGCCGCTCATTAGAAGCTCCTTCTTATACTGCTGCAGACGTTTGCCCTCCTCCTCCTTCTTTTTCATTTGATCATCCTTGTGCTGTTTAACCATCTGGGTGAGATTGCTAATGTACTCGTCCGTCTGCGAGAGCAGGAATGCCAAACGTTTATCCTTCTTCTGATCGATGAGCTTGCGATAACCTTCCTCATCCTCGGCCATCAGACGACGCATACGCTCCTTCTCAATGCGCTCCTGTTCCTTCTTCTGTTCGCGTTCCGCATTCGCATGGTAATTCATCACCGCCTTGTTCATTCGTGCCAGCTGTGCCTAAGGAGTGTTTTGACATTGCATTAGTGAAACTAGTAATTGTTAATTTAATAATAATCTGGCACTTACCTTGTTGTTGCGGTGATATTCCCGCAGATCCTTGCCATGCTGCAGCACTGCAGCAAGGAATTCTAGATGCTTCTGCCTTCTCTTGCGTTCCGCCTCCAGTTTCTGTTGCTTCTCTAGCTTCTCAGTGGCTCGTGCCTCGCGTAATCCCTGACGCTTCGTGCGCTTGTACAACTTCATGTTAATGGCCGTCTCCAGCGTTGTGTCCCGTCGTGTGCACTGCACAATCTCCATGCGCAGCTGTCGCTGGAAATTCAAAACGCGCAGCGCCCCTCAACTCGATGGCCGCTTGTAGACGCAGATCCTCGGACATGGTGGCCGGCAGACGTTGCAATTCCTGCATGCGCAATGATATGCGTGCTGCGATGCGATTCTCTCGCTCCTGCAGCAACGTAATGGGATCAAGACCCACAGGTTTAGCTACAGTGGTCACACGATTCGGCTTTGCCATAGGCTGTTGCTGGCCAGGTGGTGCACCTGGTCGTGGTGGACCCGGTGGTGCCACTTGACTACCGGGCAGACCGGGAGCCGCTGGACGCACGCCTTGTGGTTGCATGGGCGTGGGAGGAATCAAAGGTGGGCCACCAACGGGACCCATGGCCAGAGGTTTGCCACCATTGGGAAGCTGATGCTGCAGTTGCTCTGGCGGTGGCTGCAGTGGCAGTTGTTGTTGCTGCTGCTGTACCTGCTGTTGTTGTTGTTGCTGCTGCTGCTGTTGTTTGCTGCTGCTGTTGTTGTTGTTGCTGCTGTTGCTGTTGTTGCTGCTGTTGTTGTTGCTGTGGTGGCAACGGTGCTCCACCTATAAGTGGTGGCTGTTGCTGCAACGGTTGTCCTTGCATATGCGGTGGTGGCGCCGGCTGCAATTTCTGGCCCGGCACAGGCTGACCATATGGACTCGCCGGCGGCGTGGAACATTGTGGTGGTGTTCCTGTTGCCGGCGGCTGCTGTGGCTGCATTGGCGGTTGTACCGCATGCTGCCCAACTGGTGGCGGTCCTCCAGGCATGCCCGGTGGTCCGATTGGAGGCGGCGGCTGCTGTTGCTGTTGTTGTTGCTGCTGCTGTTGTTGTTGTTGCTGCTGTGCCACTTGCAACGCTTGCAGCGCCTGTTGCATCTGCATGGAGATGGGCTTGTTGCGTGCCAACATTCGATAGGCTGTGATCTGTGTGCGCAACAGATTCACCTGATTCCCATTCAGATGCTGATGCTTCGATGTGGCACGCATGGCCAGCAGCTGTGAGTATCGTGGATCCTCCTGCAAACCCTTCTCCTCCATCGAATCAATGGCCCGCTGCAGTGCATGCAGATTCTCCTGCCCGGAGCGTTCCGGCTGTCCACCAGGTGGTCCTCCAGGCGGTCCCTGACCAGGCTGTGCGGGTGCCTGCAATGAAAACGCATACTTCACATTGAGATAAGACAGAAAATCAGAAAAATGGTAAAGCATAATGATAACAATAAAGAACAGTGGTTAGAAAATATTTGATTGACAATTTTTAGGATAAATTATAGCCTACGATATTTTATTTCTTTAAAGGCTTTTATAATTGATAAATGAGATCTATTAAAACCAAATTGCAAAATGTCTAATGTAAATTTGCTAAATTATGATATCCGTAAAGATCTGACAAAGTTATGAAAGTTTGAAGTTTTTGAAAAAGTCTCAAGGGGAAGGAAAAAATGGACAGTAAGGAACAAAAAGTTTATTTTTCCAATTTTCATGTAGAATAAAAATAGAACTCAAATAATAAATTTGATATTCCGCATGAAAATCGGATAAGATTTGATAAACTTATGACAGTTTGAAGTTTTTAAAGAGAAAAATGGAATATTTTGATATTGATGCAATGACACATTAGAGTTTAGACACTGTGCACGCTCTTACTTATTTAAGCATATTCGCAGTCGTAATTTAAGTGCACAAAAGCTTCTATAAAAAAAACCAGTTTTAAATTGTAATTTCTCAGTGTGAATTCAGTTGGAAGACAGGTGACAACGTACGCAAAAATGACGAGCGATACAGAGATTGAGGAACTCTACAAGTTCATTTACCCACTGGCAATTCGAGCAGGTGAAATATTGTTTGAAGGCTATCAGAATGCGGGTAAATCAGTTGCCTTAAAATGTAACGAATTCCACAATGTGGTGACCGAGTATGACAATGAGATTGAGGAGTTTCTCATGACCAGCATTCTGAGCAGATATCCCAATCACAAATTCATTGGCGAAGAAGATACTCACAAGAATGACAACATAGCAAAGGAGTTGACAGATGCTCCCACCTGGATCATAGATCCCATTGATGGCACCTCCAATTTCATTAAACAAATTCCCCATGTTTCTGTCTCAATCGGACTGTCGATTAATAAGCAAATTGTGCTGGGAATTGTGAATAATCCTGCCCAGAAGAAGCTCTACACAGCCAAGCTGGGACAGGGCGCCTTCTGCAATGGCGAGAGAATTCATGTCAGCAACTGTGAGCATCTCAATGCTGCCAATGTGGCCTACGAGGTGTGTCTGCTCCATGCGCCAAAGATACGAAACAAGCACATTAAACGCATCTACTTTATTGGCTCACAGGCTAGACGGTAAGTCCACTCAACACAAATATGGAAATATACCTAAAAGAGAATGTAATTCTTTAGGTTATTGGGTTATTCCGCTGTCGTGGATTCACTTTGCATGGTTGCCGCTGGCAATTTGGATGCCTTTCACATTGAGGACATGTATCCATGGGATTGTGCCGCAGGTTATTTACTTATACGTGAAGCTGGTGGCGTTGTAACTCATCCCTATGGCGGTGCCTTTGAAATTATGAAACCAGACTTGATTTGTGCCGGCACAGAGGCTCTGCGAAAGCAAATTGAGAATCTTATACGGAAAGCAGATATGGCAAAGTCAGTCGGCGGCGAGGATGTGAATGAATGAATAAATCACAATTGGTCTGCAAGACCTTTCGAATAAATAAATACTTTGATTCAGCTGAAAAGCCTATTGATAAAACTTGTTTTGTCTCTTGAAATCATTGTCCCACTTTAAATTTAAATGTTATCATATCATAAACAAAGTGTGTATCTAACTATTATATTGTATGTGATGAGTTGCATACTGTAATTATCTTGGAGATAACAATATTGTTGTCAAACATATAAACTGAATAATTATTCTTATCATATATTTGTATTCGTATACAAATTCATACTGTTAATACCCCTTCCTCTTGTAAGTTCAAAGCTCAGTGCATACCCAAAAGAAGCTTTTGAAAAAGCTTCCAACAGCTAAAATAGCATACAATTGAGCTATTAGAGTTCAGTGGTTAACAGCAGTTTGACGAGTCCAAAGCAAGAATCATGAGCAAAACACCAATTAGTGAGACAAAACTAAAGGAATATTATGATGTCGCCTTGGATTTAGTTCAGAAATGTGGTCCACTACTGATGGAGGGCTATACGAAGCCCAAAACGGACTACAAGGTCAAAGCGGACTTCTATGATCTGGTCACCGTGTATGACAAACAGATTGAGGATACGTTGATTGAGGGACTGCAAGCTGCGTTCCCTGAATCACTGATCATTGGCGAGGAGGAATCGGCTGCAACTAAACGACAGGCGGAGTTAACAGATGCGCCCACTTGGATAATAGATCCCATCGATGGCACCACAAATTTCATTCATCGCATTCCACATTGCTGCATATCCGTGGGATTGGCGATCAATAAAGAGTTGGTTGTGGGCATCATCTACAATCCACCAGCCAATGAGTTGTTCTCCGCGTGGAAGGGTCATGGAGCCTTCTTAAATGGAAAACGCATAAACACTTCCAAAATCACATCGGTAAGAATACGATTCTTATATAAATGTTGAAAAAAAGCTACAGACGAGAAAGATGATAAGTTATTCCTAGTGTGAATTTAACCGTCTCACGATGATGATTCACTTTCAATTTTAACATTTTAAATTCGTTTGTTGTTATTGCATTTACCCGGTACATAATAAACAAATCTTATCGTGCTCTCAGCAATCTCATAAGTAGAACGCAAAGCTCTCTCTTATTCTCCCCTCTCTTACAGATTAACCAAGCTGTGGTCGCTTATGAAATCTCATTGATACACGCTGCCGCTGTGAGAGACAAGAACTTGAAACGCATTTACAAGTTGGGCTCAAATGCCACAGCGTAAGTGTGAGAGAGGCAGCTTGAGTTTAGCAACGTAATAAAAGCTCTCTTTTCTGCTCTCTTTTGCACAGCACTCGCAGCTTTGGCAGCGCTGCTCTCGCCTTGTGCTATGTGGCGACCGGACAGTGTGATGTCTATCACGTCGATGACCTCAAACCATGGGATATTGCAGCTGGTGCTGTGATCCTAACTGAAGCTGGAGGCTGCATTTATCATACCAAAGGTGGCGAATTTAATGTGATGAAGCCCGATTTGGTCTGTGGCGCCACAGAGGAGTTGGTTCAAAGGGTTATTAGTCTCATCGATGAGGCCGATCAAATTACCGAATATAGATTCAAGTGACGATTTGTTGGCTGATTCTTACCCGACAACTAAAACAATATAGATTCATTATATGCATTTAATAAAAACACGGCTTCAACTTCTTTATGGTTATCCAAATAAAACCTATAGAATATTTCTACCTTTCACATGCTACCTTTATAGCAACGAAGAAGAAGTAAATATTAAGTAGAAACATAGAAAATTCACAAATAAAATCAGTAATATAAAAAAAAATTTTGTATACTTTAATATTATTACATATAACATATTTTTGAGCGTCAAGAAGTGTTATTTCCATGTTGTTAATCTCAGACAGAGCACATAATAAAATAAAACGTTCCAACTGAGCAAATAGGAGCACCTTTATGCTGTCTGTATGCTGAACGAGCCAGAGATAAGAACCCAACCCAACTCGGCAAGTAATCCTAGCATAAAACATAATAAAAACCTATCTGATAAATAAATTTGAGCTTCATTACTATGTTTTTATATGATATGATATGATTTTTATCATTTTAAGCATATCAAAAAAAGCTCTAGTACAAAAATTTCGACAGCATAAATACCACTAAATTGGGCTATAAGAATTCAGTGGTTAGCATCAGTTTCACGAATTTAAAACAGCAATCATGAGCAAAACTCCGATTTGTGAGACTAAACTAAAGGAATATTATGATGTCGCCTTGGATTTGGTACAGAAATGTGGTCCCATATTGATGAAAGGTTTTACAGAGAACAAAACGGACTATAAGATCAAAGGGGAGTTTTGGGATTTCCTCACTGTGTATGATAAACAGATTGAGGATATTTTAATGGAAGGATTGAAGGCTGCGTTCCCTGAATCTTTATTTATCGGTGAGGAGGAATCAACGGCAACGAAACGACAGGCGGAGTTAACAAATGCTCCCACTTGGATAATAGATCCCATCGATGGGACCACAAACTTTATTCATCGCATTCCACATTGCTGCATTTCCGTGGGTTTGGCGATCAATAAAGAGTTGGTCGCTGGCATCATCTACAATCCGCCAGCCAATGAGTTGTTCTCCGCGTGGAAGGGTCATGGAGCCTTCTTAAATGGAAAACGCATAAACACTTCCAAAATCACAAAGGTATATTGCAAAAAACAGAAGCAATAAGTTTGAACATATGAAGACAAAAAGAACTCATTCAACTTCATGAATGAATTCGTCACCACATCAATATATTGGCATTTTCTCTATTTCTCATTCCGTTCTCTTACAGATCAATCAAGCTGTTGTCGCCCATGAAATCTCATTGATAAACTCTGCACATACAAGAGACAAAAACGTCAAACGTATTTACAAGTTGGGCTCAAATGCCGCTGGGTAAGTTTAAGAGAACAAGTTTACGAGAAATATGGGAGCGTAACTAAAGCTCTCTTTGGCTTTTCTCTCTTCACAGCACTCGCAGCTTTGGCTGCGCAGCTCTCTCTTTGTGCTATGTGGCGACAGGTCAATGCGATGTCTATCACATTGATGATCTGCAGCCATGGGATATTGCAGCTGGTGCTTTGATCGTTGCCGAGGCTGGAGGCTGCATATATCATACCAAGGGTGGTAGATTCGATGTGATGAAGCCCGATTTGGTCTGCGCCGCCACAGAGGAGCTGGTTCAAAAGGTTATTAGTCTCATTGAGGAGGCCAATCAAATGACGGAATCTACATTCCATTAATAAAAAATAAAAACGAATATAAAAGAATATTCGGTATACATATAATAATAGTAAAAATACATGTTTTAAATTTAACAGAGTTACTTGAAAAATACCACAATTAATTATGTAAGTATAAATAAGTCTGCCTGGAAAATATTCGGGCCAAAAAGTTCATTTAAATATTTAAAGTGTAAAACATATAAAGTGACAGTAAAAGGACAGTAATAAAATTTGGACTACATATTGTCTCTTAGAAGTATTACAAGAACAATGAGATTATTATAATTAAGCATATAAACTTAAAAAATGATTAGATTGTAGATGATTATCAGAGATTTTTAAGATACTTTATGGTATCGTTTAAGCATAATTTACACTGTACCTGACTGACTTTATTTTTGTTTTTCTTTCTTTTGTCTTTCCTATTTGACTACTCCATGGCATAGACACATGTCTGTTCAAAGATAATGACTTCTTGTCTTCATGTCGTCAAATCAAACGAGATAAAACGGGAGCGAATTGCAGACAAGCAACAGGCAGATTTCAATTTTCAGTGTATATTTCCAGTTTATTGAGCGCATAGTTTAAAGCTCAATGTAAACAAATGCGAGAGACACAGCGACTGAGAGTAAAAGCGAGTAAGTTAAATGTTTATGGAGCTCCATCTTGATGAAATCAGTTGTCTGTCGTCTATTGTGGGGAGTGACTGAACTTAGCGGATTCGTAATTAAAAACATTGAATACATTTACAAAATGTCAACGGAAATTGAGGAATTGTATAACTTCATTTACCCACTGGCCGTGAGGGCGGGTGAAATTCTATTAGAAGGTTACGAACGTACGGAAAAGAATGTCGATATTAAGGGTGCATTTTATGATGTGGTTACGGACTATGACAACAAGATCGAGGAGTTTCTAATGGGCAAAATACTGGCCACGTATCCGCAGCACAAATTCATTGGCGAGGAGGAGACGGCAAAGAATAATAACATGTCCAAGGAGCTAACAGATGCCCCCCACCTGGATCATAGATCCCATTGATGGCACCTCCAATTTCATTAAACAAATTCCACATGTTTGCGTCTCAATTGGACTCTCGATTAACAAGCAAATTGTGCTGGGAATTGTGAATAATCCTGCCCAGAAGAAGCTCTACACAGCCAAGCTGGGACAGGGCGCTTTCTGCAATGGCAAACCGATTCATGTGAGCGATTGTGATCGCTTAAGGGATGCCAATGTGGCCTATGAAGTATCCTTGCTGCATGTCCATAACGTGGCCAACAAGCATATCAAGCGCATCTACCATGTGGGATTACATGCCAGACGGTACGTCCCATTGCTTAAAAATTTCCATATTGCTTTTCATATTTCTCTCCTCTTACAGTTTGTTAGCCTATTCTTGTGTTGTCGATGAACTTTGCATGGTGGCTGCTGGCAATTTGGATGCCTTCTATATTGAGGACATGTATCCTTGGGATTGTGCCGCTGGCTCATTGCTGGTGCAGGAGGCAGGAGGCGTGGTCACGCACCCTTTTGGTGCACCTTTCGATATTATGAAACCGGATTTAATTTGTGCGGGCACCGAAAAGTTGCGCAAAGAAATCGAGGATCTGTTGCGCAAGGCGGACTTAGAAAAATCTGTGGGAGGATCTGATGTTTAGAAACTGTAAACTCCAACGGTGTACAAATTAATGCATATATGTACTTTAATTAAAAACTTAATAAAGATATAAAAACTGTCATATTTATACGATCCTTATGCGATTAAATGGAATTATTGAGAATAATAAAAGCACAAACACTTGTTTAAAATAAAAACTGTGTATATAGTTTATAAAAAATAAGTGTTTTTCAGCATTATTTATGAATTTTTGTAATTCATGTTTTAAAAACAGAAACTTTATTTAGTACAAAAAATTGAGTGAACGAATACAAGTTGGACTGACTGTACATACAGTGCGAAAAAAAAAATAGCACCAATACAAATAGTCCATTATACTCTTGTACCAGAAGAGTAACGGGAATAAAACCAGAACAGAAAACAAATTAAGCTTGACAAGTAAAACAATTAAACGAGTATTCAAATCAAAAGCTCAATTTCTGCGCTCTATATTTCGACGCTCTCTCTCTCACGCTTTTTGCAAAAGCTTATCAAAAAAAAGCTCTCAAAGCTATGCGCTTTGTGCACTTTCATATAAACAAACAAGATTGCAGTTGATTTAGTACATATGAAGCTATCGAATAATTCAGTTGAATTCTGATTACGGTGTTTATCATTAAAATATGACTTGTTGCGTTATAAGCGAAGCACAGCTAAAGAAGTACTACGATGTTGCACTCGATTTGGTCATTAAATGTGGCCCAATATTTGAGGAAGGCTATAATAAGGTAAAAAAAAATGTTATGGTGAAATCCGACTTCTTTGACTTTGTCACTGTTTACGATCGACAAATTGAGGAACAATTAACTGAGGGTTTATCCAAAGCCTTTCCTGAAGCACGTTTCATAGGCGAAGAATCGTTGGCTGAAACAAAGGAGCTGCCAGAACTGACGGATGCACCAACATGGATCATAGATCCCATCGATGGCACCACAAATTATATACATAGATTTCCACATTGCGGCATTTCTGTTGCTTTAGCGGTTAATAAACAATTGTTAGTGGGAATAATCTATAATCCAGCGGCAAATGAACTTTATACGAGTCGGAAAGGTCATGGAGCATATTTAAATGGGAAACGCATTCAAGTATCTGGAGCAACTACGGTACGTATAGCACAAATATCCCACTCGTTTGCGACTACAATTTGTAGTAATTCTTTCAGTTATCCAACTCAGTGATTGGTCATGAAATTACACTCATAAATATGGCTTCTTGGAGGGATAAGAACATCAAACGTGTCTATAAATTGGGATCCGTTGCCGCTGGGTAAGTTAATTATTATGAACAGTATAAGAAATGACCAACATATTCTGCTAATTTATAGAACACGTTGTCTGGCCACCGCTGCTCTGTCTCTGGCCTACGTGGCCAAGGGAACACTGGACACGTATCACGTGGACAATTTAAAACCCTGGGATGTGGCAGCCGGAGTATTATTGGTCCGTGAAGCTGGCGGCGTTGTGCATAACACAAATGGCAGCGAGTTTAATGTGATGCAGCCTAATCTTGTAGCGGCTGGCAAGGATTCGCTTGCCCAGGAGGTTATACAACTTATCAAAGAGGCGGATCAGATCAACCATTATACATTCACATAGATTAAGAGGTAATTGCTGCACTTACATTGGGCGGCATGCCATGCGTTTGATATCCAATCGGTGACATATTCGGTCCTGTTGGCGGCATTTGCATTCCCATGTGCGGCGCTGTAAATGAATAAAACCAATGTTAATAATGATAATAAATATTTGAAATTTGTATACGCATACTCATGCCCTGATGATGAGGCGGCATATGATGACCCGGTGGACCCTGTCCAGGTGGTCCATGTTGCATGGGATGTCCATAGGGTCCAGCTGGATGACCCGGCGGCGGGGGACCTTGCATATGCGGCGCACCAGGCGGTGGTCCCTGCGGAGGCCCCTGAGGTGTCTGGTGTGGATAGGGACTGTGCGGCGAGGGTGCTGGACTTTGCGAGGGAGGTGCCATGGGGCTGGGCGCCTGTGGAGGCGGCATCGGACTGTTCGCCGGCGAGGGCGAGGCCATTTCGTTACGTTTCGTTTGTATTCGTTTTGCACTGGACAGCCCCTAGAAATATTAGCTAAAAAGTTGTGCAAATATAAGTACCCAGAGTTTCCGCTGCATTTTAAACATTATATTGCTCAACGTTTTGCACAAAGTTCATAAAAATGTATATAAACTGTATATGTAATCGTTATTCGGCTTTGTTGCTCCTCCCTCATCATGCACACATTTTGCATTTTGCACATGCCACAAAACTAATATTAGAACTGTTTGCAGTGCTTGTTTTCCGCATTCCACGTATTAGTTATTTACGAAAACATTAAATCGCATTATTTTAAAACAATATTTTTACCTATTTGCACAATTTGAAAGCGTTTTATACTCCACGATTTTCACACTTTTATTGGACGAGAGACGCGACAATGGCGGACGTCTCTGTATAACAAAATTCAAAGTGTGGCAACCCTATGCGCCGGCTAAATGTGGCCACGTTCAACCAAGTAGCAAACTAAATAAAAATAATGCGAAAATCTTGCAGAAATCGAATATAGTTTATTTATAATTGTACAATTATATATTCTTTAATTGGAAAGAAACAATATTTTAAATAAGTGAATATTTTCTACAAAAATATTCTTGTCCTGCTGAACGGTTGCTATGACACGTCATGTTTACGTTCCCTGTGAGTGGCAAAATTCTGTCATTTAGTGAAAACAAGAGCAGATTTGTTGAAAGAGCAATAAAACACAATTAGTTAGTTAATATTAATACTTAAGCATTTAGAGGCACTTAGCACGTTGCAATCGAGCTTAAAACATGGGTAGGTAGGCTGCACATATGGTAGCACAGCCCAATCTCCAAAACATTACTTGATTATTCACTCAAAGTCTGCCGCCTGCCATAAAAGTCACCACCTTTTTCATATATATTTCATTTTCCTCTATTGCAGGTGGGGTGCTTAGTTATTTTCGTGGTCTGCTCGGATCTAGGGAGATGCGTATATTAATACTGGGTCTCGATGGCGCCGGCAAAACAACAATATTGTACAGGTTGCAGGTTGGTGAGGTTGTCACAACGATACCCACAATTGGCTTCAACGTGGAGCAGGTCACATATAAGAACCTCAAGTTCCAAGTCTGGGACTTGGGTGGACAGACAAGTATTAGGTGTGCATCCACAGTAAAGTAATCATATTATACTCTTGCAGAGTGTACTAGAATATTGTGCACAAGTGTTAAGAAAGCGTGGCAAAATCCATAAAACGTATATTTAGTACGAAAAACTTTGATGCTTTGTGTATTTCAAAATATTTGATTACCGTGCTCTGCAAGGGTATTTTATTTAATTATCTTGATTTTGGTTTCTTATAAATATTTGTATTTTTGTTGCAGACCCTATTGGCGTTGCTATTACAGCAATACAGACGCCATCATATATGTTGTAGACTCGGCGGATCGTGATCGTATTGGCATTTCCAAGGATGAACTGTTGTACATGTTGCGGGAGGAGGAGCTGGCGGGTGCGATACTTGTTGTGCTTGCCAACAAACAGGACATGGACGGATGCATGACCGTCGCTGAAGTGCATCATGCGTTAGGTCTGGAGAACCTTAAAAATCGCACATTTCAAATATTCAAAACTTCGGCCACCAAGGGCGAAGGACTCGATCAGGCCATGGACTGGTTATCCAATACGCTACAGAGCCGCAAATAGTCATGCCCGCCCATCCAAAATACGCCTGCCCCCTTGTAAAATTGTCCAAAGTGTCACCCAGAAAGAGAGTTGGAAATTATTTAAATGCTTGCGCAAGAAAACAAACAAAAAAAAAATCGAAAATTATCCAAACACACACACAACTTTGTAATAACTTTTAGTAATATAATTATTAAATTATAGGTTTATAATGTATGCGTATGTGTATCTGTTAAATTGTGAATTTTAAACTACCATTCAGGCAAGCCAAATCGACGCACACGCTTCTCTTGAGAGTCCAGTTCCATACGCACCTTTTGCCGCATATAGAAAATGGGACAATCCCGATTCGAGCATATCACCTCCTCATGCAGGGAGCCCTGACAACGCTGGCACTCAGTCCACAGGCGGGAGAAGGTCTCCTCCAAGCCACGCTTGGATGCCACCTCCTTCTGATAGAGTTCACTCATCTGGGGCTCACAATGCGGACATAAGCATGCCTGCTCATAGCCCTTGGGCATCAGAGATTTGCAGCCCAGACAGGCTGCCTTCTTGGTCATGAAACCAGCCAATCCGCCCACCTTAGAAGTGACCACAGTTCGTGTACGTGTGTGCTCGCCCTTAAGCAGCACCGATTCCGCTTTGTCACCTAAAATGGGCTCAAATATGCGCAGCAGTGGCTTGGACAGCTGTTGCTCCAGATAATAATTGGCATCGATGGGCACACTGTTCTCCAGTACATAGAGTGGATCCTCTGCCTTTTGATACGCCGGCGTATTCTTGGCAGCTGCACAGATCACATAGGGAACTCGATCTCCCAATTTGGGAGCTGTGCCCGCATCACGTTTCTTCATTTTGGCTGCCAACTCGACATGTGCCTGCTTGGCCGCATAATCCGTTTTAGCCAACTCTTTGGTAATCACCAGCTGTGAGATGTCAATGCGATTACATAATAAATCCGCAATTATTTGCTTGGCATAATCCACAGCACCTTCGGGATTGCGTTCGATGAGCAGCTTCTGCAGGCAGGAATTCATTAGATTGGCCACCAGTGGCGAGTTATCCCGACGCACTGTCTCAATACCCTTGCAATCCATCTTATCGTACTTGTCCGGCTTTGTAAAATACAATCCCGCATAGCGTTTCTTGTTAATCAGCAAATAGGGATAATAGACCTTCTCGAATTCCAGTTTAATCGGACTCACAAACTTGGCACTGACCAAATCCGCCGCCTCTCTGCCCAACTCCATGCTGCGCTCTAATGTCTTAACTCCGAAATTCACCATTACCGAATCCGTGTCACCATAAATAACCACGGCATCATTTTCATAACCATTTGCACGTGTATAATGCGATTCCACCTCGTTCTTGGTCAGCTCAATCATGGTTCGTCCATAGGCCGTGACGCTACCAGAGATCTCTAAGCATGGCAATTTTCCCACCTGTGCTCCTGTGAAGCCATACACGGAATTGGCCGAAATCTTCAGTGCCAACTGTCGGCCATCGAGCACCTGCCGCTTAAATGGATCCTTTTCCACCTTTAAGTCATTCTTGGCACGCTTACGTGCCGCCAACAACGATTCGAGAATTTCGGGCAGTAAACCACGACGCAACTCTGCCTTCACAAAGCTATTGTTAGCAGGAGTGCGCTCCACTTGGACATCGGTCAATCCCAGTTTATCCTTTGCGCCAGGCAGCAGTAATGTGGTGTAGCAGAGATTGTGGGCCATCATAATACTTGGATACAGTGAGGCAAAATCGAGGGTACTTATGGGATCCGCATAATAGCCACGTTTTGGCTCAATGACAGTGGCACCTTCGTATTGTTCGTCGGAGCCACTGGATGTATAGGATGGCATGATGAAACCCTTTGTCTTGGCCTTGCGCAACAGCTGGCTGAGCACCTTGATTTGCTGTCCCCGGGTGAGCAGGGATTCCAGTGGCACGCCCGTCACACGCGCCATTTCCATGTAGTTCACAATCGCCATCAACTTCTCGAGCAGACGGAGCGGCAAATACGCATCCTTTAGGCAATACATGGCCAGACGACGTCGGGTCTGTTCATCACCATTCTGCAAATCCGTAATGATGCTATGATGCACGTCCTCCTTTTGCTCCTGCAGGAAATGATAGCTCACAGCATTCAAAGTGTAGGATCGCAATTTGTAATCCCGCAACAATACAAAAAAGTAAGTCAAAGGGAACGCGTCCCTCAAAGTTGACATATTGATTCTCTCTTCTGCCCATTTGCTTGGACTGAAGCACCTGTTCCTTGATCACCGACCGTATGTTCTTAATCCTTCCCAGATATTCAAAATTCTTGACCTTCAAATGTGCAGCACGATTCAGCAGATAGGGTATATCGAAATTGTTAATGTTGTAGCCGGTGAGAATGTCGGGATCCACTTCTCGCACAAATGCCGACCATTTGTCCAGTAGCTGCGTCTCCTTGTCAAAGCACAGCACTTGACTGCCAATGATCGGCGCACATTCCTTTAAAGTGAATACATTTCTGATAAACGGCTCCGATTCTCCCTGTCGTATAACCATATTGGCTATCTGGATAACAGGGTCCATTTTGGCCTCCGGAAAGATGCCTCTGCGCCCCGCGCACTCGATGTCAAAGCTGAGGATGCGAAGAGGCGCCACTTTTGACCATTCACCCTCCGGTTCATGTGATATAAACTGATCGTAGGCAACGTCCACTTCCAGCTGACAACGCGATTCTGGTGCCGGCTTGGAATTGCGTCCACGAAGACGCCAAACCCCTGGCGGCAATTCAATCCAATTGCAGCCCACAACACCGGTTTCCACCATGAAGCGTATATCGAAATCAATGTTGTTCTCAAAGGCACGACAGTCCTGAAAATCAAAGGCGCTCATGATGACCTCCTTCTTGAGCAGCCGGGATGCGGCGGCCACAAACCGTGGCAGCGTTACAGTAATCTTGATATACAGCTGCTTTTCATCACCCTGATAGCCATGAATGTTGAGACGTTGCACCAGCTCCACGGCCAGAACAGCCTCCTGCACATTATCCTTGTTGTTGCGTATGTCAGCGATAACCTTTTTGTCCAGCGCCTCGTGCAGATCCGAGCAATGCCGCTGCTCAAAGTTGCTCGGTGCCGATATATAGAAATACGGACAATATCCATGAACATGACAGCACACTGAGTTGCCTTGCATTGTGACGCCAAACATGCGCACCACAGGCACAGGTCCCAACTGGGCACCCGGCATGCCTGGCAGCGGTTGCCCCAAATAATTCTCCACGTCCAGTTGCTGGAAAATCAAACTGTCCTCGCTGGGATTTAAGTGTGGAGGTGCTGCACGTGACCAGCGTTCACTTGTCTGTTGATTCTCGGGTCCCTCTCCCATCATCAGAGTTGAATCCAGTTCATCTGAGGGCTCAAAGGCAGCCAGCTCCGCCTCGAAACCACCGCCCATTTCATCATCCTCGTCAAAATTTCTGTTTAAACATTTGTTTTAATTCCAGTTTTCAAATTTACAAAACAAAGCTTTTACCTGGGCTTCTTGGAGTGACCATTCGCTGCGCCATTGCCATTAAATTTGCGTTTATTATCCATGCTGCTTATTTTTGTGTTTAATAATTATTATAATTTCTATACAAAAAAATAATAAGTTAAATGCCGTTCAGAACGCGGCTACAACGCGGGAAAACAAGAAGGGTTTGCGAATAAAACAACTGTTTAGTTTCGGACAGATTGGCAGTTCTCTTTGTATGCAGTATTTTGTATGTTAGTTAGTACTAAATACGCTCTTAAATATTTTCAAATTATGATAATACATTTTTTATTAAGCAGTGTGTACTTTGAAATTTTAATGGAAGCCATAAGTTGTAAAATTATTTATTTCTTTTTGTAAACTTCTTTTAGCAATTACAACTGAATTAGACGTTCACTATAAAAGCATTATTTTGAATTATGTATAAAATTTTCAAACAGAAACAATTTGGTATGTTTTGAAAAAAAAAATATAGTTTATCTCTGGTATCTGAAGTATTTTTACAAATTGGTATATTTCGGGTATTGTATTTTGGCTTTGCCTCAGAACGGTCACACTGGCCAGCAGCAGATATTTTCGTATGTAAAACGCATTAAAAACTAATAATTGTGTAAATATTTAAGAACTTAGAAGTGCGCCTATGTTTGTTTCTTAGTACACGCTTAATTAGCTGCTGCTGGCAATAATACGCAGCAAAATGCTTGCCCTGTGAATATCAACCAAATACCTTCATTACCTGGCGGGGGTGTGTATGTGTATGTGTATATGCGTGTGTGTGGGGGGATGTTAAGTGAATCACATTCACACAATATTAATAAATAAAAAACACGCTGGAAAAAATGTACCAAAGCGCCTGTAATGCAGCCACAACAGGCTCGTGTGTGCCTGGAGCTGGTAATCAGACGGATAACGATCGTCAGGCGGCGCTGATAGCGCAGCAACCACCCACAGCGCCCGTAGAACCAGATTACAGTGGCTTCGATATCGTTAAGGCCACACAATACGGTGCGATAGCGCGCGTCCGTGAGCTGATTGAGTCCGGCTGGGATGTGAATCAACCGGACAGTGAAACAGTCACACTGCTGCACTGGGCTGCCATCAACAATCGACGAGATATCATCAGATACTTTCTAGAAAAAGGAGCCACTGTCGATGCTGTTGGCGGTGAATTGAATGCAACACCTCTGCACTGGGCCACGCGACAAGGTCATTTGGGCGCTGTGGTTCTCCTCATGGCCGCGGGTGCCGATCCGCGTATACGCGATGCCGAGGGCTGTTCCTGCATCCACATTGCCGCACAGTTTGCACACACCGCCTTGGTGGCCTACTTCATAGCCAAGGGTGTGGACCCCGATTTACAAGATCGCGGCGGCATGACGGCCCTCATGTGGGCTGCCTGGAAGGTGAGCTAACTAATTTAGGAATTTACTCTATCTTACAATAGTTTAACTGTGACAAGTTAAATATAATCAGGAAACCCGATGGTGGCATTTCAAGCAGAAATTTAAATAACTTTTAACAAATTCAATTTATTTTATGTTGCTTAGAATTAATTATTAATTACTATATTATTTCCATAATTTTCAAATTATTTTTATTGAATTTATATATATTTTTTGATCGATAAATTAATTCTTTTTCCCAAATAAATGATTACTTTTATTATATACTTTATCCAGGTATGTGCCCTGGATCCAGTTCGTCTGCTGCTTACATTGGGCGCCAATCCCGCCATGGTTGATTATACACACGGCAATACGGCACTTCATTGGGCCATTTTAGCCCGTAATGCAACCGCAATATCGACATTGGTGCTTAAGTCGAAGGCTTCGCTGGATGTGCCCAATTTGCGAGCCGAGACACCACTTTCCATGCTGGAGGCTCAAACAGGTGCCATTTGGATTGGCAGCAAAGTAATGGATCGTGTGAGAGAAGCAGCTCTCACATCACAACAACGACGCTCTCTTGTCTCAAAATTAAGGCACGATAAACGCTTACGCTGGTGGTCCATGGTCGCCTGTCCATTTACCGCCTTTTATTTGGCCGGAATTATCTTTACCATCAACACGTTGTACATTATCAAGTTTTTCCTGCTCGGCTGCCTCTATGCCGTATTCCATACGATTGGTAAAACGCTGTTCGATGAACATCTGATGGCCCTGCTGCCGCTTTCCGTCTATCTGGCCACCAAGGCTTGGTTCTATGTCACCTGGTTGATGTATATCGACGATGCTGTGTCGTTAGTGGCCACCGTGTGCTTCCTAGTTTCTTCACTGGCGCTGTGGGTATGCTTTCTCAAATCCTGGAAGGGCGATCCTGGCATTATACGACCCACCAGAGAGCAGCGATTCAAGGTAAACAGTTGGAATAAGTTCTAGAATTGGATGAAAAATAAATTAATGTTGATAAACGTATTAAGTCTACGACTTCTCAGCCCATAAAAGTATACAAAAATATCTTTATTTATATTTATAAATGCATTTCCTCTTGCAGACAATTATTGAGCTGTCGGAGCGCGGTGGAATTGGCTTTGAGCCCGCTTCCTTCTGTTCGGGCTGCTTGGTGCGTCGACCCATACGCTCCAAACACTGCTCGGTATGTGATCGTTGTGTTGCACGCTTCGATCATCATTGCCCCTGGGTGGGCAACTGCATTGGTCTCAAGAATCACAGTTACTTTATGGGCTTTCTCTGGATGCTGCTTGTCATGTGCGCCTGGATGCTGTACGGTGGCTCCAAATACTATGTTAATGAGTGTAATGTTCACTTTGACGGTGAGTTTATATTCTTAAGCAACAGTTTATTGTGATGTTTCTACATATTTCATTTGTTTTTGTAGATTTCCTTACCGCCATGCGAGCTATTGGCAACTGTAATGCCTGGGTGGGCTGGGTAATGGGCAATGCCTTGTTGCACATGTCCTGGGTCATTCTGTTGACCATTTGCCAGACGTATCAAGTGATTTGCCTGGGCATGACAACCAACGAGCGCATGAATCGCGGTCGCTATCGTCATTTCCAAGTGAAGGGTGGACACAGCCCATTTACACGTGGTCCATTGCACAATCTGATTGATTTCCTGGAATGCAGTTGCTTTGGCCTGGTGCAACCGCGTCGTATTGATTGGATGAACTACTATGACTACGATGCCCAGGTGCATCAGACAATTGAGAAGGAGCCGCTGCTGCGAGGCGATTGCACTGACAATGATGGACTGGCTGGCGATCATCAGTATGTGTAGGATAAGTCCTATCGAGATGCGAAGACGCTTCAGATGCCGATTGCGCATGTTTAACCCAACAAACAACGTGTGCAAGACAATGCTTTAGATACGAGTACGAGTATATGCCCCCCGATTAGCTTTGTATTATTTCTAGTGATTTGTAATTGGTACGCGCTGCTGCAAACACAACGATCTAACAACAACATCAACAACAATAAGAATAAATAGAAAATTTAACAACATCTAACAGCAAAAGACATAAGACAGAAGCGTCGTCGCAGACCGATATCGGATCGAGTAAATTAGGCTATTAATAATGCCACTAATAACTTAATATATACGTACATATATATTGTGCATGTATTTTACTTGTAATTACAACACTCTGTACATTTTCTTCATCATATTTCCTAAATTAACTGCAATATCATATTGTTTTGTCGTTCACAAGTATTTTAATACCAAAAACAAAAAAATTTAAGCGCTCACACCGAACAAAAACAAAAGATTTAGACTACGATTAAAGTGACAAGAAAAAGTAAGCAATAAACCAAAAAAAAAATATCTAACTATCGCAGGAAAATCAAAAATCAACAGCAATAACTAAGACGAACATAAAGTAATAAATTTCAAGTCGTGCAATATTTAAAATTCCAAATTCTCACCATGATTTGTAAAACGCACAGTAAAGTTACAATATGAATTTTAAATATGTATTCAAGGTATGTGTATTATATTAACAATATTTGTAGTTAAATAGGTTGCAGTTGCCTTTGAGACAGCTTGGATGATCGGAATAATCACTTTGAAATAAATATCCAAGCTGCTCGTCATTTAAGCAGCTTTCAAATAAACCAAAAGAACAAAACACCAAACAAACAACTTACATATTCTTAAAATGTTTATGAGAATACGCTTGCATACTTAAAAGAGAAACAATTCTAAAACGCGATCCGATTCAATACGCACTAGTCTAGTCAGCAATCATCTAAGTAAAATTATGAAAGTTATAGTGCAACAACAAAGATGATTTACATATTAAAATCTATATATATATATATGGTAAATAAATATTGCGTATTTAAAGAAAATATACATCTATACATATTTATATCGATATAGTTATGAAATTATGTACACCTATGATCAATGATGGAATTTCGAAAAGTGCAACAACCTGACAACAAGAACAACAACCACAAATCACACACACACAAAACATGAAAAAAAGAACAACAACATGAACAAGAACACGTAGCTAAAGAACCGTTTCTAATTGTAACACGTTACTTAAATGCATTTAAATTTAAATAACAATTTCAACTATAAATATATATGTATGTAATAACTTAAAACACACTTTTCGATGTACTATTTTGTATTTGAGATTATACAAAAACCGAAACGTACTTTTCACTCTGCGATTTGCTACAAGTCATTTGATTAAACAACATTTTGATATTCTTTTGCTTGCATTGTTATATAAGAAGAGAAAACAAAGAAACAAATAACCGAAATGAAACGCTTTTAAAAGACTATGATGAAATGTAAGAGGTAAGAAGAAACCAGGCAAAACAAAAACAAGAAAAACCCTAATATCTAAGTGTTTTTTGGCCCGATTAACAGAACAAAAGAAAAGAAAACAAATTAAGACAACCAAAAATTCATTGCCTACGTCTTTAGTTTAGCTACTAAGTTCAAGACAAAATATGTGTATTAAATAGTATGTAGATTGAAATGAGAGGTGTATGTAACAATGTGCGTTAAACATTTAATAATAAATAGAACTTTATTCCGTATTCAAAAAGATAAGCAATTACAAGTATTTAATTTTAGAAATATATTTTACAGGGTTCCTGGTTAAGTCTACCAAATGACGTCAATTCCATCCGAAAGATTCCAACATTTCTTTTACATTCAAAAAAAAAAAATGTTCTATAAACTTGTGTAGTTCGTGGGAAACTAAATAGATATCTTTCTGCTCTATTTAACAATTACACTTTATTCATAATGTATCACCTTTTTCAAGTTCAATAAAAAATAACCAAGTTGCTGAGTTTTAATAATTTTTTTTTTATTTTTTGATGACATAATTTTTTGTATTGATTGATTTAAATAGATTTTTGTTTTTCATTTTTCGACATTTACGCATTACATTTATAGGCTCATTTTAAAAATAGAATTTTTCCGTTTTATGATAAATTAAGTGTTGATTGGTATTGGTTGGTTTTCAATAATTGTTATTATTAAAAGTAAAACCGTTACAGTTAAATATATCTGCATTATTCAAATACATTATCGTTATCGCATTTCATACTTAAATTTCGCTTGTGATTAGTTGCTATCGTTAATTACAATTTAGCAGCAATGTAAATGATATACAATATTATGAGTTATTATTATCATTAGCATTATCATTATGATTTTGTTTTTTATTTGATTTGATTTGATTTGATTTGTTGAGTGTTGTCGTCAAACTATATTAGTTTAAATTGCAAATCATATGAGAATATCGCGCATTTGCAACGAGCCACAAATTGTGTTTTTTCCTTGTTATCAGTTGATCAGTTGATAAGTTAAAGAAATAAAAGCTTACGCACTAGAAATGTTTGCAAAAAAACTAGTTGAGAATTAGTGTAAGTAGAAACGTGACTGAAACGTTCGATCGGAAAGGTTTTCAGTTTGTTAGTGTATCTGTGTGAGTGTATAGTATCTGTGTGTGTGTGTGTGTGTGTGGGTAGCTTTAGCGTCTTTTGTTGTTGTTGTTGTTCTTCATGTTGTGCAACGGTATATAGTCGCATCTATATAAAGTATACATATATTATATTTAGGTGGGTTGTGGCGTGGCCAGCTTGAGCTCAATATATGTAGATAAGTGTTATACTGTTATACATAGATGTACTCGTGTTATATTATATTTACTTGGTCGGAGTAGAAGCTTTATTGTAAATATTTCCATTCATTTCTCATTTTCTTTTATAATTAAAATTTAACTGCCCGCACATAAAACACAAAACATGTCCGCACCGATTACGATTAATTTAATTAATTAATAGAGTGGGTAGAAGAAGAGGGAAATAGAAATATTGCAATGCGTTTCATAAGCGCACTTAATAAACGAAAGTTAATCAAAATAAAAGTTCAAGTGTATAATAAATGTGCTTTTCAGTTATAAAAAATAAACTAAAAAGCAGTTCGAAAACAAAAATACTACGTTTATGCGTAACACAATATCATGATGTGTGAATACAATGGTGTGATATCGATGCAGATACCCTGCAGTAACTCGAGCTAATTATAGATATGTTTTTGTGCATAAATACGATGTGAGAAACCTTCAATTGTGCTTGCAACTTATACATGATATTGTGCAACGCATAAACGCAGTTACAGCTAATTAACTGCGCGCTTGCCGCAGACTTTATATATGCCCAACAAGTGGCAAACTGCCAAAAAATATAAAATAAAAACCAAACAAAACCAGATAACCAGATATATAATTATAAATATATATTGAAGCTGAACGCAGTTTGAATTGTGCCCTTGTTGTGCATACTAAAAATGAAGTAACGTTTATGCCAAGCTTCGTATGCGTGATTAGCCATGATTAGACATCAAATGATCATGAATTTAAACGGAAAAATCACGAATAGGAACACCCGCATAAACGTGGTAGTAAATTTACGATTTAGATTTATTTATACATGCCTTAGCTTAAGCAAAAATGTGTATACACATGTTTAGCCTTAATATATATATGTATATATATTTATGATGTATATATCTTTTTTTTGTTTTAGTACAGTACACGTAGAATTTTCTTCATTTCTTTTAAGTGTTGGTTGGTTGTTATTTTTTTATCTTTTTTTTTTTTTTTGCTTATTTGTTTTTAATAAAAAATATATATAAATATATGCTATTTTGAATTTGATTTTATCTCTGCTCATATGTATAGTTATTCTTTATTTATTTTTTTTTTATTTTCATGTTGTTTTTTTCATCTGTTAGCTGAATTGGTTTTTCCCTTTTCTTTTTTTCTGCTTGCCTTGTTAAATATGCGCACTTAATTTATGTATATTTATATTTATATATAGTGTATATAAAAGTTCAATGATTATTAGTTATACATAGTTATTATGTATAGATTTTTTTATGATTTTTCTGTTTTGTTTTAGAGGGGAGGTTAATACCCAGTATAGAGGGTAAATGTAAAGGTAAAGCGTGGCCTTTCTTAGCTAACTGCGTTCGCATTTTGCATATAAAAATAACACACGCACACACATTGATTAAAAGCAATTATTAAAGTATAATCATAAATAACAAATATGCCTTGTAAATATAGTATGTATATAGTATTAAAAAATAAAAAGTGTTGAGCTTAGTCTAGTAAAGGATTATTATAGCAATGTGTTAAAAGTGGAAAGGGGCGTGGCATTTCATCTAATGAGTGTCTCAATGTTGCTATTGTGTGTGTGTGTGAGTGTGTGTTTGTGTTGCCAAAGGCGACGCAGGATTATGCTTATCGTGGTTTGCTTTGCTTGGTCTCATAAAATGTGTTTAACTTTATCATATATTTATAAACATTAATTCCCACTGATGTTACGTCTTCTGCAGCAGCTCGCTTTGTGGATTGGGCGGATTTGACAACTGCAACTGTTGCTGCTGCTGCTGTTGTTGCTGCTGCTGTTTGTGTTGCAGTATTCAGCATGGTCGGGGCAGACAATGTGGTTGCCTGTGTAATAACTGTTGTGGCAGAGATGGTCTGTTGCTGTTGCTGCTGTTGTTGTGGCGCCTGTTGCAACTCCTGCGTATGCTGTTGATTGGTTTGATTGTTCAGCGGCTGGTTTGAATTGCAGAGCACCGAATAGACGGAATCAACTTTGCTTAGCTTCTCAAAGAGCGGTATCAGCTCACGCAGCTCACAGTCGGTCACATCATCGAACCACGACTTGACGGGAACCTTTTAAATAAAAGAGATTTTCAATTTAATTGCTTTCAACACTTAAAGAGCTTCGTTTACTTACTGCATTGTCTGGATGAAATATATAACTGGCCGGTGAATTGTCCACAATGACAATCTTTTGTAAATCCCGTCCCAGACGATTTAGATCCTTAATGTAATTACCCCTGTAATAAACGCATGATTCCCTAAACAGTCTTGCACGAAACACATTCCATCTGCAAAAATAAGGACAACAAATGAATTATTATAGTGTGTACTTCTATATATACAATATTTTTGCTTGACTATCTTCTAATTATTTATATCTTCTCAGTTATCTATCAATTTATTAATAAATATGTATATTAAACTTAACTAACTATTTGACATATTCCTTCTCCCCTCGATTATTTTGCACTTTATAGATAATTATGCACATTTTTCATTTTATCTTATTGCTTTTACGACGTTTTCATAAGATATTCTTGCTTTTGTGACCACAACTTACACTGCTGTGTCTCATTTTTCATGATATGTTCTCTACAACCACGATAATAACAGTGATTCATGGTTTACAAAGGTTTTTCCATGGTCACTGAAACCGCAATCATGCTAGCTCTAAGTTTAAAGATCCATTTTTACCTTGCTCTACGTTTTAAGTTAAAAAAACCTATATATACAAATGCTTTTTGTGATTACTACTTCAATTTTGATTAGACTGACTAACTTTACACCCAATTCAGTGCAAATCTAAAAAAATTTATCTATATCTCTCTGCAGTTTTATTTCCCTTTCTTATGACTTTTGAATCTGTCAACATGATTTATGCCTTGTTTTACACGATCTTTTTGTACAATACTCACTTGTCTAGCAGATCGGCAACAGGATCTGCATATTTGGCTAGTGATGCTGTAAACAAAACGCACTCGTACAATTCACCCATCTTCTGAAGAAACTCATCGACATGCGGTCGCTTTAGCACATAAACCTGATGTATAGTCCCATCGATTTCGACTGGTACTACGAAATCGGCATTAGGTATTGGCTGAAATATATATTATATATATATATATATATAGGTTCGTCATTAGTTACGGAAATGTGTGAGTTTATAGATGGTAATGGTAATTGACTTACCTTAAAACTACTGTGCACTAGAGTTTCATCCAAATCGATAACCATGCATTTTCTATGCATATCGGAGTGCCTAACCTGAGGTAGTAGGTACCTTTGTTGGTCCGGTAAGGGTGGCGGTGTTGTTGAACCATCGATCTGTGTCCCATTCTGATTTGTTTTCGCTCGATTTCGTCGCCAGCAGCAAAGCAGCGATTGAAATATTCCTCGTTTTTGTGGTTTCAAACGATCAACATCATCTAAAAAGCAATAAATTGAGAATTAATATACAATAAATATTAATATATAGAAAGTGATTAATTCTTTAAATCATTTGTCTTAAATACTAAGTATTTTCCATCAGTCAACATCTGTTGATTAATCATTCACATAAAATCGACATCAATTTACATTACATCAATCGATATCGTCTTTCTTTATATCCATTAATCACAATGCACAATCAACTTAAACCGCACAGTTGAATCGATCTTGAAGATGTAATAAAGGGTTTCATTATTAAATTCTTTTTTTATAATTAAATAAATGAGTTTAAAGGAAATTATTGAATGAACTTTTACACATTGATTGTGTCAATTTAAGTCAATTACATTTTTCTTTACACTGAACAAAAATAAATGGGATCTACTATTCAATTAATAAACAATTAATTTTATTTATCGAAACAACAAAAAAATAAAGTAATATGATTCACATGGTCAATAATTGATTTTCATTTAGCAAACACTTTTTATCAGTTTGTTTGTCAATCGATTACGATAGGGCAAACATCATATTCACGTGAGTTGATAACACCTTAGGGATGGTAAACCATCGATAGTATTTTATTTTAAATAGTTCTCGCGTTAGTTTAAACTTAGTAACCTTCAATTTAAGTTAGTTATTAAATGAAAGCTTTCTAATTATTTTGATTAATTTTAATACATAAATTCGAACCCCTTTTATATATGTAAAGCGTCTCAAGGTTTCGGTAAACAAATTTTGATAGCAAAATAAATATTGCATAGATCAATAAATGTTGGCTATAATACTCATCAATAAAAATATCTATAGAATTGATATAAATGTTTATACATGCAAATTTTCTCATTTATATTTGATTTTCTCGCAATATGCAAATCTTTCAAAACACTTTCAGTACGAAATTTTGTGTCTTAAAATAGATATCAAACGAAATGAAAATATACGTATAGATATATATATGTAAAAGAAAAAGAAAATCAAGGAAAAACCCAACAACGACAATACGTAGGCGGGGGAAGAGAGGAGAGAGGGGAGTGGCAACAGTTTAATTTTGCATACATGCGTTTAATCGATGGGAAATGCTATAATTGCATGCAAACACACACTCACACACAGACAGAGAGAGAGAGAGAGAGGGAACAGAGAGACAGACACGCACAGCTCGTTAGAAGTAAGAAGGTCGCCAATTGACCTTTAAGCACTGTGTTGAAGCCTTTAAGGCAACTATTTACTCCCTTCCTTCGAATTGCATTTGTTGCTATGTAAAACAATGAAAATAACATTCAAACAGCACTTGACGGGCAAACAGAAGAAAGACCGCAATGTTCTGGATACCCGACTATAAGTTACCCCTTAAGGAATTTAAATATACTATTTATTTCCTTTTATATATATATATAAATTAATAAAATTATTAAAGTTAATACAATTTCATTTATAAATGTTAAGCATAAGAATTGCATTATAACTTTAGACGTTTAAAACAACCCTTAACTACATAGTATCAATCCGATATTAATCAAATTAAGTATAATAATTGTAAATATTACAAGGCTGTGTTTACATTAAAAATCACATAATAAAAAATTTAATAAAAAAACAAATGATGTATCCTTAAAAAATAAAACTTGAAATCTCTATTTCTTACAGTCTAACTACCTTTGATTTTCTTCAATTGTGAACATGATAATTAAGTGAATCTTTATTGGAAATATATATTGTCAATTTGATTGCATTAACATTTTTGAGAGTCTCTGAGATTCAGAATGTTGTTGCTGATCTAAAATGTAAAATAGTGCATGTTGTTTATAAACAAAATACCCTTCGTACACAATAATTAGCGGGTATCACAATATGAATAGAGTGCTGGCTGCATGTTGCATGTTGTTGGCTGCTGAGAAAGTAGGATTTAGCAGCAGCTAAGCTAGACGTTAGTTGGTTCAATGAACCAAGCTTAGAAGCGGTATCCATCCAAGTACTCGGTACCCTTAGACGGTCGCTACTCGGACGAACGACATTTTCAAGAGTGCAACTGTACTTGAATATTTTATGAGCGTCGTCGCAAAAGCATCTAATGAAAGACCTGACAACAACAATAACGAGTTGAGAACGTGATAGGAGCACACACACACACTTATATATATATATATATATATATGTATAGGATTATTAGGCAGTTGAAAGGTGAAACGCCCCACGACAATGTTGAAGAGTCCTGACTTAAGCCTTAAAGTAGCTCCCAACACTTCAGGTCATATTTTACATAACTTTGCATAAAAGTCAATCAAGCGAGAGAGAAAGAGATGAGTAGTAACAGAAAGAGAGGGGAGAGAGAGAGAGAGGGAGTTGGTGTCAATTTGTCGCCTACTTGTTGAGCTGACATCCGCAACATTCGGTCGTTATTGATAGGCAGCCTGTCTATCTATATATAGGTCTGTGGGTTCTGTTCTTGATTGATGCGCACGCGGGCATTTCGAGCAGGGGTTCCACTTTGTTGAGCAACTTGCCTCCAACTCCCTCCCTCTCCTCCTTCTCTCTCTCTCTGTCGCTTCAAACTCAAATAGGCTTTGTGCTATTTTAAGGCTTTAAATTAAATTATTGACTTTGTGTGTGTGTGTGTGTGCAATGGTTTTCTCTCCCTCTCCCCCTCGCTCTTCCTCTCGCTTTCACTGATTTTCTTTATTTTTGCCTGTCCATATTTATAGCTCCATTATATGAACACAATTTGTTTATCAGATTTTAATAGATACCAAATATGGCATCCAACTGACCGTAATAATCGCAAATATTCAATTCTGTGGGCGTTACATGACATCTGAAATATTCACAGTCACGATTTACAATTTACATTTGCTTATAAGTGCTTCAATTTAATGAAATAGTAAAGAAAAAAACTTCAACTTAATTGTTAAACTGAATTGAACTTCACATTTTTGGCTGAATTAGTTTATGTAAAGCTTTTAAAAAGCTTCAACTGGATTTTGTTCACAAATTGAACTATTTTAATATCATTTTGCAAACAAAAAGATAGTTATTTTGATTGAAAATAATTTAAATGAGAAAATAATAATAGTTCATCAGTAGAATTAGTTCAATAAATTTTACTAGTGTCTATGTATGATGAACTAGTGTGAACTAGTTCACAAACCCAATAAATAATTTTCCCAGCTCACATTCGACTTTGAACTGATTCCAATTAAAATGAAAACATAAAAAGAAAAGAAAATGTAATATAGACAGCTGTCTCATGTGCTCAATTAAATTGCAGATTTATGTAACTAAATACAAAATAAAAATATATATTAGTACAAAAATATGGCTGCATTCATTTCTACAGAATTATGCAAATCTGAAATCCGCAGCAGACTGTTAAACGACCTTATGCGTCAATTGGGAAATCTGTAGATTTTCGCATTTTCAGTTTGCCGACGCGGAATGGCAATGAAAATGTCAAGCGTTTCTTTTGTTTTCATTTTCTTTCTTTCGTTTCCTTTTATCTCTTTTATTATTATTTCTTTTTTTTGACAATTCGCAGTCTATACTTGCCAGAAAAAGTATATAATCGAGCTATGTACCGTTTATGTACCCTTGCTGTGGGTGTTATAGACTAGCATACATCGATTAAATCAGAAAATAAAATATTATTATTTTTAACTAATTATAAAAACATATAGTGTTGAATTTCATCTCAATAATAAATTAAATCTCAGTTATTTTAAGCAAGTCTTCATCCCAATTTTATTCTATTTTAAACGCTCAGCAATTTCATAAAAATTAAGTAAATTTTTTTTAATTTTTAATACAATTTTTCGTGTAATTTTCCGAGTAAATAAAATGAACTTGAAAGACAATTTAATTAATGTTTACTGTTTGGCAAACGATCCGCGAAGTGTATATAAATCTTTAGCAAAGAGAAGATAACGCTGTCTCTCTCTCTCTCTCTGTTTTTCTCTTGTTGATAATTTAAAGCAAACAAAAAGTAATATGAAGGAAAGAAAGGCGTATTGAAACAATGCAAAAACAACGCCCCAACATTAAAGTTTAAATTTTTGTGGCTCTCTTATCTAATCGCGTTGCTATTGAGCTTGTTATCTGGCTATACAACATGATATGATATGATATCATTTTCAGTTCTGGCCTTAAATGGTCACCAGCATGACCTTCAGCATATTTATGAAGTATTCTTTATGTTTTTTTGTTGTTTTGCTTAGTTAATTCACAGACACACACGAATACGAATTGAAATACACACAGATAGCCACATAAAACTGATGGCGAGCGACCTGTAAACAGTTTTTTTTTGTTTTTGTTCTGTTTTTGTCTGTTGAACTTTGCACGTGATGTTTGCACAAGCTCAGCAAAAGGAAAAAAGAAGAGAAAACACCTGCTACAAAAGCGGAGAATCGACAAAGAAAGGGGGCTCAATGGAGAGCAAAAGCTGCCGCTGCCGCTGCAGCCCCCTTATTGCATTTTGCACAAAGATGTCGCTTTGGGGGTTGGAATTTACAAAATACCAACTACAGAACACCAAGTGCAGAGGTCAATGAACCCAGAACCAAAGGCTTTTCCCTCCCCCTCTCTCCTCTCTACAATTTAGATAGTATTCATCAGACGAGTTTGTTTGCCGCATCAATTGACCTTTGTTTTATTTGGGGGGATTTCGAAAAGCAACAAAAATAAATTAGTTATCGCTTTTCAACTGTAAATATACAAGCATACAGAACCACATACACGTCCATCCATCAATGTGTATATACACACATATATAGGAAATGTTCTGCTATGAAGACCATTAACATTTTTGCACAGCACGCGGCACGCAGATATTCTTTTAGAACTCATATGTATTTACCTACATAGATACAAATATATATATATATACATATATATATTTAATAATTATGCATTGCGCCGTTTGAACTAATGATTTCTTCACCAACACATATGTATCTTTCTATGTATTTCAGCGTTAAAAAAAGAAAATAAAAATAAATAAAGAACACGTTAAATGGGCTGCAAAAATAAAATTGTAGTTAAATTGTTAAGTATTTGCCTTAAATTCACAAATGTTGTACAAATTTTGATGCATACATTTTTCTTATAAACAAATAGTGTGTGAAAAAAAAACATTTTAATTAATTCAACAACATATATAAGAGCTTTTTAAAATGAGATGAAATATTCATGGCATTCCAGCATAAGATTATTTTCAAATTAATCGATAGAAAGTTAGCTGCACTCCTTAAATTTGACAGCTTTATTCGGACAGTTCGAAATCAATCATTGTTTTTAGTATGAATACTAATCAGTTCAAATAAGTCAGTAAAAGGGAACGGAATTTTTCTTAGTTTTCAAACAATATATTACTAAAATTCCTAGACACAATAATCGATAACAAATCAACTGCTAATCTTAAAGACGTCGGCTAAAGTTTGACAGCTCTGACAAATAAACCTAACATTTCAGAGTGAACATTTAACACTTTACCGCTTGTTTATTTAAGTTACAGTACTCGCAACAAAGTTTACAAACTTTTTTCAGTCACTTTATTACACATATATTGCATATTATTTCATACAATGTTCCTGTCAACTGTTAAATTGTTTACATTCTAAAAAGTAAATCATTAACAGCTGTTCGCTGTTAAGCACCTTTAATTAATCATTGTAATTTTCCGTTATGTAAAATCGAGGTATATATTAGCAAATTTATATTTCCTAATGTGTGTTGTTAGATTGCATTAATTAATTATTAAAATTCTCATCAATTTAGAGAAACAATTTAATGTACAGTATGTCATGAAATAGTTATGACACAGAAGAAAGATTTTTTATTTACAAATTCGGTTAATTCAACTGATCTTATTATACATTTTTCTTGGTTCTAAGCAACTATAAATAAATCTAGATAATAAAACGGCAAAATGCTATAATTGCAAAATAAAATACACATGTGCCATTTGTTTACTTTTGTCAATACATTTATTTGACAAACTGTATATATATTTCAAGATTTTAATCAAATAGATTTTATTTGATACGTAAGTAACTTGATTTCCATCTGTAATATTAACACTTTTGCCTTGACAAATTAATACGTCAAGAATAACAAAGTTTTTTTTTATTTTATTTATTTAGGAAAGGGTAATGTGTACATTAGTGTGCGTGTGTGTGTAAGTCATTTGCTTTGAAGACCTTGAGAAATTAAAAATCACAGGCTGTTATAGCTAGAAATGAGATACTAGAGCGTTGCCCATAAAAACAAAATATATACATATGTATGTATATCTATATAAATATTTAAACACTGGCGGTCGGGCGTTCAGGCAAACCAGACAGCACTTAGGCGGCACCCACTCTGAAAAAATAAATATATATGAAAGCAATAAAAAAAAAGAAACATATTTCAACTGTTGCCGGTTCTAAAGCTCTTCTCACCCACATACCCCACACACACACCACAATACCAAAAGTATGTAGCATCTGTGTGTGTGTGTGTCTGTGAACGATGATGACGTCGACGTCACTTTATTGTCACAAAGCTCAACAAGTCAAATAGTAAAGAAAAAGGCCTACGCAATATACACATCAATACATACATACATACATCATAGCTAGATATGCACACGGAAGTTCCCCCCATAATAAATAAATATTTGAGTTAAAGTTTTGAGTTAAATTGGCAGCACTGTCTAAAGCGACTGAGTGGATGGAGCAAACTCATTAAGCAAAGCAGCGAGAGATGTCAATTAGCACCTAACCGCAAATATTCTACATTGCATATACATACATACAGGCATGCAAGAGTATGTGCTTATATACATTATGTATATGTACATTAGTACATATGCACACAGCATTATAGTGTTGTCGTCTGTTTTAGCGACCGCAGATTAGATTAAATTTTGTTATTACTTTAAGGCGCTCGGTCATTTTGCCCTGGCCCCACCTCGCACTTTGTACAGTGCTGCTGCTGCACAAATACAGAAAAGAAATTAAATACACTCATAATAAAAAAATAAATAAATACTCACATATATATCGTACATACGTACGAACATACATGCAACTTTTGTACTTTTCGCTCTTTTTCTCTCTTTTTCGCAACAAACGCGCGAGCTCTCTATACCGTTGTTCATTCAAGCTTTTTTTTAAGATACGCTTTGTTATTCGACTGTTGCTTTGTTTGTTTGTTTGTTGGTTTGTTTTCACGAAAACTAGTCGACGTTGACTCTGTTCGATACCGGTTTCGCCTTCTCTCTCTCGCGCAAGTTTTTATCTTTGTTGTAAAAAGTGTGCAATTTAATTGCGGTTTCAATTGTTTCTCTCTCTTCCTGCCTTCTATATATACTTACAAATATCTCTCTCTCTCTTTCCATCTCAATTACTAGGACATACAAAGGTTTTAAAAGTAAAGCGTTTACTTTTCTGTTTGCGTGCACTTGGCAAATGCATGACGTCACAGTTGATTACAGGTGGCGCTTTGTTACTTGCAACTTGCGACGTCAGAAGTTATAGCCAGTGGTTAGATCATTCACAATAGGCAAGAAAACAGCTGCGCACATACATACAAACTGACAGTGTGAGAGGGAGAAGAGAAACAATAACTATTCTCTGTTACGGTATTGGTTGTTTGCTTAGGTGGGGGCCCTTAATAATTACTAAGGTCAGAGGGCAGTTTAAACTTCGTGGACAGTTGTCCTTTAAGTCATTTTTTTTTTGTATTCTTGTTGTTGCGTCTTTGTTATGACGCCGTTTGAACTGACGGATGACTCATTGGCTTTTCCTTAGTGCTGTATAGTTTCATTTTACATTTGTATGTAGTTCACTATCATCTTACCTCCTTTGTCGCTTGGATAGACGTTCAGTTGTTCATCATCGCGGGAAACTTGTGTTATTATTGATGTTGCATCCATTACACGGCGTGTCGCAAATTTGACGCTCCTTTTTCCCAAAATCAAAGTAAATTATACAGGTCGAAGTTTCGAAAGCGTTTATTTGTAAATTTAGCTGCACAAAATAATACACATACACATTATTAATACATTTTTGCACACATTTTCCTTAGAAAACTTCATGTTTTCTTTATATAGAAACACATGTACACATGTGTGCCTGTGTGTAAAGCAGACTGCGACGTCGACTGCGACTGTTGCCTGCGCCAGACAGTGGAATTTTACAATTACGCTTTGACAGCCTCATTCGTTGGTTTCGTCGTCGCAGAATGCAAATGATTTTCCCTCGCGATATTCACCTTTTGCAGCGTTACATGTAAAAATGCACTTTCGCCTTTTGTTACTTGATTAAAAACAATTAGAAATGTATTAAAAATACAACGGAAATCAACTTAAAAACACTTTCTTTTCTTGCACTTCTGTTGTTTGGGCACATTCTTTATTTTTCTTGGCGTCTACTTTTTGCACGCAGCTTCTTGGCGTTTTATTTATAACGCACTCACTTGACACACACAAGCACCAACACACACATAGAACACAAACACTGCTTTGCTTTTCAATTGTTTTCTAACGTAATTATTAAAATTTATTTCGATATCTCACTCATTTGAGTAATAAATAGATATTTAATTATTAATTATTATCAAAACTCCGCGCAAATAACAAAAAACGCTTTCCGTGCCGTTTTGACAACAAATTATGGCCACGGTTGCGCTGAAACTGTTAAGTGACAGTCGCAGATACAGCCACTGTTGCCATCTTGGCTATTTTTAGCTATTTTCGGCTATTTCTTGCATATTCAGCTATTTTTCGGCTGATTTCTAGCCAGAAACAACTATCTAATGCTCTAAAAATTGGCCGCAGCAAAAACACTTCACATTGTGTGAAATGTTATTAACAGTGGAAAAGTTCTCAAAGCTGGTGTGAAAACACTGTTTATTTAAATTTAGTTAATGGAAAACCTTTGGAATAAAATTATTAATTTGATGACAATCTGAATACGGAGTTAAATAAAATACAGATTTTTATAAAGCCTTTAAAGTTTGTCACCCCAAGTGGACAAAATTTAGAATTTTAACTCCTATAAAAAATAAAAAAATTACAAAATTCCAATAATAACCCTCTCAAAATTAATTAATTTAGCTTCAAAATGAAATTGTTAAATATCCTCCGTTGTAACTAAATTTGCAGTTTGATTCATTTTTAAACGGCACGAGCTCACAGATTGTAAATTTTTTCCAGAATATCGTAGAATACGCTAGTATATTTATATCGATATAATCGTTTGAAAAAATATCACCCAGAAATAAAATATCAACAAAATATCTATCGATATATCAATGATATTCGACAACCCTATCCAGTTGACAGCTGTAGCCGAAGCTCACAAAATAAATTACTTGAAATTTATATAATTTTTATACTAAATATATACAATGCCCCGCAACCACAATGCTGAACGTGATAATCCATGTCTAAAAGTATGATTATTAAACAATCAAAAATTACTTACATAATAAACAGTTTATTTACAGGAACAAGAATTATCCTACAAATGTCTAAGTAAAAACAATTTCGACCGGGAAAAATGTGAAGTTTACTTTGTGAATTACAACAATTGCAAGGAGTTTTGGGTAATTCTCTGATATATAACCAATAATGTAACGATAAACGAAAATTATGTATTCCATAGAACAAGGTGCGCAGCGATCGTCGAGCCAAAGGAATCGATCCTTATTTACCGCCAGTTGAGGAACGTGCGGATATAAAGGCCGAATATATGAAAAGCAAACCAGCGGGAAATTAATGTGATCATTTTTTTAATTATATGCCAACAACAATTTTATGTTATGTTGTGTATTGTATTGGCTGCAACGATTTTAAGCGCCGGCATCGATGCTTCTAGCATCGCAGCGGACAATTCCATTTCCAGCGTCTGCTTTGGATCATCGATAATCAAGAGCTTCAGTTGACCAAGGCGATAGAGGCAGGATAATCCCTTGGGTGTTATATTAGTACCGGAAATATCAAGAACCTCCAGACGTGGAAACTCGCTGCCAGAAACACGATCCAAGCACCAGTCGTCAAACGTTTTAACATTGTGAAAAGATAAAAACTTGAGATGCTCCAAGCATCGTAAATTTTCCAGTCCCTCATAATATAACTTCATGTTGTCGCAGCGCAGGGCTTCCACTTTGTAGGTGGCATTGAATTTATTAGGTAGATTGAATTCGCCGTCCTCAGAGGCCCTTTGCCATTTTGATTCATTAAGAAACTTGACAGCGCCACCGCGATACAATATAAAATGAGCAGAGGCTAGTTCGGGACCCAATATCTTATGGCGTTCGGGTATAAACTGTTGCATATGTCGTTCAATGCGTTCCTGACGATTGCCCCACCATTGCTTCACGTTTTTTGCACTTAGGTCAAGGGGTCGTTGCATCATCACAATAAAGTCCGATGTTTGCTCCGAGTTCGAAAACACTTTTAACTTACTATTCCAATCCTCGGGACGATCTCCGATTGGCGTTCGCCACTTCAATTGTTGTTTGTCCTGGGCCAGCTCCTGACGGATGCGTTTGACAGTCGAGCTGATATCGCTATCGTGTTCATTACTCGGCATTGTAGTCGCGCATCGACGCATAGCAGCGGCACATGGCTGTAAACGTCGCAAACACCCCGACAATAGCATTATTTAATTTATCAAGTATAATTTCTTATAGTATATTTCGGAAACAGTTTCGAAGAAATCCGTAGTCAGCTGTTGTGAAACCAGGGCTGCACTGTTTACAACTTAGCAAACAGCCTTTTGCCTATAAAAAGCTGGCAGCACTGTGAGCTGCCAACTTTTGTTTAATATGGCAACGTCAGACAGACGCCATTTTTTCTCCTGTTTTACAGCCCTGGCCGACTGCGAGAAAAAAAAACGTTTGTGCTATTGCAAACGTTTGTAATTATTTTTGTAAGAAAAACGTAAAGATCCACCGAAAATCCAATTAAAGGTCATATAAATGCACAAGAATTGCAAGCTAAGGCGTTGGAGATAAAGAGAGCAATAACGTTGCAAATAGGCTGGCAAAATTACTGGTGAATCAGCAGCCACATACAGGAAGGCAACAAAAGCGTCAGCAGACACCAGCCTCATATTAATATCCACACACAATTCCAAACGCAACATGGTCAATACATCTGGCAGCGAAGATGGACAGTTGCGCAGCCCCAACGACGGACACTATATCAGGTGTGTAGAAAAGTATATTGAAAACCCACGTAAAATTGTTGCTGCATACACATACACACACACACACACAGGCAACACAATACATTCATATGCATGCGCGCGTGTTGCTGCATGTGTGCGTGCGTATGCGTATGTGAAAGCTGCTGTGTATTGAGTGCGGCATCTCCAATTTATTCTTTTTATCTATTTGAAAGCGTTATTTTGTGATATTTATTTACAAAAAAACATAAACTGAAAAGAAAACAAACATCCAATATCCCGACACGGTTTAATGATCAGAAGGTTGCGCATTGTGCAGGTCCATTATTGTAAAAAACCTTTACAAAGAATGTGACGTCACATCACAATTTTTGCATGTGCGCTCTGCGTGCTACATACAAATTATAATGCATTTAACAAATAAAATAAATATATTAACATGACTCAGCAATGTTATCAGCATGTTCTATGCTATTTTCATTCTATTGTTGCTAAAGTATGACTCGCATATCTGTTTAAACAAAAGGAAGACGGGGAAATGTGGCGCCCTTGCAAAACCTGTAGATCACTCAATCGTGAAAAACCCCAGACAACCACGAAATCATTACGCTTGTTGCTTTTTAGCTATGTGCAATTAAGACATATTTATATTGCCTACAATTGTTTAACTATAACATAAACCAAAAAAAAAAATATATATATATATATAATCCAATTTATTGACATTACCATAATTTTATAAAATGAACCGTTTAATTGACTTGAGTTTTTTCATTGCAAATAGGCCAAAAAGTGTGTACTTGTCCCAAAATGACCGAGGCGCGCGATGGCCAACAACTAAAACTAAACTTAAAAAAAAAAAACCAAATAAAATTACAAAAAATACAAATACAAAAAAACCAAAAAAGTATAATTATAAAAAGCCGAAAGCAAGAAATGAAATTCAAATTTAAATGTGTGCCCAGCAGCTCAAGTGTGTAAAATGGCGAATCTGCAGCAATCTTCAGGCCCTGGATACGGCCGCCTCGTCAAACACAAAATGAATAATCAAGCGAAAGTCCGTTTAAATGAGAGAAAGGCAGAAAGAGAGATGAGGGAATGAGAGAGTGATCTCAAATGCTGGCGGTAAATCGATAACAAATTTCTGTTCAATAACAATGCTAATGCCTTTCAAAGTCCTGTCATCTCTATGCATATATATATATAATTCATATATAATGTATATCTTTTTGTCCCACGCTATTTTAAAATATCTTTCTAGCAGATTTTGCAGTCGTAAGTTTACATTTTACAGCCCATCGGAAATTCAACTCAATGCTCCAATGGAATTGTTTAGCTAATTGCCATAATTCATAAGGGGTTGGGCGTCCAGGTAAGTAAGTAATTAAACAGTGGAACCTTGAATAACACGAACAATGTGATGGGGTATATATAATAATTTTATTTAGTTTTTCTAATAATTTAATCTCTACAAGGAAGTGGGTTCCATACTATTCATGTTTTTAGAGAACTGGAAAAATATATAAATAATATTATATAATAAAATATATAAATTATATTATATATTTTTAAGAGGGAAAAAATGTCAAATTTATGGTAAAAACAAATTTGTGTACATTAACTTTAAGGAAAGAGACTACAGTTTTTAGCCATACCATACCATACTTTGATATCATATTTTATTTCAAATCCATCTTTAATATATAATTTAATTTACTAAATTCAAGAATTTTTTTTTTTTCTTTGTTAATGAAGAATATCTTTTGATAATACTGATTAGAATAATGTGTGTTATTCGAGGATCCACTGTAAAGAATTATATTGTACATATACTACTCTGTATTATTTATACTAATATGTACTACACCGAGTATTATTTGTTTTCTATTGATTATTATCAATTTCCACCCAGAGTAATTTGCTCTAGATCTCTTCTAATGCTGCCTTGAGATTTGAAGCCGACGGGCAACGTAAAATGTAATCAACTACGACTTAAATCTGCTGCAACAACAACAATAAGAATAATGGAATATAGGATTAAGAAACACCATCATGATATTGTTGGGCAACCAGAGCGCGCCTCGTCAGCAACATTGGGAAACCAGAAACTGGGGAGAAAACTTAAACGATATTCAACAATTTGTAATTGGCGTCGTAATGTTTGTACAATTTTCTCTTTTTATTTTAGTGGCGATGATGATGAGCACGATGCGGATGCGCTGTATATACAACCGCCACAGGCAACGAGCAGCCAGGGACGAGACGCGGCAAGTTCCCGCCGTGAGAAGAAGAAACATTCCCGGGATCGTCGGCACAAGGAGCGCAACAGTTTAGAGAGCGTTGAACGGGAGAGAGAGCGACGAGAGCGTGAAAGGGATCGCTTTGAGTATCGAACGAGAGATGATCTAGATCAGCGTTATCATCATCAGCATCATCAACATCAGCATCGCAGTGAGCGCTCCAAGCCGCATCAGCATTTAAGCCATGCCTACCACTATCAGCAACAACTGCCACTGCCGCCACCGCCAGCACAGAGCTATGCCCATGCCCATCATCATCACCATCAGCAGCCGCATCACCATCATCACCAGCAGCAACAAGAACAACTCATGGGCTTATCCCGTAGCGGAGCACGTGCCGATTATTATCACAGCAGTCGGCATGTTGATTATGTGGATGTGGAGCAGTTGCCACGGCGTTCCAGCAAACATGGCTACGAACAGGCCAAGGAATCCGAGAGTCTGGAGCAGGATCTGCGCTCGCGTCTACTGAGCAAGCGACACAAATACGTCAAGGACTATGAGACGGAGGAGAACTACGAGCTACACCAGCAGTCCCATAGCCGCCGCAAGGAACGTGAATCCCGACGTGGTAGTCACAGTCACAAGTTGCGTCATGGTCAGGTTATTGAACTGCTGGACAGTCCCGAGTCGGCGGCAACGGCACAACAACAACAACGGCGTAGTAAACAACAACGACGCGTCGAAGCGGAAGCGGCAGCTGCAATTGCAGCACAACAGCAGCGTCGCACCACGTCCAATGATCCCGAATTGCTGGCAAGACGTGAAAAAATCTTGGCTGCTGAGCGAGAGAATCGTCAGCGCAAGCAAATAGCCCGCGAAGAGCTAGAGGCTCGACGGGAGCAACTGCTGCGAGAGCGCAACGAACACAGTGATGCACTCAGTCCCACAACTGTGGCGGCTAGTGTGACAGCCGGTCTTAATATAGTCAAGCGCAAGCAGAAAGTGAGCTTGGAGGACGCTCATTACGAGCGTCGAAAGCGGAATAAGCTGTCAAGTGATGAGATAAAGCAACAGTCCAAACAAACCGATAATGAAAGCGAGGCCACCGAGGAGGAAAGTGAATCCGAAGAGGATGAGGATGAGGACGGTAGCGGCAGTGCAGAAACTGGCAGCGATTCAGCTGAGAGTGTGGAGAGTCAACCACAAAAGAAGGAACGCAGCAAGCGAAAACACAAACAACAGGACGATGATGAAGAAGAAGTTCCCCTACCCGACAGTCCATTAAGTGTAGGAGCTTTATACAAATCTCCCAAGCAACGGCCACGCTCTCGTTCCGTCAGCTCCAAGAGCTCACAGCACAGCCAGAGCAGCGGGAGCAGCAAAAGTCGCAACAGCAGTCACAGTCGTAGTCGCAGTCGCACGCATTCCCGCTCTCGTTCCCAGTCCCCTGCCAGTAGCGGGGAGGAGCGACAACGTTCAAGAAGCAGCAGCACACGCAGCGAGGAGCGTGGCATGGTTCAACAGGTTACACAGCAACAGCAGCAAGCAGACAATGTCGATTCGCATACCCTAGAGAAGCTGTTCAAGGTAACTGTTGAGGAATTGCCACCTTGTGATGACAAGGGCATTCCATTGCCCAACTATTATCCTGGTGTCCAAGGCTGTCGTTCGGTGGAGGAGTTCCAATGTCTTAATCGGATCGAGGAAGGCACCTATGGTGTTGTCTATCGCGCCAAGGACAAGCGCACCAACGAAATTGTCGCTCTCAAGCGTCTGAAAATGGAAAAGGAAAAGGAAGGTTTTCCCATAACATCGCTACGTGAGATTAACACCCTGCTAAAGGGACAACATCCAAATATTGTGACTGTGCGTGAAATTGTGGTTGGCTCCAACATGGATAAGATATTTATAGTGATGGATTATGTGGAACACGATCTGAAATCGCTAATGGAAACTATGAAGCAGCGCAAACAGAGTTTCTTTCCGGGTGAGGTAAAATGTCTCACCCAACAGCTGTTGCTCGCTGTGGCGCATTTACATGACAATTGGATACTGCATCGTGACCTGAAGACCTCCAATCTATTACTCTCCCACAAGGGCATACTGAAAGTTGGTGATTTTGGTTTGGCCCGCGAATATGGCTCACCATTGAAGAAGTACACCTCGTTGGTAGTTACATTGTGGTATCGGGCACCGGAACTCTTACTCTGCTCTCCGGAATATTCGACTCCTATTGATGTCTGGTCCGTGGGCTGCATCTTTGCCGAATTTCTGCAAATGGCGCCAATCTTTCCGGGAAAATCCGAAATCGATGAGCTTAATCGTATTTTTAAGGTAAGATATCAACATAAATCAAATAATTTGAATTATAATCGTTATGATGTCTGAAAACCAGTAATAAATTAATATAATTTATCTATTTCGTGCGCAGGAACTCGGCACACCCAACGAAAAAATCTGGCCAGGATATTTGGAACTGCCGGCTGTGAAGAATATGTTGAGCCAAAACTCACAGTTTACAGATTATCCAGTCTCGCAGCTCCGCAAGCATTTCCAGGACAAAACCTCTGATGCGGGTCTGGCGCTGTTGCAGGGCCTGCTTACGTACGATCCAAAACAAAGACTGACGGCTGATGCGGCGCTAAAGCATGCTTATTTTAAGGAGCTGCCACTACCCATCGATCCATCTATGTTCCCCACTTGGCCGGCCAAGAGTGAACTGGGCGCACGCAAAGCCCAAGCTTCATCCCCTAAGCCACCTTCAGGTGGCTCACAATTCAAGCAGCTGGGACGGGATGAGCCGATGGCAACGAGTACAGCAGGTGGTGGTGGTGCAAAGCTCGCTTCAGGAATTATTACGGGTAACAAGAAGAGCGGCGCAACGGCGGCCAGTACAGGATTTGTGCTTAATGCAGGGTTAACCCAACGTCAAATGGCCATGGGACCCGGTTTCAGTCTGAAGTTCTGAGACAGAATTGTGTGTGTTTACAGATTTCTAGCCAATTCGCATAATTGTTATGTATAGTTTAGCATGTAAGTTCCAAAACAAAAAAATAAGAACAACATAATATCGTTTAATGTATGTGTACAAATATTGTTCCAAATATAATTTAAAAGCCATACAAAACACAAAAATAAATTCATCGTTTTAAACCGAATGAATAAAATTGAAGAGACGACATCAAAGGACAACAAACATTTCATCTCCTTATTTTATTCACCGCCCATTTATCCATAAAAATAACTTTAAAGCTTAATCTAAAACGGAATACTTTTTACAGAACCTTAAGTTGACCACAAATAGAAATATGTGCTTTGCCACTTTGGAATGTAATCCTTGAGAGGACCTGCCACCATCTTAGCAATTGGCACATGATCGGCCACAAATCCTAGAATCCTTTCAATGCGCGACTTGCTGTAATTATCGTAGAAGGGCGAACGCACCAGGAAGTACATTAGGTTAATGCAACGTCTGCTTAGCTCCAATTTCTGCTGCTTAGACATTAGGTGGCGATGCTGGCGGTAGATATGTACGCTGTACAAATCAATGGAGAACGCGATCATGTATTGCTTCCAACTGCGTTGGCCAAATAGACCCATGGCAGCCAGATGTATCAGTGGTTTTGCAATATACAAGTACTCGGCATTTAGCAGCTCTCGGGGAATTTGAGTTTTAGCCGCATCCGCATTATCCACATGCAGTTTAAAATCCCGATATTGTATCGGAGGTGCACCCTCGACTTTCCTAATGAGGCGACCCGAGCGTTTCAACTGGAATGTTATAGAATGCTCCGACTGTGGCAAGCTCTCGGCAGCTGAGGCTTCTGCTTGCCGCTGTTTGCTGAGCGCACGACGGTTTAGAGCTGTTATGGGCGGTGAGGTGATAATGTCCAAAGTCGAATGCTTTAACAGAAATAAGCGTCCGGCTGCTTTGACGATTTGTATGAGTGCTATCACCAACCACTTGCCTCTTTGGCCAAAAAGTCGTCGCGCTGATATCTCGATAAACACCTCGCAATATTCAAGAGTCGTCAGCGTGACCTTTAGACGATAGCAAAGGCCAGATTGCAGACGGATCACAGAGTTTTCGTTGGCACCACGTGCCCTGTCGATGATGCGATCATTGTAGAAAACCAGTATATTGGATAATGTGTATACCAGCTCGGAAAGCACATTCGAGTTGGATATGCGACCTAAATGAATATGAATTGCATCACCAAAAACTTTGTGTTATCTTGGTTTTTATTAATAAAAACACACTTTACCTGCTACAAAATAGGATACCCATTTGGCCGTCGTCTCAAAATCATCCACTACATTGGGGTTCTTGGCCACCCACGCTTCGTAGGACTTAACTAAGCCTTTCAGCTGGTCCATTTGTAAATAAAACACTTTAAAATTCGAAAAGAAAAACTAAGTAACTAACGCCGCAGTTTTGTTTTGTTGTTGTGGTGTGAATGCATCGGCTGACTGTAATTAATATCGATAAGTTATCGATTTTGGTATATTTCTTTGGTGCCAAACATGTCAGCTTACTAGGGATGCAACAACAGGTTTGGAGGCTACGATTACACTTTAATTTTTTTGCGCTTGGATGTATTGTTATCAAATTTATTAATATATAATTTTTGTTCCATGTTGCAAGGAAAAAATATATTGGTGGAAAAAACAACGACTCAAATATCGGGCAATAATATCGCGTAATGATAACTATATTGATGTCAGAAATAAAATTATCGATAGATTTTGACAACTCTAGTGGCGGTTCGATCTCGGCCGCTGATAATAAACTTGGCCAGCAAATCGAAAAAAAAAACTGATCTTTGCTAGCCCATGATCAAAAATCACATTTATTAATATTCATATTAAGCCTTAAAATTATCCTTCTCCTTGCGCAATGCATTCATGGTCATAATGGGGTTATCCTCTGCGCCGGCATGCTTTTGGACAATGGTCTCATTCACGCGCATAAATGGATTCCAGGACTTCTCTTCGCCAATGGTCGATGGCACAGTGGGATCTTTTGAAGCGCGACGCAGTTTGGCCCATTCAATGCGATTCTGTATGATTTTACTGTCCGGCTCGACATGACGTGCAAAGCCCATGTTCTGCAATGTATATTCGTGTCCACAAAAGACTTTTGTGCTATCCGGCAATGCTGATAGTTTAGTACACAATGCATCATACATTTCCTCAGCAGTGCCCTCAAAGAAGCGACCGCAGCCGCCTTGGAAAAGAGTGTCGCCGGTGAAGACAGCGCCCTCGGCTGTTCCACTGGTCGTAGTTACATGATAACAAATATGTCCGCTGGTGTGACAGGGAGTCGACAAACAGCTCACTTTAAGTTCGCCAATGTTGAAGGTGTCACCTTGGCGAACTTTGTGATTCATGGCACCGATTCTGTCATCTCCGCCGTACACATCCAGCTCACCAGTCCACAACTTAACTAGTTTCTCATTGCCACCGGCATGATCCCAATGATGATGAGTAGTTAGCACCTTTTTAAGCGTAAAATTCCCCTCCTGGACGGTTTTGATAACCAGCTCAGGATCAACGGGATCCACCACAGCTGCCTCATGTGTCTTATTATCCACAATCAAATACATGTAATTATCCTGCAAGGCTGGCAGGATTTTCACATCGAAGCCAATCAGCTTCACGTCTTCCAGTGTGCTATGCATGCCTCTAAAACCAACGGTCCGTATCTTTTGTACTGCAAGAATCGGTGAGTGGTGGGGGGAGGGGGAGTAGTTGAATTAGAACGGATCAGTTAAACGGTAAAACACAACGGTTCACAAACATGCAAAATAGAACAAAGCAGAACAAACAGAGAGAAATGACAGATAAGATTAAAACACATGATAAATTACAATTGACGCGACAGTATTGGACACCCAGAAACCGCTTAAAAGATCCAGAACCACAACCAGCACCAGACAGAATGACTGCAACGCCGTTCACTGCCAATTTGGACGAACCTCGAAAATAGTATGGAGCTAAATGCGTTTCAATGCCGCTTCGCAAAACTTTTCCACACCGATGAAAACATTTAAGCGATTCAAAATATTGCCTGATTCTGGATTAATAAAGCTAAGGCACTAAATATTATTTACTGTTAGAATTTGTCAGCCGACAGAAGTAAAATGCCGGACTCAATTTTGATTTCCTTCTCCTTTTTGGCAGATTTTACAGTTCACTAAAGCTTTTACAGCTCGATAGCACAGCTATCGATAGGCTAGAGACTGCAAAAATTCGCAAATCATTACATTCGCAAAAATTGGACACAAACCATTTATCACTATTGCAACTTAAGTTATTTTATAGTTTCCTCTGGCTATTCTCAACGCTGTTCGTTTGTAAACGGCGCGCAATTCAAAAAATATTTTAAGTTCGTAATTAAATAAAAATAAAAGATATAAAGTCACACCTTGGGGGACAACTTTGATACATTGTTAAACAATTTGTCTTTATTTTTAGCGATATTAAGAGGAATAATTATGCAACTGCATGAGAAAAGTCTGATTATAAACAATATACAGGAAACTAATAGATAATTTTCCAAATTAAAAAAATAAATTTTGTATTATAGTCAAAGAGAAGTAAAAAGATCAGAAAATGTATTTAATTGTAGGAATACAACTCAAACTATCAGCGTATTAAGTGTCATGTAAATGCTGGAAAATCCACTTGTATAGTTGTTATCAATAGGGAATGTCTGATTTTGAGGAGCTCAGTTCGCCGCATTCGAACTCGCAGTTAATTGAGGTGGAGGTACATCATGTGGGCGTGACAGCCAAACTGCAATCGCCATTAAGAAAGTTGTTACCTCAATTGGGCAATTCGACGGATACGGAATTGTTTCAGAAAACCAAATCTCAATACAATATGTTCGATAACGAGGGACACGCGGATTCAACAACGACGGCATTATCCAGTCCATCCCATGTGCTGTACGAGATGCATGCGGAGCCGGAGAGGAATGTGATGAAGCCAAATCGCATTGAGTTCCAACGCTATTCCAAAGTGAATCGTGCCAAATTTGCGGTGCCTCCGCGGAGAAGACAAAGCAAGACGAAACAGCAGAAGACCCGAGGCAAAGAAGTGCTGAAGGAGCCGCGTCCTGGTTTCTTGGATCGCATTGTCGCCTCGCTGGACAACATGTGCAAATGTCAACCTCAACATGCTCGCAACATCATCGATGATCTGCCCTCGCCCAAGTGGAATAAGAAGGCAGCAACGCGTCACACTTGCATTGGCATCTATCCCTTTGAGCACGGATGTGCGGATTACTTGAGCACGACGGACACGCATCCCAAGATCAATTCCATTGTCCTTGCAGATCGAGCCACAACATATGCTACACACTTTTGGGCCGAATTCTTTGGTCTGTTGCACATTGGTGTTGCCTTTGTGGTGGCATTTGTACTCCAATCCTACAGATTCGTCTTGTACTCTGTGATCAATTCCCTCCTAGTGGGACTGCTCCACATGACCTCCGATTACTTGGTCAAACCGGCGTTGACAGTGACATTTAATGGATTCCTGCAGCCGCCGATGATATTTCTCTATAATGTTATGTGTTCACTTCGCGATATTTTGGAACCCGTTGCGGACACTTTGAATAACTTTATAAAGCCTCTGGCGACGCTTGGAGCAAGTTTGCGACTAATCAATGTCAACTATCGCAGTGTGCGTCGTCTGGCCAAGGATGTTTGATACTCTTCCCACTTCCAACTTTCCACTTTTCCACTTTTCCCCTAATGTTTCCACAAATTGTTCAACTGTTTTTCTTTTCAATGTGTTATGTTCTTTGGTTTTCGTTTAATTTGAATTACGACTGTTTCATTCCAAACTGTTTCCGTAGGCGGAGCCAGTGTTGCAACCACCAAAAAAGAAGTTCTTCTTCTTCAGCCCGACAGCTTCTCTCAGAGCAACAGGATTATATTGTGTGCATACAATCTTACGTATATGTATGTATATACGTATATATGAATGAAATATCATATCGGGTTACATTGTTTTCTCTCCTGTTCGTATAACAACTGTGTCGCCATAACGACCCTGGGGGAGGGGGACTCTCGGGGTAGTGGGTAAGGGTAAGGGGGGAGGGGGTTCGGGAACTTTAAGGGTGCGTAACGCAGCGAGAAGTGCGCTCAATTACGTTTTATGAAACATTTGTGATTTATTTGCTCATTTTGTGGCTGCAACAACAACATCGGGGAACAACTCGACATATGCCCACTAGGCCAATATGCTCGTGATTGTTTTAAAACAACTAATTGTATCCCCAGAGACGCTTAATAATTTACAATTTGCTCAAATAAAGCCAGTAGTATTTTTTTTTCATATTTTTAATTTCACATTAAAATTTTATCTACTCTATTATTTCTTGAAAATTTACAAAATTTTGCAAGAATTTTTCAGCTCGTAATCAATTTAAGAAATCTACAAATGATTTTTATCAAGGGATTAGTTTTCCCACTTCCTTCACATGGAATATTTACAATGAAATTCTTGGCAAAAAAAAAAAAAAAAATAGAAGAAGAATAGTAACCCTATCTTACCTTTTAGAAAGTTTTGAAATACTATAAAAACAATTGAAGCTCCTCCAATGTGTATACAAATAGTTTATGTAGTAAATTTTATTTGTTATTGAGGTAAATGAACACCACTGAACAAACAGGGAATTAATCGAAATTAATGAGATTGTTCTTGTTGTTCTTGTTGTTGGACTAAGGATCATTTTACGCTGCACATTCATTGAGCATTGAAACGATGACACCCATAGACTATAACAACTACAACAACTACAACCCCTTTTTGGCGCGTATATCCAATTAGTTGTAAAAAGTTTTTCCTAGCATATGTTAAAAATTAATGGTGGAAATTCGTGGGCATTGATTGATTTCCGTAACCAATTAGTACAGAAAACTGAATAATATTAATTGGTCTTGGTTTTTGCTGCCTGCTCTTCTCATCTCTATAAATACTCGTACTATCAAATAAGTGAATATACAAAAAAAGAGAAAATCTCGCGAGCAAGAGATATATTCTTTCACAGTGGTGCACAATTTTTGCTATACTCTGAGAGAGCACACTTCTTCAGGCGTACTCGGATCTAGGGAATTCGACATTTGATAATCTATCAACCGCCAAACTTTCCCAACTTTTATTCAGAGATGATTAACTTAATGCTTGAAACTAATCAGAACCCACGAGATGGCCTAAAGGATCTAATGAGTGTTAAAGTTCTTTAAACTAAATATGTCATTCTTAGTTTAAGCAACATAGTTGGAAATGAAAACGCTATTAAACTGACGTCAGGCGGAAGCGATATATATTCCTTCTCGAATAATGAATGAAGGAGTGCCATTATATTTAGATGTATAGAAAATGTCATGTGAGCAAATGAATGTGAAACAATTTTATTAATTGATTAAATTTAATTATTGCTTAAAAATATTTAAAAAAAAAAAAAAAAACTACACAAAACTCGCCCATTAACATAAGTTTCTAATTCCCAATATCTCTATTGAACAATTGACGACAAGGTGCGAAAATCATGTTCTCTTTTCATATACGCAATAAAGCAACCTCCACCTACACACACACACACACACACTCAGACACACCCATACTCACAAAAAGGACAATAGAGAATCCTGAGTTTGCCCATTATTGTGCGATCGACAAGCGGATAAAGAGAAAGCAGAGAAAGGATCAGACATTTGATGAATGAGACATAGACATACAGACATACACTTTGCAGACGTTTTGTTCAGAATTTTGGGATTACAGCTGTTAAGCTGTTTGGTGGGCTTGTCGCATTTTGGTTGCTCTATTTTCTGGACTATTAGGCTGGGATTACTGTACAGGTTATTCTATTGAAAAACTCCGTTTGGATCCTTAGCAAGAAGTTAAGCAATTTGTGTGCATTTGAGAGATGACAATGAAAATGACAATAGACAATTGTTACGTTATGTAAGAAGTTATGAGTAAACGTTTGCAATATGCATAATCAATATGAGCAGCCAGAAAATGTTTCGTATTTCGTCCGGAACGGAAACTGAAAGATTAAAGTAGTATATTGTACCCGTTACTCTAAGTGTAAGAACCAAGAAATGCTTAAAAATTTATCTTTCAGCATTTTAATACATAAAATACAATTTCAATATCCATTGGTCTTAAGTATTGTCAAAAAAAAAAAAGGTCAAACGATTATTCTTTTTGAACAAATTGTTACTGCACTTTAATTAAATGAGTTACCGTATATTTTATATTCGGTGAGCCCACATTTGTATATTATGAAATTGAAAAAACTGCGTATAAGCATAAAATTGCATCACAACATTAATACGGGTATTATACCAAAATATAGCACCAAGAACATCCTCGATTCTCACTTTAAATGCACTTTTTTGAGCGGCTGCATTATTATGAATTGGACACCAATTGGAAACTCAGGAAAAAAATCTGCAAAGCTCAGCAAAACATGATAGTGTGGGAATGAAAGCGCGTCGCGTCGCTTCGCATCGCTTCTTATAGTTGTTGAGCATTTGGATGCTAGTGAGTATGAGCCATATTGCTTGGCAGCTAAGTCCTGCCACGTGATTGTGATAATCAAATAAGTAAAATTAGTCTAATGCGATTACAAGCTCTATTGCGGTCAATTAAAGGGCAAACAGACACACACCCTCACAAGCTTTAACAATAACAAAAGCTGCCTGCTGTTAAGCTCCTGTGTAGCGTATATCGTTTATCGATAACAACAAGTGCACCTGCGGCGATGCCAACGCTCAGACAGCTTGTCGTCGTTTCCCTTCTACTTATAAACTGATCGCGAGCTGATGCTGTGTCAAATCGAAAATCTCCCTTGTGTGACAGGCTCTGGGATTTTTATTATTTTTATTTGGTAGTGTGACGAATTTTTGTCAACCCTCCTAATTTGATGCTTAAATTGAAATCTCTTCACCATCAACAGCAACAACAAACAGCTATAAAATGTTGCTGCTGTTGTCGGAGCAACCATTATTTAGCCTTTTTGTGGATTTGCTGCTGTTGTTGTTGTTGTCACCTTTGTCATGTCACTATTTGATCACACACACACACATTGAAGTGGCGCACTGTGATTCCAAATGTGAATGCTTGTGAATGAGAGGAACATTCTGTAATTGAAATTTGATGCCATTAGATGACAAGCAGAAGCTACAAATGATTTTATTTCCATGTCAGTCTCTTTCTCTTTCTCCATCTCTTTCTTCGTTTTGCATTGCGCCCTTTATAAAAAGATTCTGTTTGTTGGCTGCCTGTGGCTGGGCATCGTGTTGCATCGAGTTTTGGTGACTTTTAAGACTGATTTTATATGCAAACTCTATCAAAATGGCATTAAGCAATGCCAAAGAAATTTGATGTAAATTCTACGAATTGCACACGGCATTCATTAGATACGAGCCAACGAATAAGCGAACGAATGAATGAGGTCATGTCAATTTTTTTCATTTTTCATTATTCAATTCAAACTTTATGCTAAATGTTAGATAACCTATGCGCACCTATGCATACATATGTATGTATGCATGTACAATGTGTGCTGCTGTCTGTGTCGTCTCATTGGCAGTTTCAAAATGGCGGCTGGCTTGACGAAGCAACGCCCACTTGCACAGGACAAGGCAATGCGAATAAACCATCCCTAATTAGCACGCTCACGCTCACGCACTCGCACACATGCGTAGCAATAGCAAAGCAGCTTTAACAACACGTTCCGTTTCCAAACGTTTCAGGCAATCCCAACGCAGGCAACGGAACAGCCTCAGGCGTCAGTCAGCCTTGAATGCAGTTCATATTCTCATTCGTCTTCGCTGCTGTCGCTCTCTTTTTTGCCACTTGCAGTTGAGTTTGAAAAGCGAAAGCGTCGAGTTGCTGCAAAACGGGCAGCGGTTAACAACAACAATATTCAAATTATTTAAATATTTTCCATACAATTGAGCCGTTATTCTTGAATAAATTTTAATGGAAAATTACAATAATTTGTGCATTAAAACTGAAACGAAATTTAAATAATTGCGGCAAAAATAGAACTATTGTGAAATCAATATTGTGCTATTGTAAGTGAATATTTAATAAATATGTTTGACAAAAACATGGATACCACCAATTTATCCGTGTCCATCAATGGTGATTTGGATTCAACCAGTTCCGCCGGCACTTCATCGGATCATTCAGCCGTGCAACATGATAACATCAGCTCTCCAATGGCCTATGGATCGCTCTTTCTGCCAAATGCTGGTAAGCCTCCATCCCATATAGCCAAAGTCTTATCAGTTTGGCTAGCCAAACGAACAATAAAAAAAAGAGAATTATATACATAAAATTCATATCAAATTACTTGAAACAGGCGTCAATGAGGCGCTGCATAAACAATTAAAGCCTGCGACTGTTTTTTTTATGTTTTAATTTTTTTTTTTTGCTGAAGATTACACATTTTTTAGACTCTGATTGAGCTTGCCAATTTGGTATAGTGAAACATATACTTGCACTGCAAAAAACGCAGCTATTTTCAAAAAATATTGAAATATACTTAACAAAAGTTTTGGGATAGGTTATTTAGCCGAATATTTCTATAAATTGTCATACTTCCAAAAATAATAAAAGTTGATAAGGTAAAAGTACCGAAACCTTCAAGAAAATAAACATTAGTTATAGATAAATGTACTTTAAAACCATAAATTGAATTGAAACTAAATTAAATTTCTGTATACAATGATTCAAAATTTAAAAAAAAGAATATTGTTAGATATTTAAAGTGTAATACAAGTATTTCTCACAGTGCCCGTAATTTGTAACTAGAAGAATAAACAATCTAAAGAGATTCTTTTTTTTGCTTTGTATGGAAACGATAATCAAACTATGAATGAAATTGTTGATTCTATGAAAGAATTCGCATGAATAGAATTGAAACTTTAAATTCGTTATTGTAATATCTATACAATAACAATGTTTAATCATTTGATTTATAATATTTATAATGTAATGAAATAGGAATACATACTTTAGTGTTTATGTATATGTAAATTCGAATGTATCGCATGTCATTGTATATATTTACTTGATGTCTCTTTCTGGTCAATATGATATTATTATAATATTATGCCCTGTCTGAGGTCTGAGGTGTCGAAAGACAGCAGAAGCATTGCTCATGTGCAGAATTTGATTAGTCACATGCATTTTGGGCGGACGTGGTCGGGTTCAGTTGGTGGGGAGGGGTTCTCAAGGGGTTCTTAAGGAACTATAGAGGGAGTTACGGGGGGGATTGCAGTTATTGCTGAACTGCAAAGTAGCACGTGAGAAACGAATTCTCTTGCGTCAAATTTTTGTTCAGCACTTAAGAAACATAAACAAATTATAAAACAAGAAGTATAAAGTTCAGTTCACACGTGCCACATTAAAGAAATGAATATGTATATATATATATATGCTATATCAATAAATTTGTTGATCTTAATAATAAATACTAAAAAATTAAAAAAGGAATACTATAAAGTCGCAATGTCTGTATTATTTAAATTTATTATCATTAAAATGTTCTTTATAATTTAAATATTAGTAAATAAATATTAAGAAGAAGAAAAAGAATATTGCAATATCCTAAAGTCCATAATATTCAAATTAAATATCATATAAATTTAGTTAATTTTAGGAATTTACAAATATTTCGCTGTACTGTTTAATTTCATAATGTAATATTATAATGTCATACAAATTTTATATGTCTAGAGCCATAAATAATGGATTGGATTGATTTCTAAAAAATATTAATCTATTCTGCAGGATATCGTGGCAATATTTCGTGTAAAACAGTTTTGCAATTGGACAAATTTGCACCCTACGAGTCCACTGAGAAGGATCTTATCGAGCGACGTTTCCAGGACATAACTAATGACTATGATAAATCACCACCGCCCACAGCGGCCACCACGCCCACACATTATCCCACGCTGAATAGCATAATCTTCGAGAACGGCAATACTAGTCTGGGTGATCTTAATGGCAATACGAAGACGGATACACTCTGTGCAGGATTACAACGTGGTCCAGTTGGCTTGAGCGGCACAGGAACATCAAGTGGTGGACATCTCATATCGAATCTAACTGCAGCACACAACATGTCCGCCGTGGGCAGTTTTCCCATCGATGCCAAAATGCTGCAGTTCTCCACAGATCAGGTGAGTCCATATATGATCTCTATCTATCCATTTTGTCATTCTTAATTGAATTCTTAACACGTTCAGATCCAATGCATGTGTGAGGCACTGCAGCAGAAGGGCGACATTGAGAAGTTAACCAACTTTCTGTGCAGTCTACCGCCCAGCGAATTCTTCAAGACAAATGAGAGCGTTCTGCGAGCACGCGCCATGGTTGCCTATAATCTTGGACAGTTTCATGAGCTCTACAGTCTGCTGGAGACACATTGTTTCTCCATGAAATACCATGTGGACTTGCAGAGTCTGTGGTTCAAGGCACACTACAAGGAGGCGGAAAAGGTACGTGGTCGTCCCTTGGGCGCCGTGGATAAATATCGATTGCGTAAAAAGTATCCACTGCCTAAGACAATTTGGGATGGTGAGGAGACAGTCTATTGCTTTAAGGAGAAGTCACGTAATGCTCTTAAGGATTGCTATCTGACCAATCGTTATCCCACGCCCGACGAGAAGAAGACGCTGGCCAAGAAGACGGGATTGACGCTAACACAGGTCTCCAATTGGTTTAAGAATCGCAGGCAAAGGGATCGCACTCCGCAGCAAAGACCGTAAGTTCAACACAACAGAAATAAACTCAGTACAGTGGAGTCCGGTTATAACGAATCCGCTTATAGCGTCAGTCCGGTTATTGCGACGTATACTCGATGGCTTGGTTGGTCCCCATACAAAATTAATTAATTTGTTTTATGTTACAACATATTACGAACATGGCAACCATAAAATAAACAAGAAAAATTTGGTTTTCCACCTTTCCGTTAGTGAGTCTTTCGGGTACCCCAAAGTCGCTATAATCGGATTCTACTGTAATTATTCCCTAAAATATTTTTCTTAAACCTTATTTTGAATCTTAGAAAACGTTTTTTTTTTTTGACAATCTTAATAGATCATTTTCTAAGTTCAGAGTCTCAAATCAAAAAAAAATAAACCTATTTCTTTCTATGTATCCCGAAACTAATTACAATATGTTTTCCACATAACTCGTAAAATAATTCATTCAACGCATGTGCCACAAAATAGAAAATGAGAGGAAAAAAGTCAATTGTTTTCAAATTGGCATTAAAAAATTCGTTTAAGTGACCGTAAAACACTTGCGTCTACATTCCCTAAGCATTACCATTACCATTACCAATACCCGTCCATATCCCAGTCCGAGACCCAGTCCGAGTTCCAAACTCAATTCAGTGCGGTCCGGTGCCATTTTTTCTAAAAGCCACTTGAGCGTGTTTTATGCTCAATTTTGCAGCTCCTTGTGCACGGTCCTATGCATATTTATAGACCTCTTCGGTCTCTGGTCGCCAACGTTGACGTGCTCCGATGCCGAAACCGAGCGCATGCGTGTAGCATGTGCCTCTCTGCCTCTCAGTTGTTGCCGCACTCCCCGCTGTGTTTTATCGCTTACGGGCGTCAAATTGCATACACTCTCTCTACACACACACACACACACACACACACACACACGCACCCACACTTATGCATACATATGTACTTAATTTCGTTTGTTGTTTTTTTTTGTAGTGATATTATGCTGCCTGTGGGTCAATTGGATGCCAACGGTTTCCCGCGCATGTTCAACGCCCCCAGCTATTATCCCGAAACCATTTTCAACGGTCAGTAGAGGAAGTCCAAGTGAGAGAGCGAGAGCGAGAGAGATAGCGTTCTACTATTGAAATGCGCAGGCGCTGCTTTTGTAAATAAAATTTTAATGTTAAACTTTGGTCATCAAATGACATAATGTTTCTAATTTTAGAATAATAATTTTAATTTGGCTTTTTGTATTGTACAATAAAAATAATGCAATTGCAATAAATAAATGTAGAAAATACACTGTTTGAATTTGAATGAAACGATAATCAGTGATATCGTTATCGGTATTAACTAAACGATAAGTAAAGCAAACATTTCGATAGTTGCAACGAGTGTGACCTTAAAATTAAAATACTTATAAAATTTTTTAAGGGCTGCCACGCGTTAAGAATTGAGAAAAACTCATTTCGGATAATTGATCAAAATTTGAAAATGGGCTTCAAAAAAAAAAACAAGGTGGCAGCACTGCTATTATATTTGTTAATCAGCTGTGCCGTCTCGGTCTCGGCTAGTGTTTTTTCTCTTTATTGAACTTAACACGGAATGACAAACAACTCAAACGGACGCTTAAGCGAATACTTCGCCAACGATCCGCCCAGTTTTTTTGATGAGCTAACAAGCAGTAAATCGAAAGGCAACGAAACGCAGCCAACGCAAACAGCTGAGAAAAGCAGCAGCAATATGTTGGCCAGCACTTTTACAGGTTGCTTTCAACCGCCTGAGTATGTGGAAACAGCTGAAGCTGATGAGCCAATAAAAGTGAGCGATGATGTTAGAAATTTATGGCAGCTGCCGATTCCAAATGAAACAGGCATATCACGGAACACATCTCGTGATGCCAGGCATACACATAGCCAATGATTTGGTAAATATGGAAAACAAATAAATATAATTGATATAGCAGCTAACAGTCAACTGTTTTATAGCCTGATCCCATAAACATCGCTGTGACACAGCATCTAGATGAGGCTGAGCTGCAGCAAAGGAAAATTCTTAGAGTGGAGAATGTAACACAAGATGAACGCGGCATACGAACCCTAATCAATGCCGGTTGCTTTCGAGCTGCAGTCAATCTAACTGGTAGACTGTTGACTATTTATGGCCAGGGATATGGAAGAGCTGGTCAACCAGCTAAACATTCACCGCACTCATTGCAATTGTGGTTTACTCGCCTCGCCTTGCTGGCCAAGCTAGACGAATATGATTTGTTGCAGGCGGAAGCCGAACCCTTTGGCCAACTGAATGGACCTGATGTATTCTATGATTTCTATCCTGAGATGTATAATGGGAAGCAAGGTTCAATCGCATGTTTCTCGTTTCGACTGCTTCTGGCCGAGCTGCCTATTTACCTTGGCAAGCCGCACGTGGCGTTGGATCAGCTCTCTGAATTACATGTAACCAGCAATGAGATTAAGGAACACTATGACAGATTGAGAAATACGCAAGCCGCTGAATTTTGGCAACGTCGAGCTGAACGTGTTTTACAGTCAATAATTAACTGCGCTTTATTGGTGAGGATTCCAAGTCAATACTGATTGCATTACTTTAATTTATTTGCTAACTTAGATGAAGAAATTCAGCATGATTGATGACATTATGGGTGGAGTGCTTCTCACACGTTCAACACTCAGTAAAGAGGAGCAGAGATCATTATATTCGGCTTGGGGACGTATCTATCTGCAAATTGGTGATATTTTTGGAGCTGAACAAAAGTTTGCCGTCTCGCGGCGGCTGCGTGAAATGTGAGTGCATTGACTTATACAAACATTCGTTTTTATCAGTAATATTTGAAAATTACAGCAATTCTTCGCCGGATTTGCGTGATTTGGTGGACAAGGGTCTCATAGCTGTAGCCAAAAATGACTTTCCAGAGGCTTATCTGATATTTCAAAAGGCGCTGCATTTGGATTCGGGCAATACAATGATACTAAACAATATGGGCGTTTGTTTACTCTATGCTGGAAAACTCAAGGATGCCATTAATTTGTACGAGCGCGCCATTAACCTGAATCCACAGAAATCATTGAATGAGAGTTTACTCGTGAACCTGTCTACCTTGTATGAACTGGAATCAAACAATTCGAAAGCGAAGAAGCTAAATTTGTTACGCTTGATAAACAGATTTAAGCCAGATCTCACTATTAGTGTTGAAATTTGCCTTAAACTACAGGCATCAAATTAGTCAAAAATATAGTAAATACTGTTGGTAAACATTCCACAACCTCCATCCAAAATGAATAAAATTCAATATTAAGAACAAATTATGTCCCAGATACTTTTCCGCACCTGCCTGTTGCTGGTATTTTTCAGTATTATTTACAAGTTGTGTGTTGCTCTTATCGATTGCTTCGGTGGTCATACATTCACCAGGTATTTCCTAATTATTATTTCAAAATAACACGAAAATCTGATTATTATTAAAGTAAACAATTTATTTAACAAGCAATACTGCGCAAAAAAATTATCGGTGCGTTTTACCATCACTATTGCCTACACTTGCAGCAGGAAGAATACTGTTTCAGTATTATTTCAGTTCATGCAATTGGAATACATTAATAATTTGATGAAAATTTTAAATCCAAAATTAAATCAAATAAATCTTAATTTTTTAAAAATGGTTTGACGTTTGTCACTCAAAACAGAAAAAAGTCTAAATTTAAATTCTTAAAATTATATAAAATGAAAAATTGAAAAAATTCTAACAAGACCTGTAAAAAAAAATGATATCTTCAAAATTAAGAAAAATTTAAAAATGTTAAACTTTATTATTTTTGCAGTTTAATAAAAATTTTACGAGTTGCCAGATCGGACATTTGAATCGGGTGGCAACACCCAAAGCGCTTGATGCCAGAGGGCAACGAAAAAAACCTAGTTCGGCAATTTATTTATAATACATAAATAAATCGTATCAAATAATTACGTACGAGCGTTATAAATGTTTGAAAACACGTTGTGCGTGTTTTGTATAATAGGATAGTTAAAAATAGGTGAGTTTAGTGGCATTAAAGCGCGTTCGTAATATGACCACACAAAGCAGCAGCAAGGCGTAGATTATATTGATGTGGTTGAAAAGAAAGTGTAGAGAAATTTTCGGTGCAGTCAATGTTGTTTATAAATGCAATATAAGCGACAAATGACAAGATATTATAACCGCGCGCCAAAATGTTACGTTGCGCCTACCAAAAACAAAGTAAAATCTATAATTTACAAATTTATGTTTTTAGCTGCAATTGGTGTTTGTGTGTTTTGATGTAAAAAGCGCGCCATTATTTTTGGGCAAGACATGACGTAGGCATGATAGCGCAGAGAAAGCTATTGAGTGTTGTTAGTGTGTGTTTTGTTTTTTTTTTTAAAGGTAGCTGGAATTGTTTATGACATGTAATGCAATCGTTTGTAGTGTGTGCGTGTGTGTAGAAGATTGCAGCAACAAAGTTGCCTGCAAATAATTTTTGTATATTTTTATTTGTGTGGTGCGCACACGCTAGGTACACGCTCGTCAAAACATATACACAAGCAGGCAGAAAATCTCTATTCTTTTGCAATTTGTTTTGATTTCTCATTCGTGCTCTCGCTCTCACGACTTGTCTCACATGCGCGCCGCTCTCAGAGCAAGAGCTCCACTCAGCGAGAATGAATTATGTTGTTGGCGGCGAGGAGGTGGGTTGTCTTGTGTAGTGCGTACTCTTGGCTCAGTAACAGAAATGGCATATTAATATGTGAATGTGTGCGAGTGTATACGTCACATAAATGACGATCCTTCTTTTCGACCACTTGCGCGTACTCTCCGGCTTGCGTTGCTGCTTCGCTGAGTGTTTCTTGCCGACTAGCTGCCGTTAAGCTGGAACCAAAGTATTTCAGTGGTTGCTAGACTTGCGTACGCTCGCTCACTCGCGCTCTCTTTTGCCCTCTCTTGCTCTTAATAAATAAAATGTAAACACGAGAAATTAATGTGTGCGTGTATATGTGTTGATTCTTACAGAGCTCAAATGGCAGCTAATAACACCAATATGCACAATCTGGGAGCGCTGCAGGTGCCGCCATCGGTAATCGCCTCCACGGGCACCGTTAGTCCCATGATGCAGGCCAGCACAAGTGCCCAAAGTGCCTGGGATCAGTTAACAGCGAGTGCATCCAATAATATGACACCATCACCGACAGCAACAACAGCCGTTGGCGCGGGATCAATTGGAGATGCCGGTGGACACATGATGAGCGCTGGCAGCTCACCGGTGGCCAACTGCTCATCACCATCAACGCCCACAAAAACACATCATGCTCCACCCACGCTGGAGGCTATGGCACACACACCGCAAGGTCCACCAACCCTTGGACCGGGTGGCTATGGCGAGGAATTGACCGCCGAATTGGTGAATCAGGGCTGGCGCAAGTTCTGGTCAAAGCGGGAGAATCGACCGTACTATTGGAACAAGGTGACTGGTGAATCCCTTTGGGAAATGCCGGGTGCTCGTCCCTTTGATCCGCTGACCGACCCACTAGGCATTTGCCATGCAGGCGGCAGTGGAATTAGTGGACCAACGCCCATGACGCCACACCAGCAGCATAATCAGCATCATCATTTAAAGCGTCGACCCTCAGATGACATGCACATACACCCGCATCATCAACAGGTGCAACAGCTACAGAACATGGCACCACATGGTGGGCCGCCCATGAAAAAGTTTGTTCTCGCTGGTCCCTGGGATCTGGAGGTTTGCACAAATGCGGTGATTGTTGAACGCCCGCCGACGTTGCTGCCACAACCACATCCGGAGATTGAAGCATTACGCGCCGCCTTCAGCATGAAGCTGCTCAAGACCTATGAGGATTTATGCATGCGCAGGGGAGAATATCAAAGCGCCACGAGATTCATTCAATCGCTGGCTCATGGAGCGTAAGGTTATTGATATCGGCTGCGATCCGTTACTGCCTAGCAGCTGCCTGCCCGAAATCTCCAGCTCCATGTATCGCGAGATCATGGCCGATATACCCATTAAGATTGTTAAGCCCAAATTCACGGGTGATGCACGCAAGCAGCTTTCCCGTTACGCGGAGGCGGCCAAACAAATCATCGAGTCACGTTCAGCGCCGGCGGAGTCCAAGAAGGTCGTCAAATGGAATGTGGAGGATACATTTCAATGGTTACGTCGCACTGTCGGCGCCAGCTATGAGGATTTCCAGGATCGTTTGGCGCATCTGAAGCGTCAATGCGAACCGCATTTGGTGGAGACAGTTAAGAGCTCTGTGGAAACGTTGTGCATTAAAATATTTCATCTATCTGCGGAACATGCGCGTAAAATCCGTGAACGACACCTGCAGCTGCTCAAGGATCATGGCATACCGGAGCCAACGCCACCACCGCCTCCACCTCATCTGAAAAAGGTCTGGTGCTATCCCATACAGTTTGCAGTTCCCTCACCTCGCATGCCGGCCATTGAATATCTGCAGGATCGTGATCACATGATCATCAAGTACACGCCCACGACTATCAATCAGCCGGATGCACAATATATCAACCTCACCTATCTGCAAAAGCTGGAGCAGCTCTATCGTCACAATTGCTTCGACGACAAGAAGTTTGATCTGTTCATTGGACGTGTCTGGTGTCTGCTCAAGCGCTATCAAACGTTCCTGGGTAATGCTCTCAACTCCTCACAGGAGGCTGAGCTCACCCAGGCGGCATTGCCGGTTCCAGTTTTCGAGTGTCTTCACAGGCATTTCGGTGTTAGCTTCGAATGCTTCGCTTCGCCATTCAATTCCTACTTTCGGCAATATTGTTCAGCCTTTGCGGACACGGATGCCTACTTTGGCTCCAGGGGGTGAGTCCAATTAGTTTACCTCCCCTTTAAGCAAGTCTAATATGATATTCTGTGCAGACCTTTTCTGGACTTTAAACCCGTTTCTGGCTCTTTCCAAGTGAATCCGCCACATTGCGAGGAACTCATCGAAGCTTGCTTGTTGCACGTGGATAAACTGCTTACAGATTCCATGGAGCCCTTAAGGTGAGTTCAAGTTGTCTGTGGAAGTTTCATCTCTAATTTGATTCCCATTCCATGCACAGCTTCATTGTTTTCCTGCCGGAGTGGAAGAGCATAGCTAAGCTGGAGGAGAGCATGTACAAACGTCGCTCGATGGTTGTACTGGGAATGGCGCACGAGTATCGACATGGCTATCAGCATATGATGCAAAAGTGAGTATAAATTCCGACGAGCGTTATCTTCGATATTTTGTTACAAGGGTGTTACAAAATCAGTAACTGCATTCAAATGAAATCCAACTAATTTGACTTTTACTTACCGAACAGATCCGAGGTGCTCATCAAGTGTATGCAGGGCACCCAAGTGGTTTGGCTGCAAAATAGTGCCGGCTATGCTCGCTGGGGACCCAATGAGAATCGTGTAGAGGCGCTGCGCGAAGCTTTCCGGCCGCAGCGGGACCGTGAGCGTGAACGTGCCGCAGCAGCAGCAGCCGCCAGTGGCAATAATTCCAATCAACAGCAACAATCGCCGCCGACAACAACAACGCCGCAATCGACAGCATCATTAGCTGTTGCCATATCAACGCCTGCCACGCCCACCACAGCGAATAGCAGTAATAGTTGCAACAGCACATCAGCAGCAGCAACATTGACATCAGCAATCACAACGAGCGCCAACAGCATTGGGAGTCCAGTGTCTTTAACGTCTTCCGTTTTAACACCATTGTCACCACACACACCAACTGGAACACCATCGCAGTTTCCCCTTACCATCAGCAATACGAGCAGCAGCAGCAATTTGGTTGCTGCCTCGCCAACGATGAGTGTTCAAAGCGATTGCTCATCACCTTCATCCTCGACAATGTCATTGTCGCCGGCACCTGCTTCTGGTGGCTATCCGGATGGTGGGAGCACAGCAGCAGCGGCAGCTGTTAGCATAACGGCAACAGCGAGCACATCGGCAGCATCGGCATTTGGGGCAACAACAAGCATAAATAGCACAGCGGCCATTAATTCAGCTGTTTAGGTTTTGTACTTGTATCTTGTAAACTACTCGTCTATTTTCTCTTTAAGCTAAGCTAACTGTGCACCATGGGGCTAAGTACCACTATTGTGTTTCCTCCATTTAACTTTTATATTCTAAGGCATCGTTTTAAACAAATATTTAGAGAGTATTCACTGTTTATTCCAATGACACTGTACTATAGATTGGGTCTAATATATGTAATTAATGCAGTGTCATTTATATTTTGGAAATTCTGATAATTTATGTGAATACCTTTTTAAATTTCAAAACTAACTAACGGTTACAAGTTTAAAGTTTAATAATTGTACATATGTTTTTTTTATCAAATTATATAATATATTGCTGATAACTACGGCCTGGCTGTTGTTAATCTTTGCAATTTTCCCTGAAATAAAGGGCCAAGCTACCCAAGGACCAGTTGAGGTACAGTTATATGCATACATAGTATGGGTAGAATGGGTTCCACTTAACTTCAATCGGAGGTGTTGAAACAAATATGAATTGTTTTCCAATCTTTAAACACAACATACACATACATGAAATACAAACATTTTGCACTCGCACTGAGGATCAAATCAAAAGAAATATTTTGAATTGTTCATTCCGTGCTGCACTTAAAATTTGATATATAATATATATATATATATATATATATATATATATGAATAAGCCCTAAACAATCTTTTGTGAGACTATAAACATATATTTTAGGATTATTACTTAATACTAATTTATCGCATGTACAAATCGATAAAAAAAAAAAAATATTAAAAAACATTTAACTTAAGTAGACGAAGAAAATATATAGTACTAACGGATCGCGCAGAGAACCAAGTTTATAATAAAAATAAAAACAATAGCAAGAAACTACGCACCGCACAATGAACATATACCTTAAAATGGGATTGTCACAATTGAATCCAGTTGGTGGCCAGTTAAGCTGCCAGTTGGATACATCGTATATACCCCTCCTATTCAAATTTAATGGGAATTTAGCCAATTTAATAGAATCGTAGCAAAAAGATATATAAAAGTAAAACAAAACGGAAATTCGGCAATTTAGATAAAAATTTAAACCTAATCATAAGTTTAAAAAATATATTAACTAAGCTAATCTATCACTTCTCCCCACCAGTCCCTTTCCCAAACAATAATTTCTGTTTTTTTATTATAAAAATAAAAATTCCCAGTGCTCTTGTCGCATAGATTAACAAAATCGCCTAATTAAAGTTTCTTTCAAATTATTCAAACATGTTTTTATTATATATATATATATATATTTATATATTCGTATTTGTGTACATGTTGTGTGTTTGTGTATATTCCGTGTTATCTTTTGGTAGCGATTATGGATATGGATTAGGCATGGACTATTAAACCCAAATGCTAAATCGCAAACGCAAAACCGTCTAATTTATATCAATTAAATTTACAAATTTAAATGGGAATATATAGCCAGTTTCTTAAAGCTATATATGAAAGCCTTTAGATTGCTTATTACATGATCTCTAAGCTAGAATCACTGTTCTTGGTGACCACTTCAGTTTCAGATGATCCCGAACCAGATCCTGCATCATCAGCCTTCTCATTATCATCGGATTGACTATTGGTGCTATGGCGATGATGATGCGGTGAACTGGCTAATTGCCAGGCTGGGATGGTGGGCAACGTCATGGACGCCACAGGCGACGCAAATTGTTTGCGATTTAATAGCAAACCCTTAATCGCATCCAGATCACTGCGAAAATTACTAAATTCACGATTCATTTGCTGCGTCTGCTCCTTCTGCTGGAACGTAATCATGTCCTTAACCAATGTTATCTCCTTATTGAGGGTTTCAGTGTTGGTTTCCACCTTCTTATCAATATCCTCCAAGGCTTTCTCAACTGGCTTTTTCTTAGGCTTACCAAACAGGAACGGTGCAATGTATTTCTGGTTGTGATTGAACGGAAAATTTAGAATAAATCAAGAATAAAGGCAATTGCGGACTAGTTACCCGCCAGAACAAATAGATGCCATAGATGAGACCACTAAACAGTGCGGTTGTGTGAAGCATCTCCCGTAGCTTTCCGAAGGCCGTTTGTTGTGGCAACACCGCAAGCTGTGACCCAATATTTATGACGGTATTTGGATTGTTCGGATCTTGGCTAAAAACGCCGGCTCTCTCACATGCTAATTGTATTTCGTGAGCTGTAAGACCTTTGGACCGCAAAAACTGCTGCTTTTGGATGAGTGTAGTGTGGCGCACTTTGGTATTTTGTAGAAAGCTTACAGCTGTAGTTATCTTTTGCATAGAGATTATAGATTAGACAACGTCTGAAGGGGTTTGCTTCGCTGAGGGATTATATGCGCTAAGGTCACTTACCAGCGATTCGCGGGGCTCCAATGGCTCCCCATTGTTTGGATTCGGATTGTAATCCTGTACTGATGTACTTGATGCCAATAGTGTTGTATCACCAGTGTCCGTGTTGTTGTTGGACATTTTTATGTTGACGCTTATTTCAATTTTGTTCAATTAAATGAAATCCAAGTGCAACATAAAACAAATTGGCTGGGGGAATGAACCGACAATGGAATGGAATGATAACAACACTTCGGGTTATCGAAATAATTGGCGATAAATTTCTCCTTGATAAATCAGTATATCGATGTCTAAGAATCGAATTTTTGAATATCTCGCGTGTTTCCGATACTACCCAGACTGCCAGTTGTCAAGACAATGCAATATATAAAGGCTGCCAGACTTTCTAGCTATCGGTATTTTTTCATGCATTCAAGGCTGCCACGTCGGTTTAAGAAACTGAAGCTGCCGCCGCGAAACAGCTGTTGTATCATCTAAGGAGTTGGCAGCACTGGAGCTAGTGAAAATTGCAGAGAAATAACAAAAAACTTAGGTAAAAAGCAAAATTTGTAAAGCTGCAAGATGCTTTCGCTGTTGCAGGAAAAGCGTCCGCTTAAACGCACACGTCTCGGGCCACCGGATATCTATCCACAAGACGCTAAGCAGCGCGAGGACGAATTGACGCCCACGAATGTAAAACATGGCTTTACAACGACGCCACCGCTTTCCGATGAATTTGGAACGGCGCATACCTCCAATGTTAATGCCAGCAAGGTAAGCGCGTTCTTTACCGGTGTGCTGGCCAAGAAGGAGGAACTGATGACACTGCAAGATACCGTGCGCAAAAAACAACAAATCAATTGTAAAGATAACTTCTGGCCGGTGTCGCCACGACGCAAATGTACAGTGGATGCTTGGTTCAAGGATTTGGCCGGAAATAAACCGTTGTTGAGTCTGGCCAAACGGGCACCGTCATTCAACAAGAAAGAGGAAATTTTTATAACGCTGTGCGAGAATCAGGTAAACATGCAGCGGGCCACTTGGTTCATCAAACTGAGTGCCGCCTACACACTCAGTTTTTCCGAGTCGAAGAACAAAAAACGCAGCATTTACGATCCAGCTGCTGAATGGACGAGTAACATGATTAAGTTTATGAAGGAGCTGCTGCCCAAGCTCCAGGAATACTATCAGCAGAGTAAGTACAAATAGTGTCTTTAAATAGTAACTCAGTTCTAACCAAGCTATACTTTTGATTTAACAGCGCACGATAAGAATGGAGTACAAGCGAACGGCAGCAGCAGCTCGGCCACCAACAACAGCACTACTAGCAACAGCAATGGCAGCGCCAATATCAGCAACAACAGCAACAATACAAATAATACCACATGCAGTGCCAATCCTAATCTCATACCAGTGCCGAGCATGGCAAGTCCGCTGCAGCCAATACATAGTCCGGCAAATGGACAACCGGGTGCTGTTGGCAGCGGAGCAGTTGGAGGCGTAGTGGCTGGAGCTGCTGCCCCGCCAGGCACAGCACTAGCCACATTGGGCGGCTCAGCAGCTGGCAGCGCGGCTGTGGCTAACGCTGGGGCCGTGCCGCCTGGCTCGAGCATTTCGGGGATTGGCAGCCAGTTTGAGGATAGTCGCAATGCATTGAAATACTGGAAATATTGTCATCAGTTGAGTAAATACATGTACGAGGAATCGCTGCTGGATCGCCAGGAGTTTCTCAACTGGATACTCGATTTGTTGGACAAGATGCGCACCCAAACCAGTTTCGATGAGCCGCTAAAGAAGCTAGTGCTCAGCTTTGCGATGCAATATATGCACGACTTTGTCCAGTCGGAGAGATTGTGCCGCAAAATGGCCAATCTGGTGGCCAAGAAGCTGGCGCAGCTGCTCAATGCGGCAGTGGAACAGCAGCAGCAGCAACAGGCGCTTATCAAGACCCAACCCATGGATATGGATGCACCGGAGGAGCAACTGCTTCAACAACAACAGCCAACAGTGGATCCCTATGAGCAGGCACTGCAGGATTATATGAACTGTCCTCATCATCGGGACATTGTGCTCTATCTGAGCACCATATTACAGGTGATTACAATCGAGTGTCCGACTGCATTGGTCTGGAGCGGGATTGCCGCACACCGTGCGCCCTCATCGCTGGTGGGCAGTCCTCTGGATCATCTGCAATTGGCACCCTCAGTGCTGCCCATGCCCTCTCGCTGTCCACGCACCAATCAGGAGTTGCGTCGTCAACTGCGTGCCGCCGAGGCGGATATTGTGCTGAGGACACAGCATGCGGAGCAGCGTTGGTTCGCCTCCAAGTGGTTGAGTGCGGGCAAGAATCATTATACAAATGTGCTGGCCACATTGGATCATCTAGACACACATTGCTTTGATCGCATGGATTTGTGCAACTCAATGGACACACTCTATGCGCACATCTTCCCACCACAACCATCACAGCAGCTGCGACGACCCGAGGATGATCCCCAGCAGGAGCAGCAACAACAACAACAGCGTGCAGTTTATGAGCCCAAACAGGATGCGGACACAGTGCGTATACTGTGTGAATGGGCTGTGTCTAGCCAGCGTTGGGGTGAGCATCGTGCTATGGTGGTGGCTATATTGCTAGATAAGCGTCAGATTGATGTTACGAGCACGCCAGCGGATATGTGTGGTGATAAGGAGGACAAGGATTCGCTGGCATCTGGAGCCGGTCTCATTGATGGCCTGCCCGTCTTTCAGCATGTTCTGATGCACTTCCTCGACCATGATGCTCCTGTACTGGATGAGCACAACAGCAGCTCCCAACAGCGTACCGAATTCACCAATCTTGTGCAGCTCTTCAGCGCTCTCATACGCCACGATGTCTTCTCCCACAATGCCTACATGCATACGTTGATTTCCCGCGGAGATTTGTTGCTGGAATCAACGCTGGTCCACAAGACGGCCGCAAAGAGTTCTCCTCCGCCGCCGGCACCGCCTCCTCCGAGCAGCAGTGCACCAACCACACATGGCTTTGATGATGACGGCTTCGGAGCGGGCATAGGGATAGACTTTAAGCACAATGAGTTTGACGACTCCAATGTGGACGATGATCTGGATAAGCTGGTGCAGAATATTAAGGAGAAGGGACAGCAACATGAGGCGCCCGACAGTCCCAAGATTGGACCACCAGGTGATGCTGATGGTGGCGTCGACACACCTAGTACTGGTGTCCACATTTCACGGCATTATGTGTACACGAAACATTTTCCGATACCACAGGATGACCCCAGCATGTCCAGCTACAGCAGCGAGAGCAATCAACGCTACATACTGCTCTTTGGAGTGGGCAAGGAGCGGGACGAGAAGAAGCATGCGGTCAAGAAAATGTCCAAGGAGATTGGCAAACTGTTTACCAAGAAGTTCAGCATCGATGTCGCCGAGGGTGGCAAAGTTAAGAAACATTCCCGCAACGAATTCAACTTTGAGGCAACCACAGCCAAGTGCCAGCATATGGCATACTTTGATCAGCATGTGGTCACCGCCCAATGTGCTGCCAATGTCCTCGAACAGCTCAATGGCTTTGCCCTGGGCAACAACAACTATTTGCCTGTGCAGGAGCATGTGGCATTTCTGTTTGATTTAATGGAGCTGGCTCTCAACATTTATAGTTTGCTTGAACTGTGCGATCATCTCCTGAAGGAGCTGCCCGAAGTGGAGCATCAGTTGCAGTTGAAAAAATCCAATATGGTCCGAGGTTACACCACCTCATTGGCCCTCTATATTGTCAGCATCTTGAGACGCTATCATAGCTGCCTTTTGTTGTCCCCGGAGCAGACAGTGTCTGTCTTTGAGGGACTCTGTCGCACCATTCGTCATGTGAGCGATCCCAGGGAATGCAGCTCGGCGGAGCGCTGCATCCTTGCCTACCTCAGCGATCTCCATGAATCCTGTGTCCTGCTCCAGGGTAAGGAACAATCCGCCGAATATTATCAACAGCTGAAATGCATCAAGCAATTCAAGGATATCTTCAATACGCCCGAACAACTGAGGTGAGTCTCAATGACAATTACAGCTATCTGTCCTATAAACCATATATAATTTGATGAACCTCAATAATCCAGGTTAACCAGACCTACAAAACTTTAAGAGAATCATTTCATTCAGAAATTATACAGTCTTGCTTTTATATTGTATATCATTTTTTATAGACTCAATTTTCTACTTGGTTCGGCAACTAAATTTACTCTGCATTTAAATTTAATTTATTAAGTTAAAAAAAAAAATAAAACTTTCATAACTTCGTCAAAACTGGAACAATTTTCAATCAAAATGTAATTTTATTCATGTTTTTACCTTTAAATTTAGTTTGCATTTAAAGTTTGTTCATTTAGAAAATTTAATTTTTTTTCAACCATCATAACAAAGTTTTAACTTTGATGATAAGGAGATTTTGACATTTGTAAAAATTTACATTTTTAAATCTCAAGTTTTTTATTTTAAATGAACTCCTGATATCGTAATTAGTATAAAACAACAACACTTTAAAACCGATACTAAGATCTTTCATTTTCTTGTAAAAAATCATGTTAAATTGCACAAAAAAATTTGACTTATAAAGTTTCAGGTTCAAAGGATTGATCAGCTTAAAAATTGCAAAACTTTGCCAAAACTGAAGCGATTTTAAATTATTTGGATGAAGGGTTGACCTCTAAATTTATTCTGCATTTAAATTTTATTTATTTGATAGTGAAATAATAATTTAAAATAAAATTAAATTATATGATCTAACGTTTTTACATATTTATTTAAAACAATTCTAAAGTCTTAATAATTAATTGTTTCCATTTATGTCCATTCCATTTGCAGCCTCGCACCGCAGGGCTACAATCCCCAGCTGTTGCAGGAGCTGTTTTTGGCGCCACGAAGAGGTGGTAAACTGGATCCACACTGGCTGCGTCAGTTGCATGAATCCTCGGCGAATGTGTATAGTTTCGTGTCGAACGCTGTCATCGCCGTCTGCCGGGAGACGGACAACGAGAGGCTCAACGATGTGGCCTTGGCCTGTGCGGAGTTGACTGCCAGTTGTAATGTCCTGTCTGAGGAATGGATTGCGGCCTTGCAGAGTCTATGCAGTGGCAGCAAGAGTCCCCGCTATCCGCATCTGGGCGGACAAGTGGACATTGGCCAGGGCAAGACACACAATGCATTGGCCGTCTTTGTGTGCATCCTCGTGGCCCGACATTGCTTCTCTCTGGCGGATTTCGTTAGTAAATTTGCACTGCCGACATTGGCGCGTTCGGTGAGCGGCGCCGGAGGAGGAGAGCTGAGTGTGGACGCCGAGGCGGGTGCCCGTCTCACCTGTCACTTGGTGCTGAAGCTGTTCAAAACCCTCGAAATTCCCCAGCCAGGCATGTACTCGGTGAGCACATCGCCCAATCCTCTGCATGCGGTTGGCAGCGATTTTAGCATACGTCTGAGCTGTGATCGCCATCTGCTGGTGGGTGCCCATAAGAATATACCCATTGCTGCAGTGCTGGCCGTGCTCAAGGCCATACTCATTGTGGTGGACAATGCGGCATTGAAGACGCCCTTGACGGCCAGTGGCCTGGGTTCCTCTGGCAGTGGTGGCCCCTTTGGCAGCGGCAAACGCAGTGGCTTCAATACACCCGTACATCCCGGCAGCACGCCCAAAAGCAACGAACAACGTCCGGCGGATCTTAGCCAGATCCTGGGCACCAGTGACTTACAGCTGGGCAGCCTTGGCAGCGAACAGGAGTCGTCACTGCAGCCGACGACGGGCAGCAGTTTGGTTGGCAATGAGCAAATCTCGCTTTTGGAATTCGCCCAAGCTGTGCTCAAACAAATCTGCGCCCAGGAGCATGTGCTGGAGCGCTGTCTGAAAAATGCCGAGCAGCTGTGCGACATGATCATTGATGAGATGCTGACCGCCAAGCAGGCACAGCGTGTGCTTCACATGATCTGCTATCCGGAGGCGGAGTTCAACATTATCTCCGAGCTGGACCAGCGATCGATGATTGTTAGGATTTTGGAGCACTTGGATCAGTGGACTTTGCGCATTTCTTGGCTGGATTTGCAGCTCATGTATCGACAATCACTCAGCACGAATACGGAGCTTAATGTCTGGCTCGACACAGTTGCCCGGGCTGCCATCGATGTATTCCACATGGAGGAGGTGACGCTACCAGGAGCTCTAAAGACCACACATAAAGCCAAACCCTCCACGTGGCTGGTAGCGCCATTAATTGCTAAACTAACGCCTGCGGTGCAGGGACGCATTCTGCGGGTGGCCGGACAGGTGCTCGAAAGCATGAACTACTTCTCCAAGGTGCCCAAGATGGATTGCAACAGCTCTGGCAGCGGCGATGAGCGCGAGAAGAGCAACAGTTGTCACAGCAGCAACAGTTATGGCGGCAACAACAGTTTGACGGCTCGCAACAAGAAGATGCCCCTCAATTATCAACCGTTCTTGGGTCTGATCCTCACCTGCCTGAAGGGACAGGATGAGTACAAAGAGAACCTGCTTGTCTCGCTCTACTCACAGCTCTCCCAGTGCCTGCAATCCTTTGCGGAGGTGAGTAAAGAGATTCTTTTTTAAAGTCTTGAAAATTTAGAAATCTCAAGGGAGAGTTGTTATATAAAAAATATATCATAGTTCATGTTAAATTACCAGAAAGAATGTTTTAGGACAGAGCATAAAAGTATTTAAACCTTAAAGTTTAAATATTATTATATAAACTTCTTATACTCTTAAATTTTTGTTATAAATAATTGTTGTTTGTTATTATAAATTTATAAAAATTATAAATAATAGTGTTTTTCGTAAAAATTATATATGTATTATATTATAAAAAAAGAAAATAATTACTTAACTTCACATTAAAAACAGGAGACATCATTTCCTGATACAAAATTGTATATTTATTTATTATTTCATATTTTTTATTTGATTGCGAAATAAGTAAAAATTTTAACTTTTGTATATTTTAAATATATAACAAACAGCTGGATACCATTGGCGGCATTGATGAACCGCAGGCGCGTGAGGAAATCTTGGATGCACTGCAGCTGCGCTTTTCCTTGGTGGGTGGCATGTTCGATGCCATCCAAGAAGAACAGCACACCCACAACAGATTGGGCCATACTGCTGGCCCAGTTAGTGTGTCAAGGTGTCGTGGATCTCAGTTGCAATCGGGAGCTGTTCACGACCGTCGTTGATATGCTGGCCACGTTGGTTCACTCGACACTCGTCTCCGACAGTCAATCGGAGCGGGATGACAAGAAACTGTATCTCAATCTGATGAAGAAACTGAAGAAGGAAATTGGCGAGAAGAACAATGCATCGATACGTGTCATCAGACAATTGTTGCCACTCTACAAGCAGCCCACAGAGGTATGTAATCCTCACGAGTAACAGTTGAACAGATCCTAATGAATGCTTTGTTCCAATTTGTAGGTAATTGCCTGTGAGCATGCGGGTATGGACACCAAGGGCAACAAGATTTGTGACATGGACAAGAAACAGCTGCGCATTTCGGACAAACAACGCATCAGCGTCTGGGACATTCTCGAGGGTCACAAGAATCCAGCTCCGTTGTCTTGGGTGTGGTTCGGTGCCGTCAAACTGGAACGCAAGCCACTCACCTACGAGGAGGCGCATCGTAATCTCAAATATCACACACATAGTCTGGTCAAGCCCAGTAGTTATTATTATGAACCTTTGCCACTGCCACCTGAGGATATTGAACCTGTGCCGGAGAAGATATGCATTGTAAGTTGAGCACTTGATTTACTGTCTTGCTTGTTGTACATGCTAATGTGTAAGCCTCTGCAGAAGGATGAAATGATGAAGGCGGATACACCCTCCTCAGTGGATCAGTCGCCAAGCGCTGTGGTTGGCACCGGACGTGGACGTGGAAAGGGAACCACGACACGGAAACGTAAGCCGAAGAATCCGAAGACGCCGCCCGTGATTAACACGCAACAGCAGCAGCCACAACTGGCGCCACAGCCACAGCAGCCGCCCAATGCACAACAACAACAGCAAATGCAACAGCAGCAACATATGCAACAGCAAATGCAGCCCAATCCAATGGGACAGATGCCCATGAATATGCAGGTAGGAAGCATGCAGAGGTAGCTAACGTTTACTCTTCATCTTAACTAATTGAAATAACTCTTTCAGATGAATATGCAGCAGTTTGGACCGAATGCCATGATGCAGCAGCAGCAGAATGCATTGATGCAACAGCAGCAGCAGCAACAACAACAGCAGCAGCAGCAGCAAATGCAACAGATGGCGCCCAATCAAATGCAACAGCAGCTCAATGTGGGCGGCAATGGGCAGCCGAATGCACAAATGAATTTCATGCAGGGTCCTGGACCAGGTGGACCACAGGGCATGCCGGGACAACAGCAGCCGCAACAGCAATGGCATAATGCACCGCAGCAGCAGCCACAGCAGCACCACAATCAGTATCAATATCAACAGAATATGCAGAGTATGTATTGCCACTAATAGACTTCTTTTTAGTATAGAATTAAATTGATCTTAATTTTCCCTATTTATCATTCTAGTGAATCGCATTGAAAGGCCTACACTGACTACAAATTCGAAGCAAGCCTTGTCCCAGATGCTACGCCAGCGACAGCCTGGCTCATTCCAGCAGCAACAGCAGCAGCAACAACAGCCTCCTGGTGGCTTTAATCCAATGCAGCAACAGCCTCAGCAACAACAAGTGCCGCAGCAACAGCAAATGAATGCACAACAAATGCGACAACAACAGCAAATGAATGCACAGCAGAATCCACAGGCAGCGGCTGCATTTAATGCCATGCAACAGCAGCAACCGAATATGCAGCAGCAGCAACAGCAGCAAATGAATCCCAATCAGCAACTGCAGCAGCAGCAGCAACAACAGCAGCAACAGCAGCAGCAATTCATGCGTGGCAACATGCGTGCCATGGCGCCAAATCAAATGGGTGGCATGAATATGGTTGGTCAGGGCATGCCACAGAATCCAATGATGCAGCAGCAGCAGATGGGTCAAGGCATGGTTGGCATGGTCAATCCGAACGCCAATCCCATGATGCAGGGAGGCAATGCTGGCGGCAATGGCGGTGTTGGAGTTGGGGTCGGTGTTGGCGTGGGCGTTGGTGCTGGTGGCAATAATCCAAACATGGCCATGGGAGGCATGCCACAACAGGGCATGATCCAGCAGCAACAGCAGTTTCAGAACTTCCAAAATCAATATCAGCAGCAGCAACAACAGCCGGGCATGCAGCAGCAAACTGGCAACGCCGGAGGAGTTGGCGTTGGCGTGGGAATGGCACCGAATCAACAGCAACAACAACAGGCTGGACTCATGGGCAATTTCAATCCTCAGATGCAGCAAGCACAACGTAATAATCCCGATTTTATGGCTGCAGCGGCGGCTGTGCAACAGCAACAACAACAACAGCAGCAGCAACAACAACAACAAAGGGGTGTTCCTGGTGGTATGATGGCCAACAATCGAGGCCAATATATGAACCAAGCCCCCAATGTTACCATGACGAATATGATGGGACCTGGACCAGGTGGCGTTGGCGTCGGCGTGGGTCAGGTGCCACCTTATGCACGCCAGCAACCAACGGGTGGCGGCAAACCAGGTGTGCTTCCGACACAGCAACAATTCCAACAGCAGCAACATCAGTTGCGTCATCAACAAATGATGCAGATGCAGGGCATGGGCGGTGGTGGCATGGGTGGCGGACCACAGGCAGGCGGTGGTGCAGGTGCTGGCGGTGGTGGAGGCATGGTCCAGCAACAGCAGAACATGAATCAACAGCAGACACCCAATCTTGTGGCACAGCTGCAGCGGCAGATGCCAAATCAACCGAATATGATGGGACAGCAGCAGCAGTATCAGCATCAGCCGCCACCCTATTAGATAAAATATATAGATATGTAGTTGTAGTACTTAAGGCTTGCTCTAATGTACGAATATTTATCAATGCTAATTGAAAAATAAATTGTAATTTTATTTTCAAATTTCGCTCCATAATTGTTTTATGCGGTGCTGCCAACTTCTTTCTGCAAGCGACAACTTTGTTATCGATAACCAAACAACCTGCACTACCTGCAAACAGCTGTTCGCCAATTTGTATGTGATCCAATGTATGAGTGTGTGCGTGCCAGATAAATCACAAAATTTTATAGCAGTTTAAGTTTTGTTTTAATTAGTTCTAAGTTCAAAGTTAATACGTGCAATATAAATAGTTCCTACAAATAGAACTACATATGACCCGCGATTAACGACGCATACATCCACAATTGCCCAACGCCAACCATTTCATTCATTTTGCGTGTAGTATTCAAAGCAAAAAAAGACGAACCGATTAAAACCAATCGCCTTTGCGCATTAACAGTGGAAACATCAGTATTGTTTGCATTAGCTTAATAGGTGGACGTATTTGTGTTAACTGCCAGAGCGAGAGCCATGAATGAAGCACCTGAGCACAGCAAAAAGCGGCAAAAGACGGTAAGTACTGACATACATATACAAATGTATCTGTTTATTGGAAACTTCTTGCGCCACTTTTGCCCCACTGTGTTTGTACAAATGTGCCAAGGAAACTGAAACTGGTGACTCGGTCACGGAACCCCAAGTGCAAAGAGTGCACATGCTATTTAAGCAGCTGTTACATATTTCATCACATATCTTAGATAAACTTTTTATTCATAAAATTCTGTTTGTTCAACGCATTTCCTGAACTTTAAGAAATTATTTCGTGTGAAAGGGAAACCCATTTCATATATAATCTGACATTACTTTTGAGTTTTAATCGTAGCACAATCTTATCTACAATTTGCAAAGTGTCTCACACTGACCCGTAATTTTGTGAACGTATTATTTCTATTAATATGACCTACAAAGATAAGAAACTGAAGTATTACTAGGCAGATGAAAAACATATTGTAATTTGCCTATTAGGCAGTGTTTAGTGGAATTACTTTAAGTACACGACTGTAATAATTGTTGAGTTTGCGAAGTCTAGAAAAATGTGTTTGCTACTTAAGAAATTATTTGGAAACGATAACGTTTACTGATTTCTATAAATTTATATGTAAAATTCGTAGTATTTTGAGAAGCTTTATGTGATGGAGCGTTTTTTCAGATATTTCGTTTTCGAACAAAAATTCCTATTCTGCTAGTGTATATATTATTCATAATAATTTAAAAAATATTAATCTAATCTTTATGAAGAAAATTTTTAAATTAGTTCCAAGGCTGTCTCTAAAATTTCCAATTATTTAAGTTTGTTGCCCCGTTAATTTCGCAGAGATAAGGTAAATGTTATGGCTTATCTTATGCAATATGCAGTCAACAGGTTTTTTGTCTCCGCGTTTTTACTACACACATAACATATGTTATTGCAGACACAGTCAGTAAAACTAGTTGAAATTGAAAAGAAAGTCAAGCTGTGTTTTGTGCCATGCTAACGAATTGTAAACAAGTTAAGATACTTGTATATCTCAGTCACACTTCAACCGCAACTTGAATGATTTGTAGTTGTTGTCTTTGGCTAAAAACTTGGTCAACGACCATATTTGGGCACAAGTTGAATGACCATGTTAATAACTTCATAATTATGGTCGAATGTTGGGCAAGAAATATAGGTTTTTGTTGTTGTAATTGTTTTTTCATTATTTTTTTAGTATTCCTATGTGGGTCGTCATTTTAACAATTGAATACCTTTTCACTTTTGCCAGCATTGCAATTTTTATCTAGTTAATCGTTTTTATCTACTAAAAGATTTATGCACTCATAATAATATTTCAACTATGATTATCTACTTAAGCATACGCGATAGCACTTGACATACCCTGTACCTTTTTAAGTGACGGCGTATATTCAACTACTCATCTTTTATAAATTAACATCATGTGTTTAATAGATTTGTTTACATCACAAATGACTTTAGTGCATGACATTTCAAAATGTTTATAAACATTGAGCTATTACATAAATTTAATGACAATCGTTGCACATACCACGTACTTATCATAAACATGAACTTGAAGTGTTATTTTTTATTTTATTGTTTTGCAATTCATCACTGATTGTCTAGAATAATAAGCACAATGTATAAAAATGACTAAAGATTTCTTTAACGGACATTTATGACAGCATTCAAATTCAAACGTTTTTTTTTTAATTATAAACAGATGTGTTCAACAAATCTTAAAAGATTTTAATCACAATGTGTCCTGAAAACAATCGAATAATAATAATAATTGTTTGTATATTCTGGGCAATAAATAATTAAATTTAAATTATATGTTATGCCTTTTATCAGCTTAAAACTGCATTTCATTAAGTTTGCTCCAGTAAAATTAAAAGAAATAGATTATATAATGCTTTTGAATTAGAGAAGATTTCAGAACACAACAGCTTAACTAAAAAAATTGTTGTTTATAAATTTTAATAGCTAAATGAATTTCGAGTGTTTAGTCTGATATTAAACGACTTACCTTTTGCATTTAAAACTTGTCAACGAGCTTTTAACTCGTCTGATTTTGTCTCTCTGCCATCTGTCCTGCTCTTGGCCAACATTGCTTGGATTTTTTTGCGATTCGGCCAACAAATTTCAGTTGCAGTTCCGAGCTCCAACGAGAAAGTTCAACGGGTTTCATTTATATTATTACTATTATATTGCGGCCACTCGACTTGTGTCCGGACAACTCCAAAACTCTCACTTGTTTAATTATTAAAGTCTCTCATTGTTGTTGACGTTGCTCAAACTGTTTTGTTGTATTTCGCTTTCTTTTCGTGCAATATTTGTTTACGTACCTTAATTTTCTGGAAAATGTTTACAAAACGCGCCAATCTTCTTCACAACAGCAACAACAACAATAATAATAACAACAGCAGCAACAAATGCATCGATTTGGTGAGTTTCTTCTTAAGTGTAAACAATTCCACATCGTGCCGAAATTCACTTAAAAAGGTCATGACATTCAGCTCCGTTAAGAAATTCCTCTTTTTCAGAATTTCGTATACACATTTGGAAGATATTTTATTGCTAAGTTTCTTTTTAAGTTCATGATAAATGAGTGGTATTGGTGTACTACATAAATCAAGTTATAACCATAACAATCAAATAATTAGTTCGGCTTGTTAATCGATTTATTTGAATACCCTTCAATAAGAAAGTTGGGAAACATTTTTACCGCCTTCTGAAGTGTTTTTCCTGATACATTTGTATTATTATTTACCATAACTATTTGAATTGCAGTTACAGTTAACATATTAAACACTAACACTGTTTTAACTGAAAGGAATTTCTTTATTAAAACAATTTGTATTATTTACTGCATTCAATTTGAATCGATACTATTTTTATGGGGACAAATTTGTTATGGTATAGCTTTTTTCAATTCGTTTCTGTTAATTCAATTTATTTTTTGCTTGTTCCCATTTATTTTAAATGTTAAGGTGAATAATTTTAAAAATATATATAAATTTATGGCTAATCTTTCGAGTTTTTGGGTAATATAATCCAATAGCTTAAAATTCGTAAACAGGTCAAACTTCTTTATAGATTTCCAGCAAATTATTCAGTCAATATTTAAGTAATCAATGTGCAGATTTATACCTTATAACATAAACACAATGCGAAAACAATGTACATAAACAGACACTCACACACACACGCAAGCACACACACACACACACGCAGATAGAGATGATAATAACAAAATACAATTGTTTTTGGCTTGAAAGATAGAAAACGATCTGTAAACCAGATGGAGAGAGCGACTCAAGAGCTAAACGAAGGTTTAACTCACTCTCTTAATGCCTCTCAGTGTGGCCCTCTCTCGCTCGCTCGCTCTCTCTCTCTCTGTTAGTTTCGATCGTTTTACCTCTTATGAGGTCGCAATATAATACGGTAAATATTATTGAAACTTTCAGTTCGCTTTCAACTCTCGTTGCGTTCGTAAACAACGAGGGAGTCGCAATCGCAGTCACTTCGCATTTCTCCCCGCTCAGTATTTATCTGCATAATTGCAAGACGTGCCAAATAGCATTCTATAAAGTGCAACAGAAATAACAAAATTAATTCATCAGTATAAAGCCGTTCAGCAAATACATACATTCAGAATGCCCAATCCACCAATTGGATTTTATTCCCACATCAAAAGAAGGGTATGCATGACTACAACACATGCTGTCAATGGGCTCGAATTCTTCTAAGTAGTGTAAAGAAAGCTCAAATAAGAGCGAACGAAGACGTTAAGTGTTCCTTGACCCAGATGTGTGTTTATAAGAAAAACTCCAAAAACATTTTTAAATTGTACCCAACTAGGTTTTTCCCTGTTATATGTATAACTAAATCAAACAACAAATTTTAATATTGAATTAAATTGAACTCATTTTAAATAAGACATTTAAATTTATTACCATTAAAATAAATTGCTTTGAAGTCACTAAAACTAGGCAACTTTTTAAATATAAAATGCTTTAATTCATTACTTCAATTTAGTTAATATCGTTAGATAATTAAAGAGATATCTATGATAAATAAAAATAGTAATTAAAGGAATAATAATAATAATGTATATATATCTATATGCATATTATTTTATTGCTTACGTTTGAAGTTCTTTATTCGCAGCTATGCCACGGTTTCCGCTTCTGGTTAGCTTTTTACGTATCTATTTATTTTTTTGCTCTATTGAAACTTGTGTATGCATAAATGGGATATCATTATCTTATATATTCCCTCGGGGTAATGCCATTTGCGATCTTCCACACACACACACACACAGTTGGCGTCGTCATGCCATCTGAAAGGGTCAACAAACTGTACAGATTCAGAAAATTGAATGGCAGTAAGGTTTATGAAATTGCTTTAGGGTCAAAAGCGCGGCTCAAAGAGCGTAAATCAACCCGTAGGCACTTTTTGCCATCTTGCCATGAATATTAATTTATGTTAATAGACAGAACGCAGACAGAACCGCAGCTCAAAAGAATCTCGTTTACTCATCTGATTTCTTCGTTTCTTGCAGTGCCTTCAAGTGGCCACCAATGTGACGGAACAGAAGCATCATGTTACCCGGGAGACGCGTGGTAAGAACCTGGGCCTCTGTCGGGGCTTTCGAGGTTGTACCGTCTGGCTAACGGGTAAGTACCTTTCGCAAATCTCTTCAGTTTCTCTGAGTTTTGAGAGATGAAAAAATAGAAATATGTATAAGAATAAAGAATAAATGCCGCCAGGAAAAAAAATAATATTTTTTCAACTTTGATGAAGAATAAAAATAGAACTCAAATAGTGAAAATATTGGCATTCCACAAGGAAATCGGTTCAAATGTTCAAAAAGTTATGCTCAGTTTGAAATTTCGGAAAAGGTGTCAAGGGAAGGTAAGGGAAAAATGGACAGTGAGGAACAAAAATTTAATTTTCCAATTTTGATGTAGAATAAAAATAGAACTCAAATAATGATAAATTTTACATTCCACAAGGAAATCGGTTCAGATTTGCCAAAGTTATGCCACTTTAAATTTTTTTAAAACGGTAAAGGGAGAAGGAAAAAATAGATATACTATAAATAAAAAAATCTGTTAATATTTGACAAAGTTATGTCAGATTGAAGTTTCTGAAAAAGTATTAAAGGGAAAGTTGAAAGAAAAAGTGGAGTTGGGTGGTCGACATTTCATGAAATTTATTTAATTTAATCTATTGATCATTAAGAAGATATTGATATTAAAATAACAAGTATTTGAATCGAACTTGAACAATGATATAATTATTTTTTGATTGACAGGTCTCAGTGGTGCTGGCAAAACATCGATTGCCTTTGAGCTGGAGGCGTATTTGGTCTCTAGGGGAATACCCGCATATGGCCTGGATGGGGATAACATACGCACGGGTTTGAACAAGAACCTTGGCTTTACGCCGGCCGATCGCGAGGAGAACATCCGGCGGGTGGGTGAGGTGGCCAAATTGTTTGCGGACAGCGGCGTCGTGTCGATCTGCAGCTTTGTGTCGCCATTCGCGGATGATCGCGAGATGGCGCGCAAGATACACAAGGATGCGGGATTGAAGTTCTACGAGATCTTTGTGGACACGCCGCTGGACGTGTGCGAGACGCGGGACGTGAAGGGGCTGTATAAGAAGGCGCGAGAGGGCGTCATCAAGGGATTCACCGGTATCACGCAGGAGTACGAACGACCACAGCATCCGGAGCTGGTGGTCAGCACAGCTGGTTACACGGTCCGTGAGTCGACGCAGCTGCTGGTGACACTGCTGGAGCAGGAAGGCATCATACCACGCTCCCTGCGTGATGTGGATCTGTTGCCGGAACTCTATCCCAGCGAGGTCAGCGATGCGGATGCGCTGCGTCATGAGGCGGAATCACTGCCAGCTCTCTCCATCAGCACTGTGGAGCTGCAATGGGTGCAGGTGCTCTCCGAGGGTTGGGCGTATCCACTGCGCGGCTTCATGCGAGAGGATGAGTATTTGCAGACGCTGCACTTCAATACGCTGCAAAGTGGCTTGGACGTCTCATATCGCGAGAATCACTCCGTGCCCATTGTGCTGAGTGCCAGTGCGGAGGACAAACAACGACTGGAGGATGCCTCTGCCCTGACGCTCAAATACGAGGGTCAAGCGGTGGCTATCCTCAGACGTCCCGAGTTCTATTACCAGCGCAAGGAGGAGCGTCTCTGTCGTCAGTTTGGCACCAGCAATCCAAATCATCCATACAGCAAGCAGGTTTACGAGTCGGGCGACTATCTGGTTGGTGGTGAACTGGCGGTCATTGAGCGGATTCGTTGGAAAGATGGTTTGGATCAATATCGTCTGACTCCCAATGAACTGCGCTCGCGGTTCAAGGAGCTCAATGCGGATGCCATCTTTGCCTTTCAGCTGCGCAATCCCATCCACAATGGACATGCCCTGCTGATGCAGGACACCAAGCGACAGCTGCTGGAACGTGGCTTTAAGCAGCCAGTGCTGCTGCTGCATCCACTCGGCGGCTGGACCAAGGATGATGATGTGCCGCTGCAGGTGCGCATGGCTCAGCATCAAGCAGTGCTCGATGCAGGCGTCTTGCGGCGCGAGGATACCGTGCTGGCCATCTTCCCATCGCCCATGATGTACGCCGGACCCACGGAGGTGCAATGGCATGCCAAGGCACGCATGAATGCGGGCGCTAACTTTTATATTGTGGGTCGCGATCCGGCTGGCATGCCGCATCCGGATAAGCAGGCTTATCCCGATGGCAATCTATACGATGCCACGCATGGCGCACGCGTGCTTAAAATGGCCCAGGGATTGGACAGCATGGAGGTGGGTTTACAATCGTAAAATATATCTTAAACAGTTGGCTAACCATTCTTCCTCATCTGCTTACAGATTCTGCCGTTCCGTGTGGCCGCCTATGATAAGACTGCCAGTCGCATGGCCTTCTTTGAGCCACAGCGCAAGGAGGACTTTGAGTTCATATCGGGCACCAAAATGCGCAGCTTGGCCAAAACTGGCACCAGTCCACCCGATGGATTCATGGAACCGCATGCGTGGAAAATACTCGCCACATATTATCAGAATCTTCCACAGGCGTAACGAAGAGCTGCTGACTGAGGCTGAGAGTGTGTGTGTGCTCCATAGACAGTCCAGCATAACGATTAGTGCAATTCGCTTAGCTATTATATACACATTTCAATCTAAATACTTGTCAAATCCAATTGGTTTCCACTACCATTAGCGTGTTAATCGTGTAAGTCGTCCAATTTACGTTTACGAGACGCATTTCCCGTATCCTGTTTGTATCAGTGTGTGTGCGTGTGTGTTTATGTATAGTTGCCTGTGTGTATGTATTGTATGTTGTGCTTCGGATTCTATGTCATTGATCAAATCCTATTATTAATTGTATTTACATTTAAGTTATTCAATTCTCTGTTTAGCTTAAGCCAACAATTTGTCGTTTTACGCAATGCTATTTTTTCTATTTAAGCATTTATTTAATTACTATCTGAATAATATTTCCACTAAGATAAACCAATTCTTGACATTGTTTTATTTCAAACAGCAAATCTAATCAATATCTAGTTCTTTATTCAAGCTCCAATAAATTTCCTTTAATTTGGTTATTGAATATAGAACTAATGAAATATATAATTCATCGCAATGAGATTTAACAGGTGGAATAAACTCGTTCCACTATTTGAAGTGGAACAATTTTAATTTTGGAGAAGAAATTTACACATCTGATCACATCTGACATGGGTGACATATTAAACAGTAATAAAAGTAAGTATAGAAAATATTGTGAAGCAACTCTTGCGTAAATAAATAAATAAAAATATTCTTTCTTGCACATGATTTATTATATAAAATTGTATACGTTTAATAATTAATATTACAAGTACATACATACATATATAATTAATTAATTAATTAATATCAAATATGCCTTTAGATTTAGTTATCAATTAATTTCACAATATGTATTTTACTGCTCTGCATTTGTTGTTGATTTTCTTGTTGTTGTTGCTGTTGTTGTTAATCATATTACATAATGCTCATATCATTTTCATTAATTATTCTCTTTTCTCTAATCATGTTATAATTATTATTTATATTCGTTAATTCGTTTATTGACAATGCCCTGTGTGGTATGTATGTATTTTATGTATTTTATGGAGTAGCACCCGCAACTATGAGAACTATTTCGATATCTAAACGGACCGATTTATAATATTTGTGCGTATGCGTCTAAATTGCGTTCCAAAGTGAATTGAAGGTTGTACACGAAATTAACTATATATTCAATGAATTAATCAAATTATTATTTCAGAATGTAAACGAAATTACATATATTGTATTATATGCATAGAAATAAAAATATTTATATAAATATACATATATTCTAATTTTTAAATTTATTATTATGTCATTGTTTTACAAATTGTGAACAACCATGGCTGTTTATTTCGTGCTACAGAAAATTTTATATAAATTATACATAATAAAAATGAAATGCTTCCAGGCGGAAACGTAGGAGGAGGCCAAAGCAGGGCGGGCGGGGCGATAGGCGGGAGGGCGGGCGATCGGTCGGTCTGGTTAAGTTTCACAATAGTCGTGTCAGTTAATTTGTTTAAACTTTAAATGAATATTGTATGTATAAGTATTTCGTATGCATATTTCGTACACCTTGTGGTCTTGTCACGTTTTCAAATACAAATTTGTTAGCTGTACTGTACTATTATTAATATTAATATTATTTCATTATCTCGCGTATTCAGGGGAGTTTTGCTCGCTTTGTTGTTGATGTTTTTTTCTGTTTTTCTTGTTGTTGTTGGGACTTAACAGGAGTTAAGAAAACTACTACCACATACATTATCGTAATTATTACCACCATGCCGCATCAGTGCCACACGCACATTGCCACGTCAAAGCAGACTGCACCTTGATAACCAACTGTCCTTTGTTCGAATCTCTGTTAGTTTCAGTTGGTGTCCTCCCTTGGGTGGATTGTTCGCCTCCTGCGACAACAACAAAGAATAAACAATTGTTAGAGCAACGTTACTAAGAAGCCTAAACATTTTAACTTACCATTCGCTTTTCTGTTTTCGCTTTGATATCGCTGGCGAGCGTGAGGAACGCTTCTTCCACATTGATGCTTGCCTTCGCGGATGTCTCCATGAATTTGATGCCATATTCGATAGCCAATTGTTCCCCGCGCTCCTTTGAAACCTTTTGAAAAATTCGAATTAATTGAAGTGTCAATAATAAACTTATATATTATATATATATATAGATGTTAAATAAATAATCACCTGTCTCTTATCGTTTAGTTCACATTTGTTGCCCAGCAGCATTTTCTCCACATCAGCGGCAGCATTTTCTTCGATATTTCTAATCCAATTTTTGATGTTTTCAAAAGATTTCTCCTGTGTTATGTCATAGACAAGCATAATGCCCATGGCACCTCTGTAATATGCCGTTGTGATTGTCCGGAATCGTTCCTGGCCGGCAGTGTCCCTATAATGTTGAAAAGTTGTTTATATTTGTTTTAAATATCTTACAATTGTGTTCAGTTGTTAGTTTACCATATTTGCAATTTGATTTTCTTGTTATCCAATTCAATTGTTCTAATTTTAAAATCGATACCTGCGAATAAAGAAAAGATAGAAGAGAATAGAGGCACATGATAAGCATACATAAAAACAAATTAATTAAGATGATAATTTTTGGCAAAAACAACACGGCACCTGCATGACGTAGCTCAAAGGGAGAAGAGAACTCGCGGAGACACGCAAAGATACATCTGTTGAAAATACGCAATTGATTCGAAACGTTGTCGTCGTTAAGTAAATAACCCAAATTGGAATTAGTACAGGGAAATGTGCCAAATGTATCTATAAATAGACAAATTGCTGAGCTCGTGGCACACAGTACCGAGCATGAGTTGTGTTGATGCTGCGTTCGAGACAAATGCGCCACTTTATCAGTCTGCGATTGCAGTTTGAATATAATCTTAAGCAACAGTAGATTATAGTTCAATGACTCGAGCTTACACATTGTAGGAAATCAATGGAAACAATCTTGAATTGACTTATCCTGCTTTCGTTGTTAATTTCTCAATGTCAATTGACAACCCTATTTATCAACATCTTTGATTGGACATTTCCGTACTTTCGTTGATGTTTGGTTTGCTATCGTTCCTTTCTTTCCATTTCAACTTCGTCCTTGTCTTCAGCACTACAACAATAATTATGACAAATAGCAGAGAGCAAGAAAAAGAGCATTCAAAATGAGTCACAACTCACGGGTGTACGGGTGTGTGTGTGCGTGAGCATTGCTTACAGCTGAGCCAAGAGACGAGACTGAGAGCATGGGCATGAATACATAAGTTTGTACGAAGTATTTGTGCTATTGCAATTGCGATTACTGCCCGGCGGCGTCATAATTAATTAAAAAATTTCAGAGAGTAAGAGCGAGAGCGAAAGAAAAAAACCGAGAGGGAGAGAAAGACAGAGAGCGATGTTGATTACTGAGGATGAGTGACTGGCTGATGATGTATGCACTTTGAAATGTTTGACTCTTTGGTTGCTGTGTTTGTTGTTGACTGCTTGGTGTCGTTCAGTTCGCTATAGATGAAGGATACTGATAACAATGATTATAATGCACTCACCTATTGTGGATATAAACGTTGTGTTGAACGCATCCTCTGAGAATCGAAACAATATACAGGTTTTGCCAACTCCAGAGTCGCCGATAAGCAGCAATTTGAACAGGTAGTCGTACGTTTTGGCCATTTTAATCTGTTGTTGTTTGTGTAAATCACAGTTGTGCTTTTATTTGTGCCAAAATATTGTTAAATATGCAGTTCCTTGTATGCCCACAGCTTTCTCAATTCTGCTATTCCTTTTGGCGTTATCGTCCACGTCGATAACTGCTGCTGCCGCTGTTGTCGAGTTCGTTTGTATGGCGGTGGTTGGTAATCAGTGGTTTTCGATTATTATTATTATTGTTATACACTATACTAATATTAATGCTAATGCCAGCGATTAAGTTACTGTAACTGACGGCAGCTGCTGCGGGTATATATTAATTTGTATGTAGGTTTAGGTATGTATAAAAAATTCATAGACGTAACCACACACAGCAGACACAAACAATCACACGCAAGCACGCACAGTCTTCTTTTTTCAGCTCTGACTCTGGTTTTCTTTTGTGTGTGTGTCGATTCAAGCCTGTCAAAAAAATGGCGACGTTCTTTTAAGCACTTGAAATTGCAATAACAAAAGCGTCCGCGGGCTCTTACAATTATACGTGCTGCACTCGCAATTATTTAGTGTGTTGTTGTTGGTTACACGTAAAAATTACGCTTAATTATTGCTTTCTAATTACGCCCGTACGATACAATAGATTGGCTCATTGCAGTGTTGTGTAGTGATGAAATAAACAATTTATCGATAAACAGTGCTGCAAAGTGGCAAAACAGCTGTTATTTCTAACAACAGTGCTGTTGGCACTTTAGATAATTTATAGCTTATTCTGATAAATTTCAAAGTAGCTATTGTACTGGAAAAATTTTAAAATTGTTTTAGTTGAATATATAGATTTTTTTATGTATGTATTAAGATATGCTTTCGATCTGGTTTCTATTCTCGAATACAAACCGCTAATATATTATTGGTTGCTATCTTTTTAATAACAGTTTTTTTGGAACTGTTAATGCAGTGTCAAATCACTAAGCTTATTTGCTTAGTGGTCAAATGTAGCATGTAATAACTAAAAAGTTTGATAAAAATTTTGAAATGGAAATTAAATAAAATAAAGGTTAATATCTTAATGAAGGTTCAAAGTTCGTTACCCTAAGGAAAGAGAGGTATAAAATTAAGAACATTTGAAAAATAAATATAACAAATTTCTGTAAGAGCTTGCCAGATCCGAAATTTTTTTTGTGGGACCAACCTTTGTGACGGGTGGCAACCTGTGTGGCAATGCTTTTAAAGCAATGAAAGAGTGTGACAAAAAAAACGTTTATTTACAAATAAAATACAAGAAAATTAGCTTTTGCATGCATCTGACTCTGTGTCTGTGATTTACCCTCAAGGTCCGGCAACGGCAACAAATAACATAAACAAATGTGAGAAGTGAAGTCACAAGACGACGACGACGACGACGCGACGCCAGCAGTAGAAGCAGCAGCAGCAGAACTCAAGAATTTGCTGTCGTCGCCCAGCTAATTATGGGTACAAAAGAATCCAAACATGCTTGCATCAGTTACGAGGATGCAGTCAAACGTGGTAAGTATTAACCTTCAAATTCTGACAGCATTGACAGTGCCATCTATATAAAAGTAAATGGGTCATACGAGTACGCAACATCAAGTTCTAGAACAAAAACAATAATAGTATGCACTAATACAGGTGTAATTGCGCTTTATCGATTCTGTTGTTGTTTCCATTTCTATATTTCATGCTTTTTTTTTGCTGTCTTTTGCTGCTGGACTCGGTTAATGCTTTTCATTTCCACCTTGTTCTTTAGTTTTTGGGTTATTGTGTGCAAATTTCAGCACTGCATGCGTGTGTGTGTGTATGTTGCAACTGTATAAGTATTTGCGTCGTCGCAGTCCCTGACGTCACAATAGGAAAGCACAGCAGCCGCGATATTTCGTTGTCTAGCAGTGAATCTTGGGACGGGTGTGGAGGCTCGAATTCCGTTGTGCCAGTACAAAAAGAAACAGTTAAATAGTTCCCTATGTTATATTTCAAATATATGTACAATGATGTCTGCCTTGGCATTATTACTGTTGTTGCCACTTTCCTTGTCTAATTTTTCTCTTATTATTTATCGGCATTCATCTCGCTACTGTTCTTGTTGTTGTGTCATTTTATGACCAAACGCAAAGGTAAAGAAAACGAGTGTTGCTGATAAGACTCCCCTTTTATGTACATATATTTGTACCTGTCCCCTATACTCGTGTGCTGATTCCAGGTGCTTTTCGGAGTCGATTTTTAGCATACAACAGACCGGTTTACGTCTTATAAAAATGTATGCAAGTCCAGTGGCATTTCGCCACTAACCACCAACTGCATTAAAGTCCAATGCAGAAATTCATAGAATACAGAAAATGAACAAACCAAAGCAAATGTGACAATAATAACATCGATTCTGAAATGAAATTCCATTTGTCGCGTGACGTCGCATAATAATTCTCTCTGCAATCGCAAAATTATTCCGCATTGCTTTTTCATGCTCAATTAGTGATTATAAATTGCTTGCTATGTTTAACCTGAACCTGAACTCCTTCCTCTCCACCCAAAGACACGCCCCCGCTCAATAGCCATAAACGCCATTTAATAGTGACAGTTAATTGATTACGTATTTGACGTTTAGCGTCATTGTTTGTTTTTGTTCTGAATATGTATAACGTAAAGTGCGTTACGATTTCTAATGATCCGTGTTTTACATTTTGTATAAATAAATAAATGCAAAAAAAAAATAAAACGCATGAATCAGCAACTAACAATTAATCATATTTAAATGAATTATGCGAGATAATTTTAAGTCTATTGTAATTAATTTTTAGTATCTATCCAATATATATACGATTACAATTAATGAAAGTACAAAATACTAATCTTTGAAGTACAACTACAACATCCAGACATATTCTTATCATTAGATTAGTTTCGAAGAAAAATAACAATTAAAACCGAAGTACTAATATTAAAAGATTAAATATTTATTTAAACTTATTTTTACGGGACTCGTTAATACAAAAAATTTGGAACCTGAAAAATAATATTTGTATGCATGAAAATCAATAGTAGTTTTTTTTCTATGTATAATTAAAGAAATAAAACAAAATAATGTAATTTTCATTTAGTTATTGATGCAAATATGTGTATTTCAAAAATTAATTTCTTAAAAAAGTTATTTAAATAGTTGTATAAACTGCAACGTCACATGTTTCCTATTAGATGTGGTTGTGGGTGTGAAATCGCAAGATTGTAAAAAGTGTGTGGTATTCCCCTGATCATGTTTATTTCTGTTTTCGATAAACCCAATGACTTATATGCTTCTAATTATATCTAAATCCAATCTCTATTATATATATATATTAATCAACAGTTAGCGATGCGGAGTTAAGACGCTTGAAAGATGCCTTTAAGAAATCAGCTGGCGTGGGTCGCCTCTATCTCAGTCGGAATGCATTCCAACAGGATGTACTGTGCGAGGGTGTTCCGCCGAAGATCACGGATATGTTATATGCCGCCTGTGGTGGCACACAGCGCGGCATATCCTTTAAGGATCTGCTCTGCGGCCTGGTACTGATCACAGGTGGCACACAGGAGGAGAAAACCAAGTATGTATAAATGCAATGGATACAACAATATTAAAAATGTATACTAATGTGTTGTCTTGATAGATTCCTATGGAACTTGTATTGCAACGATGCTGGCACCTACATCATTAAATCGGAGTATGTGCGTAATGTCAACCTGGCACCGTTCGAAAGCGTCTCCTTGTTTGCTCAAAGTGAAAGAGCCAACTTTGAACAGTTCCAGGATTGGATAATCAAGCATCGAAATGCCACGGTCCTGTCCAAATGGCTGCTGGCCGACAATTGTGTCAGCCTGACCTCTGAGCTAGAAACTCCCACCTTTTATCAGAGTCTAGCCGGAGTTACACATCTTGAGGAAAAGGTAAGAAACTTATTCAAAACTGGAGATAATCTAAATAGCTAAATCCACTTCATTTAATTTCCTACTCACTCTACTTAATATAGCAAGAAATATTATATTTGAAATAAGATATGAGATTTTCTGTAATCACTGTCAATGAAAATATCAATGAATTTCCAAGAATATTAAATTTATTAATAGTTTTGATTTCATGACGATTGCTAATTAATTGCCACATATCAGTTTCATAAACTTTAAACGCAATTTTATCAACAATTAAATCACATGTTGAATATTCTGCAAACTTATAAAGTGTTCAGTTTTGTAGTCAATCGATGATTAGATTAGATTTTATACATTAAGGCCGGACGCGGCTCTTCCCTTCCCTATCAACAAAATTGGAATACAAATATAACCGATACATTGAAAAACTTTTAAGTTATCCCCAAAGTTCCAAATATCGATTTAGTTATTTGTTATGATTGCATTTAGGAATTTTAACAAACAATTATAACAAAGTCATAGATTAACAAACAAAGAATTTTAATACTATCGTGTTTTTACAGGATATTGGCGATTTGGAGAAGGAGTTTTGGCGCTTGAAGAATACCTCACAGAATGGTCAAATTGATTTGCAGTTTCTGGGCCCGCTCATTAGTCCGCCCATACCAAAGAATGCGCTTGCTGGACTATTCAATGCCTTCGATGAGAATCGCGATGGTCACATTGACTTTAAGGAGCTATGTTGCGGCGTCAGTGCAGCCTGTCGTGGTCCCGGCGTGGAACGCACTCGCTGTAAGTGTAATGTAATGCGAACACTATAATTCAAGTCTAATCTCAATTGATTTTTGCAGTTTGCTTCAAAATCTTTGATGTGGACCGAGATGGTGTGCTAAGTCACGAGGAGACGGTGCAAATGATTAACGTGCTGCTGTTTGTGGCCAAAGAGAATCGCGATACACAACAATACAAGGAACTGACCAAACAGCATGTCATTAGCGATCTATTGGAGTTTGCCCAGCGCAGAAGTCCAGATGGAGTTCCCAGCACTCTAACACGTGACAATGTCTCCCTTACGGCAGAGGATTTTATGCTGTGGAATGTGCAAAGTGGTCTGAGACTAATGCAACCCCTCTTGGATCTCATCTTTGAGCTGTGCCACATTGTCTTCGGCCTTTGGCCACAATGCAAGCACATGGAATACGATATTGTCAGGGGTTGGTTGCAGCGCGAGGAGCGTCGTCCTTACCGCGTTGGACAGTTTTGGTATTTGATTTCACGTGATTGGTGGCTCAACTGGATGCAGTACACCCAGCACACGGCGCATACCTGCGAGTATTGCAAACGTACCGCCAGTCAACGCAGTGCTGTCGATGAGGCGCTCGTCTGCGATGAGAGTTTCAATACCCACAGTCTAGAGCAGCACGATAGCTACTCCCTGGGCTCTGGCAGCAGCGGCATCTCAGCGGGTCGTCACTGCGGCCAACAACAACGACCAGGACCCATTGACAATAGCAATCTGATCACAGTCAATCCACATCGTAATATACGCACTTTGACGGGTGAGGGAGGGCACCTGAAAAGGGATACGCCTCTGGTGCAGAGTCACGACTTTGAGCTTGTTCCCAAGTCATTGTGGAAGGCGTTAAATCGTTGGTATGGCGACAATCTACCATTGCCACGTCAGGTAAAGCAACATGGCCAATAAATCCCGATTAATTTAATGCTTATTCGTGTCCTTAACTTTTTTCTGTACCAGGTGATACAACCACTCAACTCGGAGGTGGAACTCGAGCTCTATCCGCTTAATCTGCGCATTTTGCTGCATCAGGCACAGACTACATCCACGGGTGTCGGAGCTGGAACGCAGATCAGCACCTGGGGATCAACGACAAGTGGTGGATATGGAGTATTGGCTTCTGGTGGTGGCTATGCGGCCATTGCAGCTAGTAGCGTATTGCAGCCACCGAAACGTTATCTGGCGTACACAGCGGCATTTAGTCGACTGGCCACAGTGCGTCAGGTGGGCGAGTTCCTATGCGAACAGCTTAGGTTAAAGCCGGAGGATATACGTCTGTGGCATGTGTCACCGTCGAGTGCAACGCTGGACAACAGTGCCATACTACTGGAGGAGGATACCATGTGCCTGAAGGAGCTAGTGATACGTGACAACGATCAGCTGCTGCTCGAGATACGCAATAAGGATCTTACTTGGCCCGAAGAGCTTGGCTCTCTGGCCAGCGCCCAGAGCGGTCAGGTCGGCACCTATCCCGGGGATCGGCGTCGCATGACACGCACTTCTATCATGTCTGTGCATGCTCCAGGTGCCACGGGGCTGCACAATCTGGGCAACACGTGCTTTATGAATGCAGCACTTCAAGTTCTGTTCAATACTCAACCGTTGGCACAGTATTTCCACCGTCAGATGCATCGCTTTGAGCTGAATGCAGCCAACAAGCTGGGCACACGTGGTCAACTGGCCATGCGATATGCGGAGCTGCTCAAGGAGGTCTGGACAGCCACCACACGTTCGGTGGCACCGCTTAAGTTACGCTTCTGTGTGAACAAACATGCGCCACAGTTTGCCGGTGGTGGACAGCATGATTCACAGGAACTGCTCGAATGGTTGCTGGATGCACTGCACGAGGATCTCAATCGGGTCATGGAGAAACCGTACAGCGAACTCAAGGACTCCAATGGGCGACCCGACAAGATTGTTGCCGCCGAGGCATGGTCCCAACATCATACACGCAATCAATCAATTATTATAGATCTATTCTACGGCCAGCTTAAGTCCAAAGTCAGCTGTCTTGGCTGTGGTCACGAGTCCGTGCGCTTTGATCCCTTCAGTTTGCTCAGTCTGCCGCTGCCTGTGGAGAACTATGTGTATCTGGAGGTGTTGGGTACGTTTTTAGCAATGAGTCCCTTAACTGTATACCAATTTAATTTAATTCAATTGATTTTTGCAGTAATTCTTCTGGACGGCAGTGTTCCCATTAAGTACGGTCTGCGTCTGAACTCCGAGTGCAAATATGGAGATTTGAAGCATAAGCTGGCCACGCTCTGTCCGCTGCAGCCGAGTTTTATGCTCGTCTGTGAGCTGTGGAACTCGCAGATACGTCAGGTGCTCGCCGACGAGGATAAGCTGCGAACGCAGACCGCCAAAGATCTGTATGTGTATCAAATGCCGGAGCAAAGCAACAACAGGACTAGATCCAATTCAGCATTAAGCATGCACATAGAGAAGGGACTCAAAGATATACAACGTAGCTCGGGTAATTGTTGATATTACCATGAAGAAATCCAACTAATCTTTGTCGACTTATAGCGCTGATTACAGCACAGGATTCGCTTTCATCGCTTAGCACGTTGCAGATCTCGAATCGTACATCCTCGTCACGTGCCATCTGCAATGGACATGTCGCAGATGGTCAGGAGACCGCCAACAACAGCACAGATGTTGTCCAAGAGCTAACCAAATATACCAGCAACAACAGCAGCTGCAGCAATGCTGGCCAAGTGCACGAACTGCAGCCAGATGATGCCGGAAAGGTAAGCCGGTGCTTTGGAAAAAGAGAGTGCATGCCCCACAGTCTTTTTTGCTTCAAGGTATGGCTTCTAAACTATATTAACATACACGTATTTAATATGTTAGATTCTTTCAATTATGAAATATCAAATTTACCCCCCATTTGCCTAGGATAAACTCGCTCCAGCGACGATGATGAATTTTATAAAACTGAGTTGTTTCATAACGCAAAAACTATAAAGAATTTCATTTTCAATATTCAGCGACATTTTCTGGCAAACATTTTCGATTGCCTCTTCTCGTCAGTCTTACGAAATCTAAATATATTAAATACCAATATGTTAAATCTGTTTGGTTTGTGGGCTGCCTTATCTAATGTATATCTCCCACCCCGTCTTAACTTTGTAATTGTTATTTGATTTCGTATACGCACCTTTAATCAAATATATATTATCTAGTGTAAAATCTCTTTCTCTCTCTAAAATACTCTTGTAATTTTGTAATTTATTGTAATTTCTATGCCTATCCTCTTTGATACTAATACACACACATTTAATTTGTTGCTGGCCTAATAATAAAATGATTTATTGTAAATTTATAGCTTTAAAACAATTTTTCAACTTTAGACTTTCACCTATCGTTATCGGTTATCGTTGCTCATCAGATATGCCAATGTTGTTTCTTTTTTAATTTTCCCTGTACCGATTTTTGTACATTTTAAATCGTCATCTTTGGTACAGCTTTGTCTCTTAATTGAGTCCAGACATTTTCAAAGCTTTTCAATTGTACATAAGGGTGATTCATGGTTTTTAAGACTGTACAAAATATAATATACTGAATGCTATTAATAATTTATTGAGCTGGTATTAGTTATATTATATTCTGTTAATTTTATTTTTATTTTGTTTGCACTATTAGAATAATACATTTAAAATTTCCTCGCAAATTAAATTCAATTATATTTCGTACAATTTTAAATGCAGAAAATTTTGAATCACAATGAATCACCCTCTGGTGTACAGATTGCAATTGCTCCTGTTACTCATTTGCAACCACAGAACCCACCAATTATTATGTCCACCAAATTAACATATATTAGAAAACTTTAATATACCTTCTTATATATATATATAGAGTACTATATATATATGTATGTATATATATATATATATATATATAGTATAGTAGAATTAAATCTGATTCTGAACACCCGCAATTATTTCAAATGTTGTAGATTTTTGAGCGTTTATCCTAGTTTATATAAAAATGTTGCCTATTTGCAAGTAGTTATCGTTAATTGTTAAATATTTCAAAAGCTTTCATTCACACACACACACACACACAGACACACATACTACAGACGCAACACACATTTATATACACTCACATAGATGTAACATAATTAAAATAATTAATGCAAAACTTCGACACAGGAGTCGCTGATCCTCAGCTGCAGTCCGGAGAACAATTTCATGGATGATGCAGCTGCACAACAAAAGCGGATTTCATCCACAAAACTGCTGCATACGAGGAGCAACACCAGTTCCCCTTCGTATACGAATCACTCGGGCGAGAACTCCATGGAGAGCTCACTGACAGAGCCAATGCCGATTGCAGAGCTTGCTGGCAGTCGACATGGCAGCAACAGTGATGATGGCGCCTCCTATCGTACCACCAATGACCACTCCAGTGGCCTGAGCACAGCTCACACTTTGCACGATCGTGATGTGGACGTCGATGATGATAATGAAGACAGAGATGTTGATGATGATGATGATGAGGAGGAGGAGGGCGAAGAGGCAGATCGACATATAACTACCTCACAGCCAGAGAGCACGAGCGGTAATCAAACTAGCAGCGGCGTCTATTCCCGCCGCTCTTCACAACCCTACAAGGTGGGCAAGTATCTGGTAGCTGTACATCGGAAGATCACACGACACGACAGTTATTTCCTCTCCTATCATAAGACGCGACCCAGTCTCTTTGGTGTCCCATTGCTCATACCCAATTGCGATGGCGGCACCCATAAGGATCTGTATTGCGCCGTCTGGCTGCAAGTCAGTCGTCTGCTGAGTCCTTTGCCAGCTACCACCGAACAGGCGAATCACGCTGCCGACTGGTGAGTTAAATATTTATTATAATTGATTTTCATATAATAATTACTTTCAAATTTATAGCGACGACAGTCTGGGTTATGATTTTCCCTTTACGCTGCGAGCTGTCAAAGCGGATGGACTCACCTGCGCCATTTGTCCCTGGTCAAGTTTCTGTCGCGGCTGTGAAATCCGTTGCAACAACGAATATGTGCTCCAGGGTGCCTTACCACCCATCAACACGACGCCCAGTAAGTAATTCTATGGGATAAGCAACTTTACAGTGCATTTCTAATGCGAATCTTTTTGTAGACAACGGAGCGACGCCAAAAATGAACGTGAAATGCCCATCGTTACCAAATCTGGAGGCGAAACGTGCACCGGAGTACACCGCATCCTTATCCTATACGCCAACAACAAAATATTTTGAAGACTTTACCATTGCCATCGATTGGGATCCAACAGCATTGCATTTACGTTATCAGAGCACCTTGGAGCGGGTGAGTTGACATCAATTATAGCTATATTCTATGAATATATCACATTATATTTATATACTATGCTCAGCTTTGGGTGGATCATGAGACAATTGCCCTAAGCCGGCGGGAACAAGTGGAGCCAGTAGATTTGAATCATTGCCTGCGCGCCTTTACCTCCGAGGAGAAGCTGGAACAGTGGTATCACTGCAGTCATTGCAAGGGCAAGAAGCCAGCGACCAAGAAGCTGCAAATTTGGAAATTGCCACCCATTCTGGTGAGTCATCAATTCGTAGTTGAAATGCATTAATTTAATTATGGTTCTTATCTTTATTAGATTGTGCACTTGAAGCGTTTCAATTGCGTCAACGGCAAGTGGGTGAAATCACAGAAAGTGGTGCACTTTCCCTTCGATGACTTTGATCCCACGCCTTATTTGGCTTCGGTGCCGCAGGAGACGATATTGCGACACAAGGAGCTGCTCGAGCTGAAAAGGGATTTGCCAAGCAATGAAATTGTCAGCGAATTGGATGAAGTCGATGGCAGCGACAAAGTTGAGTTAAAACCAACAGAAACACCAAGCGAAGAAGCCACCACAACTAAGGAAACGCCACACGCCGCTGGCAACGTGCTGCGTCAGAGTAAATCGAGCAATGCGGCCAGACGACAGCGTCTAATCTCCACCAGCCTGACAAAGACACCAATTGTGGATGGCGAATTCGAGGACTATCATCAGCATAAGCTCAAAGCGGATGTTGATGAATTCGATCCCAGATACAAACTATACGCCGTGGTGGTAAGTCCTTGAAAATTCAAATCTATTAACTAAATAATTTATTATACTTGTTCTTTTATAGTCACACTCGGGCATGTTAAATGGTGGTCACTACATTTCCTATGCATCAAACACAACTGGTTCCTGGTATTGTTACAATGATAGCTCCTGTCGCGAGATATCGCATAAGCCAAACATTGATCCGAGCGCTGCCTATTTGCTATTCTATGAACGGCAGGGTCTCGACTACGAGCCGTATTTGCCCAACATCGAGGGGCGGGCGCTGTCCAACGATGCCTCATTGCAGCTGGATGTGGATGAGACGGAGGGCGATCTTAAGAAATTATGCACAATATCATAATATTGTAATTGTACTTGTTGCCTTCAGCAGGAGCTGCTAAATGGGCTAACGGCTATGATCAATCGCTTACATCTGTATACTTTTCTAATTAATTTGCAAGAATTGTGTGTGTGTGTGTGTGTGTGTGTGTGTGGTGAGAGAGAGTGTAAACTCGTGTGTGTGAGTGTAAACTCGTGTGTGTGTGTCTGCTTATGTTCTTTGTTATTTACTATTATAAGCTAATTTGCTGTTCTAGTTGTATAAGTTGCCCCACAATATTTGAATTTAGGGTGCTGAGTTTCTTGAGTTTTTTTTTTGTGTGCGCGGCAAGTGTGATTTTGTTTACTGTGTACCATATTATAACAATAATGAATATTTTAAATCTACATATGTATAATTCCACACTTAGCTCCGATAAGAATTTGTTTTTGTCAGTTAATTACGTTACTATTATTAGATTATTTAATTGCATCGGTTTGTTATATTTGTTTCTCTATTGTTTTTAATTTTAAATTATCGCTTCTTTTTTTGTTGTACTTTGGAATTTGTATTAGGCCGCTAGAGCCCCGCTTGTAATTAATTACATTATTTCGTAAATAAGTATATGCATAAATGCAAAATATGCAATTCCATTTATTTGTAACTATTGTAAATAAGATCAAGATTAAAATCGAGATCTAAATGAATATCCAAATGCCTATGGACGGCGAATCGCTCGTCAAATGTTGTCGAAAACTTGATATTATTTAGCAATATATATATATTGGAAATATACTACGAACTTCACATATTTTACTCATATGGTATATGATGTGTGTAACGTACCAATTGATTGGTTCTGAAATTAGTATTGCGCTTATCAAATGACATTATAATGTCGAAATGATTATGTATTTGATATTTACAAATTACATTTGCATACATACATGTTTGTAGGCAAACGAGTATATACATCCATGCAAACTTAACTAATTTATACTTAATTTACATTCAAACATATGCATGATAAATAACTGAAACTGAAACAAATGTTACAATTATCAAATAAAAGTCTGTCGCTTGAATGCAGTTCGTTTTACTCACCTAAGTGTTTGTAAATTTTATTTACACCCGTTTGACGGAACAAGCTATTTTAACTGCATACTTTTAATATTCTTACTATAGTTAAATAATATATTGCAGCATATTTATCGGTGCTTCTGTAAATTGCCCCATCATGTATACTTTCAGGCTTTCACTATAAATTAAACTGTCTTTTATGATAGATGCAGATATTTTTGGTACTTCCCCAAGTTAGGATTTTATGGAAAACTAGTTTGCTCCTCCTCTGCAAATGCAATTAATTTATTTTTTAACAATGACGCTCTTCAAATATTTAGTTCAATAAATACACTTGAATTTGTTGTTCTTTTGCAATGTAATTGGAATTTATATTGTAGTTGTAACTATATCAAAATGAAATCACACAGTAAGTAATTAAGCATTATTTTATATATATAATTGTCAATAAATGTTTTAAAATTGAAAGCGGCAAATACTTGTAAATAATTTGTGAACTGTTTATATTAAGTAATTTCATTGCAAATGATTATTTTTATGATAAATATAGTAAATATATGTATATGCATGTATGTATGCGTTTGTTGGGTAAGTATGTTATTTAATATACGTATTTAAATTCTTAGCTCAAGAGTAATTAATTTCCATGGAATTAGAATGCGCTTAGGAGGAGTAGGAGAAGGATCGACATATAGGCGTTCAGGTGCCGGCATTGTTGGACAGCTGTCCGGGCACCGAGAACTGTGGCCTAAAGTTGGCAAAGTTGCCAGCGGGTCCGCCCGTAAACGCCGGCAAGGTGGTGCCCTGGAAACCAGCGGGGAATTGTGCCATCAATTGAGCTGGATATGAAGAATCAAAATAGATGTTAAAAGAAAGTCTCAAGCGATGTGGATAAGGTGCAACTTACCGGCATTGGAGGCATTGCCAGCTGTGGCCGCCAGACGCGACAATATGGAACGCTCGGACATTTGCAGACGTTGCGCCACAGGCGGAATCCGTGCCAAGGTGGCTGGCAGACGTGAGACATCACTCTTCATGTCCGACAGCAGCTCCTCCAGTTGATTGAGCACCTTGTGCAGCACCGCATTGGCGGGTTTATTGCCAGCCAGCGATTCCTTGCTTAGATGCTGATGCGACTCAGCGAGACATTCCACCTCAGCGAAGCGTGCATTAAGCGACATTGCCGGATGACTCGGATCCTGAGCGAGATTCAAGAAAGCCGCACGACGCAGCTGCTCCTCAATGACCAGCGCCTGTTCGAGCAACTTGAAACGTCGGGCCAAGAACTTATTCTTAATCTCCAGGAAATTGCCCTTGCCCACATCCATTTTGAAGGGTTCATTGATGATGGCAAAGCGTATATCATTCTGTATGTCCTGCCAACGTCCATAGCCATGAGTGACAATGCCAGCCAGAAGCCAATAGTCATGGCGACGATGCCAGATTTCGTATTCACGTCCAGGCACCGCTGCCTTCTCCTCGTTCAGCCACAAAGTGTGCAGTTCCGTGAAGCCACCATCGGCAATATTGAACATAAACTTGCGCTTCAACACCTCCAGGCTGTCCTCCACTTGTTTACCACCCGCTGCAGCTGTTCCCGCTGCTCCCTTCTGATCCTTGGGTGAATTGGCGTTATTCGCACTGGCATTGGGCTTCTCCAGTTCACCATCCTCCTTGACAATCATCACATCGTCGTCGTCATCATCGATGATTGTTGTATTAGTTGTTGGTGTTGTGGTTGCTGTTGTTGGCTTTTCATCGCTGCTTGCTTTCTCCTTTTCTTTTTCCTTCTCCTTGTCATCGCTCTGTTCGGTTTTGGGTTCCTCCTTGGGCTCCTTGGCCTCCTCCTTGGGCTCCAGTTTGGCTGGCTCGCTCTTGATCTGCGCCTCGCTGGTGGACTTGACCTCCACATCGCTGGACTCCTCAGTTTTCTCCTGCTTAACAGCTGCTGCATCCGTCACCTTTTTGTCTTCGTCCTGGGCAGCATCTGGTTCGGATTTGGTCTCCTGCTTTTCGGGCGTTGCCTTATCCACCGTGGCCTTATCCTCGCTTTTCTCGGAAGCTGGCGCTGGACTTGGCGCAGCACTTGTCGCTGGAGTTGCACTATTGCTGGTGGTGGCGCTCTCCGCTGCTGCTTTCACCGTTGCTGGCGTTGTGCCGCTGGCGTCCAGAACCTGCTCCGGTTTGCCACCGATAGCCGAACGCACTGGCTCACACGGCTTGAGAATTAGCTCGGGCATGCTGTAGTAGCCATTGATGTGCTCAAACTCCTGCACCTTCTTGCGTATGAGCGACATGACGCCAATGCGGGTGAGCACATGCTGGCGGGACAATCCCTCGCGGGGTACACCGTCGGCAAAGGTCTCGGCATTGTCCGCTCCCGGCTCGCACAGATGCCGCATGAACAGCGACACATAGGCCTTGAAGTTGCGCTCGGATTTGCCACGCAAATCTCGGACCAACCACTGCGAATTGAAGGCATCCTGTGGCGGCATTCCATATCGCATGATTGCATTGAGGAAGCTCTTCCGCTGCCGGGCATTGAATCCCAGCACCTCAATGTTGCCACCAACACGTGCGAGCAGCGGCGGCAGCGGACGATCATCACGTCGCTCCAGACGCCGTTTGGCTTTACGTTCCCCGTTCTGTTCATCGAAGTCATCATCGCCGGCATCCTCGTCACTGCCGCCGGAATATTCGGAATTGTATTCGCTGCCATTGTCCTGCCAGTTGGAGTCATCGCGTGAGGTGTCCGCCGCCACGACGCCGCCATCTGTGTAGTTCACCTGCTTGCGGACACGTTTTCCCTTGCCGAGGGAGCGACCCACATCCTCCTGATGCTGCTCGTAGTGATGACGCAACAGTTTGACCCAATAGGCGGGATCCGAGTTTTCAGCATCCTGTTTAATGATTTCCGTTTCCTCCTCTTCCTCCTCCTCTTTGGTGGCATAGGATGCCACCTTGAAGGAGGACAAATACTCATTGGCCCAGGATTCCTTCTCCTCAATGCCGCGATTGGTGCGATCGAGAAGTTCCGCAACGGCCTTGTCATCATAATGTATAGCCTCCTCCTTGTCGTCCTCCTTGAAGAGATCCTCAGTGCCAAAGCGCAAGATATCGTCCAGTTCCTGCTTGGTGAAGTTGGCACCCTTGCCTCCCATGCCGGGACGCACCACCAGATGGGTTAACATCATCTTGCGCTTGGCCACCTGCGTTACACGCTCCTCCACCGAATTGCGGGTGACAAAGCGATAGATCATCACCTTGTTGGCCTGGCCAATACGATGGGCACGCGAGAAGGCCTGAATATCGTTGTGGGGATTCCAATCGGAGTCATAAATGATGACAGTATCGGCAGTGGCCAGATTAATGCCCAATCCTCCAGCGCGTGTACTGAGCAGAAAGACAAACTGTTGGGCGCCCGGTGCATTGAATCTATCGATCGCCTCCTGACGCACTGTACCCGTAATGCTGCCATCAATCCTCTCGTACTTGTACGACTCACCCTCGAGGAAATCCTCGAGAATGTCCAACATCTTGGTCATCTGCGAGAAGATGAGCACACGATGATTCTGTGACTTCAACTGCTTCAGCATCTTGGAGAGCAACACCAGCTTTCCCGCCGCCTTGGTCAACGAGTTGATCTCATAGATGCCACCGGCGGAGGTTGGAGCCTCCTCGGCGGCAGAGGGAAATAGATACGGATGATTGCAGCACTTCTTCAGATCCATCATGATGTTAATGAGGGAACAGGAGCCACCGCCGCTCTTGGAATTCAATGCCTCATAGTTCTTGGTCAATATGAACTTGTAGAACTTCTTCTGCATCGCTGACAACTCAACACGCACAATGAACTCCGACTTGGAGGGCATGTTCTTGAGCACATCCGTCTTGAGGCGGCGCAGCATGTGCGGACCGAGCATCTCGTGCAAACGTTTCACCTGCTCCTCCTTGGACACATCAGCGAATTCGCCCTGGAACGCCTGAAGATCATTGAACTTGTCGCGACTCAAAAAGTTCAACAGATGGAACAGTTCCTCCAAATTGTTCTGCAATGGAGTGCCCGTTAGAAGTAGCTTATAGGCAATCGCATAGCTGTTGAGGATGCGAAAGAATTTGCTCTGATTGCTCTTCAAGCGATGCGCCTCATCCACCACCAGGACGGCCCAATCAATGCTGCCCAGACACGCGGCATCCATGGAGATCAGCTCGTAGCTGGTGAGGAGTACATTGAATTTATATTGTGTGGTCCTCAAGCGTGATACCTTTGTGCCACGTATGGCGCCCTCATCGAAGGTCAGCTCATTCTCACGGATCACGGCACGCGAATCCTTGTCGCCAATGTATGTAATGCAATAGAAGTCAGGAGCCCAGAGTTCAAATTCACGCTCCCAATTCACCAGCGTGGAGAGGGGCACGGCAACCAGGAAGGGACCACGACAATGTCCCTCCTTGTACAGCGAATAGAGAAAGGTGACCGTCTGTATGGTCTTGCCCAGACCCATTTCATCCGCCAGTATGGTATCGATGGCCTGTCCCCAGCTGTAACGCAACCAATTGATGCCCTCAATCTGATACGGATGCAATTGCATGCCGGTATCCTCCAGAAATGCGGGTTGTCCCTCATACTTCTTCTTCAGATCCGTTGTGGGCTTCTCTGGCGGCGGTGTATAATGCTTCACCGGTCTATCCTCATCGTCCAGCTCCAGTTTCTTGGTCTTGCGTCCCTTTTTGCTCTTCTTGCTGCTGGAGGCACGTGTCTGCTCCGATGTGCATACGGCACGCAAATCCTGATAGTAATCAATAGCCTGACGCAGTCCAGGCATATCATCGCCCTCCTCCTCCCAGGTGGACTTGTCGTAGGGCAACTCACGCCATTTCACCAGATACATGGTGCTGCCATCACGTGCAGTGCGATGATTGATCACACGCTGGACAATCAGCCATTCGGGCTTGACGCCATTCTTATAGAAGCGCTCCTCGAGAGCCGCCTCGTCATCATCGTCGTTGCCCTTCATGCCCACCTTGTCCTTGTGACGTTGGATGCGCTTGAAACGCGTATCCGCCTCGTCCAGGGATTCTTCGAATTTGGGTGGCTCCTCCATGTCGTATTTGCGCTGGAACGAGCGTATCATCAGCGGATGATGCACGTCCAGCTGCACCTCGGACACCCATTCGCAGTGCCAGTAGGACATGTTGTGCCACTTGATGAAATATTCACGGATGCGGTTGCCCATCTTGGCGCTCTTCGAGGTGGAGGCCTCACTGCTGCCGCGTCGTTGGATTGCCCAGCGCCAGGTGATGATCTTCTCGGCCTTGCCGGGCAGCGGGGGGCAACTGCAGCGTGGACAACGCCAGTCGCCGTCGGGTATGGTGTCCAGCGGCGGATTCAAGCAGAACGTATGATATGCCGATGGGCAGGAGTCGCAGCAAAGCAATTCGCCGCCATCCTTGCACACGCGACAGAACTCTTGATGCTCATCGTCGTCCTCCTCCTCGGGAGCACCGCCATCGGCCTCGCAATGGGGACACGACCATTTCCCCTCTGGCGGCTCATCCAATTCCGGCTCCAGGCAGACCAAGTGATAGGCACGTGGACATGTGTCACACAGAATGATCTCGCCGCCTTGTTGGCACACCTCACAGTAATCCTGATGCTCGTGTTCGCCATCTTCGCCTTCGGGGAAGTTCTTTGTCTTCTTCATTTTGTTCTTCTTCTTGAACTTGTTGCCAATCTTGGTCTTGGCCTTCTTGCGCACCACGGGAGCACCGTCATCCTGTCCGCCAGCAGCTGCTGTCGCCGAAGTCTCCGACGTCTGTTTCTCCTTCTCTCGGTCCTTGTCCTTATCCTTATCTTTCTCCTTCTCCTTCTCATCGGCACTGTCATCGGACTTCTGCAACATGCGCTCAAATTCCAGATCCGAATCACGCTCGGAGGCGCCACTGGCATCCTGCTCCTCGTCGGAGCTATCGCGTTTGCGTTTGCCAAACTTGATCTTCAATGTGGGCACCTTGCCCGATGGACGACGTGTCTTTTTATTGCTGCTGCGCCCACTGCGTTTGCGTCGCGGTTTCTTCTCCTCCTCCTCTTCTTCCTCCTCCTCCTCCTCCTCGTAGATATCATCGGGTTTCTCATTGCGCGACGAACGCGATGAACGCGGCTCATCCGGCTCCGCTGCCGACGGCTGCGTCTGGCCACTCTGCTGCTGCTGCTCCTGCTGGATATTGGGATTACTCTCGCAGAACTCACGCCACTTGGCGGCCACCAGCATCATTAGCTTGGGTGCTGCAATTTTGGGATTCTCCTTCTGCAGAATGGGACGCACATGCTGCATGAATGCCTTGTACGTAGTCAGACTCTGCAGATCCTCCTCGCTGTACTCGATCTCCACATCGCACACACTGAACGCCGAGCACACATCCTCCACGGAAGGCATGCCTAAAGATCGGGATATAGTTTGAAAATCATTCATTAATATATATGGAAACCTCAATAATTTATCCGATTTCTTTCTTATAAAATTAAAAATCAACTCTTATTTTTGATTATTTTAATTCACAATTAGAAATAATAATTATACTTAGAAAAATGTTGCAAGGATTATTTCAATGGAGAAATCGTATTTTACAACTTTTAATATAAATATAAAAAAATAAGAGTTAATAACAGATATGGGAGCAAAACAAAATATTGATAAAAACGTTATTTTTAAATTTTAATGCTTTAAAATAAAAAGTGAGTACAACTTTTTTGAATAGTTGTAAGCAATATAATATAATATAATATAAACTGATAAAAAGTTTATTTTTAAAATTGTAATTGTTAAGAGTCGAAAAAAACGTATTATCTATTCCATTGGGTTTTTCTTTAATATTCATATTAAAAGTTTTTTTTTAAGCTTGATTTTTGTTTGATCGCTTACCTGAGGATGAAGATTCCTTCTCCTTTTGTGCCTTCTCCTTCTCCTCTTTGCGCTTGCGCCCACGCTTGGATGAAGTACTTGGATACTCCACCTCCTCGTCGTTCTGCACAAAATCGCTATCCTCTTCGCTTTCATTCTTCTTGCGCTTCTTCTTTTTGCGTCCTTTCTCCTCGCCCTTTTTGGTTTTACGCTTCTTACCCTTTTTCTTCTTGCCAGCGCGATTATCCTCCGGATCATAATCATCATCCTCGTCATTCTGCAGCAACAACAGTTGGCAATATTAATCAGCTCTATAGATACGCACGCTGTAAATTGATTGATTTACTCACATTGGGCTTCAACGGCGCGTCGGAGTCATTGGATAGCTCAGCCACCTGCGCAGTATCCTCTACCGCCTCTTCCTCTTCTATAAGTCGACAAGTAAAACGGTTATCGATTAATTAGTATGACTTTTAAAGTTATCGCATGCAAGAGTGCTATCGCTCTCACGCACGCTCTCTTATTACCGTGGTACATGTTCAAGCGAAAAACTTCTCAAATTGGCATAAGAAGAATAAAGCTGAAAAGATCTTTAAGCCCAGCAAAAATATAAAAAGTTGTGTTGTTTTTTTTTTCGATTCAATATTTTATTTGACTCTATATTTTTCTTTGCTTTTTTTGTTAAGTTTTTTTTTTGTTGTTGTCTGTTTTCTTTTTTTGTTGTTTTGTTTGTCGCCTTAATAATTACTAGTATATAACAATATCTCATTTTTTTTAAGATTTTTAATTCTGCTGGTTTTGTCAGCCGTTTTGCTCTTAAACTTACAATAATAATAATATTTATAATAATAATAATAATAATTTTCTCATGTCTCTTGATCTGGTTACTCCTTTTCTCCTTGCGGCTTACACAATCATATTTTTTTGTTTGTTTTGTTTTTCTCTTGTATGTTTATCATTAATAAGTTTCATTATTTTTCTTGTAATTGCAGTAGATTAGTTATGTGTATGTTGTGTGTGTTGTGGTTCTGGTTTTTTTTTTTGTTTTTGTGGTGTGTGGGCGTGGCATTTATGCATATAAAACTAGTAAGTTCCCCTTCATCTCATTTATGTTTACTTATCAAATGTCATTGTTGTATATAGGTATATATATAGCTTTTTTCCTTTTTGTTTTGTATATAAATTGTATATATCATATTAATATTGTTTGTAATTGCTACAAATCGATTTTAAACGCTTGATTTTTTGCAACTTGATCTCATTGTTTCATTTGATTTTCCCTTTTCGTTTCATTTGTTTTTTTTGTTTATGTTTTCGATTTCCTACTACTTAAATATGGTATATAAAAAATATTGCAACGAAATAGCTAACAAAAAAAATTTTGTTGGTTGTTTCCTTCCATTACATTCGTTTTGTGTGTTGTTATTTTTCTCTATATCATCTTTCTCATTCATTTTTAGATTTACGTTTATTTTTAGTTCTGTATTGTTTTGGACACTAGAGTTTCAGCAAATTATTTGATAATTTCTCAAGCAAATTATTGTTTTACTTGTTTGATATTTTTGTTTTGGTTTTTTTTATTTTTACACATATATGTATTTTTTTAAGGAAGCGTCTGTAACGTGCTTAAAGTTGTTCTAAAACTAAAAGCAAAACAGCTTATTTTGGGGGCCGCATAGCTCTGATACAACCGCACAATCATGTCTATAACTCATTTACTTAGTATTTTTTGTTTCTTGTTTTTTTCTCATTTCTCATTTGATTTTCTTTCTTTGCATTTAATTTTTTTGAGCAAAAATTTGTTTTAACAGGCAATCGAAAAAAATAAATAATTTAGTGTTAGCATTGAAATGTTCGATAAGAAAACAAGTAAAACAAAATTATATTTCGTGTACGATTTCAAAGACACAAATAATAATTTATAACAAAAATTAACTAGTTATACACAAATTAAAATTGAAATTTTTCTACACAAGCTGCTACAAAATAAGTAAAGTATTTTTTTTTCGTTTTATAAAAAATTAACAAGCCGTTTTAAAGTTCAGTCTATTGTTAAAGAGGCACGCCCGCATGCAACACCACCAGAAGAAGAAGCATATATAAATGTGTGTATGTGTGTGTATCTGTCATGTCATACTGCCAGCTGGTTGCAATACCAACAAAACAAATGTCTCTTGGCACACTGTGCGCACATCAGTTTCTCTGTTCTTGTTGTAGTTGGTGTACGATTTGGAGGAGGAAAACTTGTAGGAAATTATATACTCAAATGGTTTAGTATATTCAACAAAAAATTAGAAGAAAAAAAATATAAGTCAACTGATTGTGTTTGTAAAAAATGGGCGAGTGGATTTGTGTTGTTGTGTTGTTTTCTATATAAAATAAAAAGCAGTTTGAAAAGATGTTCAAGTGTTTTAAAACAAAGAAAACATACACTCTCCCTGTCTTCTATAATTTATATATATATATATATAAATGTATGTATATATTTAAAAAAGTTCCTTGACAATAATATAATTATTATTACACACAAAACGGATAAAAACAAAAAATCGTACTTTATACATTTTTCCCTATTTGTTTTAAGTCTAAAAAATGTATGCGTAGGCATGTGGTATTGTTTTTCAATTTTCATAAAAAATATGCGTGATTTTCTCTTGCAATAGATTTTTTTGTTTGTTTTGTGTTTTAATTTTTTGTTAACATAATTTCAACATTTTTTTTTTTTTTGTTAGAGTTTTTAGTACAATTTTTCTTTTAGAACGCTTTGTTGTTGTTGGTGTTTTGTTGTCTGTTTACTATAATAGTTGTGTTACATATATTTATATATATTATATGTATAATAGTTTCTATTTCTTTATTTTTATTTATTTTTTTTGCTTTTTACATTGGTTGCAGCTGCAACTGCAGCTGCTGCTTTTGTTGTTGTTCATTTTAAAGTAGCTTAATGTTGGTGTTCCGATTGATTGATTGATTTGATTGATTCTTGTTTTTTTTTTTTAATTATTTATTTATTTTTTAGTAGCGTTCGTCGTCATCAGTATTGGAGTTGGAATCATCGCAATCTTCTTCATCATCATCGTCATCGTTAGAGTCGGAGCTACCGGAACTATCATCCGAATCGCTATCGTGGCTGCCGTGGTTGTTGTTGCTGTTAAGCTGTTGCTGTTGTTTCTGCTGCTGCTGCTGCTGTATCGTAACAACGGCATGATGTTGCTGTTGTTGCCATTGTTGTTGCTGCTGCTGCTGCTGTTGATGTTGCTGCTGCTGCATGTTATTATTGCTACTGTGATTGCTTTCGGCCAAACGTGCTGCAGCTGCGGCTGCTGTTGCTGCCGCCAATGCTTGAGCCTCAGCCGCTGCAGTAGCAGCAGCAGCAGCTGTTGCCGCTGCCTCTGGACCGGCGCTTATCAAAGTCTTATCATAGTCCATAACCAGCTGTTTGATGTGCGCCAATTTGGCATGCAAATAATCAAATCTCTGCTTCTCCTCATGAATGCTGCGATCACTATTGATACGCTCATATTCGCTGACAATTTGACGCTTGATCTGATCATAATCATCGCCTCCACGCTGCTGAGCGCCTTCCAAACGCTTGGACAGATCCTGGAAACGTTTGCTAACGCCCTCAACGCTGGTTAACAGCTTACAGTACTCATCATAATCACTCTGAAATTCATTCTTATAGCGTCTACGCACCTCCAGCGTGCGTATGGGAGCATATTGACTAAAGTCATAACGTGGTGCATCATTCGCATTGGCATCCGATGTGGCAGCTGTTGCATATGCATGTGCTGCCTCAGCCAGTTGTTGTGTGGGCGATGGATGTTTAGCAGTGTTTGTTGTTCCATTTGCTGTTGTTGTCACTCTTGTTGTTGTTGCTGCATTCGATTGATGCTGTTGATGTGGATTATGATGATGATGATGCTGCTGCTGCTGCTGATGATGATGATGATGATTCGTTGTTGCTGTTGTTGACGACTCGCGATGATTGCTGTTCGAATGTTGTTGATGATTGTTATGTTGTTTTTGTTGATAATGCACTTGTTGATTGTGTTGCTGCTGCTGCTGATGTTGCACCGGCAACTGTTGCTGCTGCTGCTGTAGCTGATAGTTATTGCTGCTGCCGCGTTGTCGCTGTCCATTGCTGCTGCTGCTGCTGTTGTTGCCGTCACTCGTGCGTTTTTTGCTGTTGGAAGCAGCGTGTGTGTTATTGTTGTATGAATTGTACTCATCGTGCGCATTGTTGTTGCTGTTGTTGTTGCCGCTGCTGCTGCTGCTCCGCTGATGTTGTTGCTGATGCTGCTGCTGCGATTTTTGCTTTTGTTGTTGCTGTTGAGTTGTTGACGTTGCCGGTATAGATTGACGCACAAAACTTGCAGCCAATTTTGGTGGCGTTGTTGAGGATTTTCGACTGTTGTTGCTTGCCGACTGCGACGACGACTGACGACTGTTGCGCTCGCGCTCCTGTTGCGTCTCATAGCCACTGGAACTGCTTGAATTGCTGCCCGTGGAGTTGCGTTTATCGGTGTTGCCACCACTTTGCTTGGACGAGGAGGAGCTGCTAGTGCGTCGACTGTTACCGCGCTGTTGTTGTTGTTGTTGCTGCTGCTGCTCGGCAGCTGCTGCCGCCATGCTCCTAAACTCATCGATGTTATCCAGCACATTGTAGCTCAAATCACTGCTATGCTCATCCACCATCTGGGGCTGCTGACGCTGTGGCGGCGTATACGCAGCCGCCGAGCTGCCCGTCCTACTGCGATACGTGGAAGTGGGCACAGTTGTGGAGGAGGATGAGTTGCCCGCGGCGGAGGAGGAAGTTGTAATTGGTCCAGTCTCCCGAGTGTAATGACTGATGCGCATCTTTTTGGTCTTGCCGGTGGTGCTAAACATTTCATCATACTCGATGCTGCTACGCTTGAGACTGCCGCTATTGCTATTGCCATTATTATTATTATTATGGTTACCGGACAGCAGCATTTGTTGTCCACCCATCAGTGGTGGCGGACTGCCCGTATGGGTGGATGTGGGACTTTGTCCAGATGTTGAACTGCCTGCATCGGAGCTCATTGGTGGCGTCAGATTCTGTGGCTTGCGACGCTTCAACTGTTGCAATTCCTGTTCGCTAAAGAATGGCCAATTCTCATCGACATCATTCCACATTTGCCGTCGCAAATTATACGTATTGTGTGGCATAACACTTATGTCCCTGAGTATACTAAATACATTGTTGCGATCCCGATCCTTGAGGCCCTCATTATTCAAGCGTTGAAACAACTCCGGTTTCTTATATGGCTTCAATGCCAACAAATGTATTAAACGCTCACGTAGTGTACGACGTGAGACATCAGACATTTTGTTGGAATTACCAGCTCCTGTTCCTCCGCCGGATTTGCTGTTGCCATTGCGAGAATTGTTGCTGCTGCTGCCGTTGAGCATTTTATTGCGTCCATTGCTGCCACCGCCTCCAGATCCAGATCCAACAATTGTTGCTCCTGTTGCAACAGTTGCATGTTGTGTTGTGCTCTCGCGGGGAGAATTGCCGCTAAGCGCATAACCCTGCGAGATGCCATTGGCAAATGTGTTGGCAAGTGTAGCTGCCGCTGTGTTGCGACTTCCATTCACTGTGCCGCTGGCTCCCAACATATTTGGATTGGGTGAGCGTGAGGCAATTGCTGCGACTCCTGATGCTCCTGATGATAATGATGTTGATGATGATGTCAGACCATTGAATGGCGATGAAACTAACTTACGACTATTGTTACTGTTAAAACTATTGCTGCTACTGATGCTGTTGTTGTTGCTATTGTTGTTGTTGTTCCCACTGTGATGTGACGATGCCGATAATGATGTCGGCTTCTTCACCTTACGCCCAATATCCGATTGATTTGGCTTGATCTCTCGTATACATTTGCTCTTCTCCGTCTCCTCGGCACGGGCCATTTTTGAGCGTGTGGTATCGTAGACATCATCGTTGGCATGGATCCGCATTCGTCGCGCCAAAGCGCCGAGGACATCAAGCTCCTGCTGCTGTTGCTGTATGCACTCCAATGTGCCCTCAAGATCATCAATGGTAAAACCAAATTTACGTCCACTTTCCATGTTGCTGCCGCTGTTATTAGCAACATTGTTGTTGTTGCCATTATCGTTGGGCAGCGGGAAGTGTATGATACCAGTGTTTCCATTGCATTGAATTTTGGCACATTGGCCGGGCCCAAAACGATTGGCATTCTCATTTCTTTGATATTCCTCGATGGCACGGTATGCAGAGTCGGTGAGCTTTAGGAATATGTACTCCTTGGTATCATCGGTGTAACGGTGGCTTTGTGACATACCATAATTGCCGGACGAGAACGAGACATTGGGAAGGCATTTTGTTGATGCAATCGAATTGCTCATAACGTGTCCGCGCCACCCTCCAAATTGTATATGATCACAATTGTTACTCCCTCTTTTCTACTTGTTATTGGCTATTGTATATATATATATATATATATTTGTATATATACTTCTACTACTGTTCTATTTACTTGTTAAGTTGGCTGCGTTGTCGTCGTGACGTTGCGTGGCGAATGGCAAATATTTTATTTGGCTGGCACGCCAGTATTGGACAATAATGCAAAAAACTGATTTTCTCTTTGCGGACACGGAAGAGCAATGGAAGTAACTGTAACTGGAAGTTGTTTTTTTAAATGTTGATGCTGCTGAATGTACGTTGTTGTTGTTGCTTTTAAGGACGCTTCGTCGATGATCCTGATCCAAGCGAGCTGTATACGACCGACGCCTCTAGCCCAATAGCAACTGATTGTTGTTGATCCTGTTTTAGTTTCTGTACAATTTAAAATTATTATTTTTAGTATGTTGTAATCGTAGGTAAAATTTACGTGGTTGCTAAGACGTCGTAAACATGCATATAGCTTTTTACACAGAAACACAACACACACACTCACACATTCATTTGAAACTGACTCTCTTGAGAGTTTTGAACTGAGCTGCAAACTTGCTGTTGTTGTTTTTGTAGCGTTTTTCTTTTGATTATTTTATCTTAAAATTTTTTGGTTTGAAATGCAGGTACAAATACAATTACACTACACGCACAACTCTTTTATTTTTGTTGCTGCTTGAGAATTTCACTTCCGTATATGTCTCATTTCTCTCTCTCTCGTGCTCTTGCTCTCTTTCTACTTTCAAAAAGTCTGGTTCATATTTGCACTCCACGTTGTTGCTGCTCTCTTTGTGTGCTACTTGCAAATAACACAATTTCTTTTGTTAAATAATATGGTATGTATTTTAATTGGGTTAAGGTAGGCATGTATTTAATGCTCTTGTCGTTTTTTGTTTTTGCTGTTGTCGCTGCTATTTTTGTTGCTGCTGCTAATGATTTTAGATGTTTGTGTGCGAATTGTGCGGATGACTGTTGTAACTTTTGCTTGCTTGAGTTGAAAGTGCGACTCCTGCACCAGGTGCTTAAATTGTCAATGTGTATAAAAATCGCTCAAAAGTCAGGCGGCGGCAGCCATAAGCAAAATCAAAGACAGAGTAGCGCTGAGAAGAGCCAGCAATCAATGCTGTTCGCACACAACCACACGTATACACGCTCACTCACACTAATATGGATACACGTCGCTTGACTGCTTTTGATGGTGTGCGCTTGCTCGCTGGTTTGTTGCCTCTATTCTCTCGTTCTCATTGATCGCAGTGTGCAAAAGCGAGACAACTGCTGTTTTGATTGGCTTCACTACTGTTGTTGCTGCTTGATCTTTTTTCTTTTTTGCTTTTGCTAAAAATCATCTGTGTTTGTACGTTGATTTTTTTTTATATACATATATATATATTTTATTTTTTCTGAGGCTTATTATATTTTTCGTCCACTTCTATATTAGTTGCATATACTTATATATGTTAATTTGTGTGTGAATATCTTTTTCTTGGTATACACCCATAAACAACTTCACATACTCGTGTTATCCGAATCGAAATTAATCTAGGCACAGAGTTCAAGCACTCAAAATATTGTTAATTTTTAATTCCTTTTAAACACTTATTTCAATTGATATTGTGTGCGTGAGCTTACACATGTATGTATATACTTTCGTGTGAATATATGCATGTATTTTGGGTTTTTACGCCAACACTTTTACTCAAGACATTTTTGCTTTGGAATTTCGATGTTTGATTTTAACACATTATTGGCACTGGAGTTCGATAATTTAATTGCTTATTTAAACGTTGCGTTTTGTTTTTGTTGCTCAGTTGCAGATTATTTCCTTTTTCTTATAAATATTACTCTTGGCTGTGTGTCCAAGGTATCTTAATCAACGTACAAAAGGTATCTGCTAAATGAAATCGAAACGAGTTGCTTTCAAGTGGTTGCCGTTGCTGCTGCTGCTGTGCACTCGTTTATTATTACACCACTCACCGCCGCCCCGTGGACAATGCTAAGACAGCGACGTCGACGAGTGTGACGCGACGGAGCAGATCAGCGGCAGCAGTTGTCGTATCTCTCGCACATGCACATACACATATCCATGAACATGGGTGCGCGCTCAATTTGGCGCTCTTTGACTTTACTCTCGCACGCTCGCTTTGCTCCGCTTCGCTCTGTCTTGAAAAGCAACAACCAAACAACGTCTCGATGTTTCGTTTGAAAAACGTATGTACGTGCCATGTATCACTTGCTACTACTGCTGCAAGTAGTATTTGTTATTGTTGTAATGTAGTTATTATGGAAGTAAAGCGTAGAGCAAAAATGAAAACAAGTTTGCAATTTAATGTGCGCACTTGGCACTCTGCCGCTGGCCGTTGGCCATTCCGTTATTCGTATTTGTGACTCTCTTTGTAATGCGTCTCTCAGTCTCTCTCTTGCTCTCTCTCTCGCTCTTTCTCTGACTCTTAGAGAGTGATATGCGTTGACTCTGCTTTTTTTTTTTTTGTTCGAAGAAACCAACCGCATTAGCTTATCTACATGGTATATACGTTTCTTTACTTGTTTTTTTTTAACCTTTTAAATGTGTGAGTGTGTCTGTGTATCACGAAAAGCTTGGGCCCCGTTGCACGTCTTAGCAAAATTAAAAACTTTAGCTTACTTTGTTTTTGCCGTTGTTGCCGTTGAATGTGTACGTGTGTGTAATTATCTCACAACGGTTGGAAAAGCTACAGGCACAGGGCACGCGTCACAATATGAAAACAAAATATATACAATCTTAATACAAATAAGACACAAGACGCAACTACAACTGTACTTACAATATATGTGTGTTTGCATGTATATATTCACATTTATATGATGACAATAGTCAAAGGCCCTTTGTAGATTTCAGCGACTTTTTTAGTTTCGATGTTGAAACAGCTGTTTTGGTCTGCCACCTGAACGTTGTGGTTATGAGTGTGAGTGTGTAGCGTTGTTGCTATTGTTGTTCTTCTCTCACCACGTCACACACAGTTGTTGTTATACTGTTTCTTTACACGGTTGCTTGGCACGCAGCAAACCTTTCACTGCCCCGCACGCACACAGCAACACAACGGTGAGAAGCAATCAGCTGTGCTTGCTGTGTTTCGGCCAGTGTTGAAAACAGTGAATATATCGGTTTATCGGTCAATCGATAGCAAGTGCTAATGCTTTTCGTGTTGACAGCGTTCACAAAAAAAGTTCATCAAATTGATTGACGTTGTTCTTGTCGATATTGTTGTTGCTGGCTACTCTGATGACGATTTCTCTACAAAATTATTACCAATTTCAGTCAAAATCACTTCTTAATGGTTTACTAAAATTATTTGTATCGTACTTTGTTGTGCTTGCTGCTGGATGTTGTTTAATGCCGATGAGTTGATCTATAGTTGTTCCTCGTGGATTATGGCCGTTCTCTCTCCTTTTTGATTTCTGCTTCTCTGGATCTTTATTAAAATTACAATTTTGCTTTTATTTTCACTCTACACTTTAAAAAGAAACGATAAGTTATTATACACAATTTTCTGTTGATTTTTATTATTCAAATTCTATTGTTTTCCGCTTTCTTCTGTTGAGATCCGTTGTAGAGTTGTGTTTTGTATGTGTTGTATTAATGCACTTGTATTTTTTACGTTATGCGAACGCGATCATACGTTCTCGTTACGTACAGCTCAGCTGTTTTGTGTTTGCGTTGCAAACCGTTACGTGAAATATTTTCTCTTACGGATCGTTCGCTCTTTGTTAAAGAGAATATATGGTGAGTATTAAATAGCGCGAGTCGGACACCCGTTTTCAATTTTTTTTATTCATGAAACTCTTTGCTGTTATTTCGTGTTCACTTTTGACATTTTTGCATAAAAATATTTTCCGCTTTCAGGTAGATTTACCGTAGTCGAGATCTTAACCCGATGCGTTTGTATGTATGTTTCTGTGCTAACATTTTGGTTGTGTGCTGCTCGTTCGTTCTTGTCGTGTCTCTTCGTGCCTACTATTTTCGTGTCTACTTTATAACTGCTACATCAAGAGGTGGGCTTATCTCTGTTTTACTTTGTACTGGGAATTTTAGCTACACACATACAGGCACATGTTTATACATGAAAATGTGTTATACATTAGAAAATGTATCTGCAAATACATATACCCATAAATACACATACACACAAACATTTGAACACATGCTGCTCAAACGCACACCTGACGATCTCTTTGCCAATTCCTGTCTTCAGAAGCAGCAGGAAGCAAGTAAATCTGGCGGGTAGGTCGCATATGCAGCTGTTAAATTGACAGCAAAACAAAGTCATAAAATCAGGAAAACTATGTTTGTCTCGTTTTTCCCCAAGCACATCCGTTTATTGTTGTAGTTGGTGGATAATAGAAGTTGTTGTAGTCGAACAGGATGGGATTTATAGCAATTTGCAAAAATGTTAAAGCTCATAAAAACACACTATCACACACATTGGCAGCTACATACAAACAAACAAATAAACGCTGTGAGCCAAGGTAACGACTTGAAGTTCATTTATAAAAAAAATATAATAATGTTGTCCCTGGTTTGCTGTTGGTGTATGAGTGTGTTTATGGGTTTCAATAACAACAAATTTGCAGTCAACGTTAAACAAATTAGCCGAAAATAAGAAAAAAATAATATATTTTTGATTGTAAAAAACCTAAAGAGCAACAACAACAAAAATAATACAATTTCAAGTTTAAAGCGCGAAACGATGTCGGCAGCCATTTGTTAAAAACGTCGTTCCTCGGAACACCGCTTGAATAGCATTGAGAGCCCAGGCGAACGAAAGGCCAATGCACTGCGCGTGACGACAACGACACGAGACGAAGGCGAAGACAGAGACGGGACGACGCAATGTGCCTGTCGTTTGACTGTGTTAGTGCCTTTGTGCGAGGACTCCACGCAGACAACAGCTGGCCGCAGGCTTTAAACAACAGGAGCAACAACCACCAAAAAATATATGCATACATACATACATACATGCATACATACATATAGAAACCCAAGAAATCTATGAAAAACGTGTGAACGTGTGTAACGGAATTCTCGAAAAAGGGCAGTAACAAAAATCTCACACGCTTCCAAAAAGAATTAAATAATACAAGTACTCACACATGCATCCACACAACCGCATATGAGTGTTGGCAGTGCAGCTGACAGCTGTGTAGACAGTTTTGCTTTGTGTTGCGCTTCTTTAAAACAACAACGAGAACCAACCATTGATAACAATGTCAAATGAGTGCGAGTGAAAGAGTGAGGGAGCAAAAGGCATAGCACTGAGACACAACTAAGCTCGTTAATCTGCGCACCAGAGCGGCGTTGCCACCTTCGCCAAATCGATCGGAATTTAGTTGAATCGATAAATATGCAGAGACCCAGTAAAACAACAAGTGAAGCAGCAGCCGCATCAACAAACAAACAAACAAACAAAGCGCATTAAGCACACATTAACGGCTTTACACACTTATACTTATGCAGATATACGTTTGTGTGCACTAAAATACGTGCAAAGCATTTAAAAATGTAAATTTGAAGAACACATAAACGCTGATAGACGCAGACGAATGCCACAAAGACTGTGAAACACTCGAAACATCTGTTGAAAAATATAGTAGGGCAGCAACAGCACGGTAAACCAAAAGTCGAGTAGTAATGCGACAAAACAAAACAACAACGACAACAAAAATAACATTTATACGACTAAAGGGGGCGCTGGGGAATTTAAGTCTCTCCCTCTCCCTTACAGAGTTGACAGCGTGACGATGTATGTAAGTGTGTGTGCGTGTGTTAGTATGTGAAATGAATAATCAATTGTCGACGGCGCGACGCGATGCTTCTCTCTTCCTCTCTTAGGGCGGTAATTGACCACACGGGAATCCCAAAGTGCCATGCAATATTTTATGCACTTCCAATGCTCACAGCCCACAAACAACATCACAAACAAAAGGCAGCTCAATTTTCTCGAGACAAACATACTAACATAGCATACCATAGATTCATACATATTTAATAAGTATGTATGGCAATATTTTGAATATTGTATTGTATATTCAACACTTGTGCTATTTTTAGCAAAAAGAAATAGCAACAACAACAACATCATTATTAGGAAATGTGACTCACGATTCAGGCATCAAAACAGTGTGAAAATATGTATATGTATATTTATTTATTTTCATATTGAGAAAGGCGTTATAAATGATGTCGTCGTGCTCGTTTACACGATCATTGCGTAAATCGATATATAAAGAATAGCTAGACTAAGGCAATGATATAATATTATAACGCGCTCCCTCAGTGGCTATAAAAAGTAGTTATCGATAAAGAACATTATGTATACAATTATGCGACATTTAGTGGAGTTCGAAACACAGAAAGCAATTACTATTATTGCAGTTCCTTTCAAATGATTCATAGCAAAGTTGTGAAATCCTATAGACAGATTAAATTTGCTATAATTATATCTATAAACACATTTTCTATTATGGGAATATACGCTAAAGTACTTCCCGTACGGGGAGGACCCATTTCACCCTTTCTTCAGGGCAAAAGCGGTAGGAAAATTTCAAGGCCAAGATTTTTAAAATAAACTCACAGTCGAGTCTACAAAATATTGATGTGCTTTTTGCAAAACAACACACAAAGCAAACAAATGCGTACAATGAACTGTGGCCTGAACGAAACCGCAGTTCACCCTCTCATTCAACAACAACAACAATTAGTATGACGACGACAACGACAACGACGATGTCGACGACAACAACTGGCAACCAATCAAATTATAAGCGTCACCTGGAAGAATCTTGTTGAACGGGCAAACCAAACCCGCCGTACAGAAACTACGTTCATTGACCGATTTAAGCAACAACGCCAATGTACATTGCATAATTCCTTTTTATTTTTGTTGGCTTTGCTTTTTATGATTATAACAAAAGTTCAAATGCAATGCGTTTGCTTTGAACTCTCTCCCACTCAGACTATCGATGGCATATGAAAAAATATAATCAAATTGAAAAGAAAAGAAGAACTGTAAAACATTGACCGTGAATGGGCATAAAATTAGGTTTTTTTTATTCTGATAAGATTACAAATGCTTGTGTGTTGAGTTATTTATATGAATAGCCTTATCTGCTAATTAGAAAACTCAAAGTAAAAGAATTGCCCAATCAAATAAACGAACACAGAAAAGCAGCAGTGCTTTTTGGCTTTTAAATAAAGGCAGAAAACATCACAAATAAACTAAACTTTAAATGTGATTTACCAATTCAAGATTCTGGTTTTATTGTCTTTTTCGACAATTAAAAGTAAATTTAAATATAAGAAGCAAACAACGAAGGTATAAGGAACAGAGAATAAATAAGTTTTAGCTGAAACCAGTCTTTAAGCTGCATAAACTTAATTATTTTTATCAAAATTTGTTCTAACATGATCTTTAAAAACAGATATTTATAATAAGTTAATGGATTCTAGTAGTTTTTTTTTTATTTTGAGTTGTCAATAAATTAGAATTAATTGTTATAATTTTGAGCCAACTGCGCAAAAGCCAAACACTGTTCGTAACAACTATTACTGATAAAGTATTACATAACCAGGACAATGAAACCTTTCTTGTAGTACTTTAAAACGTGTGGCTCCGACTGTAATGTTATCGAAAGGTATTAAACAACGAAGCCCTAAAAAAACTAACACTTTGTTCTAATCAGTTGATTTAAATTGATTTCATAAACATTATAATCAGCAATGTTTCAATTTAGTGACTTTTTATTAATATTTAATAAACTTTCAATAGTCTTAAAGGTTTTAAATTACTACTTCTGTTGTTTTATTTCGTAACATTGTCTTGGTCGATCGACTCGGCGATAGCTTCTGCTACTTACACTCACACACACACACATACCAATACTTGTGAATGCTAATCAGCAACAACACCCAAAAATTAAAACCCGATTCAACAACATAGCTAGAAGGCTCAAATCGTAACAAAATCAAAGCTGAGCGTAAGATAGGTAGGCAGAAAGAGAGAGAGAGAGAGAGAGAGCGACAAAGCAAAGCTTCAAGCTTTGGAAGCTTCACAAAATAAAAAATGAATAAACTAAACAAAAACTTGTCTTCCCAGATTCAGTTGGATTACTTCTTATTGGAGCAAGATTGAGAGAATTGGAGAGACCAACTAAGGCAGAGACAACAACAATCTTGGCTATTTCAAACTGGACTAAAAACGGACTCCAAACAAAAACCAAAACAGACAACAAAAAATACGAACAACGTGAGATTGACGGACACAGAGAGCGGTTAGCTATGGACTGGTATTCCCCACCCTCTCATCTCTTTCAATCTTAAGCTTGTCGTGAATTTCTCGCTGTTGCCGTCTGTCTTTATTTCATTTAAAGTTAATACACACATACGAACATATTCGGACACATGTATTTACGATTTGTATTCGGTATTATATTATGGCTATATCTTCGAAAAATTAAATATTACTGAAGGTCAGCCAAATTGAGCGTACAATCAACTTTTTAATATTTCATTATACATTTGCTTTTGTTGTTGTTATTATTGTTGCCCCAAATGAGAATGCACTTTGCATACATATGTACATATTTTACAAATGCGTATACATAATTAAGAGTTGGAATTGTAAATTGCAATCAAGTTTATTACTCGAATGCCACAACGTCCATCTAATTTGTTATTAAATAACACTTTTCAACTTCGTTTTTTTTTCATATTCCCGACATTTTTGTGATTGTTAATTGAGCTTCCGCAGAGCTCTTGCTATCTCTTCCTCTCTCCCACTGCTTACAGGGTTTTCATTTTATTGTTGCCTGCTTGTGTGCCATTTATTTCTATGATTGTTTGCTAGTGTGTGTGTTTGTTTAAGCTTTAAAAGTAGATCGCCAGAGTCAGCCCTCACCTTCGTGTTCTTTGTTTCCGGTGTCTTTTGTCGGTATTCAAACGAAAAATGATAGAACATTTTCAAATAAAATGGTTGTAAATATTTTATTTGACAGCTTTTTCATAGAGAATGTTATTCCATGTCAAATTACTAGAATACTATCCCCGCTGGCGACGAAAGTATAAAGAGCAAGGAATATAACTCTTTCTTACAAGTACGCAACAAATTATTATGGTAAATACTAGTTTGCATATAGATAAATGCACGATAAGTATTGATAACAATACTTAACACAAAGATTTATGCATTTCTCGATGCTATTCTATTTGACCAATTCAACATTAACATTGACAAATCGCGCACTAGAGCTGAGCTTAGTTTTTTTTCTGTATTGCACTAGTCCACACTTCAACACAGAAAGAAGCAGAAATCCAACTCAACCCACCACTTACAATAACAACAAATAGGAGAGTACACAACCAATAAAAAACCTCGGAATGCAAGTGCAAAAAAAGAAAAAGATACGAAAATTATATAAACATTATAGGCAGCCGTAAATATGACTAAACCAACCGCAAAGCAGCCACGAAAAGAGCAACAACAATACTAGCAATAAGAGTAACAACGATATGTAACAAGTCGGGTGGCAACTACAAAAAACGTGAAAGAAAAAATAGTAACAACATTGACGACAGTGCAGCTCTTGCAGCCATGTTGTTTTTGTAGTTGCTTTTGCTTCGTAATTTTAATGTTGGTTTTATTTTCTGGTTTCTTGTCTACGAAACTATGCCAAAGTTAACGACGGATTACAATAATCAAAATGCATATACACACAAGCACATACAATTACAGTAAAGTGCGACAATTATTCAGTTGGTTGGCAACGCGCTGCACATTGTACATATGCTGACAGTTTGCAATACTGTCTTAATCAACCAATTAACTGCACCCCTGTACATATAACTTAATCGATATCAATCAAGTTGTAGCATTGTTTAAAATATCGAAACACTTACATATAGGTACGTAAGTAGATAATAATGGACATACATTTATATATGGATTTGACACACCCATACAGCAATATAATGATTATCTTCCTTTTCACATAAAACTATTTTTGGTAAATACTGAAGAACAAATTGTGTTATATTCGTACATATGTATGAACATACGGGGCTCGATAACAATTACAAAACTATTGAACCAATTAAGTAAAGGTCTATACAAAAAAAAAAAAAAATAAATAAATAAATAAAAAACAAATTCACAATAACAGCTATCCATGTTTTTCAGCGACAAATACAAAAAAACCCACACAAGTATGCGGGCCTGTGTGTGCTAGAGAGTGAGAGCAGCGCTTTTGACGTGCATACATATATGTATGCATGTATATGTGTAGGTGAGAGCTTACAAAACCACAATGGCGACAAAAATAGGCAGACAGACAGGCCCACGGGAACGAGATAGCGACATAGATAGACACATGTGTGCATGTTTGTATGTAGAATGTACATACATACTTATGAGCAAATTGAAGTTTTGTCATTTTCGTTATTTTTATTATACTCGTGCACTCTCGATGCGTAAACAGTCCCATATGCAAATATTAATGACCTTCACTTTCACCTCTTTTTTTTTTGGGGACTGAGGCCATAAATAAACACACTAACAGAATAAACGCTGTGGTAGCAGCAATTAAAACAAGGTTTTAGATTAGAGAAGATCTAACACACAATACATTGAAACTACATATTTTAGAGAAACTTACTATTTAATAAGTATTTAATAAGTATACACGTGACAAATTAAGTGAAGCAACAATTAAATATCAGCTAGCAGCAGTAGCAACATAGCTAACATACATACACACATGTTTATAATGAGAAGCGATACGGCCTTCTCTGCTCGTGATCGGAGAACAACAACAATACAATTACAGTAAATAGGTGAAAAAGACAACAGTTGCACAAATATAAAAAGCAACCACAAAGCACAAACTCATACACAAGGTATTACGGTAATCAATGTCAAACGCTGCCGATTTCATTCGCATGCACAACAAGCAACAACAATATCCGACAGTCTGTCTCATTGTGTTTATGTGTACTTGTACAAGCACAAAATCAATTTAAGAGCAATAGCAACGAACAGAAACATAAGCACACACACATACTCGCACAGAATGGTTACACAGATTCGTGTTAAATGCTAAAATGAGAAAAGCACCTACATAAACAGCAACGAGAGAGAGTTCCGCTCTCTGAACTACTTAAAAACATGTATTACAATTTTGTAGATGAAGACTACGACAAAATAAATAACAACTGAAATAGACCCAATTAATTGAAAATTTCTAACCTCGGTTTACAAATAGATTTAACACTTAGTTTATATTAAGTACACATTTAAATGGCAACTTTAGGCATTCAAATGACATGGAAAAAAATAACACCACTTGTTGTTGGCTGCTTCTTGTTTTGGCATAATTAAATGCAATATGTGTGAGCGTGACAGCATCAGCATGCATGACTACCGTCAACGGTCGCTACTTTGCTCTCTCGCATACCAAAGGCAAGGCGAGATCAACTCACGTACACATACATGCACACAGTCACGCAGACACAATACTTTCACTTCTTGTATTGAATTTTATTTCGTTTTGGGGCGCCACACGGTTGCTTTTGTTGTAGATTTTATATATTTTCAACAGATTTATGCAAGTTTTCTGTATTTGTATGTACACATTTGCTTGTCTGTCCGTGTGACTTGCTGTTGTGGCCCTCAGCAACAGCGAGCGAAAATACAAATTATAGAAAATCAGTGTGTCCACACACTCAACCAACAAAGGTGGGTAACAAAAATACTGTGTGCGTAATTTGATCGAGATATGCATTTAAAATTGGGTTATTGAAATAACATTTATCAAACATTCGGTGTCCCAAATTATTTAAAATAAAATTTTTAAATCTATAATATTAAACAAGCTGACAAAGCAAAAATCTATATATGTATATATGAAAGCTTGCTTAACGGCTTTGGATGCTTGACCTCAAACGTGATGATCATATTGTATTAATGTACCAAAATTTAAATAAATTTTATACAGTATGTTATTTAATTTCGGAATATTACGTTTTGTAATCACCCAGTTTTAATTCGCTATGCAGCCGCATTGTACGCTTATCTACGCAAGCACAACGTATGTAAGTTGATATAACATGCGTCAAAACATTTTACACCTAACAATTGAGGCATAATTTTACTCTCCTATTCTCATGCAATCGCTCTTCGCTCTTTATTTCACTCTCAATGTGCTCAGTGCAATACTGCAATATGTACACAGACATATGTACATGCAAACTACGTACATACTCTACTCTAGGCACAATCAAGCAGTGACTGGAGTGCATCCATTGGACGACGCTCCCACCATCTTTCTATCTCTGTTCCTCTGCCGCGATGACGTGTTGTCTCGGCTGTCACTTGTGAGCATTAGTTTTTGAGGGATTTATAAAATACCAACTTAATATGTGCAATCAAATTGTAGCTATTAGAAATGTGACATATTCAAAAAGATGCCTGACGTTAATTCGTGACTTTCTTTTTGTTAAATAGAAAGAAAACCGGCAACTTTAATGCGAATTAAAAAAAACCGTTGTGAAAAAAACATGTTATTGGTATTTAAATAGAAATTAGCTAAATTTAAACAAATTAGTTCTGGTGGGAGCAGTCCAAATACTTTTCCCATGATATAGGCCTTGTGGATACCAGAGACAGACACACAGACAGCTGTTTAAATGCTATATGGCGAAATTGACGACGAAGAGAAGAGAGAGCCTGAATGTGGGAGGCCAGAGGTATATAAATTGATACCCATGCTGACGTCAGAGTTCTTGCATTTTGTTATGCTACAACAATTTGCATAGGTGTACTATCGATAGGCGTGTCATTTTATCGATAGCACACCCGACAACAAAAACATCACAAGTAATGTGCGCGCACATCACATGTTAAAATTAGACTCTGAAAACTGCTGCCCACATTCAATTTCTAGGATAACTTGTACACACACACATACACAGGGACAGTAACATATATGCACACGCCCCCTCGCAATGCAACAGCGTCAATAGCAAAGTTTTACAAAACATTTACAGGGGAATCAAAAGAATATGCGAGAGCAGCGAGCGTCGTAAGCTGTCAGCTGCCAGACTGAAGAAGCATTAACGAATTAACATACATATACTGTACAAAAGGGGGTTGCTTGCTGCTAGCTTATATATGTTACATGAGCCGGCGATGTTGTTTTTCTGCTTTCCACGCATTCCAGCAAATTCTCAGTTCATTTTCCTTCTTCTTTCTACCACCCTCTGTTGCTTACTTTGGGAGTAGTTGTCTTTTTTTTTATTATTATTGTTTGAAGTTGATACACTTTTTGCATATATAAACGTGAATAGATGGTGTGCTTGTATTTGTTATTGGAAGTAAAATTATTTATAAATTAATTGAAATCGCGTAAATAACATTGGCAGCGGCGACAGCGACAACGACATCAACAGCGGCTGATTTTCGACAGAAACAGCGACAACCCGACTACGACGACGACGCGGAGTGCGGTTGGTTGGCTGACGTTTTTGGTGGTTGAGCGCGAGAGAGACGGGCCGACGACGACGACAACGAGGAGGACGAGAGCTGCTGGAGCGCGCGCGTGCATAACACGCTCGTATACACAAACTTATGCACGTACATACGTACATCTATAAAAGCGCAAGCTCCCTCTCACTGTTCAAGGAAGGGGAGCTTCTCTTGGCGAGCAAACGAGTCAACTCACACATGCAAGCAGACGTGAATATGTATAGTGATGTATGTGCATGTGTATATGTATAATACACGGCTGTGTTAATGATATTGAACGGCGACTGATAAATGTAAATGGTGGCAACTGTCTTTGCCTCATTTAGACGGACAGACTAAACGACGATCCGCCCGAGACGCACACATACTAAAGTGGAGAAATCAATCAAACGAATATAACACGGCACAACGGGGAAGGCAGCGGAAAACAATGTAAAAATTTGACAATATTTTCAATATTGCACTTCTTTTTTTAATTCGTTTCTTCTGGCATATTCATACATATACATACATGTGTATGTAAGTATGTATTATTTTTAATTTTTTTCTTACACAATATTTTGATATCTTTCAATAGTTTGCACACACTTTAATTTACACTTAATTGAGCTCTTGTTGTTGGTTTATTAATGCACGTATTCCCCTTAAGTTAATTTTTTATAATTTACAAATGTAATTTTAACAAAAAATTTTCTTAGTCAAAGTCAGAAATCACGTCATGGCTGCCACGTCCAAGCAACAATGAATCGTACAATTTCCAAAGCAGCCCACTTCACGCGGCGTTATCGTCGGTTGCGGTTGCGAGTGCGTTTGTGAGCTGAGAGAGAGTGAGCGAGTAGTTGCCTACATCGCGCAAGTCTCACTTTGCAGTGTGTGCACACTGTTTTTGGATATCATGTACTCAGCATTGACGATACTATTGGTTAGAGTAAGTACACTATAGTGCCCGTAGAGATAACACCATAATTTTGCAAGTGAGGGCAAAAAAAATTTGTTTAAATATTTGGTATTATTTAGCATCATATATGAGTGCTCCAGTAAAAATAATTCATATTATTTACTACAAAAAAAAAAAAAAACAACTAATTTAACGTGAATCCCCATTACAGCTAAATTATTAAAGAAAAAATCGGCAAAATGCTTAACAAATGACACTGACCAATTGCATTTCACAACTATTTAAAAAATGACTCATTATTTTGTTATTCCCATCAATTAGAACTATCATTTCAATTAAGCCTGAAGCTAATAAAATATATTACAAATTGTGTAAATTTAATTGGATTGTATGCATTATATATTTTTAAGGTTTAGCTAAGTCAGCTTATTCTAATTCTTATATTTTAACCATTTTTCTTATTGCTTGCCCGCTTTTCAATCCGAACGGAAGGAAAGATCAAAACAAGCATGTAAAACATCTGTTTTGCGGTCTTAAACACACTTGAAGTGCGAGCGAGATAATTATATCATACACGAGCTGCATTTGCGAAACATAGCACATAAAAATGCAATAATAAATTTGTGTAGAATGAAAGAGGCACAAAAAAGAGAGAAAAATCGCGCGTCAAATACACAATTTCCCAAAATTGTTCAATTGACGAAAGATATTTTGTTATACAACTATCTTATTTTTATCAAATTGGTGTATGGACACAACAAAACTGATAGAAAACAATAATAAAAGCTAAAGCACGCAGCGCGGCAACGGCAACGAGACGTCGTCGGCAGCCGCTGACGCCTGCTACTCACTCGCTTGAACATGACCACGGCTCGGTATTCGTATTCTGCCGAAAATTTTTCAGCACAGTATAACACAGATTTAAAAGTTGCACTCACCCTGAAAATTATCGTCATTCTCTTCCTCTGATGCCATGCTTCCAATTAAATGCAAATTTTTAACGTTTTATGCACAATAAAAGCGCTAAAAATCTTTTCACAACAAATAAATTAAGCACACACGACACTTCTCTTTTACCACTGTTGCCAACCTTTTTGTAGAGTTGTGTCGCTTCGTTCTGAATAGGTTCAAATGAACGGATGAAGGTCCACAGGCTGCCACCCAGAAAAATGTTCTGATCTGGCAATTTATTTTATGTTAAAATTGTAGTCTAACTGCAAATATAGTGCAACCAAGAAATCTTAACTATTTTTGACTAATTTTTTAAGTTTTAAGCTCGATTTTTTCTAATTTTTCTATAATATTTGTTAGAATTTAAAATTTTTTTGAGATATTTTAATAAAATACTTTTTAAGAAACTCACCTTAATTTTATATAATATCGAATTTAAATTATTTATCAAACTATTAGTTTATTCCAAAGTTTATGCATTTTGAAGTTTGCGCTCTTCAGTAGCAAAGAATATATCGACTCACTGATTTGTAAACAGCCAATCGATTTTTAATTAAAGTCGATTAGCTCGATTAAAAATCGAGTCGAATCGCAGTTCTACCCTGTCATTTTGTTCAAGAAATTTTCACGTAAACGTTTTCGCAGAAAAACATAAAAAGCATATGCGGATTAAGCGGAATGTGCAAAGTTTTTGGTAAATAATTTTAACGTTTTAAGTCAGATCAATTTAATTGCGAATATTATGTCGTCCATTATAACGCGCAAGGATGCCGAAAGCGCCGACACCGACGAACAGAAATCAAAATCATCCTCAGCCAACAAACGCAGCGCGGCTAGCGCCGACGTCGATGCTGCACCGAAGAAGTCACGTTTTGATGTCAAAGAAAAGAATGGTACAGCCGTCGATGCGATGGCCGCATCGTTGAGTTCCACGCAAATTAAACTGATGATGGCCCATGCGCAGCGTGAGATCGAGGAGCGAAAGAGGGCGCTCAGTAATCTACGTGACAAGGATCCTCTGTTGGCGTCCGTGCCACAAATTGGAATGCCGGTGGCACTGGCAACTCAAGCATTATCCAAAAAGCCAACGCCCGAGGACTCCGACAAGGCCAAGAAGATAGCCGAGCTGCAGGCACAAATTCGGGCCAAATTAACTGGTAATCTGGCCAATCTTATACAGCAACAGCCCACGGCAATGGCTGCAGCGGCGGCGGCAGCTGCTCAACAGCAACAGGAGCGTCCCAAGCCCCTCATACTGGATGAGGAGGGACGCACCGTGGACAAGAGTGGACGTGCCATTAATATACCCACAGTGACGCCCACGCTTAAGGCCAACATACGCGCCAAGAAGCGAGAGGTGTTTCAGCGTCAGACAACGGGTCCCGAGGGCAGCAGCAACAGCGGCTCGACGAGCACAGGCCATGACGATGCCATCAAGTACTTTGACGATCGGATTGCTTTGAAGCCGACTGTGCGGAACAAGCGTACGTTGCGTTTCCACGAACCAGGCAAATTCCAACAGCTGGCTGAGCGTATGCGGATGAAGAGTCAGCTGGAGCGTCTGCAGAATGAGATATCCCAAATAGCACGAAAAACAGGCATCTCCTCAGCCACAAAGCTGGCGTTGATCGCCCCCAAACAGGACATGCCCGACGATGTGCCGGCAATGGAATGGTGGGACTCGGTCATCCTCAGCCAGGACATGCAGACGGTGGACGAGTCGAGTGGAAAGATCAGCATACGCCAAACAGCTATAAGTAATCTCATAGAACATCCTACGCAAATGAAGCCGCCAAGTAAGTTGCATTTTGTCTGCTTTTTTCCAGTAATATTGACATTTTGTCTAAATTTAATATGTATATTGATAAATAATAGCAGCAAAACAAATTAAATAAATTAATAATTAAATTAACAAATGAATTAAAATTTAATCAAATCACAATTTAATGCGCTTAGAGTGTTCAAAATGTATTTAAAAAATCAAATCTGATAAAAGTGGTCTGGATAATGGCAAATTCTAGAGAAATCCTGAGAGGAGTATTCTATCGTAAAAATAAACTAGTTTTCAAGTAGTTATGGTTATAGATTTTAAGTTTTTCCTGCATTATGCTCACGTCTTTCTGTAATGATTCCCAGATGAACCATTGAAGCCTGTCTATTTGCCCGTGTTTTTGACCAAAAAGGAACGCAAGAAGTTGCGACGTCAGAATCGCCGTGAAGCCTGGAAAGAGGAGCAAGAGAAGATACGCTTAGGGCTAGTGGCGCCACCAGAACCAAAGCTTCGCATCTCGAATCTGATGCGTGTGCTGGGCACAGATGCTGTTCAGGATCCCACCAAGATTGAGGCGCATGTGCGCGAGCAAATGGCAAAGCGTCAGAAGGCGCATGAGGATGCCAACAATGCTAGAAAGTTGACCAGCGAACAGAAGAGTGAGAAGAAACAACGCAAGCTGAAGGAGGACACCAGTTGTGGTGTCCATGTGAGCGTCTATCGCATACGTGACCTCCAGGACAATCAAAGTAAAAAGTTCAAAGTGGAAACGAATGCCAAACAACTGCAAATGACGGGAAGTGTTGCACTCTTTCGTGATTGCTGTGTCGTTGTTGTCGAGGGCGGACCAAAGCAGCAGAAGAAATATCGACGTCTTATGCTGCATCGCATTAAATGGGAGGAGGATCTGGTGAAGGGCAACGATGGTCAAGATGTCGCCAATTCCTGTGTGCTAGTCTGGGAAGGCACCAGTCAACGTCGTCACTTTGGCGAAATCAAATTTAAAATATTCCCAATGGAGAAAATGGCACGAGAGTTCTTTCAAAAGCATCAGGTTGAACACTATTGGGATCTGGCCTATTCTGGCGCTGTGTTGGAGGCGTCCACAGATCAGCAGTAGTGGACAGAATTAACTGGCAGCATCTTCCAGATTTTTGAGACCACAAAAATTGTTAAAATTTTAGATATTTAAGCTCAAAATTATAAAGATTCAGTTTTTTTAGAAAAAAAAGTTGTAAATAGATTTATTTGGCAGTGTGTGGATCCTCTTTAATGTTGGACATGATGAAGTCATTTAGGCCCTGCTGCTGGAGTTTTTCGATGATGGCAGCGAGACGCTCATCCTCCAGCCGATCCTCATCCCGTTCACGCATATCCAGCGCGTGCTGTTCCTGGACACGTTCCGTCAATACGCGTTTTATTAGCTCACGCAGTGATCTGTTAATTTCCAGCGTATAGTCGAGGAGTTTCACATAAGTCTCGGGCTTGAGGTATCCACATTGTTGGCACTGTGCCAACTGCTCGAATGTATCCATGCTCGCATTGATCAGCAGTCCATGCTCCTGTATAGGCTCATCTTTCTCATGTTTACTGCTGCCCAACAATGCGTTGCCGCCCCGATGCTGCCAGAGTAACTCCTCCACCTTGGCACTGGGATTGACAAAGACATAATCGCGGTAGATGCACGCTGTGGAGGCGGTTATTAAGTCATATGTGGATATGCCGCACTCGATTAATGCGACGCCGCAACAATTGATGGCTGTGCTAAGCAAACAACCATCGTCATCCAATATAAGCACTCGAATGTCCAGCTGAAAATTGAGAAACTCATTGCGACAGACGAGTGGTTGCAGCGCCTTGGTTAACATGCTGCTTAAATGCTTTTCACGTTCCGGCACTAGCTCCAGCTCGTCACTTGCAAATGCTGCGAAATTTACGTAGCAATTGATTACTCCCATGCTCACACGACGCACACTTGACCTGACCAATTCCCGCGGTGGTGCGACGATAGCTATAACTTTGGTATTGCCATATTCCATGTAAGCGGAGCCACGTACTGTAGTCAACACGCCAGCTCTTATAACTAAAAAACAAAAATAAAACTAATCAGCATAATAATTCTTATTTAAAAATTACATTATTACAGGTGGAGCGAGGTGCAGCAATAACCGTTGTTGGCTTTTCAATACTCTCAAAGAAATCCTCACAATCATTGGGCGTCGTATACAACTCTCCGGTTATGGATGCGCCATCGAGCAGCGAGTTTTTAGTTTGTGTAACACGCAGCATTTTATTTATGAAATAATAGAATGCATAGAACGCCGGATCAAAACATGTGTTTAAATTTCACTGCCAGTGTTGAAAAATGTTGCAAGCGTCAACAACCAGAGCTGCTAACTTTTCAGATGAAAAACTTACTGTATAAGCCTGGAAAGTAATACAATTTTAACTTGAACTATTTGCAACAGCAGTTTTCAATTATTTCTTGCAAATCAAAGTCAATTGCAAACCTTTCCGAAATGATATTTTTAAACTTATAGAAATTGCATATTTACATCATTTTTAGAAATTGATCATAAATCAAACACAGCCTGCCGGCTCGTTTTTTGTTTCGACATAAATATTAAAAGAAGTTGTCAGCTCTGCTTCAATATTTGACAGCTGTCAAAAAAGCGCTTTGTAAATTTGTAATTATTACTCAGCAAAAACGAATAGAAGGCGGAGAGAAAAGTGAACGCCGCAATTGTTAAACAAAATAAATTTCGATTTGTAACTTTAAACAAAAGACTAAAGACTCGCTAGTAAAATATGACGGGTGAGTCGAAGCTTGAGAAAAAGCAGCTACCCCAAGGGGATGGCAAGGATGCAAAGGGGAAGCAAGCATCACAGGGACAGGGACAGGATGCTGGCAAAACCAAAAAGGATGAAAAAGAACAGCAGCCAGAGCTATCAGATGAAGATCAACAGCTGCAGGAAGAACTAGAACTGTTGGTGCAGCGTCTGCAGGAGAGCGATAAGAAATTGTACAAGCCAGCTTTGGAAATGATGGCGAAATTAATCCGGGCCTCCACTACGTCGATGACATCGGTACCAAAGCCATTGAAATTCATGCGTCCTCATTACGAAACAATGAAAACTGTTTACAAGCATATGCCCGATGAACAAACCCGTCAACTGTGCGCCGACATCATCTCGGTGCTCTCAATGACCATGGGCAGCGGCAAGGATTGTCTTGCATATCGTTTCCTATGCGATCGCACCCAAACCATTGGTGACTGGGGACATGAGTATGTGCGTCATCTATCAGGCGAAATATCCGCACACTATCACGACACCACTGGCGAGTTTCGGACTCAGCTAATTGAGCTGGTCAAGCAGATAATACCATATAACATGGAACATAATGCGGAGGCAGATGCTTGTGATTTGCTCATTGAAATTGATCATTTGCATTTGCTCGCTGACTATGTGGATGAATCGGCCTATCCCCGTGTCTGTCTCTATCTGCAGTCCTGCTATCCCTATGTGCCCGAACCCGATAACACTATCATTCTGGAGACGGCATTGCAGTTGGCTCGCAAGTTTCAACAGCACACGCAAGCCATGAGGTTAGCTTTGATGTTGAATGATATGGGCAAGATTGGCGAGATCTTTAAGGAGCCCAAGGAGCCAGCAATGCAGAAGCAACTGGCTTTTATGTTGGCACGCCAACAGGTGTGCATTGAATTGGACGAATCTGTTCCGGACTATGATGATTTGATGGAGATCATGTCAAATGCAAATTTGAATAAGCATTTCTTGAATCTGGCACGTGAGTTGGACATTATGGAGCCAAAGACACCTGAAGATATCTACAAATCTCATTTGGACAACTCTCGCTCCCGATTCGCATCCATTCAAGTGGACTCAGCCAAACAAAATTTGGCTGCCAGCTTTGTCAATGGCTTTGTGAATGCTGGCTTTGGTGTGGACAAACTGCTCTCAGAGGATGGCAACAAATGGCTATATAAAAACAAGGAGCACGGCATGTTATCGGCCACTGCATCGTTGGGTCTGATTTTGCTTTGGGATGTCGATGGCGGCTTGACCATGATTGACAAGTATCTGTACTCCACCGATGACAATATCAAGTCGGGTGCTTTGCTTGCCTGTGGCATTGTTAACTGCGGCATTCGCAACGAGGTTGATCCTGCACATGCTTTGTTATCTGATTATATTGACAATCAAAATTCTTGCATGCGTATTGGAGCCATTTTGGGTCTGGGCATTGCATATGCCGGCTCCAATCGCACCATTGTCATCGATACACTGAAAACGGTCTTTTCCAGCGGTGGAAAGACATCTCCTAGTGTGGAGATTCTTGGCATTACTGCGCTTTCTCTAGGTCTGATTAGTGTTGGCACCTGCAACGCTGAAATAACAGAGATCCTGCTGCAGACCATCATGGGTATGACCAAGACCGGATATGAAGGATACATACACTCGATTCCTTTGGCTGGGCTTGGGTTTGCTCTATTTGGGACGTCAAAAATCAACGGAAGCCGTCATGATGACACTGGAAGTGCTGGAGGAGCCACAACGCAGCATGGCCACCACCATGGTGGATATATGCGCATATGCCGGCACTGGCAATGTACTCAAAATTCAACAGCTGCTGCACATATGCTCTGATCACTATGAAACCGCAAATGCTGATGAGGAGAAGGAGAAGAGCAAGAAGGACAAGAGCAAGGAAAAGGTAAATATTTTTATTATAAAGTAGACCATCATTATGACAATATTTGAATTTACAGGAGAAGGATAAGGACAAGGATGAGAAGAAGGAGAAAGAAAAAGAGAAGGATCTGTCACCCACTCAAGCAATTGCTGTGCTGGGCATTGCATTGATTGCCATGGGCGAGGATATTGGTGCCGAGATGGCATACCGCTCGTTTGGCAATCTATTGCGATACTGCGAGCCAGCAATTCGACGTGCCGTTCCCTTGGCATTGGGTTTGATATCCGCATCAAATCCTAAGCTAAATATACTGGATACACTTAGCAAGTTTTCACACGATGTCGATGCGGAAGTGGCACACAATGCTATCTTTGCCATGGGTCTGGTCGGTGCGGGCACCAACAATGCACGTCTCGCCTCAATGTTGCGCCAGTTGGCTCAATATCATTCAAAGGATCCGAGCAATCTGTTTATGGTGCGCATCGCTCAGAGTCTGACGCATTTGGGCAAGGGCACACTATCGCTAAGCCCATATCACAGTGATCGCCAGCTAATGAATCCGATGGCTGTTGCTGGTCTAATGGCCACATTGGTATCACTGCTGGACGTTAAGAATCTAATCCTAAATCGTTCCCATTATCTGCTTTACACACTAGTTCCGGCCATGCAAGCTCGCATGCTGATCACCTTTGATGAGGAGCTCAATCAGCTGCAAGTGCCGGTTCGCGTTGGCATTGCCATCGATGTGGTTGGACAGGCGGGCAAACCGAAGACCATTACTGGCTTCCAGACACATACCACGCCCGTGCTGTTGGCTATTGGCGAGCGTGCTGAATTGGCCACTGACGAGTACATCTCGTTGACGCCCGTCATGGAGGGATTTGTCATATTAAAGAAGAATCCCAACTTTGTCAAGTAGTCGCTGCTATCGTTTAAGACATGAAATGTATATGAAAATGTCACCCATTTAAAGAAACCTAAAATTAATAATACTTCCTCCCTAAAACGAAAACCTCTTTTCATGTCATGCATAAATAAATCAAATTTACATATACTATTTAGCAAGGATATTATTTAAATGAAATTTGTAAAATAGTATTGGGGGTATCCGACTATCTCTTTTGATCTAATTTAAAATATCTTTTAAGCAAACAATTTTGGATTGAAAAAACTTTTCTAAAATTTGAGATTAAAAAAGTCCACTTTATATTTATAAATGAATGAATGCATTGATGCACCAATTAAGTATTACTCTCTTCAATAAATAAGACAATTATTAGGGAAGAACAGTTGTACTTTTGTTTATTGCGTCATGTCAGCACGACCTGATCCTTTGGGCATTTTTTTATTTGTGGAATCCTCCAGCTCTTTCGATTTGTAATAATGTGGAGCCACTTCCAGCAGCCATTTGCTTTCAATTTCAATAACCTGTCGCATGTACTCCTTGGAGGTAAAGACAAGTTCATGATACAATACCCAACGGGGCAGCTCCTCGAAAAGCGAAGAATTGGGATGTATCATAACAGTTTGATTATGTTTAATGGTCTTGTAGTGGCCGCCCTTGGATAGACGTGCCACATGATAAAAGTATCCAGCTGTGGATGCCTTGCGTACATTGATCGTCTCTGGCAGGCAGGTAACCATGTCAATTTCTACTCGTTGCATAAGTCCAACAAGTTGTTCCCTTACATCGCGTGCCCGCTTCATGGACCGATATTGTATAAAGTTCTCGTAGCACCATTGCGTGCTGTAATCCGTCTCGGCCCATTGATTATACACTTGCAGCAAACTCAAATGATCGCCGTGCATATGATTGAAGTTCTTTCTGGCGGTGTCGGCGTGTATAATCTTATCCTTGGGTCGATAGAAGATGGCGCTATTAACAGACAGCATCGCCGCTATGGTGACCATTTCCTCTGAACACTTGTATCTAAGAGATATACAATAAGTTTACATAAATAAAATAGATAAATATATTTACTTACTTCTCGCTAGCCAAGAGCATTTTGCCCATCATGGGATCCACAGGAAACTCAGCCATGCGTCGGCCAAGTTTTGTCAGCTCGCCGTGATGATTGAGTGCACCCAAGGCGTAAAGCTGCTCAAGAGCCAGCACTAATGTCTCGTGTGGTGGGGGATCAAGAAAGTCAAAGTGTATTAAATCATTGATGCCCAATGCTTTAAGCATAAGTACGGCATTGCCAAGATTAATGCGACAAATCTCTGGAACCGTATTCTCCTCCAGTTCATGCTTATATGCCCAGGCCGTGTACAGACGAAAGCATTTTCCTGGAGCTGTGCGACCTGCGCGTCCAGCTCGTTGATTTGCGGATGCTTTGGATATTGGCACTACTATCAGTGACTCCATGCCAGTGCGTGAATTGAAATTGTTTTGCTTGGCAAAGCCTGGATCAATTACATAAATGATATTGTCGATGGTCAATGATGTTTCCGCAATGTTTGTGGCCAGGATTACCTTTCGGGCATTCGGTGGCGTCGGCTCAAAGATTTTAGCCTGCATATCGGTAGGTAAATTCGCATAAACCGGAATGACAATGAGCTCTCGTATTTTGGAGCCCAATCGCTTGACGCGATCCTGTAGAACCTCCTGACATGTCTCAATCTCATCCTGACCGGTGAGAAACACTAAAATATCGCCAAGGGGTTGAGTTGCGTGTATCTGCAATACGGACACACAACAAGCATCAATGTAATCTGCTTCCGGTGCTTTTGTATAAAATATGTCAACCGGATAGCGTCTGCCAGGTATTCGAAAAATGGGTGCATCATCAAAAAAGGCAGAGAACTTTTCAGCATCCAGTGTCGCACTTGATATAAGCAACTTAAGCTCTGGCCGAAACCTTGCTATATCCTTGACCAAGCCAAACAGAATGTCAGTGTGTAGTGTCCGCTCGTGAGCCTCATCAATAATCATAACACTGTATGATCCCAGATCCGGTTCAGAGAGAAACTCACGATGCAGTGTACCATCGGTCATGTACTTGAGTATGGTGCGATCTGAGGTGCAGTCCTCAAAACGTACGCTGTAGCCAACTTCATTGCCTAACTTTACACCCATTTCCTCGGCAACTCGAGCCGCCACCGACATAGCGGCAACACGACGTGGTTGTGTGCACCCAATCATTTTTTTGTCCTTTGTAAATCCAGCCTCAACTAGATATTGTGGTACTTGTGTGGTCTTGCCAGAGCCCGTTTCACCTTCTATAATGAGAACTTGATGCTCCTTTACAGCAGCTATAAGATCTTCTTTAAAGGGATACACAGGCAACGATATGCGAGTCTCTTCCAGCGTTAGACGTTTGCGTTCCACTTCAGTTAACTCTGGCTGCTTGGATGACTTCTCACGATTACCATCGAGCGTTAAAGCCTGAATAAAATCAATTTGATCATCCAGCAATAGTTCGTACTCTTCCTCGGCTTTGGCGTCCTTGGCTCCAAACTGAAAACGCGCCGAGGCTAATTGCTCAGCTTCCCATTTTCTTTGCTCCGAGTTTGGTTGATGCTCAAATTCATCCACCTCCACGTACTCCGCTGCAACAAATCATCTATTAGTATTCATTGACAATTACTTGTGTATACTTACAGCGTTCGCCTTTTTTTAGATCCTGCGGCATTTTATAGCGCTGTACGCGCTCCAGCTCACGGGCTTTCTCATGCTCTTTAGCAATATTCAGCAGTTGTTTCTTATATTGACGATCCTCCCGTTCGCGCTTGGTTAGCCTTGAGTAAGAGAAAGTCAGCAATAAATATGATAATTTCAACAATTTCAATACTTACACGCTATCTTCAAAGAGATACTCATCATCGAGTATATCCGCCTCCAGTTCAGCCACTTTGTCATCCTTTCGCTTCTCCAAGTACTGTCGACGTGATTGCACACGCAGATGCGGGACAATTTTGTCCCGATCCTCGTGTTCCAGCTTTAAACGTTTCGTAGCCTCGTCAATTGCCTTGCGACCGCCGCTGGCCTCAACAACCTTTCGCGTCCGATCCTCATCGCGTTGTTTGAGACGATTTGCAAACTCATCTCGCTCTCGCAAATCGTTTAAGCGAGACTCCTCCTCGCTGTCGGGCTCCTCGGCACTGCTACTGCTGCTTGCCGTTCGTTTTCGATTTTTACTTGACATATTTCACAAATTATATTGATCGTGTTTATAAGAAACAAATTGCCGGGGATTCAAGGCACATATGCTGTTTACAAAATATTTATTTTGCTTTTCGGTATGTAGCTCAAACAAACTATTTATAAGCAGATTTTATATTTCGGCAGCATGACAAAATAATTGAAAGACAACACAAAAAATTAAAAACTTGTTAAACACCAGAAATAACATTTGCATTTAATATATTAATTTATTATATCTGTTTTTTTGTAGCTGCTGAAAAATGCAAATGCTAATCGAATATATCGATTTTTGTTTATCATACTGACAAATCGATATCTGCTGTTGGTTTACATATCAAATTTTAAATTTAGCGCGAAATCTTGGTTTTAATCGATATAAAAAATAATTAGGTGAAATTATTATTTTAATGGAGATTTTTTTATATTTTATGTTGTTATGAAATTTGCTGAGAATATTTCTGCCTTACAGTTTAATCTTTAGAAAAGAAAACAAATTCGTGTGGTTTTGTTCAGTGTTGTACAAAAGAGACAAATCCCGAAAATTTAGTAAGGTTTTTAGTAAACATTAAATTAATAACATACATTTTAAAGTACCATTTAATTAAATATTTATATATATAAAGTTGTATTTATTAATGCAGTTTGCTCTGAAATGTGTATTTGACAGCTTGTCACTTGTGATTTCGATAAATCGCTATTAGAATCAATAAAACAATCAGATAATAAACTTAACGACAATGCAGAGTCGCCAACAACGTCACGTCATTCTTTAGCTGTCTTCAGTTAGTTGGAGCAGTTGCCATTGCAGGTGGTGGCGTTTGTTCACTGCTGGATGTCGCTGCTGTTGGCGGTTGCGGTGTGAACATATGTGCCATTTGGGGCGGCATAGGCGTTGGCTGCGTTGGGAATAGTCCACCCATTGATGGCTGCACCTGTGGATATGTATTCACAGTCTGGGCAGCGGCTCCGGCGGCTGGATATGAGAGTGCGGCTGGTGCGGACATATAAATCTGTTGCTGTTGCTGCGGTAATGCGGCCATGGAGAACATAGGCACTGCTGGTGGTGGCAATGTTGCTGCCGTCGCTTGTGGAAATGGTAATTGGGCGGCAGGAATGCCACCAACACTCACATTGACATTCTGCTGGGCGTTTGGATCAAATACACCCGGTATATAGATGTTCGCTGGCGGTGCCACATGTTGAGGCGGTGCTACGGATTGCGGAGGCATTACAGCTTGAGGCGGAGCCACAGGCTGAGGCGGAGCCACAAGCTGAGGCGGTAATACAGGCTGAGGAGGCACCACGGGCTGCGCTGACACTTCTACAGGTGCTGGAGATGCAACGATGTCCGTTGAGGGCACCTGCGGGTCTTTGATCGAAGCTTGGGTTTCTAAAGCTGCTGTTAACGCATCCGTGGCATCATCCGGATTGAAATATGTCTTGAAAATGCTCTGAGCTGGCGCTTCAATTGTTGGTGGCCGAATCTCCGCATTTGCTGAGCCAAATGTGTTGGCCAGTGGTGGTATATAAGGCAACGTTGGTGCAACAACAGCACTGGCCGTTGAGGCTGCCACCAAGGGCACTGTAACGGGATTAACGACTCCCATTGCCGCCGACGTAGCTGGTCCAGTTGATGGTGGCGGTGAAGCAGCTGCCTGTACAGGTATACGATGCAGATAGCCATAGCCAATGCCACAACCGAGAGCACCCTCGCCCCCCAGGCGGTGTTTGGTTTAATGGTCACCTCGCGGCAAGCATCGTCGTCCAAATTGTACACGTACATCTTGAGTGGCTGTTGCTCGTGTGTCTCAATCAGCGTGAATAGATCGTCATTTTCATGGCGTATGGCATCAGCGCCAATCACATAGTCACTATAAGCGCGCAGACCTGCCAGCTCGGCTGGCGAGTTCGGATGCACCTCCAATATGTGCCAGACGCTTTCGTTGGCACCCTCGAACGAGCAGAAGCGAATGCTGACGCCCAATAGTCCTTGGCCTCCCCAATTGTTGCTAGGCGTTAATGTCAGTTCGCGAATTGTTTGCGTTTTACTCGAATAGACAGTGACACGCACAGGTTTATCCACATTCTGACGTAGCAATTCTTTAAGCATATCATTATCCTGGTCAAGGCGTGTTCCAGCTATGGCTACGATAAAGTCAAAGAATGCCTCCAGGCCAGCTTTTTGGCCGGGCGAGTTGTCTTGCACTTTGAGTACGTGGTAGCCTATTGTTATAAATGAAAATTTTATTTACTTTACTTATGCGGTGTCAGTGTGTGTGCGTGTGTGCATATGATTGGCTCTCAGTACATTGGGGCTCATTGACACAGTTTGCAGTTTACGTGGTTGTTTGTGTTTCTTACCTTCGGTGCCACCGCCGGGTACGTGTATGCTTTGACTCGATCCCATTCTTCTTTCCCTTTACTGAAGAAATATCTTAAAATTATGATTTATTAACTATACAACGATTATTATTTGATTATGTTGCGGCACCAAAGAGAATAATTCTGTTCTTCGTGGCACAAATTTCAGTGTTTCAAATGCTCTCGGTTCGCTTATCTCACTCGCACGTAAATTAGGGCTGGAAACCCAAGTCAGCTGTTATCGATATTTGTTAACTTCCCAACATATTGCTGCCATCTTGATTAAAACAGACTTGATGTTATTTTGATGCATGCCATTAACATATTAAAAAAAATTATAAAAATCTTTAAGTGACGAACAATTAAGTTTTAATAATAATTTACAAGATCATTTAGCATAATGGTATGTGTTGCGAGCCACTCTGAACCAGGTGGCAACCGGACCCGTTCATTTGAACTTATTCAGATCGAAACGACACAGCTTAAATATTCGTATGGCAATTTTTTGTTATGTTCATGTGCATTTCATTGATATCTAATAAATGTAGTTAATGCAATTTACTCAATCAAAAGTTTTAATAAATAATAATTTATTCCAGCTATTTTATTTCATGGCTGCAGCTACCTGCCATTGTTGTTGGTATTTTGCCACAGCTTCGCGATGTTTCAGCATGTCCTTTTCCCTAAAATACAAACGATTAAACAACAATCAAACATTTAAAACAGGCTATGACGAAAAAGCATACATATTTTCCAGCGTATCACTTGAGCTCTTTAATTCTTTCGAGATGTACTCAATGCGCTTGCCAACGTTTTGGCGTGAGTCCTCCAGTTCTTGTTTCACTAGCACTGGTCCAAACAACTTGTACACTTTATTGTCTGATCCAAGCAATTTTAATTCATCCAATACACACTTGTTCTCATTCAGCTGACTCTCCAGGAGTGCACGTTGCTTAACCACCTTAAGACAAGCTGCAAGACGAAAACATCATGAAATAACATACACTATTTAATTGGTCAATTTATGCTTACATTTTTGCAAGGTTTGGTATGACTCAACCTCTGTTTGCATTTTTTTGTACAATGCTGCGCTGTTTTTATCCATTCTGTTTGTTTTCTACGTACAAATGTTAAGTATTTTATGGTTATTAAAACAGTTGCCGGCCTGTGAAAAAATTGTAAGAGCAAAATTAGTCGTACAGAAATGGTATTTTTTATATATTTGTGCGTGTGTGTTGGTGCACGTGCAATACACATTCAGGCGGTAAAATTATATCTTTCTCTGTATATTAATTCACCAAATAACAAATTTTCAAAATCATTTTCTATTCAATTAACCTTGTGGTTTAGGAAGGAACTTAATTTGCTTTGAAACAGAGAAATATAGTTGCTTCTTTGCTAAATACCGTGGTATTACTGAGGGTGCCAGCACTGCCACCTTTCACGAAAAAATAATCTCTGATCTGGCAAGTGAAAATAGTAAGATTACCAAAAAGTATGGTAAAAACTTTTTTAAAAACTCATTATTAAAAGGTCTTTTATAATAAAGTACACAAAAGTAATAGTCCGTATATTAAAATTTTTAATGTAATGTAATAAACTTATTACTATTTATGAAAAAATCCACATAGGAAAATTCGAACCATTAAATTTCAGTCGCATCAGTGTTAAAAAACGCGTTGAGGGCGTGTAGGATGTACAGTGTCCATTTGTTGTTTGAAGACCTGCAATTTATGTTTCTTCTTTTTAAAAACCTGTAACAAAATTAAATTCTGCTATTTATTCGGCTAATAAATAAACAGTTAACTACTTCAAATGTATTGAAGGAGTATCAAATTAATATACAATGCTTAAAGGTGTCAATAAAATTTTTTATGAGCACACATCATGCAGTCGTATCGTGACACGACGTCCGTAATAACATCGGTAACGCTGCAACAAAGCAAAAGGTTTCGCGCCGAAAAGAAAAACGGCAAGAACACGCAACAAATAATAAAAAATAGGAAAATACATTAGTTAATGCAGTGTACAAATGTAGAAAATGTTTTAAGAAACAAACGCAACGTTAGTTTGTATGCTGAAAGAGCAGCAACGCAACTGCCAGACAGGAGAAGTGTGTGTGTGTGTACGTGTGTGAGAGCAAGCGGCGCGTTTGTAAAACGGCTGAGGTGTTGAGTTCCCCCTTCTCCCCTCTTTCGCTAACAAAATCACAATGGCACCAACAAAAAAACGTGAGAAGGACAATGCAGATAATGTGGGCGCTGTGGGTAACAACAACATAAATGGGCTGACTAGTGGAAGTGGCCAAGGTGGCGATGCCACAACAAATGAAGCGTTGGCAGCCTCAGCCTCAGTTGCTGCTTCATCAACAACAATTACCCCGGATGCGCATACAAAACAAAATGGTCATCAACAAGAGCAGGAACTCTTTTTGCAAGCTTTTGAAAGTAAGTTGTAAATGCCGAAAATGCCATCAATGAAACTAATCATAGAACATTTACAGAGCCCACACAGATATATCGCTACCTACGGAATAGACACGAAACAAACGTGAGTTAAATTATATGGTTGTATATGTACATATTTGTTTATACTTAATGAAATGCACATTTTTAGCCCATATTCCTGAGTCGCAACCTCAGTTATATGAAGGAGCGCATGTCACGCAATAACAAGAAACGTGCTAATTTCAAAATCGACACAATACTGGACACAATTACTCAAAAGTCTGAGGCTGTAACCCAAAACTACCTGCATGTCATCTATGATTCTCTGCATGAGAAACTTAAAGTACAGGACACCGATGACCTGTTGCGACAGGGACAGGAGCAGTTAATCTGTCAAGCGGGCGAATCGGTGTGTGTGGAAACAACGCTCTATAAGATAACACGTAGCAAGCGCAAAGATAGCACACTTGACTTTCAAGAGTTGCTAACCAAGAGCTGTCAAATTGTTTACAATCCCAAAGAGCGCATCGGTGAGCATTCCACCATCAGCATACCGCTGCAGACAATGCGTCCAATGGGTGAACAGCATACGCTCTACAAGCTGCTTTTTCGCATCAAAATGCAGCCACAAGCCTGCAACGATGAGAATTCAGGTAAGACCAACAAAACATTCCACTTTTCTTTCTAATGTCTAAAATTATTTTCGGTTTTCCTTAATTAACAGCTACGCCACCAAACAAACGTTCACGCTCCAACGAGAAGATGTACGGCTCCGAGTTAATACTGTACGAGAAGTCGACTGGATTTATTACTGAGGGCGAATATGAGGCAATGCTGCAGCCATTGAATTCATCTAGCATTAAGTCGTTCTCACCAAAGAAATGCACCTGGGAGACCATGCCCGATAGCTACATTCCACTCTCGCTGACCTACGATGTGTACCAGCAGAGTCCAATGCTCAAATTCCATTTGACTTTATCCAATGAACAATTGCCAGACATTATTGCAGCGCCCGAGCTGCAGCGTTATGTCCAACATCTGGATGTGGACGCCGAACTTAGTCACATTAGCATCAATAATAACAACAATAATAACAATAACAATAATAATTGCAGCGGCTTGAAGAATGGGATCATTTGCAAAGCAACTCCAGAGCATATACAAATTGTATACAATTTTATGTATAGCAACAATACGCGCCAGCAAACTGAATACACACAGGAACTTAACTGTCCGTGGTGCGGATTGGACTGTCTGCGTTTATATGCGCTGCTCAAGCATCTCAAACTGTGTCACGCGCGCTTTAACTTCACGTACCAGCCGGCTGGCAGTGGTGCTCGCATAGATGTCACCATTAATGATGCCTACGATGGCTCCTATGCGGGCTCTCCATATGATCTGGCCGGTCCATCGGGTTCATCCTTTGCACGCACCTGTGGTCCGGTAAGACGCACCTCAGTCACCAGTTTAATGGTATGTCGGCCAAGGCGTCAAAAATCCTGCCTAGATGAATTCCTGGAGTTGGATGAGGATGATATAAGCAATCAGCGCTCCTATATAACTGGGCATAATAGGTGAGCAAAGCTCCTAAACAACATTAACAAACTATACATTCCCTTAAATATTTGCTAAAATTGATTAAATATTTAATAGGTTGTACCACCACACGGAGACCTGTTTGCCGGTTCATCCAAAGGAGTTGGACATTGATTCGGAGGGTGAGAGTGATCCGCTTTGGCTGCGCCAAAAGACCATACAAATGATCGATGAATTCTCCGACGTAAACGAGGGTGAAAAGGAGTTAATGAAGCTTTGGAATTTGCATGTAATGCGACATGGATTCGTTGGAGATTGTCAGTTGCCGTTGGCCTGCGAAATGTTTCTGGATGCCAAGGGTCACGAGATTGTGCGCAAGAATCTCTATCGCAATTTCATACTGCACATGTGCTCACTCTTTGACTACGGCCTGATTGCGGCCGACACTGTGTACAAGACGGTGCAAAAGCTGCAGGGATTGCTTAGCAAATACGCTGCCGGTCAAGAGCTAATGCAGCGCCAGCGTGAGGCGCAACTTAAGTATTGGTTGGATGTGGGCATGCATAAGAAGCAAGATGATCTGAAGCATAAGTCGCCACAGAAACCAGCGTCCAATTCCAGCAACGAAACAGCAACCAGTTCAACAGGCAACGCTGCCAGCGCCATGCAACCTCCGAAACGCATGCCGGCCAATCTGAAGCGTGCTAATGCCGCTGCCGCTGCTGCTGCTGCAGCGGCTCTGGAAGCCCAGGACAGCGGTGCAGGCAACAGTGGTAACAGTGGTAGCAGCAAGAATGTGGCCAAAAAGAGTGCCGACAATCCGAACGTCACCAATTTGGCAAATACCCGCGAGCGCCGATCCGATCCGGGTGTGAAACGCACTGCCAGCGGTGGACGTCTCAGTGCCCCCGAAAGCAGAACTGCCAGCTCCATTTCCAAGCGTAAACTCAGTCCCAAAGGTAAGTGGACATCCGCCATGGCCTAATATAATTTCATTGCTTTCATTGACTAAATCACAACATTCTGCTTCATCATCGGAGTCACAGCATTTGGTTTCATCCAGATCATAGCTAAGCAGCTAAAAGTATTAATTGTTATCGTCTAAAAGATTTTTTGTGATAGGATCTTAGATAGTCTCTTTGTCGCTTTTCAATTTGCAAATTGATAATTTCTAAAATTGATTTTTACGTATTGGAAACTATTTTGTTAGATATTTTCTCGTTTCAATTTATAATTTGGACATAATAATAATAGTAATTTCAAGCTGGATCATTTAATTGAAGCTTTTACTGATTTTTAATAAACTGTCGATAGTTTTATGAATAATTTTGAATATTGAAATTATTAGACATCTTGTATCGATTCTGGAAGGATCCATTTACATCCTCACCATATGTACATATAATCGTGCACTCATGTTATCGAGATCACTGTGCCATCGCCATCGTCATGCCCATGAGAGGTTCTCATTGATAACGCTCAAAATAAAATAACTACCAAAAAAAAAATATGAAGAAACATGTTAAAAGTATTCAAAATTTGTTTATCAAAATTCTTTTTACGATGGCAATATGCCACTCTATCTTTCTCTTTGTTTTCTATCTTTCGTTTGTTTCGGATTTACATTTGTTGTACTATGTGCTTTGGCAAACAGCAGAAATGTCTGATGTGGAGCACTTGGAAGCAATGGCCTCTGTGGATGATGTGCCTGTAGTTGCCAATGCGAATGTCAATGTCAATGCCAATGAGAATGGGATTGGTGTTAACGATGTTGAAGATGCAGCAGTTAATCATGTTGATGATGAAGTTACAGGGAGTTCAACTGCCCCCAATTATTAATAATTGAGTTAGAAAATTGTAATTCGCATTTAACATTAAACATTCATCATTTCATCAACTCTTTTACACACTCTCTCCGTCTCTTAAACACACACACACACAAACACACATACGAACACTCACACAGACAATGCTGTGATCAACAAACGGCAACGCTACAGTGACGGCAGCGCCAGTGTTGGATTAGTGGCCACCGGTAATGGATCAACGACTCGCAACAAAAGCAATAATCATTCACTGCCAGCAAATAGCAATAACAACACCAACAACAAGCGACGTCGCTCCACATTGCAGCGCAGCGGCAGCAACGCCAGCAGCGCAGCGCATGGATTGCGTACGCGTTTGTCTGTGCCTGTAACTAAATACGAGAGGCGCTGACGCAAGCGACGCTACTGCCGATGCTGCTGCTGAGAACAGAGAGAAGAAGGCTACGGCGTTGACAACGATAAATATGAAAAGGATGACAAAGATAATGTTTTGTTAGTTTTTAGTGTATGGTTTTGTCAAATTTTTTGATATCAGACTCAGCAAATGTTTACCGATTTTATATAAAAAGGACTATTTTCAATATAATTAATATTAATTTGTTGCGTTTTTTTATGCACTTTAATTTGTTGGACGTTTGTAAAGTTTTCAACCTTTTTTCAATCAAAAATACACACACAAAAAAAAAAACAAAATAATTATTAAGTCCTTCTAATTTTTAATATTAATTATAAATATCTTAATTGCAAGTTACTTAAATATTTGCTAACCATAACAAATCATTCAACAATTGTAATAATAAACTCTGTATGATTAAATTTTTAAACCATGTAATGAAATTGTGCAGCAATTTCGATTCGACAAAATATATAAAGATATTGTAATAAGCGCAGAGTGGTTATATACATATATAATTGTATTTATATACTTCTAAAATCAACCAATCAATCAGATAACAGATCAACAAAAATTTTATAGGTGTTAAATAAACAAAAAATGAATTTTAGGACCGCTAAATAAAGTTTTGCATATATATTTTTACAATGCATACAAGTTTGTTTAAATTAACCTAATATTTACTACCTTTAAAAACTTCAATGGTTATCAAAACTCATTGGTTAGTAAAAAGCCAGACTTCATTTGAATGTCAACATTTTTCAAATGTAACAGTATTTTATTTATAAAATCAAACACAATTTCAACTCTCTTAACAATCCATTGGATAAGTTGGTCCATAGATTTATTTGCTGCAAGAAAAGTTTGGGAAAAGTTATTATAAAGTTATCTTTAAATGATGAAAGTAGAACTGCCAATATCATCAAAATAAAATGCATGAGGAATAATGTGAAAACTTAAATTGTTAAATGTGCCAGATTTTTTTATATACAAAACTTTAACAGACTAAGACGACTAACTACTAATCTTGCAAGCACCTCGTCTGAAAGTATTTCTCATCGATAAACCGGCAGAATGACACCAAATGTTTAAACTTTTGAACAGTTTGTGCCAGGGCCATGTTGGGTAGCCTTGTGGTTAGTATGCTAAACAAGTGTCCAAATGCGATGGCATCTAATTCGCAGGGCATTTCACCGTAGAAGAAGGGTGTATCAGGTGATTCTTTTAGTTTGTACTCAAGCGTTTCACAGCATTTGGACACTTTCTCGATGACATCATCGATTTCCAGATCATGCCACTGATATACTCTCAGCAAACGTAGTGCGTTCCTGCGCTTGTTGTAGTTCTGCATCATGCTTAATGGCCAGGGAAAGACAACTCCATTGCGGGGCGCGGTTACCTCCTTGTACACCCGTTCGTTCTTGAAGCTTATGTATAATTCGGCCATTGTGAATATATTCTCCACTAGCGAAACATACGTTCGCATGTCTGCCTTAGAGTCTTCATCCAGAAAGTCACCAATTGCCATTTCTTTTTGTTCCACGAAATTCACAATTGGCTCGAACTCGGCAAAAATAAAGGCTCCTGCTCGAATGAATGGTAGTTTGGTCATTCGTCCGCCAGGTGACATGTGCTCAGCATTTGCACAGGATCGTATACCAAATGACAGATTGCACATCTTAAGGTACGCCTTGACAGCCAGACAACTGGCGTTTTCCGGCAAGAGAATCTGTTCTGCCTCAAAAGGCTACCGGGAACAAATCAGAACATTAGTTTGCAGTGACCTGAAATATTGTTTGGAGCCTACTACCTGATAAATTGTAGCATCTTCAGGCCATGGCTCCTCGGACAGTTTGTCGGCGGTGTGCATTTGATTCAGGTACTGGGAACTTTGCATTTTAAGATTATTAAATGCTTTATTAAGCGATGAAGTAACAAACAGCTGTTCCAGCCAGGGATGACGAAACTGATAAAAATCGTGAACAGTGAGCAATGTAACTGTTACTCTGAAATATCAGCGATGTGTTATTTTTTATTGTGTTTTTTATGTTATTTAATCAATGCTTACTTGTAAGGTGGAATTGTTGGTTTTGTATATAATCAAATTCACTTAAATTTTAATTCTAGATACTTGTTGCCACTTGTTGAAACTGCTATTTCAGTTCTACAGTTCAGCTAAAATGATCTAGATAGTGGACTATGGCGGTGAATAGTTCAATTGAACTTAATAAGAACGATTTCCTCCAAGCCAGCTTTGGGTAAGTTTTTAAATGTGAAATTACTTTGAGATTCTTTTTGAGAAAACATTAAATTTAAAACACCAAATTGGACAAATTAAATGTGATAATTGTTATGAAGAAGTCATATAATTTGTTCCTAAACAAACTATTTAATTCGAAAGAAAAGTTACAAAAACTTTGTAAACAGTTTCAAAATAAGAGAAATAATTAAGCTGCATTTTAGGAAAGGTCATTGAAATTAAATGATTTAGATCAGCTTTTTCAGTCTGGCAACTTTTTTCGGCTAGGTGGCAGCGTCTGTATTCAGATGCTTATTTCCATGAACAGCTCATTTTGTTCACTCGAAAGCACTTTTTCGCTGCGCGTTTTTTCTAGTTTTTGTTGTTTATATTAAAGATATTACATACATTTGATATTTTTAGAAGTTGTTGAGATTTTGTATAAAAACTGATATAAAAGTGTATTATACATTAATAACTAATATTCTATATATAAAAGGTGAGTTCGCGTCTGCAGTCTTTGTGTATTTGAGCATGTGTATTTTTGTACATACTCTTTTATTGCAAATATCCAGAAATAAAGCCAATTTTATAAAAGTGTTGAACAATTTGCTTATCTAAAAGCCAGAGCGGCCCCTCCCGAAAATAAATGGCTAACAAACAAGTATTTGGTGCTTTTAATGCCGGCCCCAGCGGCTGTGATTGTGTTGGTGTGTGTGATTCATGCGTCTGGATCTCTGCTGCCGCTTCGTGCCGTGCATTTCTTTATCAGGCTGTCTAAGCAGCGTCATCGACGCGTACATAAGTATTTCCTTGAATAATCTCCTCAACACCCCAACAAAATTCATCACACTTTGACGGGGGGTCGTACTTGTGTTTTTGTGCCTCTTCTGTTATACTCTTTTGTCTTCCTATCTCTCTCTTTCACTCTTGCTTATTTGGATTTGTATTTGAATTTGTTTCTTTTGATGATTGGATTGTTTCTAAATGTTCTACATACTTACGTATGTACAAACATATGTATTTATTGCGGTTGCCTTTTGGCCTGTTCATTTTGCATTCACACATAATTAATTTGAGTTTTGTAATTCAATTCAAATACAATAGCAAACTAGAATTTGCCAAAAGTAAAAATGAAAATCAAAAGTGTTTTCTCTGAATTCGTATTTTACCAAGTCTGTTTTTTTTCAGCTGAGTAATATAAGGTAAATCTCAAGCAGAAATATACAAAACTGTATAAAAATAAATTTTTATTATCTGATTTGTCGTTGACCATGCTTCAGAATAACAATAACAGCTCTGTAAATAACTCAACAACTATATTTAAATGCATTTAAGGAACCCATTTTAAGTAAGAACTGGAAATAAATTTGTAATAGAAATGGAACAAAATTATCGTTTCACACTCACACACATATACAAGTAATGGGCATAAAGCCAGCGACGTGTATTTAGATAATGAAAAGCAAAACCAATAACAATCTCAGATATTGAAAAAAAACCAAATTAAGTAAAGAACAATGAAACCCTGCAAAGTGTGGTTGTGTGTATGTTTAAGGTGATAGTGTTAGTAGTCAACCCATTCTGGTCAATATTATTCAATGCCGGTCTGACCCGTCCCACCCCAGCGCCATCTTACGCTCTATCGCACTTCATGTTTGTGTGTGTGTATGTATGTGCATGCCTACCGACCTTATCTATACATGTGGGTCTGTATTTGGCTGTGCCTTTACATACACTTGTACTTATACAGTATGTGGACGCAGCTGCAACAATATGTCTCGCTCTCGCTCTCTCTTGCTCTGCTCCTCTTCAGCTAGACCAAATAGCGTTCGTTTATGCGTTAATAATTGGAATATAATCAATACCAACACACTGAAAAAACAACCAGTTGAACAGAGTATGAAATGTATAATAAACCATAATTATATTAATATATATAGAACGAAATTAGATCAAATTTATTTCTGCTTCACTAAACTAGTTAAGTATTATAGTATAAATGATTATTAATTATCGATTCCAGAAACAGATTTTAATTACACTAGGTAATATAATACTTATAGTGATGAAATTATAATGAAAAACAAAGGACATAATTTAAACAAATAAAAAGACGCTTTCAAACTAAATTTGTAGTCTCTAATATATCTTGAAAAGTGAGTTTGCTTGTTGTGTTATCGCACATAAATAAAAATTCCTTTGAAATTAAAAATAAGCAATTATCGCCCACATACTGTATTCGATAAACGTAGACTAGTAATAATATGCCCATAAACCACATTTCAGGCGCTGAACTGCCTGACTGCTCCATACAATGAATAATTCAATATTCATTTAATACATAAACGTTAAATCAGAATATTTTTATTAATCTATTTATTATAAATATTTTAATTATATCATATATATTTTACGCAGTTAAACCGTCATGGCTGAAACAGAGACGAAACATGACGAGTCACATCATGATGAGGATGTGCACGATTCCAACTACCAAGCACCGAAGCCGAAAAGTATTGAAGAGCTAGTGGCCGCCGATCAGGAGGATGAGAGTTTGAGACGTTACAAGGAGGTATTGCTTGGTGCCGCACAAGCCGAAACGATTATTGTTGGTAAGTGGCAAAAAATATTATTGATATTGGGAGCAAATATAATAAAAACAATATTATATTGTAGATCCTAATGATTCGCGCAAGGTTATTGTCAAGAAATTGGCGCTTGTGGTCGAAGGACGCGATGATATGGAATTGGATTTAAGCGGTGATATAAGTCACCTTAAAAAGCAGGCAAGTGTTTATTGAATAAACTTAAGTTTTGTAATGTTGTATAACTAATTTCCCTTCTTTCACAGCTCTTTGTGATTAAGGAAGGCGTTCAATACAAAGTGCGTATTGATTTTATTGTGCAACGTGAAATTGTGCATGGCCTTAAGTATGTGCAAAAGACCTACCGAATGGGTGTGCCAGGTAAGCATATCATTTACTCACTTACTGTCTAAATGGGGTATATTGAAGCCTAAAGAAATAGCTACTAATCATTAATGAGAGCTGAGGTATTCACATTAAAATTATGAACATTATTGTATTGAAATTTAAACTTTACTTAAGCAGCTCAGCTTTATTCTATGTAACTGATATTGATTAAATCTTACTTGACCAGTGTCTCTTGGCCTTGTCACGGCCGCACTTTTAGGGCTTTTTAATGCAGGCAGAAATACTTTGGGTTCGTATTATACCATTTCAGTAGGAATTACACTGTTAACACAATCAGATCACAGAATTTTAAAATGGGAACCAGCAGCTTCGATGGCACAGCTCTGTTGTGCGGCATATTTAGTGTAGCTTACATAGTGTTTATTACTTTTGCAATATTTACCATAATAATGTGCTGAGATAATTTTAATCTAATTTGTTTAAATGCTTAACGTTTAATGGATAATTTAATTTTTATCGATTTAAGTTGTCGGTAAGCTTTTGCATTCGTTTAGTATTTATATATTGATTGCTATAAACACTTACCAATTTGTCTGTTTATCGCAGTGGACAAAATGACGCATATGGTTGGCTCTTATCCCCCCAAGAAGGAAATACAATTCTATTTGACGCCAGCTGAGGAGGCGCCCTCGGGTATGGTCTCGCGTGGCACATACTCTGTATCATCTGTATTCACGGATGATGATAAGCACATACATTTGAAGTGGGATTGGACCTTTGAGATCAAAAAGGACTGGGCATAAGACACAGCACCTACATCTTCATACAGACACTCAAACTCAAACAGACACACACACCCAAACATAATAACACTTATTGTTGTACCAAATTTATGTAAATTACTTTTGCAAAATCATTTGTAAATGTTGCCCAAAATTCCCAATTGTCAAGTATTTTCGTTAACGGTATTAATCAAAATATTTTTGTATTTGAAAATTTGTAAATGAAACCATGAAAAGTATTTTTGATATTGTATAACTTGAGTGTGTGCTAATGAAATGAAATTTTTTGGCTATATTTTCTATATGTAAGTCAACCAGTCAAATCAGTCAGTCAGTCGAATCAGTCAATCAATCGATCAGTTAGTCATTCAGTTGTACCACGTAACTCAGTCACTTTTAAATGCCATTGGATATGTATAACATAAAATTTGAAAACTGATTTAATGATAAACAATAAACTTTAAGAAAGTTTTGTGCATTTTGCCTTGTATTTAACATAATGAATGTCTCTTTTTTGATTGTATTTTGTGTGTAAGAATTCAGTTTAAATTTAATACCAATGTCCAAAGATGTATTCATTGCAGAAGCATCTTTATAATAAATGTACTGCAAGTGTAATTGTTGAATGCATTTGATTTAATTAATTAATAATGTAAAACTTACAATTTAAACAAAATGCTACACTCTGTACTCAATTCTAAATATCTATCTGTCTGTAATTTGTATACAATTTAAGCGAATGAAGAAAACGCAACTGAAAAGCAATGAAAATAAAATGTATTTAAAAATTACTGACTTCGACTCTCTTTCAGCATTCGTTTATTACTAAATTATGTGCTAATATTAATGATATTTTCGTAGTATGTGATTTTTGCTTACAGTTCTTTAACGTTTAACTTGCTGTTAAAAATATTTGGATGTCGAGTGAGTGTAAAAGTAAATAATCATCATATTTATAGTAATGAGTAATTGAGTTTGCTACGTTCTCGCTGTAATCATTTTAAACAAATTTTTTATCAGCGAAAAGAAAATCAGCAGTTGAAACGTTTCTCTACGACATGTGTCCAATATTATAACAACCATTTTGTTCGGGTGTATAAACAACAGTTGTGTGTGCGCCACAGTGTCGTCACAGTGCGTGAGAGAGTGTCGGAGTCTTGTTTACCTTCGTCACGTTCATTATCAACATGTTGCCAGGTGAGCACAAAATCTCAAATGCACACAAAACAAAACAAAACAAAACAAATGAAATATTAAAATGGGCAATTGCTTTAAATACAAGCCCAATTGCATGAATAAATAAGTTTGGCAGTGGAAAATTGTGGGGAAGCCTGAGGAAATTGTACAAAATACAAAGCGAAAATCGTGTAATGGAACATCAACAAACAAATGGAGGCCGTCGGCATTTCCGAAAACACTTAAAAACGTAATATGCTCTTTTCCCTTTTATGACAATTAAGCTGCAGAGGAAAGCAAATAAATATATAAAATTTAGTAAAAGGACTTTAACCACAATTTAATAAATTTAAAACTAATGGCATTCTTGTTGAGCAATTTTGTCTGCCTTTCAAATAACATAACAATAATGTCTCAATATGCAGCTGCAATTGCATGTCAGCATCTGTTCGTTATTTTCCATAGGCATTAAAAGCGATTGGGAATCCAAATGCCAAAGGATACATCCAAACATTGTAGCACTTGACTAGAAGATACGCTCTACCTTTTATTTGCCTTGAAAATTCTACAAATATTTTTAAGTTCTTGCTTAGTTTTCTTGTTTCCATATGAATTTAATAATAATTAATTGTAAATTCTGTTTTATTGCCTACAAGGTACAAGAGAATAAATAAATACTTTCTAATATATTTAACATACAACTGTACAAGTAGTTTGCATACATATTTGTTGAAATTATATAATTAGTTTATTATTTTAATTGCGTAAGAATTAAGTGTTCTTTGGAACATTCTTATTGTGCAGGGTATAAAATAGGTTGGGTATAACAGGCACTATTTAAAGACACACACTCACACACACACACAGACATGCAAGTGTCGGCCATTTTGTCGCTGTGTAGGCGCACTTAAATGCAAATGGCGTCTGGCAGCTTGCATCGATGTTTATGGCTTTATAAATTTTTAAGTACCACAGGATGGTTATTTTGTCTTATTTTTGCACTACAGCTTGCACTAAAAGTATGCGCATGCAAATCGATATTCGTAGCACATTATTTGTACTTGTTACCCATATTTGGCTGCTCAGTTTTCATACTAAAAAAAAGCGTCAATATTTCGTATTTACATCTAAATAAGCCTCTTTTCGCTTTGTCGTTAAATTAAATTCACGGATATTTTCCCTTTTTTTTTGGGTACCACAGCTACAGAATGTGTCTATTAAAACTTAATTGAATATGTTGAAGATTTGTGCAACATCCTGTTGTTGTTTCTGCGGCTCATTTTGTATGCGAAGGCGCATGGCGAACGTGCGAAAGTTTTTGGGACTACGTGGCGTATGATGAATTTAATTTATCACTCGCTGCGTATATGAAGTAAGCTTATGAGTAGTTGCAAAAGGGGACCTATTGTCTTAGTAATACCCTGTACTTAGATACTTAAACCTTAGCTTAATGCTGTTATAGCTTTGTCAAAATTTATGTATGAAAATTGTCAGTTATGGCAAGTTTAGAAATGTGTGCTTTTGATTCTCGATACATTTAAAATACCCATTAACAAATTCTAGGGTATATATTTGAAGCTTACTGTTGACAAGATTATGCTTGATTTTATTATTAGATTCTTGTTAATATGCTAAGCCAATTTTCAAAACAAATATCGTTTAATCCAATAATGTGGTGCGTCTTACTAAACGATGTTAAATAATAAATGTTTAAGACTTTTATTTGCTACGAAATGGAAATAGATTTATACCAGTCAAAGTCTTTAAGTAAATTTTATGTTATTTAATATCAAATACTTGAGGTCCACAGAGCATTAACGAAATGCATAACTCATATGTCCACTGAAGCCTTAAAGCTTTCAGTGGTATTTTCTTTAAAGTCATCTAAAAGATTTCGACATGGGGATGAAACCAAAAGGGACAAAGTGCTAACAGATACAACAACCGCTGTGGCCAAAAGCGGCTATCAGATTTTTGGGGTCTATCGGACAGAGGGACTGACGCTGTACATATAAACACGACATAAAATTTTTATTTTGTTAAAAGGTAGTCAAAGTTTCTGTTAGCTGACAAACAATAGAAGTGTGAGAGAGATGGGAAACTCGGTATGCAATTTCTTTCATTTTCCCATTGGACAGTCAAATAATTTGCGTATATATTGAATTTCTTTCATTTTTCTTGCTTGCGATTGAAAAATTGCGTGATTTGTGAATATATTTATTCAAATGGTCCGAGTTCTTGCTCTCTGTCTTTATTTCATTCACTTTCTCTGCCTTTTGCTTTGATTTTTATTCACATTGATTTTTAGATATTGGCATGTGTATATTTAAGGTTTTCCTTTTCTTTTTTTGCAGATTGGGCAATTGGGATCATGGTATGCATCAGTTTTAATTTTTGGGTCAATATCTGCAAAAGGAATTAGACTCTTAACTTTCAGCTATTATGGTAGAAAAAAATTGGAATTTTTAAAATATTCGACAAAGAAATATTTGTAATATTCACATTTTAAAAGATTCTAATAAGCTATTAAATAAAAACAGTATTGTTAAAATTTTAGATACTTCAATGTATATAGTTGGCTATGAAAATTTTTTTTTCTATTATATGTGATACAAAAAAAGAATTCTAAAGCCCTCATTTCAAGCACTTTAAAACTAGATGGTTATGTGGAATAAATAAACAAAACTAAAGCACACTTTTGGGCGTTGTAAATGGCAAATGGCAAATTTTACAAGCTGTTGTCACACATAGAAATTCATACACACACACACACCAACACACAGAGAGACATGCTGACACTGTTAATTGTCTGCCACGCTGTGCGCTTCGTTGTTGTTGTAGTTGTTGTTGTTGTCTCTGTTTGTTGTGCAGTTTTCCTGTTTTGTAATTAAGTCGAGCGCACTAATTAAAGCACATTCCGTAATTAGGTTTTGTGCTGTGCACAACTGATGCGTCTAAAGTTTAAAATATTCAGTTGTCCATTTTCTTATGTCTTATATTTTTTTACATCTTTGTATTATTTAACCAAATGTAATAAAAAGTTGCCTAAAGGTTGCCACAATTGATTTTCGCTGTCATTGTGTTCGGCTAAAGTTCAAGGGTCAGCAAAAGCATTAATAATGCAAGAGTTTTAATGTTAGCAGGTTACCAGTGACAAGTCTAGGTCATATCTAATAGCCGCTTATTAAATAATCATTTTCATATTTTCCCTGTATCGCAAGGATAACAAACAAACTTTGATTAAAGTTAATCAAGTTGAACTTCCATCTACTGAATTATTCAATCTGTTTGTATTGGTAATCTAAGAGATTGACTTTCTGTTCAAGTAATTTACATTCGTTGGATTTCTTATGTATATATATCCCACACTCTGTCTTGACCCCAACAGATCCATTTACCGTGCTCATCAAAGGTCAAAGCAAACTTGAGCTTCTTACAAATTCAAGACCAAGTTAATACTTGTGAAAGGTTTCTCACGCCTGCCAAAGATTGTCCTTTCGATGGCTTCTTAGCCAAGTTACAAATCCAGCGCAATATGCATAAAGTAAACAAGTTTTGATTTCAATAGGACCATGTTTTATGCATAATAAGACAACATTTTCCTATTGGCCAGGCGCTGAAAGTTTCCACAATTTATGCAAGATTTAGTAGTGACTTCAATTAGTTAATTTTTTTTTGTTTGTCAAAGTTGATGAAACTTATTTGCAAATTCTAAGGAGATTTATACATTTAAGATTTTTTTAGTAAACAGCTTTCAACTTTTTTAATTTATACACATGCCAGAGGTCATGTCGTGTGCATAATTTATGCATACACTGTGAACACTGTGAATGCAATTGCCGCTTAACAAAAACATTGTTCACTAATTGTAATAAATATCAAGTAAAATTTCTTTGTTTACCAGCTTAAAAGATTTCTGTTAAGTCTTAACAAGAACTGCTTGAATCCGAACGTCTCAATGCTCATTGCGTATACGCCCCATATTGTCAGACGGAAATTGCACAAGTCAGCAAACAAACTGCACCGCGCTGTCACATGTGTCTCTCTGTGTGTGTGTGTGTGTGTGTGTGTGTGTATTGTGCTTGTCCACTTGACTGTTTGTGTGTGTATAGATTATTTCCGATGGATTCTTTAGACGCAGCCGGAAAGCAACGTTGTCAATATCCTGCTAATCTGAAATTAACAAGTGGTAAGGGATTCCAATCGAGCTAAACTTCTAGTTGCAATGTCAAATATAATTTAAATCCACCGTTGACAGCATGGGAAATTGAGGTTGAAGTGCAGGCGGCAATTGCATTAACTGTTCGTGCACTTCAAGTTACATTGAAATTGACGCTGTCAAGTGCAAAAAGTGAGAAAAAAAGACATGAAAATCAATAAAACCAATTAAACCTATAACTTGTGGTGTGCTTACCTAGTAGATAATAGTAAAAATATATTGATAGCTGTTATTTGGTACCGTCTATGGACAATATACAATTAAATATCGTTCATATCGTTTAAACTCTTTACCGATCTTATAACTTTAAGCTATCGACTATTATCTATTTAATTACTTTCCATTTCCTTTATTTGTTAAGCTTACTTCTGTTAATTAATGGACTGAAATACTTCAAAATTAAAATTAAAATTGCAATCAGTTAATAAATATATGTACTTATATTTTCAGCTCAACTTCATAAAATGCAGAATCAATTTTATATTGATTGATTAATTGATTAACTGCCAGCAGGCAGAGACCATGAGTAAGTATGTGAAAAGTGTCACTTGATTAGAAGCTACTTAAAGAAACGCTATATCAAATATTAAGCATACGCTACGTTTGACATATCAACAAATGTCTGAGTGTGAACTTGCACAGTTGGTTGTGTGTTTCATTGACTAAAGTGTGCTTGTCTGTGTGTGTGATATGCCGGCACTCGTGATAAAAACCAAAACAGAGCAACAGACTGTCAACACTCTTAGCTCAGTTCCATTGTCTCTCTCTCTCTCTCTCTCTCTCTTTTGCTCTCACACTCTCGCGTTGTGTTCGCTCAGCAACATTTTGAGGCAAGGTCGGCAACATTCTGTTGTGCTTGTTGCGCTGCTTTAGGCAAGTCCAACAAGAGAGCACTCACTTCTTAGTATTGGTGCAGCGCATTTCGCACTCAGCGAAATAGGAGTGAGGTTTGCAGAACAGATTTATTTATGCTGCTCGTTTCAGTATTTTTTTGAATTATTATTTGAAATTGAATTAATTATTTGATTATATACTATATTAAATTAGTTTATTCCTATTATCTTATAATGTATTGTTATTTATTATTATTTTAATTATTTTTATTTTATTATTATTTATATTTAATAAGTTTTTTCTTATTAAGTCTTTACGTTAGTTATTTTAGCTATTTATTGTTATTTCAAATTTAACAGATTTCAAACTTTAATATTTTTTTTTAATAACCTTTATTTTCATTATATTATGCACTATAATTATTTCTATTGCTGATTTCAGTATTCGTGTGAATTTTTATTTGAAATTCCAGTGAATTTATTATTTGGTTATTTACATATATTTAATAAGTTTATTCTTATTATCTTTCCACGTTAAGTATTGTAATTTAATTTTATTTAAATTTTTTTATTATGTGATTATGTATGTTTAATTAGTTTATTCCTATTATCTTTTAATGTGTTGTTATTTATTGTTATTTTAATTATGTGATTATTTATATATAATAAGTTTTTTTTCCTATTAAGTTTTTAACGCTAATTATTTTAGCTATTTATTGTTACTTCAAATTTAACAAATTTTAAAACTTCAATATTTTTTTAATTCATAATTTATATTTTCATTATATTAATTTGTACTATTTTTTTCAGTGCACCGCGTTAGCACGACTTCGGCAAGCATGCGATAGACGCTCGTTAGGCAATCGGCTGTGTGTGTGTGTGTGTGTTGGCGCAAACACCCGACAGCTCTGTCCGCTCTGTTTGGCAGCCTCAGCCTGTTGGACGTCGCTCAGTTCTGATTAGAATGCGCGCTCAGTTCTGATTAGACTGTGCGGCCGTGCGGTTCGCAGTTGGTTTTTCCCGTTGTTCTCGTTTCCAATTTTCATTACGATACGTTTTTGAATTCGCGCGTTTGTAGATGCGCGTGTGTGCGTGTGTGTGCGTGTCTGTGTGTGTGTGGAAGTGTCTGTGAATTTATTTAACAACGCGCGCTATTCACCGTAATATATAAAAATACGTGCATATGTATATTGATATAAATAATTAAGGTATATATTCAAATACACATGTGAAATTTGTTTAAATTGACCAGAACAACGGCAACAACAACAGCAACAGCAGAAACAACAATAAGAGCAACAACATTAGCAACTGCTTAGCAACAAGATCCTACAATAATTAAGGTAGTGTATCTGTAATTCACACAATGAGAAATTTTAATTAACGCAAAGCAAAGCAAAGCAAATCAAATCAAAAAATAAATAAAAAACAACAAACAAAATGTGGACTGCCGGCAAAATGAGCGCACATTATTTACAGCCTCTCCCACAAAGCTAATTGTTAGGTTCAATAGCAACTAAAATTAAGCTATAAATAAAATACAAAACAAAAAAAATTAGTGCATTAACTACAGCAAAAACAACTATTTTTAAATGTCTCTGGTGATTGTGATAAGCACTAATCGACTTTGATTTCTGATTTTTGATTTCTATAATTGATTTTTGAAGCTTTCTTCTAAGAACTATCAATCTAAGTTGCGATCTATTTCCTACTTTTTTTCTTTAAATTTAATTATTTTTGTGCTGCTATTTCTGTTTCAATCACCTTATATACTAAGAGCCTAGCCAATGAATTCGATGAATTCTATTTATTCCTATAAAAATAAAAAAAATAGTGTCTTTGAATTGAATGAATATTTAAAAAATAAGCAATCAAAATTATGTTTCTCTCGAGTTGTCAGCTGTTGGCGACACATTGCGTCAGTCTCGTTTTGTTTGTGTTTTGATACCCTCACCGAGAATACCATGACTTTTACACAAATTGTGTAACTCATTGAAGAAAGTTGTAATGTAAAATCAAATTTTAAAATGAGTTCTATTACGAAATACGTATAGTATAAAATCGGTATTTATTAAAGAGTCAAATAATGACAGTGAGAAACGATAATATTCATTTTGTTATCGAACATATTAAAAAAATAATCGACTAAAAGTGGACAAAAATCGATTTGCTGGAAATTTCAAAAATTGGTTATAATTTAAAAAAGGGCATTGAATATTCGACCAGCATTTGATTTATATTTTTCTTGAAATTTTTTATTATTTTTTTACTTTTGACGGCCGGTCGCGACTTTCTGTTTGGTGTGCGTTTGTGTGTGTGTGTGTGTGTGTGTGTGATGAAAGAAATGATACAAAAAACGGCAGAAATAAATTTAGTTAGCGACTAGAGATATTGCTATTTCAAACATTAGTGGGTGGCATTGACTTTGGCATTATTATTATTATCATAAATATTTGACTCCATTTCATAATTTATTTAATTAATTTGTTGAGGTCAGAAAAGTTTTTGCATAACTTAAATTATTTGGGAATATTTACTAAATTAAAAATTGAATGGAATAGGTGGAAATTTTCATTAGATAATATAATTCCCTTAGATAAAGTATATAAATAATCGCTTACTAAGTCGCAAAATCATTTGCCAAATGTTGTCTTTAAATAAATCAAGTTATAAAAATGCTCGCGCTGATTTTGTTTTGGCTCATGGCTCAGCGTTAATAAATAACCTCCCACATTAGGCGTGTTTTTTGTTGTTTTTTATATATTTTACAGTTTTCTTTTTTTTTATCTATATGGGAGGACAGCGTTGAAATTCTATAAAAAAAGCTTTGATATATATAAATATATATATATAAATTAACGCAACTCGGGAAATAACTTAGTGTGTTTATCTGATTACTCAATGACTGCACGTTTCATAGTTCATATATTTATTTTTATTTTTGGGTTTGGTCTATTATCAAAGTCAAAGTCGCCGGCTGTCGATAGCGTCGATAAAACAGTTTATTGAAAAACCAATAAGCTCAATGAGACAAATTATATTTCATTTTTAAGTTTAAATAATCATTTTTCCTTTTTGTCAACTAATCGAATTGCACTTTTCAAAAAAAAAAAAAATAAATAAATAATCACTCATTGTTGATTGTGCTGTCGAAAAATTAATAATGGGACATCTAATGTGATACCTTATATATTTATTACTGGTTTGCATATAAGTATTTTAGGCGCACTCTTTAACTATTTGGTATGAGTCACTTAATATTGTCTGTATATTTTGTGATTAATTTTACTAAATAACCAACGTACAGTAAGGATGATTCATGTTGTGATGAAACTGTAACAAAATGTTATCTGCTCTTCTATAATTGTTATTCACTTTAAGTTTTGTCACAAAATATAATAAAATCTCCTAAAGAGTTTCATTTAAGAATAAATAAAACGGTTAACTTTAAATAATATTTTTAGAAAAGTAGTAACAATAGAAAAATTATTATTTTGTGTTCAATAATGTACATATAATGATCTAGTCCCCATCAACAAAATAAAAATCAACTGGTCAACAATACGTGTATAGGATCTCATAGTATTATAGAAAATACTGCCAGCTCTTTCACAATTAAAGAATAAATATGAACCAAATAAATAGAAATAGATTTGCTTTTCATAGATGACACAATTTCCTTTATGTTGGTTTATACACGCAGATTTCCAAGTATATAAAATATGACATACATTTGTTGTCGATTATCTACATGAGAAACAAAAATAAGTAGTTCTCAATATTTTGTGAAAGACCATTAATGGAAATTCTATTCGTTTATTTATTTTGTATTGCATATTTTTATACCAACAACTTTGTGATATTAATGCTTATATTTCACAAAAATCTTTCTAAAAATATTAAAAAAATCAGACGAAATAAATTTAAAGCGTTATTAATTATTTCTTTCTAGATTCTCGTTGGTCTCTAACACTTTTGTCTTTGGCAATTTTTAACTTTTGCTGTTATAAATACATATATATTTTTTTATATACGAATAAATTTAATTTTGTCGAGCTTAGTTTTTTTAAAGGATTGTATTGTTATTGTTGGATTGGACAGCTTCTTAAATTCACAAAACACCCCACACGATGAATTCTATATAGCATATAGTACTTATATATGTCGAGGCGAAGCGCTTTATATTTATTTCTCGTTTGAATTTAATTAAATTTGCACATTTGTGTAAAATTTCATATACATGTGTCGTCGCACGGGGGCGTGTCTGTGTCTATGTCTAATGTTGTATCTGTATCTCGCATTTGCATCTGTGACTGTGACTGTGACTAGCATATGTATCTGTATCTAAGTGCCCCCATGTGTCAGCCTAGACGCCTAATCAAACAACAACAACAGCAACAACAATGATGATGAGCCGATGCGACGACAGCCAAAATTCAAAAGCCCTAAGAGCAACAACAATACAAAATATAAAATATAATAAACATGTGTAATGACGGCGAACGTGATCCGCAACCACAGCAACAATAATGGGAGCAACAACAGCAACAACAACGACAACAAGAGAGCCAAGTGTTGCAGATAAAATAGAATAAAATAAACTTAAATAAAATAAACTGTTCGGGGGTTATTGAAAAAGTCCCACGAATTTATTTTCATGTGACCGCCAATTGCCAAAAAAATGAAAAAAGTACGACAATGTATCGTTAGAAATTGTATGATGAATATCTAATGCCCTAACCGTAATAAATATATAAATATTTACTTGATTGAAAACTCATCTGTTATGTCAAACAATTAAAAACATCGACTTGAGCAGTTTAGCAAATGGTCCACACACAATAAGGGTATCAAATGAAATGAGAAACATTTAAAAATTATTTACTGTGCTTCCCTAATTTATTGTCTTGCTGCAATTTATGTGGGCACTGAAAACACAAGAAACAAAACGTTTTTTTATTGTTTTTAATTAAGCGTAATTATGGATATAATTTGCCATATATATTTACAAAGGGTGAAACATTCAAATGGTTCACAGTATCGCCAGCATACTCAGCATATTCACTACTGTATACGTGTATATTACAATGTCAAACTGTTGCAATTCAAAAATATCTTTACAACAGTTTGAACACAATTGAAACTCAAAGGGAACAAAAGCGTTATCTGTCAATATTGACACGACTGTGTGCTGATGTTATTATTTATTTTTTCTAAATATAAATATTATGCCAGAACATTTGTTCTGTGTGTTTCCAGAGAAACCCATTTAAAATATTACATGTATAATAATATGTGACAACAAAAGGAGTGTAAATAAGACAAATTCACGTCATTTCTGGTTCACAATGCGAGTTCTTACATAAAACAAAAACGGAGAGCATGCTTATTTATATGCATGTTTAATAAATATTTGTAGAATACGAAAAATATCAGAGTATAACGATCTGTGAATTAAATTAAGAATTTTGCTGTCAGTTAATTAATCTCTAGTGGCTTTCGAGAAACTTAAACAACTAATTTGTTAGGGATTTTCAAGAAGTAATATTGTATTTTATCAATTAAAAATATTCTGACATGAAAAGCGTAAAATCTCCTTAAAAGAAATAAATATTTGATATTTTTTCCCAAAAAAATGAAATTGAAATTAAATACTATGTATTTTTTTAGATCTGTCTTAGTTTTAGATTTTTATTTAATGATTTATTTCCCAGACGTTTTTGTTAGTTTATTATTATTCATATTTATTTATTAGTTATGAACATAGTCTTTGAAGACAATCGAATTTGTAGTAATAAGATTATGAATACAGAGAATCTAACTGTTAAGCTGTGCCAATTAGAAGCCTTAATGCGAATCTTATGCTAATTAATTTCAACAAATCTCCCAGCTGCTTATGTTTGTGATTTGTTCTATTTGTGGCTGTTGTTGTCAATCGTCAGCGATTTGTTTTAACACTTTTCACACTTGCGAAGCGTTAAACTGTCAAAAATATCTTACAACATTTATCACAGTTTTGTAGAATTGATTTATTTGCTCATAATATTTGTGCCCATAATTCAAATATTGTCAGTATCCAAAAAAAGTCGCCAAACTGAATGCAAGTTGACATCGTCATCAACATCAGCATCATCATCATCAACATCATCATCATCATTGTCAAAACGATTATCATTGGCAAATCGGACGCATTTGCACAAATCTTTGGGCTGGTGGGTTGGTTGGTCCATTGATCGACTGGTCGACTGGTTGACTGGTTGACTGGTCGACTGGCGACGACCAAATGAGCGAAAAATTTCATTTTAAGGCAATTCATGTTTGTCTTGCACATTGCACAAATACGCGAACGTAACGTGAAATATTTAAAATGAAGAAATTAAAATGAATTTAATTAAATACGTTGGCAGATTAAAACAAATGCTCGCTTGGAATTCTTTTTTAAGGGGTTTTAATTTCCTTTACTGGGGATTATGTTTATTTCTTTTGTTAATTACCATTTGGTGCTGACTTTTGCTCGACTTTGGTTTTTATTAGCCTGCAATTATTTTTAGACTTTTGATGTCGGCCGTTTTATGAACGGGGGCAGCTAATAAAATCTCTTAGCACATGTTTGAAAACATTCTCTCAACGCCATAAATACCATGTACAATTTACAATCTACGGAATGCTAACACTCAAATGCAGCTGTAGTTCTCTTAAGAGTCAAGGTCATCGCCGGAAATGGATGACCTTATCAAGGGATAAACTTAAATCCAGTAGAAGAAAAATGTATAAATATAGCATACAATAAATATAAGACAAGGTTGCCTTTTTTACTTGATTCTGGCGTTGTTTCTCATCCCTTTAAATCAATGATTGATCATGATTTTTCTCTGATATCATTAACAAGCAATTTGTTTGAATTGTGTATTAGCTAAATGCAATTTATGGTATTCACTGGGACCAGCAATGAATTAAAGCAAAGTGAAAGTCACGCTTCTGGCGTTAATTTCCCTCACTCACATGCGCCCAATTTCGGACTCTGCCTCTGGCTTTAGGTAAGAGCTACGACTACGTGCCGTAGTTGCATCGCACTGCATCGAAGGCCAAACCACAAAACCACAATCCAAAGCCTCTACACTGGTAAAAATATGATTCAGAAATCAAGAATTCTTTAAAGATGTCTTGAAAATGCGTTGAAAACACTTTATTGATAAAGATAGAAAGCACAAATTGTTTTTGAGAGCGTTTTAAATAAAATCAAGTTCCTATTGTGAGAAAGTTTCTATAAATACCAAGACAACATTAAATAAATATTTTGAAAGTATGTTTAAAGTGTTATAAAAATTCCTCTTTCAAACTGCAGCGGCGACTCTTTAAAACAACATATGACATATACCATAAATACTTTGCTAACAATTAACAATATTTATTCTTATTTGAAAAAAAGCTATAACTTAGATTAATGCTCTTGATATTAGTAATTTATTCTTAAAGTGGTCTCAGTTTATGAAAAAAATACTTAAGATGATTTTTGATTTTAGAAGTGGGTATTTTTGTTCAGTGTATGGTCATTCCGCCCATTTTGAAAGGCGGTTACACTAATGCGCATTTAAATAGTTTGCCCGTCTCTTCCTGCGGACGTGTGTGTGTTTTCCTAATGAATCAGCATTCATGGGCACGGAGCTGTAATCCTCCAACAAACAAAAATACAAAAAAAAAAAACGTATATAAAAAGCGAAGGAAAATGCAACCACAAAAGCAAAATCCATACAAGAACTCAACCATTTACGCCCATGTTCACATATTGCAGTGATTTTGGTTTTGAAAACCCAAAATTAGCTCGACATTCACTGTCATGTTGCTGTGTTGCCTGCGAGGAAGCTGGGCGAACTCTGCGTATACGCAATGCTTTGACAAACATTTGAAATTGGCAACTTTCCCTTACTTGCTTGCATGCTGCTTGAAAATTCGTGTATGAGTTCATTTTGCACTTAATCAAATTGCATGAAAACTGCATTAGATACATCCTGATATGCTTTTAAGGCCACAAAAGTTATGCGACTATCAATTAATAAAGTTATCGGTGGTCCATCTTAACTTTTAATTGTGACTTTTGTTTTTCGCCTGGCATCTTCAATAGAGCGTTAATTAAATTGTTGTGCTTGTTTGCTAGGCAAACTTTCTGAAACTGGTCAGCAGCTGTGATACGTATCCATTGGCAACCAACTGCTTAAAGTTCTCCTCTGTTAGTGCTAAGCTTAAGTCAACATAGACAACAATTGACCATTTTAATTAAGTTGTGTGAGCTCTTTGGCTTAATCTCTTGACAATAAGCAATTCCCGCAGGCATTTAAAGCAACTTAAATGCTAAGGATTTACATTACATTTTCATAATGAAAAGCATTTCAATATCTCTGTTATTGTCTTATAGTAGAATTGAGAAATTAATCATTCTAATGTTAAGCAAATAAATATTGCTCATGGCATAATATTATATCTGTTCACTTCGACATCAATGTTAGCTGTTTTGTAAAAATAACTCAATGATAGCGTTTTATTTACAGCTTAAGTTCATCATATATTATCGTTCATTACCTAACATATAAATATTATATTATCAATGTTAATAACAGTCTGTCATTGATTTGCTGTTGCTTAACATAGAACACAAATATGAATAACAGAGTTTCCAAGCAATTAAAAGCGTAATTAACAGAAATGTATTTAGCATGATATTCATATGTTGACAACAGCGTGGAACTTTAACATAAAAATAGCAATAACAGCATGCACTTTTCCGTCAGACTGTGCAATAAATTAAAGTACGGACGAAATGTTGTAAATTTTACTTAACAGTTTGGCCTGTCAACTACTTGCAATAAAGCAGGCGATACAGACAAATATTTGAGCCATTTGCGTGTGTGCTTCAATTGAAATATGACAGGTTCAAATGCAGGAAACCCTCGGGAGCGATAAAAACTGTAATATCTTACAGCACATGCAGTGGCAAATGGCAATAAACACGGGCGTAATCATTAATCATCAGCGATCAAAGTCAAAGATACAGTAAGCAGTAAGAGAAGCAGACACATTGCAAGTTATACTCAAGTACACACACGCACGCACTTACACACTCACATACTGGCACACTCAATCATGTGTGTACGAGAGTGTTTAGGGAACATGCCTCGGGTCGTTGGCTGGGGTCTGCTTTAATCAATTTTAACAATTTTAAACAACAAACAAACACTTGGAGCTAAAAGAATGCAAGGTTATTAAAGCAAATATCTATATACATATATATATATATGGTATGTTTAATAAAATGTTTATTGTAGGAAATGGCAAAGAATGAGCGAAAGCAAAAGGAAAGGAATAAAGCCAAGATAAATGTGTGAGTTGTCTGACAAATGAGTGTGGCTGGCAAGCAGACGACTTTACATGTTGCCAAATTGATAAATAGAACATGACTCCAAGGGGAAACTACACATATGGACTTATCGAGCATATATGGTACTTTACAATTGCAATAACAGTGAACAATTTATGACTGGCCATTTAACAAGCGCAATTTTGTTGTGCGCCAGCGTCAGCGCCTAATGATAATTTCGATAATAACTTGGATGCAAATTAATGATAATTGACTGACGTTTCGTTTTTATTTAGCTATTGCTATTATTTTTCTTTATTTGCTCTTTTTTCCCCCCATTTAAACTTATCAGCAAACATATCAACGACGTATACGGAATGTGAAATGAAGATTACGTATACGCAACGCCTGTTGGCGTCATTAATGTGACCTGCAAATATTAAAGTTCAAGTTCTGGGCAATTGCACATGATAACTAAACGAATCATTTAGTTATGGAATAACAATTGAAAGTATTAATTAAATATAGTAGCGACAATGAATACTCATTAATAACAGTGTATAAATATTGCATTTAAATTGTTTCAACATTCACCATTAAGTTTTAGTGAAAATTTGTTCAATTTAGCATTTGCTGAAATGGCCATTAAAGTCATTTGTTTTCATTTCACTTCAGGTGCATCTCCGTTGCAGTTGCCAGTGACCAAAACTAGTTAAATGCATCTGTGCTGCCGGCAATTTTGCGGTGTAAACAAAAAAAAATATACATATTTTCTCGTGTGTGTGTGTGTGTGTGTGTGTGTGTGTGTAGAACAACAAAACTACATGCGCAGGCAAAACAAAAGAGACTACAATAAAAAGAGTTGGAAAGAAAAATGCTTGGTTGTTTACATTTGCGAGAATTCGTATATTTATTTATGAGTAGTTTTTCCCCTGTTGTTTTGCTGGTGTTATGAGTGCAGGTCAAACGCGTGGCCGCCTTTTGCTCGCTGCTGGCTGCTGACTGCTTAAAAATGCGAAAATCTACAAGTGGTTGACGCACAGAGTAACAACAAATAGTAGAAAACAAAACTAATTTGAAACTGCTTTGAAAATATGATATGCTCTGTCTATAGAATGAGCTTAACTTTAACTTTAAGTTGAAGAAAAAGCAAATACGTCAGCTTATGCCTAATCTTTTTTTTTAATATTAATGTTAACAATCACTCTATACATTATGATTATAACCAATATTTTGTTATAGGTGCAATATATAATTAATGAAATAAATTAAGTCAGCATAAATTTATGTTAGTAAATGATCATTAAACCCTTGTTACAATCAAATGTAATTTCACTCGTGTTATTGTTTTTATTTGTGTAACATGCACATTACTTGTTGTATTGGCGTTTTAATGAATTGCACTGAAATAACGCATACAACATGTTGCACACATTCATTTGCACATTTGAGGTGCTAAACAGTTTGAGGCCAGTGGCGTCAATGCATATTATTATTTGTTGTTAAGCACGCAACAGTTAAGCACAAGCAATCAGCACATTTCAATGCATAAATATCAAGTTATTAATGAACTGATTTTATTCATCTAATAGTTTCTCTTTAATTATAACTGACCCACTACTTTGGAATGTATCTAAAATGTGCGGCAAGAGCCAACGGATTATTTCTTTGAGTAAAAGCTTTTCTCTTGTTTAAATGCAATTTAGTTATTATATTCAATAATTTATGACCGTATTAAAGCAAAGATTAGTTACTGATACAGTCTATTAAATGTGCTTTTAATATATTTTAAGTTTAGCATGTAAACAAATAAACACAATTTTCGTGTACAGATATTATTAATATATTTAAACTTTTCTCTGGCTTAAATGAAAACTTTTAATTATATTAAAATATTTTGATGCAGTTTAATGTTTAATTTAAATACAATGTTCACTTATTGATATAGATTTTTAATTTACCTTAATTTGTGAATAAAAAAAAAAAATAAAAATAATCCCTATTCAACTTTTTACTTTCTTTCTCTCATTAACTTGGCTTAAACCTAATTAATTTAAACGCCATGCTGGTGTCCTGTTGCCAAAAGAACTCTTAAATCACGCTGTTGAAGAACATTTGAAAGCGGAAACGTGCTGAATACGTGGTACAAAAGTCAGCAAATCTTTGTCAGGGTGTTGTTTGAGCAAGTAAAATTTTAATTTAAAAAAATTCTTACATTTTCTGCAGCCTTTGAAATGCTGTCGCCATTGAAAATAAAGAAGCTAGAGAATGTGTAAGATTTTCAGCTAAAGCTAAAGCTACAGTTGCAAAAATTGTTCGCATATTCTATGACAGCATTCTGTAAGGTCTCATCCATAGAAATGTCCTTTGTCCTTTGTGTACGTCGACTTCCCTTCGCCGCAGGAGCTCAACTGCGTTAAACTGAAACTTTTCTAATTGAGGCAAGGAGATTGTCAAGTGTTGCACACACTACACACACACATACATAATGTATCTATGTTATTTATTTATGCTTGTGTATGTGTGTTTGTGTTGGTATTACAGTTAAGTCAAACAAACGGATGTAACAAAGCGACAAATGAAACTTGGTGCAGATTTGCTCTATGTATAAAATAGATACAACTTTTGAGATTCGTTAGCATTTGACAATATTTGGATTTTACTTTTGATTTGAAATAACTTTTGCCTCATAAACTGGAACGGAATTTTCTAATAATTAGTGAGCAACATTGCAAATATTTGTTAAATTGCATTTATTTGTTTTTAAAGTTTTATTTTGACAAATTATATTTGATTATTTATCGAAATATTGGCTTTTACAAAGTAAATTGATGCAGGTAAACCGATGTTATTCAATTTGGGTTGCACCTATTTGTACACTTAATTGCATGTCATTTTACCGGAAGGAAACCCATTTTCATGCCGTCTCTTTCAATCTTGCTCAATTTCCTTTCCTTTTCAGGCAACTTGTTGGCAACAAGTGGAGCATTTTGCCTGCTCTGGGCAGGCAATCGTAGCGCGCAGCTGGCGGCTGTGAGTTTTCGTTGTCGTTGTCGTTTTCGTATTCGGTTTTCCGGCTTTCCCCTTTGGTCATGGTAAACTACAATGCGAAAATTGTGAAAACGGAAAATGGCACGAACGCGTCCATTATTGTAACAGCAGACAGCGGAAATGCAACGCAACCTATGAAGACAACGACAACGACAGAAATGACGGCAATGGCGACAACGACAGCGACAGCTTTGTCGACATCCCTGGACGACTTGAGCGACCAGGAGAATGGTACAACGGGTAAGTGTGACAGCTATTTTCCCCTTACACCCTGATCCCTCTTCCTTTTAATCTCTGACAACATGTCAGCCCAAAAGGGAATGAAAAGCAGTAGCTGCTTCAAATTAAATTAGTTTCCTTAAGGATTTCTGCTCAATTTTTGCAATATTTGCGAACTGCTTTCTTCAACAATTTGAGCTGCTGAATACCATTTAATAACTGACTAATTAAAACTAAAATTACAATTATATTTTGAACATATAAATGATCGCTTGGGTAAAGCATAGATTTACTTAATTGTATTATTTGTTTCAAAATTGTCGAGCTGCTTTCTTTATAAATTTGAGCTGCTCAATACTCTGTAATCGCTGACTTATTAAAACAAAAATTACATTTATATTTTGAACATATAAATTATCATTTTATTCATCACTTGGGAAGCATAGATTTACTATTTTTTTTATTATTTGTTTCAATATTGTCCAGCTGTATGCTTGATCAATTTAAGCTGCTAAATACTCTGTAATCGCTGACAAATTAAAAAAGAATACAATTATATTTTAAACATGATTATTTCCATTTTATTCATCACTTAGGAAGCATGAATTTACTTTTTATTTAATATTTATAGCTCAAGCCAACTAGGTTTGTATTAACTGTCATTTAACTTATATTTTTATTGTCATTTCTGTTTAGATGAATTTTTCTCAGCTATGTCCCAAAATTACAGCCTCCTTGGTTTTACTGTTCGAACTGCAGGAATATGAATAGGTTCGTTAGTCAGAAACAAAGAGTTTTTAAAAACTCGAATAACTTTCTAAGCTGTCGTGTTAACCCTATCCGCGATTTTATTATTTCATCAGTTAGCTAACCTTTGTCCTTCGTTCACCTGGTTCACATAGCCTGGTAGGTTTCCATCCCAACCGCTTTGGGCTCTGATGTAATCCCAGTGCTGCTTAATTTGGGCTTGTCACGATAACATCAGCCCACGCCCCTTTTAACTGCCCACGCCCATTTGTACTGCGCAGTTCCTTTGACAGTTCCTCTCATATTAATTAAATTCGGTAGAGTTGAAATTAATATAATGCTAGTTTTGTTTTGAGCGGCCCACGCTGTGTGCGACCAAATAACATAATTAAAACCAGTTGCTCTTTGACTTTTACTTTGATTTTCCATAAATTAATAAATTGCAAATTGTGAAAACTTTTCAACTATGATTCAGATTTATTTAAATGTGAAATTTAAAATAAATAAATAAATTAAGAGTTAAATATGCATTGCAGTTCCTCAGGCAACCTGTTGGCCTGACAATTCGTTCATTATTGATTGAAGCAAAAGTTTTATGAATGAACAGACGACAGAGCCTTCGGCGTTTTCCAGCGACTTGTTTATTGATTGAAAATTCGTTTTCCTTAAATAGGCAACCCAAAAAAGTAAAATAAAACACAACTTATGCGCATAATTTGTGTGGGTGTCAATGTGTAAAATGTTCATGTCTCTTTTTTAAGGAGCTCGTTAAACCAAACAAGTAAGCAAGTCAGAAGGTTTATTGAAAGCATTTCGTTAATTGCTTCAATTACTTTTACAAAAAATTTTAATATAAAAACAAAAGTTATTGGGCTTATTGGACAAAGTTAATTGATGCGGATTGGATTGGATTGGAACAGGCAAATTCCAAGAGAATTAATCAATTCAAATAAGCTGCAAATATTTTAATTTAAACAAAGAAGATATCGTTTTGGGCCAATTATAAGTGAAGCATCCAGCCATTAATTGACCAACAAGGCGACAAGTCTATTAATTGGGTAATATAAAAAAAATAAGCAAATATCCAAAGCATGTTTATTGATTAACATTTTGAGAGCTTAGAAAACAAGTGAATACACTTCTGAACACATATAATCTGTGAGATACTAAGATGTAAATACTTTTCTGAAATACACGACTCTTATTCATCTGATTGCTCTCGTATCTTTTGCATATAATAGCAGATAGCAATATAAATAGAATATATAGAGAAACCTACAATTATTTGTTGAAACTATTATTATTAACTATATTTTTATGATTTAACTTACAACAGGTAAACGTCACAAATATCCAATAAGTAATGCAGGACATTGTATTTAAATTCGCCATAGCATTAATATTTTTTACGCTAGAAACTATGCTATAAATGAATATACAAATAGCTTGCAGTGCTTCAATGACAACATAGATAATCAGAGAGTATGCTTTTTTCTGAAATTTAATGAATTTAATTGTTACTGGCTAAGAATGTTGAGTGTTATTTGACTTACCGTCACAGTGGATACTATCAAAACTATTGAGGCCACTAACATTAAAAACTCTGATGTGAAGAGAAACGCTGTGTACTTGGTTTGAATAATTGGTATACTTTTAATTTGTAAAATCGTTATTAGGTTCCAAATGTTGCAGCCAGACCAAAATATGCCAAATGTACCAATGATCATACTTCCAATTCTCAGGGACAAGCAACCACAGCATTTTTTCAACAAACACATTTCTGAAAATTTGAAATTTTTATAGATAATTTTAATTTAACATGAACGAAAATGCTAAGGGAACCAATAATAGGATTAAGAGATTTACATGATCATATTTTCTATCAATTATATAATGCTAGCAGATCAGATTTCCTTATCCATTGGCAGCATCCAAAGCAATTTCAACGCGTTGATAACAAAATTTCACAGTCATTGCCCACATCCCTTGTTGTGTATTGAGTGTGTTAATATTGTTGACTCAATTTTTATTTTAATTCCATTAGCATCTTGATGACTAAACTCAAAGCTGTGCCACATGGCAAAACACACACACACACACACACACACACGCAAATACACATACTTGATGCTAATGAGGCTATAATATAAATTGCTTAAATTGAGAATAATGCAAAAAGTTAATATTTAAGCTGACAGCACAACAACAACAACAACAACTGGCACTCAAGCATAAAGGAGACGTTGCGCATACGCCGCATATCCGCATAGGATTCGTGCTGCTATTAACAGCAAATTGCTTAAATTGCATATCAACAGCTGAACAAGCAATCAAACATTTAGTCTTTTTGTGCCTGAGGGTGTGTGTGTGTGTGTGAAGTATACAAATTATGTATACGCCATGTGAAAGACAAGTGCACAAATTTGCAGACATTATATAATTTGTATAATATGTTATGTTCGTACTCTCATTATAAATAAAGTTAGCCAACGAAAATTGTGTCGATTTATCTTATGTGCTTAAAGATAAGTCTATTTCCTGCATATTTAAATTTAAATTTAAAGTAAGTCATTTATCTTTGGGGCCAGAAGACGTTTTTCAATTTATATGCACTGCTTAAAAAAACTACTTAGCCTTGAGAAACCGCATAACTGTTGCTGCAAGGCCATTGGAGCTACTCTACTTTGGGGCAGTAACTTGGCCGTAAACTTGCGTGCTCCACGAAAAGTTCAACCAAGTCTAAGTTCTTGCCACCTTCTTCTTGCACTTTGTCTTTAGGGCTTTGGTCGACTTCGTTGCTACTTTCTTTATTGTTTTAATTGAAGGCAGCTGCTCGGTTGGCGCCTTTGGTGGTTTTTACAAATTATGTGCGCAATCAATGGGAGGAAAGTAGATTAACTTTGGTTAAAAGACAGCAAATCAAATAGAAAAACCATTCATAATTTTGTTGTTGATTGAATAGCATCAGGTTAACAGTTACAGTTGCTATTCTGTTAGCTAAACTGATGGTTAACATTTCACTGCTAGTTAACATTGTTTTTAACATATGCTGTTGCTAACATTTCAATTAACAGCATATGGAAGAGATATAATTAAGATGTCATTAAAAATGTCTGAGATATCTATTAGTCTTATTTGAACGACAGTCCAGTTTCTTTGACGAGTTATTATTCCATCTTAATTAGTGCACGCGCTCTCATATGCCCGCTTTAATGATGGATTTGCCATCAATACTCCAACATCAAATTGAGTGAGCAGAGTGTTGATGAGTCATTAAAAACCAGACAAAAATGAGGAAAAAAGAAATCACTGGCGACTGAAAAAAACTGTTAGCCACATATATGTACATAGATATCCTCGACAGCTCATCTATCATCATTGGATGGATGCCTGTTGTATCCACGAATGCTTTTACAGTCTGCACTCTCTCCCTCTCTCTTTCTATACACACACACATGCATACAGAGCAGCTCACAGCCAACGTATTTATAGCAACTTAATTGAATTTCAATTTTCAATTTCGCCTTTTAATTGAATTCAATGAAAAAGTGTCGATGAAACGGTATTCAGCACTTTGTGCGATGCTTTCCACCCATTTCCACCCAGTCGCTGTCAGTCTGTTGATGCTCACATCATCATAGTTATCGCTGTTGCTGTTATTGGTGTTTATTCAGCTGTTGCCCCTATTGGGAGCCCTGTCGCCACTGAAGACTCGCCTGGCGCCAGAGATGCTCCCCCCTCCGACCCTCCTAACCCCCCTTCATCCCCCTCCAACCAACTGACATTGCCACTGAGCCCACAATTGGCTTGGTCTGATTGTGTTTATGATTTTTTCACAGAGTTTGGCTTGAGATTGACTGAAAAGTTGTAAATTGATTGGGCTGTAAATATGTGTGCATCGAGATAAACAAAGCAATTGCCCAGCATAATGGGTAAAATGTTGGCAATTGAACTTGATTTTGTAATTATCAGTGATGTGCAAAATTTCAACCGATTTGTATATCGAAATCTAATCAAGTTTTGATCTAGCGGTAAAGAGTAAGTGGAGGGAAAGTAGTAAGAAAACGAAACGAAACGAATGTGTTGATCGAACTTTTAATTATTAATTTTTCATGCCAAGTTAAGTTAAGTTTTGTCTAAGTTATGTCAATTTGAAGTTTTTGAAAAAGCGTCAAGCTTAAGAAACAATTCGACCGTGAGGAACAATAAATTAAATATTCCAATTTTAATGCAGAATCAATTTTGGGAACAAATAATGATCAAAATTATATTTTTAAGAGACTAAATTTTTGATGCAGATTAAAAATAGACGCCAAACAATGAACAAAATGATATTCAGCATAAAAATCAGTTAAGTTTCGAGAAAGTTATGGCGGTTAGAAGTTTATGAAAAAGTGTAAAAGGGTAAATGTGGAAAACGGAAGCCAAAAATATTTTTTTTAAGTGACTAATTTTTTGATGCAGATGAAAAATAAAGGCAATGATAAAAATAACATTCCGAATGGAAATTTGTTAAAAATTGACAAAGTTATGTCAGTTTGAAGTTTATGATTAAGTGTAAAGTAAAGTAAAGAAGTGGAAGTTATACATCGTTTCCGCAGAAATCGAGCTGTCGTTATTCAATGTATTTTCACATCACTAATAATTATCAATGAATTTTGCACCATAATGAATTGACTTTATTTTCTGTGTTAATTCGATATTTAACAAGTTTTGTGTGAAACAATTTGATCGATGTATATTTTAAAGTCCTGGGGTAATTGAGTGATTTATTTAAATGAAAATAAATAATACATACATCGTATACGACACACATTCGTTTGGGATATAAATTTTTGTCAGCAGAGCAAACGGGCGAAATAGAAGTGAATGCAACTTGCATGTGAATTGAATATTGCATTTGTCTCTGCAAAACGAGCTTCGTCTTTGACACAGAAAAGTTTGGATACATTTATATTGAGAAGACGCTTCATTTTTTAAATTTACAAGAAAATACGGAAGCTTCTTTAAATTGTTTTCATTTACATTGACTTTTGTAATACATATTCTATGGAACAATTTGAGCTTCGTCCTCCGCTGACTTCCTCTTATAAATAGGATATAGCAATATATATGAAATAGGGAGAAGTGCCTATGAAGTAACAGTTAAATTCTAATAACAATACTAAGTTTAAATTAACTTACCAAGGGAAAATGCTACCCATAGCCAATATGCAATGCAGGCGATTGAATTGAAGTTTGCAATAACGTTAATATTCATTGCGGAAGTAACTATGCTGAATAACAATAAATACAGATTTTGCATAACGGCCATGACTACATAGATAATGATGAGAAATGACCATTTCTGAAATATAAAGAAAGTTTTTTATAATATCTAAATATCTATGCTTTATTTTGTTGTACATACTTACCACCATGGTGGAGATTAAGAGAATTATTGAGGCAAACATCAATATAAATTCAGATGCCAGCTGATATGCTCCAATTTTATCATCTATATGCAACAGAATTTCCAAAGTTGAGCTTCATATAATTATCTTAATGTGAATTAATAAAAACTGTGTATTACCTGTAAATACATATTTACGCTGCATAGGCGGATAGTCTAGGAATTTAAACAATTTGAAAATAATTTTCTGACATAGTTAGTTAAATCATATTACTATTTAAGATTGATATTATGAATTCTATATTTAGGCCGGAGCAAAATATTCCAAATAACGCAATGAAAATGCATCCATTTTTTAGTGAGAAGAGCCAACAAAATTTTACAGCTGGAAACATCTTGAATTATTTCTTACTTTAATTTAATTCATAATTCTGATTTGATTTGAAAGCAAACGCTCAGGTAGCCAATAATTGAAAGCGCCCATCAATAATTCGATTAAAGTTTTCGTTGCTAGATAATAAAGATAATTTATTACACTTCCATTCCAAATATTATGTGAAAATTGTCACCGGCAGAGCGAATAAGATGACTAGAAATTCAAGTGCAAATTATATCTATGGATATCTATATCATACATTTGCATATCCATAACTGGGTCTATGTGTGTGACATACTATGCGATTCTATGCGTCATGTGGCAACCATTATCGAACCGTATACCAACACAATTGCAGGCTTGTTTTGCATTCACAATGCATGTTGGTGAATTGCCGGCTTATACCACATGAGATATGTCGCACTCAGCGATGCAAATATCCAACAATTCTCACTGATTTGCATGCCGGGGCTACGCGTATAAGGCGACATTGCCTAAAGATAGATCCAAAAAATACCAAAAGTGCTCCAGTAAACAATGCTCGACTTGCAGATACGCTTTATTCATATACAATAAAAATTGTGAGCTCATTTTGTATTGTCAGTTAGGCTAAAGAATGTTAGGTGAGCGAAACAACTAGCGCTACAGAGAAGAGAATGTGGAATAACACTAGAGAATGATGTTATGAAACTGGAATGATAGAAACTGTTAACAGCGCCTTCTTGAGTTGTTCTCTAACAGCTATTCTGTTTAACAGTCTCATTGAATGTTAGAGCGCTAGGAATCTAGGGAACTACACTTATGCTAGAATTAAGGCAGACTCTGACTCTGCTAAGCAACTCACATCCTTTCACCGCTACAGGGTATACAAAGAAATATATGTCTACACATAAAAGTAAGTATGTAAATTGCTTTGACAGTGGAAATACGACCGGAGCTGAGGCATTGTTGAGATTTCTTTTATTAGTAAAATATGCATATTGCTTACAATTTGAGGTTGACGATGATCTGTGATTCTGCTTGTTATGCTCGTATTTAAATGCGTAAAAAGCCATGCCTTTTGATTGCGGCGTTTGATTTGAACAGAAAAAAGGTGTATTTATATAGATAGACTCGTATATCGCAATCATTTGTTGCTCGTGGCAAATTCAATTTACATTTTCACTGATTTTTCATATTAAAGTCGCATTTGTCGCTAAATGTCCTACGGGGAAGAAGAGTGTCGATAAAATTAGAGAGTAAATGTCATGCATCTGTTACACTCTCATTCTCTATTTCCAGTCCTGCCACATCCCCATCTCTATTTATTGCATTGCTGTTGCCTCTGTGCACTTACCGTTTTCATGACCACTTTGCATATTGTGGAAGATTTAAGTTATAAGAGCCTGAAAGTGGCTACGTAATGGAAGCTGTTATGGAAATAGCTGTTGAGTAAGTGCACACATCTGAGCGAGAAGCTTTTAGTTTGAAATTAACTAGCAGTTTGATACTATATGAGAGACAACTTGATAAAGACTCAAATCAGCACACTTTCAAATATTGTATCTCCTTATATTGAATAGAAACGTACACATTTTGATGATTTCAATTGAATCATGTGCACAATCTATATAAAAGTTCTCATCTCTAGAAGGTTTTGCCAATTGCAAAATAGAAAACTCAAACGTTTTGCCTGATTGACTTCTCGCACGTTCCGGCAATGCAAGAAGATAGCAAATATGAAGAGAGTATGCCAAGTAAATTGGAAAAGATGCGTATGTCAATGGATGCTCACTGGGCCTTGTCTATTGTCTTAGGTGGCCATTATTTAGGTTCCACCACGTCCAACACCAACAGTAACAAATAAACAGGAAGCAGGAGAGCTTCATGCCCTAAAAAGAAATTGCAAAATGGTCGCACATTGTGCAAGAGAAATAAGCGAGTTACGTGCGCCGAGTGTCGACAGACTGGCACAGTGGGACAAATATAGCAAATTTCTGGTAAACAACAGAAGGGAGTTATCGCAGATTTAGTAAATATGGCAATGACTTTTTGCTTTTATTTGAAATTCCATTTTTGAAGCTGTAATTTCCACTGTGCGTAGTTGTGGTATTTTCGTTTTGCAATTTGATGTTGACACTTCCCATGGCCAACAGGATTCGACTGCTGCTTGATTAATGCGATGCCATGACATCCTCTTAGTCTCCACTCACCTGCCATTAGCTGATGCTGTGTAGCATCATTTCCTTTTTATTGTTTCGACTTGTTGTGTCCCCAATTTGTGGGCCACTTGATGCACAGCATGAGGATTATTTGTTTGGCAAAAGGTGTTGATTACTTTTGTCTTTGCTGTTTGAGCAGTTGATTTATTTTGTGGCCGACAGTTAAATTCGAAACGAGTTGGCTGCCAAATTAAATCAGTTGGCTTAACAGCATTACACAATTAAATATCCGGAGGAAGAAGTCGAAATATTAATTCATGTAGAAGTAAAATGTAAAGTTTTACTTTAATTTAATTCACAAAAATGCAATAAATTTAAATCAAGTGGAAAGTTTTGCTGAAAATCTACTGCAATATTTGCCACGTTGAGTCGAGGCAACTAAAACGTGTTGCTAGACCGTTTTGTTGGCCTTGGCATGCGGCACACGAAACCACGTAAAGCTTGTAATACTTGCCCCGTCTTGAAGCACGTAATTTACAATGTTGCAGCAGGTGGCCGTTGCGTGGGAGAGACAGAAACAGAAGCAGAAGCAGAAACGGAAGCCGTTGCTGTTGCCCTTTACAATTTTACTTGTATATTGTTGCATCTTATGTTTCAGTTACCGCCAGCCATGACGTATGTGTAATATTAACATTTAGACATTTTTAAATGGCGTCTGATTAAAAAAGCGTAGCATACTTTCAAGCGCGCACACACTTGAAATTTATTAGAAATGTTACAAAAGAAAATAATTATCATCTATCATTATCATTTTGCTTAAATGTATATGCGAAGAATCTCACTCATTGTTATCGCCTTTTGACACATGGGGCATTTGCCTGTGCTGCTCTGTGCTTCCTTAATGCAAGCCATGCAGAATACATGACCACAAGGAGTTGTTACCGGCTCCCGTTGGCGCACACAGTCCATACACACGGGGCATTTATAGGGCTCTTCATTGGATGCAGAGGCGGGAATCGAATTGGACGATTTCAACTGTTTTCTCACTTCCTGCTGAAAGGTTTGACACTCAGTTGATACTGGAAGAGCAACTTCAGCGGTGAAATCTCTCTCGAGTTCATCAAGTGTTGGCCACTGGTAGGGACTAGAAGGGATTTCGGTTATAGCACTATAATGCCATTGTGGCCTAGTATTGGAAGACATTGCTGCTGCTGCGGGAGATTCCAAGTACAGGTCGGGATCTGCAGCGAGAACAGGAGACGACGAACGTTCATTTGTTGTTAATGCAGAGCCAAGCAGATTTAAATCAGGACTATAGTCATGTGGTGTTTTGCGACTATTATCTATGAACATATTTCGAACAGGATGTCCCACACGCCCGCGTTGTACTAGAATTAAAATGGAATTAATTCTTGACATCAATTAAGATTCCTGTGTGTTTTATACCCGCTAATGCATTTCCCAAAAGACTTGCTCTCAATGCCTTCTCATGTTCATTACGCTGCAAGTTCAAGGTACTTCGGCTAGCATTAAAATGACCTGTGTTACCCAATGGACCGATTCGTTGGGTAGTGTCATTATTATTGTTGTCGTACGTCTTGTACAATAAATTGAAATAGCGATCGTCTCTGATGCATTGCTCTTCAATTGTAGAAGAGTTTTCCAAGTACCACTGTATGAGATGGATGCATAGTAATATTTAAATTCTAACAACTGACTTGACTCACCGGTGGTGGCCACGGGCAATGGGATCGATGTATAGAGTGCGACATATTATTGTTTGAATCTCCGTTCGATCTATACATGGTAATTGCTGCAATTTATTACCAAAAAAATAAAAAACTTAGAATTTAACTTTTGCCTACTGCTAACAAATTTGACATTTATTTTAAAACACACAATGTGAATATGACAATAGAAACTTTTGGGTCAAAAAGGTGTCCAGATTCTCAAATCAAATTTATGCTAATCAATATAACAGAAGAGCACGCTGTTATTTAAGCAGCATTCAATTCAACTTAACAGAACGCACTAACAGCATTGTAAGCCGACTGTTAAATAACAGCATACTGTTATACTTGAGAGCCTTATTGAGTTTTACCAGCGACTTAGTAGAAAATTGCACAAGTGCTAAGTATTGACAATTTCGACCCGAAATATTTGATTTGCGTTCATTTGCTTAGCACTCGAACTTCAATTTGGTTTGATTTAATGTCACAATTCACGGCAGCTTAAACCCACATGTTGTCAATCCGAATACCAGTGAAGCGCATTAATATTTCGTTGGATGGCATTGCACATTTATCCCTTGGCGTGTCGTGTTCTATCTGTGCAGGCTTTGACATGTGTCTGCGTGCACTTAATCACATGGAATTCTATCAAAAGCCGTTGCGGCTTTCCATTCACCATTCACCAAGCACCAAACACCAAACACCATTCGCCGCATCGTCGTATTAAATCTATGCCAAAAGCCTCGCAAGTCAACATCGTTCTGTTGTCAGCCAAAGTCTTCAGCTGTTTCGCTTTAGACGCTTTACTTTTTATGACCCACAGCACAGCAATGCCGTAGACATATGAGGGGGCATCTGTCATCCTTTCACACACACTCACACCCACACAGAGAGACACACCTACTACATATGTATGTGTTTTGTGTTTGAGTTCAAGCAACGCTTTCAGTTGATGTCAAAAAAAATTTCCTTTTGATTGCAGAGAATAAACAAGTGAAAGCACCCACGGAGCACGGTATTGTCTAGTTGCGAGGGTTGCTTTGCAAATACTAGTTTCATTATTTAGAAAAATGAGTCAGATAATTTGGAAAAAGGATTAGAAATACTTTCACATCTTTAACCGTAAATCAAACTGATTTCTATATTATAAACGAATATTTAAATGTAAACTTTGAATGCATTTATTTTCTTTGTAGTAGAAGCCAGTGTACTTTGAATAACATCTCGTTTTTATAGCAATTCTGTTGATTTAGGTTGTGCTCTTTATATTGCTTGCAGCACATGTAAAATATTACAATTTTCCGATATTTATTTTTCGTGGGTTTCTTATCCTTAATGCGTGCCTCAAGTTTGCGGTTAAATGCGTTTCCGTTTGTTTGTAATGTCGCAATAAAAATGATGAAATGTCACATTTATTAATAATAATGCACTTGAAAACATTTTTTATTGTTTGTCTTTATCATGTCAAGAGGCTTTTATTATTTTGATGTCTGGAGCTCAGACATTTGGGATTTAATGCAGACTCTGACTTGACGAAAGTTACAAATGGTTTTGTTGTTATCCAGTACTCTTTTGTTTACCCAATTTACCAAATTTTAGTATAATCATTAATTAGCTGACTCGTGTGTGTGTGTGTGTGTGTCAACAACAGAAGGCGGTCGACAGCCAGACACACTTGACCCTTCATTTGGTCATTCGCCTTTAATATTCCCAACACGCACTTCTATCGATTCTGTTAAATTTAAGTATTTGAGTCTATGAAAAAAAATCAATGAGTTTGAGAGCGCATAGACGAAAATTTAAGCACCTGGTACAGGTATGAGTTACTATAAATAAATAGAACTCATCATACAGATTGCGAGGCCGAGATATTGTACACTGTCCAACAATGTTCTGTGTGCCATAAATAAATCAAAGACTTTAAATGCCACCAATTAGCAGGCCACATGGCTACTATCCATATCGATTTACACACACTGGCACTCACACTCGCATTCACACTCATATTCACACTCACATTCCCATTCACACTAAAAACTAAACAGAAAACCGAAAAAATGTGTTGATTTTGACGTGTTTGGCAATCGAAAGTGCGTGTTGACCTTTTGATTTTCACGTCATGTGGCACTCAAGAGATAAATGCGTGTGAGAGTTGGCGTGTTTAAGGGATATTATACCAATATATATATATTAGTAATGTTTGATTTAATATGTCGCTTTTACACAATTTACTGATGAAAAGACACTTTTTTTGTTACTAATAATAAAATAAGGAGAGCGATACATTGATTATATATTACTCGAAATGTAATAACAATTGTATCTAGAAAATGATTGTTCTTTTATATTTTGCTTTCATTTTATATACAAAATATTATAACTATTTGCAGCAAGTTAAAGTAAATAGATTTTTTGTTAAAATAGAAATGGAAAATGCATTATGTGTGGATTTAAATCCAGCAATATTTTTGTCGAGTATATCATAACTTTGGTTGCAATTGCGACTCATATAAAATTCATTTTAGCTTTGAGTTAATGATGCTTTTTATTAATGCATATTTATTGACGGCAAATGAAATCACGTTCCTATATAAATATATATATATGTCTAGCGATAAAAGCGGCTTTCGTTTGTTATGGTATCATTTTATTAAACAGATTTAATCTGCAATTAAAGTCAATTGAGGAGAACCAATTGCAGGACTTTAACTGCAGGTGTGTTGAGTATGGTTCAGTTGGGATTCCATTTCATAAATGCCACAGTGAAGACAGCTTTCAAGCTTTTTTCAAATTGCCCATTTAATGCTGTGCACTAATGGACGAAACACTTGACTTTTCTGTACTTTGCAGCTGAGGATATACACCTGAACGATTTATATACACGCTATCGCCAGAGGCTGCGAAAGTCGTTGTTCAAATCGGGATTGCTGACATCGCTGGTGGCATGCGTCGTATCCATAATAATTGGCATCGTTTACGAGCAGGTAAGTGCAGCACACTTTTACTCCTCTTAGTTCAGTCGCAGTGGCAATGTTAACTTATATTTTGTGTGTTACAGCACCTGCTGCTGACACTGTTGCTCGTACTGGCGGCCCTAATCTCTGGCTCAATACTCACGGCTCTACAGTCGCCGGCGGTGCTCAGTTCGCCAGCAGCTGCTCTGGCTTTTGCCATTGTTACCACCTTCTCGCTGGGCACCATTGCGGCCATCACTGGCAGCGAGCTGGCTCCTCTGCCCATGTACGCTCTGTTTCTGGTAAGCAACTAAATATCTGAATTGTTGCCAAGGATTAGCTAAACGTATGCCATTGTTTTTTTGGTTTTTGGTTTTGGTTTTGCTTTGCAGGGAATTCACACAATGCTGCCCATTTCCTGGCCGGTCTCTGTGGTCCTGGCCCTATTTATGACTGCCATTCATATCGTTTATAGAATTGGCACCAGTCCGGATTATGCACCCAATTTACCCATGGTAAGTCATTCCATATCCACTTAACATTGCATTGGATTGTCATTATTTGCCACTGGTTTGTTTTTCACATATTCATTTGAAATTATGATAATTTAAAAATATATTTATGTATATTTTATAAATGTGACTTTTGTATAACTTTAATTTGATGGGCAGAATAATCTCTGCTACCGACAGTTTTAGTTGACGACAAATAAATAAAACAAACAAGTTTTTCGCCAATTTCTATGTCAAGTGTTGCGATAATTTGCCACCTAAATTACAAGGACTTTCAATTGTAAACTATAATTGCGAATTATGTTAATTATATAAATAATTTTGCTGCCCTAATGAATAGCCTGGCATTTTAAGAGCTCTGGCAAATTAAGCACTTGGTTAGTTTTTCATACATTTGCCGCTCGTTGATTTTGTATGTGTGCGTGTGTGTGCGTGTGTGGCTTTTGTGGCTGCCACACGCCCATTGAGAATGCCAAATGAATGCTGCCTGGTATTGTGGCAACGTTAATTAGCTGCGGCCCACACAATTCCATGCTGGGAATTTCGATTACAGGCCCTGTGATCTGAATTGTCTAACTGCTTGGTAGTTCTCGTTGCCGCCTTCCAATTGACTCTATTATTCATTGCCCTATGTGGCACACACACACACACATATCACTCGACATGACCCCGTTTTATTGCTCTGTCAGCTCTTTGGCGAGATTGTGATGCTGGCCAGCGCATCCGTTTCCGGCCTGTACTATCGCATCATGTCGGATGCGGCACATAATCGCACTGTGGATGGCACACGCACCGGGATCGAGCAGCGTGTGAAGCTTGAGTGCGAACGGGAGCAACAGGAGCAGCTTCTGCTGAGCGTCATCCCTGCCTACATAGCTGCCGAGGTAAGTGCTGTAAAAATAAATGTACCTCTTTTTATTTTGTACCCCGTATCCTGTAAAAAAGGAAGGCAAAGTTAGAAGGAGTTGTACCTAAACTCATATAATATATATACAGCTGGAATCTCTTGTTTATCTGATAGCATAAAAATGTAATACAAAATTCCACACTTTTAATTTGAATTTATAAATAATATAGTATTTAATCCAAAGTACTAGTCTACAACTATATCGTTGAGAATCTAAGAGCTAGAATAACTATCTTTGCTACACAAGGAAAACTATATTTTAAGAGAAAAGTGTAGAAAATAATTATATAAATGTAGGTCAAATAATAATTAATAATTATGTAAGTAAATGTAAGTGCAAATATAATTTTAAAATAAGTTTGTAAGTAAATTGTGATAAAATTTAACGCATAGAATTATATATGAGAATAGTTGTGGCTCTCTAAAGTTTATTTTATAATCATTTACTTTTGTTATAATAGATGTTAACGTAAAATTAAATACACTTTTGCAATGCAAGTGTCTTAAATGCATAGAATAATCCATTTAAATTATGTAGTATTTTAACTGTAGCGATCTTACATATATATCTTTTGTATTTCTCCTAAAGGTTAAACGGAGCATTATGCTAAAGATGGCGGATGCATGTCAGCGGGCTGGCGGTCAGGCGTCCACATCGGCCACACGCTTCCACGAGCTGCATGTGCAACGGCACACAAATGTCACAATACTGTTTGCGGACATTGTTAACTTTACGCCCTTGTCATCCTCATTGACGGCCAGTGACTTGGTCAAGACACTCAACGATCTCTTCGGCCGCTTCGATCAAATTGCACAGGTAATTGCGGGAATTGTCTGTCATTTGTTGAACAACATGACATGTATTTAAATATGTTTATCGTTTGCAGGAGAATCAATGTTTGCGTATTAAGATTCTGGGCGATTGCTATTACTGTGTGTCGGGTCTGCCAATATCACGGCCACAGCATGCCACCAATTGTGTCAACATGGGCCTGCAAATGATCGATGCCATCAGGTGAGTTTCTCTCTCTCTCTCTCTCTCTTTGTAAAGTCAACATTGTCACGCGTTGCGTATGCGACATGTATGCCCTTGGCAATCCCTTTTGACACTCGATGTTTGTTGTGTGGTTTTTCTACGCTGTGTGTGTTTGAGTGTTGTGCGTGTGTGTGTATGTGTGTGTGAGTGTAGTTGCTGTCAGGACTTGTATAAACATTTGTTTTACTTTCAGCACTTTGATAGTTTCTCTGCTCCTTCGGGTTATGGGGAATAAGAACACACACACACACACACACACACACTCAGAAGTGTAAACACAACTGTAAACACTCTTTTGCATTGACGCTGACACATGCAACAATAAATTGAAATTGAAAAATGCATTGACATTGCTCACGGCTTTAATGTGGATTTACATGAATGTCAGCTTATCATTTTATGACCTCTTCTCCTCCTATTTTATTATCAAATTTAATTGCCAGCAGATAGAGATACACACACACACATACAGAGTGCAGAATTTATGACGTCTATTAAAGCGTATTATGCAATAAAAAAAATATAGCAACACAAAAATAAAAAACGATAGGCGAGTGCAAAAATAAAGTAACATCAAATACAATAAACAAAATGGACACAAAGGCCATTTTATTACATACAAGAATTTATGCTCAAGCAGCAAGTACTGAATGCCACTAAAAGTTGTTCAATTCTATCGCGTATATACCCTAAAAGTCAGGATACTTAAGCATTCAGACTCCTTTAGAATATGTATATTGAGAAAGATAAACTTAAAGTATTTTTTGCAGTCAAATAATAATTATTATTACGCGAGTAGAGTATGTAAATTTCGTTGTGTATTTATTTGATGCTGCACCATCATTTCTATTGTGTTGATTATTTGACTCTGGCTCAGTCGCTTGCATTCCCAACAATACATTAACTTTTCCTCGTCTTTGATTTTATTTTATTTTATTTCTTTTGTTTTTTGGTCCAAAGGGCATTTGGTTTTTCAATCTCTGGGCGACTGTTGCTTTGCTCTTTGGCTTTGTTTGGCTGTTTCCCATGCAGCTATGCAGCCCATTGAGCACAAGTCGACTTTTGCAAAAGGCAAGTTTTCCACTCAGCCGTTGTTTTAATCGTCAGGCTCCTTATGAAAATGCCAACTTTTTGCTTGCCACTTGAGTTTCGTTGTGTGTGTGTGTGTGTATGTTCTGTGTGCGGCAGAGCAAGGTGAAAGTTTAATTGTGCAACGCAGCAGCAGACGGTCTTTTGTATTTCATTTTTTTTTTTTTTTGCATTTCCTTTTGTCGCTGATTGCCAAGCAATGCGGCAACTTTAAGTACAAGCAACAATTGCCCGCAAAAGTAGGCAACATTTTTCTCATTAAGCTGAGCAGCAACATTGCAAGATATTGCCTTTTAAATTGGACATTACATTTAATTACAATTTAAAAATATCAAATTCAAGTTGTAGATATGTTGGGGAACTTGATTCTGCTTACTTTCAAATCCTTGGAATAACTATATAAATTCCAAGAAATATACAATTAGTATTTGTATTTCTTAATAATTAATTAAGAAATAGTTTGATATATAGTTCGTAAGTGTGTAGATATTTATAGCTAATGTATAATTGTGTATATATATATGATTTTTGATACTCGAATAATTGGCTAACCAGTGCAGATAGCGGTAAAAGCATCTTATTTAATTGAAAAACAAATCAGCTTATACGAGCTTATTCCTTTGTGACTCCGCATAATTAAAAGGAATTTACAAAAGTTTAACAAATTAAAAGGTCACGCTTTGAAGATGAACTTGGCACTTAAGAATTCTCAGCTTACTCTTCTATTCTAGCATAATTAACAGCCACATCCGTTTGCTCTCTTTGCTGTTGTCTAAGTATTACACTCGTAAAACAGAACAAACATAACAAACAGAGCAAACAGAACCCAATGACCCACAAAAGAACAAGAACAAAAGCAAATAAACCGAAAGGGCTCCCAAGTGATTCGTTTTCTAAGGCGATTTGTTGCTTTGGCTGCGGCTCATTTGGCCCAGAAAGCACACACTACACTACACACTACAGAAAATACTATTTAATGTTAATAACTCAAGGACTTGTTGGCCAAGCTGTTGCCACTGTGTGTTAACCTGGTCCAGGCGCGTGCCAAACGTATACGTTATAAACATACGTACAATTAAAGTCCTAAAACACTGAACGTGGCATGTTGTGTTATTTTATGCCTCATAAAACTGTACTCGTTATATAAACTATACAACGAGTTGTTAAATATACATGCATACACTGAAAAAAAAAAATAATTTTAACATTTAAAATTTACTACCTTTACGATACATGAAAATTTATTTCAAATTATAAAAACTTGGTTTTATTGAAAAAATGTTCTCAAAATAATCATGTGTTTTGTAGCTTAACGATTTTTATGATCTCGTCGGAATATTCTGAGACAACAGTCGTAATTTAAGACCCCATTATTTCTAAAAGTGTACATATTATATAAGAGTGTGAAACTATATGGTTTTCATTGTGTGTACCATTTACTTTATTCCGTATTCCGTATGCCGTATTCCTTATGTATTTCATTTAAATATTTTTTATTACTATTTTTCTGCATTTCTATTTCTATTCCAATTCCTTTTCCGGCAGACACGTGCGTGAGGCGACCGGCATAAATGTTGACATGCGAATTGGCATACACACGGGCAATGTGCTCTGCGGTGTCCTTGGCCTACGCAAGTGGCAATTTGATGTTTGGAGCGATGATGTTACCCTGGCCAACCACATGGAGAGCGGCGGCGTTGCGGGGTAAGTTTACTCTTCTCTTCTGCATTTCTACAACGCGTTGATGACACACTTTCAACTGGGAACGGGAAAAGAGGAGGTTGGCAGGTGTCAAGGTAGACTTTATAATGGCAATTTAAACGAGTCTCCATCAACGTTGCAATTAAACCCGTCTCTGGCTTCAGGCAACAGGCTTCACCTTCAACTAGTTGGCAACACAAGGTCAAGTTAAGTGGCAAGTGCCTTCTGCAATTAAAGTAACGCCCGTTCTAATAATGGCTTATAAACTGAGACAATTGAGACAAGCGTCTGTGATTATGTTGCCAGCAAAGGTTTCTACCCAAGAAATCGCAATCAAAGAGATTCACTTAACTGCAGACTGTGCAAAATAATTGAAGGGAATTTCCTTTGTGTTTTCTGTAATTTAAAACAGCATTTCAAAAGTGAAAAGATGTAGATTTAATTTAAATATTAAACAGCTTACAGGACTAACGACTAGATCAATTTGCAAATACAATTGTTGTCGAAATCATTTTAAAGAAAGGGAGAGCGGAAATCCTGCAATTCTATTCAATTGACATGTATCTGAGTATCACGTGGATTACAATTATTCGAAATTGAATTGAAATGTTGCTCAATGAGCTGCAAAAAAAGTTAGAGGCACATTTTGCGTGTTACGCACGAATTATTTGCAAATGCGTAACGAAGGCATAAATAAAATTACAATCAAAAACAGGAAGTGGCGAGAGAAACAGGGAAACAGATACAGGAAGGGAGACTGAGAGAGAGAGAGAGAGGGGGGAGTGTGAGAGAGTGAATAGATGTGTTCATTTGCATGTAGATTCGAATATATATTCTAATAACATACATATTACTCATACGCACTGTTGTTTACAGTCGCGTGCACATCACAAAGCAAACTTTGGACTTTCTGGGCGATAAATTCGAGGTGGAACAGGGAGAAGGCGGTGGTCGCGATGCCTATCTGGCGGACCATAAAATCGAAACCTATCTCATTGTGCCGCCCAAGGTAAGTGTAATGTTTCCATTGCAAGCACTCAGATTACTTATCCACCAGTCTGCCAACATGACAGCCCGCCTACATGCACAGTGTGCCACGCGTGGTCGAGTGCATCGAGCAAACGGAGTCGGCTGTGGAGCTGGCGACACCCGTCAAGGAGGATGGCGATGTAAATGAGAAGCTATTGCCGGGCGAGTCGCGGTTTCCGGTGTCAACAGCCGATGGCGCTGAGAAACTTTCACCCACCCACTCGATGAACAGTCAGGATGCAGCATTGCATGCACCGTTAACCTCGGCCGCCTCCATGTCCATCAAGGAGCTGTCCGAAGAGGAGGAGGATGCGGCGGCGACAGAGCCACTGGTTGGCAAGCACTCCGAGCAGGATAGCTCACTCAACAATGAGCATATCCCAACCATCATCCATCGTGGCAGCGACGACTCTGCTGCCTCGGAGTCTGCACCCAAATCGACGGCATTATCGCTGCCTGCCGAGGATCTGCTCAGCATGAGCGGCAGCGAGAGTGGCATCTCCAACAGCGGCACTCCAGCAATATCATCATCCAATGCGGCCAACGTCACGTCCACAGCAACAGCTACAACACCAACAACAACAACGGCAGCTGCAACCACCGGAGGCACCAATAGTTTAACAGTAGCTGACGCTCCTGAGCGTTCCCGTCGCAAGTTGTCCGTTCAAGGTGAGTGTTTAAGCATATTACCATATTTATAAAACATCTCTAGAAATATACATTAGATGACAAGTAAAAATTGCATTACTAAAAAGACTTTTAATAAGCTCAGCTAATTTTAATATAATTAGGCAGATAAAAACATTCCCTGCATATCATTTAAATCATTTGAATTAATCTTATGAATAATATCTAATATACCTTAAATAATAGTGTAACTAAAATGCATAGAAATTGATGACAAAATAATAAAAAAAACTGTGTTTAAATTGAACTGATTTATTAAACAAGCTCTAATTAAGTTATATTTATTTTGAAATGTATTTGACACATAAATATCATATTTGTAATTATTTGTAATTAATGCTCTAATTTTTTTGTACTTATATTGACATAAATATATAATATGTATTTTGTAACTTATTCTCAAATTTCGAACAAGAGTTTATGTACATTTATTTATTATATGCATTAATTTATTGTATAGATATTCACACATAAATATACAACATGTTTTACTTTATCCTCAAATTCCAAGCTTCAAAACGAGAGTTTTATATAGACGAACTATGCTTAAGCCGAAATAGTTGAACTTTAGTTAGCGTATTTAAACTTTGCCTAGTCGTTAACTTGTTGAATCTTTTATTACCATTTTCCATCTTCATCTTCATCTTTCATGCAGGTCTCATGTCCTTTGCCGACAGACGACGCTCCTCCGGCGCCTTCATCGAGGGACGCAAAATGTCCATTCACAGCGGTGAAAGTTTTCGCAGTCATGCGGGTGAGTCGACTACTTCCATGTGGTCCATGTGGGTGGATGGGTGTCATTGTGGTTGTGGTGTGGATTGTGGTTGCCCATAAAACGCAACAGTTGAAAATCACTTTTGCAAATGAGCTGCGGCTTATGCATAATTTTATCGCTGCTCTGGCAACTTTTGCATCGTTAACTTGATGTGACTGCTGCTACACATCTTTCTTTTTACGGATTGGCCTTGGTTGACCATGGCCAGGTGGTGCACAGGTGGTGCACAGCTTTCAGTGTGGTCCACACAACTTCATTGGCAATTAAGCTTCATTCACAGCCAGCTGAGCTGTGTCCCCCATTTCAGTTACTCCGGATTTATGTAGGTTTTATGCGTCACATCCACAGCTGAAAAACTGACAATTTAATGACATTTTTGAATGAAGCTGTCAACACTTCGTGGTAAATATTTAAAATTAATTAAAAAACGACTTCAATGCCAGTTTTATATTGTAATAAGAAATGGACACATCAAAAATTAAGTTACTGATATATTGGCAACTTATACATATAGTTGGAAAAAGTTAAGTTTAAAAATAAATTGTGTAAAATAGGACAATGAATGAAAAATATTGAATTTTCACATGATAATGTAGAATGAAACGAGGGGTCAAATAATGATAAAACTGACAAGGAAATCGGTTAGCAAACTTATGGCAGTTTGAAGACTTTAAAGATATATTAAAGCAAAAAAAAGTTACTCGATTGATAGCTAAAAAATCAAGTTAAGGAAGTGGAAAATCATTCCCATGAATGATTTTTAAGGAAGTGCATTAATATTTTATCTAACGTTTTTTTTAGTATGCTAAAGTAGAAAAAGTATTAAAGTATTACATTTTTGTTTTGCTGTATTTTTCTCTCAATTGAATAGATTTATGTCCTTAAATTTAATGTTTAGCTTTGTGGGTTAAAAATATGTTCGATAATCAAATTGTTTGCTTTATGATTTCAGGTCATGTCACACGCAATCGACCCTCATCGAAGATGACCAAATATGTGGAATGCTGGGGTGCCGATCGACCCTTTGCCAATATTGCCGAGTCCAAGCTGGTGAAGAACATTGGCCTGGCGGTAAGTGTTTTTGGTTGGTGCCAGGGGTCAAGAGGTCAGCAGCAGCTGTGTACAAAATTAAAATCAAGTTTCAATTGTCAGGAAATGTTTTACGAATTGGTCCAAGTTTTGTAGCTTTGACCAAATTGAATAAAACAATCAAAAGTGCAGATTTTGTAATCATTGTGTGCCGACTGCTTAGCTGTTACTGCTGCTCCATCCTCTTCATCCTCTGCAACTTTCTTGGTAATTTCTTGGCGCAACAAGTTGAGTAAACTCTATTATCTCTTGCCCGCCTCCGTTTGCAGAGCATTGCCATGATTGAATCAAATTTGCTGCCGCCGGAGCGTAAATGTTTTTTAATTTTAACTTCTTGGGGCCACCGACGGAGCTGAAGCCATTGACCATGTGGTACCGCAATACACCCCGGGAGGCCATGTACCGTGAGCAGCCGGATACGCATTTCCGCTATGACCTAATATGCGCCTTTGTCCTCTTCCTCTCGCTCGCCATCGTCCAGTTGATTGTAATTGAATTGTAAGTGATGTCTCATACTACGAGTATCGTCCATATCTGTTCAACTCAGTTTCGTATGCATCTGAACAGGAATCTGGCATTACTCGGCTCTCTGTTGGCCAGCTTTATATCGTTGGCTCTGTTCCTCTATCTGAGCAACATGTCCGTGCCGGATATGCACGCCTCGAACACCGAGCGCAATGGTCCTGGCCAGGTTGTGGCCAGCAGTCGCTTTCTTCGCTTGGCCATGTTCATCATTGTCAACATACTCATCTCGTCGTGTGCCGTTTTCAGTGTGGTAAGTTCACTGAAACAAAATGATGAAATAGTTTAAATAATAATATTTATATTATCCTTTTAATATAAATATTTCTAAAACTTTAAGTGTGGGTCTGCGTCGGAGCAAACCGAGCACGCAAAAGCGGGCCCTCTAGTGTTATTTATATTTTTTTTAATGCTTTTTATAAGTTTTCAGCTGTTAAAAACAATTTTAATTTATCTTACTGCGATAATATTAATCGAATCAAATTTTATATGCAGATCAACTACTCGAAGCCCGATGATGAAGAGCCCTTTAGTTCCAGTAATAGCACGAATACCACCAGCGGTAGCTTCAATAAGACTTTGATCCCGGAGGAGATGCAACCACTGCAGATTGACTATGCTGTACCCAAGGCTCCCATTTTCCTCTTCTGCTGCGCCGTCAGCTTGGCGGCCATTTCGGCTTTCCTTCGATCTGGATTTATACTCAAGCTTATAACCATGTTGCTGGCATTGATTGGTCAGATGATTGTGCTACACTATAGCGATCTCTATGTCCAGTATAATTTGGTCCATTCGTATAATGTGTAAGTGTTGACGGAGTGAGTAGATTTAATAACTTATTTATTTGAAATTCATCCTCCTTTCAGCTTGCCGCTTGAGATAAAGGGATTCTTGTTGTTGCTACTCGTGATTGCCGTGTTGCATACACTGGATCGTCAGGGTGAATATGTGGCACGCACCGATTTTCTGTGGAAGGCCAAGTTGAAGGTCGAACAGGAGGAGGTGGAAACAATGCGAGGCATCAATAAGGTAGTTATTAAAATAATCAATTAACAAATGACCAATGCTCATCTAATTTCCTCTCTCTTAGATTCTATTGGAGAACATTCTGCCGGCTCACGTGGCCACACATTTTCTGCATCTGGAACGTTCCACGGAGCTGTATCACGAGAGTTATTCCTGTGTCGCGGTCATGTTTGCCTCTATACCCAATTACAAGGAGTTCTACGATGAGACGGATGTCAATAAACAGGGCCTGGAGTGTCTGCGTCTCTTGAACGAGATCATTTGTGATTTCGATAAGGTAATTAATTATATATATCTCATACGGCCAGCTTTGACTTACCAGCAACCTTTTCTAGTTACTTCTGAAACCAAAGTTCAGTGGCATCGAAAAGATTAAAACTATTGCCAGCACCTATATGTGTGCATCGGGTCTGAGACCTGGAAAGGAGGATGGAGCCACGGTAAGTTATAATTGCAATCTTCAGTTCTCTCTTTTCAACTGTCTTTCGTGTAATAATTAATGTTTCTTCAACGCTTTTTACTAATCCTGTAAATATTCATTATTCGCATTCCTGGCATTCGCAAAATAGTCGCGTAGCTTTGCGGTAAGTTTAAATCTCTAAATATCGTACATTTAATAGGGATAAGAAGAAGTCTAAGTACTTCAAGTACCATAAGATAAGATATATTTATTGTGTTTTTATGTGTTATGTACACAAGTGGCATTTAAATCATTATGCAGATAATTCTTAGAAATGACTGACAGATTTTTGACAATTTTTCGGAAGATAGAAGAGTTTGCATTATTATTGAAGTTAATATAATAAACTAATTCTATTTGAATAATCAAAAATAAAAGTTTAAGAATTCCATTTAAAGAAAAAATACAATTATTTCCATTTCTTAAACAGTACATGCTTAAAGATTAACTACTAACTTATCGAAAAATACAAATCCAGCAACACATTGCAATAATTGTCGATTTTCAATTGCCTGAATGTTGTTTACTGCTTAAACGCCTTTTAATCGTTGCTTAGAAGTTTAATTAAACTTTTGGTCCACACACAAATAGAATGAGAATGTGAAAGAAAAGGTACAAAGCAGATAAAAAGAGAGGGATAATGGTAGTTAACCCAGCAGTTAAATCACACAATGACCCTTCATACAAAAGAAACAGGAAGTGAATAAAAAGAGAGTGAAGGGACCTTAAATGAGGGTTGCTATTGGGCAGGGATTAGCCAAAGTTTAGCCGGCAAACGCTCAATTGGCTTTCCCGCTGGCTGACCAGGCCAATAAAGGCGAATGCGGACATAATAGAATACCCAAAAGCCAAATAAATGTAGCATTTCTAATCTTTTTGCTTGTCCCCATTTTATTGTCGCAGGATGAGAAACGCACCGAGGAGCACAACGTGGTCATATTGGTTGAATTTGCGATTGCTTTGATGTCCATATTGGATTCGATTAATCGCGAGTCATTCCAACGCTTTCGCCTACGCATCGGACTGAATCACGGCCCCGTAATTGCCGGCGTAATTGGAGCCCAGAAGCCACAGTATGATATCTGGAGTAATACCGTCAATGTGGCATCCCGCATGGATTCATGCGGCGTCATGGGACGACTTCAGGTGAGCAAGATCACATTGAGATGGAAATATAATGAAATGAAAGACATTAAACCATTCTTCCCTTACAGACTACGGAGAATACAGCTAAGATATTAATGGCCGCCGGTTACGAGTGCGAATGTCGGGGCCTCACCTATGTCAAGGGCAAAGGGAATCTAGTCACATATTTTGTAAAGACACCATTCGATGGAAAATTGTAATTGAATTGAATTGAATGCGGCCAGTTGGTAGCACAATTTGTTGTTAATAATGCTATTTATCTTATGTATAGAAAATTTATGTTAAGGCATGTTGTTATTTATTTTCAAATAATTTTAAGAATTTTAAGCATTTAAATTTCGTTGCACATTATAGCGCTTATTTTAAGTATTTGTTTTAGTTAGCACTTAATTGTTATGTAGCACAATTTGTTGACAATTAGAATTCAGATTCAGAGTAGCTCACCTAAACAGCGAATAATTATATGAATACACGTATGTAGAAAATGACGACTACTCAATATACTATATAGATTAATGCTCTAAGATATGTATGTGTGCAAATTAAACAAAACAAAACGAGAAAAACAAATGCAATTTAGCCCACCCAAAAAGAAATAATCAACGCATATAATTATAATAATAATAACACATAGAATTTAACCATATTTATTGTACAATATTGTTCCAATTGATTTTTCTTGAGTATTCAGCAAATTGTTAAGAACTTTGCATCTCTTACGAAATCTATTGGAACAGCGCTTAAATTTATAGATCGTTAGATAACTATGTGCCATCACAGGTCGAATACAACGCGGTTAATTGAATAATCAACGACCTTAACAGAAATTCTATCTATTTCAATTATAATACTGTATATTTTATATAAATTTTCTACTGTCACATTTTAATATACCAGATGGATCTGCTAAAAGTAATTTAAATATGAAACTCGTTCGATATTTATTTAGTTTTTTTTTCAGCAGATGCGCAAATAATTCTTAACTGAACATATCCCATCAAATATGGTATACCTCCGATTCTTACTAATGGAAACTGTACTCTATGCATATCTCTGTAATTACTATCCAACAGTTTCTATAAATTTCAATATTATCGAAATATTTACGAATATATATTTAAAATAAAATTATTTGAATATGAATAATTCCGTTTTATTAACATACAGTCGTTACATACCCTGTACTATTTATATTATATTCACTTATTTCCGAATCGGTATTATTATTACAGCAATCGAAGCTGACTTATGACTTAAAATAAAATCCACTTGAAGCGCATCTTGTAATATGAAACAGATATGTAGTTAAATCTTAACCCACCCAGGATAGACTCCCGCAATATAATTTTTAGCCATCAAGAACCCAACGAAAGTCGATATCAGCGTTATTCAGTTACAATTCATTGAGTTGATATGTTATGATATAATATTCAAATTTTATTAATTGATTATTAAGATGTTTCTGAATATTTAAGCTTCTTTGGCTGCTGGCTAACATATTTGACTTGATATCAAAATCATTCTCTGCTATATAATTGATACGAAACTACTGAAGGTCTTAGAACCAGAATACAGAATACGTTTTATCGATATGGTCATTTCATATACTTTTGTAAATTACGAGCTGCGGCTTCAAGTGGTTTCCAGTTACGATCGCCTTCTATCAGCAAAATGTTTAATGACAACGTGGCAGGGTCTCTTAACGAAGTCAGCAAATATTCCCAGAGATCGGATTTCTGAAACTGTAACTTAACTCAAGTGGAGCTCATAAAACTGTTTATACAACGCAGGCGCACACTCGAATTAGTTCTCTTCAAGGCGTTCATGTTGTAGGTACTATAAACAACCTACAGTTCTTGGTAAAAAAAAAAAAATTATTTGTGAGTAAATTAAAACGGAATGTAATTCTTTTAATTATCAGTATAAAATATATTGAAAACGCAAATATTTTTAATACAAAAGTGAATACGATTAGGTCTAAAGAGATTTCAATAGTTGTTTCGAGACGTTTTTGTAGTGTTCATATGGCTAAAATGCTAAATAATATACACATAACTATACAAAAGCAGCACACATAAAAACAAAATATATAACAAATCACAGGAGAAAACTGCAAACAAATTGAACTTATCAAGCTAATTATTACACACCTATATATGTAGTATATATACACAAATCCTAAGCTAAGGTGCACGTTTTAAAAGTGGGGCAAACAGACTTTGCCAGCAAATAATTCAGACACAACTGTTATCCACAGTGCCAGCACAAACATTATATAGGAAATTCCAATTTTAAACGTATTTGGTAACTGATATGCTTGACCGCCAATCTCCTCGATGTGAAAGCCGAGTGGAAAGACAACAGCTGCCATGCAGAATAGAACCATTGCTGCAAATCCCACCCAACGTGCATATGGAATAACATTGCGGTCCCAAGTGCTGGAGGCGAGCAGTATTACGGTTGTCGTGATGCAAATGCAGCCAATGAAAATGCAGACAAGCGCAATTAGCCACTCCGGTTGCAGGTCCGGTGTATAGCAAACTTGCGGCCGATTGTACAACGTCATGCAGGTCCACATAAGTCCCAGACGTATATCACCTGCAATACACAATACATAACAATTCGTTTTTGCTATTCATATATATTTTGTGTTTGTTAAGAATGCATTTACCAGCTTCCTCCGTAATGATCCAATCGGGCAGCGCCAGACTCACAATGGCAAACACATCGGCAGCCATGAACAGCGTTGCACTTATTGTTGTTAATTTGTCCATAATTATAGACAATTTGCAGTTTTAAACGAGTCAAAGTTTATTTTCTTTTTATTTCCTCTGTGCTAGAGCTGTGACTTGGTTCGATTTCTAAATGCTTAAGACGATTTCTATTATTTCTTGTGTAAATCGATAAGCAACAGTGTGACCGCACGCGTTATAAAATATATTGGTGCTGCCAACTTTCTCAAGTTTGATGACGAATTATCGGCTAATTGTACCTATAAATTTCATTTTTTATTGACCGCGCAAATTTTAAATAAACTGACCAGTTGTTTTATGTTGGGGAATAATAAAATTTTATTCAAAAGTTTTCAATAATTTCTACCAATTAATTTTATGCTGATGCGTGCCATATATTGCCAAATAGAGTCATATATACTAAGTAGTATTAGAAACCAAAAAAAATAAACATAAAAGTGTGAATTCACAATTAATTAATTAATTAATTTATAATTAGGCAAACTGTTGGCCACTCCACAATCAGTTTAGCAAGCTAAAATTAGAACCACAATTAACTTTAAGCAAGAAATATGCAGAATGCGCGTTGTTAAACACACTGAGTCTTTAGATTCAAAGACAATACAAAACTATTACAATTGCAAGCACAATCAATTGCAAAGGAATTACCAATGGTCAGACTTATTACGACTGCGGCCGATGACCATTAATGGGGGCCGGGAATTGGGGCGACATTTACGGCGGACACGAACTGTGCTGACGTGTCCCTAAAGGTGGTCAAGCGCTGTTTATCCAGCTTGTGTTATACGTGTTCAATTCCATGTTTATTATCAACTTATTTTTGTACTATCTAACGGATATCTGAAATTAGTTATTCCATTTTTAGACATTCTAAGCGCCATAATTGTTCGGTCGACGCGTAAAGGTAAAATAGTAATCGCACATGCATTTACATATCATACATTATTATTAGATATTATTAGTAAATTTCGTTGCACTCATTCGGTTTTCGGTGGTGCAACACGATGCTTGTTTATTGTTAGCGTCGGCTATAAATTCGTCAAGACCCGAAACTCAAATCAGGAAACCTCTTTCCAAAAAAGGGAACGCTTGTTTAATTGTTTATTATTGTTGCGCGCTTCAAAGCGTCGAGACGTGTTTACAAATAAACAGAATTATGCTAAACCAACCAGATTTACTTAGTTTAAACAAGTGCGAAAGGTAGAACAAAATTTATAGCTTTATAATAACCCAACTTAATAATAATTAATCAGAATGCTTGAAGTCAAAGAAAACTTAAGACGAATTCATAAAATTAAAGGCTAATGCTTGACTATGATATACCCTGGAACCAGCTCTGGGATACTAATGTAAAATATGAGTATATTTAATGGAGACAGGGAAGTGTGAGAATCTTATATTGTTTTACGAGTATAATGGCCAGAAAAATAGCATAAAGATCGGCTCCCGTAAATGCTGACGTGGACAATATTTCGATTAAGATTTGAGGAACAAATTTGTAATGCGATACTAAACAATTTCAGCAAAATTTTAATAATAACAAGTTTCAGAAATGAATGTGCTTCTTTTCCATCAACAAATCTACAGATGTATACGTAAAACGATTTTTAAGATTGGTCTGTTTATTTGATTAAAGCACGGACGACAGGCAACAACGGTTTACATTTGGAGGACCGCTTAGCTTGGCGAATATTACAAAAGCAATATCGAATTTCGAAGCTTAAGAGTCCGTCAGTTGAATGTGAGATTTATTGTAAACATTAATATACCATAGACGTGGTCAGTGGCCTATAAAAGACGCTTGCATGGATCCCAGTGAGTCTAGTTGCCAACCCGTCATGAGGGCGATTGAATCCAGCTCTGACTCGGAATCTGAGTGCGATTCAACATTGATAATAATAAACGGAGAACTTTCAAGCGATGAGTAAGTTAATGCCATTCAATTGTAAACATTATTTTTACCGTTGATAATTGCACAGCAGTCTCAAGGAAACTGAAATAAATAATCGGAATAAACATGATGTGAATAGATTTGATATTGAACCGACGTCAAAAGCGAAGCAAGACAATAAATCGAAAGATAATTCACTTGGTTTTAAAGAATTATCTCCTATGTAAGTTATCTCAGTTCTGAAGAGTAAATGCCACTATAACTTATGTTCATTTCACAGATTCGAGAAAGATCAGACATCTGGGAAGAAGACATCAAATCAGAATGATGAGAGCTCATTAAATAAAAGTGAAGATAATGCATATGTTCCACAAAAAGTTCACTCACTTCCTATGTAAGTTTAATTCAAATATGTGCAAATTGAGAATTAGAAGAGTAATGTTATTTTTGTTGCCTAGCATCGAGGTAGATCAAACATTGGAGAATAAGAAAATAAATCGATTAAAGGAACCGGAGGAGAGACCACTTGTTGCTTTGTAAGATTTATATAAGAATTGCAAAAATGATAATGATATATTATTAAACTCTTCTCAGAACCAACAAAGAACCGACGCCGGAGAAGAAGGAAGAGAGTCGCTTAAGAGAGCGTGAAGACAGACCACTTGTTCTAGAGGCAAGACATTCGCTTTCGATGTAAGTTAAAGTCCAGTTCAGTATTCCTACGTCACTAGCATATCGCAAATTGTAGAGCCGAAACGAAGAAACGTCGTGCGAGTGTCTACTGTGACGGCAATTTGTTTATACCCAAGGAACTGGCACGGAGTGAGGTGCATCAGCGGAGAAATTCCTCAGCAGTGAATACCCTGGATCAAATAAGCACTAACCGTGATTACTGCATACGTATGCTAAAGTTTCCCGTAGGATTGGGTCGGGCTCGTTATGTTGCCCAACAACTGAGGAGGAAAAAGTCAAAGGAGCGAAAAATGAGAACAGAAACTGAAATTGAGGGGAACGCGGATACATCAAAAACCGCATTACAAATCAAAGAAGAACCTGATAGCATGCCCAATCAGAGTCCCAGGCATGCGGATCAAAATCAGCTATACAGTGATGACGAGTGTTGCATTGTCCTGGAGGAAATCGTTGGTGCGAATGCGACAGAGACTGAGGACGATGGCACTGATGAGTTGATAGACCGTGTGTGCGAACGACAGCTCAAAAGAGCCTCCAGTTTAAAGTTAAGGTAAATAAAATGCATATCAATTATTTTTACACACTTTTAGCTAATTACATTTCCTTACAGACACCCCAAGGATAATGAATTGCTGGCGGAATTGCAGGATCAGCAAAATATGCCGGTATTTCGTTGGCACATTCCAGACTGCAATGGCAGCAGCATTAAGATGGGGCTCAATATGAATGCTGAAATTCATGTGGGATTCAGCGAAGTGGATGTCCCAGCAACTGTAGCAGCAGTCGAGCAACAAGAGACAGCAGAAGAAGAATTAGAGCAACAGACGCAGTCACAGCAGCAACCATTGCAGCTATCAGGAGCTGCTGCAGCAGGACAACAACAATTTCAAATCGAGCACACTCTGGACGCTTCACAGCAACAGCAACAGCAACACCAGCAGCAACAACTGCAACTGCAAACAGCAACATCAGCAAAGACAGCAGCAAGTCATGCCAACAGCAACATCCAGCTCTCAATCGTTTGAGCCACAAGTTGGTAACTTGCCACTGCGACAACATTTAATGCATCGCATTATCTTGCCCTGCATTCACACCGAGGAGCCAATACCATCAACCAGAGTAAACAATAATGCTGTAAGTCTCTTGAATCAAAATCTGCAACCACATTATGTGGAATCGATGCTGCCAAGCGAACTGCTGCAACAGTATGAGAAATATGCATTACTACAGACAGCACCACAGGAGCAACAGCTGTCTCATACTTTGCGACAGCAGCAATCGGATCACATGTGGCAGCAACAGCAATATCAAGCCTCCTATCAAGAGCAACAGCATTTGGAAGCGAGACGAGAGGAGTTGCAGCAACTAAATGCGCATTATCAGCGTTTAAAGTGCCAGGAGGATGAGCAGCTGAAGAGCATTAATAAAATCCTCAAGGATGTCTTTGCAGAACGATTGCTCAGTGAGCGACAACATGCCGACTATCATCGAATATTCATGCTCAAAATGGTGGAGAGTAAGAAGCAGGAGGAGAACTTGCAATCACAGAAGGAGCACATAAAAAGAACGCTTAAGGCAGAGCTTGGCAATTTGGAGCAACGTATTGCTGAAAAGCAACGACAGTTGCAGGAGCGCAACAAGGCATTTCACTGGCAACAGCAGCAATATCATCAGCAACAGCAACAACAGCTGGCATACCATCAACAACAGCAGCAGCAACAGCCCCAACATTTTCTACGTCAGCTGCAACCTCCTGTCTATCAGCCAAGTTTGCAATGCTTTCAGGATGTCTTTGCACATTACAACGATGCACAGATTACACACAGTGCTCCCACTGTGCCGTTGCACAGTGGTGCAATGGCACCACCGCCACCACCACCGTCATCTTCACCGCCATCAGCTTATCGTGCGGAAAACTTGCAACCTGCCGTGACACTTGAATCGAATCTGCGTCATGAACGTCGCATAATGCGACGTCGTCATACAATCGATCACAGAGTCAACAATATGGTGTTGTATGCTCATCCAACGGCATCACTTCAGCCTCAACCCCCCAACCAAACAGGTCCTCACAGGACACACCACAGCCACCAAATGTCATGAATCCTGTCGCACAACACTTTGCTCTGTCCGAGGCGACAAGACTCTCAACGGGGAGCACGGGAAGTGCGGGGAGCACACAAGTGAATCAAGCAATTGAACAAACTGCGATAACGTCCATCATAAGCAATTATGTAACAAATTATTTACATAACATGGAATCGAGAAATCCATAAAATATTTCATCAAATATATTTATTGAGGAATACTAAGTATACTTCAATACGAGTACTTCATGTGATTTTGTATTTTACAAGTGCTTTTATTTAAGTTACCACAATTTTTTGTATTATTCAATACACAAAAAAATAGAAAATTAACAAAAACATATTTGTATTATTATACCGATTAAAGATGGATTTATTTACACCGTGTTCTATATTTTTATTATCAAATAAAATTTTAAAGCCGGAGAATTTCAAATAAGCTACAATTATGTTCTGTGTTTATTACAAATCAATGTTGTATAAATACAGTTAATAAACAAAAGGAGCAAAGCAGGGAATTATTTTAATATATTTCTTAAGAAAAAGGCAAATGTTGTTGCAATATGCCAAAGATATATTCAAGTTTTCTGCTTAATTTATATATATTCCAAAATAATTGCAATTAATGTTATTTTTTTATGAATTTATTGATTCCATTTCCATTCAATTTTTAAAAATGCAGTTCTATTGTTTGTGTTCTCATGATGTTATATATATATATATATTATATATTATCTTCGCTGTTGCTGATCGACATTCGGACGCATTGAGGAATGACAGCAGTAATGAGAGCAGCATGGACAATGCCAACTTTGGCTCATACAGCTGTTGCCATTTCCATTGCCAGTTCCATTGCAATTGCGATTCCAATATTCTGTGTTATTCTCCGTTGAATTTGGAGTCCTACGTGCGTAGGAGTATTGCGTCTCTATATTGTTGCAAGTTGCCGCCTTCTTGTTGACCAGAATTGGTTTTTTTGGCGCGGCTGCTGTCATCGTATAAGGAATCTTACAAGAACACGACGATGACGGCGGAGGGAGGAGAAGGCGAAGGCTTTGGAGTTGAGGTAGACGAAGCCTTCGAACGTAATGATGATTCAGTTGTGGCGGTTGATTGAGGAATACAAGGCATAGATATGGCACCGGGCAATGACAACAGCTGTACGGCAAAAGCTGGCTGCGACTGCAAATCCGGAGAGGTGTGTGATGATCTAAATCCCGTAAGCATGCAGGGCACTTCAAAGCGCAGCAATGGCTGAGAATAAGTTGGAAATGTTGGCTGTTGTTGCTGCTGCTGTTGCTGCTGATGTTGCTGTTGTGGTAGCTGTGATTGACACTGTTGCTGCTGCTGAAATTGCTGCTGCTGAAACTGTTGTTGCTGTGATTTCTTTTGTGACTGGAACTGTTGTTGCTGCTGTTGCTGTTGTTGCTGTTGTTGCTGCTGCTGTTGCTGCTGCTGCTGTTGCTGCTGTTGCTGTTGTTGCTGCTGCTGTTGCTGCTGCTGTTGTTGTTGTTGCAGTGGCATAAAACTGTGAACTTCAATGAGACAGCAGGATGGCGCTGTTTGCAAATGTTGGTAGGCTGATGTGGCTGATGTTGCTGCCGTCGTCTGCATGGGAGCCATCAAGCCACTTAGATAAGCCAACAACTGATTATCCGGCATGATAATCGCAGAAGGAGTAACATTAAGTTGCGCTCTCACATCCGTCGATGGTTGATAAGCTGTTGGATACAAATTGCACTCGGCGGATGGTGATTGCTGCTGTTGCGATGACTTTTTACGGCAACGTTCCAGCTTCGATTGTTTGCTGGATTTGCAGCAATTTTGAGCTGCAGCTGCCGACGGGGATTCAGACCGGGGCTGGGGCATGCAACATGACATGCAGTCACTGTGTGGCAAGTTATTGTTGTTGCCAGGCGATGCAAAGAATGACAGCATCTGACTCTTATACTCATCCAAATTGAAGGAGTTCGGAATGGGCACATTACAATCGATGCTGTGAGCAGGAGAACTTTAATTTCAGTTAAACATGTAGTTACCAATTTTATAATGCTACCACCTTAAACCCTCTGGTCCCTCGGTGACAAAGCACATTCCTACACACGGTGATTCCGAGTCACAATTCGGCAACCACAAATCAGCTGGAGGCATTGGACCGTAATACATGTTGCAACATGGCTGTTGTGTTAGAAATTGCTGCTGCTGCTGTTTGTTGTTGCTGCTGCTGTTGTTGCTGCTGTCCCATCTGAGCTGATTGCTGCTGCATCTGTGCAGACGACTTGCGTAAGTCCAGAATGCGACCAGTTGAGGTCGCATTAATACAGTGCTCACAACTTTCAGTGCAGAACATTTTAGCGCACTCGTTTTTATTTTAGCTGAATTTCGCAAACGTTGCCCCACTGTAGTTGCCCCACTGTGCCTGCCGGCCAGCCACAAGTTTCAACTTCAATAATATACCTATTTAATTTAGCTCATTTTAAGCCTTAAATCAATGCTAAACAATTTAAAGTGTTGCAATACTCGGCCTACTTAATGTGTCAAATATATTAAGTATTCGACTATGAAATACCCGGTAGCTCCATCTCGGCTCTTTACTTGAATCCACAACAATATTTCCAGGCAATGGAAAATTGGAAGAAAATTGTTAATGGTTTTAATCTGATTCGTTTATAAGGTTAAAACCAAAGACTTTTCCAAACTTGTTATTTGTAAGCAATTAAAATTTTCCCAGCTAAAAATTAAATTAAGGAAAATCCAAAATAACCAAAAATTTATTAAACGAAATGTGCAAATAATAGAGAATGTCTTTTGTATGAAACATAATGTCAGTAATTAGTAACTTTTTGTTAATCAAAGTTGCTGGGTCAAAATATTTGTTGTTTTATGGAATAGTCCAGATTTTATTCTGGATTTACTACAAAAATTCGAATGTTGTAATAACAAAAATAAATAGTTTTTTTTTCGGATCTCAGAAAAAGTATATTAATGTCAGACGGGGCGCTGAATGTTGTATCCATGGACGCTGTTAATGAAACGGATCAGTGCAATGGGAAACGCAGCTTCCTCATCACCGTGGACAGTAGTGGGAAAATCGAAGTCAACTCAAAAGATGAGACGCTGAAGGAAAACGAGAATTGTGAGCAAATCAAAAGCAATCCCAAGATAAAGAAGTCATCGCGAATAGGAAAACAGCGGATACGAATAGCACTGATCGAGGAGGATGCAAATAGCTCTGAGGAGGATCAGGATATGGCTGAGGATAAGAATGATGTGGTGAGCCTTGATGCACACTCCTTTGAGGCAATGCATGATCGATTTATTCGAGTCTACAATAAGAATCTGCGCGGCAAGCCGAGCTTTGTGGTGCTGGAGGATGCTCTGGTGCGCAAGCGCATCGAGGAAACGCTGCAGGATCACTACAATCTGGATCGCAGCACCTGCCATTGCCATGCCCAGCAACAGACATCGTCCTGCGACATTGGCGCCCACACAGGATCCCAGACCGATGAGTTTCTCCTGCAATATGCTCTGCGCTCTCAGATCAAGGGACACAGCCGAGGCTGCCAGGCAACCGATGTCAATGTTGAGAGATCCCAGGCCAGCACCACACGGCGGAGAGTCCAGTTACCCGCCACACGTCAGCTGAACCAATTGCAGGTCAGCAATGCGTCGGATAACAAAGCAACAGCAGCAACAACGGCAACAGGCAACACTGCACCACATGTAACCATTAGTTTTGTGCCGCCGAATGTTGTCCAGCCACAGCAACAGCCTGTTCAACAACAACTATTGCTGCCAGCAAGCAGTCAGAGTCATGCCCATTGCTGCACCAGCAACTGTGCTTGTGGCAACTGCAACAATTGCTGCCTGCAACTGCCAGCAATACCAAACAGCAATTATATCAATTGCAGCGCCTGCTTTGCGAAGCCGCAACAGCAACATCAGCCACAGCAACAGTCTGGAATACCACCAACATATGTCAGCAATTGTCAGAGTAATTGCTGCTTGTTGCCACCTTCGTCGGCACCGACAACACTCGGATATTGTTTGCCCGGCCATTGCAGCCAGCAAATGTTGCTAGTGCCGGAAACATCAACCCAGCAGCAACGTCAGGATTATCCCATTGCCAATTGGTCTACACAGTCCTATAGTCACTGCCCTTGTTATCCGATGCCAACATGCAACACGGCTGCAATCGGATTGCCACATGTTGTCAGTTGCCAAATGCCACAAGTGCAGCAACAGTTGCAGCATCAAACTGAAAGCTCAAACTTGCAGCCAAATATTTCCAACTTCTCGGCAACACAATCCAATTCCGAATGTCCCAAGCAGCAAATCAAGGAGAACAAGAAGCTGCAACTAGAAAAGAGCGTTTCCCCAGTTGACATTACCCGAAAATCTCCCGAGGCTTCAATTTATAAGAAAGCACGTCACAAGACGACGTCGTCTAAACTCTACATGGCACGCTTTGGACGCACCTGTTTGATACTGAAACCTAACGTCTCTTCAATGCCATCCCGTTTGCTCACAAAGCCCATCAGTCGTAGCAACTCTGATGAGGCCCTTTCACAAGAATAGCAGCAATAACAAGCAATACTTTTAAAATAAACATCTATTAGATCCGAACACTTCTGTTTTTTATTATCAAGGATTATTGTTATGATCAGAAAGAACTGTTCTGCATCTGTAACCTTAGTTTAACTTTATTCTTCTGTATAAATTTCATGGACCCCATTTATTTCAAATGATTATGACCACTCTTAATGGATATAAATTGTTTTTTATAAGGAAAAAATTTATTATGGGATAATTTTTATTCTCGAAACTAGGATAATGTTTTCTTATTGGTTGACGTTTGACGTCTACTGTTGCTGGTGCTGCTGCTGTTGCTGACCGTATGCACATGGACAACATGTGCAACATGGCACACAACATACAGATTCAGGCGCTTGAAGATAATCCTCGGGTAAACGTTGTATTCCGTATTTTAATAAGGTTTGTTGATAAAAACTGGAGCATATATGGCTCAGATCAGGTTCAGGGGCAACATTGCAGTAGCAACATGGATAACATGGCAATTGTTGTTGTGGTGGAGCTACTAAGCAATTGCTACAATTGAAGACTGCCTTATTCTGTGCATTATTGTCTGGAAGCTCAATCAACTGTGATTGCTGCTGTTGCTGTTCGGGATTGTGCCAAGAATTGTTATAGCAATTCTTGACTCCTTGTTGCTGCTGCTGTTGCTGCTGCTGCGGAAAATTGTTTTTAAACGTAACATATTGCTGTTGTTGTGGCGCTAACTGTTGCTGCTGATAGTTCTCCGTGCATCTACAACATGAAGTGTATTCTGCCCCTAGTTGTCTCTGTGACTGTTGTTGCTGCTGTTGTTGATGCTGCTTTGTTGCTGCTGCTGCTGCTGCTGTAACTGCTGTTGTTGCTGTAAATGCTGCTGATGAGTGCATTGCTGTATCTGTAGCTGCTGCTGCTGTATCTGTTGCTGCCGCTGTTGCCTGCGTTGCTTCTGCTGTTGCCTCTGCTGCAACTGTTGCTCTGAATACCCAGAGCAACAAATAAGTTCTGCCTCTTCCCGCCTCTTCTGACCATACTGACCACATTCATCCAATTGTTGCTGTTGTCTTCTGTCGAATTCGTAATTTGCCAGCTGCAGCTGCTGTTGAAGATTCGGCAACAGGTTATTGCAATTGCAGTTATCTACAAAGATCTTCGATTGTCGTATTCCCTCTAAATTTCTCATTTGCTTTTGTCCAATTAATCGACTCGACGATGGTCCCCTTCCTTCATTTGATATTGCAATCTCTGAGACTTCTTGCTCCCTTAGATCTTTACTCTTGCAACGAAAAACTCGTGCTCTTAACTGGATCACAATATCATTGTTATCACACTTTGTCGAGTCCAGACATTGCGGAATCACTCGATTATCTCTCGATTGAGTGCAACTGCATGTTGGTCTTTCATCATCTCGACAAATAAGAGGACTCGGGGATTTGGAACGACTGGAAGCATTTTTAGGAGGTTGATCTCTCCGTTTGTTTGAGACAATAGGCGGATTTTGGAAAAAGCTTGACTTAGAAGATTCAGATCGCTTTAGAAATCTTAAAGCATTCTTGGCTTTAGAACGATTGAATCTGTCTGATTCTTCAGTTTCAATACGATTATGTGGTTTTCTTCTATCAACTTGGTCGGAAGAAATTTTCGGAGATTCAGAACGTTTTGAAACAACATTATTCCTAGGAGCAACTTGGAACTCGCCTTTAGGGCGATAAACTTTCGCTGATTGTTCAGATTGAGTGCGATTTGGCAATTGTCTTTCATTAGCTCGCGAAGAATCTGATTTAGGGACTTGAACACGATCCTGTGTTTTTGATGTTTCCTGAGGTTTGGATTTTGAGCGATACGTCTTTTCATTATTAACTTTTCTTTCATCCCTTAAGGATGAGCGCGATTTGAAGGAATCAGAACGTTTTCCAATACCATTTCTCTTTGTAGATGATTGAAGCTCAGGTTTAGAGCGATAGGATCTCTCTGGCACTTCAGATTTTCTGTCATTACGTTGTTTTCTTCTTTCCACTTGGTCAGAACGTGACTTAGACAACTCAGATCGGTTTGAAACACCTTTTTCCTTAGAATTTAACTGGGACTCAACTTTATAATGATTAGATCTAGTTAATTGTTTGTTTGACCTTTCTGGGAATTTATGTTGAGAACGATTTTGTCGTGATCTGGCCGATTCTCGCGATTCACTTCGAGAAGATTTTGCTTTAGGAGATTTACAAAGATTTGATACATCGTTTTTCATAAGCAACATATTATCCACTGATTCAACTTTACAGCAATTGCACTTATTAGATTTACCCCGAGAGCTTGCAGAATTTGAATATTTCGCATATTTATGTTGATTTTTAAAATTCAGTTCCTTATCGTCATAGTCTGGTTGTTCATTATTTTTATTTCTAGAGGATTTGGGACTGGGAAATTTCCATTCTTTCCTAAATACGGCAAATTAGCAACACAATTAACATGTATCTTGGTACTTACCATTCATCTGGCTTGCACATGCCCAACATTTGTCCATTGTCTTCGCTGTCCGGTCGAAATGGCACCAAAACCACAGGCTTTTTTAACATATCATCGTATCTAAGAAAGGAGTTACAAAATATTGTCAAAAGAATCAGCACTGATCTTAAAATTCCCACTCACTTGGCACAGTTTTTCTGGCAAAACCGTTTAAGATCATTCCAAACGGTCTTAACATTTTCCTTATTTATTGCATGAAGTTTTTCCATCTTCCGGTCTCCAGGTAATTTCGACTGTCTTTGTGAAGGCTGCGGGCTGGGGCTACGAGTAAATGCCGCCACATTGTATTCCTCCAAAACAGCAGGCGAATTGTGATTCTCCTGCCTTAAAAGACGTATCTTTAATTCCTTGCCGCTCAGCTTATCAACCAAAAAATTATTATCATCATTGGTATTCCACTGATCATGGGAACAATTGTTTCTTCTATCAATCTTATTAGCTCTGACCTGATCATCTTTCCGCAAATTAGTTTGATCATAAATCTTCTTACGATCATCAGCAATTGTCGGAACATGATCATGTTTAAGCTGTTTTTCATTCTGTGATAATGGTGATTTATAGGGATCTGTTTGAAGACTTAAAAGAAGTTGCTGTAACTGCGATTTATTCTCGCTCAACCATTGAATATTCGAATCTTTAAATACGTCTGAAGATATCTGACGTTTTCTACACTCCCTGAAATTATCCCGATTCTCCTGTTTCAGCAAGTCAATAAGTTGATTAATGCTCTCTGGCGGCATATCAGCTATAATATTCTGAAGTGTTTCGGATTGTACAGGATTTCCTTGATATTCCTTAAATTCTGTTGCCTTCTCGGGATGTGTAGACGAAACACATTCAGAATGTTTGTTCATTTTAGGATTGTGTTGCTCAGATTTTGTTTTATTTCTATCAATAGTCCTCACATAGGTGGACTTATCAACCAGTTGCTTTGCTGATTCAGTTTGTTGTTCGCAAAACATTTTTATGAATTGCTCTAAGATATTCCAATCCACCTCTGATTTAGTTCGTCCTCCAGCATATCGATCTTCATCTGATTCATCTGAGATACTTCTTGGAACCTTGACTCCACTAGTCCTCACTGATTCACCTGATGGACGCCGCGACTGGGTATTATTTGTATCCTGAAGAGAATCCTGGTGAATTGAGATCCGATTTGATCTCCTGCTAAATATAGATGCATCTGAGATACTCCGTTTTTTTCGTCCATAGAGCACCATCGCTGCATCTACACTCCTTGCTGGTTCCATACTTATTGAAGCAGTTTCTACTGAAGGATTCTCTTGATTCTTGACAATTGACGTAATTGAGTAACTCTTCTGCTTGACTTTCAATCTCTTCGGTGATGGATACACACTTTCTACGTAGCTTCGCGGTTTTGAGCTAGCCTTTGATTCACTTGACTTACTTCGTGTCGATGATTTATAGGATGGGTCGCCAGAGATGATCTTTCGAACTTCGTGCGTAGTTTGAGTTGGTGGTGAAGGTTTTTTTGGAATTGGAACCGGATTTTTAGCTGGTAGATCTTTTTCGGGTTCTTTCAGTGGTTTCTCGTTCTCGGCAGACGAATCTCCATCACTGCAATGACAACTCCTGGGAGTATCTGTGGGCCCTCTTATTCGATTATTCGATTCATCACAATGACAGTCTTTGCGATCATCCATATGCCCATTTATGCGACCTTTTTGATTTTTGTTCCCTTGATGATCGCAATGACAGCCTTTAAAATCATCCATATCATTTTTTGGCCCTTTTCGATTGTTCTTTCCATCTCGATTCGAATAATCGCAATGACAGCCCAGGAAATCATCTATATCTTTATTTAATATATCATTTTTGGGGCCTTTACGATTGTTTTTCCTATCACAATGACAGCCCTTGAAATCATCCATATCTTTATTTAATAAGTCATTTTTGGGACCTTTTCGATTGTTTTTCCCATCTTGATTCGAATGATCGCAATGACAGCCTTTAAAATCATCCATATCTCTATTTCGATTGTCTTTCCCATCGCAATGACAGCTTTTAAAATCCTCCATATCTTCATTGAAAAATTCATTTTTGGGCTCTTTTCGAATGTTTTTCCCATCGCAATGACAACTTTTGGAATCATCCATAACCTTATTTATTAACTCATTTTTGGCTACTTTTCCATTGTTTTTTCCATTTCGATTAATCGAATGATCGCAATAACAGCCTTTGGAATCATCTGTATCTATATCATCTATATTGGAATGATCGCAAAAACAAACCTTGGGAGTATCCATATTTTCATTTAATGGATCATTTTTTAATCCTTTTCGAGAATTCTTATTTTCCCCATCAAGTAATCTGCACAATTCGCAACACGAAACATTTTCATTAATAATTCTGCATTGGAAACTCCTGGGATTATTCATATCTTTTCGAGACCTCCTACTTCCTCGTTTTTTGATTATACCACAATGACACCTCTGGCAAGTAGACATATCTGTATTTCTTGACTTATTTCTAGATGTTTTACTATTTAGATAATCTTCAAACGCCTTAAGGAACTCATGAGACTGATCTCGAACTTTAATCATACTGCAATGGCAGCTCTGAAGTCTATTTAATAGATCGATTTCGGAACCTTTTTGAAAAGCACAACATCTTGTCTTGCAGTTGGTCATATCTTCAGATATTGAAGAATCCTTGGACTCTGTTTCAGAAGAACCATCCATTGACTCGCACTTGATCATGTCTTCACTTATTGAAGAATCGTTGGACCCTTTGCCAGAAGAATCTTCACACATTTCAAACTCATTGGACCCTCTTTTAGAAGAATAATCCATTGGCTTTCTAAAGCACACGTCTTCACATATTCTACAATTCTTTGTCTTGGTTTTGGTCATATCTTCACTTATTGAAGAATTTTTGGATCCTCTTTGACAAGTAGCAACCCATTGGCTTGATATTGGCCATGTCTCCACATATTATAAAACCCCTGGCCCCCTTTTTAGAAGTATTATTACTTGCCTTTGTTTTAGGATTATTTTTGCCAGAAGTGAACTGACTTTTTTCTCCATCAATCGAAGTCCTTTTCCCTGGTTTTTTCATCGAGAAACTGGCGAAATTCTGCAGATTGCCTTAGATTTTTGAAAGAACTACAACAGGGACATAGAGTTCCATTTCCCGAAGTATTACTAAGTTTTTCCTAAAAATGTAAGACAACAAATTATTAGTGCATAAGATTTGTATGAGGAAATCGTCAAACCTTTTTCTTTGAATGCAGCTTTTCCTTTTTTTTCATTGGTGATTTGGTCTCCACAGGAGGACACTCCTCGGTTTCTTCAGTGGGTGGAGGCACACTTGGTCTACAGCCCATAGGATTAACTGTGATGCATAATTTACGCGAAGTTTTGTTTGATATGACAGGAGTCTTTGGTAGTTTGGCCAAGGACTTGTTGTTGTTGTTGTTGTTGGCAGGAGCCGGCAATGCTTTAAGCTGATTGTTGTTGGTGGGAGAACTACTGGACATAGATGATAACAGATTCCAAGGAGCTCCCAGGCATAAAGCAGTTGGTATACTAACACGCATTGGCACATTGCACTCAAACCTGTGAGGAAATGTCAATAGTTGCTTTTGTAATACAATAAAATGATTCACGCTTACCACAAATCTTTGTCTTCGCCTGTTTCTATAATTGTTTCTACTGCAGGCTGACTTACTACTAGAGTTTTTCTTTTCACTTTTCTCTTGGATTTTGACTTTGACTTAATCTTTTCCAACTCTTTCTCTGTCTTATCTTCTTTGGCTTTGATTGATTTTAGGGAACAAGAAGATCGCTGACATCTTTCGTTGGGTTTGATTTCAGCACAACATTTATTTGGCGTGTCTTGCAATTGCTTGCAACAATTGCCATTATAATTGCAACAATAATTGCAACAACAATTGCCATTACTATTGCAACAACAATTGCAATCGCAGCTGCAACAGTTCTGAAAATAAAGTGTATATATTGATGGGTAATAAAACTAGTATTTTTTAGTGATTCAATTTTATTATGCAAAAACTGATTATATATTTCAGTTCTTCTGAATTTTTTCTTTCGAAGAACAGAATAATTTTTAACTGAATTAGGCTACTCACCATAGTGTTTGGCCAACATCTCTGGCACATTTGATTGACAAGGCGTTCAAGTAGTAAGTTACTATCTTCCTGCACAACTTTGGCATTTGCTGATATTTCATTTGTTGGTGTAATACAATCGCAATTAGATTTCCGCTCCTCAGTGCAAATGGATCCAATGCGGGTTGAAGCCTTCTGACTCACTGCAGAGTTTGTTAAAATGGATGCCGTTCGGGATAGAGCCTTAGATGATTTTGAGGGACAGGTGTTAATGGATTCCGTTCGGCATGGAGCCTTAGATGATTTTGAGGGACAGGTGTTAATGGATTCCGTTCGGCATGGAGCCTTAGATGATCTCGAATGACAGGTGTTAATGGATTCCGTTCGGGATGGAGCCTTAGATGATCTTGAGGGACAGGTGGTAATGCACTTGCATGGCGTTGATAAAGATGTTGAATCTATAATAATTTCATTAGACACGGGATTAATGGTTATTTCACTTGATCGCGTCACGATCTCTGAATCATTCAACTGTCGTGGACCACATTTCTTTAAATTCGCATCTTTTGTGGAACAGTAACAGTATCTTTTACGCTGGCCGCATATTGCATTGAAATTACACATTTCTAACTAAAATCAAAATATGATTACGCTTTTTGTTTGAATGCAGAATCTGTAATTTAAACGGAATATGTCGTCAGTCTCAATCAGCCAAGGTAAATCCTTTTAGCAGTCCAAAAAAAGAAAACTTTGAAATTTTGTCACCAAACTCTACAAAAATAATTATTTGTGCGAGTGACAAGAAAATCCAGTGACGTTTGCTGAAATTCACCAGTAAATCCTTTAGAAGATAAATGAACCAATGAAGATATGACATATTCAAGTCTATTTAACGGATTAACAATGTATCTTAAAATTTCATTCAAGTTGCAAGTTGAGAAAGGGAATTTCTTCAGCGGTGTATCGAGTTTGTAGTGTAGCGTACTTTGTACATTAGATTTGTACATGGCACGTTACCTTACGAACTCTCGAACTCTCGAACTCTTGGCCGGAAACAGTTCTAATAACGCTGCCAGCAACGTGGCATCATGAAACGCATCTGGGCAAAACGCTGCCGGCAACAGGGACTATAGAAATGATTGCCAGGACACGGTGAAGGTAGCATTCCAGGTGGTTGCTGAGATGTTTGCTGAAATTGTTGTTGCTGTTGCTGTTGCGGTTGCGGTTGAAACTGTTGATGCGGTGCAAATATCGTTGGATTTTGAGCTACAGCTGCTTGTGGCAACATTGGACTGAAACCGAACGCCAACACTGTTGGCGGCGAAGTTGGTGGCGTTGGTGGAGATGATGTGATCCCATTGCCACATTGTGGTTGACACACGGACGGTGGTTGGGGGCAGAATGTTACATTCGGTTTGCCAGCACAAGGCAACGTTTGCTGCTCACAGTTGCTGCAACAGTTGCTGCAACAGTTGCTGGTTGTCTGCGCCTCGGGTTGCAACTCCTTGGACTCCTCTCGTTTATTGGCCAGCACTTCAGTTGATGCAGAGTCATCAGTTGCTTCTCCAGTCTGGGTTTGTTCGTCGGTCAGCTTGGAGCAGCCACAAAAGTTATACAGTTGCATTTGCACTTGCGTAATTTGTGCCTGAGCCTGCTGCATCTGTTGCTGCAACTGCTGGGCCAACAGTTCGGTGAGACCATGTTGCTGCTGCTGCTGTTGCTGCTGTGGCAACTGTTGCTGCTGCTGCCTTTGTTGCATGTTCATCGCCTGCTGCTGCGGATTAAACATGCTGTAGCACGAGTTACGCTGCATCTGTGAATTGGCATAATTCTGTTGCTGCTGCTGCTGTCGGCAACCTGGTCTGTTGCAGCCATAGTTGCGTCCATTCGGATTCATTCTTGGTGCTGCTTGTTGCTGTTGCATTGTCGCCTGTGAATAGGGATATTGCATATTGGAGTGCCAACTGGGCTGCTGCTGTTGTCCATCGCTGACCGGATACATGTAATGTGAGATGCCAAATTGTGGCACAGTATTCCAGCAATTACCCGGAGTTGCCTGCAATCCGGAGTCCGCATCAAAGCTACAAGTTAAAGAGGCAACTCAATGTTAGTTCAACGTTCAGTTATTATTAACAATACCACATTTTCATAAGAATAATCTATCACATTTCATCATATAACTATAAGACTTTACCTCAAGTAATGCTCCTCGGTTACCGAACAGGAAGTGAGCATATTGTTTCCGTTGCTGTTGTTGTTGTTGTTGTTATTAGTGTTGTTGCACTCGTCGCACATCATGACACCGATGTCCGGAATACGTGCTGGACACTCATTGGAATAGCATTGATATACCTTAATTTCAGGACATTCCATATTCACATCTTCATCGTTTTCTTGCTCTTCACTCTCGAAAGCTGCAACATTTTCGGAGCTGAGCTCAATTCCGGGTGCTCCAGCTGAGGATCTAACTAAGGGCACATCCACTGCATCATTTGAGGTATTATCCACTTCATCATCAGCTTCCTGCTGCTCTGTTGTTTCTGCTACTTCTGTTCGCTCTTCCTGCTGCACTTGCTCCGTTGGCTGCTCGACAATCTTCGGTTCTTGGGTTGTCATTGTTTTGCTAGATCTCGACAATTTACTCTTCTGACTTGGCACACTCGCAGTTGATGTACGATCCTTTCGAACACCTTGGATTTTCTGCACAGGAGGCTTAGATTTCGGACTGGGCTCTACCATAATAAGTTGCACTATTTTTGATGACATCTGGGATGGTTTTGCGTCCACTGCGACCACTTTAATCTGGTCCTGGTTGTCCTCATCGGACTCAGCATTTAATGGAATGCTTTGTCACGGGATTAGGTTTAGTTGTCTTCACGCTAGAGCGTTTACCCAATGGATCCGAGGACCAATGAAGTGGCACTTGAACGTTTCCCTTAGTAATCGGTTTCTTCGTCGGCACAACTTCCCTCTTGAAGGGATTACGAAGCTTGTTTCGCGCAGGAGATTTACTTCTGCTGGGTTCCCTGAAGCCTCCAGCAGCTCGTGATGTGGAAGCAACATTCGTGGCTGGAGATTTGCTATTGATTGTGTTTCTATTTTGATTGAATTTGTAGGAGGCAGCACCAAATCTAGATGTCGGCAGCACAGAACCCTGCACTGGATTAAGGGGGGGATCCAGTTCTATTCGGAGGGTACGTAAATGGATTCCCACCAAACCTAGAAGTCGGAACCACAGAGCCCTGTTTCGGATTCAATATGTTGCCGTGCCCATAAAACCTACTACGTCTGTCAAACTCAGCTAACTCATCATCAATGGACGGCGTCAGTCGTTCGGTAATACGCTTTTTATGAGAATACTCCGCTGCTGCAGTGTACCACATTGGGAGATCACTCTTCTCCCCCACTGACATTTGATCTGACATTTTTGCGCATTTTGCTGGCCGCATGCAACAAATTCAACAATACTTCCGTACAAATTTATTTGTCGACATGTTCCGAAAATTCTATGTACATACATCTATCGACAACCTTGATTGTGGGAAAAATAACTATTAAGCTGAGTTGTGGCTTTAAATGCGGCAATTAAAGCTATATAAAAACTTAAATAAATCTATTCTCCAATTAATATTATTCTTACAAAGTTTCGAGTCTTTTTTAAGTGTCTAAAGGAAAATTTTATAGTGGTAAGAAAATTTAATTTTTTTGGTGTATAATTTTTGAATGATCAGATTAAAAATAGAGGTTGCATAATGATCCAAATAATATTCTACAATAAAATCGGTTAAGATTTGATAAAGTTATTGCAGTTTGAAATTTACGATAAAGTGTAATTCGGTTTAAATTAATATTTTTTATTTTGATAAATAAATTGCAGATAAAAATTTAAAAAAGGGCTTCTATTTCGATCTTATGTGTTATGGCCATGGCTGTGATATATCAGTCAGTCCGCGTCAGTCAGTCAGTCAGTCAGTCAGTCAGTCAGTCCGTCAGTCAGTCAGGCAGACAGTGAGGACAAAGCATTATATACATATAGATGATATGAAATATACCGATTATTTAATCAATATAATATAGTATCTGTATTTTCTCGTAAAGCACATTATTCATTATGGAGCCCTCCTAGATTCAAACATCAAATAATTGTTTTAATAATCGATATAAAAAAAATTCTGTTAATGATTTTACGATGAAATTTTAAGTGGACAAATCTCTTTTAAAATGTATGACTGTTGTACGAATAAGTAAGTTAAATTAGCTGATAGATCCGTCAAATCCATATCTAATGTTAATCATCCTCAAAGTCGTTTCGACTGTGGCCCATATTGCAATGACTGGTAACTGTATTTCAAAGACAGCATTTTTTAAAGACTAATGTTCTGTTATTTAGCCCTCCGACGAATTGTTGTTGTAGACGTTCTCGTTCCACAGAGTTTCCAAAGCAACGAGGACCCTTTGTTGAGGAAAAGTTCTCGAATTTTAATCCCCCTAGTTTTCTGTGCAATCGTGATGCTTCAAACCCGAAACCAAGAGCCAAAGCAAGATCTTGCAGTTGTTCTACCAAGACTCCCAAGGTTTCCATCAGTTGTAAATGTAAGGATAAGGGAATTTCGGATTGTAGAAAAATTGGAAAGGATGGCAAACGAGTTTGTGAAAAAAAATGTGTTGTCAATGATAAAGATGCCTCTGACAGTGAATCACCTGAAGGAATATCTAGCAATGGTTACGAATCAGGAGATAAAACCCCGGGAATGCATTCAGATTACCCACCAGGAACGATGGGATTTGGGCCAGATGGATTACCTAATGCTAATCCTGTAATTCCTGTATACGATTTCATGGGACAAGGAAATCTAATGAACCAAGGACCAAATATGAATCCCATGCCACAGCAACATTTCAATATGCCACCGGCAGGACTGCCAACCCGACAAATTCCACAGTTCGATCCATGTACAGGCAGAGAATGCCAACCTGCAACTGGTCAGCCTGGTCAAAGTGGAGCATATGGAATGCCAATGACCTGTATGTATCCCTGCTTCTGTCCAATTCAGTGTTATCCTTGTCCCCAAGCTATGAATGTCACTCCGCCAATGCAACAAGGATTCGGACCACCAAATACAACAAATCAAACAAATAACTTCAATGCTAATGAGAATAACATTGACAATGGGGAGAGAGTCAATAAAACCAATATTAAAAGTTCCTTAAAGGATAGCTCGGATAAATCGAAGGATCAGCGGTAAGTTTATTATTATATTAATCTTAGAAATATTGATATTAATCTTGGGAATATTTACCATAATGTAATAATAATAATAGTAACTATAATTAATCCTTGTCAATGATTTTTTGCAATGATAATTCTAATGCTAAATAATATAAATGATACCTAATTTCATTAGCGTCAAATGGCGTACGCCGTATAGTGAAATATCCTCGGCCAAGGAGAGGGAGATTGCCAACACGAGCAAGGCTAAGAGAAGGGACAATTCAGAGTTGGAGCTTATCAATTGCAGCACTGCCAGTCCGGAACTCATCAAGCGGTGAGTTCAATGTCAGATCGGATTTCAGATCGTATCAAAAAACAGAACAGAAAACACGTTACATGTAAAAAAAAAAAAAAAAAAAAAAAAAAAAACTATAATGAAATAGTCCCGTGTCCGGGATCGTCATATGTTGGCTCATGTTGGCTTTCTTATCTTGGCAGCATTTGTAACTCGCTGCAGGTTCCGCATCCGCCAAACGGTTGCTACATTTTGTTGCCCATTGCAATGGCGTCCAAGAAAAAGGACAGGGACGAGCAGCCAGTGAAGAAATCGAAGAAAAGCCCAGAGATAGAATCGTCCAGCGCAGATGATGCTGAGCCAGTTCCAGCTGTAGAGAAAAGTAGCACAAAGGAAATGCCAGTGGAGAGCAGCAAAAAGGAAAATCCTCCTCCGGCAAAGAAAGTGTGTAGAACCACTCGGAATTGTGGCTGTAACACGCTGATCACTGGAAAGTAAGTTCCCTTCCAATTGTCAGCTACTTCAACAGACCAATCTCAATGTTCATTTACAGATTTCAGGAGGAGAAATCGGAAAGCTCTGAAGATTCGCCGGGTAAAATTAGTTGCAATCCCGCGGTCGCGGGTGCGGCTTGCTGCAACTCCGGCTGCTGCTATAGACCCTGTTATACTTACTGCTATAATCCCTGCACGGGTTGCTACTATTGGCGCAAGAAGTGTTGTTGCTGCAACGCCTGCAATGGTTGCTGCAACAATGGCGGCTCCTGTCCGCTACCAAAGCCATCCCCGATTCCTGGCCCGATGTCGGGACCAACGGCATCGCCGTCTGCCAAGAACAAAGTTCCCACTGACTCGGGAAAGGGCACAAATTCAGGATCTTCTAGTGACCAACGATCTTCAGCGGGTGCCGCGTCCGCTTTCCAGCCAGAAGTGCAGGAGCTATACAATCAGTGGATGGGATTCCAACAGCAAGCCATATTCCCCCCCATGATGCCGCCAAGGCAACAACCACCTTTCGTAGGCTCCGGTCCCATTTACTATCGTTCGACACGGATTTATCCAACGCCGGCCCAGGTGAATAGAAAGCTCGGGTCACAGTCACGGGATGAGTCACAATATCGATCGCCGGACATTGATTGGAGCCAACAATAACGATAACAACATAAAAATAATTTCATTTTCTACACTTATTGACCAATTTGAAAGTGAAACTGTTTGCAAACTTTCTAGAGCTATACAACTATCGATAGTCTCGATATTAAATGGTACGATCATCGATACTATCGATAGTAGTTAGAATGAACTCTTGAATTAAATTTCAAATAATATATATTTAAATTGTACATCAATAAATCGATGCGTTCGCAAAATGCAAATGAAATAGATTGTTTTTTCATTAGTTTTTATTTTGCATTTGTTTACTTTATTTTATACACTTTCGTATGTGTTTTGTTGTTGTTGTTGTATCTGCATATCATATACATTTGTATATTTATAAGTATAGATCGAGCTTATTAAATTTGTGGGCTTTTTGTAGAAAAACTTAAGCTTGTTTAAAATTAAGAATTTGTTTTGTTTCTATCGCGAAACCTAACTAAAAACTATGAACATAGCACATTTTAATATTTTCTTTGTGTTTAGTGCAGCCATAAATATGCGTGCTCTAAATATAAAGTAATACCAAGATGAAATTCAAATGGAAATGGAAAAAGATATTGAATTAACTCTGCCTGCACCAATGTACGCATCAGTTTTTAAACATACTGTAGTTTCAACTGAGTTTGGCTTGCAAATTGCCCCATAAACATTATCAATGATTATCTGCATCGTTTGTATATCATTTACATGTAATAATAATAATAATAATAATAATAATAATATTTATATATATTTTATGTATATACGTTCAGCTTAATTACTATATGGGCGTCGAGCAGGCGTTTTGTTTTTTTTTTTTTATAAGAATTAACAAAAATTATAAAAGATAAACATATTCAAACTATTTACATTGGACATTCGTCAGTTTGCTTGTGGTTTTTTGTTTTGTTTTGTTTTGTGTTAAAATTTAAACTTTAAATATTGCGCAAGGCTAAATGATATTATTAAATATGTGTATGTCTATGTATGTGTGTAGTTCTGTTTTAATCACATGTTTTACGACTCGACTCAACTTATCAAGGGTTAAAAATAACTTAAGGAATTGTCGACAATTGAAGCTGCTTCCTCTTACTCCCTCCCTCTCCTCCATCTATATTTTTTAGGCATTCTCATCGGTTACATAGATGTATCCATGCTGTTGCAATATGCTCAAACGCTTCTCCACTGCATCACGATCTGTAACAAGAAGTAGATAGTCATTAGAGGTGGATTATTAACCAAGTCTTGGCTTTTATTTACATTTATTCAACAGCATTTTGTCCTGTGGATGATTGCACTTCTGCACCAAGGAGTGAAGCAGAATGTGTGCGGTGTTATAGCGCTCAAAGCAATTCTTTGTATTCTTCAGCAACTCATCCAGTGCAGCTGCCTGACACTGCAAGAAGAGATACATTAAAATCATGTTCAACTATCCGATTAAATCACTTACCATATCCAGCGCATAGTCGTAGAGTATTTTATCCGCGGTTATGTTAAATGCATTCGCCTTCTGAAGCAGACCACTGCCATTAAGACGCTTCGACTCGAACAATATGCTACGATATTTGGCGTTCATGGTGAGCAGCGCTGGAAGAATCAAGTTAAGCGATTAGAGTGTTTAAATTAATAAACAAGAAAAACACAATTATCAAGAACAACACACAGCAAATGTGCTGCTCCGATACGATACAAATTGCAAACATATTTTAGATAATGTTCTTTTTATATAAATATGATCATATGAATTACCATTCTTAACGTTTGATGATGGCTTCAACTGCCCATTTCGCAGCTGCTGTGAGGCCAAATTGAGACCGGACGATAGCAACTGCAGGGCGCGCACAAGGAGCACCAGACGCTCCGCACGCTTGCAATGCTCCGGGGCATGTGGTGGTATCTGATGCTGCTCGGCCGCCGTCTGGCTGCCGGCAACCATGAGCGTGGAAAGCGGAGCACAACGTGAATCGGCCACCTCCTGGATGCAGTCGGTTAGGGCCAGCACAAAGTTGAGTTTGGAAAGGGTTTCGTTGTGCTCACGATCCATGAGAGTCTCCTCTGACAATTCGGGTGCCTGGAATGCATGCGGCTCGCTGTTCGGTCCGCCGGCACCAACAGCCGTATCCAACAGACTCTGCAGTCCGCCCGTGGCACCCAATTCGGGCAAGGTGAATGCACGTGGCCCCAACATGTGATGCTGATTGTTATTCTCCGATCCGCTGCCCGCGGAACCAATGGAGCCCAGCGAACCGGGCGCTACTAGCAACGTTGGGCTGCCCAAAGTTGGCAATTTGGTCAACGCTGCGGACGGAAGCACCGGCGAACTGTTGCCACTTCTGCGCAACGGCGACTGCGAGTGTCCGGGCGACACCTGCCAGGTGCTGGGCGCATGCGGTGGCGTCTCCGACAGCGAACCACCGGACGCGGATCGTACCCGTGTCGGTGGTGTGCCAATGGCAAACTGCACCGCTGGCGGTGAAATCGAATTGATGTCACTGCTCACGCTGCTCTTGCGCTGATCCGCACGTGGCTGCTTTACACTAATGGGCTGCGAGCGTGGGATTTGATGTCCACCTGCTGCCAATGTGGCCACTGTCAGTGGCACGCCACTCTGCCTCACCGGCGATCCAATGGCAGCTCCAGCTCCAGCATTTGTCAGCTGTCGTCGCGCTGGTGCCGGCACTGGTTTTGGCTCCGAGATGGGCAAACTACTGGGACGTGGTGGACTCGCTTGGTTTTGTGTTGCTGGCTGCTGTTGCTGGCGTGCCTTGGCAGCCTGTCCTTGAGCCTGACGCTGATCCTCGGGCAGATTCTTGGGCACCAGCACAAAGTCATCCGAATCCTCATGAGAGCTGCAGGAAGCGCTGTTGTTCTCACTATCACAGAGCACACCCACGTTGGTAATGGTGGCACAGATGGCCGGATTGGCCACCACAGAAACTGCAATAACAATTATGAAACCATTAGTAAAAAGTACAAGAATGTATGAGATTTTATTTGCTAGACTTACCGGTATTTTCCTCTTCCTGTGCCGCCTCCTGTTCCTCACGCTCCTTCTGCTGCTGCTCGGCCAGCTTGACCAGCTGTAACTCCTGTTCCAGCTGCTGTTGCAATGGACTCTTGGCCTTAACAGGCGGCGTGCCGCTCGACAACGGTGGCATGTCAACTACAATCGACATTGTAAGTTACAGTTCATCGAAGACTTCTTCAAAACTTACCCGGGGACACAGCCGCCTTCTTGCCTTGCAGAAATGAATGCACAAAGAAGCTCTCATAGGATATACGATCCTTGGAATTGCGACGCAACAGACACAGCAACAAATCACGCAAATCCGGCGAGACACCATGTGGTATTCTACAAATAAAGTTAGATATATAAATAACAATATCTTCAACCCGTTGAATACCTTGCAACTTACTTGGGCGCCAGATTGGCATTCTGCTCGTAGTAGAACTTCAGCTCGTTGGGCGTTTGTGCATAGAATGGCGCCTTGCCAGTCAAACATTGGTAGACGATTGTGCCCAGCGACCAGAGATCGGCCTTGGCATCATACTGCAACGACATGATCACTTCCGGAGCCTGTCAATAAACATTTGCAATGATTACAACATGTAAACCAAGCTAAATCAAGATTTCCCTTACCATATACATGGGAGAACCGCACAGAGTGGCTGCCATGACGCCATCGTTCAGGAAACGCGCAAATCCAAAGTCAGCTGTAAGAATAAAAAGTAAAATGTTGTTTATTTGATAAAAATCTAAAATATTTATTTTTTTTTTTAATAAAATATATAAATTATTTAAATGCAAACAAAGTAAAATATAAAAAAAAATAATCATTAAAATATTTAAAAACATTTTACAATTTTAATAAACTTTATAAAATTGAAAGTTTTTAAAAAAAATTCTAGTATTCAATAAAAAGCCCAATTTTAACTACAATATAAGTAAAATTGTAAAAGTATAAAATCTCAATTCCTTCAACCTAATATAACAAATGTAGACATTTTTAAGTTTCGATTTTTTTAAATATATATTTCTTACCAATTTTAAGTGTTATTTTCGATGGAGCTGGCAGAGTTTTGCCATAATTGTGCGATAGAAGAATGTTTTGTGGCTTGAGATCACGGTGCACAATTCCTTTGGTATAAAGTGCTTTCATGGCACCAGCTGCAATATAAATAAATTAGTTAATTAACTATTTATATGTATGAGAATCGTATAGCTCAGTTACTTACCTAGTTGTATGAGAAACAGCCTGACAGTATCCTCACTGAGAGTTCCTTTAACGCTCAGATAATCCGCCAAATCGCCGCCATTGCAATACTGTAATAAGAAGTAGATAAGAGAAGACGGTGATAAGAAGAGTTGGAAGATAAATAGAGGTAAATTAAGTAGAAATTTAATTATAATAATTGTGTTAAACTAGTCAAATTTATATCTTCTCATTTAAGTTTATCATTTATATAAACATAATTCAGAAGTGTGACTAATAAGATACTTTAGTAATTGTATCTATGCCATCAGTTAGCATGTATCTGTAACTACAAGAGCCTTAAGAATCTGTGATTAATCTCTGCGACCTGTGATGGAATTTTAGCCCCGTTGTTGGCCATTTCGACAAACTGCACAGTTGGCAATAAAAAGTATTTGCCGTCACGCAAGGCACAAATGCAATTAGCCAAATGTTGGGCTGCTATAAATGGTATAAAATCCAACGTATTCTGCATAGATAGACCACATAGTAAAAGTCAGAGCTGCGGTTCGAAGATTCAGATTCGGATTCGAATTCGGAATGGCGGACAGTGCGGGGGGAGCGCTGTGTAATGCCAGCGAGACTCCATTGCTGCGTCCGGAGGCACGAGTCTCGGGCAATGGGGATCTGCAGTTTCTGGGCTGGAATGTGCCACCGGATCAGATACAATATATACCGGAGCATTGGCTGACACAATTGGAGCCACCGGCATCGATGCACTATATGCTGGGAGTATTCTATATATTCCTATTCTGTGCCTCGACCGTTGGCAATGGGATGGTCATCTGGATATTCGGTACATCGAAATCCTTGCGCACACCATCGAATATGTTTGTGCTAAACTTGGCCGTATTCGATTTAATCATGTGCCTCAAGGCGCCAATCTTCATCTACAATAGTTTCCATCGTGGCTTTGCATTGGGCAACACGGGATGTCAACTATTTGCAGCCATCGGTTCGTATTCTGGAATCGGAGCGGGAATGACAAATGCGGCGATTGGTTATGATCGATTCAATGTGATAACGAGGCCAATGGATCGCAACATGACCTTCACCAAGGCCGTGATCATGAACATTATCATATGGCTTTACTGTACTCCATGGGTTGTGCTGCCATTGACGCAGTTCTGGGATCGATTTGTGCCCGAGGGATATCTAACATCCTGCTCATTCGACTATCTCACGGATAACTTTGATACGCGTCTCTTTGTGGGCACCATTTTCTTCTTTAGCTTTGTGTGCCCCACCCTGATGATAATGTACTACTATAGTCAGATTGTTAAACACGTTTTCAGCCACGAGAAGGCACTGCGAGAGCAGGCCAAGAAGATGAATGTCGAATCACTAAGATCCAATGTGGACAAGAGCAAGGAAACCGCTGAGATACGAGTTGCCAAGACAGCGATTACCATCTGCTTTCTATTCTTCGTTTCCTGGACACCCTATGGCGTTATGTCCCTAATCGGAGCATTCGGAGACCGAAGTTTGTTGACACCTGGAGCCACAATGATACCGGCCTGCACCTGCAAACTGGTGGCCTGCATAGATCCATTTGTGTATGCGATCAGTCATCCCAGGTACCGTCTGGAATTGCAGAAACGTTGCCCCTGGTTGGCCATCAATGAGAAGGCTCCCGAGTCCAGCTCAGCGGCATCCACAACCACACAGGAGCAACAACAAACGACAGCAGCCTAAACTAAAGACAGTATCGAATATCGGAATATGGAATATCGACTTTTGATCACGTTGAACCCGTTAACAATCCCAAACTGACAAGGAACTTGAAAACTCACCGATTTCGTAATATTTATGCAAATGTCTTATTATAACAAAACAACAATCTATCTTATTTTGTAGACAAACTAATATTAGTAGTGAATTATTGCAAGATGTAAAAAGAAAAAACAAAAAAAAAAAAAAAGAGAACACAGATATAAATAAATAGAAGCAAAAGCATATGAAGATAAATCTTCTAGAAGTAAATTGCGTGCTATGCGAATGAATTAAGTCAATCAAGAGATGTCCAGATGCGATTGTATCTGAATTAAGCATTGGATTGTACTTCCAGCTTTCTCTACATACAGTTCAACGAGGTCTCTTCTCATTCCGCCATTCAATTATGGAATACATATTTTAAAGTTGCCTCCCAGATGTTGTCGCAAGGTCAATGTGAAATGATGTATGACAATTTCTAAGTCAGAAATCTGAAATTTAATGAGCTTGCTTTTATATTTTTTTTATAGTTTACTCTTTTTAAGGGTTGATAATAGAATTCCTCTTTTGTATTCGACCCCTTTCATTTATTGAAATGCTCCTAAAAGCAGCTGTCACCGGTTCCAGCTTTCAACTCTTGAAAAGTTCTTAAGTGGTTAGTTCCCGTCATATAAAAAGAGCTAAATTAGTTTTAAAAAATATATATAAAAAAAATTGAATTGAAAGCGTCAATAGTATAATAGGTCATTGAATATTTTAATATTTTGCTTGTACCAGCAGCAGCTTATACAACCTTCGACCAATATAATGGTTTCTTTTTTTTTTTTTGAATGTATAAAAAGTTTTCAAAGGTAAGAAGCAGACACGGATTGTTTGTTATTTGCAATGCCAAAAAGGATTTGCGGTTGACCTTCACATTGCGGCCTGCGGGCTTCGGCAAAGAGAGAGAGAGAGAGAAAGAGCGATGCCAACATAAACCGAAAGAGATACAAACAGACATTGGGAAAGACTGCAAAATGTTGGCGTTGTAAACAGAAAAAGCTTTTGCGGCATAATAAGCACAGAAAATGTTCCTAAATATGAACGGTCAAATGGGTGGGCTACTTACACTCTAATAAGCAAACAAAGCACTACTAATAATAATAATTATAATAGTAGCAAGCACCACAACAACAGCAACAATATAAGGTAATTAAAATGACAAAAGCTTCCACTTTGGATTGCGGGAAAAAGCAACACACAAAAAATAAAACAAATGAACCAAATTTAATAAATACAAAAAGTCATTAACATGTAAAGCAACAACAAATAATAGAGCAGCTGGGAGAGAAATAGATACATTATGATAATAAAAAAAAGTGACCATAAGCAGAAGAAATAATGCAACAAATGCGCAAGAGTCAACGCATTTTTAAAGAATCAAATTGCCAAATTCAAATGCAGGCCATTCAAAGTGAGCGAGAGCGAGATCGAGAATGGGAGAGCGATGGATAAAAAAGCTCGATCTCTCTTAAGGTTGAACGATTATGGCGTCGACGCAGATGTCGCACGCGCTCTTTGTTCAGTTTATCAGGGACACTCGTGGCATTCATTTCTTCGCGCTCGCACATTTAATGTATTATAAATAAATACGCATTCCAAACAAGCCAATTAAATGTTCAAAGCTCGCGGAATTTATAAACTTCAAACATTAAACGTTTTATAAAAAACAACACGATGACTAGGGTAATTGCCACAATAAGCAACTTAATACGACAGTCCCGACTAAAGGTCAACATTTTTCTATCGCCTGTTGAGCGATAAAAGCAAATGTATTACTTATATGTGTAATTCTCAATCTCTGACTGGAAATTCATTCAACGGAAGCAACTAGAACAAGTTTAAAATCAACAGTTGTGATTAGAAAATGAAATTAATTAAAATGTACAGACAACACTTAATCAAATTCTCTTAAAATTCTGCACGAAATTAATAAAAATCATTGGTGAACAAATACAAAATCAGTTGACAACACAACAATCACATTTTGTCTTTATTTAAAATCAAATTAAATTTGATAAGATTATGTGGGTGATTAAACATTTTAATAGTTACGTCTAACAGAGAAGTAAAATTAAAACGCGTAACGCAGGGGGATTAAATCAAAATACAAGTCAAATATTGGCAAATGAGAGATGACGTGCAAATAAATGTGCGGCACACAGTCACTGAAGCGCCGTCGTAAGAAGCTCACTCTCTATCGCTCTCTGCTTTTAAGCCGAACGACACCTGCTCAGTGGAAAAACAAAAATAAAATAAAAGCAAAAGTTCACTCTCGCTTCCTCTCTTCCTCTCTCTTTCCATACTACTGTTGCTACTGCCGCATTTGGCAGCTTTTGAGTTCGCTCAGTCACAAGTTGACAGTGTGCGCGTTAAGTTGGCCTCGCATTAGTCGGATTGTGGGTCTTGTGTGACGAAAGCTTCAAAAGTGTTATTGCTTGTATGTCAGCAGATCATAAAATATGTATGCATAGTTACAAATGTACATAAAAGTATTTGGCAATGTTTTTGTGTGTTGCGAAAAGTAAACAGAAACGGTTATTCAGTGAATCAGAATCAGAAACTTAACGAAAGTGCAAGACTGAGCTATAAAATAAAATGCGATTAAATATTCACATACACACATAAATACATGTGTCGTATGCTACACAGTCTGTCTCTGTCTTAATGCAGTCATCTTTGTTGTGAGCGGCTCTCTTAGAAGAAATCTTTACTGTTTCAGTTGATCACGCAGCAACATAGATAAGCCTTCCCATCAAGTTTTCTTGAGACCTAAACTCTAGAATTCCCATAGTATTTGCTAACAATTTCAACGATTTAATGCGATTTATATCGTCTGAGTAATAAGTGTTATACATTTAAATTTTAATTGGCTCACTTTGTTTAATTACTTTGTTATATAATCAAAATTTCTACAACTTTATTCAACAGCATAAAAAGTGAATCAACAATTTCGACAATGACATAAAGTTTATAATAACTTGCATAAGAAAAGTAAAAACAAATATTTATAATAATAAAACTGATATAATTCAAACAAAAAATATCAACAACATAAACATAATGCACGTGTATTACAAATTTGGATTACTTTTAATATTTTTGCTGAGCGTAAGGTAAAAAATGTAATTTAAGACATTTTTGGTTTTTCTATTGCCAATTTGCTTAGCCAATAGTTATATGCAAAAACTCTGGTCAAGTTACTGACTTTTAATACGATTCATGGAAACTTTGACTTGGGGAATTTATTCGTATAATTCTCCATGACAAATTGATAAACCTTTCGCATTGGTAATGAGAGTGTGATGACTTATTTATAGACCCCAGTGAGGTGCAAAAAAAAGTACAAAGTTCAGATTGGGTAAAATTCACGCAATGGATTCAAGTGGAAACCTGTTAAAAAAAAAAAAGCTTGGGTATATTGAAAACTCCCGGACCTTGAACCGGCATTATATCAAAAATAATTTCTTATTTATTTTCTTTTTTTTTAACAGTATTTAACAATCGACAACACGGTAACAGTGACAAAAGTTCCACTCGTAATTAATGTTATTATACTTATGGGGACACTTGCCTAATCGAAGAGTTGATAAGGCGAACAGTTGCAACGATAGCATATAACTGTTTATATATATACATAAACGTACTTATCGATATGTTTACCTAATGCGGCAAGCGTTCAAAGAACTCAAGAATACAATTTTATGACTCACTTACGACTCTATACTCTATATATTATTTACAGACAACTGGCGCTAGTCAAAAGTTTACTTATATTGATTTATTCCATATGCGTATGTACTGCTCTAAAGTCCCAGAGTTGCGGGGTATAACAGTCTCAAGCGTCGGTAGCTTTAATCTATTTACTGCAGTTCTAAGTATATAAAAATAGTCGAATGTCGTCATCCTTGGCACACATGATAGTCGATTAAGACATAAAAATAACCTGAACAATTGACAGATTAGTTACAGTCTTTAAAAGATAATATTTACAAGCGGAGGAAATACAAATGGTAAGGGCATATATATATATATATGTTATTTATATATTTTATTAAAGCTCGGGTCTGTAATCTTTAATTGCTCCCTTCATTCTATAAACTTTGAGCTCAGACACCGGTTAATACATAGTATTTCATTACGTTCCGTAGAATCAAAAGTCACGCAATTTAGACAAGTTGTATGTCGCGATTATAAGTCGTACTTGAACTGACGACACAGTAAATCACCTCGTGACATTTAAACAAATTCAAACTGAATGAATAAAACCTAAAACTAAATCGCTGCTAATGAAGGATTCAACGTGGCCAAAATCTCGACATACCAAGCAAAAGCGAAAGTGAGAATGAGATTTAAAAAAAGATACATATACAAAGAGAAGAGAAACAAACCTCTTGCCAAGTTGTCGTATTTTAGCCATGACGTAAACTGGTTTCCCGCCCATTTTCATTCATGCGGCTCCAAAAACAAACAAAAGCGAATAATGATAAAGAGCAAAACTTAAAAATAAAATAAAACTACACAACAAAGTGCAAGAATATTGCATTCTAAGTGTGCTCGACTCTAATATACCTCTTCAATAGCATTTTCATCACAAATATCAGCAGAAACAGTCAATTATCCTTATTATAATTTTTCTAAATGAAAATAAATGTATCTATAGTTCCCCGCTCATCATACCACTCGTGCTGTTTACCACAGGGTATTACTATCTTCATGTGTGTGTCGGACGTGTTTAAATAGGTCAAGTGCGCTTTCAGGACAAATTGTTAGGTGTGTTTTTTGCTGCCGTTTAAAATGTCATCTTACGTCACTTTAAAAATAAGCAAAAACATTTACAGCCAATTTAAGATTTTTTCTTTGTTTTTTTTTTTTTTTGGCTAAGCAACTTGGCAAAAACAGTTGCTAATCAACTGCGGCTCAGTCCATTTATTTACCCAATAAGTGCTATGAGTTCTCATTTACCTTATGTATATATATATTTATCTTTCATCTCCAATAGTATTAGTTATTCGGCGCCAGCGGAGAATAACGAAAATGGCAACAACAACAATAGCAACAATGACAATGATGATTACGAATATGACGATGATGACTATGATCTTGTAGACAAATATGTGCAGGCTGCCGCTAACCGAGAATTGGATGCAACATCATCGACAACAACAACAACATATCGACCTATTTTTAGTAAGTTTTAAAAATAGAATGTAAATGTAAAGTTTGGCCATAACATATTAATTTATTTGGCAACTTTTTATTTATATTTTTGTAGGTATTCCTCGTCGCAGCAGCCATGTGCTAGATCCAATTTGTCCACGCAGCTGCCTCTGCATGGAGGACTTTAAGTATGTCCAGTGCATAAATGCTCAACTGACCCATGTGCCACTGGATTTGCCCAAAATGGTAGCAATCATTGATTTGAGTCACAATGACATTGCTGAGCTGCGTGCCGAGGATTTTTCCAATTTATCCAAGCTGGTGGAAATCAATTTAAGTCACAATTTACTCAAACAAGTTGACAAGGAGGTAAGTTAATTCGATAATATGAAATTAATTGATAAACTAACTATTGAAGTTCTTTGTAGGCATTTAATGGCTTGGAGCGTTTGCTTCGCCTGCGTTTGGCCAACAATCAATTGACCAAAATTGAGCCCGATACTTTTGTTGGTGCCACAGACTTGGAATTATTGGATTTGAGCAACAACTCCATTTTACAACGCACAGATGGCTCGTTTCTGAATCAGCCCAGTTTAACTGAATTTAGCTGCACGAATTGCAGCTGGACGGCATTGCCCGACCAGATATTTGAGAATATGAGTGGCTTGAAGGCACTGCGCTTGGATCACAACAAATTCGAACGAGTAAGTTGTGCGCCAATAGTAAAGTTATCGATATTTGATGTCAAGTTGGCAGCACTACGTATATGGCAGACATGTCTGTATAGTTGTCTCCCTTTAGCTGCCGCATGCGCAGATCACACAAATATTAATGCTTGTTCTTCTCATTTGACAGCAAATCAATACGAAAGCTTTAGCACCGCTAAAGAATATAATTAAATTGAAGTTGCCCGAATTGGATCAAGCCAATATTGAGGAGCTTTGCAATCAACTCAAATCAATTGACAACATCAGCTTTAAAAACTTTGATGTTAGCTGCTTTGAGCTCGTTCTCGGTACACCGTTCAACGAGAGCCTCATTCAGCCGACAGAAGCGCCAATTAAACGTGTGACGGCGTTGCCCAGCACTCCAAAGCCAGCAACGCCCTTGCCGCCACGCACAGGTGACAAACGAATACAATAACTCTAAATTTAAAATTGGAAATGGCAAAATTCATGTAAATATTCTTACAACAGCTAATCGCAATCGTAACAACAACAGACACATGGCCAGCAACGAGACGGCTACTGTGGCCAAAGCGGGCATCATGACTGAAGGAGATGTGAAATTATCCACGGACAAGGAAGAACCCTACCAGGTGCCCATCTCGGAGGAGACCCTCAACATACTGCTCATCTGTGAGTGCATATCACAAAAATAATGCATAGTTAAATATATTTATTTTATTTAATCCCTTGCACAGGCATTTTGGTACTGGCCGTTGTGGGCATCGTTGTGGGCTTAATTTGTCGCAAGGATATCGGTGGCATTAAGACAAAATGTTGCCGCACCAACAAACCGGAGCCAAAGGATCAGGTGCATCCCACTGAGGAATTACCGCTAAATAAGTTAGCCTAAGAAGTACTCTCGCTGCCTTAAATTAATTATCTACAATTTACAATTAACAATTCCAAAACAAATTTCATTGTTTAAATGAATATTTGCAGCATTTGACAAACGTTACGAGACGTTATATGATAAATGAATTGTAGATGGGATTATATCATTAGTCACTTAGTTTAAGTCGCCTAGTCGCTTAGCCCTCTGTTATATAGAACATCCTCCTACTACTCACACCTCGTTTCGGTAACAAGATAACAATATTATAATTATTATGTATTCTACGGTTACGTTTGAAGCACACATCATATCGATAATATTGACATAATTGTTAGTTCTTAGATTCTGTCGTAATCTTAATATAGACACTTGCCAATTTATACAATAAAGAACAATTATTGTAAATAGTCTGAAAAAATTAAGGTCTTTTACTAATGTCGAAACCATTTTTATAGATTTATTGACAAATTAGATAGGAAATAAATAAAATTGCATGATGTTCGTACGCGAGAGCTAATTGTTCGTATCTCATCCTCTCCTATCTCATTATCTAACTTTCTATCATTTAAAACTGTTAATCTTATTTAGCTGGATGATAAAAAAAACCTCGTACCACTTCCGAGACAAGTGGGCAAAGCTGCAAGTATAATAGATATACACAATTGTTTATATTTTAGTTAAGGTGAAGTCTACGCGTGCAATTAAATCAACAAACAACACGCGAATAGACTGATTACATTAGAAATTATCATATGGGGGCTGGTGTTGAAGGGTTTTGGGGCAGAATCGGGACAAAGTCACACAAAATACACAAAACTAATTGAATGTTGTTGTATTGTAAAAGAATAAATACAGTTGGGAAACCCAATTTAATTATATCTCAGACATGTGTGCATATTAGAAAGTATTTTCAAGAAAAATCAATTCTAAATCAAGTTAAATGGAAGTTTAATGAGCTTGTCTTGATAAGAAACACAATCTAATCAAGGTAAATAACTAATGCGTCGCACAAGTCTTTGACCTATTTAAGAAATCGAACTGCCTTATATTCAATCAACGAACATTGCGGGCTAAAAGTATGCACACACCTGTAGAAATTGCTAAATATATAATGAAATAAAAGGAATCTCATGGGAATGCGACTTTAGGAAGTAAACAAGTCAATAAGTTTAAACGATAAACAAGTAGGTCAACAAATTTAAGTGGACGGCGGCTAATTTACACTTCAGCTTGTGAAATAACAAATACCCTAAGCAGATCAATGGATCATGGATCATATAGGTCAACATTAATAATTTAATTCGACCAAAAATATTTTTATAGTACGAAAAGTTAAAAAAAAAGTAGCTGAAAGAGTGAGAGGGACAAAAAGCATGATAGATTCCAGTTCGTTCATTTATTTTTTGTCTGACATATCAAAAAATTTTAAAATCAGTTCAAATATTGATTAAATAAATTTGTGTATTTAAAGCAGAAGTTATTTTTTAAAAGTGGCTACAAATTTATAATTCCCCATTTACAGGGTATGCGCTAGTAGGCTAAGGCAAACAAATGACGTTTCGGTATATTTATTTTGTTTTCGTTGTAGACTTTGCAACTTCCGCAATTAATTGCGTAGCGTTTTAGCTGAAAGTTGAATGGCGAGGAGGGAACGAGGAGTTTTTTGCCTACGTGCACATCGGGTGCAATAATGAATATCGGAACAACAGCAGAACTGAGTCATACGATGGGGCAGTATATCATTAATATTTATACAAAGGTTCTACTATAGAAATGCAAGTGCTTTTGTTAAACGACAGCAACACGCGAAAGACATAAACAATGATATGGCAAATATTGGTCAGACTGTTGATAAGGTTTAAAGTGCTAAACACTGCACTCACCTCCATGACCAGATTGACACAATCCTGGGACTCCTTGCAATCCAAAGAGTGCAACAACATTCTCATGATGCAGCTCTGTTAATTCCTTGAGAATTTTAATCTCCTTGCCGAGTAAATTCTGCGTCTTGATGAGTCCCTTCTTGGAAATGCATTTGATGGCCACCGGCATATGTTTCTGAAATATTCACATAAACAAATAGTGTTATTAAGCATTCATCAGTGTTGGTTAACGAACTAAGGCCATTGACCTCCATTCGCAAAGTTCAACTCATTGCAGTGTTTGATTTATTTCAACAAATTTCAAATTATTTAGTCATTTATGAGAATCTGTATATTCGTTAAAGATTATTGCCACGTAACCACAAATTAACTGCTGATCACAAAGTTAACACAATTTTTAATGACTCACTTGTCAATTACCGTAAATCCGATTGACACAATGAACAGATATATATAACAGTATATGGATATATGTGTCTGTGTTTAGGGAACACGTAAGTGCAGTCATAGACATATTTAGAATGTACAATGTGTTTTATAGTGTGCTCTCACTAAGTCATTAATTATTGGAGTGATTGAATTTAATTAGTTTATTACAAATAATATTTCCCTTAGCCATTTGATAATCATATTAAATTGATGACAAATTTGCACAACCAAATTCTAATTACTAAAATAAATAACTCGCTTATTAACTGATGATATCAAAAGATACTTAAAAGTTATATTGAATATGATTTTCACACATTAAAATGCCAATTTCTGTCATTAATTAACTAGTTTTATAAAATAAGGTAAATATTGTAAGAATCAATAAAAGAAGTGCTAACAAGCGGCAATTGCGTATTTGATAAAATCGTTTAAATTAAACAATACCTAGAATATTCATTCAATTGTATTTATACTAATTCATTTTATTACAAAATTCAACACATTGTTCGTTATTTTTTGAGTTCGCCAAAAAAGGCAGTAAAGCAACAGCTACGTGTGTTTTGCAACACTGAATGTATAAAAAACGTTACATATTTTAATTAATTATTCATTTCTAATTAACATAAACATTTTTACAAGCACGCAGAGCAACAGTTGCGTGTTTTGCAACACTGAAAGGGTATTTTTAGCACAAACTGCCGACATACGCAACACACACACATACACACCCAATAGATTCAACTGGTGCCATAAATATACGCATAAATAATTAACAATAACAAATGCAAATTACAGCGTGCAACGTGCAACGTGCAGCGTGCAACTTGATCCGTCTATCAAGTCCCATTTCGAAGTTATTAATAGATACGCAAAAATGCATTGAACCATTGCAGACCTTCAGACTTGGTAATGATCCTCACTTTACCGTTTTACTTGAGGTTTAGTTTTGCATTTAGCGATAAGAGACAAAGACAGACTTCTCTCCACCTGTAATAACTTTATTTACCTGGCACTTAACCAGCGACAATGACTCTCTGTCTGTGTTTACCTGTCCAACAAAAGAGGAAAGTGTAAATTTGTGTAAAAACCTTCCATTTTGCACTTGTATAATACTTGAAATATATATGACACATTCAATACCTAAATTGACTTTCAACCTCCAGTTAAAATAACTTTTCCTTTTTTTATCCAATTGCTTTGGCTATTCTTTTACTACTTTACAACCTATTTTCATTATATCCGGTCTTTCTTCGAAGCTCCCTTGTTTTCGGTCTGATATGTAAGTCAAGCCAGTTGAATCTGCATTTTTATTTTTAAAATAATTGATATTTTTAATGCACTCTTTTTTTAAATGTGTTTACAATCAATAAATACTCGCTACTTGACCGATAACAGACATTATGTGTTAAATGCATCTTTTTGTTTGCTGGAAGTCTATAAATATAGCAAGGAATTGCTTTGTTGCTACGGTTTTTTGATTAAATATGTTTAATTAACGTTGGCTCTTGAGCTGCAGCTTCACATTGAGATACGAAGTTTTATTGAACTGATTACAGATGTCAAAGTCGTAAAATGACAAAAAAAATAATGAGTAGCTTACAATAATAAGTAGAGATTAAATTCTGCTAGATCAAAAACAAACAGAAGTAACGAATATATCGCTTAAGAGAAAGTTTTCGAGAATCAAAGAAACTGCTGTCTGTTTTTGTTTAGTTTCTAAAACTGAAAATGAGTTTATTTTTGTTTCGATTTAGAATAACTAATGAAGCTGCATTTGCATTATTGCAATTTATTTTATTGCGTATTTCTGTTTACGTTTTTAGCAAACGGAAGTCACAACTGCTTTCATTATAAAATCGAGAAAACAAACATTCATTAGAATAAACTTAATTACCAGCAAAACCTATTGTATTTCAGTCATGTCTCAGAGCTTACACGTGCAGACAGAATTTGAAAAATATGTGCATAAATTGTTCATTATTGATACAAATGTGGGCACATTTCAGAATCACACACAGAGACGTACGAGTCTCAAAAGAAATATCATAATTCACACGCAAAACTGGTTTAACAAGCATTTCAGACTAGTTCCAATTCGCTGACGTTCAATATATTCTCATTACCAAGCTTCTATAATACCCTCTCTTTCAAATGGAATTTGGATTTCTAATGATCTACAAATGTATCGTTACAGGGTATTTCTCAGTTGTATGCATTTCAATGTTCATATCCAGTCAATCACGCGTTGTGCGAAATTGAAAACCTGCGACGCAGTTTTGCCAAAAGAGTTTTCCGCCTGGCGTTTCGAGTTGCTTTTCCAGCTCCATTTTCACCCGCCAAACCAGTTTATACTCGTGCTATATCTTCTCTAGCTTGAGTGTATATTTGTGAGTATCTGTCAGATACTTTGTGCTGCTGTTTTGTTTTGTTTCTCGCATTTTCTGCGCAATATTTTTTTTTTTTTTGATTTCTTTTTTTGCTTTTTGCTATTTCTGTCCAAATTTTGTTGCTGTTGTTTTCCTCTTTTAGTTGGCGGCCGTTGCACTGTGGCATAGTCATTTCTTTCATTTCTTTTTTTGGGCCTTCGCCTTTTGGCCTTATCACAAATAATAAACTCATACGGTACATTGAACTCCACTGAACCCAAATTTCCATTTGTCATATGTGCAAACTAATTTCCCCCTTCTCACAAATTGCGCAAATTGTTCAAGTTGCGGCTCGGCGAATGTTGAGGGAAGATGAGGAGAGGGGAGGAGGATCTTGGGGTGAAGTGTTCTCAGCTTCCGTTTGGCCTCCAAGCGACTCGTTAACTTTCACATTCGCTTCGACACAATTTGTGGTTGGCATTTGTGCCATTTATACAATTTTTCTGCATACGCTTTAGTTTCGTTTTTATATTGTTTGTTAATTTGGGTGATTGGGTCAAGAACTTTGTTATCTTTTGTGGGTAAATAAACTTTGGAGATGTCATTGAAATTATTCAATTGAAAATGAAATTTCAACAACTGTATTAACGTATTGTATCAAGTCTTAACTCGATTGATCTTCCACAAAAATAATCGAGTTAATCAAGCGTTTAATTCGATAAAAACTTGAAATAACACACTAATGTTCTACTAATTATTTGGTTTACGATTTTCCCTTTATAAAAATGTGAGCTCAATTAATCTAATATAATTTTAGCGGCAACAATTCAACAAGTTTGCAGTATTCTTACAATTCTACAACTGATTAAAAGCTTTTAATGAAATGTAATAAGCCTTATAGGTTTATTAAAACTGTTGAATAACTCTGATTCGATTAGACACACGAGTCGCGTCGTCTGATAATTTTTCAAAACGCATTTAATATGATTAAGTAATGCACAATGATTGCAATAAATAGAATAACAGACGGCGACAAAATCAAATGCAAAATGCAATGGCAAACAATTATGAGAAGCAAACAAACAATATATGAAAAATTTTACAAAAAGGGGAAGTGAAACGTATGCAATCAAATTATTAGACAGACAGCCGGGCATTCAAAGAGGGTCTGATGAATACTAAAAGACCTAGCCACAATATACATATGATGACTAAAATAATAGATAAATATTAAAGTTAAAACTAGAAATACGAACTTCATTATAATTACATTTCTTCAAATTTGAAGCAAAATAAAATGTTAACGATAGTTTTTGTTTTTAATAGTTCATAATAGATCTATAAATTCGGTTATTGATATTCAAAAAATCGATAGTATTCTAGGAAGCCAACATACAATATTAAAATTTCTATTAATTTGTTTCGATTAGGTTCAGAACTGCCCTCGTCGATAAACGTACTACGTACTATCAAATTATATTAACATTTTGCATGGTTATTACTCAATATATGTGCGGTTGTGACTTATGCAATGCCACGAGCACAAAGAATATCGTATGGAAAGAATATACATAGAATATAGAAAATACAGGTACAAAGCAGTGTAAATGTTGGAACACGTGTCATGACTGAAACGCTTGTGTGTGTGCCTGTATATGTATTTGAGTATGCATTCATTCGATGGATGCATGTACATATGTACATTCATTTTCATTCACTCAATTTGGTTTCCACAGCTGCAGACGGGGCCACGAATCTGTAGAATTGTGTTTATTTTGGATAACAAGTCTCGCATTGTCTGTTTACAGGGCTGCACTTTGCAGTCGTCAAAGTATCTGCAGCCCATGTATCTCTAGCCAATGTATCTGTATCTTTTCTTGCCTGATATCTGCGTGCACATGTTCCATGCAGTTAACTATTTTTAGAGTTCTAGCAAACGGACCTTATTACATCTGCCTGGCGACAAATGTCTGAGATTAACAGGCAAGAACTTGACAAATCGAAGAGAAAAATATATACATATATATAATGTCTCAAAATGTTAAACTGATGCTTAACGGAAACGACTTCATTCATATACATAAAGCAACAAAAACAAGAACTATCTTTTAGAGTTAAAAATAAAACCAACATTTTAATCAAACTTGTCATTTGTATTTAAATACATTAAATTTTAGTACCAAAAAAAGAATACCAAAGGAATTAATTATGATAATGAATATGTATATGTAATTTGCAAGTTGAAAGCACCAATTTAACTTTAATTTAATAATACAAAAGTCACGTAAAAATCAAAGCAAAATTGCCAACAACAAATAAACAAACAGAAAGCAAAGCTAATTCAAAAAAGCGAATAAAAATGAAAATTTTTGCGGCAACAGCTGCCCGTTATTGCATCAGCTGTTTTCTGTATCCATAAAATACGCATCTTCGTATACATATATGTATACCTTATTTAAACATATATATATAACGATTATATGAACAAACAAATTTGTGTGACGCTCTGAATTCAATTTGTTTATGCTGAAAATGCTGCAAAAGCAAAAAGAAAAGCAAAAACAATATTAGCGCGTATCAACAGTTTTTTGCTTTTGCTTTTCTGTTTTGATGTTGTTTGCTCTTTTATGAAGTTGCTCAAGTTCATTTCGGCGCGCTCTTAATTACAATGCAATCACAACAACCGATCACCTTTAACACCCCCAATAACAACAACAAAAGCAGTATAGCGACTATCATTTACATACATATGTATTACTTTTTCGAATATGCCTGCCTGTGTTGCCATCTCTTTCCCTTTGACTTGGGCTTCGCATCGATTAGTTAGTTAATCGCTTATTCATTGTGTTTTCGAAAGTGCTGTAACTTTTGATTTTATTTCGATTTGTTTTCTTTGTATTTCTGGCATTTCGGGTAGCTATTTTGTAATTTCCAGTTAACATTCAACGTTTTACTATGTTAAAGTAATTAGTTTAGTGAAATTAAAATCACTCTTCAGTGATAAATCGTTTCACAAAAGCTGACTCAGTATACATAATATGTACATAAATAACTATACTCTTTAAATTAAATAATACTATTAAGCTTTATTATTGTGCATTATTTTTATTTCATTTTATAGATAACGTTGTCTAAAACGAACTCACACATCACATTCTATTTTGGTATAAAAAAGAGTGTGTACCTACGCCCAAAACGTACGCCTACAAACAAAATGGAGTGAAGCACATGTGAAATATTTGTATGTTGTGACCCTGAAATAGTTCAAAACACTATTGAAATCATACACACAAACGCACAAACACACGCATATTCAACAGTATTTGAAAAAGGCCTTAAAGTAGCGTCGCAAAAAAGGAAATAGAGCTAACAAAAAAAAACTAACAAACGCACGTGTTTGAGTCTAAACAGAATGATTTCTGTCGAAATATTCATTTAAAAATAAAAATAATAAGAAATAAGGGGCGCCAAAGTAAAAAAATAAAAACAAACAGAACAGCGATGCCAAATATATAGAGTGAAAGAGAGAGATTGATAGAAAGGAATTCGCAGTAGTGAAGCAATAAATACAAACTACACAGGTCTGTTATTGTTTTTTTGGTGGTGTTTTTGTGGCGACGCATCAGCTGACGTTCCTCTGCTGCTGCGCTGTTTGCCATCATTTGTTAGACTGCCTTTTGACATTTGTATTACTACTTAATGTTGGTGTGGGTACACTCGTTTTCTTTTAATTGCGTTTTATGCGAATTTTGCTTGGCGCATTGGCCTCTGTTTTTTATTTACTTTGACAATGGCGTATTGTTAATAACTTTATTGTTATTTTTACAAATTTGAGCCAAGCCCACAGTGTCAATACAACAACAACAAAATGCAATTTAAAAACAAAAACAGTTCATACATACATATATACGAGATAAACAAGTTATTAGACGCATTACATGACGAGTAATGACGTTTGCTTACCTTACGATGACGTCCTTTGTAGACCACAGCAAAGGCGCCATGGCCAAGCATATCCTTGGAGCTGTATTCATATTCCCCGACAATATTCATTGCATGCGCCGGCAGCGACGCTCGTCTGATGTCTTAGTTGGATTCTTTCTTTCGCTTGCAGCAGCAGCAATAATCGCTCTCTTACATACACAAACACACGCGCGCACTCACCCACCGACGTCAGTTGATTGGGGGTGTTGTTGGGTGAGGATTTCCTTTTCAGTTGCTTTCCGATGGTTTTTTCAGTTGCAATCCTTTGTGGAAAATCAATTTTTCCGCATAACTCAAAACCGCAGGCAGGGATTTTGTAAGCTTTATAAAGGCTGCTGTTACTTGCCAGCCAGCTGTTTATCAACTAGCACTTGTTATAAACAATTATCAAGAGCACACACACACACCTGCCTTTGCTATATTTTTTTTTGCTTGTAATTAAATTAAACTCTGTGTGCTAGTACTGCTGTGTGTGTAATTATTTATTCAGTTTTCACACACACACTCACACTGACACACGCGCACACAAGAACGAATATTAGCTTACTCTCTGTCGGTTTTTTTTATTAATTAACCCTATTTTTCTATAAATTTGGATTTTTTCTTCCTCAAATATTTTCTTGTGTGTATGTCTTTTCACTTCGCGATTGGCAATGTTTTGTTAAGGTTGTCCAGATATCATTGTTATATCGATAGGTATTTGTTGCGACGATATATTTTCAAACGATATATTTTCTGACGATTGTATGAACATCGATATGACAATACTGTATTTTTGTGCGAATATTTTAACTATTGCTATTGCCGTTACCTTTAAGTTTTCTTTTTCGAGGATTGTGATGCAAACTAGCTTAAAAAACTTTTTAACACCGACCAAGACAGTACAGCACAGCTGATTCATAAATGTACTATCAGATCTGCCAACTTGCTTGCGGGAACAAAAAAACTGGCTGGCAGCTTGGTTCACTGATTTCATCTCATTTCATCAGAGTCCGAAATGTAGCTAAATCTGTAAAAAAATTCTGCAAAATACAAACCTACAAAATAAATAAAAATTCACCGATTTCTTGTATGCCACTTAAGAGTAGAATAAAATTTTAACAATTTATATAAGCCAAAAACATCGATTATTAAACATCGATCTTTCTAAGAGCGCCATTTAAAATCAATTTCTTTAGTCAGCATGTAACGTGCTTAACTTTTTATTTTATACTGTATTTACACTGGGCGCATCACCATCGAAGTTACAAAAAAATATTACGGAGCACCTACACATATTATAAATAAATATAATGTGACCATCAAATTAAATAAGAAAGTATTACTAATATTTTTCCTTCATGGAATTTATGATTCTTATATGGGTTTCTTAAAAAAAAATCGATGTCGATTTTATAAAAATAATCGACTGTTTTTTAAAATTGTTATAAAAATCTATGACTCGATATTTTTTATCGATATTAATCCAGCTCTAGTGCTTAGAAACGCATTTACAATGTTAAAATAAACACAAGTGTACACAAAAAATAGTGAAAATTCGTGAATTGTACGCATAGTTAAATATTTAAGAGAAAGGCAAGTAAATTCTTTAAAAATCGCCTTAATTGTAATCGTCCTGATCAATTTTGTATGCGTGTGCCTTAAAACACTCGACACATACATATATACGTATTAATACACCACTGTGCATTGATAAGAAAAAAGCAACAGCATAAAATCGCAGCATTCATTTGTTTTTTTTTTTTATTGTTTTCAGTATTTATCTCAATAAATACACTGCGTTCTTAGACAGCATGAGCGCGTCGAGTGAGGGTGGAGCGGGCGGTGCGGTGGGTGGTGGAACTGGTGGTACAGCTTCGACAACGGCGCCTGGTATGTATTTCAAGCGATATCAACTTAGTATATATGTACATTTTTGTATGTTCAAAGGTAGATATAAAATATATGTGTTGTTGGCATTAGTATGTATACATAACATTTTTCTGATTTCCGATTGCACGTGTAGGTGTGTGTGTGTGCGTCAGTGCCAGTGTGCTTTCTTGTTAGTTTTCTTTTGTGCTTACATACGCGCGCAGTGTTTGTTACAATTTTCTTTTACGTCTCACATTCGCAGCATATGGCTGCGTCTATAAATGGTTAGTGTGTGTGTCTGTATGTGTGTGTGAATATGTCTGTTTTGTTGTTACTGTGAATTCGTTATAGTGATGCCAGTAAGCCGTAGTATTCGTGGTGTTGCCAATAAGCTCAAATTAGAAGTGTTGCTCCATGCATTTTTTATTTTTTTCAACAAACAGCAACATTAAAAGCCGTTAAGATTCGCACTCATCCAAATACAAAGCACTTGATAACCAATACTACATCAACAACATCAACAAATACAACAACATCAACAAATGTCATGGCATCACCCACATATTCGCACGTGCAATTTCGTGGCGCAATAAACAGATACTCATTACCCCATTTGACACCCTCAGGGCATTCCACAGTTGCCGCCAAAATAACGCACGTGAAGGCAGACGGCGGAATTTCAATAACCGGCACACCCATCATAAGCGGTGGCACCATTAAAGTGGCTACCGCCGGCAGTTCAGTCCAAACATCGCTCGGCGGCACACCCATATCCTTAAACACGGGACAAGCGACGACAGCAGCCTCGATCCGCGCCATTGGAGCAGGCGGTCAATCGACACAGGTGCGTGTCGTCATGCCGATGATAAAGCAGCTAGAGAATGTCACCGCCACAGGACGCACCCAAATCACAGCCATACCAGCGGCTCCAGCACGCAGTGTCTCCAATGCATCGATAACAGTCACCAGGCCGGTGACACAGGCTACCTACTTGCCACGTGCCAGCGTCACGGCCACACAGATGGGTGGAGTGGGTGTGACAGGTGCACAACGTCTGGTCACTCCATTGCGTACTACCTCAGCGGCCAGTGTCAATCCGGGTACACCTGCGGGTCTCAGCGGCACAGGAAGTTTCGTTCGCACCTCCCAACCATCGACGGTTATTTCGTCAGCGAACAGCGCCGCTGCAGCCGCCTGGATGCAGAGCCCCACTGGTCAGGTGCAGCTAATACGCGCCATTCATCAGCCCCGGCAAAGGATCATCACCACATCGGCTGGTGTGAACAGTGCCAGCGTTTCCAGCACAGTAACGCCTGTCCAGACGCCCACAGGTGAGTGAACCTCTTCCAATAGTTTGGAAACACATTTCAATCTTCTCCTGCTTTTTATTGCAGCGCTGTCCGTTTCCGCAGCACAGCCGATGCCTCAACAGCAATCGGGCGTTCCTCAAGCTTATGTGGCCACAGTGTTGCCTCCACGTCAGCATCAAGCGACGCTTGTCTACTCCTCCAATGTATCAGCTGCCGGTTCGCCCAACACAAATCCCAATGCTGGTGCCCAGTTTAATCCACGATTTGCCGTTGCCACGCCTCTGGGCGGCGCCGGCAATGTTGGTGGCGTTGCAACCACAACTCCAGGTGGCACCACCGTAACACCACGTCAGGTGCGTCCCATACCGCTTGGAAAGAGTTTCCCCACCGCCAAGCTGAACACTACGAGCATCAGCATTCGTGCGCCCAGCATCCCGCAACTTAGCTCCAGCATTGCACCACCCACACCGGTAAGTGTCTCCGGTGGCGTGACAGTCGCAGGTCGTGGTCCTGTTGGTGCCGGAGGCGGTGCCAATGTTGCTCCCGTTGCTCTTACCGCCAATTTGCCCACCACTCGCATCATACAACTCCAACAGCCGGCAACTGGTGGTGCCCAGCAAATCATTGGTTCCGCTGCCCGTCTGGCCGGAAATGTGATGCTCCAGCCTTTCCTTATGAGCACCAGCGCTGCTGCCAAAATGGGTGAGTTTCCCTCCATGATAAATAATATTAAATATCATACTGTTAGTTTGCTAATACGCTCATATTAAATTTACGAGCATATGCTTCTTAAAAAGTCTATAACTCTGAGATTTCATTCACCTGAACTTTTAAACAGTGTTTGATTTGCAAAATGATTTTAAAAATACATAGTTTAAATAGTAAATTGCATATTTTATTACTTTGTTGAAGTTTTGAAATATTTATTATATTTATTCATTTAACTCCTTAAACATTCTTTGATTTGTGAACCTTGAAGTTTTCTACAACATTTTTTAAAACTTATATTGTAATCAATTAATAGAGTCTCGAAAAGATATTTTATTAAATATTAAATAGCTGTTCACTTTCACCAAATAAACTTGTCTCGTATAAACTTTATCGTGTAAACTGCAAATGTGTGTAATGCACGATATATTTTTTTACGTGAGGGTTTAGTTGACAGCTCATTTAAAGCGTATGTGTGTGTGTTTGTCTAAATGCCACTAGAAATCTTTGAGTATGTCATGAGTTTTGCATTTTCCAATTGAAAAAATATTCGATTATTATCAAAATGTTCTTGATTCATTTGCAGGAATAAGACCGCCAGTGACGATGACCGCAAAGGTGCAACCCTCGTTGACCATCACGCAACTGAATCCCATTGGCAAACTGTCGGCGCCGGGCGGAGCAGGTGGTCCCACAATGACGCCACAGGGCGTGGCAAGCATTCAGGCGGTGCCGAGTGTTACGGCCAGTGTGACGAGCAGTTCGGTGCCCAGTGTTGGTACGACAGGAGCAGGTTCTGCGGCTGGTGGCGCCACAGTGCTGCCATTGACCCTGGGAGCACGTGGTGGACCTGCCAGCAGCATCTTGACCGGCACATTAACGCCAATTAAAAATGCTAGCGGCATAACTGTGGGCAAAATGATGATGACGCAATCAGCTGGCATCGATACGGGATCCAGTGGTGGCTTACCGCCCAGTGGCACTCCCACCAATGTCTTTATACAGCAACGCGGTGGCGCCGGTGGTGGCGTTAGTGTTTCCGCATCGGCAGCCACATCTGTGGCCACATCCTCAGCGGCAGCATCCTTTCTACCGCCAGGTAGCTCTGCTATCTACTACGAATCGATGCCGGCCTCAACGGGCGTCCTCTCATTGACGACGACAACGGTGTCGCAGAGCACACATACCCATGGTCAGACGCAGGCTCAGGTGCAGGCACAGGCCCAATTGGTGAGCAGTGGTGGAAGCAGTCTCTCCGTCTCATCGTTGCCATTTGCCAGTCATGCTCAACCAGTTGGAGTAGCTGGTGGCGGTTCCACGGCCACTTTTACAGTGCTGCCTTCGTCAACTGGAGCAGGCGGCAGTCGTACCATTGGACATCAGCAGCTCATTATACCAGCGGGAGCTGCACATGGAGGCGGAGCTCCGCCTCAGCATATGGTCATACCATTGCACACATCCGTCAAGGTGACAACGGGCGCTGCACCAACAACAACGGGCGGTGGCGCCACAGTCAGTGCATTGCCAATGTCGGTTCCAGTGCCGGTGGCAGCCAACACTCTGGTGTCCAGTTTTATGCGTAAACGCGACGCCGAAGGATCCCCCATAAGGGGCGTCAAGAATCTGGCACCCACTCTGCTCGCCATGGCAAGCAATTCCACCACAACGGGAGCGAATGTGACAGCCGTTAATTTAGCTGGTGGCTCTACCTTCAATTTACAGGCAGTTTCTGTGGCATCAGCTCCACCACTGCCATCCACCACGACGGTGAGCTCGGCGCTGACTGTAGAGGCATTGGCCAAAAAGGAACGAGAGCGTACAAGCTCAGCTCTAGTGGGAGTAACAGCTGGTGCATCGTCTGCATCCACCGCCTCGGTGTCGACAACTGCCGGCAGCATTGTCAGCACACGAAATATGCGTGCTGAATCACCGGCTTCCTCTGATGGATCAACCACAGTGTCGGCAAACTCATCGCCTGGTGTGGATCAACAGATCCAGGACAGCAATATGAGCGTCAATCGCATGGGTGATGAGGCAAGTGGATCAATAGCACGCGATAATGCAACCCACTTTAATCCCATCAATGAGGTAAGATTTTAGTATGTAAATTCATGTGAATTTTACTTTGCTAACTCCTGTGTATGCTATTCTAGCTGTATGCATCTCATCCATCAACGCTGGTGCAGAACGTGACGCATGCCACACTGGGAGCACGTGTGGGCAGCGCATTTGTGGATGTCTCACAGCAACCGGGTGCACATCATGTAGCAACACCTGGGCAGCTGCAACAGACGCGGATGAATGGCACCAGCAGCAGCAGCTACGATGGCTTGGCACGCAAAAAACCGCGACGATCCACGTGAGTTGTCATGCGATTGATGATCTAAATATGTATATAATCAATTATTTCTTCTTTGATTTCAACAGCAACGACAGTCAACACTCTAATCAGAGTCAGGCATCGTTGTCGCTATCACTGCCTCCGCCAACGGGCAGCCTGGGTAGCCACAGCAGCAGCACCACACAGGACGCGGCTTCGATGTTCCTGCAACAACAGCAGCAGCAACAACCACAACAACAGCAGCAGCAGCAAGAACAGCAGCAGCTACCACATCAGCAGATTAACAATGGTGGACTGCTCCTCGCTGCAGCTGGCAGCGTTGCCGTTGGCACACCCAATGCCAGTGTTTCTGGCGAAGTCAATAATCATCGTCTGGTTGGCAACGCTGCTCCTGCCGTTGCCGGCAACAAGGAGAACGCCAATCCCGTCGACTTTGTGCTACGACGTCCGCGCAATTGTGCGATGCTCAATGTGAGTTTATTCCGTAAATTAAATGAAACTTTCATTTATTTTATATCGCTTTTATAGACTTATAAGCCAACTCACAAGCTGGCTAACAATCATTTCCATCGGTACACGGATGTAAAGCCGCGCGAGGAGCGACGAGCTACAGTTATTGATCTAGCCAATCAACCGAATGTTCATGGCAAAATAAGCGGATGGAAGCTATATCATTTACGCTCCCAAATGGAGGATCTAGTAAGTGATATAAGCTGATATATTTCTTTCGGCTTGATTCCCTGTATGCTAATTTGTATTTTATTGCAGAATGACTCCGAAATGGTTAGTTTGGGGCAACTGGAAACCATGTTGAAAGAGCTCGAAAAAGACAAGGAAGCGCATGGCGATATCGAGCGTGTCAGTGAGCTACTAAAGGTAATTTCGATTCACTTCTATGAACACAACAAATACATAATATTCATTTATTTTCATTGCAGGGCAATATACAACGCAGCAAGATTATTACCGATGGCATCAACGAGGCGCAGAATCAATTGATGAAGATATTTGATCATAAGCCTCACGTCTCAGACATTATTAATCGATTGCAATCGAAACGTAATTTTAAGAAACGTGAAAAGCTATAGAAAAGAGGAAAACAATAGAGAGGAAAATGTGTAGTGTAAGGCAAATCGAAGCATACAACGACACGTTAAGCCTTTAGGTATAGACTTGATGTATTTGATAGGGATATTGTATATTGCTTAACCTTAACTATGTATGTCATTAGTTTAAAATTAGCTTAGTAATTTTAATATTTGTAAGATACAAATTTACAAAACCCAAACACCACAGGAAAAAAAACAGAAAAAAATAACAACACACCATATGCAATATTTTTTCAAGTTATTAAGCAGAAAATACAAATTAATTCAGATTTATAGAAAATGTTGTCTATTACTGGAAACTTTTAATGGACTTAGCAATGATGCAATTGATCTGGACCGATATCTGATGTTTTCAGCTCTTTAAAAGCTGGTCCCCGATATATTAAAATGACTTTTCTTGATATTGTTAGAAATTTATTACGAGTGCAAAAGATGTTTATATGAATTCTACTACATGGGTGGTGGCGGCGGAACTCCGTTGAACATGGGATGCATAGTCGGGCGGGGTGGTCCTGGCATTGGAAAGCCGGCTGGTGGTCCCAGAGCACGATGTAGATTTGGTGGCGGTGGGGGTAATATTTTGGGCTCAAATTTGAAAGCAAACTGCAAGAAGAATTGTTTGGTATCCCGATTCCAGTGCGTCCAGAACTTTCCCTCTGTCTTCTCCACCTCACGAGATGGCACCTTAAAGCTAATCGTCTCGTATGGCTCGGCAGCGAAGAGAAGATACTGCCACTTGCGATCTGGCGGCTCAATCTTTTGCTCATATGCGGACATGAAGCGATGCCGTGGCACAATTCCCTCGCTTCTCTCGGGATAGTCGATCTGGAAGAGAAGCGACTGCTGCCCATTGGTGGGGTCACGTTGTTTGGTCACTCGATAACCGGGTCGACCAATTTTCACAAACTTCTTGGGCTCCACTCGCGGTTTTTCTGGTGCAAGCAGCGATGAGGGCGCTTCCTTGGCCTCTTTCGCTGCACGACGGGCCAAATTCTCTTGATGTTTCTTACCCTGAGTGTGCGCCAAATAGCTGCCCTCGTTGTTGTGCAGTGTCAGACAAAGTTTGCACTCATAGGAGCCAAGATGATTTTTCATAAAATATGGATCCTTGTTTAAATCAATGGTCTCAACCGCCAACTGCCGCAGACGCTCCTTGCGCTCTCGGTTTGTCTCCGACCATGAGGCAACACCACCGCTACCGGTCTTGCCACCGGCACGATTTTGAAAATCCATTCTTTATTAATATGAATGCTTAAATACACTTTGTTATAATAAAGAAAAGTAAACGCTGCTTCTGCAAATTGGTGTAGAGTTGTCATGTACTTTCAGTTTGTTGCAATAGAAATTATCAAATGCCGATTGGTATCATCGATAAGTAATAGCATGCTATCTTAAGTTTTGGAAATTTCAAAATAACAATTTAAAGAAAATTATAATATAAATTATTAAAAATTCTAGCATTAAAGCTAAAAGTGATAAAAAAAAAACAGTTTAGTTTTCTTGGTTGCAAATAAATATGCAGATATACTAAAATTTTTAATTGTCAACCTGCCAGATCGATGAGTTTTTCCATGGTGGCAACCCTATGGGCCAAAACATTATTTCCACAGTGTGGAACTCGATAGTATCGAGTTGCACATGCTTCAGTCTTTTGTATTCTGTACAAATGATTAACAAATTTAAAAGTTTCATTTATTGTAGACAAAACACAAGTGAGAGTGGAAAGTAATTATAAAAAGAGTGTAGAATAATTGAGTTAGCTGTGATCTAGAACGTGGCGGCAGCCAGATATTCATAATTGCCTTCAAATGTTAATGTAAAATTGCATTGTAAATTAAAGTGTATTAACATTTTGCTGCGTAATTTGCCCCTGTACGCTTGAAATTAATAAAATGGATAAAGATTGTTTTAAAACACCCCCAAATATGGTTAATTCAAATAACGTTAATCAGGGCCAGCCCAAAAACAACGCTAACGAGATTCCGATGTCTTCGCTGTCGTCAACGCAGTCGTCGTCGCTGTCGCCGTCGCTGTCACAGAGCGCAGCAACAGCGCCCAAACGGATTATTAATAAAATACCAGTGGATTTTAACAAATTAAAACAAGCTGGCTTAGATAGAAAACTGGCGGAGGTATTGAGCAAGCAAAATTTGTCTTCGGCTAAGAAAATTGCATCAGCAACAACATCGTCGACGTCAAGCTCTGCGTCTACATCCTCTGCTGGCGCTGCCTCTTCAAAGCTGTCAACTGAGGCAACATCATGCCTAGCACAAGAGCAGCGACAGCGTGAACGTCAGCCGGGTAATTAAATTAAATTATTGCCATATTATGTTTGAAACAAAGGCTATAAACAAGAAATTTGAAAAATTGTTCAATTTTTATTAAATTGAACAAATGTCTTCTTATGTCTCTAATTTGGCTGCATGATTCAGCGTTTGCTCGGTGGCGCTGCTCTCTGAGTTCGCACACGTTTTTACAGCAGATGATGTTTGGTTAGGACCGGGTTCGTTTCGGGACATTGCAATATACATATATTTATGTATAAAAAAGGGAGCTCCAGACAAATGCCAAAAAAATGTCATTTTGAACAGTCGAATTCAATTTGTTTTTATAAATGATTTTTTTTTTTTCAATTTTTGCAGTTACGTAAATTTTATTAATATAATATTAAAAATAAGTAAAAGTTTTTCTGATTAAGAAATCTGCAATGTTAAAAGTTAATTGGAGTTTGGAGTGTAAAATATACTTTCTTCAAATTTACATCCAAGGCCACGGCATTACAAATCTAAATCCATTCTTGGTTATAAAATATTACCGCATAACCTTATGTGGCATATTAATTTTTTTTTTGAGCTCTATTACCGTATAAAATGCTCAAGTATCTACACCCGACAGTTTGATGTGGTTTCTTTCAGTGGTGTAGCGTGATAATGTGCAGGTTAGGATGTTTCATTTTTTAAACCTAGACCGTTGGCCAGGGTTCAATTCTCAGTATGGGTAGGGTCATGATTTTCACATTAAGTGAGTTCTATAAATAATTACTTTTGTTTATGAATTGTTAGTAAATTTAAGCTGAAATAATAGTTTGGCCTTTAATTTAAAATTAATCACACATATATTAGATATATATTCAATTTTATTTGTTTTAATTAAATTATAGCTGCTTTGTCTGTCAAAAAAAAGGCAGCTTGCAATTTGGTTGCCGTGGATGAACAATCGCTGCATGTAAAGGCGCTGATAAAAAATAAAATACTTAATAAATTGGCTAAATCTCCTGGGGCAACAGAAACAGCAACCACGACAACAACCACAACAACGACGACGACGACATCAGCCTTATCGGGAACCAGCTCTTCCCCGAAAAGCAGTTTCTCGGCACCTATAGCAAAAGCAGATTTAACAGCGCGTCCCAAGTTGTTGCTCAATCTGGTGAATCAATTGCCCAAACATCGGGCAATGTGTGGCGTCAGTAGTCCACCGGCAAGGGCTAGACAACAGGCATCAGCACCACTGTCAAAAGTACGTCAGCACCCATTATCACCAGCACAACAAACGCCTCCACCACGACAGCAGCAGGTTCAACCAGTGGAAGCTCCGAATCCGAAACCCTTGATTGTCTTAGAAAACAAGGTATTGGCGCCTAATGAAAAGATCGATGTAAGCGCTCTGCGTCTGCCGAAGATTCACTCGACTGAATTGACGTCCACGGCGGTGTCATTTTCGGAAGGACCAAAAGAAATACCAGAGAAGTCCAACGAGAACGCTAAACGTGTACCCCGTATAGTGCAATTGGCAGGCACATCTCCGGGCTCCGGTGCCAAGAAGATTATACTGAATGCCCATAAGCTGAAAGTGCCACGCGAGCAGCTCGCTCAAATAGCCAAGGATATTAGCAAACAGGCAAAGCAACGACTTCCACAGTCTGTCACAAAACCCATTGGAGATGTCCATAGAATATCCAGTAACATTACGGAAGTGTCATCCCCAACAAACATTGAAGCATCGTTGATAACTTCAAACTCAAAGATGACAAATATACAAACATCGCTGATAACTCCAGTCGTTGCTGAAGTTATTGAAACTCCCAAGTCGACGTCAGTTAAGAGCTCTTCTAGCAATGAAACATTAACTACTCCTGCTGTGGTTGCAACTCCAACTCCAGCTCCAGTCAATAGCAAGTCAACAGCAGTTTCATCTTCCGATCCTCCAGATAATGTAATCTCTGCCGTGGATTTCATAGCACAGCTTAAAGCCAACAATTCCCTGGATCTGAGCAACTATATGAATCTATCTGCTGAGGAGTTGAGCATGAATGCGCTATTTAGTGGTTATGAAACTGCAGTGCAAATTCCAGAGAATAGCAAAGGAGAGGAGGAGTTTCCCATTGGCAAAATATTAAAAATGGAGGACATGGATATACTGCATTCCACAATGAATTTGGACGAGAATGAATCAAATGTCTTGTGCATCAGTCCAAATGCAATTAAACTTCAGAAAAGCATACAAATTGAGGAGCCAACTGTTGCCAAAGAAACTGCAACTGTGGAGCAAGAATCCGTTTCTCTGAAGGAATCCCTAGAACCGCTTAGTTTAAAGGATAATCTTAGCTTGGCGATAGCTCCAACTTTGGTGGTAACAGCGCCTCCAGAGGAGACTAAGATGACCGAAGGGCAAGAGAAGGAAACGCCCTCAGCTCAGTTGATGCCTTCGGCTCAGCGACAAACCTTTAGGCCCAAAAAAGGTAAAATCAACCTAGTGCAGCGGAATAAGAGAGTGCAGCGGAATATTGGAAAACTCAAAAACACTGAGGATGCTATAAAAATCACAGACATGGAGACTGCGTCATTCACTACTGAACAAGGGAATGATAATATCAGTGAATCACTTATTCCAGAGAAATCAGAAGATTCGGACTCTCAACACAATATGCAATCTGTTGATAGCGGGAATAATGTAAAGGAAATATGTAAAACGAACTTGGATACAGCTTCTGAAAGCCAGATAAATGTAGATATTTGTTTTAGCAAAGCTAGCGAAGATAACGAGCTCAAAGAGGCAGATAAAATATCTGTTGATGAAGTCCAAAATTTAATGGAAGTAGGAAAAACTAATTTAGAAACTGCTGTTGTAAACGACTTAGACCTAATGGAAATAGATTCCATTACAAAGGATATTATATCGAAAGAAAAATATAGTCAGATTAACAAAGATCCCAAAAAAAATGCAGAAATGGTAAAAATTGATAGAAAATTCAATTTAGATGCAACTATCAATAACTATAGTGAAGTAAATGATGTTATTAATGCCAGCGAAGCAGAAATTCCACATCAGGTTGAAATTCGGGAGAATATAAATAAAAATAAACACAAACAGACAAAGAATAATGAAATAAGTAATGAAGTTGTACAGAATAAAAGTAAAAGCGAGGTTAGTGTAGATAATGAAATTAACAGGGAAAATATCTTAGATACAAATCTTAAAAAATCTGAGGATAATGAAGAAAATGTGAGGAAAAATATTAATAATAACTTAAATATAAGTCAAGATGTAGAGATAGGTCTAGATAATCCAGTAGAGATACCTACATTTAAGGAAACTAAGATGAGTTTAAGCGATCAAGAGTTAGCCGCAAATAAAAATGTAATCTCGTCAAACAGAGATCCAGACATAGAGTTAAAAGCTTCTGAAGAAATCGCAGTTGAATCACAATCCGAAGAAGTTCTCTTAAATTCCACAAATGACAGAGACCTAACTCAACTGTATCATCCACCGAAAATGCCAAAGCTTAAAAATAAGATTAACAATAATAATGAAGTGATCAATAGCAACGAAATCAAAGTTGACACACAACCAACTGTGTCGCTCTTAGAGGTTCTCACACAGGAGGATCCAACACCGCAGGGTGAAGCCCAATTGCCCTTTCGCCAAGATCCCAAGAAGCAAAGTTCCGCAGAGATAATCCCTACAGAAGGAACGGGAATTCAAAATTTGCTAAGCAAGTTGGCAGCGGAAAATGTGGTGCCTCCGAGCAAGGAAATCAAAGAGACCAAGATGGAAGAGCCTGTAAAAGCGCCCAGGAAGAAGCTGGTGAAAACAAGGCCTGTGTTGAGCGCCAAGAGAGCATCGAAGGTTGTTCCACCCAAGACGGAAACATTGCATCCACGAAAGAGAGCTCTGCTGGCGGAGACTAAAGCGAATGGAGCACATCGAGTACCAACATCGAGTACAAGTGATGATGACGGCGATGTGTTTCATGGCTTCGAGAATGAAGTCTCCTCCAGTAAAATAGATGCAAATTTAAAGAATATTGGTACAGACATTAGTGATGATGCCACGCCCGATTACGATGAGACTGAGGAGGATCCTCAGCCAGAGAAACTATCGCTGGCCAACAAACCAAAGACTGATCCCGCAACGACAGAACAAAAGCCCGAAACAGTCAATGACCAAATAGAGAGTAAGGGAAAAGAGGACAAGCCGGAGCTAGAAGTAAGAAAGGAAACTGCAGAAACTCCGGATACTAATCTGCTGGTCGAGCTCGTAGTTGCCAAGAAAAAGCGAGGTCGTCCATTTAAGAATGCCAATAAAAAGCGAGAGGAAACGACGACTGAGACTAAAACTGAGGAGAACAAAGCTGATGTGCCCTTAACGCGTAAGCGAAATCGTCCGAGTAAAGAGATTTGTAAAGAACAGCTACAGTCCGACTCCACAGAGGATTTGCCATTGGTTCAGCCCGATTCATTGAGTGCATCTGAGGAAACTCCTGTGGCAAAGCGACCACGTAATAGACGCTCTAAAAATGCCACTGCGATACCGACACCCGCTGAACTGGACACAACCAATGAAACGGAAACAGAACCAGAGATAAAGACTGCAAAACGACGTGGACGCAAACCAGCTGTCATTGAATCCACCCCGGACACTACGCCAGTTGCATTGATGGCATCCACTCCTGGTGATGTGGTCACGCCCAAGAAACGAGGTCGTAAACCAAAATACTTCGATCTATTTTCAATGAAAGTAAAAACCGAAGATAATGCTGAGAGTGCAAATGAATCGGGCGAAATTGTGAAACTTAAGGGGCCCAGTTATTGGCCACAATCACCGGATTTTGATCTCCGGTTGCTGCTGATTCGCGATCGCATTCAGATGGAGAGCGCTGAGGATTTGCGCGAGGATGGCAGAGGCGAGGGTACAGAGCAATGCGGATTGTGCTTGGTGCGCTGCGATAAGGCGGATTGGATGACGCATCTCAGTGAACACTACGGCGTTGGCTGGGCAATTGACAAGAGTCCTGCGGTGAGTAATAATTGCTAATATTTACGACCAAGTGGTGAACTTATTTTGACTTCTTTTCAGATAATTACGAGGAATATACTGATTGCCTTCATGACCAACTATGTGAAAAAAGGGAATCGCTTGAGTTGTCGTCTCTGTGATCGATCGCTAGGATCAGGTCTGGGTATGATGTTGCACCTGGAGGGCTGTGGCTCCAAACAGGAGCGCGTTGAGTGTGGAATATGCAAGAATAGCTACTCCAGATTATCCATTGCTCAACATTATCGCAATTGCTCCCAACGCATCGAGCCGAAAGACAGCAGCATCAAGGAAACACCTGATGAAAGTGATAGTCCAATAGTTTACAGTAATGCGGGACGCGCCAAGCGGCAATCCACAATTAAGTGGGTAAATAATAAGCATATTTAATGATCCCGCTAATCTCAATTCTCTTTATTGCAGAGCTGAAACAAAACTTCAGAAGATTGCCGCACATCTAAAGAAACCAGACGAGACGGCTAACAACGATTTTGATGGCGACTCATCAGATTACAATGCGGCCGCCGATAAGGAATCATCAGAAGAATATGACTCGGAAGGCGTTGACTCCAATGAGGATGCTGATGCTGATCAAACCATGGACGATAATAAATCATCTGTGGCTTCCTGCGGCAGCAAATTGAAAAAAAAGAAAAAGCGCAGCTCGCGAGATGCAAGTGCAGTTACGCCAAAGCCTTGTGAGTCACTTAAAGTTACTCAAATAGTTAAAATTAATAATTAGATTGGTTTGTTATTTTTGCAGCAGTCGGAAAAATCATAAGATCGGTAGATGAATCAGGAGATCGATGGAAATATTTGTAAGTTTTGAATTTAATGAAATAAGCCGTCAACCCTGCTCTATATATTTATTTCTTTACCTAGCATACAAACAAACTATGCGAAGGATACGTTATATCCCCATTTGCTGCCGCGCTTTGAACAGCTGTTGTCTGCCGCTGCCATAAAGCTGTTACCCTCAAAGGAGTCCACCTCAATGCGCTATGCCTATGATATCGAGGATGACGATACCTGGACACAGCTGGCGCCTCTTGAGAGTTTTAGTACAAAGGGTAAGTGAACTCTTTTATTACTTATTCCACTTATTACTTTATTAATTATTTCATGTTCATTTCAGATGAATTTTTTTGCTATTTGGGCAGACCCGTCAAGGAGGTGGCCTGGGTTCCGTTGCCTCCGTCTGTTGATACGCAATACTTGTTGTGCTCACAGCGCTCTAGAATTCATGGATTTACCCGTCAGTTTAAGCACAAGCAAGAGGATGATCTACTGTTGCTACTGGAGTGTTCAATGTCGTCAACCAGTAAGAACAACTTATGGCCATTGAAGACACGTTTACATTACGGCATACATGTGCTCCAGGGACCAGTAAATACCTTCGCATTTTTGCCCAGCGGGGGATATGATAAGTCTGCCAATCGCCTGGCCCTTCTGGCTGTGGGCAGCGCTAGAAGTGCGGTTATTTATGCGCTGCCCTTGACGTTGGCCGATGCTGAAGAGAATGTCAAGCAAAATGATATAGTTGTCGAATTGGAACCTGTTATTACACTCACTCTTGATATAGATAATCCCGTGTTAGATCCCTGTACCAAAATATGCTGGTCACAGGTAAGAGACATTAGAGGCAACAGTCTTAAGGCATTTAAAATGTTATCACATTTCATTTGTTTTTAGGCCTCTGGTCACAATCTGCTTGTGACTGGCTATGCCAGTGGTAACATTGCGTTCTGGAATATTGCGGATGAGGATGGATTCAATTGCTTGACGCTGAATGATCAACGTCACTTTCTGCCAGCCAGTTTCTTTTATTTTGGTGAACGAAACATACAATGTAAGTGCAAATATTTGTTAATTATATATTTTACTCGTTCTTTATTGGTAATATTCAATTATCTTGTAGCTTTGGAGCTTCATTATGATAGCAATGGAGCACATTGGCTGGTCGTTGGCGCGGCAGTACGAAAATTCTGGGTCTATGACATTTCCAATTGGTCGCAACCATTTTCAATTCTTGGTGATGTTTTCCACTATTTATATATGGGCTGCATTAGCTGGTCGCCCTTGTGGGAGTCGTTAATAATTGGATTTTCAGAGTTAACCAGAGCTCGTAAGTCCATTCCCTATTCGAGCTGTTAGAATTTGTAATACATTTATTTCCTTTCTATTTTTTTAAGAACTCACACGTTTGGCTTCGGTGCATCCTGTGGATATTTCCTCAAGCACAATTACTTTGGATGTGATGCTTAATAGCATACGAGCTATGCACTTCAACTGCGACCAAGTGATGCTTGCCTCAATTGCCGACAATGGCGATATCAAATTCTTAAAAACTGATGAATCAAATTCTCAAAGGGTGTCGAAACGTGTTAAAGACTACTGCCGCTTAAGCACCACTGAAGCGTGTTGCTTGAACGATGTGGCAGACAAAACATTCGTTAGTCCAGAAGCATTTCAGCGGGATTATGGTCTGATCTTCAGACCCCTAATACTTGATCAGAAGAAGGATAAGAGTTCATGTTACAAAAACCCAAAGCGACAACCCAGCTACAATCTTAGAAGCATGATGCGTTTGAATTGTGTGCGCTGGAATTGGAATGCTCCAGCGAGTAGCTGGGTAGCTATCGGAGCTGAGCATGGACTGTTGAGGATCATTAATTGTGAATCATGAATTACACACAATAATAAGTCGCGACAGTTATAGAACTGTCATAGGATAACTATCGTATTTATGAGATTCTATTTATAATAACGTGGATTGCATTCTAAGGCCATTACCGAAATCATTTGCATATATATTCGATCTTATACATTAATATACACATATAATATATTATATGTGTGTATTTAAAAAAGTGTACAAAGTAAAATAAAAATAAATTTATTAATGTTTATTACATTTATACAAAGTATGTGAATAAAAATAAAAGAATTGTTGACATATGAATTTTATATGGAATTTACACGATAAATAATTATTTCCACCAATTTTAGAAAAAACAATTCACGAATATTTATATTTATTTATAATGAAGATTCTGATAGGGAGTTCTGTTTGACTTTAGCAAAAGTTCCTCAATCACGTAGGCTTAGAGAAATGAAGCATACATACATATATTTCAGAAAATTTATTCAGCGTAGTTCGGAAACAATCTGTTCTGAGCATATCTAAATTTGAAACACAAACATTTAACGAAAGATTTTTACTTAAAAAAGTATAACTTGATAGAACTCTAAAACAATGGATGAGAGCCAACCAAATGCTCTAAGTGCCGATGTGATGACTTTGCACGAGTATCATAAGCGCTTATCAAATTTACTGGATCGTATGGACAGATTGGAAGAAGCCCTGAAAGCGATACCGTTAGTTCGTCCATTTAATGGTAATGCGATTGAAGATGTTGAAGAATTGGAAGAGAATTCTATAAAATATCAACAGCTAAAAGAAGATAATGAGGATGAGAAGACGGTGGAGAAGATCGAATTCGATGAGAAAGATAAAGATAAAGATAATGTTAAAGAGAAATTGGAGGGGCTAAACGAATCAGCTGAATAAAGACGTTGTTGCCTTCTCTGGTACGAGTATTAAAAATGCCTTTTGACTTTATTTACAACATACATATATTTATATTTAATATATTTCTCATTACATATTTATCTGCATCGTGTGTGATATATATACACACATGTATACATATACATATTTTTTTATAGATAGAATTTACATCAATATTTTCAAAATGGATGCAGATATTATAACAATGATAGAACGCATTAACTTTTGAGCTGTGATGCGAGAAAGCAGCGAGCGCGATTAAATATGAATATCTTAATATTGTTGTGTTGAGAAATTATAAAAATCGATTAGTAAATAAATATCTGTATCTTAAAACTAAACAGGCTAAAAATGCTTAATTTAAAAGAAAACTGAATGTTTCGAATTCTACACAACAGACAGTTACGGATCATTGACCTATGTACTTGAATACACACACAAAGCTTTCGAATAAATTGCTATAAATACCAGGAAAAGAGTTGAGTATGTGTGTATGTATATATTTATAGCACTGACTGTTACAATCTATTGTCTTTTCTTATGGCCGCGTGAAGTTAGCAGAGAAAAATATGCAGTTAGTCAAGTAATGGTTTCTTACACATGCTTTTTAAATACATGTTCTAAGAACCACATTAATAAAAAAAAACAAGTAAAACCCAAGAAATTTCTTTTGAAAATACATATGTAAATGGCTTTACTTGACTAACTGTATGATGGCGAAAAGTGTACAGTGCGTTAACAGTAACTTAACAGGGCCCCTAACATATATATATATATCTGTCTACCGTGCACTTGACCTTCAGTCTTCATTCTTGCAAACTCTCCCTCTCTGTCTTTCGCGCTGTGCACATACAAACATACATAGTTTAAATTCTATTGAAAACGGAACATGACCTGCACTTAACATAACGTAAAATGTAAAAATAATGTAATTTAACAGAGCTCGGCTCTGTTTACTTCTTCGCTCCCTCCGTTGACTGCAAACTGGAGTCATTGCGATTACCCGCCATCTCCTGTTGAATCTCGTTCAGACTCTTGCCCTTCGTCTCGGGCACGATGAAGAAGACAAAGATGACACCGACTACGGTCAGACCAGAGAATAGCCAGAAGGTGGGGCCACTGCCTAAGCCATCGGTAAGATTCTTAAAGGTTTTCGTTATCACAAAGGCCAACACCCAGTTGGTTGTGCCGGCAATCGAGCCAGCAAATCCTTTGATATCGGTGGCAAACAACTCGCCCATCATCAGCCATGGCACCGGACCGTAGCCAATGGAGAACATGATAATGAATACGCACAAACTGGCTACAGGCAGCCAGCCCAGATGCTCCACGCTACCCACTTTCTGATCCTTCAAAAAGAAGTACACACCGATGGCAGTTGTCGACAGAGCCATCACGATTCCGGAGGCGAGCAGGAGAACGCGACGTCCCAGCTTATCAACCACAATTGTGGAAGCAAATGTGGCAACCACTTGCATGACGCCAATCAAAATGGTCGACAGTCCCGTGCTGATTGCAGTATTTGCATCCTGAAGGTTGAAAATAAATAAAAAGATAAATAATATATGGATATGTCAGTGTATTCGTATTAATACTTACTTTGAAGATGCTCTCGGAGTAGAAGATGACAGCATTAATGCCGCTCACTTGCTGGAAGAACATGAGACCCAAACTGATGCTCATTGCCTTGATGGTGGCGGGACGTTTGAGTGCCTCAAAGATATTAACATTTTGTTCACGAATCTCGCGATCACTCTGCTGCAGCTCCTCCAATTCAGGTGCATAGTCGTACTCCTTGCCACGCAGCCATTGAATCGATTTTACAGCAGCCTCTGGCCGATTCTTTGAAACCTGTAAATATCAAAATTAGTTAATTTTTAAGCACTTAAGCACCATTCTCAAAAATTGCTTAACAGTTGATGTTTCCGATATTTTTCCAGAGTTTCATCTTTAATTTAGTACTTACCAAATAGGTGGGTGATTCCGGCATAAAGAAAAAGATGACACCGAAGACAATTGGCAAAATGCCGCAAACGATGCTCATCCACATGACATTGAGACCAGCACCGATGCCATAAACAAACAGGATACCAATGGTGATCATCAACTGAAAGAAGCTTCCAAGGGTGCCGCGAATATCCTTTTGGGCAATCTCACCGGTGTACATGGGAGCTGTCACACAGAAGGCGCCGCCAGCGATACCCAGAAAGAAACGTGCCACATACATCATGACCACATTCTGTGCCCAGATAAGCAGCGCCCAGCCAAGGATGAACGGCAGCACCAGCAGCAGCATTGTCCATTTGCGTCCAATCTGATTGATGAGCCATCCAATTGGCATGCACACACAGGCAGCACCGAGGGTCATGAATGCGCCGACCCAAGAGAATTCCTCTGTGGTCACATCAAATTCATAGTGGGTGGAACCGTCAACGATTGGCGTCTCCGCTGGCGATGTCCAGCCGAGTAGTGTACCGGCAGCGAAGGCGCCGCCAGCTGCTGCCAAGGCTGCCACATATTGTGGCAAGGTCCTCGACCTATTCTCCGTCGACGTGTGCACCATGTTGCCAAGTAGATTCTCCTGATCCTGTAAACAATACGAGACGCGTTAACCAATTGCAACTTCAACTCTTTAACTATTCAACTATTCGTATTTGATATATGTGAATGGTTCTACTAACTAAATTGGACTGTTGTCCGCATCGTATTATCAAATCAATCGAACCACAATCGGCAATAAGTCATGATAATGCCTCTCAACCAGCGATTAGAAGTATTACTGCGATTTGATATTGTTCCCTTTCGAAGTTTAAGACATGGTTTTCCACAGCTGTCAATTGTTAAACCAAGTTTAATCAAGACTTTTTAAGACCCTGGTTTATTGATAAATATGATAAAAGCAAATAGTTAAAGCTTTAATAACCAACAAATAGTATTTTCTTCAATTGATCGAGTGCAACAGTTTGGGTTTCATAAATTGAAATTGAAGCTAAATTTGTCGCTATTAAGCAATAATTATGTTATGTGCCATTGATAACCTTTATAAGTCCCCAAAAATGCCAAATAATATGGGACAATGGAATGTTCAAGATTAGTTTCAGCCAACCAATCGAGATATATATATTCCTATTGTATGTATTTTAGATAGTCTAATCACACACAATCAACATGCACTCTATATAATCCAAAGCTATTGACTGGCATTCGATTAAACATACATTGTTGCTACATTTATTTGTGGAACTTTAAATTTTTCCGGAATAACGTGTCACAGGACTGTTAACAGTCTGTTATTGTTACCTTAACATTAACAGCGGCACTTTGAATATCGTAAGGGAATAAACACTAAATAACTGCAATGAATACAACATTTGCCAGTTGCTCTCGTTAATAAACTAAATCAAATTAAATTATAACTAAGTTGAGGAACCCTCCAATAAATATATATGTATGTGCAGTAAAACTTATTAATTTCTTCATTGATATTATATACGATATAGGAAGCATTTGGTCACTGAAGCGACGCTAATTAAACATTTGCTACCTTGACCCTGGCATACTTCCTGCCCATGGACTATCTGTCGATGATAGGTACATATGTTATCGCGTGCCTAATCAAAGTAACGATTACCTAGTATTTGGGGTAATAGAAATGGCCATAATATAACAATTAATAAACGATAATTCAGTGTCAGTCAATGAAGAACGTTAACGGCCGTCTGTTTATAAACAATTAGATTGCGTCAAAGTTTAATATACTTTATTGTAGAATGATACTCTCTGTATGAACAGATAGTAAATTCATGTAAATAGACTTTCTGATCATAGAATATAGTCTTATTTAATAAATCTTTTCCAACATTCAAAAATTGCTTTCATATTAATAATAATTTAATGCAAATTAACTTTCTGACTATAGAATATAATCGAATTTAATAAATCTATTCTTTATCTTTCCATTTCATATTTCCAACATCCAAAGATTGCTTCAATATCTATAATAATCTAATGTAAGTGGACTTCTGACTATGGAATATAGTCTTTATCTTTCCGCTTGCCATTTCATATTTTCAACATCCATAAACTGTCTTTATATCTATAGGTATCTGGTTTCAGACTCTTTCTCTTGCTGTCTTTCTTTTTAGCCATTTACTTCATCCTCTTTCACCGCCCACTGACAGTGTGTGGTTAAATCACAGTGCCTATGCCATAAATTAACTACATATGTATCCAATCATAGCCCACGTCGGAGTAAAATGCAATATCCATTTCCGCATATGGCAAATGCGGTTCGAGAATTGCAACCGCTAAGAGAGTCGCCCACGCCAAGTGCAGTTACTTTGAACGTGTCTGGGGACACACCTCCAGCTTGGCTGTAACTAAGTCTGCGCCTGAAATCGATATTTTGTGGTCAATTGCGACTGCTGTCAGAGCGCTCTCAACTATATTTAGATTAACGTTAACCGAGTAGTTAATCGCTACAATAACTTGTTGGCCGCCTACGATACTACGCCAAAGAGTTCTGAGCTGGGTCACAATTAAAGTTGAATGCCATTGCCAGTGTTGGTCCTAGAGCCAAGTTCATTTCAATGTCACTTAAGGGACACTCAACACAACTTTAACTACAATTTTAATTCACAGAGGAAAACATTTTCCGGTTTCAAGAGAACATTATTTAAATGTGATCAGTAATTCCAAACTACTTTTTGAAAACACCTGAATAAATTAATGAACATCACATTTTATATCGTATGCACAACAAGTCTATTTTTAAGCCAATAAAATTTCATCGCGAATATTCTGGATATTTTCAAAATGCAAATACTACATTAACGCATTTAGAACCGGTCATACAGGGTGTCTAACTTCGACGAATACGAATTTCCAGCTACGCTGTCACTAAAAAGCATCCGCAATGCTTGGGGAAATTTTTTAAAAATACTTTAATCTATTATTAGTCGAAAGGAAATACTCTCGTATATGTATTAAATATTTATGTTTTGCTAGTAAATTTCTATGTATACTCAAGTTTGTTCTATACTTAGACAGCTTTACTGTCGAGTCTACATCTGTATTTTCTAATACTTGTTTAAAATTTGATTAATCATTAGGAACATTTTCCCAAACACTTGAAAGTTTTCATAATCATTTGCGTCAATTTGTTGATATTTTTGCTTGGCCCTGTCGACTTTATTGGAACTATATGTCAGCATTTTTCATATCTATCTTTAGGGCTTATCAGTTAATTGTATAATGGCACAACGAAAAACTTTCTATTTTTGTTTTGATTTCTTCGTATGTTGGACAAGGTCGCAAAACGCAAAGACATGACGAACAAAACCATTCATTAATAACAAAAGGAACTATTTTCAAAAAGCAAACCCGATTTTGCTGTAGCCCAAATATAGATAAGAGACCTTATCGCTAGAGCTTGCCTAAATGAGGGGCGTACAGATCACAAACATATGAGTCATTAACAAAGATAATAATAATACTTGGCTTGGTAATTTTAAACAACAAAAAACAATAATAAAACGGGAATTTAACAAAACTCGTTCCGCGCAATGCATTCAATTAAAATCACAGTTCATTTTTTGATTTGATTCTTTTGAAATCACAACAAAAAAACGTACAGATCAGATATATCATTTAAGCAGCATCATAGCAACTGTTCAGTGAATTTTTGATAAGGTTCATACATTTAATCTGAATTTTAATATGATTTTGTAATACAAATTAAGGACAATATATAAATATTTGTAATTACGAAATACAATCTTAAAAACGGAGAAATTTTAGAATTTAATGCACAATTTTAAAGATATAAAAGTAGCTAAACTTTGAATTGGAATAAAATTCTAAAATAAAGTTGGTAAACTTAAGTTCTCTATACCATATTATTAAAATTAGGTTCAAAACTTGTTGAAATATTAATTTGATCACTTTGAATTCATTATTAGTTTTCTGGCTGAGATTATATATATTGAATAAATAAATATATCAGATTTCCGGTCAGGCAAATGATCAAAGTTTGACACAGTTAACATAGTGCTAATTGTGGACATTAGGTAAACTCCGTTTTTTGTTTTTTTCAGTTTTCCTTTGTCAAGGTCAAGTAGAGACATAGTCTAAGATAGAGAAAGATTCCATGTAAATTGAGTTAGTTTCTTTGGGGTTTAGTACCAGCACCAGTTAGCAAATATTTGTGTATAAATTGGTTCTTTACTTGGAGACTGGCATTGGCACTTTCATTGGCATTAGCTTTGACTATTTTTACCGCTTGCCGGGAACCATATTTGGCACCACTCTCGGTAGCCTCCAGCAGGTGGGAGCTCTCCTCAATCTGGGCATTTGGTTTTTTATTGGACTCATCGCCGCTGGAATTGCTAATGGATGCGGTTGACATATTGCCGGATATGTATTTGTATAACTCTTTTGTTCACTTCACACGAAAATTATTTAAATAGTTGGATATGTTTTAAATGCTGTTCTTTTTGGTTTTGATGTGTATTATGTCACTTGTGGATATGATTTTTATTTGCTTTATTTGCTTTATTTGCGTTGCATTTGTTTTTTATTTTTCAGTTGTGTATACGATAACATTAGTTAGTTTTTCGTTTCTTTTGCAATGCCAAAATGTTGTTGAGTAATAGGCAAAGCTGTTTCGGTGTCCTTTAAATGTGCCCGACAGACGTTTGTCCTTTAAATGCGCTGTCCACCCACGTAGCACGTAGCAAGTAGCAAGTAGCAAGTAGCACATAGGTCGGGTATACTTTTAGGCGCATGCGCAGTGTGTGGCAAACGTGTTGCTGTCTATTAACTGCATTTGGTTGGTTAAGACACTGACACGGCTTGTACACGATATGTTCACCAGCGAATGTATCTCACAGATGTAGTATCTGTATCTGTATATCTTTTTTAACCGCACGCATCGACTGTTGGCTAGCAAATGACGCGCCAAATCATAAAACCAGCAACGCCGGGCTCTGCACTGGATATGAACTCTCTCTCGCTCTCCCAGGCTGGCTCTCTCTCTCTCTCTCTGTCTGTCTGAACTGGTGGCTCTCTCTCCCTCTCTCTCTCTCTCTCTGTGGTCCGCTATAAGGTAGGGTGGCCACTGACGCTGCTCCGAGGCTATTGACTTGCAACAGCGGCAACAGAAACTGGAAATAGTAAGCGCCTTTGATTTGTTTTCTCTGCTTCTTTTGTGTTCTGCTTTAAAATGCTTTCTTATTTTTGCATCAACAAGCACAACAATAACAAAAACAACAACAACCGTGTGCATTTTACATTCTCTTAAAGTTTCAAGGCAAGCAACGACTTCACTATAAGGCTAACGATCCTCAGTTTTGTTCACTTCCCTCTGACCTCAATTGGTTATCAATGTGTGTGTGCATGTAAATGCAGACTTCCATGTAAAACTGTACTTATTCAAAAATTGCAAGTATTTAATAGCTGGGATCAATGTCAGTTGCATAAATCAATAACTAAAATTATCTTCAATTGAGAAACTTCAATAAAGTTATTGAAGTTATTGAAACTCATTTGATAGTCATTCATATCAATTTTTTCTGATGCAGGGAAACTTTAGTAAAAGGCTTTCAACTTAAAGATATTTGCCCTAAATATAGTAGACATAATCCATATACTTATCGTATTAAAACATCAATTTGGCATTCTTAACAGTCGAATAAACCTCTTCATTGTCATTTGTACAGCGTACAAACGACACAAACAGCATTGTAGGGTTAATAAACTATTTTATTTATGTTTAATGAAATTCTTTATTCGATCAGATGTACTAATTACCATATTTACTAATTTATTTACTCATTAAATTTTGTAGCTTCAAGTTGTTGTGCATTTAATTAAAATGTTCCAGATTTTCATTATTCGATTTTAAATTTTCGCCTATATAATCCATATGAATTGTAGATAGATGTGTGTATGTGAACTTGTATATACGTATGCGGAGACAGTGTAAATATACTCGCATATGCATTTCCATTTACACACATTTATATATGTATATCGTGCACACATTTCCAGCTATTTACATTGTTTGCATACGATACGAGACTGAGAATTTTCTTTTATGTACTCTTCGATAAAGGCATTCATTCTGTCAGACCTCAGGCAATATCTTTTTGTCTCTTTATGCACCGATGCATGTGCTCAATGGAACACGTTTGTCTTCCTGATAGACTTACTACAAGAAAACCTAACATAAAAAAAAGATATTCCATAATGAAAATGCGGTGTTGAATCAATGAGTGCATGTAAGTACATTTTTATAGCTGACTGTGGTTGTGTGTGACGAATGTAAATATTTTCAATTGCTTGTTTTTTATTTCCATAGTCAACAACTAGGTGACTGCCCTGGGACGACTATTAGATATCCTGCAAATTAAGTGCAATCAAGCTGCATAGTTAAACTAAAATTTGTGCTTTTTAACATCATATTAAAATAATATTTTGAATATTATATCTTATTTTATAAATCGAATCTACCCACTATAAATAGTTATAGGGTATAATGCAAAAGTAAACTGCGGGTTAGGTAAGCAGCTCATTATAAACGCACATCACATAAATAGGTGGGGAACACCAAAAAAAAAAAAACAATTAATAAAACTTTCAATTGTAAAAAAAGTTATTGTAGACAGTTAATCGATTTGTAATAGACTTTATCATTTTTATCAGCTTCGTTCTTCATTAAATTTATTTATATGTATATTTTATTATGTATTTATAATTATACATATTTAATTTATTTTACGAAAATTATATATATGTAATAATAATAAAAATGCAGTTAGATAAATACAAATAAATATGAATACATCAAATGAGATATAAATATTTATTAATATTAATATATTTAAATTATTTATATTCCAATTGTGATTATCTAAAGCAGAAAGACAAATATACATACATAGATATACAGAATATAATTTAAAAGAGAATATCACTTGGTAATAATTTATTCTTGAAAGAAATTTCATAAACCTTTGCGATTTTAATAGCTATGCACCACTGTACAAGCTGTTATATTATGTTACAGTTTGTTCCCTTTAAGAAGCTTATGTCGAATGTCGTAGTTAATGTCGGCGCAGTGAAAGTGAGTACCTCCTGTAACCACATCTTGTATCTACATCTGAAGGAAAGCCAAGTTGCGTGCCAAGCTGGGACTGAAATACAACCAAACATTTGGCACGCTCCAAGCTTGGAACAGGCGCACAGAGCACCTAAAAGCGTGCTAGCATAGCAGGTATAAGAACTCAGAATGTATATCTGTATGTGTATATGTATCTGTGTTTGTATCTGTTGGTACGTACCTAGGGGGCATGACCAGAGCACGCAATGCTGCACTCTTCTGTATTCTGTATTCTGTATTGTGTATACTAATTACGGAGCGCAGACGAACAGTCAACGACTAAGCAAAACTGTAGTCTCTGTTACGTAAAAAGCTCATTAGGTTAAAAGTTTTCGCAGATGTTGAGTTGTGAGCGAACGTTACACTCTGAACTACGTCAATGCCAGCGACGTCATGCGAAATGTATCTCACAGATACACATTTGCATACAATTCATCAGTTAGTTGTGCGTGTGACGTCACAAGAGCCAAGCCCCAAAACGCTTGGCCAATCGGCAAACGGCGGCAAACGTGCCCCTCAACGCACACACACACACACACCACACAGTATACATACTATACATACAATATTTCAAAATTTGAGCTAAAATTTCAGTGCCGCTTATTTTAGTTTAGTTGCTGTTGCCCCAGACAAATCACGCGATTTTCATGCGGTTCAAGTGCAACTCAGAGATTTTGGCTGACTTGTCACTATTTTCATTTAGTTTGACCTACATTTGAACTTGCGATGAAGCACACACGTCCATTTATTCAATAAATCTCATTTATTTTGCTTCTGTTTTCGGCTTAAGTTAAAAATCAATAAACCGCCCTCATCAGGCTGAAGGTCAATGTATCTACGTGCAACACATCGGCTGATGTGTCCTCCAGCATGGAATTGAAATAAATGTGGCATCAAAAAAACTAGAGCAAAAACAAATCATGTCCGCCATGAATTCTTGATATTATCACAATGGCCAAAATTTTATTTTTTTAAACACCATTATATCACCATTATATAATATACGTTTATTTTATTACAATTTGTCAAATTTTCCCTGACTTCTTTATGCCTGTACATTTTTAATTCGTATTTTTCATTATTATATTATATAATTTATATTATTTTAGTTTAAAGATATTATTCCCAATTTTATTTTAATTCTAAACAGCTGATCTTAGTTGACACAAATAATGGATAGTTAAAAATAAAAAGATTCAATGTAATACTAAAACAGAAATCAAGTGTAAAATATTCACCTTTAATTTAAGTTGCAATTATTATCGTTCGTCAAAGTTGCTGCAAATAAAAATAATTTATTTATTATTAATAATAATAATAATTTTTTTAATCATATTTTCATATTGGTTGTGCCTTCTATTTTTAACGGCCAAAAGCACTCAAAGCTCATAGCAAAGAGCTTTCTCACAGTTTGACAGTCATGTTAAACTTCACTGCTGCTCAAACTGTGCATGACAGCAATAGTGCAACTGCTTGTCAAACTGTAGTAGACAGGCGCTTGGTGGAAAACGTGATTGTACAAATTATTTTCTTGTTAAGTCGCTTAAAACAATTAAATAAACACATGCTTTGAATTTGGTTAACTTTAAACAGGTGAAAAGTTAAGTGGCTCTAATATAACTGTTACTTTTTCAAATTTCCAGATTTTCTACATTAATAAATTGAATAATTATATATGTTTGAGAATTGCGATGACTGTAAAACAGCCATCAACATTATATTAGAATTTGTATTTAGGTGTCAAGGGTCCTAAACAAAATTCTGAGTTCTCATGCTCAACAAATATTCAAGTTTATGAATTTTGAAGCACTTGACAGCTCAACAAGGCGGTCTCTAATCTCAACTATGCTTATCAGCATAAACTAAACTCGACGTTTGTTTGTCCTATCAATTCTTTGGCATTGGGTTAAATACAATTGCAATGTATTTGTATATAGAATTATTGACCATATATATATGATATATCTTTAATATTCAATGGCTTATCTTATTACTAGTATATGTGGCTAAATCGCTTTATAACCCCAGCCAATCTATCAGATGTTATACAGATATATACTTGTTTTCGGCTGTTTATTGACTGCATATTTAATCAACATATGTAGTAAAAATACGAGCTCTATTTTTGATTGACAGCTGGCAATAAATAAACGTTGCATTATTTTATTTACTGAAATACACGCCCATACTCATATATACTATATATCAGTGTGTGTATATATAAAAGTACCCCACGCGTCCGTTAACAAGTAATTTCCTGATTAAGTTCACCAAAAAAAAAAATTGTATATATTTCAAGAGAACGTCAGTTATGTATTTACGTTCTTAACGGAGCATCTACCTCTAGAATTTAACAGAGTTTATTAGTGTCAATTGAGCGCAACTTTGTTATATTAAAGAAATCTTTATCACACTTGAGCTCAGATAAGAAAATCCACAATAACAAAAACAGATGCCAATGATATCACACTTTTATCAACTTATACCAAGTGAGAATTTGTTGAAGTCGAGAAAACCTAGAAAATATAGCTGAATATAGCACAAAAACAATTACAAATCTTTTAAAATGTACATAAAATATATACGTTTAGTTACTCGTTGATATTTAATAATAAGTACTGTTAATACAAAGGAATATAAAGAAGTTATATATATATATAGGTGGTATTGTGATTATCAGGGTTAAATCAGGGTTACGGTCTTAACCGAACTGTTAATCGCATCAGTCAACCATGAGAGTTACTAAATACTATGTATTTCTAAAGTGACTCCTAAGTAAGTACAAGCGATCAAGTTCATAGACTTTGTCTCTAGGTCTTGCGATTAGAAATACAATGAAATCGAAGTAATTATATTTTATATTAGAACTTAAGTACTAATATTGCAAATAAAAATACAGTTAAACTTGCTTTCAATAACTGAGAAATTTGTAAATTATTATTAAATTTGCAATATAGTTGGAAATTTAATATATTTGAATTTAGCTTTAGGTCTGGGGATTGATTTATAAAATAAAACATATTTTAGATCATTATATCATATATTCATTATACATATATGAGTTAGTGATCGCTGCACTTTGTTTTAATTACCGGATAATCAATCAATTCACAACATTCCCATTATTATTATAGTACTAAGTCGTGATTCAATTTTGGGAGGTGGGTGGTTGACTTTCATGGCGATCGCATGACATTGGAAAACATCGTTGACAATAACGACAATCCAGATAGACGGCGTTGGGCGTCAACAAAAGATCACGGCGGGTTATCAATTCCCGGACAGAGGCCCGTCGACGGGAATCTCAATTAAATTAAGTACTTGGGTGATTTTTTGGTTTTTACCGCTTTCCTTTACTCGTTGCGAATGCTGAGCCCCCATTGCAGGGAAATTGCTGTAAAGTCTACCGATCGAGATTTGTGTGCAAAGTACAGCCGAGTGCATTGTGATAACACCGAACAGTAGCTGAGACTGATAAGACTTAAGGCTTTTCCAAGTAACTAATTAATGCCTATACTCGATGTAGACACATGTGTTTTATTAGTTCTCCCTTGATGCGCAGTCGGAACAAGGGCCTTCCCGTTATAGCTGGCTGTGGTTGGAGTAACTATGATTATTGGTTAATTATAATTATAATTATAATTAGATGGAGTGTGTTTTGTAACTAATTTACAGGGCACTTCAGTTGCGGGTGCCATACATCAGATTAAAATCCATTTGTATTCAAACAGTTATTATCTAAATAGGAATAATATCATATTTTTAAACAAGTTCTAGTATATGTTTTATTTCTATTTGTAAACACATGAAATCATTTTCTCATTGCTTATGCCACTTTTATATATAAACCTATTGCGATTCTTATCTAGGTAATCAATAAATATGTTCCAATAAACGGCTATTAACCTGTTGTTCAACCATTTTATCTATAAGAGATACTTGAATATATGTAATGCCTGAGTTTGTCAATACTTTAGTCATATGTCAGGATATTTTATGACATTTCGCGATATTTCCGGTTTGAAACCTTTTTAAAAACAAGTTTAGTAAGGTAACTGTATTATTTTTTTCTATTCAGCTTTGATGATTATTAGTCAGTCGTTGTTGTTGACACAGCTTTATTCGTCTGATAATAATGATGACTTATTGCGTGTTTGGAAATCCAAGTTAGCTGTATAGTACACAGCTTTTTTTTCACTCTTAATTAGAGAGTAAACTTCCATTTCAGCGTATACAGATCAGAACAAGCAATTAAATATCTCAGATTTGTTGACAACCGATATAATAGTAGGATTTCACTTCCCCATTTGCTTCCCTTTGGGAAATGTCTTACAAATTGTCAGATATAATTAATTAAATTCTAAATTTAATTTAAGAAATTAAATTCATTATCATCATTCATTATTCTCGGCAACAGTTATACAAATTAAAGAAACAGGTTTAGCCTCAGATGAAATTGGTTTCCCCAAAACAAAAGCAGTTGTAAAAATAAACCTTAATGAATATATGTATCTTTTTTGTTTTTGGTTATTTGTTGTGAGTATTTTTGTTGCTTTGTTTCATTGCCGTACAAAGGAAATGACAGTACCCATAATATTGTTCTTTTGAGCTAAGAATAATGCAAATAAAATTACTCAAATTACACATTTTATAAAGACTATATTTTTTAATTATTTTACTTTGTTGTTATCAAATGTAAACACAATCTTGACAAGCTTTTGACATTTGACATTAGATGTTTAACCTTTTGAAAATGCCTATAAATTGAAGTATAAATATTGAATTCCTTCTTAAATGTATAATTAAATACAATTAGATATTGTTTAATACGCGATGATATTGCAAACTGTAACTGTATAAATAACAACAAATTATACTTCAACCATTCAATTAACAATTGTTCATTATTTCACAAAATGTTAAAGAATTAACGAAGTTTACTATAACTTAAAGTCTCGATATCTTTTTAACGTATTATATAAAAATATATTTTGAAACAAAAAAAAATTATTCATTAAAGTCAACAGATGAAAACATATTTCAGTTTCATAAACACAACAAAAATATATCTATGTAATATGTGTTTAACAGAGCATAGATAGATATGTTGATAACTATAAAAAAGACGTTGGCGCGTGACTTTTAACAGTTTAATTAAATAATAATAATATCATACGATTCGCTTTCGTCTTTGTCCAAATTTGTTGTACTTTGTAAGTATCATTTTATAACCAGAAAAAAGTTGAAATACATGAATGCAAATTCTATATCAATAAATTTTAGAAATCACTTGTTGCTTTCGAAAAACAATGTTAGCAAGATCATAGGACGTATTTATCTAGTTATTGCGTTATTTTTATGTAGATTGTTTGCTCACTTATAGTACATATTTTAATTTAATACAAATAACTGTGTGAGCATTGACGTCGTCATATGATCTGCAATATGGACGTCATATAGACATATTTTGGACTTTTTTAATGCGTCTCTCTAAATTTGCATATACATATTATTTGTATAGTACTTGAATAGTTTTAAACTTGATATTCAGCTAATGAACACAATTTCGGGATTTGTTATTCTTTCCCTTAAATGTTTTATTTCTCTATACATTCATTATATGGAATTTCCGTTTTGCCCACTTTTAGACAATGAACTGAAAATTCAATCGGTTAATTTCAATTAACCAGTTTAACTGTAACTGTAACTGTAACTGTAGCTGGTGCAACTAGCTTGCAAATTGACGGTGAAAAGACAAAACGACCTGACGTCATCTGATTGCAAGTGAACTGCCACGCCCTTTGACGCCTTACCTGTCATTTGCATAGTGCACACGTGATGTAAGGCTGTTAGCTTTACTGTTACTGGGTTTCTTGATTTTCCGCGCGACAACACTTCCAGCAATTTTTTATTATTCACAATGGTAAATTATCACACAACGTATGAAAATTCCAGGTATCATCAATAGAAAATCTATTTACATATTTCCTATATGAAAAACTAGCTTGTTGTGGGTGTATCGTAATGAACAATTATTGCGTTAGGTCTATTGCTGTGTTAATTAACATTTGTGTTGCTTTTGCAATTTTCCCTTTATTCTCTACCCGCAGAGATTGTGGTATTATTACTTTATACAAATATGTGCATTGTAAATATTCTTTGTCAGCATCATAGTTATATTTTACATTCGGTGCGTAATTCTATAGTCTTGAATATTTCTCGATAATTGAGCTGTAGTTATTAATTCTTCGATGCAATTCAGATTCAGATCCTACCATTAAAAGATCTCACACATATGTTTTGCGAATACTACATCGTTGATTAAATGCCTATCGGCAAATTAATCTCTTTTTCCAATTATTTAATCTTGATTGTTTGATTGTTGATAAATCAAATTCATTAACCTAATCAGGCAATATCAAAATGAAATCTAAACTACAAAAATGATGTGCCATACACACGGAAACATGAAGTACGTGATTCTTTTTCAATACAAGAAAGTCGAATATTTCAGATTTAAGCACAATAAAATTAACTAAAGCTAATGTAACGTGTCAGGCATACTTTTGTATACATTTGTTTACTTATATACTATTAGCTGAAAACTGGGGGATTTTTTTGGTTTAAATGGGAAATGTTTCATTTTAATTGCCTACGAGAAGAATAAGTGCGAATGTAGATAGGGGAATTTACTTTATCTATTTGTGTGGGAAATCAAATCTTACTACTATTAGGGAACTCTCGGGAAAACATTTGTTTACGTATTCTGTGCTTATTGCTAAAATGAATCAGTTTGATTTAAATAATGTTGACAACAGACACGTTCCAATGTCTCACAAATTTAAAGCTGAAATCAGCAATGTCTTCAGCTTGGACCATTAAAGTTCACGCAGTATCATACTGTTCAGTTCTAGAATGCATGATTAGGAACTACTCATAATAATTAGGTTTTTTACAATCAAAACAGAAGTATATAAATTTAAGATAACAATTTTAAAATAAACACAATTAATTTTGATTTGAATTTATGCTCACAATTTATAACAATTACTAATTTTATTTACATAATTTACCAAACTTGTATTGAACTACGTTTGTATGCTTATTCGTTATATTTAACTTATTTAATAAAAAATATTTCTATGTCATATTTAATAATTGCAACAAATCTCTCATTTATTTACTGATCATTTAAAAGTTTCTTATTTTGTTCTACTACAATTATACGAAATTAGGTAAAAACTTAAATGATTTTAAAATTTGTTTGTTATGTTTTACGATAGGTATCTACTTTTTATAAAATTTGCTTACAATCAATTTTATCAACCATTTACTTCTCTTGTCTGCTATTTATATCTTTGAAACTTATTATTGTTTTCTCCTTAAAAGAGAACCGAAAACAGATGCCGAAATGATATCCGTTATAATTTTAACAGTGCCTGCTAAAATGTACAGAGACCGACAAAAACTTACCCAGAGACTCCAATAACAACAATCACGTGTTTTGTGTGTTTTCCTTTTGCTTTGCAAGACTTTTCGGTCTCAACAGCTTCCAGCATTCACTTTGAACTTGAATTGTCCTTTACGGAGGGTGGGGACGAAGATTGTAGACGAGCTTTCGATGTTAGCGTAAAAGAAAGCGCGCGTAATTTTATTAAAATATTCCGATTTACAAGCACAGACGTAATTACAGTTCAAGTCACTTTTTACAGAAACATTTGGTCGTCCCAAGAGAGCACAGCACAATTACTTAAATTATGGACATGGACATACGGAAAGCGAAATCTTTTACAGCTCGTCGCTCTTAACTGCGCGCGACGAATTCTCTAAAGCAACTGATATCGTTGATATGACGGGCCTTCGTTGTTGGATAAGTAGCTCGACAGAATTTCACGCAGAGGCGGCAGCGCACAGTGCCCTGATTACCATGAAATGCAGTTAAATTTTGTAGATGCAACTCACGTAGAAAATAATATTTATAACTTATTAAAAAGTTTATTGATATAAATTCTTATATAATTAAAATAATATTTAAAAATAAATATTGTTATTTCTTTGATACATTTTAATGAAACAATAAAAACTTCAGTACATTTTTTTAGGAAATCTAAGATGTAGTATATCTCAATTTTCTACTAATAAGTTGACTAATTGTTACATATTTTATTCCAATAAAATGTATCACTGTGCGAGACATCAACGCAGACAGAGAGACAGCGACAGAGATGCTGCGTCAAACTGGGAAATTTACACTGCTTTTGCTAAATTTAATCTCAATGCGCGACTCGAATAAACGACTAATCGAATAAACGGTGAGGCTTAAAAAAAACACACACAGCTCTGACGTCAAACTTGGGTAAATTTAGGAATTTGAGCCGCGGGAATTTCGTCATCTCACCGCACAGGATGTATGGATGTAAATAGAAAAGTTTGTCTAGAAAGTGTTTTGACAGAATATAAACAATATCATATTAGCTCTAATTTTTTTTAAATAAGTTAAAAAAAATTATATTTTCCATTTTAAGGAAAATAAAAAATAAATAAAAATATTTTTTAATTTTTTATTTTGACTAAACACTTCATTGACCAACTGTATCATCTGTATGAACATGTGTGTGTGTGTGTGTTTGTGTGTGGGATTCTGCCATTGTGCTTGGCATTGTCCTTGGCAAAGGACGCAGAATTCGCATTTCGTTAAAGCTTACGTAAGAAACGTAAGATTCAAACGTAATAACATGTGAAGTTAGTCAATTGAGTGGGAAAAGCTTTGATTTGCAAACGCATTCAGTCAATAGATGAGCTTTAAAACAAAATCTAATGCGAGGGCAGTTTTATGAGTTCTTAAAGAGACAATACTTTCGACCTACTCTCAAAAATAAAATAGAATTATTCACATTTAAAGTTGTCTTGCCTCTTATCATTTTATATTATTATGCGACTCATTTTTCTGAGACTGTCGAAAGTTCTAAACTGAGAAATATCTAGGGACAATCTCTTATTGTTGTAGTCTCCTGTCATGTGTCGCACGACTTTAGATTTTCAGAAGTGTCTGAAAATATGCAAAGGTTTTTTTCGACTCGTAGGTATGCAGTAGTTTTTTTTATTTATTACCTTATAATACATGTTTATGAACGAATTTTTAATTAATACTACAATATTAACAATATTAATTTCTAGTTTAAAAGATAAAAGAAATTTTAAGTTGCGCATATACATATACTAAAAATAATAATATTTATCTGAATTTAGCCACAGATACAACCATTAAGGAGATTGAGAGAAAGACCGTGGCTGATACGCTTTTGGAAAGTCAAAAAAACATACAAAAAAAAAAACAGCTTAAAAACTTGCAAGGAAAAGCAACAAGTTGTAGTTCTTTTGGATATGAAACTGGTATTCAGGAAATTCAATTTCCTGCAATGAATTCATTTTCGGTAGAATGCAATGGAGAGATTGCAGGTCCGGGTTGGATTGTCATTCATCAAAGATTCAATGAGTAATGAGTACAAAAACGGATTTGGCAACATGGATGGAGATTTCTTTATCGGATTAGAGAAGCTTTATCGCATTACTAATTATGAACCTTATGAGCTTATGTACAATTGGAGAGATTTAACGGGGATTTCATCTACGCTCGTTATAATGACTTTGTTATTGGCAATGAACTGGAAAAATATCCATTGAGAAGTCTGGGCAAAATGACTGGAAATGCAGGAGATTATCTTGAAAATCACGAAAACTTGAAATTCTCAACAATCGATCAAGATAATGATGAGTGGACAGATGGACAATCCGTCGATAAATACCAGGGTGGCTGGTGGTACCCAAAATATTCTAGGTGAGATCAAAACTTCATTAAAGTGCTGACATATTACATATGACATTTTTATAATTTCAGTAATCTTTGTGGACAATTCTTTAAATCAGAAGTGTTTGTGGACCAAGCCATGCCTGGGGAGTGTATGCCCTTAAGTCTGCGAAAATGCTCATTCGGGCTAAACATTTGTGAAAGTACATAATATTGTTTGAGAGAGGTATAAAAGAGATTCGTATATACATTTTAAACGCAACGACTTCTTACCGAATCAGTGGTATATATATAGAAATATCTATGGCGAATCCGTTAACAGTTGTATGGTCTATTATAAATACCTTATAATAAAGCAAATTTCTACCCTTAGTTCAGTTTGTGATTTGGTATCGAGCAGATCATTGCAAAATGTATTTGGCTTTATTAGTCTGTTTAATTGGATCCTGGCTGGTTACTGTCAGCGGCCAGTGTTTGGTAATTGGCTTATTTACATCGACAGTTACTGATACTTAACACTAAACAATACTTATAGAACTTAGAATTGAAGATACAACAAGATCTAATACTGATTTCCCGATTGGAAGAAAAATTAACGGATCTAGAAATTAGACTGGCTGAAAGTACACACAAGGACGAATTAATAACGTCATTAAATCAAAAAATAGATGGCCTATCAAAAAACAAAGAATTCGATTGCATCGAAAAAAAATATAAAATTGAAACACACAGTTGAAAGCATTAACATTCAAAACAGGAACTGTAAGAAATCCACATTAGTTATGGAAACCCGCCTTAAAGAGTGCCAGGAATATATGTACAAATTCCACATAGGTCAAACGTCTAAGATAGTTTTTCCAACACAGGAGGAGGTCACTTCATCAACTATAACAAAAGCTACATTAAATCCCCCAAATTCACTGTTGATAGATCCGAATCTTGACGGATCATCCGCAGGGGGATCCAATCTAAATACGCCTACTACGATAAATCCAAATCTTGACTTGTCACATAAAAACCATAATACAGGAATGGGATATGAGAACAATCCAAATCAGGACTCTACTACCTCTTCAGGTCAAACAAGTTGTGTTGCTTACGGATTTTCTACAGGACTTCGTTATATTTACCTTCCCGGCATAGCAAGATTTCCAATTCTATGCGATGGTCAAACAAATGGACCTGGTTGGGCTGTTATCCAGCGTAGATACAATGGTGAGGTCGACTTTTATAGGAATTGGGAGGAATACAAACATGGTTTTGGCAACCTAAACGGCGAGTTCTTTATCGGACTGGAGAAGATTTATCGAATGACTAATTACGAGCGATACGAGCTCTACATACAGCTGGACAATCTCAATGGTGGTGATGCTCTCTGGGCGCGTTACGATCGTTTTCAAATTGGAAGCGAAGCTACAGACTATGTTTTAAGGAGTGTGGGTGAGATGACAGGTACAGCTGGCGATCGGTTAACTCGTCATCTGCGCAAACCGTTCGTAACATTTGATCGAGATAGTTCCCATGGGGAAAATGCCGCTGTTAAATATCACAGTGGCTGGTGGCATACGCTCCACACGAAGTTCTCCATAAGGTATATTAATACTGCATATCTATTAATAATTTTCATTTATTAATGATTCATACATTTTAAGCAATCTAAATGGAAGATATTTCGGATACAAAACGGATAATTTGGAAGGAATACATTGGGAAACTAATTATGCGCACAAAAAGGTGAAAATGATGTTACGTCCATACCGTGGTTAAATGTTGTTAAACTGGAAAAGATATACAACAGTCATTCATGCTTTAATACAGCGGATAATGTCATTATCCTCACAAACAAAAAATATTAATAAATATTATACAGAACATTTATTTGATCTCGTAAATTTAGCATTAAATTTTATTGGTTCGTTATTGATTTATTAAAAGCATTTATTGCAAACATTGGTTTGGTGTCTTTTCGCAATATGCATCATTTATGTATACAATATATAGTATATTTGTGTAGACATTCATTTTGCTTACATTTTACATTTTAATTGTTTAAGTAATTGAAACGGTAGCTTTTCTGTTTGTGTAAGGTTGGGTGTGTATTTGTGTGTAAAGTTCCTGCGCTTTAAAAAACTGGTCTTATTTATGTGATTGCATCAAACACATTTTTTGGTTAACATGTCACTTGGCCACTTACCACTACGCATACAATAAACGTAACTTAATTAAAGCATTTAATTGTTCTTGTTGTTTGTAATTGTATTGTTAATTTTGTTTACGATTGGCATTTAGTATGCTTCGATTGAATTCGCATCCGAAGATTCATCAGTAAAACCACAGAAACTCCATTTGGACTGCTCAGACTTAAAGAGATTTGTGTATTTTGTTAATATAGTAGAGAGCTCCTCGTTGCTCATTGGCTCAAGAGATTTTCGTAGCATGTCTCGCAGGTAACTGCCAATGCTGCCAATGTCCACACCACGTGGATGCAACACCAGATATGCGGAGGTTAATGCTATAATTTTTGCCTCTGCAAGTGCCAGCGCTTTGAAGTTACTCTGTAATAAATATAATTAAAGCATACATAATATTTCTATGACTTACAAAGTATTACGTACCTCTGATGTGGCAGATGTTGCAAGAGTTTCTATATTAGCAGGCTGCCGACTTGAATGCTCTGTGATTTCACTGGATTTGTCTTCATCAACAACAGTTTGATTAGCTTTCGACTTGACTTCCAGCTTTTCATCATCCTCGATCTCATGGATCTCGACAACGCCGCTTTGATGCTCGATAATACGCACGTCATCATCCACTTTATCTATGTCGATAATTTCCAGCTCTAGCGATTTTTCCTTTGCCGTGCCATCATCCTCATTTCGGCTGCACGAGTCACCGCTGCTGAAGTCGACATTGGAAGCATTCGAGACAGTGGTGCTAAATGCTTCTCTGTCTTTAAGCTTATCCGCAGTCTCTTTGATTTTAGTTTTGAGCAGCAACTGCTTGACGCCGGCCTCCTTAAGATTTCTCTCAAGCTGCTCAATGGTCTTGATATCTTTCTGCTCGCGAAGTTTCGTCTGCAGCAACTGTGTCTGCATGTTACGTATTGTTTCCTGCAACACCTTGATTTGCTTTTCCCGTTGCAGGCAATCGCTACGCTCCACAGACATTTCATTGCGTATAGCCTCCAGTTGGCAGCGCAGCGAGTCGTTCTCATCCTGCATGAGATACGAATACTTGTAATTAGTGAAGAACTTTTTTTAGAGAGTATATATTAATGAGGACTCACCTTCAATCCGTCGCTGTCGTAGCGAGTGCGTTTAGGACGTCTCTCGTAGTCATCATCAGAGATTTCCATTTCATCATCGTCGATCTGGACTGTTCGTAGTTCCTGCATGGCATTCCAAAGTTATATATATTTGTTAAAAGATTGTTCTATACAAACGATTTCACTGCTTACGATCGTACAAAATATTCTAGAACCTAATTAATAAATTATGCATTTCATATATTGGAAAATGCATCATCAAATTCTCATTTGGCTCTCGGTACTACTTTTCGATCCGTTTACTTACCTCTCCACATTTTTAATAAGCTTTTGTAATTTGTTTTTGTTGCTGTTTTGCATAGTTCTTTTTTTAAATCATTATATGTATTTTTAGTTGTTTTTTTTTACAGTTTACCAACTCAAATTGCACAGCCAATAAAACGGAGTGTAACTTGCAAATGTTTTTTTTTTTTGCTATTTATGAAACTATTAATTTGTTGTTGTTTTATTACATGTTTTGTTGCCAAGTTCTTGGGCATTCGTCTAGGAGTTACATTTAGTTATAAGTTGAAATTGAAAGCATTTCGAAAAATTTATGCAAACGCTTAGTGAAGTTGCAGAAAGTTTAGAAATAATTATACAACAATTTTCGCTAAATATGTAAAGCACATGAGAGTAATAATCTAAACCTGAAATGAATAAGAAAACTGTTCCAAGAGTTTTAAAAGGATTGATTAAAATCAAATTCAGGTGTTAGGTGGAACAGTTTACTTTAATTAACCATAATTAAATTAAATGAAACTAAGACGAATAGAATAAATATTAACAACAATACGACACACATGACGTCAATACAGATGTTAATTTTGATTATAGAACTCAAAATATCTAAACAAATACGAGAAGATGTAATAAATGCTATGCAAAATGAATGAATTAGTCTAATTAGTCGATTAAAACAATAAATGAAAACATATAGGAAAAGATATAGAGACATGTTTAATAGAGGGTGTAGAGATTTCGACATGCAAACAGATTTCAAGTGATAGTAGGCAATACCAACATACTAATACTGGATAATAGGATTGGATCAGGCACGATAACCACAGTTGGACATGGTATGAATGTAGGTTTATATAAGTATGTTTAATAGGGTTACTTCAGCAGCAGAACTTGTTGTAATTCATTCTTTGAACATATTTGTACGTACCGTGGCCAATTTCTTCCATTGATCGATGTTTTTTCTTTGGGCTTTGGTGAAATGGTCCCAAACCTTCTTGTGACTAGCGGCATTGAACACTTTTTCAATCTGAGTGACTGAACAATAATGCAATAATATATAATAATATTAAGGGAGGACAGAGGGTAGATATTTGTTTTTTTTTTTTGTCATTCTTGACACTTTAGCTAGTCTTCATAAATTCGTTCGTTTTAAAAAAAATCAGTGAAAAATGATAAGCAGAAAAAAACTACTATACAATTACCCTCAGATATTTTTTATATAATATATAATACAGTCTAGAGAGAGAGTTAGAGAGTGAGAGAGATAATACAACAGCTTATTACCTACATACATATTGTTTATGTACTTTATTGACTTCAATTGCAGTTAGTTGTTCTGGTTGTTGTTGTTGATGATGTTGTTAGTTGTTCTTTACAAGTGTTGTTCATTTCTACAGACAGCCAGAAAGGCGGTTAGTGTCTGGTCCAAGAGCTACGTAGTATACGACTATCTCAGCTTGGCTTACAAACCTTTTGCCTGGACTTACACTGAATACATATGGATTCATACGTAATGCCATCAATTTTCGATTTATTCAGTCGAGACACAGAGAAACGAGTCACCGCACAGTGGCATAAAACAATGATTTTGCGATACAAATGGGATATCAGTAAGATCTTTTACTTTTTTTTTAAACGGATTGTTTACATTAAAACGATGGTTTGAATTTATATTTATATTTAATTTTTAAATGTATAGAATTAGTTGCATTTTGAAATGGTATCTCAAATGTTCTTCATTATAAAAAGAAAATGAGAGCTAAGCATATAGTTTAATTAATACTGTTTGAAATCTAATATTTGAATATTAATAACATAGAACAGATCGACTCTAAAAAATGTTGTAATTCTGTTGATATTGTGGAATCAAAGTATGGAATTTAAATATAACTTAAATATCCCAATTTGATCGCATTTTCATGGAATTTCGGCCAGTGTGTAGCACTGATGTGGCTGGACTTTTACCTGCGGCTGTTGATTCATTTGCTCCTTCGTCTTGCATTTGCCTTGTACTTTTAGAGCAAATTTTAGACCGTGAATTCTTGTATGTGGAATTGGTATTTATTGTTTTTTTTTTGGCTTTTCATAGCACGATGACTAAATTGCTAGTGTGTTCTATGTTTGTGTGTGTGTTTTTGTAAGCGTGTGTATGTATCGTGTATGTTTTGCTGTATAAACGCTAGACGCTAACCGGGGCGCAACAAAAACAGAAAAAGTTGAAGAGGGAACGCACCTAAAACCCATCTAAGACTAACAACTAGGATTGTACAGTGATTTCACTTACATTGTGTGGACATGGTGCCCATCTGTTTGCGATAGCACTCCCTCGCCTTCCGCAGATCCTCCTCCACCTGCTGTTTGTCCGCATGCAATCGCCTCACATGCGCATGAGTGCTCTGTATCATTGAGTAAAATACATTTGCATTGCGTTTGGTGCAATCGCCACGCTCGAGCCAAGTAGTTATTGTTTGTATGGCCTTAACAAATGTGTCATTATTTCGCAGATGCTCCGCCACAGCGGTGGCCTCATGATCTGTATAATGGGGTATGGGGGGGCGGTGATTGGGAACGCATGCGATCCAGCGACATGCGTTCCCGATGACGTTGCTCCCGCTGAAATTGACGTTGCTTGCACTCGTAGTCATACTGATCATCACGAGCCTGCGCATAGTCCACATGCAAACGCCCAAAGTTGGGCGGCTCATTAAGGCTAGAGATGCGTAGCCGGTAGCCGGATAAGTAAATGGCACGATCGATGGCCGTTTCATGTCGATAGCGTATATGACAAAAGTTCTTTTTGGACATGCGTAATGTGGTTATCTCTCCGCATGACTCAAATATCTCCCGAATAACTTCCTCTGTAATGTTCTCCGGCAGGCCACCCACAAACACCGTTCGGCAGCCGGGAGGACGTTCGCGTATTGTAGGCGGCGGCGCGTTTGGATTTGGCGGAAACAAAATACAGTTCTTGGTCTTGATCACCTCCTTCAGTCCCGCAGTAGGACCGTCTGTAAAATAAATTTTGTTACAATAAGAAATACAAATTACAGACGATAGGTAAACTCTATTACCGGCAGATAAGTTGGCATCTGTTGCGTCGGTCGGCATTCCAGCTGCTGCAGCTGCAGCCGCATATCCAGCTGCTGCATAATTCTGTTGCATTTGCTGCATTGCAGCCGCCATCATTGCCGTGGGATCCATCAACATTTGCGCATTGGTATTACTTGCGTTTCCCGCCGATCCTGTGGTGCCGCTTGGCGTGGCCGCTGCAGCTGCCACCGCTGCGTTTTGTGCAGAAGGAAAGTACAAATAACTGGATGGTGTGTGCATTAGGCCATTTAAATAAAGCTGCTGGGCGTCCGGTAGAGTTAGAGTTGTCCCTGCTAATTTATCCGCTGACTTGACAGCATCCGATTCATCTAGATCGTTGTCATTTTCCAAATCCATTGGAGCACTGCCCTGCGCGTTGTGCGGCTTCAATTTGTTGACCGCTGTCTTGTTTGCCATTGGAGCATTTGTTTGGGCTGAGGTGTTGTTGCTGCTATTGGTCGCTGTGGGTGTGGCAACGCCCACCGTGGCCGTCGTAATGGCAGCCGCCAATTGATTAATGAAATTCGGATGATTTGGCAAGTTGACGCCATTTGACATGTTCCCAAAAACTGGCACTGCAAACAGCAAAAGATATAATCAATAAGTATAGCCGGCAAAAGTAATCCAAATAAAAACAAATAAAAATCAGCTGCTCGTCACGCAACGAAACAAACACCAAAACGCACTACACAATGTCTGAGCACACAAAACGAAATTCAGTTAGACGATTGGTATTTTTTTCATTTGTCAATCTGCGGGGTGGTGTCCTATTTACTTTACTTTTATGAACTCGATACGGCACATGCAACTGCATAATTACAAGATCTTCATATGAAGCTAATACTTTTTATATTTAAGCAATTACTTACACATATTATCGGCCAAATTTGCATAATTAAACGCCATTCCGAAATTTTTTCATACAAACTATTCAACAAATACCATTTTTGGTATAATATAGACAAGTTATTTTCGCTGCGTTAAACTAGCACACATATTTTACTTTCTGCATGCACTAAAAGAAAATCCGTTAGTTTCTTTATCATTTTTCATTATTTTGAATTATTTACTGATGATTGTTATAAGTGTTTAAGTTAAATTTGACTACTTTCTTGTCCCGAATAATTTTACCGAAGGTTGCCACCTGATAAATATCCGGTCTGGCTTGATTTCTTTATACCTACTAACCGGTCCTAACTTCATTAAAATGTTCACCATGCAGATGGACAAGCAACGATATACATTTTACAATCAAAGTAATGACAGTAATTTCTGAATTTTATAAAATTAAAGTTAAACAAATGTTTTATTTTATTAAGAGTGCCGAAAGATAATACTGCGTTCCAGGGCTGCAAATAATGTATAGACCAATATGTGGTATTTTTTAGGTATTCCATTACCACGCAGAACGTGTGTACACACTGTTCATGAATCATCAGCTGCAGTCAATTCCAGAAAGTTTAGAACGAAAACAACACGTAAAAACAACGTAATTTTCAAAAAACCGATAAGATCTCTGTTTATATTACTTGCAAAACTTCTCGGGATGTCGGTAAACACGGCTCACGCCAATAATGGCGTACTCATACATGCAGGCGAATAGTAAGTATGATAAAACGCTTTGTTTGGCAGAATATCTGACGTCATTAAAATCCGATCGTATTAAAATTTAAATATTACGTTTAAAAAATTACTAAAATTATAATATATACGAATATTTGTGACCGCTCAAGCTGTGCAGTAACAGAAGACGTGTTACTCACAATGAATGCGAAAACAAACAGCTGCAGCAAATTAGCGATAAGAATACATACCTACATATATATATGTATATCAAAGCAATAAATTATCTTCTATTTTGCAGCATTCTACTGCACAGCGATAGCGTGACAATCGACTTTTCTGGACAGGACAATCATCTGTTCAGAGGATCCAAGCAGGGACGCGTTTATTTGACATCACATCGAATGATATTCAACAGCAAAAAATCCGATGATGTGATGCAATCCTTCAGCGCACCCTTTGTGGCACTATCTGATGTATTTATTTATATAACTGTAGTATTGGCATGATATTCATGAATGTAACTTTTAGGTGGACATCGAGCAGCCTGTGTTTGGAGCCAATTACATTAAGGGCAAGGTTCGCGCCCAGCCTAATGGAAATTATGTGGGCGAAGTAAAATTCAAGCTGTATTTCAAGGCAGGCGGTGCCATTGAGTATGGCCAGGCATTGCTGCGTGCCGCCAAGACCGCACAAGGCAACTTCCATCGCGGTGGTCTAGCTGGAGATGATCCACCACCATATGCACCAGCTGGTGCCTGGCATGAGGCTCCTCCACCGGCCTATCAGCCACCACCAGGCTACTATGGTTGGTTGCCACAGCACGATGCGTTCAGTGGTCCGGCACCGAATACAGTGTTTGTCAGCGACAATCCGCCGCCGTATCCTGGCATGAGTAAGTCGCCTTTAAAATCTCTTAAGACTCGGCTTTTGTTTTTGTACAGCAATTGAACTGAAGCTTATATACAATATGCTTGTATAAATCATAACCTCTTCACGCTATCTTTAACTCTAACGCCCCATTGCACATGCCATTTTCTATTGTCTTGTTATAGCACCACCAAATAATCATCAGGCACCACAGTCGTATAATCAGCAGCAGAACAATGATGCGACTTGGTATGGTTTTTCAGCGCCGCCAGATCAGCCGCCACAACAGCAGCCCGGCTATGGAGCTCCTGCCTGGAATGGTGGTTATGCTCAGCCGCCACCGTATGCTTCTTGTGCTCCAGCATGTCCTCCTGGTCCGCCTTATGGTGGATATCCTGCACAGGTGTATGGCGGACCTGCACCAGGTGCATATAATCCAAATATCCCTGGTGGTTTTATGCAGCCCGGCTTGCAGCAACCACAACAACCAAATGGTTATCCAGGTGGCTCAGCTCCACCCCAGCCGCAACAACCGCATGGCTATCCAGGTGGCTCTGCTCCACCGCAGCAGCCACCAGGAGGTGCCGGTGCCGCTGCCAATGCTGCAGGCAGTGCGACTGCAGTCAACTTTATGGGATTTAGCTTGCCACCCGGAAGTGAGTATATATCATTAATATCTCACATTATTTAACCCTTCATTTACTTCATTTGTTGTCTAGACTAAATGATCAACTCAAGCAAGAAAAGAAATGTGTGTCACTCAACTTAAAAAGAAGATTATTATTTAAAACATTTTTAGATTTAAAACTATAGTTGCACCATTCGAAATTATCACTAAGAATTTTCCTTATTCTCCCTATCCCCTCTCATTTCGATGTTGTGGCTAATTTAATCGACGAAATCTAACAAGTTACTAAAACCAAAATATATCTACTATCTTTGGCATCTGAAAAAAACTTTTCTTTTTAACTATTTCACAGTGTAAACTGCAAAATTTACTTTACGGCAAAACAAACAAGTAAGATTCTCTAATGCTCTCTTAACCTATATATTATAAGGTTGCAATTTATAGCAAAAGCCGAGCCAAACAGTTTTAGCGATCCTAATAAGTAGTTAGTAACTTGTATAACGATTTCTTTCTTTCTTTCATTTTTCCCATGCAAACTTTGCAGGAACCAGCAGCACGCAATATTATTATTATCCTAATTGTTATCCAGTTGCAAGAACTTTATGTTTTATACCAATACCTGTTATATATCCGTAAAAAGGATCTGTAAGACAGTGTACAGCGTAACTCAATAACTTGCATTTTAACTACAATATATAAATGTTGCTTTTTTTCTAAAACAGATCCGAAAGAAGCCGAGGCTGCAGCCAGCGCGTATAATACACCCTATAATCAACGTGGACCGAATGCGCCCGGACCCAGTGATATGCCGCCGTCATATAATGTACGTAATTGAATTAATATAAGAAGTTTTGCTATATAACATTTTGTATATTTTTGCAGAATTTGCCACCCAGCTACAACGATGCATCAAAGAGATATCAATAAACAGCTTGTTAAACATTTAAAAATATCCAAATTAAACCAAATGAACGGGTCATTCCACATTTTGCAATCCTTTAACTGGTGTAGAATTGCAAAGCAAATTATTTAGTTTCCTTATACATTTTTTATTTTTATTTTATTTTATTTTATACATTTTTATATTGTCTGTGTGCAGTCACAAGTTAAACATGCTTTTAAAGTAAATATTTTTATTCTCTAATTTGTTTACGATTGTTATAAACTACTATATGAGAAAAATTTCTTAGATCTATTAAGACCTGTTGCAATTTCTACTTTAAATTGAACTCGACAGAAATATGTAGCATATTATTTCGATACATACAATGCTCTCAAGATTCTGTGGAATTGATTTGAGGGTGGAGTTCACAACTAGTCTAATTATTATGTGCTAATGAAACGAATATAATTGTATATGAAATATAAATTTTCTATATGTATCTATCACAAGAGTAAATGTATCTTTTTTGGTTGCAAGTGTTTATGCTGCATGCACTTTGGGGTGGCCTTGGAAATGCTGCAAGGGTTGTAATCACACACGCAATAAAAGGTATATAAAAGCACTAAAAATTAAATTATGTAACATTTTCTTACTACGTCAGTTGATGGACCCGTTCCAGAAGAATCATCATCGTTACTTTAATTGAACTTTTTGTGTGTTTAGAAAACAGAATTCGGCAACATTAACGATGACTTGCACGATAGCCAGCGTCAAGTGCGGGATATCGTTTAAGTTGCAAATTTCTGTATCTTATATTTGTTTTAAGTACACATTCACCGATGTTTCAGCTCCAGTAGACCTATAAATACTGACAGGACATCGAGCCGTGCCCATTGCTTTGAGTAATGCCATGGATTACGAGCTGGATTCAGACATTTAGGGTCTTCCTCAATTTGTCCATTTCACCGTTCAAAGCAATGATTACAACGGAGGGATATCCCAGTTTAACATAAAATAATTTAATTCAAATGCTAATAATCATTTCAGCAAGATGTAGTTTTTGTCGGTTGACAATTAACCTGTTGGAAACATGTGTGTAACCACTATAAGTATTTACATATTCTTCGGGTTATGTACTTCAGATAGATGTATGTATTTCAGATAGATACTTAATACTCCAAAGAATTGAAAATTCAATTGAATTTAAAAGATGTGTGCCTAAATACCGGTCTTAAATTAGAAGACAGAGACACATCTTGATAAATATAAATATATTTATGCATGTTTCTAAAGACATTAAAGAATTTTCGAACATTGCAGGGAATGCACAAAACTAATTTTCCACCTGTTGCGGAACGGCGGGTATCTAGGCATTTATTATATGTAAGTATGCATCTATAAATCATGTTTAAAGGTTGACGGAAAATTTGTGTACAGTTAGAAGAAAACAAACTTGGACCTTGATATTGTGCGAAAATTGTACAGTAAATGCACAGAGCTAACTATTCACCTGTTGAGATAGAGTGTGTATCTAGGTATGTATTGGAGATACATACATTTAATGTATCTACCTTGTTATATATTTTATAAATTATAGTATGTAATTTTTCCAAAAATTTGTGTGCATTGAAAGTTGATTTCGTACTTTTGGAAATAAGAAAACTGATTAATTAACTGGTAAATTAAAAAAGGCCTTCATTTAAGCGATGAAAACCTTTTTTCCACCTGTTGGAAGAAAAGAAGATTTACAATATAATACAATAAATTTTTTTCAAGTATGTATTAGCAAATATATAGTTGTATACAATTAGGTGTGAAACTTACATATTTTTATAGGTAGTTTTCAGCAGAGATAGAAAGTATGTCGACCAGTCGGCTTGTCGTCCAGAAGAATAATGATTTCTCTGACTTAACGAGCGTAAAATTATGACTTGTCTGGCAATTGCTATGAAAAATCAATCATACGCCGCATGCGCAGTTCAAAATGTGGTGAGATTGAGATACTTGCGTGGAGATTGGTTGGCAAAGGACGACAATTTAGTTGTGCATGTCCTGTGTGTCAATGCAGCCTGTTTAAATAAAACTAGACAACATAAATTACAAATGGCATGGAATCGCACGCCAGTGAAAACTCGTTTTTAATAAAATTGCAAATAAAAGAAATTCGAAAATAAAAATTAATTCAGTTGGAAATGAGTGGAGTGTTTGGATTTGCACTCGATTAACGCAGTAGTGGAGCAACAACTTGCGACTGCTGTTTATCGATTAAAGTGTGTGTTCCACAAATAGCAAGAGAGACAACACCCTGTATTTCCTGAGTGTATGACGAATATCATATATAACGTTAGAAATTCAGTTGATTTCAACGCACTTATTATGCAAACCTCAATTGAATTGTGCTTTGATTAAATTCAGAAAACTATTCAAAAGCAGCCACAAAAATCGCCAACAACATAGCGCAGACGACAACAATAACAATAACAAGTACAACATAATGGACGTGGGTGGACAGGAAGCGACATACGAACCGCTCGAGGGTCGCAGCGGTCGGACATCGGGAAGTGGCATGCGGCATCCGACGGGCATTGATAGTCCCGAATTCGATACACGCGCTCCCAAGGACCAGAGACATGCTGTCTACCTGGCACTCCTTGCAGCGGGCATTGGATTTGTTCTACCCTACAATAGGTGAGCACCACTCGATATTGATAATGAATGAAATGAAAAACAGTCAATGAATTTACGAGTATTATGAGTACCGTGTGTGTGTGTGTGTGTGTGATTGCAAATGACTTGATTGAGATTAAGCGCAAATTGTATTTGCCAATTACAATTAAACTGCAATTCAATATCCTGTAAAGCAAAGTTCGTAAATGGTAAACATTGTTTTTAATAGATAATTACAAATTGAAAAACAATTCTATTCTTCTGTTTAGTTTTACAACTTGAGGAACATCAACATATAGTATGAAAATTATTTTTGTTCCTTCAGATATCACAAAAATCTTATAGTTTTTGTATTTTTCAATCTAATTAAATTTGATTACAAACAGAATACTTTATTATTTAGCAGGCATAGAAACGATCGATGAAGTTAAACCTTTAGTAGGCAAATCATTATAAATATATATCTTTTATATATCTTGTATAGCTCGAACAATCCTACAGATTGTTTCGCTGTCAATTTTATTTAACTGAGATTACTTTTAACTAACCATTTTCTTAATATTTATCTTCCCATCAGTTTCATAATTGCCGCGGACTATTGGCAAGGACGCTTTCCTGGTCGCCCGGTGGCCCTGGACATGTCCATGACGTACATCTTCGTGGCCTTCTGTACGGTTCTGTTCAACAACATTGTGCTCTCGCTGGCGCCATTCCAGACCCGCGTGCTCTTTGGCTACATCGTCTCCTTTACCACACTGATCTTTGTGGCCGTCTGCGAGGTGGCCTGGCATGCATTTGCCACAAACACCGCGTATGTGGTGAACATGTCAGCGGTGGCATTAACCGCCATTGGTTGCACTGTGCAACAGTCCAGCTTTTATGGATTCGCCTCGATGCTGCCCAAGCAATACACTCAGGCGGTAATGGCAGGCGAAAGTATCGCCGGATTTCTGGTGTCTTCCAATCGTGTGGTTACCAAGCTGCTCATCAACAATGATCGCGTCTCGACTGTCATCTTCTTTCTAACCTCCACGCTATATATACTCTTCAGTTATCTACTGCATATGACCACGATTAATTCGCCCTTTGTTCGTTATTATGTGGAGGCGTGCTCCAAGATTGTTCTACGACCGGATGAGGTAAGTTGGCAAATAAATTGATCTACTGAGAACTAGTTATTATTAAAGAAATCGAGAAGGAAATATCTGAAGATCCGTAGTAAGGGATTTGAGCAGATAAATATACTGATATTTGTTTTTGAACTTTATTTTTCGTTTAAAGAACCTTGGAATCATATTCCTGATTTTAATTGTTAAAGCCAGTTAATTTTCAATAAAAGTAATCATTATTAAAATTACAATGTTACTTAGAATTAAAAAAAGTTACTTGATATATTATATGCCAATTCCCTAGGGAAAGATTTCTTGACTTCTGATTCCTTGAATATTCCTGATGAATATGAAAAAGAACTAACTAGAAGTTATATCGGATGGGAAATGTCCAATTCATAGACCGATCTCTGCCACCTTTAATATACTTTAATACTCATTTCTGTTTTACTTTTTGCAGCAAGAAATTGACGGCGCTACGAGCAGTACCAAGTATGGCGTCCTCTCGATGGATGGAACTACGACAACGACAACAGCTGGACCACATCGATCCAGTGCTAGTGCCACGAATACGCTGAGCTTTAGCAATCCAGTCTATGAGCTATCCAATCCGACGGCTGGTGAGAGCATCATTGAGGGTCTTGGCCAATTGCCGGAGTTGCCCGCAACGCCGCATGAAGCAACGACGCCCACAACGGTGGCATTCAAGGTGGAGCATGTGATAACGCCACGTCGCTGTCGTCCCAGCAAATGGGGGGATATACGTGAAGGATTCGTAACACGCTGGCGAGTGGCGCAAGTTATTTATCCGTATATGGTGTGCATTGCATTGGCCTATTGTGTGACCCTCTCACTTTATCCCGGCATCGAGGTGGAAGTCAATTCCTGTGCTCTGCGCACTTGGATGCCCGTGCTCCTGATGTTCTGCTTCAATACATCGGATGTGGTGGGCAAAATTCTGGCGGCCAGTCCATATCCCTGGTCACGTCGCCAGTTGGTGCTGCTATCCGGATTGCGTATCGTTCTTGTGCCAATGTTTCTGCTCTGCTGTGCGCCACGTCATCGTCCCGTCATATCCGGCGAGACGGCGCCGTTTCTCTTCACCATTGCGCTGGGCATCAGCAATGGATTGGCCGGCAGTCTGCCGATGATGCTGGCACCGGCAAAGGTTCCCGGCACCCTTAAAAGAAGTCACGGGCAACATTATGACATTGTCATATAACATTGGTCTCTCGGCCGGATCGCTTATTGGCTACGTTTTCGAGGGAATGCTGGGTCCTCAGCTGGATCATCCCTGCTCCTTGTATCCATATACGCCCGCTTCCATAGACAATTATCACGGTCATGTGCCGCCTCAGTTGCCCACGACAAGCGCCACAATGGCAATTAACACAACGCTGTCTCCGCTGCTGCTAAATACCACAATCTCCAGCTTCTCCAGCACTGAAAGCAGCTCCACGAGCATAATTCCCGTTCCCGCATTGGCCACAGTCATTACCACAACGGCCTTGGCCTTGTATAGCACAGTTGCCAGCAACAGCACGGAGTTTATCAATGCCACGGTGACTACGATGCTATCGGCGGTTACCTCATCGGTCAGTGACATAAGCGGTGAGCTGGGGGGGCAGTACAACGGATCCTCAAACGCCCGATGCTCTGATGCAGGACATTTAAATCAAAAGGTGGATCGATTGGACTGATTTGTTAGGCAGGCAAGCGAACAACAGATGCCCAATGGATCGCCATTCTAAGGTATCTCAAAGATACATTTGGGAGCATCTTCGCTTGCTTCGAGCACAACAATTATCTCTTTGTATAGCACAAGTTTTCTCTTTCTTAGAAGAGAAGTTCTAATTGAATTGAAATTAACCAGCGTAAGCCCTAACTATGTATCTAGATACTCTATCTAAACAAATCTATTCAAATTAGCAATAAAAACAACCTCAAATACTTAGACTTATATACGTGTATGTACTCTGTGACCAGTGTTCTCATGTAAATGTTAAATTTAACCGGCAGTTAAAGAAGTCTGTCTACTCTTCGAATATCGATGTTAAAGCAACACTTGGTTAACATGATAATGATAACCTGTAATATCTTATATACTTATATCCACTAATACTCCAACTAAGTGCTATGATATTAACCTGTTGATTTCGATTTATGTATAAGATCAAATTAGATAAAAGAATTCTACATATACGGATATCTGCATGTTTCCGAGTATAAGTAAATAATTAGGCTACGGATTAAAATAAACTGGTTGAATGTTGGATGTAAACATATTGTTGGTTACAGACCACGAATATTTTTATATAAGGTGCTAGACATCAAAAGTTGGGAAATAATTAGACTAAATGTTGATCTGAATGTGGCTCAACTAACCAATATTTTTGTTAAAACCAACTTTGTTAGCATAAGTATTATGTTAGGTGTGTCTTGAATTAAAAATATTGCATTCTTTTATTCACTTATGTTCCACTAAACGTTAAGGATCTTTAAGAGAATTGCTTTGAAAAATACGAGTGCGAAGTAGCACCAATTATAACAATATTATTCTTTATTAACCTGTTTTCAAATTGTATGACATTAGTTCTAAGTTTGTTCATTTAATCAATTTAGATATTTGTAGAACACACACTTAACAAAAAATTCCGTTCCAAAATATTAACAAATGACGTAGTATATAATGTATAAATACGAAGTAAAAATTATATAAATGTACATACTATATATAAAGCAAATATTATCTTGGCAATTCTGTAAATGCTCTAATTGGCCTTGTTATTCATTCTGTCGTTCACGTTCTTATTTTTTAGCCAAATGTTTAGCAGTAAAATGTTATCCTTCGTTATTGAATTAACTAAAACAATAGTTCAACAATAAAATAAATAAAATAGAATGAATACAATAACAATCAAGTGGTAATTTTTACTAAGCAAAGGTTGATATATTCAAATTAAAAAATAAAGGTAAGAGAACTAAAATATCAGGCAATGTAAATTGTTTTTGTTTTGTTTTCTACCCCGGGCACACACAATACATATACATAATATTGTAATTTAAATAATACTATTTATATTAACCTTTTGATATAAATATTTTTTGAAACTTGAAGTGTGGGTCTGCGTCCGAGCAAAGCGAGAACGCAAAGGCGGGCCCTCTAGTTATTTTATATAGCTGTAGGGAAAACTTATTCTTTCGATAAAAATATATTTTTTTTACTTAACATTATCAAGCTAAGAGTAATTAATAGATTTATCATAAACATTATAATTATGTTAAGTTATTCAAATTGTTTTTTGCTTTAGTATTAATCATGTTATGTATAATTTTTGCTTGCAGATACTTTGGCATGATCCTGCTGGAGGGCAGTGTCTGTTACAATTGGGCGAGTTCAAGTCCCAGTTGAAATCGACTCCCGCATCGCTGATCAAAAGCTAGTCGAGTCTCAATGGCAACGTGCTCCGATTCAAGCATGTTCTGATCACCAAGCATATTCACAACCGCCAATTCCTCCTGGATCAGTGGCAGAGTGAACCAAAGTGTAAGCTAAAAACTTAATATTTTCCCAAATGATTCCAATATTTAACATATTTTTTGTTTTATCTTGCAGTCTTAATCGAGAAGTATCAGAATCTGCTCTACGATGTGGCTCTTAGTGAACTGACTCCCATTCGGCCGCCAATCAAAGTAGTCACGCCCACAACCTGAGAATCCCCCTGTTTATGCTTCAAACCATTAACTATGAGTCTTTTAAATAAAAATATATTTAATACTAGCCGCCCTCCGCTGCGCTCCCGGAGGAGGAGCAGCAGAATAGAGAGAAATGCTAATATTTCGTTACATTAATATTTAATCTATTAAATAACCAATTTTTTTATCATAGAAAATAGATAAATGAATATTATTACAAAATACTTAAGAATAGGATTTTAAGAATAAAACTTGCTCAAAATTTTAAAATAAAAAGTTGTTTTTCTTAAACGGAGGTTAGAAATTTTCGTAAATCTTAATTGGGAAATAAAAAAAACACTCAGAAAATTATCAGGCGAACAGAAATTAAAAGTACGTTGCTATTGTAACCATTCAAACGCAAAATATTTGAACTTAACTGTCAGTTCATTAAAGAGCACTCAAATATCTTCACTTAAGTCACTCAATTGAAAGACTCACTTAAACAAGTGACTCAAGGTCATATTTTGACTCAAGCAATTTTAAAGTCCCTCAAATAAAATATTCACTTGCTGCTGATTACTGTTTGCCTAGTATTTTTGATGGGATTTTCGCTCGCGAAGAGCTTCACGCTCAGAGACACACACATACCGAATTTGTGTGTGTGTAAATCACAAAATGGCAAAATCCCAAAAATTGTCTAGCAGAAATACCAGGCGAACAGAATTACAGGAAAGTTGCCATAGTAACAATTCAAATTCAAATGTTTGAACTTAACGGTTGTTTAATGACGTCACTCAATTGAAAGAATCACTCAAACACTTGAGTCAAGGTCATATTTTCACTCAAGCAATTTTAAAGACACTCAAATGATAAATTCACTTGCTGCTGATTTCTGTTCGCCTGGTATTTTTGATGAGATTTTGCGTCGCTTAGAGCACCACGCTCAGAGACACACAAACATATATGTGTACATCACCCGAACATCACCCGTACATCATGAAGACATCACCCGTACATCATGAGTACATCATTATACATCAGATGTATAGCCTCATACATCAGGTTTTCATCATAATTTGCATAACGCAATTAGCGACAAAATCCTAAAAATGCCAGTTAAAATGCCAGTTAAAATGCCAGTTAAAATACCAGGCGCACAGAATTACAAGAACGTTGCTATAGTAAAAAATTAAAATTCAAATGTATGAACTCAACGGTCGTTTATGACGTCACTCAATAGAAAGAATCACTCAACACTTGAGTCAAGGACATATTTCACTCATGCATTTTTAAAGTCACTCAAATGAAAAATTCACTTGCTGCTGATTTCTGTTCGCCTGGTATTTTTGATGAGATTTTGCGTCGCTTAGAGCACCACGCTCACAGACACACGAACATATATGTGTACATCTACCGAACATCACCCGTACATCATGAAGACATCACCCGTACATCATGAGTACATCATTATACATCAGATGTATAGCCTCATACATCAGGTTTTCATCATAATTTGCATATCGCAATAAGCGACAAAATGTCAAAAATAGCCAGCTAAAATACCAGGCGCACAGAATTACAGGAAAGTTGCTGTAGTAACAATTAAAATTCAAATGTTTGAACTTAACGGTCGTTTAATGACGTCACTCAATAGAAAGAATCACTCAAACACTTAACTCAAGGACATATTTTCACTCAAGCATTTTTAAAGTCACTCAAATGATAAATTCACTTGCTGCTGATTTCTGTTCGCCTGGTATTTTTGATGAGATTTTTGCTTTTTTTTTCTTTTTAGAGCTATAGAATGAAATGCTAAATGAAAAAGAGTAGTAATGAAAAACCGTTTTATATATTCAATACTTTAGCCTCTTTTTATTCTTAAAATCCTAGTCTTATGCAGTAACATGGAGTCTATGCTAATTTCTCGATATCTAAAATGCAGCTAAATAATAAATAATAAATCTAATAAAAAATAAACGATTGGTCGTCATTTTCCTTAAAATAACATTAAGTATTAATAATTATTAGAGCTGAAATTAAAAAGAATTAAATTTGTATCGAAAACATTTACTTAAATAAAAAAGTTAATAAATAAATAAAACTGAAATAAGTAACATTTTTATTTTTATTTTAATCGTTATATTAGTAGTTATTAGTATACATATAATCTTTTTAAATATGTATATATAATTGTAGCTTAACAGAATTGGTGAAGAAACACACCAAATTAAAAATTGTTAAAATTGAACATTTATATGGAATTGGGAATGGAAAAGTCATTAACAGCTAAGTTTGTTTTTGTAATTATTTTTTTTCGATAGTTGTTCCAATACAATATACATTTAATTTATTTTCATTTATGTTTTCGTTTTGTTTTCTTTTTGTTTGTGTTTTTAATTTAATTTTTACTTTCGTTTTTTTTTTTATATCTCTTTGTTAATATATATATTTTGTGTTTTGTTTTAGACAGACATTCGTAACATTTTTTGTTGTTGTTGTAGTTGTTGTTGTATTGTATCATTTAATTGAATTTGTTTTCTTTTACTTTCATTTACATTTTTTAAGATTGACTTGTTATATATAAAATATGAGTAATCTTCTTTTATATTTTTTATAAATTGAAAACATATTTTTCAAACTTATTTATTTTTACAATTTGACTCACTATAAATTACCCACAGCTTGATTTTAAATATTTGCATTTATTTACAATTAATGTATATTTATGTGAAGTGCAAACTTAATTATAGTTGTCAGTTGTCAGTTACCAGTTGCTCTGTTGTGGATTGTGAAAGCACAATTGTGAGAAAAAATTAAATTATTTATTTACTTGTTGCCAATGCAAATTTGAATAAGTAAAGTCAAACCAAACACGATGGAGAGTGTTCATCTGGCAGATACCCTAAAATTGACTTGCATAAATTATAACAACATTATGCTCTTTTTTAAGTAGATAAAAATAGTTGGAATATTATAAATGTTGCACATGTTACATGCACTGAAGCAACCCGCTTCACAAATATTGTGTGCCCAGGGTAGAAACAAACACAAGGCTTGTGAAAACAACAGTTGGGTGTGAATACTAGAAACCTGACATGGAAAGCATACAGCAATATAAAAAAAAAACAGGAGGAGAATCAAGTAACAGTTACGAACTAACACTCGCACAGACACACACCACACACACACACACACACACTATTAGAGTGGCCGTTTTTCGTAACCCATTCGCCCACCTTTTGGCGGTCGCATCGTAAAATCGCAGAGATCCAACCGCACTCAAAGAAATTATGCGAAAACAAAAATGCAGCACTTGGGGGAAAAGCTGGCTCAGAGAAGAAAAAGTGTGGAATATGGCAAACAAAACAGAAACAAAACAGAGCAGGCAACAAAATGGCTACACACACACACACACACACAGATACAGAGACGTGCACACACTCTCACCACTGGCTGGATAAACATAAAAGCAAACACGGGCTGGCAGCGAGCGAATAAACAAACAGCCTTAATAAAAATTTCATTTCCTTAATCAAATGCATTATCAAATTACAACAACAGCAACAAGAACAACAGCAACAACAACAGTAGCTGTGTCAGTTACAGTGGCAACGCTGCCAATGTAGGCGTTTGAGCGTGTGGGCGTGTGGGCGTGTCTGCATAATGTGCAGCCACAAGAGCAAGCATAAAAAGAATATTGTTATCCTTCGACTCAACCCTGCGGTTAAGTTCTTCACAAAAGCCAACATCAATCGGAATTGAGAAACACACCTCGCACACCTCATTTGAAGCGCACAGAGTTAACCTGAGAGTATCCCTGCTGAGTACCGTTACAGAGCCATTACCTCGATCCCATTCCAACCTGGGATTGACAATTCAAAACGCACAAATTGTCAAACGAAAGTTAAAATCAAACAAAACCTAAAAGCATTGACAAAATAAGTATAAACCAAAATATGCCCTACACTTTGTAGATTCAAAGGTATATGCGTTTCTATAATAATTGATCTGATTTAAGTACTCTATGTACATATAATAAATGAATAATGAAATTCTAGTATTTATAAGTTCATCAATTTTCTATTGGAATGCTTTTATTTGAAACCTTTGTGTTACAAATAATTATATTAAATAGAATTGTAGTTCTATATATAGTGAATAGATAAAATTTGCTTGTTTATTTTGATATTTTATTATAAACAGCTTGATATTTTGGAACTTCAAATATAATCGTTTGGTTCAACTGAAATAAATTAATCTAGAAACAAAAAGAGAACTTAAGCGGAGTTTAAAACTGTATGCAGGATATGAATGCTTATATATTTTGTAAATAGTCCTTAAATAGTCTTTCATTCTAACTAGCAAATCACTTGAAGTTCTACATATGTATATGCATACATATATCGACATTCGAAAACGTCGTTCAGTTGCAAATCCGTTTGAAAAGGAAAGGGAAAGAAGAGCAATGTCCTCCTACCACACACACACACAGACACACACACACACACACACACACACACACTATACTATAAACGATGCTTATTTCGTTATAAGCTGAAAAATCAATGATTGCATTTGCATTTTGTTAGATTTCTGCATTGGAATTATGCCAAACGTTTGGCGTGTCGTTAAATGTTGTTGTTCTTATTTTTGTTGTTGTTGATGTTGTTGTTGTTGCTGTGACGTTGCTGTTGCTGTTCTGCTGCTGCTGCTGCTGCTGCTGGCAGAAGAAAGGAGGGCAAGTAGGACGATAGCTTGCTGCTGAAAAGTCCTTTGGAGTGGTGAGGAAATTAGAAATGGAAATTATTATCGTAATTCGTAATGTTGTTGTTATTGCTACCGTTGTTGCTCTTGTTGTTGCTGTCATGTAATTACACAGCAACAGAACACAACAATCTGCACTCTTGAGTGCATTTAGTGCTGTTAATAGAAGTTTGCTGACGGTTGCCCATTTAAGCTTTAAGCCTTGGCAACAGAAAGTCCTTGAAATAGCTTCAACATATGCATATATGTGTGCTTTTAAATAGAAGAAGTCATCTTGAAGCTAATTCTACTTATTAACTGTTCAGTTTACAGAAAATTAACTACAATATTAATACAATTAAAAACACTAGCAGATAAATTGTAGCCTCTATATATCTATAATTCTAACTATGTATAGGCAAATATTTTCATCTTTCAAAAATTCAATCCTTTTCATTACTTTCTTATTAACTAGCTGAAAACTTTTTTAATTCACACATTAAGTTTAAATGCCTTAATACTCTTTGTATATTGTAGTTAAAAAAAGTAACTCTACCATCTATAAAGATTAATTCTAAATTTTAAATATAACCGTATTTGAAATGGTTAAATTGCTAGAAGTAAAACAAATATGGAATTGAAATTAGTTATTTGGTAAAACATCTTTGTGATTAACTTCAAATGTGAGTTCTAAAATGTGTTATGGAATTTGTAAGTAAAGTGAAAAACTTACTTGTTAATCTTCACAAAAATCTACCGCAGATTTTTCTTTATACGAAAAAGAAATAATAAGTAATAATGAAATATTATAAAACATGATACAATGCAACACTTGTATTATGTTATCGATAAATACTTACAAGCTGCACTGTGCGTTCAATTTTTGCAGCTATCAAAGATTCATTGTGTAGTTTGTCATCAATAGTTGACATTCAATAGATGTAATATATACCAGCAGTTTTGAGCGACTAATCAGATTTTAAAACATTTATCTCTCTTTCAATTGAAAATACGAATCTGAGAGATATGGTAATTTAGCGCAGTCTTCGAGATTTGTAAACAGTTTGGTTATGTTCTCAATTGTTGTAGCCTTCCCACAAGCCGTTGAAAATGAAAATACGACTACCAACCCGAGTACAGCCGGATGTAGTCCCAGCCCCGGGCGAGACTGGAGTCTACACAAATAAAATACACTATTTGCGAAAGTATCTGCTGGACGAACTGATCTCGAAGAAGTTTGCCATGGACTTTATGGAACCGGTAGATACGGCAGCATTGCAAGTGCCCAATTACTATACCATCATTCGGAGGCCAATGGATGTGGGAACGATCATCAAGCGTGTACAGAATCGATACTATCATCGAGTGGATGAGTTGATCATTGACTTTCGATTGGTCATAAGTAACTGCTTCACGTTTAATCGACCGGGGGATGTGGTATATCGTAATTGCCAGAAACTGGAGAGGTTCTTTTACAGGGTGCTCAATAAGATGCCCCGAGGTGAGGAGAAAGTCAGCACAAAGGATCCTCGAGCAGCGGGCAAACAAAGCTTTGAGAAAACCTCGGATACTGTCCAACGTCAATGCAGGGAACAGATTAGAAAACTGCAGTTGTCCATTTCAAGGGAGGAGGATAAAAGTATTTGCAAGTATTTCGGTGGCAAGTGGGATACATTGTTTCAAAAAGTCGATAAATATTACTTCAGGACCGTCGAGGAATATCGCTTCGAGTTGAATTACATTTTCAAGAAATTCGACATTCAAGTTAAGAAGTTCTACGACTTTTATCATAGGTCCTGCGAGAACGGAACCTTTCCGCTCTATGAAAACTGTCTCATTTCCAGTGAGGAGCAGGAAGCAACCGAACAGTCCGAATCACATTATAATCTCCTAGATCAGGATATAACCGAGGTGCTCTACACACTCAAAAGGGCAGAGAGCGGTGTGGAACATTGTGTAAAGTCGTTAACCAAAGAAAAGGAAGATCGTGCCAGGATTCTCATTGAGATCTTTGCCGACGCAGCGAACAGACTAAAATTAAAGATAAAGAATAAGGATCTGGGAATATCCGAAATGAGCGAAGATGAAATTGATAACGGCGAAAACCAGGAAGCTGGCTACACCTATTCGTATGCCCAGCAATCTTCAGGTGCGGAAGACTCTGAATCACAGGAGTATGAAGACAGCACCATGCTCCAATCCGAGCATGATGCATACGATGAACAAGTTGAAGATTCGTATTCGAAATCCCCAGACTGGAAGAAGCCTCGCATGGACTCAGCCAATGATCCCAATGATTCCCCAGAATCCTCTCAAGCTGAGGATGACAATGAGGCTGAGGCTGAGGCGGAAATTGAAGCAGAGTCCGATGCTGAAGCTAAAGCTGTTCCGAACCATTCGATGCTCTGGGCAGATCTGGAGCTGACGAGCAGCGCAGAAAGCAATGAAAGTGATTCACAATAATTCTTAAAATCTATTTACTTTAAATATAGGCAACATATATATAACGACTTGATATATATGTGAGTTGTTTAAGCTGATTTCACTTCGATTTATCTATCCTCAATCGATTTCCTAGCTAGCAAATCGATGGTGTCCCAGGTCCTATTAGTCCTTAGTCCTGTTCGAGGGCATTGACACAAGCAGGCGATAAGCAGAACACTATTACCATTTTGAAGGGTTGTGACTACAAGCGCCCAAAAGTAGGCAATGTGCGAACTTTATTCAATCGATAAAATTCACTCCATATGCAACTTCCGCAGTCTTCGAGGTCGTCGTTGCCTCCCAGTTGCTACTTTTCGCCCTCATGGGTTCATGTTAAGCGATTGCGGGTGTTTTGCCTGGATAGCAATGCAAATCAACTCTGCTTTGCTGCACTTCCTATCCAAAAAATAGCATAAGAGAAACTATAATTGCCTATTTTGTTGCGGAAGACGAGTATCTCGCGGCTTAACTAGCTTTTTGCATATTTGTATCTTTTTGCCGCCATCGAATGAGAACAACAAGAAATTCAACTGAAATGGAAATCGCCACGCATTGATTTTGCATTGGGTGAAGCAACGACAAGATATTCAAATTACCTACATATTTATACTTTGTATAATACTTGTATTTATATTCAGCATATGCAGCTTCTTTTCCCATCTGCTGTTGACTGAGATTCAAGGTGGATATTCCATAATTGATTTCATTTGTATTCTTTGGGACACTCGACAAAGTCAGCGAATTAATCAAACACTTGAAGTGCGTGGAGATTTCAAATTATTCTTAAGAAATGCTTTTCACTTAAATGAAAATTAACTTCAGACTGTTAATGACAAATCAGAATGGTTTTGATTTTTTCGTTTCAACATTCTTTAGTAATTACACAATTACTTTGTACAATTGCTGTTCATTCTTTGAAATAGTAAGTGGTCTTAAATACTTCTCATATCATTGCTTTAAAAACGTAAAATCTATTAAAGATCATATATATTTTTAATCAGACAATATATTTAAACCTGATTCGTACCTGCTTAAAACTCATCATCAATTAGATGCTTCCAATTAATAACTATAGTTTACTGAAATCTACTTTTAAAGCTCATATGCTAGAAAATTTTAAAAATTACTATTAGCCGGAAATCTAGCAATTTTAACCATATGTAAAATCACTTTAAAATGTTAAAATGGACCAACATAGGGATATTTCCCCGCCTAAGTATTAGGTACGCCTTGTGATTAACTAAGTTAATTTGTTTTGTAAAATGTTTAAATATAAAATATCCCATTACATTTGCATCAAAAATCCTTCCAATATGAATATTTTTACATTCGCGTATTTGGTACTTTTACAAATTATTAAGCCCATAGGAAGTTTTGACAAGAAATAACCCATTAAAAGGGTCTGCACAGGACTTCTAAAATAAAAGATATACTTGTACTGCTATAATAATCCCAATAATATGTTGTCATACGTTAAAGAAATGTTCAAAGATGGCGCCTTTACTTTAGATGACCAAAAGTGCCTTAATAATAAGGGAGGGAAATATTGTTATAATTTTAAATCCCATTAAAATATTGCCAAACCCTAAAAATGTGTTCAAAGATGGCGCCGCTACTTTAGATGACAAAAAGCTTTCAGTTGTGTAACTAACTGGGAATGTTCAAAGATGGCGCCACTTTTTGACGTCAAAAAGCTCACGGTTATGAGCCGGCATCTGGTATATTTGTTGGGCAAAGGAAAATTCAGTCATAGCAGCTCTAAGCAAATAACCTATAGAGAACTTATTTGAAACAACCAAAAACCTCAAGCAAATGCCTTGCTATTGCGATTTATTTGCCGTGAACCTAATGTGGCAGGGAAAATATTTTGACTTTCAGTTTATTTGGCTGGTGAGCGAAACATAATACATGCGTACTATGAAATACCCTTTATGCTGTCAACGTTTAAGTGTTGTCTTATACTAACTACGATATAAGAAGTTGATTATAACTGAAGCAATGAGATTTGAAGAAATCTATTTTTGAAATAGCAAAAAATCGACATCTAGATCTGGAGGGAAATTTCATATTTTTTAAAATTAATTTAAAATTTGAATGCAATAAAGCTCAAAAAATTATTAAAACTTCGTAGGTCTTATTTTAGACAGCAGACTGCCAGATGACATTACAAATTTAATTTGCATGCTGAATTAAATCATAGCTTATTTACAGCTCTGCGAATTTCACTCCTCTCACTTCTCACTTCGCATTGCTCATTGCTCATTGCTCATTTCTCATTTCAAAATTCTCATTGTTTGGCAACTTGTTAACGCGCCTATGGAACAACGAAATTTATATTCAACACCATGAGAAAAAACCAGAGAAAACAAAGCATTGAAAAAAAAACAAAAGAAACAACAACATGAACAACAATAACTAACTCTATCCCTTCGCACACTACTAACTAAGTGCGCTCATTCAACTCCAAAACAAACTTTTGCTATTGTTATTACATTTTTTTTAAACTTCTCCGGTCATTGACTTTCTCTCAACTTTCCGCTTGACATTTAACGAGCAGCTACAACAAACACACACATAGAAAAAAGAGAGGAGAGAGAGAGAGAGGGAGAGAGTGGAAACATCATAATAATAACAGCAGCGAATGTAATTTTAACATGTTAAGTGTTAAAATGAAGCCTACTTTTGAGCACTTGCCACAGCCCCCGCAGCCCCTGCAACCTCCTCATTAGTTATTGCAACAGCAAGAGTTGTTTAGTTGTTGTTGTTGTTGTTGTTACTGCTGCTGTTGCAAGCATTGTTTCTGTTGTGCCTGCCTCAGACATTGTCCCCGGACAACAAAAGCCGTGTTGATGTTGTAATGCCAAGACCCAGACCTCAGACCTCAGACTTCAATTCCATTCCCATTCCAATCTCATTCTCAAACTCCCAAGCGCTTTAAGTCATTAAAAGAGTTTTCGCATTTTAACAGACATCTGTTAAAGCACGTGTCGTGTTAATGTGAAAGTGAACAGCCAAACAACAATAAATAGCCACCTATGTGGGTCATTTGTACAAATTTCCACCTATTAATTAATCATAAAAGCAAATTAATGGGACAATCAACGGTTAGACTGATACGGAAACACTTTAATATAATTATAATATAGCATACTTTACTGCAGCAGCATTTATACCGAGTTTTTAAGAGTACTTTTATTTTATGAATGAAATTGTCAACATAGAAACTGGAATCTAGCTTGGATCTGAATGCAACATGTATTACTTATTTGTATCTAACTCACTTAATACATAAGTGCTTTCTCTGCTACCAAATATTATCTAAAAAATATATTTTCTTAAGGAACCAAGTCAAAACGGGGAATTTCCCCACATTTCGAGTATCTTGTACTCTAGCATACCATCTTATTATTCAGGATAATAGAGAGTACCACATATTTCCCACTATTAAGACTTCTACAGCTTCATGATAATATACTGCCACTTAGTTTACTCCAACCTTAATCCTAGCATCAAATCTTATAATTCAGGATAATAGAAAAGTACCAGATATTTCCCACTATTAAGTCTGCTGCAGCACATTTAATCGAGCCTGTACCTGTAGCATACTATCTTATAATTCAGGATAATAAGAGTGTACCAGATATTTCCCACTATTAAAATTCAATCGAAGCTCGAACTTGTGACATTCCCTTTTACGTAGCTGTTAAAGCACATCCCCTTTCTGGTCGCCCCTGCAACATGTGCCTGCAACTCGTTGCTCTCTCAAACATGTTATCCACGCGCTCTCACAAATGTTATCCTTACGCTCTCAAACACGCTCTCTACGCTCTCTGCGCTCTTTGCGCGCTCTCAAACATGTCGAGATGCCAAATGTTATGTTCGAATCCTTGATTTGGTCGGCTTTTGATGGCAGCAAGAAGAAGAAACCACGCCGTCGGAAAAACGTGAAAATTGTAAAATGTTATGGCAAGGTCCTTAGAGGCAGACATCATGAAACCATTTGGCAGGGATGCGAAACTCTGTAGACCTACCTCAAAGTCAGTCATTTGGAATAGACAATGGCCCGCAATTACAGACACGCTGCTGCAACGACGTCTCTCTCTCTCTCTCTATCCCTCTCTCACCTCTCTCTCTCTCTTTCCGATTCTCCGTATATGTATATATATAAATATTTTATATATGTTTGTGTGTTTGTGTTGAGCCGGCTCAAAGTTGTTTGATTTTGTTTACGAAAAAGCGGCAGCTCCATGTGTATGATAAGTGTGTGTGTGTGTGTGTGTGTGTGTGTGTGTGTGTGTTGCTTGTGTTTATTGTGGTGCGGTTAGCGCTAGTCTGGACAACGGAAGCCGGAAGTGGCGCTGCATGCAGCGGATATTGCAAATTATTAACCTTTTCGCAACAATTTCGCTTTTGCGTTTTGTTCATCTCTGTTGGCATTTGTAAATTTTCAGCCGGATGTGCGATGTGACCGCCGTAAAGCTATCCCGTCTATGTATCCTCCTGTGTCTGTATGTAGAATAGATATCAATCGTCCTTTGCGGTTTGCTTTGCCAGCACCTGAAATAGCAACTGCCAGCAAAGTGATTTATAAACGATTTGCCAAAACTTCCACTCGCTGTGACCGTTAGTCCAAAGTCCTTAGTCCTGAGTCCTGAGTCCTTAGTCCTGGTCCTCAGTCCTCAGTCCTTATCACCAGCCTAACATCCCCCGTTGCTTCCGTTCAAAACTTTTGTGGTCGAGTGTTAAGTGAATTTTTTGTTGTCAATGTTGTTGTTAGACAAATATTTGCTAATGAGTTTTTGCCAGCTATTTATGTATATTCGGCAGCCTCAAATTTCGTGGTCCTTTTCAAAAAATGCAAATACATGGAGTGTGTATACATAAGTATATGTGTGTATGTATGTGTTTATTTAGGCAAATATTTATTGGTGTTCTGTAAAGTTCTTTTATTGTTATGAATAGTTGTGAATGTCAAACAAAAAGTATGTTTTACCATAATAGCAAACTCAATCCAATGTCTGTGCTTCATTGTTTAACTTTTAGCTAATCGGAAAACTATGCTATACACATACAAACATGCACAGCATCAATTTGCTGAATTGATTTCATAATCAAAATTGGAAATCTGACAGATAATGCAATTTAAACAATTCTCACTCGAAAATAAAGTATTTCTAAATAAATCCGCATGCTGATTGATTTATTATCTGCTTTATAGAATTTTTGGGCTTTCTTTGTTTACTTACACGTATTTAAATATTTATCTTTGTTCAGGAATTTTCCTAAATAGGGAATGTAAATGCATATAAATATATATTAATATGCATATATTTGTGAATATTTGCAAAGCCTTTCAAATTATTTGCTGTTTGTTAGCTAAATTCAATATGACATTTTAGTATGCGATGAGAAATGTGTTTGCAAATCTCTCTACTAATTATTTGCGTTTTTTAAGCTAGTTACGTATATTATTAATTTATATAATTTCAAATATGCAAATTTGTTACATGAGCCGTCAAAACAAGCAAACTTAATTAGCCTTTCTAAAGGCTTAACAATAGAGGAAGAGAAGGAGTAACGAGTTGAAATAATAATATAAATGAAATTGAAATAATAATAATAAGAATGGTAATGGGAAAATAATGATAATCAGGCTGCTGAATGGCAAATGCAGTGATTAAAATTAATTACGCAACCTGCTATTAAATGCGTGCAAATGGAATCTGTGTCGACTGTAATCTATATAAATATATGTATGTATATGTATATATGTATGTTTGTAAATTTTGCGAAGTGCTGACGGAAATTGATAGCCAAAAGCCGCGAGTCGAGCCACCAACTGAACCACAAACACAACCAAAAGACGAAAGCCAAATGTCCCTCTCTCTCCCACTCTCTCCCTCTCTCTCACTCTCCCTCATTCCTTCGCACTCTGCATCGTAAATAGCGGAATGGAAGCTTGTGGCAATGTGGTGGACACCGTGGCGTATGGACAATGCAAATTGAAATCCAATGACGAGATATCATTGATGCGTGTCTGAAATTTGCAATTCGTGTTTTGTCACTCAAGCGGAAACAATCACAAACACACAAAAAATAAACGCACGGCAATGAAACATTCGAAACATTGACGAGTCAGACAGTCAGACAGTCAAGCAAGAGAGAGAGAGAGATAGAGAGAGAGAGAGAGAGAAAGAGAGTGGGAAAAGAGCAACAGGAATATCAACAATTACATTGCCAATTTGCTGCCCCAAAGCTACCAACGCACTTGAACACATTCAACCATCCAACACCCATCCTCCTCCCATCCCCCCCTCCCATCCCCCCCTTCCATCCCCACCTTCCACGCTTTATAAATGCCACAAATTGTTGTACATGCCGCAGTTGCAGCAGCGTGAGCAAAATAAGCAATAAAACGAAACAACATCATCATTTTTTTTTTTTTATGTAAGGAACTTTGTAAACTGAGTGTAATAAAAATGAGATTTATATAATTAATTTGATAGTTGCTTAACGGAGAATTAACTTTAAAATTGAAAAAGATTACAATAATTTAAGATTTAATTTTAAAACACATTTATGCAACGTTCTCTTTATTTCTAAAATGAAATTATTAATTTTAATATCTACTCATTAATATCTTTGCCACTTTCTGTTGATTTCCTATGTTGACTTCTACTATTATTTCCTTTCCTTTTCTTTTTTAGCTAAATGAGATCCTTATATGAGTTTTGATAAAAGTTTTAATTAAAATAATGTGCAATATATATTCCAAATAACTAAGAACACTTATATATAATACTTTAAATATAAATTCAACCATTTAAAAGTATAATTTTATTAGCTTTGTATATTATATATGAGCATATGAAGAGTTAGAAGTGCTGAACTTTGCACATCCTTCAGATACTCATAAAACTGAAAGATATGCACAGTTCAGCACTTCTGGAGTATTGCAAACTTTAAGCTTAATTTTGGTTGTGAACACTTAAATTTGCTGTAAATTGAATTGCATTTTCTTTTGGGGCAGGAGAATGAGAAAATGTTGTGAGTTTTTGTGGAAAATCGAAAGCTCATTTCAAGCAGCAATTACAATATAATAAATATATTTCTAACTAGGATAAATGTTTGTGCTTTTCACACATTTTGTCTGGGCTTTTGCTGTATGCTCGTTTCATTGTTTTTATTTCGTTGGCATTTGTATAGTTGTTGCTGTTGTTGCTGTTGGTTGTTGTAGCTGTTTGTTGTTGCATTTCAAGAGGATTTATCGCACTTGGACTGCGGGCGCTTTGTTTGCGGGCACAACTCGGGAACTGACAGGAAAATCCGAGCGACGCCAACGTAACAAAAACTGCAGCCACATCGGTCAGACAGTCGCAATTTTATTTGTATTTTTTCGTTTGTAGTGGCTTTACGAGAGGAAGGGGAAGGCAGGGGAGGGAAGTCAAGGGAAGGGTGGCAAGTTGGGGTTTCTGTGGAGCTGCTAATGCCGGGCAACACAGCTTTGTGACCGTCTGTTGAATATTTCGACGCCAGCTCTGTAAGTCCTTTTAATGCGCCATTCTTTTTGGCCTCAGGATTCGACCTTTTTTGTTTTTTGTTTTTTTCGTTTCTGTTTTTGGCCAACCCTTTCAACTGCGTGTGTAGATTGTGCGGCGGAGGTGTTTGTTTTAATTGCATTCTTCTATGCCACTATGTGTGTGTGCGAGTGTGTGTGTGAGTGTGTGTGAGTGTTAGTTCTCTTGTGCTGGAAAATTGCATGTCATTTGTCACGAAGCCCATTTGCATTTGCCTAAGCCATATTAATGTATGACTGCGGACTGAGATGGAGCCCCAAATCCCATTTTGGTGGGTCATTATTGTGTGGATCAGTGGGGACACCACCAGTGTGTGGGACAGCCAAAGATTAGTGGTCCCTTTGTGTGAATATGAATGAGTTTCGTCTTCGTCTAAATTCTACATTCGATTGCGGAAATTTTAATTTAAAACTAACTTAAATATAGCTTGCTTTCAACTTAGTTTTCTGCTGCAGTAATTAAAAAAACCGCAGAGCAAAATGCAATAAAACAAAAAATAGAAACAAAATCCAAACAACAAGCCAGCTTCATTAAACTTTCAGGCAAAAGGATCTCGACGACAGCTGCAGGACAACAGTTTTAAGGCAAGCAAATTGTTAGCTTGACTTTCACGTTGCGGACACGTCGAGGACACGTCGAGGACAGAGGTTGCATGCAACAAACCGTGACAGGAATAGGAATAGGAATAGAAACAGGACAAGAGCACACTGTGCATTCAGACAATGCCAACTGGATAACGTCCTTCAAGTGCCAATTAATCAGTTTCCTTCAAGTGGACGACACTTCGCAGCGCAAAGAGGCAAATGAGTATAACTTTATTTTACTTTATTTTATTTTTATTCTTTTCTAAGTATTTCTACACATGCGGGCTCATTTATAAGGCTTCGATTTTTATGACTCCGTCCGTTGCTGTAAGCTGTAAGTTCACATAGTTTATGGCTCTCATTTTTTGGCACATAGTTTTATGCTACCAGTAAAATGTATAAACTTATTTCGGCCCATAAATATGGCTTCGAGATTGGCCTAATTGAGTGTAATACATGTTGGCCAACACCAATTTCTGATCCACGTCTCCCCGGTGAAATTCCCTCCCAGTGAGGGATTTTTATATCATTTTCATTGCACCATCGAAACGTCGAACGATTTGTAAAGCACATAAAAATATCGTGTACTGCAATTTGTTCAAAGTTTTCGCAGCCAGACAAAATTTGATGGTTTTCCAGTGGCAAGTGGTAAGTGGCAAGTGGAAAGTGGCAAGTGGCAAGTGGAAAGTGCCTTCTTCAACGCACTGTAATATGTGTGTTTCTGATAAGTATACAATTTGTTATTGAAGCCTTTTTTATTGCAAACCTTAAATAAATCGAAAAACAGACCGCTAGAGTGAAATATAGAAATATCTCTGTCATTTTGTCTACATTTTATTCAGACTGCTCTTATTCTCTCTCAATTGTAGCTAAATGTTTCTTCAGTATAAATATAAGTTGTGCATGAATGAGATTTTTTTAATTAAGGATTTTGAATTAGTTCTAAAAGGAAAACCGTCTGAATGACTTTGAAAGGAGATTAGAAAAGCGAAAAAACACAAAAGATTCTCAAACAAACATTGCGAATGTAGCTTGAATGTAAAATGAATTAAAATGTGTGTTCTTTTCAGTTAAACGTGAATTATGTGAAGCACACGAGCTTGAACCACAAACCATTTGTTTACTTTGGGAACTTGTGCACTTGTCTTACGCCGTAATCATGAGCATTGGGCCCAAAGTGAGTTACTTGGCACAACTTTCGGGCCAACAATGACAACTAATAAATGAATATTGACAGGTCGAGCAGAACGGCGGTCAGACGGTCAGTCATTTTGTTTGACCAGTCATGTTGTCGGTGGGAGGAGTTTGGGAAATCGGTCGTATCGACAAAAAGAACTTGGCTAATCGCACAGTTATCGACTTAATGCTTTATTTTTCTCTCTCTTTTAAAAATATAACAGCAAAAAGGAGAAACATTTCTTATTGAAAGGCACTTTGACATACACACATTGGTCATTTGACAGGGCAAAGCGAACACTTTGCCGCCGCTGACCTCGAACGACTTGAGGAATCCTGAGCCAGGACCAACGGCGGTCAGAGTCCCAGACCCAGTTAAGGTGTCCTTTGAACTGACGGTCAAGTCAAATGAAAAACGCAACACCATCAACTCAAACTCAAACTGAAACTCAAACTCAAAACAGAAATCGCAAATGGTTTTGCTTTTGCTGTTGCTGGGAGTTGAGGGAGTTAAGCTTGAAAAGGAGGAACAGAATGTGGCCGAGTGTCGTCTTAAAGGGCGTGGATAGACTATAAATAAAAGGTTGACCTCTATTGATTTCATAGCATGCAGAAGTAAGAAAGAAAGAGTGGAGAGAGCGGAGAGAGAGGGGAAACAAATGGGATACATCGTGAGTGTTTATCTTCAGTTTGTTTGCCTTTTCCTTTGCTTGGTCTTTACAGTCCCATTCCGTTTTTTTGCTGCATTTGTTGAACTTTGTCACAGTGCCTACAAATCCGTCTCCCTACTCCTACTATCTCTCTCTCTCTCCTCTCTTTCTCTCTTTCTTTGTTTCTCTGGCCTACGGCTAATGGAGAGAAATTGCGTTTTAATGAGTCGACAGGTTTATCATTCCTCAGGTTTCTGATTCTGTTTTTTTTTTGTTACTTTAGCTTATGTTTCTTTTGTCGTCTTTGATAGCATTATCGCTGTGTTATGATCTTTTAAATTATTGCCAATTATGCACAATTATTTGAAATCATTTCTCTCTTTGAGCTATTTTAATTTGATTTATTTGAAACTAATTGCACACATAAGACGACAAATTGACAGAGTGTTTGATTGACATAATGACAGGCAAAACACGAAATGAGACAGAAAATTGCAGAAGCGACTCGTTAATGACAATTGATTGCGCTTCTTACCTCATATCCTTTTAACAACACATTCATATTTACTTTTTCTTATTACGAACGATTTCTTGCAATCATAGAAATTGTCAATTGTTAAGGCTGATTATAAATTTGAGGTCAGCTTCGATAATCACGTGAATTATTAAAAGAATCGATGGAATGTTTAATTTCAGAAATACCCATCGTCTTATTTTCATTTGAAAATATTTCTTATTGATTATTACAAATTGTTAAAAGTAATTAAAATATTTTTTCTATTTGCCATTTTTAATCAATATTTAAATTTATATATATATTTATATCCTGATTTAAATTAGGTATTAAATGTAGTTAATATATTGGCAATATTTATTTTAAATAATCATTTTCAATTGCTCTTAATTTTAATATTTGCTGTGAGGAATATCAAAAAGGTTCTTGTGCATTTAATAGCGTTTTTATTTATGATACTCACACTACAAGCAACTTGTTTTGGCTTTAATGCAAAAATGGTGTTCGAAATAGGTCTTTTTTTTATTTGATGAACCTTGCCAATGTTACAAGAGAGGCCCGGCATTGGAATTTGTGGTACTACATCGAAATGTACTACTCTCTGCATATGGTAGTGTGGAAGGGAAGGGGGATCAAATTTGCCATCTCGATTCCCCTCTGCAATTTCTTGCATTTTGCGTAGTCTGATGTTGGGCGCACATTCCGCAACTCGCTCGTAAATATGCGTGCATATGCAACAACGACAACAACGACAACAACTACAACAATGTGGCTACACACACACACACACACACACACACACAGCAGGGAACACATCTCCCGGAACACGGTTACGGCCTACAGTTCTACAGTTCGTTTGCTTTACGACTCCATTTGTGCGCTTTTCATTTACATTTGTTGTTCGTGCTGTTTTTGTTGTTGTTGTTGTTGTTGTTGTCGCTTTTCTTCTATTTTTTTCCAGCCGCTTTTCCACGGCAAATGCAGCATTTGCTATCCTCTCAGTGTTCTCCCACTTCAATTTGTTTTACTTTTCTCCGTCTCTTTTGAGCGATTTATGATGGCAGCTGGTACAAAAAACTAAGAGCAAATAAAAGAAAAGAAACGAAACGAAGAGAGAAGCACAGATAAAGAGAAAGAGAGAAGAAATGCCATCAATAGATAAAAACCGGTGTTGTGCCAGGCCATAAATTGATTTTGTTGTGTTTTTCCAATTTCTTTGACTGCTCTCAACAATTGTTGTATTGATTTTAAATTCACATCTTTCACATCTGATCATTTTCAAGGTCTAAATTTAAGTAATAGCATTTGTTTTTGTTTTCTTGATAGGTTAACTGATATGCCTATCAATTTATTATAATAATATAATATAAAATAATAATATTAAAGCATTTTTGCATATATCTAGTAATGTGAAATTCTTAAAATAACTGTTGCAAAAGTGCTTTGAAGTATAAAGAGATTCGTTTGAGATTGAAAGAAATAGCATCTTGGAAATTTTTTTCAATGAATCTATTTCTCTGGGCTGTTTTTATGATGTGTAGCTTAAATATTATATGTTAAACAGCAACCAAATTCAATTTTTACTTTGTAAATAAGCAGAGGATATTCCTTGAAAGAGATTAGTCAATCCTCAAACTACTGTTCAGATAATCGTCATAAGTTAATACAAAAGGTGATATTAAAAAACTTAAACACCAATATAAGAAGCAATATTAATTTAAATTTATAATTGGTTTCGTATTGAAAAACAATTTCCATTTCCGCAAAACATGGATTGATTTCCATCCGATGAATCTGCCAAAAACAGTCGTGTAATTGAATTCGCATTTAGCAAACAGAAGAATTATTTGGCTATACATTTCAATAATAAACGCTCTGATTATAATGCTCAGCTGCGGAGTGAACTACTTGAGATGTTGAGCCTTATTATCCCGTGATGGATACGGGTATCCAAATATACGCATCTATATTTACATAATCGTTGGATCAAAGCGTCGACTGGGCGTACAGGCAAAGTTGAAAGTTCATTAGTAAGCCATAAAATAGACTATAAATTCAGGCATACATGCATGCATGTATGTGTGTACAACATATGTGTACCACACACAAGCAAACACACGCACACACACACACAGATGGTGAATGGCTCATTATCAACACCCACGCAGCTGGCAGCGAATCTGTTAAGCAACAACAATAACAACAACCTCAATAGCAACAACAACAGCAACAGAAAGCAGATGAGGATGTGGCTACGACGCAGTTCAAGTGGTTTTTCCTTTTGCCCTGTGTGTGTGTGAGTGTGTGTGAGTGTGTGAGTTTGGCATATCTTTAGGCGCCATCCAACCACATATCTACATTTAAATTATGCAAGTTGTTGTCTAGGCTCCACCGTCTATTTCTCTCATTCTGCCCGCCTATCTGACTGTTTGTCTGTCTCTCCCTTTCTCCCTCTCCCTCTCCCTCTCCCACTCTTTCTCCGCCTATCTGTCTGTCTGTCTGTCTGTCTGTTTGTTTGTTTGTCCCGCCGCCTAAGTCTTTGACCCAGAAGCACACATTTAGTCACAGAGTCGCGTTTTCTGCTCTGCTTTTCCATACATATAAACACTTCTATATGTGACTATATACTATATATGTAAGTGGTGTGCGTGTGTGTGTGCGTGTCTGTGTTTGAGTGTAGAGCAAACTTTTAGGCCAGCTCACGGTTTTCCATATTTGCACACGTTTGTCAGCCTGCAGCAATTTGGCTATAAATGTACATATACCTATATATATTCTAGCCACCTTTCTAGTCTCTCTTTTTATTTGTGCCTTCTGCTGTTTATTTGTTTAAATTTAACGCATTCCTCTGCCGTTTCCTCCGCTATTCCAATTTATAAATATTTCTAATACAAGTCAGTTTTATTTTGTGTTCTGCAACAACAGTTTTTCACAATCCTGCCTCACTTTTTGTTGGCTCATTCTTTTTGGCCAGGTGATATTGTTTAACAGCGTATTTGCCGTGTTTCTAATTAAGCAAATAAATGAAAATGAATGCAAATAATGTGCTGAAATATGTAACATTTATTACAATTAAAATACATATACTATATTAACAATAAGTTTTCGCTCTTTGAAATAATTTGAATTGCTGATTTATTTAATTAATTCATTAATAATCTAGTCATTTATTAGTTAACTTTTAATAATTTGTGTTATGAAAAATACCATAATTGCTAGTTAGCTTTTTAATTAAATTCAATGAGTTTCAAATATTAAATACATTTTATTTTCTCTTTGCAACATTTGTTTCGTTTAAAGAACTAAAGAAAATCTGACTTAATAACTTGTTAAATGTAAATAAATATGTTGTTCACATGTGATTTATTTAATTTCTTAGACAATTTAATTAAAGTCAGTTTGTTATTTCAAATTACCATTTATTTTACTTTGATTTATACACAATAGAAAAGCTGTTCTTTATATTCTATTGATTACTACTTGTATAATATTACTGGCTTTTCTATTATACTCAATCAAAGGTCAACAAACCATTTTGTTACATTTTTCCCCCATTTATCTTGTATTCCTATAATTTTCTGTTTATTTTTCCTTTCGTTCTTTTACGTTTCTGTCCAGTTTCGGTTCATTTCGGTTCATCAGTCGAGGAATTATTTGGCTCTCGTTTCGTTTTCACATTGCTTGAATTTTCTTTTATTTATACTCCGCTTTCGTTTTCAATTTTCATTCCACAATTTTTTTTTATATCTATTTTTTCTCTAATTTTTTCCTTTATTTCTCCTTTGGGGTGGACGGTGTCGAACCCGTGGGCTGCGTTGCGTGAAATCGCATCAGTTGTACAAACTTTAGGCGCGTTATTTAATTTGCTATTGAGGCAGTGCGCTCCATTTATTCAGTCCACGTTCAGGTCCTTGTCCAGTTCAGTTCAGTTCGGTTCGGTCCTGTCCAGGAGCAAACTCCACTCAGCATTTTCTCCTTTGTGTGTGTGTGTGAAAAGTTTTAGCATTCCAACAAATCTTCAAGCTTATTTTTGGGCTTGATCAAATTTAATTACAGCAAAGCGCTCAAGGAAAATAACTTGGAAAATTAGCACCGTTTCCATTAACGTTCGCTGCAGGAAAATCAATGTGACCTTGGCAAACTCAAGTCAATCAGGGGGTAGACAGAGAGAGAGAGTGAGAGAGAGGGGGGGGGGGGGCACTCGAGTCATTGAACATGACCTAGTTCGATACTTGCTAAATAATTGATCAGTTGCTTTGGTTATTTGTGCAGGAAGTACAGCAGTTTGGATCTGAGTAATTGTTGGAAAGTCACCTTGCTCCCCCATCGCCAATTCCACCTCCACCTCCCCCTCCCCCGCTGAGTCAGACTGTTATTAGCTTTTGTTCGACACGTGCCTAGTTGAAAGCCCTTAATGTCCTTCATATCCGTATCTAATTCTAGCTTCTGCCGCTGCCTGTTGCTCAGCCTCAGCTCGCATCTAATCTTGTAATTTGACGCTATTCTTAATTTGCAAATAAATTCAAAGAATATTCCGCAGATTACCTTTTGCTAATGGCATTCCATTGAATTTGGACCACCCGTAATGCGAGCTGAATTTAATTTGCATAGAACTTTTAGGTTTTCGTTGTGATCTAATTAACAAGTTGAACTATGCAGCAGAAATTCAGACAGCAAACTTATTATCAACTACGCATTTGGGAACTGTCCAACATAGGACATGGGTTTAATAATTTGACATTATAGAAGAGCGTATGATTGCATTAAAGTTGTTTGTACTTTAGACTCACGCAAACAAGCCTAATGATATTTAAATTCTACTTGCCAACAAAGTTTTCACATTTGGCCAAGGCCAAACTTTGATACAAGGAAATCTTCTTATTTAGTTGCTTCTTGTTTATGTATTTACTTTCGTATTTAAGTTCGGACTAGACTTGACTTTGACTTAAAGTGCTTCGTAAGTGCCATAAATGTGGCTCACATATTTAAGAGGCCTTTCCTGTCGACCCATTAGCCAGTTTCATACAGTTACTCGCATATTACTCATACGCAGTGTGGCTGCTCATCAAAGTTCTTGCAGCTGCTTGAAGCTGGACGCTCATTCGGTTTGCTTCATAATTACAGACTTATTTCCATTTAATGGACACAGCCACAGTTAATGCTCTTGCGGTCGCACTATGGATGCCATTGGCCATTTTCCTTGCCATTTTCTTTGCCTCTTTTCCTTCGTTTAGTTATGCACTTTACTTATCTTATCTGTTGCTTTTGATCAACGCAGCGTCTTTTTAAGTGGCATTGGAGTTGTGTTTAATCAAAAGAGCTTTAATGTTTAAGTAAATACTAAATATTTAACATAGACTAAGGAATCTACAGTTTCACATCAAACTAACTTTAGGATTAGCTACTTATATCCTTTAAAGCCCTGTTGTTGTTCCCTTCCTTGAGTCTCACTTTCAGCTAGTGTCACTTTGGCAATTACCATTATCATAATATTAATCTGATCAGCGGAATGCAAGCAGAAAACTTATTAGGTTCGCCTTTAACCCAAATCAAATCTGATCGAAGTATGGGTTCAAAACTTTTTGGTGAGCTCCATGAATTACTAATACGTTAACGCATTTAACTAAAACTTTTGGGTCTCATATTCGAGGGAAGTTTCCTCCTGCAGTTTTTGGCGTCCCATAAATTATGTCAATGATGCCAAATTGTTATCGAAGCGTTTGACACATGTGAAACTAACCGAGGCTTGTAAATAATTAATGCCAAATACCACAAATTGGCAACAAAAAAAAAAAAAAAAATAGAAAAAACGTAAAGCTCAAGGTTAACTAATAGGATTACGAACAGCAAGAGGAGATTGCTATAGATTGCAGGATACGTGAAGGATGCGAATATTGTGCATAAGGCAAAATGAGTTGTTGAGTTTACCATATGCTGATTTAAACAGACGAGTATTTGTGCCATTTCTGACTGTGTGTGTGTGTGTGTGTGTGTGTGGTGTGTGTGCTGGGTTGGGGGAAAGGACACACATACGCAGGCAACGACAATGGTAAACAAGCAAGAAACAACTTTTGTATAGCATACTTTTTAGCGAAATTATTTACATACAAATGCTGATGATGTTGGTGAAAGTGGAGAGACGACGACAGCGACGCAGGCAACGCTAACTAGATGGATGGGTGCTTGGATGGATGGATGGATGAGACCCAGCAGGACGAGCAGACAAGTAGACGCGCGCCCAAACAAGGACGTCGTCACGCCGTCGGCGCTTTTCAAGGATCCCAGTGCAAGGCACTTGAAACTATTGCGAGGGCGGCAGCTAAAATGTCTTTACTGCTAGTTCTCTGTTGCAAATACTTTTATTCTTCTTTTTTTTTGGCATACTTTCACCGTAAAGCAACAGCTACCGAGTTGGGGCAAGTTACTGACTGTCTCGCTGTCTTTCTTTCTTTCACTTCTTTCACACGCTTCCACTTTCTTTGCTGCGTGTGTGAAATGAACAAATTTTTGAGCTCACAAAATTTTACTGGCTGCCATTTGATTAAGTGAAGTGCGTGTAAGATCTACCAGCAAAGAAACCACCCTCAACCAATCTGATCCACCTCATCCACCTTCACTCACCCTCACTTGTTCAAACAATTCAAATTGAATTACTAGCGAACAATTTTCTTATGTCATTGTGTGTACGTCTCACTTAATATGAAAGCTTTATGAATATACATTTTTAATTGCAATTTCATATTGAAATGGTTCCACAATTTTATTATTTATGTTAAAATGACAGTCAAGTCAATTTTACTTCAGATAAAACATCAATAATTTGTCTGTTTCTTTATTAATAATATTTTATGGTTTTTAAAACCAATTAAGAAATTTTGAGTTGTTTTGGTAAGTTGTTTTCAATGTTAAATTAAACCGTACTTGGTATTTTGACAAGATGTTGATTATTGCTAGTTAATAGGTCACTTTTAAATTCTAAAACTCAAGTAGACTTTGCTTGAGCAATAGTTACTTTTAGGTTCACTCCAAATTCGAAAGTTTTATCAGGTTTATTTTGGCATTTCCCTTTTGGTTAAATTAGTCTGCAAAGTTTTCTGCAATGACTGCAATTTGTGCACTGACGCACAGTGTCCTTCAGAATGGAATGCACAGGTCCGGCACACGTTACACTTCGTCAACAGCCAAGTTTGTGCCATTTGCTCGGGTTGAAAGGGTCAAGCCCAGTGATGGGAACAATCTGCAGATGGCATTTAATCTAGACTCGAATCCCAATAAACTCAATCTCTCTGGCGATTTCTATCGCAATGCTGATGGGAAGCCTTATGTGTTTCAGGCGGTGCACAAAGCCAAACTGGCTGTCGTTTCGGATGACAGGTTGTCCCATGAGCCACAGCTACCACTTGGCAATCCCGAGTTTAATCGAGCTGCCAACGAACTCATCCTTGGCAAAGCAGCTCCTGCAATAACACAGAATCGTGTAAGTTATAGAGGACTTCACCTCGAATTATTCCGTATGATCATACCCGTTTTAATCACTTAGGTGCTGGGTGTACAGACGCGGTCCAGCTTGGATGCACTGCGTCTGGCCGCGCAATTTCTTCATGACAAGATGAGATGCAGTGTCTGCCTGCTGGCACGTCCCTGCTCAGAGCACTATGAGAGGATATTCAAGAGAGCCGGATTTATGTGCAATGCCTATCAGTATTACAGTGAGGAGAAGGGTGAGCTGAATATCTATGGATTGGTCGCCGACTTGATGACGGCACCCGAGGGAGCCGTCGTTCTTTTGGATGCATGTGCCCAGAATCCCACCAGCTTGAATCCCACCATCGATGAGTGGAAACTGATTGCTCACATTGTCAAGTGCAAGCGAATGATACCCATTTTCCATTTGGAATTTCATGGACTAGCTAGTGGAGATCCTAGCCAGGACACTTGGCCCGTACGTTACTTTGCCGACTCCGGCTTTGATTTGTTATGTGTTCAGTCCTTTGTCCAGAACTTTGGTCTCTACGGTAAGAGTTTTCTATTGACAGCTTAGTTATATTTAGTTTAAGTTGAATATTTATGGCAGATGATACTCTGGGTCATCTTATGGTCGTCAGCAGCAATGTCAGCCAAGTGGAGACGGTGCAGAATCAGTTTGAAGCCACATTAGTTGAGGACAACGCCGAGTGTTCCTCGGTCTTTGCCAGTCGAGTTGTGGCCCAGGTTCTTAAGGACGTTGCGTTGCGCAGTGATTGGTAAGATCGCAATTTTATGGTCAACTTTACAATCTATTAAGTATACGTAGAGTCTTTCACTTCTTAAATAGTATTTGACGAAGTGTCTGTTTTAATAAGTTCCAATTAATCTAAGTTTATTTTTAAGGTTAATTCCAAAATCCATTTTGTTTTTGATTTTTGGTATAATCAAAATGATTAATTAATTAAAATTAATAAATATAACCATTGTTATAGATGTCACAAAGCTCTAAGAGAATAATTCATTAAAAGATGCTTTTTGCTCTAGCTTCATTTAATCTCTTACTAAACTTATATACATATATATTTAAATATTTCCCATATATTTTGACCAGGACTGTGGCACTCAAGGAGATACATCAGAATATGCGACAAATGCGTTTGGCCTTAAGCAATAAACTGACAATCCTGAAAACGCCTGGCAACTGGAGTCAAATGAAGGAGCATCAGGGTCCGCATCTCTATACAAATCTGAAGTTGCCGCAACTGAAGCAGCTTCGTAGTCGGCACATCTATGTGCCAAATTCCGGACGCATAAATGTGGGAGCCTTGAAGGCGAACAATGTGGATTATGTGGCTGGGGCCATCAATGATGTAATGATCTCTGTGAAGCCGGACGCTGTCAAAGATAAGGACTCAAATTCCAATTCCTTGCAGTGCATGCAACCTTAAATACTTTAAATTCGAAATTAAATTTATTTAGCTGTACTTAAAATAAAAGCTATAATTGTTTATAGAGAAATCATGAAATGCAGGGCATAATTCTTGAAATAAATCATCGGGGATACATCTTATATTGTATGCAATAAACTGAAATGCTTCACAATTTTGTTTTCCGACTTGGCATAATGAAAAATGCACTTTGTAATTCTCGTCATCGCAGCACATGACGGCTCACAGCTCTTATAAACGTCACATTAGAGTCAGTTGTTACTGCCAGAGATATAATGCGTTCCGGGCGGGAAGGAAGCGGCAGACGAGGTGCAGGGGTTATGGCAACAGCTCGTTAAACTACAGTTTAAGGGATCTGACGTCGAGTATACGTTATACGTAATACGTATACGTATACGTATACAGTACACGTTCTTGTGTGTTTGACACGCAGTTGGTTGGTTTATGAATTTATGCTGCGACTCCGACATGCGAGTTCATATAAACTACACTTCTTTAAGCCAGTTTTCAGGTTTCATTCCATGGCACAGGCTTTAAAAACAATAAAGAATAGTATCAAATAAAGGTTTTCTTTATGAAATGTAGAATAACTTTAAACTTATTTAAGTATTTCCCTTGGCTTTTGGTTATAACTTCAGCCTCAGCTTTATTTAAGTATATATTCCCGACTTAAAGGCTTATTGAGTTATTGTTAGACAAACTCAACTCTATTTTAGATTTATATATAAAGCTATCACGAATTTTAAGGCATAAACGTCGCCCTATATTTGAAGTCTTGTCTAGGCATCAGCTTAGAAGTTGCAGGTGGTTAGGAACTTGTTGCTCTCCAAATATATTCACATAAATAAAACCCTTTTTATTTTTAAAAGTACGTATATGGGCTCGTTGGCGTATTTAACCGCAGTGGCTATAAATCCTCGACAGGAGCAGCTACAGACAGTAGAAAATAGATTGAAATACATTTTTTATGGCAATTCGCGTATTTGCTTTGAGTTTTTTTTCTGTACTTTTTCATTCTTTTTTTGGCAATGTCCCTTGAACTCTCTGGGGTATTTTCTGGCCCTGCAATTTGTCAGCACTTCGGGAAAAGCATGGTGGGGAGGGAGGAAGTCATTGTCAGGGTCAACCGAATGCCTTAAAGCGTTCTAATGAACGCCATTGAGTGAGTAACTCGACTGCCCTTTGAAATCCACAGCGACATGTTCTCAATTCCCTTCGAATTTTCTCTCTAAGCTTTTCAATTCAATTCAATTCAATTGCTTTGACAGTATCAAAAGCAATAAAACTAGTGAGAATACGTATACGACACATGAATGTGTCAAACATTCGGTATTTTTAAGTGTGCGTGCGGTTTTATCATTGATTGAACTTGTTTAGACGCCTCGAAGAACTCAAATTTACACTTGAAGTGTCTCAGACGACAGACGTAAGAAGACAGACGACAACTGACCCAGTTTAGGTCACAGCAACCTTAAATATAGGTGTGTCCCCTCCTTATCAGCTCTAGCTTCTCAGCTCTCGGTTTGCTCAAGTGTGAAACTGAAATTCTATTACGGAATTCGACAAGAAAAATGCCACATTCAACTTAATGCGCTGATTGAATTGGATTTAATGAAGGAACAATTATCGAATCAATTGGGCTTATTTGCCAGCTTAAATATTGATTTCCTTCTGTTTAAGCAAAGGAAATGAAAATCTATTGATTTATAATATTCGTTTTATAAGCAAGTGTTGGACATATAATACAATAATTAACTTTATTTTCCAGTTACTCACTGCATATTTTAATCAAAGCTGAAAAGATTTGCTTATAGGTTTTGTATCTCTCTCTTTATACCTTTAGCTGTCTGATATGAATACGAGTAGCTTCTACTCTGACTATTTTAAATTTTCCTGCACACATTTTTGGTAATCGTTTTACCGCGTTTTTGTGGTCTCACATGCATTTCTCAGCAGCCCGCAACGACACGACCGCAGCGACATGCCAATTGTGGCAAGTGTTGTGGATTTGTGGTGCTGTTGCAAGTGCAGCTGCCACTGCCACTGCCACTGCTTCTGCCACTGCCTCCGCTGACTGCGACTCAAGAGAAGATGCAGGAGCACCGCTAAAAAAGCTCAGCACAAATTGCAATGTGGGAAAATACATACACTACACTCGAAATACTCGTATGTTGAATCGAAACAAGTTGCTGCAGCTAACAGACACCTTTACAGTGCTGCTAAAAAGTGAGCGTACACTAGAAAAAAGATTAGCTTCTAAAATCTATAATATTCATTTGAAAAACTTTTACTAATGAAGAATATTATTATATATTATTAGTATAAGAATATTAGTATAAGAATAAAGATCTTAAATTATTATGAAAGTATAAGTAGTTCAAATAAATTATACTGTAAAAAATATAAATAAAACTAAAAATCTTCTGTTTTTTTTTTTTTAAATTGAATTTAATAAATATTTGTTCTTATAATATATAATATTCGGTAATTTTTAAATGTTCTTAACAGCGACGCCTTTTTATACAAAAATTGTTAGTTTTGAGACCGAAATCCTGATTTCAAATATTTTTTTTTATCAGTGTGTACTTACTATTTATTTTTTTCTCATTTTACTAGTGTGTTAAACTAGGTTTATCTTGTTAGTATATGTTTTTATGCTTGCTTTTTGTTCGCAACATCTCGCTTATGTCTGTCGACTAAGTTTACGATTCGTTTTCCCCACGCGACATTTGATTACCTGTCATATTTTTTACACTGTCTTTTTTTTGTTACTTTTGTTTTACCAAATTTATGTTTTGTTTAGCTTGACAATATATTCTGCGAGTTTTTATTGCAGTTGCTCCTTTTGTTTTAGTAGCAATTTAATTTAAACATTTGGTCCAACAATTTCCACTCAAATTTTCGGGCTTTTCTTAGACTCTGAGCACAGGTTGTAAACTAGTTTATTTCTCAGGAAGAAAGCCGAAGTAGGACAGAAAATGGGCAATACATTTTACGAGCTGTGAATTCTCTTATAGTTTTATTACTTGATGTCCTAGTCTTATATAAATATTTTGATTAAATGACTTCAATTTGGGACTAGAAAGACTATAAGATTCTCAAAAATTCCTGACTCCGCATTTAAATTTTGGCAAAAAATATAATTGTGATTTTAATTTATTTAAATTGGTTAACCAATTAGTTGAGCATATCGACTTAATTATTTATATAGTTTCTAAATCAACAATATAGCTACTCTCAGCAATACAAATAAATTAAAACGGCTGTTGCTTTAATAATTTAACAAATTCTCATGAAAACCGTAATGCAAAAATTAGGCCAAATGATGTTTGGCTTTAAGTTGTCAACGTCAATGCTTTAAAGTTGTGAGAACCTTTATCGGTGCCACCTCCTCATTGAGGGGAACTCACTTCGCCTGCGGGGGTTATTTGCAACAGGAAGAGGAAGGGTGAATAAATTGGATTCTGTCGCATAAAGCCATTACTTGCCAGCCAGCACAAAGGAGTCTACCGTAGGTATGAATTTTAATATGTGCGAATATTTATATTTATATATATATATATAGAAAGAGACAGAGAGAGAATATTCCATTAGACTCAAACCAAAATAACAGCCAGGATAATGTTGCTGGCTCTTTGATGCCGGGTCCCAATGGGATCAAAGGGTTTCCCTTTATTTCCAACCGGTGCTGTCGTTGCCTAAAAAGACGTGTGCAATTGGACTTTTGATTTTCAAAATGCGTCCGGTTCATAGAACTTTATGAAAGCATATTCACTTTTCTGTCGAGGTCACTGATTTCCTGTACTGTTGATTTGATTTCCTCTCTCTACATTACTACGTCTTTAATTAAGTACCTGATATAAAACGAACCTTGTTTAATTGCAACTATGAAAGTTAGCAATAATTTGAATAAAATAATAACAAGCAAATTTAAAATTTAAATATAATTATAAGATAGTCAATCCTTATATATAAGTTTTACTTTTTGAGATGATTGCGGAAGTTGCCAAATTATTTAGTAGTCATACAATTAAGAATAAGAAAATTTAGGCAGCAGAGTAAAACATAATTAGTTGTCACTGTGAAGTTTCAATAACGTCGTGTGTGTTGAGGTTGAGAATCTCATTTAATCGCCTGACCGAATGTCTAAAACTTGACCTACCTATAGTCCTGTACAGTCAAAGTGTCCATTAGTTCATTAGGCAAACACCTGGCTGAGGTAAAGCCATAGTTAAAGCTTTCAGGCCCGGTCAAAGCTGCAAGTTTAGAATTAAGTTTCGTCAGGACCAAAGGCTCATTAGCATTGGGAAGGCAGTAAGTGTCCTTGTGATGTAACCGAAGGCGACCAATTGAAAGTCACTTGCAAATGTGAAAGAGACAAGCAGAGTTCGACAGCTGAAGCCAAATAGACTTAGACTCTGTTAGCCATAAATTCACATTTGCCTGATAATAATGATATTCGATGTCACTGTCGTCATGTTTCCTATAACGAATCCTTGCAGTTTGCCAGTGCACTTTCCATTGCTGTGCAAGTAAAATGAAACGCCAATTTCTGGGCCATTTACATATTGTATTCAGGACTGTTCTTTCTCTTCCCCTCTCTCTATCCCTCTCTGACTGTGTCTCTCTTTCTCATTGTTCATTGTGTGCACGTACTTGATGCATGCCGCATCCTTGTTGTTCTCGGTTTGCTTGCCTTGAATTGAATTAAGCTCAACTTATGTGGAATTAACTAAATTGTTGTTAAGTGCAGCGAGCTTTATCCTAGATCTGTTCGACCAAGCCACCCATTGAATATCGATTAAAGAAATGAATACAGTTGTGAATAAACCTCAATTTTCCAATATAAATCATGCCTCTTACACGCGTGCTTCCTGTTGTGCCGTTGTCCCCAATTGACACCCCCCTCCCCCCCTCCCCTACACACACACACACACACACACACACACACCGCCCATCAATACACATGTTAATACCGTGTATGTATATATTATGTATATATGCTTTTTGTCTTTTGGGAAAGCAACGCACAGTTAACAAAATATTTCAACTTGGCTGCCTTTTGCATGCAATCCAAAGGACTTTCCTCACAGTGTGTGTGTGTGTGTGTGTGTGTGTGTGTGCGTGTGTGCGTATGGCTTCCGCGTCCCAATTTGAGCTGGAGTGTTTGTCGCTGCACGGTTCGATCGGAAGGATGTAAGGCGCACAGCACCGAAAGCCCAGGAAATTATTTATATTATGTTTTTATGCTTCAATTTGTATTTAATCCATTTCAATTTCATTGTTTTTGCTGTTTTTCTTGCCGAGATTTAATATGCATTTTAATCAAAATATCACAGCAACAAAAATATATAAAAAAGAGAGAATGTTACCAAAATGTACCGATATTAAAATGTGTATCGAGATCAAGCCGCACTAACAATGCCATGCGGCGAATACCAAATATATATATATATAATAATTTCCGCTCGCGACCGCAGGACACAATATATTCTTGTGCTTCCCAACAACAACAACAACAACAAAGAAATATCAGGCAACAGCTGCATGAAGTACGTTCAATTATTATTTTTTTGCTGCTCGCTTTTTCTTCCTTCCGCGGTTCTCATTCAGATAAACTTTCATCAAGTTTACAAGTCATACAAAAAATAAAAAAGAAGCAACACAGAATATTTTAAGCGCAATATTATTGGCAGAAAAACGAAAGTCACCAGAGTAGTCGATTCTAAAGTCACGTCGGAGAACATCACGACCCAGACCCAAAAACACAATACAATTTCTTCATTGTTTCAATCTTTCAACTTTGTTTTGTATTCAATTGTAAAGAGATTGCGAATTGTAGTGAATTGCCTGAGGTTATTTTTAAAACAGAGAAACTTTCGCAATTTAAATGATGATTGTCCAAGAAAGGAATACCATGCTAAATGATATGAAATTGAGTATTTTTACAAATATTTCGAAATAATAAAGATAACACCTTGAAAGACAAAGATTGACACAGATATAGATGTGCTTTTAAAAGCTTAACTTATCGCTGAAATTCTTTGGTACCTGTCGAGTTTTCTGTTATAGAAAAGAAAGTACATTTAGGTTGAACCTAAGCCTTGGCTTAATGATCTTTAATGATGCTTCGCAAACAGTAAAACAGTTAAATAAGTTAATATAAGTAAGCATGCGTATATGAGCATATCACAGCAGCCATGTATATCCCCATGTATATCCCGCTATTATTTACGCTCGTGTGATTTTGACACCATCAAATTGGGTCGTCGACTGTGGTCTCGACTGTGTTGCTCTCGCCACGTCCTCAGCGTTATGATGTTGCCTTGTTAGCTTGAAGAAATGAAATAGGTCTGTATTACCTACCCACATAACACAATTTGTTCCGCAACATTGATTTAATCCTTTTTTCCCAACCACTTCCCTCTCCTTTTTGCCTACATCCTTCGTCTTAGTCATATATAAAAAGAGAGCAGTACAAAGGCCTCGGTGTAGTCGTCTGGCACAATTTCTTAAATTTTCCGTTGGTTTTGTTGTCGTTTTCCGGCAGTTGCGTCCTTGAATTTCTTTTCTTTTCTTTTCTTTTCTTTTCGCTCAATTCTATCGTTTCGTTCGTTCCTTTTTCGCATTACCATAAATTTTTGTTTTGCTTTCGCCTTTGGTCCCATTTGAGCTTTCAATACATTTACATTTGCATTTACTGATTTGAAAACGTTGAAACGTACTTCCAACTGCTTTCCGCACGTTTAAAGTCCTCGCTGTTGCGTCCATCCGGAAGGGAAGTGCCGTGAGGAGTTGGGGAACAATATTATTATATTTGTTTTTATGTTAGCCAACGGTAAACAATATATGCGTAAGTAATCTCCGTTGACTTAAGGACCTTAACAACTGATAACACAGATAAGAAACGCACTTTTTTTCGGTATTTTTTGCCGGAAATTAATCAAAAGTTAACCAAGTGAAAACTTACAATTTTTATATGTTTCCAAACTATGAGAAGTATAGATATAATATATTAAAATTTGTAAAATAATTCTAATGACCTTTAATTAATTAATTTTTTTGCAATGTAATTGATTAAGGTATTAAAATATTATTTTTAAATAAAATTTAGCTAAGCTAAGCTAAGCTTGATTATAAATAAGTAAATTAGTCTAGAAAAAAACGATAGTTCGGAAATATAACTAACAGATGGGAAGTAACTAGAACTCCTCTTAAACGAATTATTGCTTCCAGTTCTAAGGAATTCTACCTACTACTTTGTAGATTTTGATATTTAGATATTCTGATAACCTAATTATAACAACTTTTCCGTGAAATGTTATTGTATTCAAAAATTGAGCTTATGATTACAAATAAATAGTTTGATAGATCGGAGATATAACTAACCAAAGGGAATAATTCGAATGTTATCGAATTATTCCTTCAAGTTCTCTAAAATACAACATACTATTTTCTGGATAGAGATATTTGAGATTCCTTAAGTACTTTACAAACAGAATGAAAGTAATTCGAATACCTCTTAAACGAATTGTTCCTTCAGGTTCTTTCAAATACATTATCCATATATTTGAGAAGTTCAGTCTTTAGGTGCTTCTGCTACCTCGCCTATGAAAGCAGCTCGTGCACCTCCTGCAGCTGTGGCGGCAGATGCCCCACGACACTTGCCACACTTGCAACGCTGCAGGCATAGAGGTATCCCTTTCGGAGATTCTTGTGGTGCAGCCAGGGCAGCCAGGGGACAAGTTGTGGCTGCAATGGGTCACAAATCATATACGACTCTTGGATCTGGGCGAGTGTGGCATGGGGATTGTTGACGCCGATGAGGGCCAAGCCACGCCAGGGTCTAGCATTGTCGATGAGCAGGCGATAGAAGAGACGTGGCACACGGAGAACAGCCGTGTTATTGGCATCTGTGGTGAGATGGAAGCTAGTGTGGGCAGCATCCGGCAATGGCATGACACCATAGGTGCCAGTGTAAACGCTAAGCGAGAGTCCGGATCGGGCAACAAAGCGACGCGTTACGTCCTCGACAGTTGCCCAGTGGCCACCATTGAAAGATTGCCACTGGGGCGCCACATTGAGATAGTTAAAGCTGCTCCGCTGCTGGCTGGCATAAATCAGATCCCCCTTGGCGGCCAGATGTCCACGTGCCAGAAAAATGCCCGCCTTCATGTCAAACAAACCATGTTGCAGCAGCTGCATCGCCCGCTGTTTTTGATGCATCTGCGAATAGAGACGCCCGATGTTGTAGCCACTGAAGTGACCGGCGGCGCTGAACTTTAGCCGCTTCACGTGTCGCTGGAAATGCTCGTTTGCCGGCAGCAACTGATAGAATGCATACTCTGTCTGCAGCTTCTCCGCATCGTGACACAGCTCCAGGGTACGCACAAATCTCCCCGCTCCCAGCTGGTATCCCACACGGTAAATGCGTGCCGCTGATGCCACATCGCCATCGCCACACGGCTGCTCCAAACGCTCCACGGCATATGTCAGTTGATGGCTGCAGTAAAAGTCCTGCAGCTCCCGCTTCCCCCGCTCCACTCGAAGGTCCTGTCATGCACACAGCGCGCGTATATGGAACCCACTTGGTCATCATTCGCAAAGGAGGAACTGCAATACAGCTCGATGCTCGCACCGCGTGCTATCACCAACTGACCCTCTGCATTTGGCAGCCAATAGGTATCCGTATTAGGATGCAGGTAAAGCGGCTGCGCTCGGTTCGAGTCTGGCAAATCATTCTGAATGTCCACGATGCAGGGTGCACCTAGTATTAAAATATTTTTTTTTTAAAATGTATATCTGCCGTAAATTAATGTAAGTGATTATATTTATTTTAACTTAATTATTGATTGCTATTATTGCAATTAATTCTGTGCTTAAACATCTCTAAAAAATATACAAATAAATGTGTTTATTTTCTGCTAAAATTACATTATAAGCTTAATCACTTTACAATCTGTTATTTTTAAGAGAAATTGTAATTTGAGCACCTAGTATTAAAATATATATCTGCCGTAAATTAATGTAAGTGATTATATTTATTTTAACTTAATTAATGACTGTTATTATTATAATTATTTCTTTAAAAAATATACAAATAATATGTGTTTATTTTCTGCTAAAATTACATTATTAGCTTAATCACTTTACAATCTGTTATTTTTAAGAGAAATTGTAATTTGAGCACCTAGTATTAAAATATATATCTGCCATAAATTAATGCAAGTGCTAATATTTATTTTAAATCTAATCATTGATTGTTATTATTGCAATTAATTCTGTGCTTAAACATCTCTAAAAAATATACAAATAAATGTGTTTATTTTCTGCTAAAATTACATCATAAGCTTAATCACATTACAATCTGTTATTTTTAAGAGAAGTTGTGATTTCGGTCAACACAGTTGCAGTATTAGCTTTATTTTAATTGTTTGTTATTATTTAAAGTTTTCTCTTTACACTGAACAAGGTAAAAATTAATAACGCAATTTAAACACATATTTAACACCACAATTTAAATGTGCTACTTATTTATACGACTATCATTCAGCTTTACAAAACTTCAAGAGTAACAATTTAAAGATGTGATAATTATATAAAGTTTGTATCAATGAAATTGCATATTTAATGACATTTTCAAATGAAGCAAACAGGTAAACAAACACTTACCTCGCTGAACTGTCTCATTCACGTGCACTTCCTCAAAGTCTTTGATGATTTGACCCACATCCGAATCTGGCTTAATTGATTCGCGTGCTCGAATCTCCGTCGCCGTCACGATCAACAACAATGCAAACAAAAGCGACAACATGATCGACAGTGTAGCGAAGTGTGAAACACAGTGTCTGATAGCTGACTAAATAATCCGCACGTTCTACAGGTGTTTTTATGCTAACATTTCACTTTTCTCTTTTTTTCTCTGTCTCTCTCACTCTCTCTCTCTCTCTCTACTGCTCTACCGGTTTGTAATGCAAAACAACTGAGCGAGATAGAGAGAACTGAATATCTTATTGTTTATTTAATTTTTACTTAAAACCATTTGCGAGCTGCGAGACTTAATAAAATTTAAACAGCTTTGATTGCTTCGCGAATAATTAAAAGATAATTCATATTTTGAGCTCACGAATTTATATATTATTGCAATTTCCAGCTACTCATGACATTTGCCATTAATCATTAGTTTAATTAAATAGTAAGGTTCATTATAGGTCAAATATCACTAGCTAAATGTCAAGAATAAAGCAATCGACAGATCGATCTAGGAAAATTGTAGATATTAGCTTATTCCTTTGATCTGCTTACAAATTTGCACTTAAATCATTTTAAAATTGCATCTTTTATTCAATTGATTCATTTTGAATACATTAAAATAGACATTGAATTAGAACTTAAATGGATTCTCCATTGATTCGGTATTATTTCGACGTGGTCTCGGCGAGCTTCTTCTTCCATTTGCATAGCCAACGGTGACGGCACTTTCCACATTCCCCACATTCACCACATTTGATTGTTGGCCAAGTGGTGAATAAGTTACGTCGACCTCGGCACCAAAATCTGTTGTTATATTAAGACCCTGTCCATTGTTCCAGTTTGCTTGCATTGTATAGGGTCGACCATTGATCGGGTATGATGATGTTTGCATTCCCTGTCTACCATTTGCAATGGTCGACATCTGAGCTGAATATTGATTTCCATAATTGCCATTATTGTTGGGCCAGTGACCTTGTTTATTGTTGCTATTCCATTGACCATTATTGCCATTATTTCCTCCACGTGTTCCCATTTGTCCCATTCCATTGCCACCCATTCCATTGCCCACACCATTTCTTCCCATTGCCGCCCATTCCATTGCCACCCATTCCATTGCCACCCATTCCATTGGAGCCCACACCATTTCTTCCCATTCCATTTCCATACATTCCATTGCCAGCCATTCCATTGGATCCGCCGTTGCCCCGTCCATTCATTTGAAATCCCAATCCCATGCCATTTCCACACATTGCTCCTGGACCCCCCCATTCCGTTTCCACCATTGCCTTGTCTACCATTCATACCCATTCCATTACTCCCCATTTCATTGCCACCAATTCCATTCCCGCCCATTCTATTACCATTTCCCATTCCGTTTCCCTGTTGTGCAGCGTCGACTTGTCGCGAAAATCCTTTCACTTCCCGTTTTCGACGTTTCAATGAATTACCGTTCATTCCATTTCTATGCATTCCATGTGCATTTATTCCATTACCGCTCATTCCATTACCATTTGCCACTCCATTACCACCGCGTCCTCCCATTTGGTTTCCACACATCGGGTTTCCCTGTGTCCCATTCCAATCCCATTCATTCCATTTCCACCCCTCTGATTTCCACCCATGCCATTGCCGTTCATTCCATTTCCACCCATACCATTTCCATTCATTCCATTCCCAGCCATACCATTTCCATTCATTCCATTTCCACCCATCTGTTTAGCCTCTCTTCGATTTCCAAATCCTTGCAACGATCGCTTCAGTCTTTCCACTAAAATATCTGAAAATTAATTTAAATAATGTTCACTAATTATTTATAGAGTAATGTTTCATTCCAAATTCCATATATTGTCTTTTCTTTATTTGTATGTTGTGCACTTTGATTAACCGTATGAGTTGTATTCGTTATAGTTGTTATAGTTATTATTGTTATTATTGTTATTGTTGGAGTAATCATAGAAAGGTGTCTGAGTTGGATATTGGTTATTATAGTTGGGATAATAAGCGCCTGGTCCATAATATTGATTAGAATTGTAACCCACTCCGGCAAAACTCCCCCACACCAATGGGCAGTATGACTATTGGCTGCCTATTAACTTGAATCGGAGGCATTGGCATTGGCATAGGAAGTGGCCTAGGAGGAACGGGGGGATAATAGATCCGACCCGGTCTAGGAACAGGAGGAGGCCGTGCGATCGGCATTGGCATTGGCATGGGCATGGGCAAAGGCATTGGCATAGGTCCGGGCATAACTTGTCGTTTGGTAACATTGTGAAATGATTTGGATTCGGAATCCAAGTCAATGAAGTCTGGAGAATCTGGGAAGTAGGAGAATCAAGAGAAGAAGAGTTGTAAGAAGAAGCTTTGCTCTGCCTATGAAGCGGTACCCGAAAAGGGCAGATTCACATAGATATTGTAGGAGTAATAGCGGGTCAAGGGATTATAGTTGCTGGGATAGGTTGAGATTGCCTGACGACCTCTCGGCAATCCTCTGTTCGCATACATATAAGCCGGATAGGCCGGATAAGCCAAGGTGAGGGAGAGATACGGATTTAGAGGCTGTTGAACTTGACGGGGAGCAGCTGGTGGTATCGGTGCTGGATATAACATCTGAGGGGAACGACGATGCCTCGTTCCAGATGCCAAGTCTGGTGAGTAAAAGATTCAGAAGGAAAAACGCACCACTTTAGCAACTAAATTGTGATATACATCAAATAGTTGTTGATCATCGATGAGGGTCTAACGGAACTACTACCAAGTGGGTAGCTATATGGCAATCGGGGATAACAATTGTAATAGCAGGGTGGAGTGGGAGGCACCACTTGTGGTCCGTTTCTGGCACGGGTATTGGGATAAGCCGGCACAGATCTGGAGACAGGAGGCAGATAACCTGAGTTGGGATAGTTACAGGCGTATGGATAATAAGGACTGCAGTACTGTCGCCAAGACTGGCTGTTCAAGTTGGGATTGGGATAGAGATTCGGATTCGGATTCGGATTGAGATTGGGCTGCTTGGAGCCATCCTGCAAAACGACCAGAACATTGGCCTGCAGCTGATCTGCGTGACTTTTAGTCGGATTAGCGACAGACTTCTGATTCAGCAGCTCAAAGTCCGGCTGGGGATTTAAGTTCAGTTGATGGTTCAATTGGATCGTGCTGGTGATGGGACTATAGATGGATGTAAGTGTATTTGCTGTGGTGGATGTGGTGTCGATCAATTGCTGATCTGAAACGGATCAGTTAGATGATTGACAAATGAAACCAGAAAGACCAGAAAGACTTTGAACTCACCAGCACTCACGCATCTCGGATACAGTCCACAATGTTCTCCATCTCGCTGATCCTTCTCGCATCCCACATGCGATACGATGCATCTTTCATTGCCCGCACAGCTAATGTCCCGACAATCCTGTCCAAACTCTGACCAGGTCAAACAAAAGTCAAATGAGCTCAGTCTGAAGATTAGAGAAAGTCCTGCACTTACTTCGATACGCACTAACGTGTCCTGAGACTGTCACAATTATGGCCAATAGGCAAGTGGCGATTAGGCCAAGAGGACAACTTAATATCATATTACGAAACAGTTAGAAAAATAAAGTCAAAATTTGGATAATCCACTGAACTCTGCACTTCATGTAAACTCTATTTTATACCTCTTTCTTGATATGCTTCAATTCAATTCAATTCTGTGCTTTAATTTCGTTTTATTTTAAAGCGCGTTTAACTTCATTTAATTAATGAATTAAACTGATGAACTCAATTTTAATTACTATACTAACTGATTAATTATAGTTTTAGCGATAGTCATGCTTTACTTAATATTTATTTTGCTTGCTAACTGAATTATGAACCGATTATATGAGTTAATGAGTTATGTACTCAATTTCAGCATAACTTTAAAGTTTAATAAACGCATTTGAGGAAGTTATGCAAAAATGCCAAGCAGAATCAAATTATAAACCAAATATTGAATAATGACAAAGTATGACAGTTTAAAGTTTTTTTTAATTAAATAAGTACTTTATACTTTGATTCGCTTCCACGAAAATCGAGTAATCGATTTTTTGAAGTAATTTCTCTGGAAAAATGTAATGAACACTTGAAATTCTAAGCATTTAAATTGTTATTAATTTACGAAATCAACTTTGTGTTTCGGGTTCGATTAATTAAGCTCTACAACAGATTATTAGATTATCTGAATTATAAGAAATACTCATACCCACTCATAGATAAGGTAGTAAACACAGTTATTGTAAGTTTGTGGAGGTCAAGGGCGCATTGACTAAAACTACAATACAAAGCTGTCTTATCAGTGGACAATAGCATTATCATTTAAAATTATTTATTGTATTTGTTCTTAGATTAGCTAACTATAAAATGTGATTTAAATTTATGGACGTCGTGCTGCTGTCACACCAAGTACTCCATTGGTTTGTAGATCTTCCAGTGGCAGATCCTTGACAACTTTGGTGAATTCTTCGACAGTGCAGGCATAGGAGTAACCTCGCTTTAGATCATCCTTGGACCAGTTAATCCAATTGATTTGATCACCAATATCTGGACAGATGAGATAATCAGTGTCGATCTCCTCCAAGCTGGCATGGGGATTATTAACACCCAAGAGCACAATGCCCCGGCGACTCTCGCGATCGATGACGACACGGAAGTAGAGCTTGGGCACGGGAATCAAACCATTGTTGTTCTCATCAAAGTCCAGATAGAGCTCCTGCTGAACACCGTGGGCATCCGGCAGTGTGGAGACGCCCCAAGTGCCAGTATAACAATCGGCTGTGATATTTTCATCGGCTACAAACTTCCTCACGCCATCCTCGATGCGTTCCCAGTTGCCCGCATTGAAGGTCTGCCATTGAGGAGCTGCATTCACAAAGTAGAAGGTCGTCTGCTGGGCGGGACCGAAGACAAAGTCAACCTTGGCGGAGAGATGTCCCCTGGCCAGATAGACATTGCCACTGATATTGAAATAACGCGAGGCATCCATGTCGAGAATCTCACTGATGGTGATATTCTGTTGAATTTGCGTGTACTTCCCGTTGACATCCTTGCCGCCATAGAAGTCGCCGGTGATGAAGCTGGGCCGGCTTACGGATCGCTGATACTGTGCACTGCCTGGCAAGAGAACATGATGAACATATCGGGTGACCTCCTCCAACTCATTGTGGCACACATCGTAGGTCTGCAGGAAGTCGTCCTGTTCGTCGACTTCGGCCAACTGGAAGCCCACCTCGAGCAGGTTGGTGCCACCGTTGCAGATGCGGTTGGTGCGACGTGCTGTGTAGCCAGGCCAGGAAGTGCAGACAAAGTCCTCCAGCTGGTAGACGCTGCCCAGTACCAGGAAACTCTTCTCCCCCAACAGCTGGCATTGAGTCTTGTGAAGCCGTCGAAGCGACCCTTGAAGGAACTTTTGCCGCTGCAGTGCAGCTCGAGGATCTCCCCGTGCCTCAATTCAGCCAGACCCTGCAGGTTGGGTTGCAGATACTCCGCCTTGTCCTGGACATTGCGGAGCACGAAAAGCGGCGCTGGATCCTTGAGATCGCCATTCACCCGGAAGCTGCAGAGTTGCTGTGGATTGGATGGCGTTGGGGAGACTCCCAGTAGTCCTGTGGTGTCCAGTTGCTCCAAGGGCAGATCCTTGACCACTGCTGTAAAGTCCTCGACGGCACAGGCATAGGCATATCCCTGCTCGAGCTGCGTCTTCTGCCAGTCCAGCCAATCCAGTTGGGCGCCCACATCCTTGCACACCACATAATCCTGCAGTATCTCCGCTAGACTGGCATGTGGATTGTTGGTCACCACCAGCACAATTCCCTTGCGGCTCAGTTGGTCAATGACCACGCGATAAAGCAGACGTGGCACAGGTAACTGCTCCGCATCCGCATCCAGATAGATCGGTGTCTGTTTGCCATCGGCATTGGGCAACGTGGCGATGCCAAAGCTACCCGCATGGATGCTCACATTGAGACCCTCATGGGCCACAAACTGGCGAAGACTTCGCTCCACCGCCAGCCAGTTGCCAATGCTGATACTGCGCCACTGGGGCACCGCATTCACATAGAAGTGAGTGGCCCTCTGGGCTGATCCGTGCACGAAATCCTGACGAGCAGCGAGCTGGCCACGTGCCAAATACAAATCCCGACTGCTGTCCAAATACTTGCTGGCATCCACACCGAGAATCGAACTAAGCGCCTCCAGTTGATGGGCCTGTCCGTAGTAGATGTTGACATCCTTGCCCGTATAGAAGTCTCCACGCAGATATCCCGGCTGTGCCACATCCCGTTGATAGGCGACATTCGCCGGTGTCAACTCGTAGCGTGCATAGCGTGTAATCTGCGCCTCCTCATCGTAGCAGAGCTCCAGCTGTGGCAACAAACCCGCTGCCACATTGAAACCAATCTGCAACATCTCCGTGCCGCCTTCACAGGGATTTCCAGTGCGTACCGCCTCGTAACTGGGCCACGTTTGGCAGCTAAACGATCTTATACTGACCTTTTGACCCTCCGTCTCGTATAGCTGATCGCCCAAGCAACGTGCTGTCAATGCGGTGAATCGATTGAAGGGCACTGTCAAGGCGGAAGTGCAGTGTAAATCGAGGCTGTAACCCTCATCTATTGTGTAGACTCCCGTTTCGTTGGGTAGCAGCCAACTGAGAGCGCCCTCTGGAGTGAGAAGCGGTGCAGGATCGGTGAGATCTCCATTGAGGCTGAAGTGGCATTGATTGGGGCTGGGACCGGCTGTTGGTGTGACGGGGGAGCTGGATGTGGCAGTTGAGCTGGAAGTAGCATCGGTAGTGCTGTCCGAAACGGTTGTAGAAGACGGCTCGGTAGTAGCTGTTGGAGTTATAGTACTAGCAGCATCGGTAGTGCTATCCGAAACGGTTGTAGAAGACGGTTCGGTAGTAGCTGAAGGAGTTATGGTACTAGCAGCATCGGTAGTGCTATCCGAAACGGTTGTAGAAGACGGCTCGGTAGTAGCTGTTGGAGTTATAGTACTAGCAGCATCGGTAGTACTGTCCGAAACGGTTGTAGAAGACGGCTCGGTAGTAGCTGTTGGAGTTATAGTACTAGCAGCATCGGTAGTGCTATCCGAAACGGTTGTAGAAGACGGCTCGGTAGTAGCTGTTGGAGTTATAGTACTAGCAGCATCGGTAGTGCTGTCCGAAACGGTTGTAGAAGACGGCTCGGTAGTAGCTGTTGAAGTTATAGTACTAGCAGCATCGGTAGTGCTATCCGAAACGGTTGTAGAAGACGGCTCGGTAGTAGCTGTTGGTTTAGTAAGCAGTTGTAGGCTATCCGACTCTGTAGAAGTATCTGAATTCGTTGTGGGTGGTAACTCAGTGGTGGAAGCTGATGTAGCTGAGCTGGTTGACTCAGTGGTACTGCTGTCCTTATCGAGACCTAGCACACCATTTGTCTGCAGATCCTCGAGGGGTAGATCCCTTACCACCTCGATGAAATCCTCCACAGTGCAAGCATAAGAGTAGCCCTCATGTAGATCCTCCTTCAGCCAGGACACCCAACTGAGTTGATGTCCAATATCATCGCAGATAATGTAATCCTTTTGGATTTGTTCCAGCGTGACGTAAGGATTGTTCACACCGACCAAGACAATACCCTCGCGACTGTCACGATCGATAATCACACGGAAGTAGATCATGGGCACTGGGATCAAACCATTGTTGTTCTCATCAAAGTCCAGATAGAGTTCCCGCTCGACGCCCTCCACATCAGGCAGAGTAGAGACGCCCCAAGTGCCGGTATAACAATCTGTGGTCAGATTGCGATCGGCTACAAATTTCCGAACACTCGACTCCACACGCTCCCAGTTGCCGCCATTGAAGCTCTGCCATTGCGGAGCCACATTGATGAAGAGGAATGTGGACATTTGCATAGCACCAAAGATCAAATCCGTTTTAGCAATCAGATGACCACGAGCCAAGAACCGATCTTCGGTGTAGTTAAAGTAGGGCGAGGCATCCAGTCCGAGGATCTCGCTGATTGTGATGTTCTGCTGAACCTGTGTGTACTTTCTATTAACGTCCCGTCCGCCATAGAAGTCTAGCTCAAGGAAACTGGGACGTGACACACCATGTTGATAGTCGTAGCTGGAGGGATGGAGCACATGGTGAACGTAGCGTGTGGCCTCGGCCAGCTCATCGTGGCAGATGTCGTAGGTTTGCAGGAAACCATCGTCCTCCAGCTGGAAGCCGACCTTGACGAGATCCGTGCCGCCATTGCACTTACGTCCGGTGCGCAGGGCCGTGTACGTTGGCCAAGCCGTGCAGCTGAAGTTGGCAAAGGGATAGATCAACCCATCGATGAGGAAGTACTTTTGCTGCAGGCACTGTACAGTCAACTGGCTGCGGTTGCTGAAAGGGGCAGAAAATCCCACTCCCGGGCAGAACATGTCCAGCAGTTCACCATTTAGCAGACGCACTGTATCCGTGGGATCCGGCACGATCAGTTCGTAGGAGTTGTGCCGTGAAAACAACGGCGCCGGATCCTTTAGATCCCCATTCACTCGAAATTCACAATCACCGTGCACGGGAACACCTTGTTCGCCCTCAGCGAAGGGCAACACGCGCGGCAAGCGTCCGTCGGCTGACCGGAAGCTGGCGAGCAGCCGCAGGATTAGGATCGCAGTCACGTAGCACTTCATGGCACTGCTTGTGAGAGCGATATGCCAAACTCGACATCGATTTGGCACATTCTTATATTGCTTTCCAATCGCTTGCAACATTATCTTGACACTATCGCTATCGATGGAACCCAAAACTCTTGACACACTTGTTTATGATCGGTGATTACCGTTTGGGAATTTGTCAATTTCCATTGAGATATGCTCCGGCCCCATAATGGCTCAGCAGAAAATGAGATTTCTGATATTTATATCACTGCGATACTATATTTTATTACTTTATTTACTTTGTGTTAGTATCTTATGCTCGCAAATTACCTCGTAGCTATTTAAAATTATGTCATCGATAATAGTTTGTTGTTCGAGCTTATAGGTCAAATAAATTCCAATTTAATTTCCCCACCAGGAGTTGTAAATTCTTATCGAATCGCGCCTATAAACGGATTCAATGTTCATAACAATATTTATATTAAGAATTGGAATTTTGGGGCTGCTCCTATAAAAGTGGCAGTAATTAATGGGAGAATAATAGTTAAGTAATTGATATTAGTAGAGTATAAGATAAAATAGGCAGTAAAGTTTACAATTGAAGTCTTTATATATTTCTTAAGAAACAGAAATCAGTACTATTCAGCACGAAGAAAAACCCTCAATTACTAATTTGAGAATTGATGAGTTTTACCCAAAACTGTCAGCAGCAAAACATTGAATTCAAATACGTATCACAGTTTCTGAGAATGTGAAATGTATTCCATCAAAATCAAAAACAGGACAACGAAATGCGTGACGGCTTTGAAACCGGATAACTAAGATTCGAATGGTCTGCTGACTAATTTGCAGCACTGTACGTGCGTATGAATTTTATCAGTCGAATGCCCAAATTCTTCTAAGAACAAACAATATGTATAAAGTCAGCAAGAGAGCAACATAATATGTAAAAACAAATCATTAGGTAATTGGATTTGTGGGAAAATACAATTTATTCGCATTTGCTGTTGACAGCTGCTGCTCACACAGAATAAGATTGACTAAACATGTGGATAGTTCTTCCATCTATGTCAATTGGATTGAAAAGAATAATGTTCACTTACATGGCAATTGACAGATTTTTATTTTTATTATTCGCATGCAATGGGGTATTATAATCTTGTCAACAAACAAGTAACACATAGTCTGTCAAATCAAGTGTTGTGGTAATCAAAACGTAATCGTAATTGTTTTAAAATAAACCCTTTAGAATCCATTTAAAATAAGCTTCGTGTCAAATTTTTGAATTATTCAATAAGTTATTATTTCTTGTTGATTCCACTTGTGCTAAGTTCTCGTTCTAATGATAATCAATCCACTCAATCTACTTCAAATTCAATGATAACGAAAATACTATTATAACGCATTTAAAAGAAGAGCAATAAGTTAATGAAAATAAAGCTATCTCTCTGCATAGTTGACCATTAAATTTAATGTATTTGTGCACAGTTTTAAGAAGATATTCATGTTGTTATTTAAATTTAACTAATTATGCTCATATTTAATTGTGTACTCTGCTATTTGGGCACAACAATTTTGCCAGATTCACATTAATCAATTTGTTTTGTCCAACTAGGTGTAATTTAGAGAGTCTGAACATGACAATTCGCGCATAAATTCTGATATTCTCAATAATTTATGCTAACTAATGGTAACACATGGCGTATTCGTAATTTTCTTGTCATTGGCCACCAATTAAATAGTCTGCAGAACGCGAGGGAGGGAAAGGGAGTGACTGCATCTGGCACTTGGCACTTGGCTCTTGAGTTAATGGCAACCTTAATTATAATCTTTTCTCATTTGCACTTCTTTTCAATTTGTGACCCGCCTCGACAGGTGGCACAGGACGCAGCTCAATTAAAAGTGCATTAAGATATCGCATCACGGGGCACAAGGTTAAGACGCCAGCAAATGCAGCGACTGGATAATTTTTTGCCTGATTGCAGCTATCTAATGAAAATACATAATCCGATTAGTGAATAAGTGCAACAAATGGCATTGAACATTGTCTGTGCCATAAAATTCTCAATAAATTATTAATGCATTTCTGTGCGATTAAAATGCTTAATTTAATACATTGAATTACGCATATTGTAGTCGGTTTAAAGAACATCTGTAGGAAATTAAGGGCGCGGGGGAACGGCAAATAATACGAATTCCCACACAGATATTTATGTCTTTATGCAATATTCCAAGATGTCGTCCCCTCTGCGTCTTTTTGGGGCACAGCAAAGAAGAGAACTGAAAAGCTCTCGTACTTTATATATACAGCGAATTAATATCCCTCGAATAACACTGATACGCCGTGTTGGCCGACGCTGTTCACGGTGTTGCGGCGGCATTGAATAAATGAAGAATAAATGTAGATGGCACTGCCGCTGTTGCTGTTGTTGATGCTACTGCCGTTGCTGGCGTTGGCGTTAACGTTGGCCAACTCGAACAGCTCGGCCACTGGTGGTGATGGCCAACAAGGCGGCTTTCAAGTGTAGCTGGCAAAAGCGGCAACTGCAAAGGACAGCGCCAAACAGGACTGCAAAAAGAGCAGCTATGTTATTTTCCTTTCATTTCTTTACGTATTTCCATTTTGTTATATTTTTTTCTTTCTCTTCCTTCTTTTTATTTTTTATATAAAAAGTATGCGGCTGAGATTGTAGTTTGTTGTTGTTGCTGCGCCTTTTGCCAGGCGTAAACAATTTTTGCTGCTCCCTTTCTCTTAAGCGAAACATTTTAATTTAAATGTTAAAATGTGACCATAGTCAAGTCCCTGTAGGCAACGATATGAGACAGTCCCAAGTGTCGGAACGTCAGTCAACGAACGACATATGCAGTTCCCCAACTTGCATCCTACACAACTGAAAACCGATGTATAAGTCAAACAGCGGTCAGAGATATTGCTTCAATGGTCATATTAAAAAATCGACATTTAAGTAACAATTATATAAAAGCAAAAATTGATTATTACGTTTCAGTTTGCATTCAGTGAATTTTCATTTCTTAATTTCAATTTTCATGTCTTATCAATCAGCAAATTAAACAAGATTAATGGCTTAATTGTAGGGTATTTGAATGTAACAGTTGCCGTATGTTTGTCAACCTTGTCGCTGTCATTTTCAGCTTCGTCTTGCTGTCTGCGTGTTTGTTGTTGCTGTTGCTGTTACTGCTTGTTATTTGAGTGGATTACCAGCAATGTTGAGCGTCCATTGTCCACCAGGGGCTGAAGAATCTCTCCGATACAAGGGGTAAAAAAAAGGGAAATACTCTTAAATTATGCCTGCTCAACCGGGCCACGTTTACTAACGGAGACTGTCGGTCGGTGGGAGCCAGAGCTCAAGTGCCAATTAATAAGTTTTGCTTCTGGTATGCGTTTGAAAACAACCACCACCAACAACAAGAGCAACAACAGTGCAATGCAACCCTTTGGACCACGTCTGCTCTGATTGTTGTTGATGTTGTTCAGTCGTTGGTCAGCTTCGTTGTATGCATGAATTATTTAAAGAAAACGATATTAAAAGCAAATACACATGTGTGTTTGTGTGTGTGAGTGTGTACGTATGTGTATGTGTGTGCATCTCAGTTGATGTTGCCGTTGCCGTTGTCGTTGTCGCTGTCGAAGGATGAGAACGCGCTTGAGTAATTGGAAGTTTTTACTGCCGCCTCGTTTGCTTCAATTTCGCTCTTGTTGTAAGTACTTCTTGTTCTTCTTGTTGTTGCCTTTGCTCTCCGTTTTTGTTGATGAAGCAAATTTTAATGAATAATGTGTGGCTTCACACATTGTCATAAAATATTCATGTTGTTGCCAGCATGCTGTTAAACTTCATGGGCAATTGAAGGAGCGGCAAAACTTCAACATACAAGACTATTAACCATCAACTCCTTCTGGGAGATTCAATACAACTTAATAAATAATTGTGGTTTCATATCACATGACAATACACAGATAGATTTCATTTAATAGATAGTCTATTCTCTCGGTTTAGTTTCTCTAATCGGTTCATATTCATAGACTTAGACTTAAAGCGTATTAAACTATCCAATTTAAAGTATCAGTAGTCTGATCTGATTAGCATTTTCGAGCATTGATTTACAGGATGTATGTATGTATGTATGTATGTATATAATATCTTGCAATGATCAGGTTGGCCTCAAGTGCATTGTTGCCATTGTTGAATTCTACTTGCTGCCTGTTGCCTGTTGCTGTTTTCCTTTCACTTCACTTTCCGGCTTCTGCTGTCAGCTTTTCCGATGTTCTCTGCGTTTACACAAACGAAGATTTTTTGTTCAACAATGTCTGTTTATTTTTCCTTGATGCTGTTGTTGCTCCTCTTGTTGTGTTGTTGTTGTAATTTTGCTGTTGTTGCTCGCTGCAACGTTTAATTCAATGCAAAAGTGTTAAAGCGTGCCCGGCATGCGGAAGAACACAAAAACAATTTTAAATTGAAACAAATAAAGGATGACTGCTTAACTGACGGATTGGATGGCATCTGGCACCTCTTGGTCATCTGGCCACCTCTCGGCCGATTATTCTCCGGCTGAGTGGCACTAACAGCATCATCATTATACATCATTTTACACGCATGACGTATCATTAACAGTGAGAATGTTAAAATATACTCATTTAATTTGATTTGATTAAATTTCATTCGGATGCATTGTGAATGAATTTCATTCTCAGCCAATAATCCATCAGCCTGAAATCTACATTAAGCTCTTCAGCTATTACTTACTGATCATTAAAGACATATTAAGGGAGATGAATAACGCTTTCCTTGATTTTCAGTCTCTTGTTCTCTCAGCAACAGTCACTACATTGAAAATCAATTCAGTTTGAATTTGGATTCCTTTCAGGTAATGCACATAACTCACCAGATAACTTTGGCGAATTCCATGTTTATAATATATTTATTTTGATGATGTACTTTTAGAGTTTCCAGGAATCTGCCTCAAAGGGTGAACAGTGAAGCAAACTACTTCGAAACGAATATTGCTATGAGTAGAAATTGTTGTTAAAATATTTGTAGTTTTTCAAAAATCTTATTCCCTTACCTCAATCGATAATGTATAGGTCGGAATAGGAATCTCCAGCTGCAGTGGCTGCGGTGTCACTCTATCTCGTTTATCAGTAAGCAACTTAGCGACGTCATTTACAAAATTAGATGACAAAGTTCCACTTGCAATACGTAACAATTGAAGTTCTTTACATTCACGCAGAATTTTTAGAAGGGCATTCGAGATGTCGGGTCTGCTGGACATCCAGATACTTAGCTTCTGCAGTTGTGTAAGTTGGGCCAGCTTTTCCACACACTCAGCCGTCAAGCAAAAGCATTTCAATTGGTGAAGCCCGTTTAGTTGAACAATTTGCTGCACTTCCTGTGGAGTGAGAGTGCCACCATCTATTTCTAGATGTTGTAACTGCGACCGCACAGCCAGAGCTGTAAGCATCGGCACAAAGGAGTCTTTGGCCCGAATGCCGTAGTGAATGAGTTTCCTCAATTTGGGTAGTCTGGCCAACGGCTTGTAGGCAGCAGTTTCCGCCATCATGCCAAATTTCAACGTCTCCAGGTTTCCGCAAAGAGGCACTATATCTTTAAGGTTACCCACACAATCATACCCTAGATACAAGGTGTTTAAATTGGGGTTCGATTTACAGCATTTGGTCAGTACTGCAGGCCTTATTTTCGGTACAAGTAATTGAAGCTCCTCCAGATGACTCAGCTGCCACAGATTATCATAAGTCCAATCTGTGATATAATCTAAAGAACAATAAAAGAAAAGATTAATATATCTTAAGATTCATTGATTAACACATTTTGAATAATAATAAAGTAACGAATAATATTTATATTTAAATAACTAGAATCAATGAACTATGTGACGAGTTTATTATTATTGTATAAGTCTTTTAAGACTCATTATTCAACGTTGCACTAAAAGCCAAATAAATTAAATATGCTTACCGTTGATAGAACGAACTTCTAAAATTTTCAGCTCGTTTAAATTTTTTACTGCTGCAAATATTTGCTCAAATGGTTTTTCAATAGGAATCAAAATAAATTGTAGCTGTTTTATCACCAAACACCTTAAGCTGACCATGCCCTCCAAGGCATAGCAAAGTGAGCTGAAACAAGTGACAGGCGTTTCGCATCCATAGCTTCTGAATGATCGGGAAGTATTAAAATGATCCAAATCGATGGTTAGCTTCTGAACGGATTCACGGCAAATGCAAAGCTCTATCAGCTGTTGTCTTTTGCTGCTTTCGTCGATTGTAAATACGCGATTTCGTTTACCGAAGTCATTAATAAAAACATCACGAAATCGCCGGCACACTTGGGCAAAATTATTGTTGTCGTCTGCAGGCAGATGACTCAGTAAATAGCCAAGACAATCGTCGTTTAAATCCAAAATATGCATTGCGCTCTGGTCGAGAATCAGTGAGAGACTAAAATAACATTTCAACAAAATTGATAATAAAATTGCAAACGCAATCTAAGGCCACGTATCTTCGGCGAATGAGTAATCAATGGCAGATTAGATTGTAAACCCCCCAAGCATGTTAGTTTAAACGAATTCAGCTCGGCAAACCAGTTTGGTTGTTATTAGAACTAACCTTACACAATTTTAATGACCAACAGAATGTAAACAGACACGTATTGGTTGTTGCATCAGCTTTTATATTAATATACACGTACATTTGTGTGGTGCACACAGATAAATTGAAATATAAAGTTCTTGCTTTTAAGAACTTTGTGTTTACAAGTTTTTTATTCCCATATTTTGCCTAAGCGATTAAAAATAAGCACGCCATATTGCGGTGTCGATCACTCTCGAAATATCGATTGCAATCACACATGTTGTATGTAGCGCTGCCAACTTTTTCCAGAAAAATGGCTATTTATGCCGGAAAAGCATTCGGAAAATATCTAAAACAGTTAGGCAAACAGCTAACAAAAAAGAGTCAGCTGGTTTAATATATATTCTTACTAGAAACACATATTTTTTTTTTAATTTCCTATTCAAAATTTATAAAAATTATAATTTGATGATTTTCCAAAAGTTACTTTTAAGTAATTCAATAAATAATTGACTAGGAAATGATCGTTAATGGCATTAAAATAAATTTGATAACACTTTTTAAAGATAAGTTGTAAATGTATTAAAAATTTTAAAATTTATATGTGAATATGACACATTTAATATTACTGCCTGAATGTCACGTGTCACACAATGTACGCACATTTCTAGGTAGCTTGCGAGCACTGAGTTGCACACGTGACTTCCTGGTCGTCATTTTCTTATCATCAGCAATTTTTGGATGTACAGGAGTTGCAGGGAACTCAGCTGGTTTTAAGCTGCTATAAAAGAGATTCCGAACCGCGTCAAAAGCCGATTGTTCCCTGGCACCAATTTTAGAAGTTGAATTCCGCGAGCGTTCTTTTAATTTCATGTCAGCCATTGATGAAGTTAGATTTGGACCTAAAACTAGCGACGAAGAATCCTTTCGATTGTTTTGTTTCTGAGTTGCGTCGCAGCCAGAACGAATCCATCTAAAAGTGTTGTTACTGATCGGTGTTATGGTGTTGGTCATTGGTAAATTGCCTTTTCTTCGATTGTGTTTCAATTTCACATTGCTCGTCTGGGAACTTGCCGCCATTTTGACATTTGCTGGTGCTGCCACTTTGAGGACTGGCAACTTTGGCCTAATTCGGTGAGGCAGTGGCGCATTATTATCAAATATAATGTTCTGAAGAACGATAGAATTGTCAAGAATAACGGGCATAAAGAGTTGCGGCTCATGTCCGGGATACTCGACCAACACAATATTCTTGTCTAGCAAAAGCTTTATTGAGAATTTTAGCTGATTTGTTTTGAAATGCATCATTGCTTGGCCAAATTAGTTATGTACAAAACTTTATTACGATTTCTTTTACATTACTAGACAAATAGAGAAATCAACGATATTTGAAATATAGTTGTTCATACATTTTGCTTTGAAGTCTGAAGCATATGTGATATGTTAGCAATATTGATCTCTACTGTTGTTGCAATAGATGGACCTACACTTTTGATTTTCGCTAACTTTACGACTCTCGCTAATCTTTCGATTCTCGCTAATCCTGGTGTCACCAGTTGCTTTTACTTGATGCTTGGACTTCTTTCTTTTAGGTCTTTCTTTAGCCGAGATCGTTCGTTCTCTGTTCAATTTCTCAGTTAGCGGAAGATATACCAATAGCTTGCTTAACCCCACGGCCTGAGCTGCTAGAGAGGCAGCCAGAGCAGCGACTTTGTCATTACTCTTCTGATAAGTCAACGTCGCAGCTTTTTCTCTGCGCTTTGGATAAATCTGAGCAACAGCCTTGTCATTACTCATCTGTAAAGTCTCAGTCTGCTCTTCCCTAAACTTCTGGTAGGCATATTGCGTCAGATCGCAAGCGGAGACGCGATCCAAGGCAATACAACGACTAGAAATAAGAGGTAAAAATATCTCCGATTCGTAGCCGGTACATTCCACAAGTAGAACGTTTCCGTTTGAAATGAGCTTTAAGTCGAACTTAGGGTTTAAAGATTCGACCTTCGCACCGCCCTGACCTGGCGATAATCCCGCCGTTGCTGTGACCAACTTTCGGTATCCAACACGATTGCATCGCATCAAGGAGGAGCGAACGCCAATGCCAAGTCGTGTCTCACTCGCTTGAATTTTGGGTTGACGGCTGTATATGATATTGGTCATAGCGATGCGATCGTTTTTCAGCTGTGGTACAAATAACTCCGACTCGTATCCAACTGCCTCCACCAAGATGATACTCTTGCCCGACAGCAACTGTATGCGGAACTTGCTGTTATTTTTGTTCTCAGAGCGTTTGTTCATATTAGGAATAGAAACGCAACGACAACGCTGACGGTCACAAAATTTACTGGAATTTGGAAAGATTCAACGTACGTTGCCTAGGATCGTTAAGCTTCTTTTCTTTCCTTTTGGCGAAAATTATATAAGTCTTCTATCCAAGAAATTTGTTGAATTTTGTATATTAAAAAACATGTTCAGTTCTGTCAAATTTGTTGACGAGGTAAGCAATTGACGAAATCCCACATACTCTATCTTTGATGGCCTACAACTACTAATAAAAAAAAATCGATATCTGTGCCAACTAATGGTTTATGCAGATTTATCCATTAACTATCGTTAAGTATTTTTTTTATTAAGTGTAGATAGAATCTAACTACAAATTTAACTATGACAATTAAAGACAAATGTACTTTCAAATAAGTTTATTGTCGCAATCCTTTGTGGTAGCCGAAATATTCAATATATAGTTATAGTATTGTAAAAAGTTTGTGGTTTAAACCAAGACCTACATTTTCTATATTCCACAAGCAATACTTTTACTTTCAATATCTGCTCTTCGTTTTACTGATGATTTTTTTAATTTTTCATTTTTTGCTTCACTTTGAGTTACCTCCAAAGTCCATTCAATATCGCCCCTAAGCCACCAAATTTAATGGCGCCAATTCGCGTAGTTTTCCACAAAGCAACCAATAAAGAAAACCGCAAACCCGCCACGTTAGGCTATCAGCGATGTACCAGAATCCAATAGCAAGCATTTCACCTAATTGTATCAAAGAGCAGGCGAATTTATGGGCCCCAACTATTAAATGCCCGAGCTTCTAGCCGTGCGCCGGCTGTGTTTTATGTTTTTATGTGTGGAAGTACGAGCAACGACGGCAAAAAATATACAAAAAGAGAGAAAGAAAGAAGAGAATACCTCCAACCACATACGACTGGTCAGAGTTGCTTCGGTTGGATGGATGGTTGGTTGCCCAGCTCAGCGAATTATAAAAAATTCAATTATAAGCTTTTATAATGGCATGGGTGCGGTTACACCTGGTTCTTTCTTTTTTTTTGAACTTTATTTTATTTCGTTCACCTCTACAGAATAATGCACTTCATCAACTGATGGTGTCTGTGTCGCTGGATTTGCACTTCGATTCGGTTACGGCTGAATGATATATGCAGATATTCTCGCTTTTTCCGAAGTAAGTTTTGAATCATTTTCTTCGGTAACTTTAAAATCATTTTTATATGTTTCTATAAAATAAACACATTTCTCGATAATATTGCTATTATTTTTTATAAAATGTTTCAATTATTTTGATAAATAAATATTTGGTATCATTATTGTATATGAATATAAGTATATTAAATAACTTTGAATTTCTACATGGAATATCAAATATTTAAATTATTTTTTCCCGTCAGGTTGCTAACACTGTTAGCTGGATATTTTTATCGTTTGTTTTTCCCAAAAGGTGCAGCAAATTGATTTGTTGTGTTTGACTTACATTTGATTTGTATTTGCCTCAAGGAATTGACGTTAATTTGTGACATTTAGGATAGTGAAAGCATATAAATGGTAAGTGTATTTCAACGGCTGTCGTCTGGGCAAGTAATTTAATCTGACAAGACCCAAAAATAAAGTAGGCTTAATGTGCGAAGAAGTTGACAGCTAAGTGTTGGAGGCACCTTCACTCCCAGCGGCACTTTCCAGCTGCCTTAGAATAATACATATATTATTATTTATGCTGGTTACACTCGAATCGCCTCAAAGACACGAAAATAAGCACAACATTTGCATAAGAAAGTGTGAAACTGACTCTGTCTTTGAGTGTGTTTGTATGCATTCGTGTGTGTGTGTGTAAGTGTGTGTGTGTGTGTGTGTGAGTTTACCATAAGCCGTTCTTGCAGTTTTTGACAAATGACTTAAAGCCTTAAGGGTACACAGCTTTGAGAAGGGTTAAAGTAATTTGTAGAGACTGTTAAATATTGAATGTGGACCAGGCACAAGGACACAAAAACAAATACATACATAATAAAAATGAAATATTTTTATTTTTCTGTGCAAGGACAAAACAGAAGCTACATCTTTTTTCACGCTCTTTTATTTGTTGGGTATAAAAAAAATAAAATATCTTTTCTCTTAGTTTATTTATAGCTGTCTTACAAATGACAATCAAATTTTTATAAGCCATTAAATTTCAGATTCTGAATTAAATTTTCCAAGCGACTGCTTAATATATATACTTGTTTTGGAAACACAAAGAAAAACTAACAAATTTAGAAGATCTAAGAATTCTATAAATATTTTAATATATTTTAAATGTGGCATGGAAAATTTAACAAAGTTTTCTATGGCATCTTGCAGATATCTGAAAGTAGTTAAATTTACGAGAAATATGGTATATGTTTAAGAATAAAGTTAAGTTTGGTCAAAGGAATTTTTGCAAAATATTTGATCAAAAAAACCTATAAATAATGATGCACAAAGTTTTATAAGATATCATTTTATATTCCTACTTAAATGTATAATGTTCGATGACCTAAAGCTAATCTTGCTGTGCATTTGACTTATGCCATTGATGTCCGCTTATAAGATGCGAATTTTACCCAAACTTATCCACACACACACACACACACACATGCGCAGACCAAATGACATACTTAGAAAGAAGAAACTTGTGCTGCAAACTTGAATGATGAACAAAAAAACACTCTGGAAACCGCTTTTAAGTACTCAAATATTATTACATTTACTGCAGCATCCTTTTCATTTAGAAAAGGGAGTCTCATTAAAATAAATGCAAAAGTTAAATTAGCTTATTATATACCCTGTATGTAATTATACGTGCAGAGGGTAGAAGAAGGCAAAAGTTTCATGCACAGTTTCATTTTGGTTTTATTGCGCCAACTTGGGCTGATGACAATGGCGGTCGAGGTGTACGTTTAATCCGGAAACTTATTTATGTATGTACATTGTACATATGTGTGTGAGCGTGTGTGTGTTCGTGTATCTTTCCGGTCGTTTGGCTGACGCATTTCTTGCATGTGTAAACGGACAAGGAGATAGAGACAAGGAGAGGGAGGGACGAGACGGACACTTTCTTATGACACGACCGCGCACACTTTCACTTTACATAAGCCCTTTGTAGTGCTTATAGTCTGACACGCTCAATCGTCTTTCTGTGTGTGCGGGTATGTGTGTGTGTGTGTGTGTGAGCCATCTTGTATGTGTGTTGACAAACACTTGATAATTCCTTGCATACACGCACTTTGAGTCGTCTGTGTGGGAGATAAGTAAGTACGAGAGTATCTGCAGGATAATCTTGCGACAAGAGTGAAGCTTTGCAGGAGTCTCTCTCTCTCTCTCTCTATCTCTTTCTCTCTCTATCTGTCTCTCTGTCTCGGCTGCCCGTTTGTGGCTGCCCGCAAGGGTCTCTTGAATTATTTTAAATTGTTTCTGTCATGCATTTTGATCGACTTTTTATGTATTCATATGCGTGTGCACATCTACTTGGAAATAAAATAAAAATAAAATAATAGGGACCTCCTTTGCATTTGCCAAAGGGCCATAAACTGTGATTTAGCTCCTCCGATTCGGTTTTCTATCAGAATTTAATCTGGCAGATGGTTAAGTGACCGACTTAATGGGTTGCGGGTCGATTGTTAAATAGCTTTCCTTTTGAAATTGGATTTAAAATGAATAAGGAAAATATATACTCATCTACTATATAGAACTTTTAGATGCTATACATATCGTCTATCTTTCAGCACATCTCCCAGCAACATTTATAAAAAGAACTGTTTAAAAAAAATCAGACTTTGTTGTTTTCATGAATTCAGATGAATTCCATAGTTGTTTCCCCATTTGGTTTCCGGTCGTTGGGCTTTTGCTTTGTGGCTGATGATGAGCACTTGCTGTGTTAATTTAATTAACGTGCAAATGGTTGAAATTACTTTCTGAAAAGTTCTTCTGTTTATTCTGCACGGTTGGCAGAAGGCTTCAGGGCTATAAGGCTGGTCCATAGATCAGAGCCGCTTTCGTGCTGTGCTATTTTCTGTGTGTGTGATTTGTGACTGCTCTGTCAGCAGGTGTGCTACGCTGTCTTTATTGTTTTGTGTGTGTGTGTGTGTGTGTGTGTGTGTGTGTGTGTGGTTTTTATAAAGTAGGTCAGTAGTTGTGCGATGCCAATAAAACTTAATGCGTCCGTGTGTGTGAATGGTGTATGGAATGTCGGTATTTGCGCCAGCTTGTTGATATTTTTTAATATTTATGGAATTTTTAAATGACAGCTAAGAGTCGTTACATACATATTTAACATTTAAGCAAACATACCCAGAATTGAAATTGTATCATTTATTCGAAATTGCCGCGCAAATTAATAGCCTAAAAAACGAGTAGTTCTTGTTGTTACTTAATTCTGATTGTGGTTATTCATAATCCAACGAATCAAATGGATCAGTTTCCAGTTTCGTATAGTCTCGTGTTCTGAGCTCCTGGTTCAATCGCATTAATATAGAAAGAGATTTCATTATTTTGCTTACAATTTGAGTCACTCTGACTATACCATCAATAGTGCTGCAATCTTATCTGTAGATTAGAAATTACAGATATCGTGAATGACATTCCACATTCAGTACTACAATTTTCAGTTAAATTCTGATTGTAATAGAATGAAGACCAGAGTGCATAATAATGTCAGTATATCTCAACTAAATGATGACTGTCTGGAAGTAATTTTAAAGTATCTGACAATGGAGGATCTTCTCAGTTTCGCCGAGACCTGTTCTCACTTTCGTCATGTGTTTAAACGCTATGCAAGTCATTGTTATATTCAATTAATACTTGTTGGTAAAATATCTGTTTATGAATTTAAAATGCTGTCGGTTGTGTCTGAAAATTTAAAGCAACTGAGCATAGATGTGGATGATTTGGTTTTTTTTTTTAGCCACAAACTACAAGACCAAACAAAAATATTATTTCAAACAATTCTGTAGACTTATTGCAGACATGCAACAACTGCGAAGTTTAAGTTTATGGCAATATGATAAGAAAGCGGAGGCACAACGAATATTAATCAATGCCAGGAAATTGCCATACTTGAAGCAATTACAAATATCTGTTAAGAGTGAGTAAAGCTATACCTACAATATACAATTGAGTCACTATCTAAATGCTTTTCACAGAATGTAGAAGTGCAGCACTGAGATCTTTCAATCAGCTGGAGCTGCTCTCATTGGATGTCCAGTTGAGCTCTAGAGATATGCTTAAATCTTGTCAGTCAATGATCTATCTACGTGAACTTCATCTAACGGAGCGAGTGGGAACCTCTAGTCTTAAGCATATCATTAAAAGCTGTCCACACTTGAAGGAACTCAGTTTCTGTATAAAGCCGCAGATTAAAGCGCGAATTTGCACAGATATTCCAGGCGGATGTCCTGCCGAGATATTTAGCGCATTGGCGGATTGGACTAAGGAATTGATATCCTTAAATGTGAAGGGCACAATATCAGATCTTAATCAGGCTGAACAACTGGCAAGCATTAGTTCTTTAAAGAAACTCACCTGCGGCTTCTCAAATCCCGATTGTGTTCGGGTTTTAAGCCAACTCCGTTTACTGGAGGAACTACGCATTTCATTACACCATTGTAACGATGATATCTCCGAGATATATTTGGAGCTGATCAGGTCTTGTACTCGCCTGCGATTGTTACGTATTTTCGATTACAAAATAACAGAAGACTTTGCCATTAAAGTCTCGAAAGTGTTGCAGGAATTTGAGAATAGGCGACCATTGGAATTGTATATCTATGGCCATCGTAACTCAACAGTTGTAAGAACATCACGAGATATAGATGAAACCCATCTAATATATACCTGTATGAATGCACAAGAACTTATCAAATTCTTATAAAGCTACAGAAGTCCGTATCAAAGTTAAGTGCAATTCACTGACACCATTTTGAAGTTCGTAAACGCCTTGAGGAAAAGCAAATGAAAAATCTTCAAAGTGAAAAGCATCAGGAACAAAACAAATATCTCGCATTGGAAATAGCATTTTCAATTATGCTAAACTTCGAACTGTTAATTAAATCTGTCAGAAACAATTTGCCAAAATGTTCACTTAAGAGCCACAAAACAGTTTATAATTAGAAAACGTTGTAGAAAATAACAATGGAAAGAAAAAACTGAAATTTATTTACATGTTAAATGAGCAATTTCTCTCCAAGCACTGCTTGAAGGCACGATTGTCAGATACCCTGTGATTACTTTTAATAAATGTTGTTTTGAATTTTTCATTTTGTTATATTACATATAAAAGTGATACCCATTTAAATAACATAGTTTTACAATGTCTGGTGTATTTTGTATTATCTTAGAATCGCTGAAATTGTCATTTAAAATACCCAGTTGCGTATGATGCGGGGTATAAGCAATTCAAGTGCAAAAAATGCGAATGCGTTTCACAACAAACAGACAAATGAAATGTCCGTGCAACAAAATAGCAACTGTCGGAGTCTGTCGGAAACACATCAAGTGTGTAGGACCCTCAGAGAGCGTTCGATGAGAAAAGCGATGAGATGAGATGCAATGAGATGAGATGCGATGAGATGAGATGAGTGGATGAGCACGGTAGCCGGATGGGAGGTAGGAAGATGGCCAGGAAACGGCCAGGCGACAGTTTCCTCAAGGCAACCATTGTCTGTCCCACTGAAATGTTGACAACAACGGAAATTATTGTTTCTATTCTCGTTTTCTGGGTTCTCAAACCAACATTTGAACATGGAGTCTCGCTCTCAGCACTTGCCTGAAAATTCTGAGCATTTTCAACAGCTTAAGGCAATGAAATAATATTTAAGAGCATAAGGTTTCTGTTTCTAACATGTCACACCTTCAAAATGTCTACAATTTGCAGAGAAAAAAACCATTTAATATAATTCATGTTAAAAGAAACTGACTAGAAAATACTCACTGCATTTTCTGTGCTTTTAACCATTACTTAAAATTATTACACTATTTCCTATAAATAAATGTCGGGTATTAAAGATTATCAGATAGATCGCAGGTTCAACTTCGCATTGAAAACTTTACTACTTTTACTTGCAGCTACTTATATACTACATGATAAAAGTTTAACAAACATTTATTGGCAAATTTAAACTGAATATTCTAACTTGGAAAGTTCAAGATGTAACGATATAAAGGATGTAACGAAATTGTGTATTTGGCCAGGCTTTAATTAACTTGGCGTTGAAAGAAACTGGTCAACAAATTGTACAAGGAGATTTTCTTGGATATAATTGCATTCTTTGAGAAATAAGAAACTGTGAGACCTTTTGACACTTTATAGTCCTAACTTATGTGTGTGGCCAGAAGGATGAAAACTTTATTTAAGCCTTGTTGACTCTCCAACTTAGCCGTCAGGCAGGCAGCTTCTTCAGATCTTTTTGGTACAAGAATATTGTGATATTTTGAAAATTTTTACTTTTTGTAAATGTCGTTGAAATTTCTTTGACATTTCATGCAAAACTTGTTGAAGTGCCTCAATTAAAAGTTGAGAACTTGTTGACATTTATCGAACACTGTGCAACACACGGCAATATCATGATGCCAGGCTTTAGCACCCATACATACATAAATGTATATATATATATATTATACTGTGTATGCATACATTGTTCTACAACAACTTTGTAAGTTGAGGAGAAAGACATTGACTGTTTTACTTAATGTCATTGTTGAGGTCCTGCAGAATGCAATGCTTGGCACGCCTCTCTCTCTCTCTCTCTGTCCTCTCTCTCTGATTATCTCTCTCTTTCACTCACTATTTCCCTTGATTGTGGAAGTGCTTCAAAGGATTTGCAGCTGTCGACAAGTTTGCTGATCGAATTTCACTTGAAGTCAATAACAACATAAAGTAGAATTTAAAAGCCTGTCAGATTAAATAGATTTTCTTTCAAGTGACACTTGAAGCTGGCATTATTTTATGCAATTTTCATATCGACGCATTTAATGTGCAGCAGCTCTAACAACAATTGAGCTTATTAAATAGTAATTGCTTAAGGGTAACTTTTAGTCTGGCAGTCTGACTGAAATCGGCTTTAGTTTGCTTTATATTTCTCATAAATCTAATCCTCAATACTAATTGCTCGGAAATTGATGTTTACCGGGGAATCGACAAGAGTCTAACCCAAAATCGTTTTGTTTCTGTTTAACTAGACATATATAATCCAATTAATTTACAAGGACGACGCGTCGTTCCTTTTGATACCTAATTGGTTTACGGCAGAGGTAAGAAGACGACCGGCAAGGGAAAAGTAAAGGTAAACGTAACAACGGTGTCAACATCTAAGTTTGAGTGGAAGTCCCGTTGCCCGTTTTGAAGTTTCAGCTTGTGGCATCCACTCACGGTTGGCTCTATAAAACGGCTAATTGGTTTTTGAGAAAGGTAACATAATTGGCATGTGGCTAACGGCCAATCAGACTGTCTAATTGAATGTGCGCCAAAGGGTTTTAACGTCTTTCATACACATCGATTTGGTTACCTTCTGTTGTGGTAGAGCAGCGATATGTAAGATATATATTCGTAAAACTATTTGATACTATTTTACTGTACTTAAAGGTATGTGAGAATACTTAAGTCTTTCATGCACATTTTAATAAATTATAATTGTAGTGCATGGAATTTTTAAAGACAATATATGGCAGATGTTATTTAATTGAAATCAATGTTCCTTCTCAAATTCCATTGAAGAAATTTTAATTAACTGCATAAATATTTATGTTTACCAGATGGGGAAAATTTTTAATATTGGTATTTAATTCATAACTAGTCCTTGTCCTTTGCCACATACGAGCAAACAATCGTAATGTATTTTAATAAACTTTCTGCCAACAATTTACAGATGAAAAATTCCAGACAACCAGCAAACATGGTAGTGTGTGTGTGTGTGTGTGTGTAAAATATTAAATTGTTTGAGAACTTAACACAGCATTAATAAAAGGCTAACCAGATTGACCAAACAATCAGAAAAATGCAATCACAATTTATGATGTGATACAGGAGTTAATAAATATTAAAGTTCGTTAAGAAAAAAAAAACAGAAAATAATGCAAGTTATTTATAGTATATTATTATTCAGAGTGTAATTAAGCTTAAGTGCTCGGAGTAATTGAAAATTCTCAGACAAATGCAGGCATCTTTAATTCAACAGCAAACCGCATTCAAACCGAGATTCATCAATTCTCTTCGTATCTGTTGGCATTTAGATGGTATGTAATGTTTACTAAACTAAGCCGATACGATAAAAGCAACAGCAACAGCAGCAACAGCAGCAACAACAACAACATTAAGAAATTGTGTCAGAAAAGTGCTGACATTGTCTGATTTCCAATTGCAATTGACCAGACCACAAAACACAGAGTGCAATACATTTACTTGTCCATTTAGATCACTTCCCCGGATCTGTAGTGAATGAATTTACTTAATTTCTATTCGTTTGCTATTTGTTTTGGCACTCAACGACAAGCACTTTGGCAATTTATTCAGTTGCTCGTCGGCATATTTAATTGACAGTTCCGTGACGAAACTGACAACCGACATGCAGCCCTCACAATTATGCCAATGTGAGCAGAACGCTAATGCACTGGACCTAAATAATTGATCAGGTATTGTGTCTGAGTTTTCAATGTGTAAATAAAGTACATGCACGCACACCGAGACATCCTTGTTGTTTTGCGTTTTGCATACAATTGACACGCTGCGTATACGCAATTAGCATATAACGCATACGCCCCAAGGCACGCTCAACACCATTCACAACACGCACAATACAGCCACCTGATACCATTTGTCTATTAGATGCCAATTTCAATTTGCAGCTGTTGAAAAATTTCAATTGTCATACAGCTGCGAGGTTTGCTTAGAAAGTTGCCATTTAAATTAAAGCTTCAATAAGTTAATGTCTTCTGCTACACAACGAAGCATAGCTTATATTGACAATTTACGTAATTTATCAAATTATTATTTAGCCAACAAAGTATCAATTGCATTTGCCAAACCCAAAACACCTGCCCATGATTTCTGGTTGATATTCTAGATATTCCAGCCGCAATTCAAATTTCATTTAGAAGGCGATACAAATGCTGTTGATTTTAATTAAAATGTAAACTTAATAAATAAACACGTTTACAGTGCCTTGAGCAATTATCGTATTCAGTTCCAGTTGCTTGTCCTTTTCGTGTAGAATCTGTGTAAACCATAAATTAGATTTGACACAAAAATTGCCACATTTTGCGGCATTTAGCAGCACATTATTTGTTAGCAGCTGTTAGCTGAGTGCAATTAGTTGTAATTTAACTAGTTTGAGCTTATGCAACATGTATTTATTATTTATTATAATCGTCCAAATAAAAGTGGGCATTCCAATCAACAATGCCATGCAAATATTTCGAGTCCTCTTAATATAAGCAGTCAGACAGTAAATTGATAGCATTTAAAGCTAAAGTATTAAATTGAAATCACTTTAACTTTATACTAAGAAAGCAAAATGTGTTTTCTAACCACATTTTTTTAAACTACATAAACTTTAAAGTTGCAATAAAGTTTTGTGTTGCAAAAGATTCAATTGAAAACCGCTTTAATTATTCAACACGTTTCAGTTTGCATTGTAGTTTTTATTAAATATAGTACAACGAGAAGCCTATGTACACGTTTATATATCTTGCATTGTGCGGATGCCGTAAAGCAAGCGTAAATATACGACTATATTGCCGGGCATTGAATCATCTGTGTGCCATATGTAACCCTTGAATCCCCCACCCCTCTGTTCTCTTTCCTCTCCGCACTCCATGTTCCTTTTCACATCAGCCTTTCGAACAATAATTTTCACACAGAATTTAACACATTCCCGAGTGCTCGAGGAGTCACCCGGAGGCAATAACTCTTGGGCTTACCTGGCCAGGCAGCTGCTGAGCTGAATGGAAATGGGAGTGTGTGTGGCAATGGGAAACATGTTGCAATGCTGCAAATGGGAAAACTCGATGCAACTGTTGCGGTAGCCGCTGGTGATTAACACTGAACTGCCTACCAGGCATCATTAAGTCCGCCAGCAAGCGGATTGCGAGTCCAAGGAAGCGACTTTTAATGCTAAACTTAAAGCGTTGTTAAACTTGATGCCTTTCTCTCCGTCCCCGTTAGCCAAAGTGAAACTGGCAGCTGCACTTCATTTGCAGGCAGGCAGCTCATTTGTGCTCTCAGGCAGTATTCATTTTTTTATTCATCTTTTACTTGTTTTCCATTGTGTGGGAGAACTTTCGAACTCAGTTATTCTCTCTTTCCACTCCTCTGTGACTCTCTCTTTCTCTCCGAATAACGCGCTGTATGCGAGTAATCTACCCAAACCAAATAAATTTTTAATGTAGACTAATGTAGATATTGTGCACAGAAATTTACCTGGGTTCTGGCCATCTTTCATAAAGCTAAAGCTAAAGGAAAGCAGCTCGGCAACAGGCTCTGGCTCTGGCTCGGGCTCAGGCTCAGCATTTATGCAACTATACAAATTGGATATGAAATCCTGGACCAAGTTTCCAAGACATGAAAATTTACAGAATGTAAGACAGATGCAAAGGGAAATCTCAATGAGATTTTGCTGAGTTTACAGTATACCTTATTTTAGTCGGAAAATGTGCAAAAGTCAAGTAAAATATTAACATGGAAATAGCAGCTGAACGATTTCAGATAATTAGAAGACCAAAGACCGAAAACAGCAAAAATGAACAAGAAAATTCGAAACAATTGTCAATTAAAATCATTTGAAAACAAACAGTGCAAAAACTTTTGATTCCCCGTCAAATGTTAAAGATATAAGAATAACAAAAGTAAAAGAGTAAATTCTTGTTATAAGGAAAGAACAATAGGCAAAACTCATAACGAGAAAAGCAGTGACAATGACGTGAACAAGGGAAACTAGAGATGTTGATGGAGTTCAGTTTTGATAATGAATAACTAAGGACGAGTATTGGATTGTTGTACTTGGCAAACTGAACAACTGAAAAAGCCCAAACATTAACGAGAATCAGCGAAAACTTGCAACTTGCTGCTTGGACTCTAGTTGATACAGCGAGAACTTGCAACTTGCAACTGGCAACTGGCAACTGAGCAAGAAAACAGACGTGGGGAAAACAGAGGGAAGGAGGAGGTGAGGAAATTGCTGTTTGCATTGTTTGCAAAATGCTTCAAGTAAATTATGCAGAATTGCAAAACAACAAGAGCAACAACAACAGCAGCAGCTACAGCGATGGTCGAAGTGGCAAAAAGCAAAAGTTAAGCGCACAACAAAATAGAATTTACGTTGGCTTTCAACTTTTTCGCAGTGATGTCTTTGTAGCTGCTGTTGCTGTAGCTGTTCTTTTTAATAAACTTAATAACTTTGCAATTTGTTGCAGCAATCAGCGAAGGACAACAGTGGCCGAAATTGCCATCCGCAGGAATGCAAATGGACAACGCGCCAGGCGACACATGGCGTATACTTGATTTTCATACAAATTATGCAGGCGACAAGCTACTATAAAATTAATTTCAAACGAACATTGTCGAAAAACTTTCCTCAAATTTACATGAAAATCATTTTGGTCAAACATAAAACAACTTGGCTAAGAACTTTTTTTTGCCTTAGCACCTTAAAACAATACAGAACAGGCAAATGCCAGTATTTTATATTTTATAATCAGGGAATAAAACCGAAACCGTTAACCGGTTAAGTTTTTGATGAAGTATGAAGGAAAAAACATGACAAATATGACAGTAATCATTTTAAAGGACAAAAAGAGAGAAAAACTATGCTCCCCAAAGGACTCTGTTAGGTTCTGCTAATGTCATAAGAGTATGCAATTTTTCATTGAACGTCCAGGGAAAAAAAAATACAGAGCTGACCATAAAAAAAATCATATTTTTAATATATTGTGATGCAGAATAAATTTATAGCCCAAATAATAAATATCATGATATTCCGCAAGGGAATCAGTTAGGTATTAATAAAGTTATGGTAGTTTGAAGTTTTTGATAAAACGTCAAGGAAAAATTTACAATGATGAATAAAAAAATTTTTTTTATATGTATACATTTTTTTGTGCAGAATTAATTTACAGTCTATGTAATAAACAAAACGATATTCCGCAAGGAAATCGCATCAATTTTGGTGAAGTTATGGGAGTTAGAAGTTTTTGAAAAAACGTCAAGGGGTAGGTATGCAAAAATTTACAATGATGATTAAAAAATAAAATATTTTTTATTTTATAATTTTTGATGCAGAATTAATTTATAGCCCAAATAATGATGAAAATGACATTCCGCATTGAAATCGGTTAAATTTTGGTGAAGTTATAGAAGTTCGAAGTTTTTGAAAAACCTCAAGGGGTAGGTATGGAAAAATTTACAATGATGACCAAAAAAAAAAAAATATTTTGTATTTTATAATTCTTAATGCAGAATTAATTTATAGCCCAAATAATGAACAAAACGATATTCCGCAAGGAAATCGGTTAAGTTTTGGTAAAGTTATAGAAGTTGGAAATTGTGGAATAGGCGTCTTGATCTAATCTAATAAAAATTTCCGTTTAAGCTAGGAATTTGGTTAAAGTGGCTTTTAAAATGAACTCATGAAATAGAAATTAAAGCTGCAGCTGAAAGAAATTGGACGTGATGTCCTAAACAAGAAAAAAATTGAGGTCTGCTGAACAAATTGAATTTGCGCGCAGAGCCAAACAGCATAACAAATAGAAGTTACGCATACGCCAAGTGTGCCACCGTGTGGACAACGAAAACCGCACAATGGCACACATGGTTGCCAGTAGATAACCAAGACAGTGGGAAAAACCAAAAAGACCAAAAGAGAAAAAAGATAGAAGGAAAACAGTCACTCAACTGGACTGAGCAGTCGGTTAGGTAGTCATGACGTTTAGATATTTGGCATGCGTGGCGTTAACTGAGACTGAGACTGAAGCACGGCCACATCTGGATTTGTTAACCAAATCCCAACAAGACCAGTGACCAGTGACCAGTGACGGCAAACTGGTCGCTGATGTCGCCACACAGATGGCAGTTAACAGCCAAGGTAAATAAATCAAACAAAAGTGCCAGCTTTGGCTACGTGACAAACCAAGTAGATATAGATCCAGATTCAACGTCATTTGGCTACAATGTTCTCAACAGTTTGACTGATTATCGGTCGGCTGCTTATGACACATGGCCAAGGCGAAACAGGAACTGGACTCTCAAGTTGTGCGTGACACAAATTGCAGACAAAAAGCAGACCAGTTACAGACAGCACACAACACACAACACACAACAGCGATGTGGAGAGGTTGACAAATGGTTACCTGGAAGATGTCTCTATTCAGTTCTGTTCTGCTCTGTGTTGCCTATCAATGTCCTGTCGATGACATGTCATGACCAGCAGCTGTTTAATATCGCCAGTTGACTCTTGTTGACATACAGACACACACACACACACACACGTTGCATTTTAGTTCCCGGGAATTCAAATTCTCAGTCAAGTTGTGTGAATAAATGTTAGGCATAATTTTTAATTGAAGCGCATGTTAAGTCATTTGTATATTTATTTTTTTGGTCAGTGACACACACATTAATTGTGCTGGCAACATGCGATAGCAATTTAAGATTGCTCCACCATGACAGTTGACCTCGATTGACCTGCTGAACTCTCACCAACTGACCCAAGTCCAACGATATACTATACAGTCCATGTGCATGCGATTTCATTCGGATTGCCTGCAAACTGCAGCACTGTGTGTGTAATAAGGTTGCATATATTATGGCATATATATTGTGCCATATATTAGAGGCTTTTCTCCCTTGGCTTTGCCGCTGGGATTTGGCCTGGTCAAAAAGGCAGCACAGTTATTGGTGCGGCCCTTGTCCTGAATGCAGTTGCAGTTGCAGTGGCAGTTGTTTGCCTTGCGGTGATCACTCAATTTGAATTAATTTGCGGCTGTCATCCAACCCAAAATTAGTTTATGACGATTTGCATAAATGCAAATGGAAACTTTGTGAGTCCTACTGTGGTTACGTTGTATATATCTGCCAACAATAGTCAACAAAATGGGCCACAAGATGTGGCTACACTTCAGGCATTTTTCTGTAGCCTCTCAAATATTTAAACCTTAAACATTAAACAATAGTTAAATATGTAAACCATCGCAATTTGGAACCTACAAGTTATGTGCAATTAATATAAATTGACTCTGAAATTACAAAAAGTTAGATAACAAAAAAGGGAGCAATGTGAACACTGATATGCAGCACTGCAACACTGTGTGTGCAATTAAGACATTTTCTACTCGAAAAACTACTCCCAAAAGCTGCATAATTTAACAGCAGCTGGCTTAAGGCCGTGGCCATTTGAGGTTTTCTGGCTATTGGGATGTTCTGCAAAGCGAGCGAAAAAAAGATGAATGAAAAAAATATTTTGGCACTTTGCTTTTGGGCTTTTGTCGACTAATTCCGTTTTTGTTTATCTCTCCACACACCACAGCACACACACACACACACACACACACACACACACACACACACACACTTGGTTGGCAGTTTTTATGCCGCACCGCATCGCCTTGTGTGACAGGCTGCATGTTGAAAGCAAACTGCAATTTGGTCGCTTTAGAGCTGCCTCAGAGCAGCTGTGTCCCCGACTACAGACATACATATGGTGCATGCTGCAGAGGATTAACGTGCCACAAGGCTAAACAAGTGAAGATTTTTAGTTGCAGCCGACACGAAAACACTTTAAAACTCAACTCTTTATACTCACTGCTAGAAAGCTGGCCTTGATCAATCTGTCCATGAGGCGGATACGTTATCTACACTAAACAGTCGTCCAAATTAACGTATTTTCAAACCGTTTTAATTTAACACAAAAAATATATATGTATATTGAATAAAAATCTCTAGTTAAGATGGCAATGACAAGAAAGATCGACGAGAAAGATCAGATGGAAATGAAAGCTGACGAAGCCGTGCGTCAATTATCCCGAATGCCCGCCCGTTGTCCGGTGGAGAAATGCGGTGAAACTGTCTTCCCATCCAACTTGATGATGCACATGCTGGACAAGCACACACATGCGTATGAGAAGACGAGCTCGGAGATCTATGACCATATGCCGTTGTTCTTACACTTCGATCCGAATGCCTTTGAATATGATAATTGTTGCATGACAACGCTCTGCTATGGAGGCGTGAAGGATAAGCCCGAAACTCAGCCGGGCCTTGGCTATTTGAGTCTGCCGAATGCTGGCCTGATCAATAATCAACATAAATATGATAATTATCTGCCGATCATGATGATGGTCTGCCGCACCACATGGTTTGCCCAGATCAAGGACAAGCAGCTGCAGAAGGAACTCACCTCGAAGATTGGCAAACATGCGGGCATCTATGTCTTCTGGCTGGTTGCGCCCAATACAACCCGCAAATTATACTACACGCTAACCGCCTATGATCGTTACTATCATAATTCGCGTAGTGTCATTCGTACTGTGCGGGATTTCACCAGCTGCCAGAATCCCAGCGACTTTATGCCCCACGAGGACAACTATCTACTGTTGCGTGACTCGGAGATTCTTGAACTCATGAGCATCGGTAGACCTAGTACAGACGCCAAGAAGCGGGGAATTCCCATGGAACTCATCATCTACGAGAATCCCTTGAAGCCCAGCCAGCTGCAAAGGGATCTGTACACTAAACTGCCCCAACCGAAGGGTGCAGTGCAACGCACTGTAACTGGCAAGTTATCCCTCACCAAGAGACCTTTCTCCAAGGCAACCGCATGCATGTAAACCAGCGAGTCCTTTCATACATCTTTTTTCCAACTTTATGACAATTTTCGTCAAATTTTTAATGTGTGATTGTCGCAATTAAAGCAATAAATGTGCAAACATTTTAATTACAATTTTTCGATTTATTGCATAAATCTGATAAGAGCATTTGGCAAATTCGTTCGACCGCTAATTGCAACTATCTCTTTGTTTATTTAACTAATCCAAATATGTTGAAAATTTCATTTCATTTAGCATAGTTTAATTCTGTGTATTTATTCTACTATGCAATTCGGAATAGACCAATTTTTAATTTTAATAGTTGTATTTATGTTGGCGAATTCATAATATGAGTTGCTGGCTTCAAATTGCAATTGGGTTATATAAAGAAATACATAGCAAAATTAAATCACGTTCATCTTCACATTTACCAGTATCTCAAAAAAAAGTATTGTAGTTTATTATCTGTATTGATGCAAAAGCTATATTAGCAATTTTTATAACTAAATATTTCTGAGTTTAATCCACGAATGATGTTAGAATTTGTGGTTTTCCCAATTGATAACATAAAATTACAGAAGGACAGACTATGGATATTTGTGGCAAGTGATCATGTGTGTGATTTCGCATTTGAGAGTGACTCTAATGCAATTTAAGTGCTGAGCACATAATTACTTACTAAGCCGACAGCTGATTGAAAAGCAGGAGGAGCAATCTCGTAAATCGCTTCCAGCAGTGGCTAAAGCGGAAGCTGTACCGCTCCAACAGCCGCAAGGTGTGTCGACTAAGCAGCTTTACACACACTCACACACACACTGGCACACACACACAACTGCACACGCATGCAAGCATGAAATATGCCATGTAAATGACGCTAATTGTATTACAATTTGCTTGAATGCCTAAGAGCAGGCAATGGAAATAGCAATGACAATGGTAATGGCAAATCACAAACCGCTTAGTTCGTATATTATATGGGTATGCGGTTCTCCCCTCAATTGTTGCGCATTTCAACAGCGCTTACAACCAACCACTTCACTTCACTTCACTCCTCTGCACTCCAGTCCACGGGCAACGAGAGTGCAACCCAACCACTTGCCACACATGCAATTTTAATCATGAGAAATAGTACAGCATTGCACCCGCAAAATGATGAAGTGCGGCCAACGGGTTGGGGTTGAAACTGGGGCTGAGTAAGTGGTTACATTTGTGTGGTAGGCTGGCTGCTCTTACTGGAATTATGCCTATCATTTCAGCAATTCAATGTAATCGGCGGTTGGCTGAGAATGCAACCACTGCCACTGCCAATACTCTCACCCAAATCTAAACTATTTCGACAACTGTCCACCTTTTGTATTTCAAGTAGCTCTAATTCAACCATTAATTCAAGTGATAAAACCGGCTTGAGTGTGATTTACTTAAGAGACAGAAATTACGAGTCAGAAACTCAGAATTCATTTTAATTCAGCATCAAGTTCAACAAGTTGCAATGTGGTTGCGAAGCCAACTGAAATATTTGAATTATTTAATTATGCATTCTCTGACTTTGAATAATAACCTTACCAAAACAGGGACATCTGCATCGATGCCTGAACCAATAATCGTCAGGTCGAATGGATTTTGCGGCTTAACTCCGTTACGGAATAAAATCTGAAGTGCATCTTTAATAAAGTGTGATGTGATTCTGGGGCAGAGTGTGATTTCAAGTGATCGCAGTGTCTTGCACTCTTTCAATGTAAACAGCAAATGACTGTTTTGCAAATTGCGACAGTTATAGAGTGACAATTGCTCCAATCGCAAGTCTACAAAATACTTAACACATCTCACGTCGGGAAGAACACAGGAGAGGGATTTTAAGGCTTTCAGTTTAGCGATGCGCAGTGCTTCCGTTTGATATATACATTTTCCGGGTATTATCAGCTTTTCCAATTGATTATTATATCTCTGGTCCAATGAGTGAAGCAGAAAAAATGCACTAGCATTCTGATCATGAACTTCTAAATACTTTAGATTGGAAAAATATTCAACTCCCCATGTTGCTTTTTCTTCCTGATCGTACAAATACAAATTCTCCAATTTCGTACAATATTCTGCCAGTTCAGAACGCGTTTGTTTATCGGCCATCGAATATAAAGTCAAGCTGTGTAGATTTTTCAAGAGAGTCGATATCTTTCTTGGAAATCCGGATTCCACGTAGCTGATCTCCAGATGCCTCAGCTGCGATAAACAATTTAACGCAGTACCTTAAAGAAAATATTAAGATCAATTTGAATACATGCTTAAATTTTGTTGATCCGCTTACATTCAGTTTCTTCCCATTCAAAATCCCAGAGACTTAGTCGCTGCAACTGTGGCATTTTGGCAAGAGACCAAAGCAGCGATTCAATAATCGCCGGACCTCTGAGTTCAATTTCCTCAAGCTTTTTCCATTGCGATAAATACGACTCAACATATTGCAAATTGTTGCGAGTTAATGAAATATTGATCGTCTTTAACTGAGGGCAAAACTTTTGAGCCAGCGCGAATATTTCAGCGGTCATTGAATAACCACCGTCATAAATGTGGTTTATGGTATTGCCACAATATTCTAAAATACATCGCCAATCAGTATGTTTGTCTTTCTTGGTTGCTTGTTGACAAATTGCTGTAAATATGTCCGGATTCAACCGATCTTCGGTGTCAACTTCATGCTGAACAAGTGGCTCCAATTCCGTGTTTAAATCGGGAATATTTCGATATTTCACTCATAGTTTCGTTCGACATTTGGCAGATTCTAAAGTGTGTACAAGTAACAGTGTTGTGCAATGCCATAAAAAGCTTAGCCTAGCGTCTCTTATCGATTGATGGCACTGAGCTTACAATCGATAAGTTTTAGTTACGTTTAAGTATTGTGAAGGTTCAATTAAACATCGATGTTGAGTTTATGCTCGAAAGTAGTTCTCAATCCTAACCAATTTACATGTGCAATCAATTTTAGGAGAGGCTGATTTCAATCGATTAATTCAAGAGAATTTAACTTTTAGTAAAAAGCGATTGCAGTAAGTATTTTATTTATACGATATCAGAACGAATGTGAATGGGAGGAAAGCGATGCCAGTGTTTGACAAATTCCCAGCAATATAACTACATCACACATCCATTCCTCATCTCTTATCTTCTCCTTCTTATTTCGTTCTTATGCTCGCACTCGTTTTCGAACTTATATTGTCTCCTTCGACTGTCTGCAGTTTTTTTTGTGTTTTTTTGTAGCCACAAGCTTAACGCAGAATATGTCCATGTGCCTTTGTGATATACGTTTGGTATCCAAACTGTCATCTTTCGTGACAATGTGAGCGGCAAAGAGGATGAAAAATAGAAAAAAGAGCGGATAGAGATAAACTGCCAAGAGCCAGTAACTGCAGCACTTGAAGTCTGCGGCATGGAAAAGCTCACTACCAACTCAACTACCAACTACAACTTGGGGATTAGCCGACACAATCATGATACTATCAAGTGCAAAAACTATACGGAAAGAGCTGGAATTAAAGTGAAGTCTCAAATTGACTGGCAGCAATAACAATTTCAATTTATTTGAAAACTGATTAACATGTTAGTTTATGCAGAAAAACACCCCCCCCCCCACCAACATACACACAGCCTTTTTGAGATATTTAGGAACTCTTCTTAATTTTCATTGAAATTGACTTTCTAATCATATCGAAGCTTTAAAATTACTTGCTAAATTGACAAAATCATGTCGAAATTCCTGACCCCGAGCGATTGTACATACAAAAATAGATAATCGCTTGAACTAACAGTGATGGCTTGAAAATTAGCACACATACTAGTATGAGTCTTAACATACATTTCAAAATACAAGTTTAACAACTATATATCGCATTAATTAAAGTATTAATAAAGGTTGTTTGAACTATTTAAATTTACTTTCTGATATTTGTCAAGTCTAATATGCAAACAGGCACTGTTGATTTCTTAAATGATTCTCAATGCAAATTCAATTATTTAAAATTTTACTAGTTGACAGCTTGATGGAAAACATAGTTAATTAGCAAGGATATTTATATGGCAAGTATTAACAAGCTGGTTAGTGTTTTGATTGGTTTCTTTGCACGTAGCAAGCAAACTTCAAAAGACTTTGTTTATACTTTATCCTGTACATGAACATTAACACTTTGTCCTTAATGATAAATTGCTGTGGAAGTGGAAGCTTTAAGCACTAACTACAACAATAACTGGGTACAATATCTGGTTCAAGTGACGTGTAATTTACTTATGCACAAGTATAACAACATCACACAATATAAAATAGGTCGATGTTAAAAGAGCATTGTGTACAGTTAGGTTCCTCAAGAAATCTTTGTTGGTTGCCTGGCATCAAGTTTCTTGTTTACTTCTCTGTATTTTGACATCATAAATGTTTTAGGTATTTTATTGTGTCTATTATTAAGAGTTTGTATATAGAGGCAGCTTTATAATATTTATAATATTATTAATATTGTAATACATTAAAATTAAAGTACAATCGTATCTAAGTATCCCATATGATGTCTTTTAATGCTGTTTATTGAATTATAAGTACACACTTTAATGTGGATTGTTATATTTTATGAAAACTTCATTGAAATACAAATATTGTTGGACTTTTAAGACTAAATCATGCATAATTTATGGCAACATTTGTTTGGAATTGTCAAATAAAATTATTATATAACAGATAAATGCAAATGTGTCACACACACACACACACACACACGAGCACAACAATTGATTTTGCACAAAATTATTTTATTTTGCTGAAATTTATGTTGCCAATCGTTTCGCTAAAAATTGAGCAACTTGAATCTGAGCTTCAACTTAAGCATTGTCTGTTGTTGTTGTTGCTTGATTTTATTGCAATTCCCGTTGTTGTTGCCCTTATCACTCGAACGGGAAATTAGAATTATTGTCATTGCTTTTATTACGGTCATAAATTGAACAAAAGCCAATGCAAGTGAATTTACTGTGCTGCACAAAGGATGAGTTATGGCCCAGATGGTGTTAAAGTGTGGCTTTAATTTTAATTAGTTTGCTCTTCAAATGTTTCTACACTGATTTTTGCTGAATCGAATAAAATGGACTAAAGACAGCTTTAAAAAATCATGTAAACTACATGCTTCAATTGTTTACAGTCAAATTACGTAAATCATCTTAGCTTTGTTTCTATGCATATAAAACTGACTTCCATCCCTCGGCTTATCTATTCCGTATATGGTGTTTTGTTGTTTCAACCTTTTGTTTTGTGAAATATTTGCATAGGTAAGCGATTGCTGACTAGGGATTTCAATGGAGTCCGCATATTAACAAAGGGTCTAGGGAGATCCATTGGATAGTCCAAAAATTACCACATATTAGATATTATTTTCTGCTCAAACAAGTAAAAATGATGCAGTCGAGATGGCAAGGCGATAAAATACCCTTTAGACAGCTTTGATAAATTCTATTCTTCACTGATTATTAAAATAAATATGTGTTTACTTAAATAAACAGAGAACAACTGTTTAAGGGACAATTAAGTTGATAATTCTGTGTGAAAGTATATTTCAAATCAACCCAATTTCGAATACATTAGTTATATAAATATTGACAGTTAACATTTGAATAAGTCAATACCTTTGAAAATGAGATTTACAATAAAACAAATCAAAAAAACTTGAGTAAATAAGGGCAACAGGAAATGTTTTATATTATCATTCAAAGCGAAGTTAAGCAGCTGCTAACTTCGAAATCTCTCCATCAATCTCTTTAACCCAATTCCTGTAACTGATATTACAAATCCATTCCTGGTAAAATGGTATTTCCCCATTTTTCACTAATGCATAACGAAATTAAGGCAATGGGTTAGTCGAAATTTACCAGAAAAGTCCATTATACCACATGGAAACAGTTTTTTTTAGCCAGTTTCCCAATAGTCACTCTCAGCTGGATAATAACATAAAAAGCAAAAAGGTGCAAAACCCAAAACCACCTCAATTTACACAAAAAAACACTCTGAACAAACAAAAACATGTACACGTTTCTTACTACGCTTTATCAGACTTGGAATAATCGAAGGTTTTTCCAAGGATAATTCCAAAGCAGACACAAAACAACAACTTTGTTAATTTGTCAATTTTAAATAGCAAGGTTAGTTAAAACAGTCACTTGAATTTCATTTGCTATTTAGAAGCAACTATATTTAGAAAATATTTATTTAAAAACTTAAATTGCCCTAAGATTAAAACAATTCCAGCAAGAGCACTACTAAAAGTTGACTTTAAAAATCACGTATACGCAGTGCCATAATATGAATGTTAGTTGCTTTTTCACTTCAGTCTCTGCTGTCTCTTCTTCTTCAGTGGCTTTTCTCTTTTTTTTTTTTTTGGTTTTTGGTTTTTGGTTTTTGCTGTTTGCTTTTTGTTTTGTATGTAAATGTTTGAACTGTCTGCACGAGTGCCGGCACAAAGTTGGCCAACAACAATGACAAAATTGGTCAGGGGTTTGCACAAACATCACGCACACACGTGGACACAACACACACACACACACACACACACACAGCACACACACACATATGCATGCTGCATTAATATGCAAATATGTGAGAGCACATTTTTGGCATGTACTCAGCCACTGGATGCCGTGCATTCTCTGTGTCCTGGGCGGTTACTGCAAACATTTTATGCCTAGCATTTGTTTTTTGTTCTTCACTAGAAAATAACTATTATTGGATATGTAAACATTTTTTTTTATATACACGAATAAACCCTACTATTTTATGCTTCAAAATAATCGGACTATATACCATATATTTATTATTAGAAAAAATATGAACATTTAAGCTGTACAATTAAATTGAAGTTAAACACATGACTTGCTTTTAAAATCAGAACATGCATGGTTAACTATGTTATAACTGGACTACACCGCGTATGAGCAATATCTGAAGACCAGCCCTGGGTGTATTATATGTGCAATGTACATAGACAAATAACTGTGCAACAGAGAACGTTGCATGCAACTTAATGCGGTTGCAGAGCCCTTTCTGTGCGACTTAAGCTACACTGAAAGTCAAGTCATCAGCTGCAATTGAGAGGGAACGCTGACAACAACCAACAACAGCAACTGCAACAACCACAACTACAACAATGAACTTCAGCACGTCTGTCAGTTTGTTGTGGGAGTCAACCTGAAATCGATCAGCTAAGTGGGTTGCTCAAGTATCCAGGAAACTGGCTCTTGGCTCTTTGGCTCCTGCTGCCTGTTTCTGCTTGTTTTTCAGCTACAATGACAGTGGCAATTGAATTTGCTTGGCCCTTTTCTCCCCTTTAAGCTGCGATTTGTTGGCTCAATGTTGCTGTTGTTGTTGTCGTTGCTATCGTTGTTTTACTGTATACCTCTTGGCGTTAACTGCACATTAAACAGCTTGATTGCAGAACCCCAATCAACCGAATTTCTTCAAACTTGTTGTTGACCCGAATCAGCATTTTTTTGTTTTTGTTTTTTTAGTTGTCCATTTTCTATACGTTTTATTTGGTTTTTTTTTCTCTGTGCTCTGTTTCTACCTCTGTCTGCCTTAATATCCCTTTGGTCTATCGACTTTTTCATTTTCACAATTCTTTTAAAAGACACAAATGGAATTATCCTAAGAAAATAACGTGCATTGTTTGCTTCTCTTTGTTACTTGAACTCTTTCTTGCACTTGATTAGAACGGGCTTTGTTTTGTGTCCGTAGAATCTAAAGTCGATTGTTAGCTGTGCTTGCAAATAGGATTGAATTAACCGATTTGACTTGAAGTGATCTTTCTGTAAAGAGTTGCTTAATTCTAACTATTTTCATGATAATACTTCTCTCTCTCTCTTACTGAATATGTCTATTAATGTTGGATAACTGTTAAGCTTGGCTCCCACAATGAATAACTTGTCTGGAGCGGGGCCAAGATATATATCTTAGACAGTTCCGGAAAACAACACACACACACACACACACACAGTGTGCTAGATCTACCGGAAGTCGTATTCGCACACTTGTCGGTCATAACTTCAAGTTGAAAGCCGCTTGTCGCTTCGCATTCAGGTGCAAAGAAGACGAAAAGGAAACCGAAATAGAAAACATTTCGCACTTGGTATACTTTTTGGGTCAAATGCAATTTAAACGATGATACTGCTGCTTTTTGTGTCGCTTTTTCTCTTTTTCGGTGGTGTTGCACCAAAAAAGTGGCAAGAAAATGTGCTGGTGCTGAAAAGAGGGTAAAATACTGAAAAAGCGGAACCGCATTTGAGCCTTTTTTATCGAGCAGCTATACAGAGACAGACCGAGCAGCAGAGCAGAGCAAAAGCAGAAGCAAAAGCAAATTTATATAGCCATAGAGCCAGGCAAGAGAATGGAGAATGGAGAATGGAGAATGAAGTCTTGTCTACAGCTGGAGAAGTAGATGGAGATGGAGCTCAGACTAGGACTGGGACTGGAAGAGGGACTGCTTTTGGTAGCTGATGTTGGTGGCGTTTTCGACTGTCGTTGCCGTTGTACAAAGTGGAAAATGTGGTTAAAAACCGCAATACGAAATAAATTACTTTTTCTGCTTTGAGCTGCAGTCCGGCAGTCCGACAGTCCGAAGGCTGTCGTGGCTCCTTTAGCGAAATGCAGCTTGAAATTGAAAGCTTCCGTTACCGCCGCCCAGTGGCTGCCATTTATTTAACCACCCCCATCCACCCACCACATTTATTCAACACAGCCATCCACCTAACTTACGCCCAGCGAACATTAGGCCGCGCTCGCCATTGCTCGCTTCCGTTTCCGCTCGCAGTCGACGTTGACGTCGCTGTCACGCTGAACGCAGATTCTTCCATTGTCTCGCTCTCAAAGCGCTAGCCGAATGTTGGTCAACTTAAGACCAAAGACCATGCTTTAAGGCTTTAAGACCTCTCCAGTGCGGCCTATTTGTCAGTGCTGCGGGTTGGCGACCTAATTTGAATTATGGCTATCAAAAAGTGGTTAAACTTGTTAGAGCCACTGCTGGCCCAGAGCCAATGGCATCTGGCCTTTTCTTGGCATCCACATACGCCACAATTTATACTGTGAATTCTGCAAGAACTCCGCTTTGCTCCGACTCAAATGATCATATCATTCGCTCATATCTTTCAACGCCAGATTAGCACTATGATTGCAAAGAAAGTGGCTTCAAGTTCTACAAACTAAGCAAATAAAGCAATAAAACTAAAAAAAAAAAATTATAATTCATGTAATAGTTGAAGAATATAAAGTAATTAGAATTTTAAATAGCAATCAGTTGTTTTTAGTTACCAGGCTTTGACAGTAAGATAAATGCAAATAATCAAATATTATTCCACAAAATTTAGAGGCAGAATTACTTTTAAAGTTAAGCGAGATAAAGAAAGAATTTAAATCGCAATTAGTTCACTGTTACATTAAAAATAAACATAAGTATTTCAAGACGACATAATAAATACACTTTTATTAAAAAAAAGAATCCTTTAAAGTCGCTTTCTATTATTTGTATATTAACTAAATAAATAGCTAAAGTTGTTCAAAGTTCAGTGTTTATTCGGCCAAGGCTAAACATTGCCAGTAAATTGTTTTGCATTGAATTTACCACGTTTTGTTTGAAGTGTCTTTATTGACAAGCATTTGTTGCGAATGAAAATAGTTTTCAAAACACTTATCCAACACAAAGGCATTTGAAAATTGCACGGAAAGTCGCATTAAAGTAAAATAGCGCTAAGTGCGCAACTACAATTACAATTACAGTCCGCGACCTGAACTTTCCCTGCCCCTCCTCCCCCCCCATCTCCCATCATTCCATCCTTTCACCCTCTCACCCTCTTTGCACTGTCAACTCGAGTCAGACAGAGTTTTCAATGACAATTGTTGCTTGCTGCTTGGCCAGGTCATTGTAGTCACTTGGCCTGGTCCGCAATATTCTTTTCTGTTCAGTTTTCAGTTCTCCGCAGTGATGTTGCCTTTGGTTGCTTTGCCTGTGATTGCGAGGACTCGCAGGACTTGCAGGACAGCCATTTATTTGCCATTTGCATTCAACGAGCTGATGAATGGCCATTAGAAATAAGCACAACGCTCTGCGAGATTACCTTAAGTATGCGGCAATTGCACAAGGAGCTTTCTGATGCGGATGCTGATGTTGATGTTCATGATAAAATAAACTGCCCCTTGCCCCATAATTTATGCGAGAATTGCAGCATCTTCCCATTGTTCTTTCCCAGAAATTACATGACAGTCAACGCAAATTTATGACCCACAAACAAAAGACAGCTGCCGGTCAATGTCTAAGAAAACTACTTGTACTTGCTGTACTATATAGTACATAATACTATATATAGTATAGAGTATATGACAACGCCCAAATGGCTACTAAATAAACGGAAATTGATGACGCGTAAAAAGCGACGTTGACAATTTTAAAATAAAACTTGTATTGGAATTCAGCTTTATCGTATAACTTGTATACCCTGTTGAAAATGTACAAGCGGTGGAAAGTTGGTTTAAATGTCAATAAATAATGTGTAAGCAATATATATTAGATTTATAAAAGGATTGCAAACTTATTATATTACAATTATAAGCAACAAGTAGACATTTTAAATATTTAAGACTCGAATTTGAACTGCAAACTCTAAGAATTACGTTTAAGTAATAAGCAATAGCTAAATTGTTGTAAAAGATATGAAATTTTAATTGAATTTTTAAGAAAATGATTTTTTAAAATAGCTTTAAACTCATTTAAACGCAATGGCATTGTTATCAATAAATAATTATTACTTATTAAACTTCAGCTTTAGTTTTCACAGGGCAGCTTCTGATTGAGCATTTCTTCAGATTGTCTGGTTGCTGCTGCACACACACACACACATCGACACACACACACACACACATTTATCATAATCGAAGTTTTGAGTTCTGTGTGGGCTTCAGAGAGTGCAACGAAGAGAACGAGGATGTGGACGACGGGTGCCATTTGTTTCCATTTTGTGTTAACGTCAGCAGGCTGAGCACGCTGGAACAAAAGACTGAGGCGCAGGCAAAGTTTGGTGACGTCGCTGCCAACGCACAAAAGTAGGCGACGCCAACAGCAACGGCGACGGCAACGACAACGGCGACGGCACGACAACGGAAGTGCAAGTGCCGCTGCATTGACATTTCCGCTTCGCAAGGCTTTTGGAGGCACAGGAGGTGCTGAGGCACATGGCAGCCTGACAAGAACGACGATGGAATGGGAGCGAGGAACAGGAATGGAATGGTGAGCGGCAAAGGGAGCATCAAGAAGTTGCCCAACTTCCCAACTTTGCAGCAGTTGGCAGCAGCCCGAGGCTTATTTTGCAGTTGGTGGCCAAGCAGCAAAAAAGTCCAACCAAAAAGTAATATCCAGAGTCAGTTGCATATTATTTTTAGTGCTTTTATTACATTAAGAACTGATTTAGCTCATTTGCTCATATAGTAACCGAGTTCATTTTCGTTTTCTATTTATCGTCTCCTATTATTTCTTTTCTTTCTCTGAGGTATTTAATGAACCACTCAAATCTCAGCAAAAATCTTATTTCTCCAGTTTCCTTTCATGCACTCGGATAGCTTTTTGCTGGCTGTTGCTCGATCTCCTGCTCATTTGATTTGCTCGATTGCTTTTCTTTTCTTTTTCACATTATATTATATGGAAAGCGAAAAAACGCTTAATGTGCAGTCAAAAAATGAAGAACTGAGGGGAGAAATAAACGCTTGTGGTTTTCTCTGCAGTTCTAGAGTTGGTTCTCTATGCGAGTGTGTGTGTGTGTGTGTGTGTGTGTGTGTGTGTGTGTGGACGTGTATTAGTATGAATGCAGCAGGCAACATAAAGTAAACTTCAATACTCAACTTAGTTTATACTACGAGTATTTGCTAAATGGAAAATACCTTTGAAGTAACTTTGATGAACAATTTCAAATTAATAGCAGTTTTAAAATTAATTAAATTGAATTCTTTGATGCTGTTATTTTCTGGCAACTAGTGCAACTAGTAGCTAAGTCGAGCTATAAAAATGTAACGCAAAATTAAACAACCTCTTGTTATTTTTTTTCCAATAAATTTCGCTCTTTAATTTATGCAAATTTTATGCTGCGCGTGGCGGCCTCACCAACATCACCAACATCACCAGGGGCACCACCAGCACCACCAGCACCACCCGCTGACTGAGCATTGACACAATTTCCCCCCACTCAACATTTGACAGTGGGTAGAAAAGCATTAGTAAAGCCCAAATGAACAATGGGCGCGTCGAAAGCTGTTCAAGTGTCAAATGTCTTTGTGTTAAGCGTTTAGTTCAGCTTTAAGAGATTCCCTCAGTTCCCCCTCTAGTCCCTCCTTTAATAATTCCCTCTCACACTTCTCTAATTTGTTGCAATTTCAACTTTCTTTATGTTGAAATTAGTTGAATTATTAAATTTTCTGCTTGTGTCGCTTCTGAGTTTTACTCCTTTTTTCTCGCTCTCTCTCTCTTTATTTTGAGCCCATTGTTTGTGTAACTTTCTCCCCACACACACACTCACTCACACACACTAAAGTTTTTAAGTTGAAATTATGCAAAACTCGCAGTTCTCTGTTTGAAATATTATTACGTATACGGCATGTGGGCGACGCGTCGGGACGCTCAAAGCTCGCATGTTTTTACATTGCACGCTGCACGTCGCACGTTGCACGTTGCACGTTGTTCGTTCGTTGCACATTGCATACCTGCAGGCGCCGCATGAGTCAAAAACTTTGAATGCAGCAATGCGGGCTAACTGTGCCGCAGTAAGTTCTATTACTTCTATTTTTTAACACATTTTTTATACTAAAAAAAGTAAAAAACAGCTTGAAACTGCGGTCCCAACTTTCCACTCGTACTTAAAATTCAATTTTCGCTTGTTCCGCGCACAAGACATGCTACAAAATGTTATGAAAATTGTAAAATCGTGTGTTCATTAACACGCAAATTGCCAAAGTAACCAAAGTGAATCGAATATTAAAATAGTGACTAGTTCCTCAAAGCAAAACTTAGCTAGGATATTTTTCGATGACATTTTGGCTGTCGTTTTTTAATTAATTTCGAAATATTCCACTAAATAAAAAGCACATAATCATAAAAAAACACCATTGAAAACTTAGCATATTTTGGTTAAAACAATACAAAAAACAAATATATAGATCAGAAATATATTTTCAATTAATTTTTAATAATATATATTAATATTTTTAATTATTCTTCTAATAAAATTTAAAATCGATGATAATTTGTTTTACTTAAATTTATTTATTACAGTCAAATCTTAAAATACTATTCGAAAATAATAATTATCATTGATGAAAATTATTCTTGAATCTTTTCTGCTTACCATTTATTTTTTGAATCAGAAAGTAGGAATATAATATTTTTTTTGTGATCCCTGTTTTAATAATTAAGTTACTAATTTTTTGTGTATTAAATTATTTTGGTTAAGACTTGTTTAGCAGCTCAGATTAAATATAACATGTATAATCCGAAGACATTTTATGCGCTAAGAATTCTCTGCAGATTTATTTAATTTTTTCATTACAACTTCCAACCGCTTAAACATTATCCTGTTATAAAACCAATTGAGTTATTTTTATTGCTGTGCAGGCCTAAAAGACAGTTAATTATTAATTTTTATGCCAAGAAAATGCAAATAAGCGAATTGTTGTCCTGATATTTATCTTTTCTGTTGTGTGCGCTGCATTGTTATAATAACTTATTTGGTCTGGCTGGCTTTCTGCGGTTATATATAGGTATGCCGGAATATAGACCAAGATGAAGAGATTGAAAGATATCAAGTTAAGTGCCTAAATTTTGCTTTATAACATTTTAATGGTCCCCCAAAGTGAGGGGAGGGAAGGAAGCTGTTGCCATTGGCGGAGGCCTTGCGTCGACTTTTAAAATGTCATAAAATTTTGAACAAGTACTTTAACTTGTTAGCAGGACAAGGACGAATGCGGGAGGGGGACGGGGGGAGGGGGGAGTGCATTGAGTTAAAAATTTGAAAATTGCTCCGTTTGCGATAAGCGTCGTGCACTTAAAATGCTTTATTTCCATTTTGAGCTACAAAGCAATTTTATTAGCTTTAGAAAATTACAACAAAGTCACAAGTCGAAGGCAGCTGCAACACAAAATTATGATGACTTTTTAATTAAGCAACGAAGTGGCAACAAAACAAACCAGCAACCCAACAACCCAACAACGAGCACAGCAGCAAAAACCAAAAAAAGGAAAAAAAAATAAAAATAGAAGAAATTTCGTCGCCAAGTGAAAAGCAAAATTGTACAGATTATTCTACTCTTTGATAATGATGATCATTATGATAATGTTGATGATGATGATGCGCTGGACCAGACAGTTGGCATTCGTTGCTTGTTGTTGTTGTTGTGATGCGCAAATTCAGAAAACAAGAGCTAACCAAGCAGGCCAAGAGCAGAGACAACAACGAAGGCAAACAGTTGGTCAACTCGAGATGCAGATTCACAGTCATTTCTGTGACTGTATGAACAGATATAGCTGTAGCTGCAGACGCATTAGATAATGTTGCCACTCCCTGTTGTCCTTGTGCAGCTGCAGTTGGCAAAGGCCTGCCACAAACAACAACTACCAGATATATATGTATATATATAGAAAATTCAGCGAAAAGTCAGTTGACAGTCGAACAATAAAAGTCAAAGTCAGCGAGCTGCACAAATCATTGGATTCCCTACATCTCCCTATTTATTTTTGCCCTCTTTTTGCCTGTTTATGTTGTTGCAAGTCTCCCGCTGTCAGTCATTAATTTTAGCTGCATTTTCTGTGGTTTGAGCCACAGCAAAAAGTGGTCAACAGTCGAAATATCAAATGTCAAAAGCTGAATTACAAAATGTTTGAGTTCATTATAAATGAATTTCAATTAAATTAAAGTAATAAATAAATACATTTTATATAAAATATATGAACACAATTTTTATTTAACAAACTTTTTTAAAGTGTGTTCCCCATTCGGCTTTACTTGATATTTGGTTTTAAAATTGAATAACACTTCGCTGAAGCGGATTTTGCTTTAGTATTTAATACTATTATCACACTGCCATTCATAAGTTGTAGACTCGTAATCCCCTGAGTCGAAATATAATATTGTTGGCTCTATTTTGTCCCTATGTATCCCATTGAGAGTCGCTGGAAAATGCTTTTAAAATCCAAATGCTAATGAAATCATCGACACTCAACCCAATGCAAAGTGCTTTCGATCATATTGTTAATAGGCATACAAGGCGTATGCGCAATTTTAATGACAATTCAGAGGCATTCTAATAGCTCGTACGGAGCAAACACAAAAGCCATATGCAGTTTTAATGCTACGCAGTTCCCTCTCTCTCTTCCCTCTCCCCTCTCTCTCTGTGTATCTCTCTCCGGCGCTGCTCATATCTAAAATGTGGAAAATTATGTTTCAATTTCGTCAAACAGCCAAAAATCGGACCAAGGATAAAAGATTCGCATGGCATTGATAGTAAACTGTGCGCAATTTTGCATATCAAAGCAAATTCAAAAGCAGCAATTAAAATAAGCGCAGATATGAACATGTGGGACCGGAAATGATACGCGATGGTGAGGAGTATTAAACGAGCACTACAACAATTAAGTACTGTAAGTGTGCCTGTGTGTCTATATGAATTCACACATCTATTTCCACGCAACAATCCCGCATTTTGGCCATGTTAAACCTGCATTATGTAAAACACAATTGCGACGCACTCTGTTAAATTTCATGAAATTAATTTCACACTTTTCCAGCGGTTACTCTATTAATTTGTATAGTTTATCGCTATTATTTAGGTATTGAAATAAAATACTGAAATATATAAAATATATAAATGATAAATTACACACTTATTTTAGGTAATCATGAATTGCATTTCATTTTATTTTAATTACTTCTGCTTTCAACAAACTCTTCGTTTGCCCCACGTTCTTTGGTTTTAGCGAAATTCTCTTTTTGTATGCCGCACATTTTCCACACATGAAATAATTATAATTTGGTGCGTGCTTTGATTTTTCGCCGCATGTCAATTTTCCGTTGCGTTTCCTGTAAACACAAAATGGCGTAGTACTTAGTCCTTGTTGTTGTTGCTGCTGCTGTAAATGTTGCTGCCACATTATAAAATGTATGTTGAACACTAATTTGAAAAGCAACTGCCACAGAGCAACAGCTTAGAGAAGCGAATGTTGATTGCGCTCACTTTGATTACTGTGAATTGTGTGTGTGAATATTGTGAATTGTGTTTGAAGTTTGTGAAGTGAATGATACAGCAAATCGAATGACAATCAAATTTATTTATAGCTGCAATTTCCCTTTGAATCATTCGGAAGTTATAGTTAGCTATTATAAAAGATTTGAACAAAATGAAAATTGTTAAAAATGTTGTATCAACTTTAGCTTAAAACTCATCAAATCAAAAGTTTCCAACTCCAAAATTATTTTAATAATCACATAGTCAAATACTTTGATATATTCCAAGCAGGAAATTTCTCGTCAAGACAGGCAGAATACGCTCGTGGGCGTGGCACGTAGCGCTGCTGAGACACACGTCGTATGCGCAATATTTTTAAATTAGTTTTGCCAGTTAATTAATGTAGGTTGAACATGTTTGGTTTCCCCATTGCCTATCTTCTACTTTTGTTCTTCACTCGTTGTTTTTTATTGCCGTTGTTGTCGTTGTCGTTGTTGTTGCAGTTTACGTTTCTCACTTGCTTGACGTCTACTTTGTTATTCAAAAATTCTGTCTGTGTGGGTGGGTGTGTGTGTGTGTGTGTACTTGCTAATGTAATTGCGTAGCTACATATTAAAAATTCATTTTCTTTCAAATCCAATTAAATTTCTAATTATTATGCGTCTCATATGGGCTGAAGGAAGTAGATAAAATACAATACCAACAGCTGCGAATACACAGATACACTCACACACACACACACAGATACTTACATAAGCACTCATCTGACAAGTTAAGGGGACAAATTTTAAAAATCTTGTCAGGAAGTCGGGGAGAACATAAAGAGAAAGAGAGATTTATACAAGATATGGTTGGAATAATGGTTTAAATATTTATATTTGTCAAGTAAAAGCGTTTAGTGCATTAGGTGACCTGTGCAACGGTAAATTACCGCACTTGACCTTTGCCATGAGTGCCAAATGAAAGCTTTTAGTGCTCACCAGGCCCAGTGCCAGGCAATTTACTGGTGTATTCATTAAAAACTGCTTAGTTGGCGCACTAAAATAAATAAAAACATGTAGAAGTGGTGAATGCTGGGTTAAAGGGTGTTCTGGAATAAGGGTTGCAGTTTCATCCCCTTCGCTTTCATCCGACATGTTGACATACAAATTACGCGCATGAAAGTCAACATGGAAATGAGTTAAACAAACAACACAAGCGACATCAGTACAATATATACTATATATATGTGCATATATAAAGCGTTTATGTTAAATTAGCTGCATAAATTGTGTTGCTCTGGGCCGATTAAATATTATAGTTGGGCTGATAATACATATTATAAGAGAGATTGCAGAGTTGACTTGAAACGTCATTCGTATCTCTTTGTTAAATGCCTTTCTTTGAGTCAGCTTTGAAGTAATTTCAATTGAAATTATTTGCTTAATAAGTTAATCGGTTGAAACGATATCTCTAAAACGTAATTCAATCAGGCGAACAATTACTACAACTGCAATAATTGCAAAATTTCCACACAATCTTGCAAATTGAAAGCAATTTGACTTTGTGCAGACATCTCTGACAAAATTAATTATACACAGAGTTATATTAAATTAATGTATTAAACATGTTTTGCTTCAAAGCTACCGGTCAACAAATGAGTTCAATATTTCCGGCTGATATTGTGGGAATATCATCAGCTGCCGTGTAGAATGTTCTTTAACCCACATCCATAAAAAATCGCTTTGGTCTTCTTTTATTTCATTTTATCGCTTAAATACCAGCTCAACCTCAATATGTTGATAAACGGAATGTATTGGATTGGCTTGGTATGGTCTGGTCTGGTTTGTTTTGGTTTCGCAATCACTAAGCTCTTAAGCACATTTTATTTATATGCAGCAATGTTTTCTCTTTTTGATTATTTTGCATTTTTATTATTTACGTTTGCATTGATAAAACATATTTAAGTCTAACCGTGTAATCGCTTGCATAAATAAATATACAACATTTAAATGTTTTAAGCTGATTTCCGCGAGGAAATGGATGATATCACAATAAGATAAGCTGTTTCAGTTGGTTTATTCGTTTTTTTTTTTTTTTGCTTTTATTGAATCGTCAAACAAGCTTTGTATCAAAACATAATCTATATTTTATAAATATTGCAATATTATTTCGTGGCATTTATGCATTGGCCGCAAAGTGTTGCTAAATTGATTGGCTGCGCATTTTATAAATAATCCGATGGTTTTATTAAATAGCAAATAGTTAAAAGACTTTAATTCCCTCTAACCGTCAGGCTTAACTCAACATTTATAAAGGAAAAACTGAAATTGAAATGGCACAATTAATACATACGTGTATGAAAATTAATTTGGCTCGTTTGAAAGTTATTAAAATGTAGTACTTGAGAATAACCTCGGCTAAAAAAATACTATATGCAGATTAAAACAGTTAAACATTGTTAAACTGTGTTTTTATTTAAAGTAAATTTACATTGGCTGTGTCTGGAGTGTTAAAATAAGTCTTAAAAATGATTTTCTTATGCACGTAATATTCCTCATAATCTATTGTTATAGAGTATCAAATGAAAAATGATATCACTAATTGAAGTAACCAACTGGCCAGTTGTCAGGTCATCTATAAGCAGAGTGCAACAAATAATAAAAAGCCAAATATATATCAGTGGCATAAGCCAAATAAAAATATTGAGAAATACCCCAAATATTAAATTGTTCCATTTTTCCGCTTCACAAAAAATATGTCCTACAAATCGGAACGAACTGTGGCCAGCAAAATGAAAATAAAAACTATTGCATCTTTTTGGGGGCAGTTTTTATTCTCTTTGACATAAATACACACATATATGTATGTACATGACAATTTATGTATGCATGTATGTATGTATGTAAATATGTATGGAGTAATTGTTATATTGATTGAAGCGCTTTTTGATTTGTTGATTGTGTCAATTTGGGCTGACGTAAAAAACATTTGTTTGTTATATTTATTTTTTTACATTATTGATTGCTGTGCAGACTTGCGAGCATTATTTTTTCATGAAGGGAGCTTTTTTTATTTCGAGAACATCAAAATAATCAATGGTCGTTTATTGTGCTCTATAAGCTCGTTGAATTGTGACATTAAAGAAAGTGTAAATAATCAGAATTATAACATATTTTTTATTGCAATGACTGTGTATACTTAACATTTTATTTAACTACATAATTTTGATTAGGCGTTGAGGTCAATCAGTGTTAAATGAACGAAACAATTAAGTTTTATTGATTTTTCGTGGGCATTGTTAAAAAATAGCATTTTAAAATATCATACCTAATGTGAATTAAATCGTTTGCATTATTGAAGGCAAATCAACTAACGATAAACATAAATGAAAACTCAATTTAAAGATCCAATCAAATTAGTTCATCGAAAAAATACATATTATATGAAAATTTTCATTATAATAAAAATGCATGAATTTATTTTATTTTTAAAATAAAGTTTGCAATAAATTTTGCTACCACATCCGTTCGATTAACTCGAACTTCCCGAATACATGGGCATTAAAACTGGGGTAAAAAAGGAACCAAATCGGCAAACCTGAAAGCCGAAAGAAACAACTGAAATTCATGTTCTCTGGTTCAACTTTAGTTTAGTTTTCGAAAACAAATGATGCTCTGCTCTGTTGATAGCGTTGCGATAGGAAAACTGTAAATTAGAGATCGAGATTTCAGTATGAACGCAGCCAAATAGTTTGTAAGTCAAACCGGAAACGGATATCTGGAAAAGAGAGGAGGGAGCGAGGGGGACACAGCAGCTGTAGCTACATGACGATGGTCAGGCCAAATCCAACCGCAACAAAACCGAAAACCGAAAACCAAAAGCGAAACGCAAACTCCAATTGCAACTAATTTCTATTTTATGGCCCCAAAGTCACAAAACATACACAAAAAACAAAGAATAAAAAATAAAAGAGGGGGAACTTTTGTTTGCGCTGTTTGCCACATTGACCGCGTGGCTGAGTTTCCGATATGCTTTCAATTTCCTAGCGGGGTCGCTTTACAAAACGCATAAACGAAAAATAAAACATTTTATAAATTCAATAATCGTTTATTTATATTTAAAATTGTATTTGAAAGTTAGACCTCTGCATTTAATTACAATGGAAATTGTTGTAACACAGCTACAATTATATTAATTAAGTTAATATAATTGATATTTAGATAGCTGATGATTTGCAGTATTAAATAATACCATTATTTAATTTTTGTAGCTATCAAAATACGAACTCGTTAATAAACTTTGTGCAATTGCTTGAATATTATTCAATTAATCCGCCTAGTTGACCATCAACTTGGTAAACTCATTCATGCATTTCTTTTTAATTGAGAGCAGACTGCAAATGTTTAAATAATCAGCAACAAACAAAACAATTTAATATCTGCAAAATCTGCTTAGTGGACTTCATCATTCGATACAAACCAAATGATAATGCACAAATTTATGAGCTATTCCTGTATTACAAACTCGTAATTTACTTCAACAAGCCAAATGAAGTCCCGGCTCACATTAATTTGATACAATAAAGTGAGTTTACAGTCGGGTAATATATTCCCGTATTTCTTTTTGTTCTGGGTCACTAAATGAGCGCTTAAGCAACCACCCAAAGCTGTTGCTGTTGCTGCTGCTGTTGCAACACTCGGCGTATAATTAATTTTAAATGCGATTGTGAATGAATCTCCCCTCGTGTGTCACACTCATCTCACATTCAGCTCGTGTTCTGCTCCCACTCTCTCTTTCTCTTCTGCGTCTATCTGTTGACAGTTTTGTAAGTTTGCGTTTTATTTTACACAATTGAACATGGTCATATTTATTGTTTAATTACTGTGACAACTTTGAAATTAATTTAACAAACAGAGCAACAAAATGTGGCTGTTGCAACAGGACATCATTTGAACCGAGTAATTAACTGCATCAATTTAATTAGTAATTGTTGGTCATTGGCATTGCATTTATCAATTGGAAAATCTCTTTCAATTATTTTTCCAGCATTTGGCTTTGTTATGTTTAAATTTCCATAATTGACTTCAATGGGAAACTTAAATTTTTCCTATAATAGTTTGCAACTCTTTTGACACATTAATTATTTTCTATACTAACAAAGCTACTGTGAAAAAATTAATTAATTATTATTAAGGAACAAAACTATACTGGATCTCTGCAACATTTGCCTGTTTTTGACTTGGCTTTTTAAAATGTATGCAACAAATTTTAAAGAAGTTTGTATACAGCAAAGCATTTATGGATTCCACAAGAACTAATTTCAAAAGATCCTCCCAGTAAAATATAATGAAAAGATAATTCTTAAGAAATGAAAAGTTGAATGAAAAGTGTTTTATAGTCACACCACACGCCATGGAAATTGCATTTAAGTTGAAATCCAAAAGAATACTAAAAATTAAGAAAGAGAAATGTTTTAGCCGCTTGTCCTTAAACTTGACAAGATGCCAACAACAGCGAGCAAATGTTGTGGCCGCAAACACAAAACACAAAAAAATAGGTGCCTCTATATATATATATATATGGTTTATTGGGGGCGTGGCAGTTGAGGTGTGGCAACTGTTGCCGTGCTTGGATTGGTAGGTGTTGCTTAGATAAACTGACATGATTTAAATAGCAGAAAAACTTTTGGAACTCTGACAAGCCAGCTGGCACAAATGTGGAAAAAGTCCGACACATAACATCACACAGGTGCATACATATATGTACATATATATATTGAGGTGTAGTTGTGGCATTTTTCAACATGGCAACTGTCATCTTGCATCTGTCATGTGCCTTTGCATTGTGACATTGTGGCCTCGTTCCCGTTCCCGTTCCCCTTCCCCTTCCTGTTCCTCTTCCTGTTCCACTCTTATCAAGTTGCTCGTTGTTGATTGAATAAACAGAAACCAGCTATGTGTGTGTGTGTGAGTGTGTGAGTGGTGTGTATGCATGTATTTTGCGCTTTGTTATTATTGTTTGTGTGAAAACTTTTTGACATGGCCACAGAGTCCAGAGCGGCAAGAGAGAGAGAGAGACAGAGTGCTTGCCACAAGGGATAGAAGTAGAGAAATAATATTTACATGCCAACCAAAATTGTGAGAAAGCCTTTAGCTTTAGCGTTCTCAAGCGGACCAAGAGTGAACAGCGCATGTACATCACATGAAAAATTGCCAAAATGCTGGAAAACCTCAATGGAGTCAGTTCAAAAAGTAAAAAAAACCACAAAAAAACATGAAGTCTCAGCTAACCGAGTTGCTAATAAATCATTTGGAATGTCCTTAAGCGACTGTAATGTGTCAGAAAAGTCATCAAAATGAGTTCCAACTTTAAATACGTTTTTTGTTGTACATAAATATGAAAAGTACTTATGCTTTACAATTTTAAGGAGGAATTGTCATAAATTTTAAATTTATAAATTGCATTTGTATCTAAGCAATATATAATAATATAATAGTAATAATAATTTAGTAATAATAATATATAATAATAATAATGTTATATAATTTATCAGCTGCAGAAAATATTGCTCATACGCGTTGTTGTCCAATTAAAGGTCGTCGTTCTATTTCTCCTACTTGTAATAATATTCATTCGCATTTTGCTACCCTTGTTGACGCGCACACACACACACAAACACACACACAAGTGTAAAACACGGTTGCCACTTGTCTAATTTTGGTTTCATTTCGTTTTTCGGCCAATTTAAAACAGGCTACGAATGATGACAAATGTTTGGGGGAGTCAAAAAAAGGCAGCTGGCTATTCGAACTTTTGGGCGGGCGGCCTATGCCGGTGAGTTCAAAGGTCAGACGGGCCCGAAGAGTCGCATATGTTGCGACAGCATCCAGCTGTCCAACTGGTCACCGTTGGGTCGACCTGAGTTTCGTCCGTCTGCTCATTGTGTCTGCATGCAAATGACTTTATTTGAATTTTAAATGTGTAAATTGCGCTCGTGTTGCTTGATTTCTCCGGTTCGCTTTCTCGGTTTACGACCTGGCCGTTTGTCACTGATAACGGCAGCAAGTGAAGGACGACAGCCAAATGAATATTGCAGCGACAGCGGCAATGGAACAATGGCCGCAATGGCAACAACGTTGTCAACAATGGCAACCAACTACAGCCTCCATCTTTAACTCCAACTCCACTTCCATTCCAGCTGCTGCTACTTCTACTCCTTATCCTCCCTCTCCAGCACCTTCTCCTCTTCCTCTGGGGCCACGCCAAGGAGATATAATCATTTCCGTTGCCGGCCCACGTACGTCCTTTATGTCTTTCAAATTTTCGTTATTGTTATGCGTTTTAAAAGGTTTCCTTGATAAAGGAGCTGCAACATGCTATAAAAGGTGAAGAGAGTGAACCAAAAAAAAGGAAGAATTTATATTATATATGAAAAGATGTTGACTCACCTGGTAATTTCCGGCGGCTGCCTTTCTTTTGCCGCCACACAATGCGTATACGTAATGCGTGTAATTTGCAATGGCTTCAACTTCTACCCAACATCCCAGGCCAACACAACACACCCAACACGTTAGTTGTGAACGCCTCCATCTGCTTTTGACAGCTTTTTAATTAATTTCAAATGTGTTTGAGCACCTTCAACACAAATATTTCAACTACTCACGAGCTCTCTTTTTTGGGGCCATAGATTTCCCACTTGCCAAGTTCGTTAACACATAAAAAACCAATGGCATAACTTAAAGCGCAACACCTTCTCGATAAGGTTTTTAAAAATTAACAACAAATTACACATTTTATTATAAATGTTAGCTGTAATTGTGACGTTGTCCTGTGCGCATAAATCCCAAAATAATTACCTTAATAAATCGATATTATTTGCGGAAGTTTCGTGAAGTTTTCATTGTGCTGCATATTGAAGTGAAAGTTTTGACAATTCCAATATTTAACTGATAGTAAGTTGGCCTTGTCTTCTGCTTCAGTTCTGGAGATTGCAAAACTTTTCGCCAACTATTAGCCAAATCGCTTGAGCAAAGCGCCAATAAAGCGAATAACTTGTAGCTTTACCAGCCACGAAACCAAACCACTTTCCAGCCAACCACCCAACCAACCACCCAACCACCCACCACTTGGATGATGACTCGCTAAAGAATTACGGCTGAGATGCAGAATTTATGATACATCAAGAGAGTGGTAGAGGGAGAGCGAGAGTGAGAGAGGGAGACGGCAAGCCACAAGCTCTGAAACCGCTCAGGCGCTGAAATCGTGTGCGTGTAAACATATTGGCTGCCTTTGGAGAATATTTACGGTCTCTGGCCGCACGGCCTGTGTACGGCCTGTGTGTCATTGATGTACGACTGCTGAAGGTAACCGGTAACCGGTAGCCCACTCCGGTTCTCTGCCCGGTCTCATGCCCGGGGCCAAATGTCGTGTGGCAGACATGAAGAATGGCAAATTAACTCAAATTAATGGCAGGCCATGTGCGAAATTTATTAAAATTGATACTCGCAGCTGGAATCGTCAGCTTTCTAACTTCATTTACGTGGGATTTATGCGGCTACCTAATCAAATAAGCAAAACCTGACAACGCGCGTGCTTGTTTCTCATTTCCACAATTCTTCAATTTGGTTCTTTTCGCCCAAATCCCAATAGCAACTTGTGCATCAATCAAAAGTCAAATCGATAAGACTTAAGACTTACAGTGGCACAACCTCCTCCTCCTTCCCACCCTTCCACTTCGCTGCTACAAGTCTAACCAGCCCGAGACTTAACCCGTAAATCATGCGGCTTATGTTATCAATATGAGCATTAAGTTTTGCCACTCATTCACTCACTCAGTCATCCATTCATTCTACACCATTTTCCCATAGATTTGAGCGTTGAAGTTCTTATTTCAACGCTGCGCCTTTGAATCATTTCATTTATTTATGGCTTCAATTTGCTTGTAAGTAATTAAGCCGAGTTTGCCTGGATTATCGACGCACACTGAAATTGGCCAAATGCCTGTCAAGATGGCTAACGAATAAAAGTTTCAGTGTATAAACTAAGTTGAGCAAAATAAATCTGCTCTGAAAATATAATGCACTGACTCAGACAGAAATGACAAAGTTTTTCTAAAAATATACTTCAATTAAAGCTATCAATTATTATAATAAATATAACATTGAGTGTGAATTTATTTTTATTAAATATTCTAATATTTAAATTAAACAAATCGATTTAATAACAATTTAATAATGTAAAGTGTAAAAATGAATGCTAAACAAATCAAAATAATTGAATAATATTCATATTTCCTTTTGGGAATAAGCTACTTACAGTAGACAAAGAGAATGGCATCAATTAGTGTTCTTATTATTGCGAAAAAAATCAAATTTTATAAAAACTTGAATACAAAATGAATACAAGAGAGGAACTTAACTGGGAGAATAGACGAACCAGCTCGTTTAGTTTAATCAGCTGATAATTTCTTACTATTCTTACTAATAAAATGTAAAAATATCGGATATAACAATTGACGGGCCGGTCTCCAAATGCCAAAGATACATTTAATAGATCTAAACTTTTTATGGGCCTTTATCGTGTGGCATTTACAGATTCTTCTATTTGGCCTGCATTTTTTTTTGGCCCTGAGCTCGTCGCGCCGAAATTGAACCGTTGACAGTCGCCTGATTGAATTGTGGCACTGAGCTCGTCTTGCGGAGTGAGATTAGGCTGGCAAATGTTGAGTTGGATCCTCTTAATTGCGTTCCCAGCGAACTCTCGAACGTTGAATTCTTTCGTACCTCGGACTGCAACTCTTTGGTGGATCGATATTCCTCCCAATCGGCCGCAATGCGTGACATGATCTCCTCGCCATAGACCATAAAGGGTTGCTTCATTCGCTCCACATAATCCTGAACCATCTCGTTGAGTTGCTCCTCGATCTGTGGCAGTTTCATGCTAATATGATTGCGCTCTCGCTCTTCGCCGAGCAGCTGGCCACCACGATTGCGATACCGATTGGGTTCCTTAGCCTTCTCGTCCAGTGCCTCCATTCGGTTCCACAACTTGACGCGCTTAGCGTACAGCTCGAGGATGGCTTTGTTGCTCTCATAATACCGCTGAAGATCGGCTAACTTGAGCTCCAAGACCTCCAACAACTCCTCTGTGAAGCATTCTTTTCGATATTTATTTACGCTCGTATACTGCAATGTCATCTCGCTCCATTGATTGATCTCCGTCCACAGGTGGTCAACGAGATCGGCGAGATTCTCGTGACGAAGTGTCTCACAACGTTGCAACTCCAGACTGAGCAGCTCATAATGATGCTGGGTGTAATCCTCGGTCTCACAGAGCTTATCGATCGTCTTCTTGTCCGTCAGCCCAACTTTCTGCAGAGTCTGTGAAATGACACGGATTTTCGCACGCATCTTGTCCATGGTCTTGTGCCACTCCTGTAATCGCTTCTTGGCACTTGCCTCATCGTGACGACGCTGCAATTCCTCCGTTAAATGAATCATCAGTTCATCCAATTTGAGTTGCTGCTTCGTCAACGACTTGCTTTTGGATTCATCCGCTTTACTCAGCTGCTTGGACAATCTCTTTGACTTGTCCAGCAGTGACCTGATGTCCAATTCAAAGCTGCGCTGTTTCTGTGTCCACATCTCGCACAGTGTATCCACATTTATTTTATCCTCATCTGTTTTTCCCATTATTGTATGATGTCGCTGTTATATGCTGTAAATGTAAATTGTGTTTAAACTTGTCTGAATGAAAACTATTGAAAGCAAAGCACATGTTGCTTTATGTCAGCATTCTTTTAAGAGCTATAATCATAAATAAATCAAAGAGTTTTGCAAAAAAAAGAAAAGACTGCCAACATTCCAATGAGTCCAAAATTGCAAGACTCTAAAGAAAAAGATTTCAGCAACTAATTCATCGTGTAATAACTTTGCTATTAATTCTAACTTGACTCATTTTGAGACACTATCATAACAATCATGACTGTCAGAGAATTTTACCACAAAATTAAATTATAAGTTAAACTAAATTAAAATTGAGTTAAAGTTTTTAAATAATAAATAATAATAATAAAATAAGAAAATCGAGCTAGTTGATATGAATGTTAAATATTCAATCGATATTATATATATATGATATATGATATATAATCCCGTTGCCACAACAGCGTGATTTGTTTATGGCACAACACTAGAAAAAATCCGCTGAAGTGTCAAATAACTTTCGTTGCTGACAAATGACAAAAGTAATGCGAAAATTGTTGCAAAATAAATTCCAGATAATAATTTACAGCAGGTGAAAAAACCAAACCAAAATTTATTCTATAATTGAATGGCAGTTAGTGAAAAAATAATCAAAGCTGAGAGCATATATAAAATGCTCACACATGCAACATGCACCACAAATTATTCAATTGAATTGAAGCAAATTCTGCAGTTGGCAGTCGAGAGGATTACCAGTATTCATTGAAGCTGACGCTGCTGTTTTCCTTTTTGCCCAGCTGCTGCGGTCTGCCAACATCATAGTGATGTCTATGATGGACGTACATCACCCCTTTCCTCACCAACCAGTCCCCCTTTGGAATCAGGCCAAGGGTCTGTGGCAGTGATTTAAATTTGCTGCAGTTTCAAGAAGGAAATACAAAAAATAAAAGAAAAATTAAAAGAAAAGAAAAAGAAAACAACAAATCAGCTAGCCGCAGGCAGCTGTAAAAAAATCAATCGTATGCAAAAACCACCAGCGTAATTAATGTTGAATAAAGTCCTTTTATCATCGCTGAAGTCCTTTACGGCACAAGAGTCTAGTTAAAAAGCTTCGATGTGGTTAACAAAAGAAAAAAAGGCAGTGGAAATTGAATATTGCAACGCTTGGAAATTGCACTTTTGTGTAAAGTAATTTTAATGAAGCAGATAGTGAAAGATATAAGATGTGGATATTGATAAAGGTAGAGTACATTTTAACATAGAAAATAAAGCTAAATTAATAAAGAAAATGCGTACTTAAATAGATATACAAATTGAACTAAAGCAACTGTTCGAAATGCAGCAACAGACACAATCAAATGTAGATAAATATACAGATACATAAAGGAATCAGATGGAATAAAAATCTGAATGATTAGGGTAGAATGAGGTACAATTTTAAGAGAGAATTGCAGAGAGAAAAATTACAGTTAGCAATAGTATTGGATATGATTTTAGAAATTAAATATAGCTGCCACATTTTTTGTATGTTTCTTGACGCTGTGGCAATGAAAGAAAGTAAAACAATCATAGAAAGTGAAGCAAAATAAGTTTTGAAAAACGAACTTAGATAGATATACAAACAGACACAATCAATTGCCGATAAAGATACAGATACATAATGGAATCAGAAGGAATGAAAATCTATATTTGTAGGGTACAGTGAGCTAGAATTATAAGAGAGTTATGATTTCACATTTATAGTAAAGCTGCCATTGTTGGCTAAATTTTTTGTATTTATCTTCACGCTGTGACTTTCTTAATGTCGATTTAAGTGCTTTGCCTTTAACCAGCTTCTTGCACACATTGTTAAGCCGAGCTAAGCACTTCCTGAAATGTTGATGGGCTTTTCCGCCGTTTAGCGTCGTTTGAGTTTCCGTCGAAAAATTAACTGCTTATCATGCAAATCTTCACATATTCCATAATTGAAGTCTAAGAATGAGAGCCAAAAAAACAGTCTGACTGCCACAGTATTGTTATTATTATTTTCATTTTGTGCTGCTGCTGGCAACATCTTTTTGGTTTCCTCTGTTGTTGTTGTACAAATTTCGCTGTGGGTCGCACATGTTTCACATCCGTTAACGTCAGTTTTCTTGGCCTATGCGGAAAAGTAGGCAACATCTTTTTTCTTCCCGAGCAAATTGCGCACATTTAAATGCAAAAATCGTCGACAGTTGCGTTTATTTTCATCACATTCAACATCTAGCGCTAAAGGTGTTCATGATGGTGATGCCACGCCCCCTTTTGGGGTTATTTACTGGCTGTCTTCTGCGTACTGCGAGTACTTTTGTTGGATTTATTTAACCAAGATTTATGTCACATGCACGCACACCTCGCTCGCTCGCCTCTCTCTCCCTTTCTCTCTCTGTCTCACTCTCTCCCTCTCGCTCTCACACTCACTGTCTCTCTCTCTCTCTCTGTGTGCGTGTGCTATGAATATGTATGTGTTCATTAAGCTAGATTATTGTTATATGAGCGGAAATGGAGCAGAACTTTGACTGCATCGTACAAGTATGAATACTATTTGAATATTCGCTATCCGGAGTGTGTCTCGAATGGGCAGAGATTTTCAATATGTAACATAGTATGTAACATATATGTATTCACATTCCGAATAGTATTTCGAACAATAGTTCTCAAATTGTTTGTGTTTTTTACAAGTTTTAGATAGAGTTTTACTTGAAAAAGTTCTTATGAAATATTTTACAAATTATAATAAACTAGTATCTTAAAATTAGTACTTTTAAATATGTTCTTATTAATTAAAAATACATAACAATGGAGAAAACCCTTCACAAAATGTTTGTCAATTTACCGCAGTAATTGCAAATTTAAAAATGGACTTTAGACTATGAATAATAGCGCCTAAATTTGATAACAATTTTCGCTCATGTTCTTTTCAGCTTAGTGAAAACTGCTGCTGAAATGTGTGGAAAAGTGTGCTAATCAATTTCCCGCATTATCTGACAATAGCGACAAATGCATAAATTTAAATAATTGCGAATGTTGAGTTGAAAGTACTCGACGTTTTTTGAAACTGGTAAATTTATGCCAAACTGCATTCACAATTTCACATTCATTGATTCGGGACGATGGTTAGGTGGGTTAGGTTGGGTTGACTGGATAGCGGGTTCATTTAGGCAGCTTAGTGCAGTTTTTGCAATTGCGCTTTGTACACGCTTTGGACCATGGATTTAATCTGTGCACACAACATTGTCATGGCAGCAACAATTAAGCGGTGCGTACAAATTCGCCTGCAAATTTCTCATTCATTGCGCCTGGGGGGAGGGTAGGGGGCCAATGGTACAGAACCGAACCGAACTGAACCGAACCAAACTGAACTGAACCGCAAATGCGAGCGCCCAAAGCAGCCGGCCAACAATTCCAATTGCAGTTCCATTGCGCAGCTGTTACTTTGGCATAATGAAAGCAACTCAACTCAACTCAACGCACGGGTGACATCCGTTCTCAATGGTCTAGTCCCTGTCACCTCACTTGCCCCCCAGTTGCCCCATTAAACCAGAGGGCAACCGCAACGCTACGATGACGATGACGATGACGATGACGATAACGATGACAACAATACGCCGATTGCTGCTGTGATTAACTGCATCGCAGTTGTGCATTTTGGGTTTTAGCTTTTAATTCTAAACAGCAATGCGTTGAATTGTGCCACTTCTGAAGGACACTTGAGGACAGAGTCCCCAGGGAAAAGTCCACTTATATCATTACTTAAAGTACTCTCAATTACGCATTGTTTGTCAGGAGTTCATGGCATTTAATCTGCTCATTTTCTAATTGCATGAGCAACACATGCAACGAAATCAAATTACAGCTCAATGAAATGTCTGCTTCGATTGGCAGTCAACGTTTGGGAAACTGTCAACGAAATGTAAGCATGGAACACGGCTACACACACACACACACACACACACAGTCTCACACACACAGACACATTTAATCAGCAAAACGAAGCAGAAGTTAATGAAGGCAGTCAGGTTCGTCTCGTCTCGTCTCGCTCTTAGTCTCGGTACAAAGATGAGTCCTGGCCATGTACTCGTAATGTCAGCACTTTATCTACCCATTTGGCTGTAAACGTTTTTACAGGCTAACGTGTGCAGTAGACACCTGCAATGGCAAATTTATATGCCAGAAGGCACACTCAAAGAACTATTTTCATAAATACATTCACATGAGTAAATTGACATATGTACATCTCTCAGCTGCGCACTTTCACAATGACTAAACAGACTGAAATTTCATTACTTGGATACGAAACAGATTTGGGCACAGATATCTGAGTTATCTGGTATATTTATTAAGCATATCAAGGCAACGAAACTCTAATTATGACCAGTTTTACATATCTCATCTGCTGCTAATTTAATTCGAAAAATAATCGAAATTATATGCACTTTAACAATGCAACATTACAAATTTAATATATTTCAAAGAAAATCATTGAATTTTTAAGCATAATTCGTGTAGCTTTTTTAACAGTTGCTAATGAACTTGTTGCTCTTTGCCAATTAACATAATTACCAAATTAAATTAACTGTGAATGCATATTAAAATTAGTCGCTCAATTACAGCTGCATAAAAAACATAACAACTACAAAATAAAAATATGTAAAATATTGCTTAACTCCAACAACAACTGCGCATTGCATTTTATTGTTGTTTTTGTTCCTTTTTTTGGCTGCTGAACAAAACTTTTCTAACTGAAAGAAAATAAACATGCAAATGATATTGTTTTTGCAAATAACTAATATAAATTCACGATAATATGTTAAAAAATGTTAAAAGATGACTAGGTTTTTCTATATGTTTCGAAATGGTAAACAAATAAAGGAATAACGAATCTAAATGCTAAAATGACCAAAAATCTAATATTAAAATGGTGTTAGAAACATTTGATGAATGAAAACGTATAACAACTAATTTAATTATAACAAACATCATTATAAAATGTTAAATTTCTTGTATTTTTTACTGACTATGGTTGTTTGTTGCCAACAATGGCTTCAGGCCAATAACAGGCAGCAGTTTATAAATAAGGAGTTAAAACGAAAGTACAAACAACTGAGCAAGAGATCCACTTGAATAGCATGCAGAAAAGGAGGCAAGTCAAGCTCGGAGCACCCACATAGTTGTTAGTATAAAAACTAACACGCAGTATGGCAACAATAACAACAATAACAACAACAGCAACGACAAGAAACTCGACTTTCTGTCGGTTTGCTCGTTTTGTCTGTTATATAAAAAGCAAAATAATTGGCGTGTCAGACATTTTGTTACGCCCAATTTAAGTGCTTCCGTCTTTGCATGGCAGGCAGCTTCGACTCCGCTCCGCTCCGCTCCGCTCTGCTCTGCTCAGCTCTGTGTTGCACGCAGCGGCAGACAAGTGGCAAGTGCATTGAGTGGAGGCGGCAAGGCGGAAGGAGGAGATGAGATCATGGGTCGAAAGTCACACCAATCTCCTGTGCAGTCCCCTCGCTTGGAATGCTCGTCGAGAATGGGTTTCCAACAGAAGCATTTAAATGTTTTTGCAACTGTGTAACATTAAACGCAGTGGGTAAAAAGCAATTTCACATAATTGCTTAGATTTATTAAATTACATTTAACATTTACTATTCACCTGACACATCAGTGTCAGTGTACAATTTTAATTATATCAAATTAAAGTTTCAGAATAATCTTAGTATAACTTTTGGCTACCTAGCAAATGTGTTTCCTTAAATAAAACCGGCAATAACGCGTTATCATTGATATATTTCGTAATAATTGGCCACCCATTCATTGAAACGCTCATTTAAATTAATCAAGTGCATTCAAATGGCATATGGACAGTGTCGCCATTTATTTGTACATACATACATATATTAATATTATTATTTTGTTCCGCACTAAATTAAAATACATCCGTCCGTTGGTTACGTTGACTGCGAATTAATTAATTTCCATAACAAAATTTACATTAATTAAATATACAAAATGGCAAATGTGAATGCACATTTAAATGTAAATAATTTAATGAAGCATTTTTCAATTGCTTCGAGCCAATAAATGCAATTGAGATCGATTAAAAAACCGAAAGTTGTGTCAATAACACTAGTTGGATGTATACATCGCGCTTTACGGTAAATTAAATGATTGTATTTTAATTAATTATTTCAAATAATAAACAATGAAATTGGCATTAGATAAAGGTTAAATTCCACCACGTTTTTCCAGTATAAATATATAAAATGGAAAAAAATATTTCTTATAAATAATGATACACTGCTTAAATTAAAATAATATGTCACAGTAGAAAATGGTTAAATACTAGCGCAGTCTGCCAGTAAAAATATATAAAACGAAAATAAATAGTTCTTAAAAATACTGTACAAATAATATGTATTGTCGCATGAAATGTTACATTAGAAAAAAGTTAAATGCCAGCACAATTTTGGTGTTCAGAAAACAAACCGTTCGCGAGTTTGCATGCGACGTTAACATACAACAACCAAGCTATGTAATTACTAATACATAAATACACATAACATATACATTTACCTACATATGTGTGGTTGCAGCTCTTGCACACTTCCGCTCAAAACCTTTTACTTCCGTTTTACAGTGTATGCAACAAGCTAAAAAGAAGAACAAAAAGAAAAATAGGGAAAATTAGAAAAAAATATTCAAACTTTTCGTATCGCATGTGACACGCATATGGAAATCTTTACTTTTAACGTTTTATTTTATTTATATGCATAAAAAGTTTGCCATTTAAATGTTGTTGCATTTATTCAAGCGCTGGAAAGTATGCTACAAATATTGAACCTGTTCTCACGGCTGCAGATTTCGATTGCATTTGCGTATTATCGCTTGGAAAATTATGGCGACAAAAAGCAATCAATTTTTAATTTGCGTTTAATTAAAAATATAGCAAGCAGAGGCGCAATTTAAAATGTGAACGGACCCAAAAGGCCGCCGCCAGTGTTAATAATGTATTTGGGACGCGATGTCGAAAGTTAGTCAACACGAGAGACGACGTTAAATGACAGCAACCAAAATCTGGTTTTGTTGCAATCAATCATGGTCATGGCCAGTGCCAGTTTCCTAACACTCCACACACACACACACACACACACACACACACACACACACACACACACACACACACACACACACACACACACACACACACAGGGTCATATATACGGTGTAGCATCGTCAGCGGTAATTGGAAATAGGTGGCGTTGTGATTGCGTGGTCAGCGTCAGCTCCTGCCCCAATATCCCTGGCTGACATATGGTTGTTCACATGCAGCTGAGTTCGAAGCCACCGCTGCATTGTGGTTGCAGCTCAAAAAGTTTCTCATGACACCACTCACTCACTTTGATGACTTTATTAGCATGCAAAGTGGCGTATACGTGATATGCGAATAATGAGCATACGATTAAATTGGCAAACAACCGATAACCACTATTATGCTTCAATTTGCCAAATATTATTAAATTGTAAAGTGAAAAGTCAAATGATTAATTTAAATGCACCTGTTGCCACAGATTATCTGAAATAAGACTCGTTTTTTTCCTTTTTTTTTGTTCAAATAAACTCGCAGCTCTCGTACAAATTATAGCCCATAAATTTCACTTGGCTCACTTGAGTGGGGGCCATTGAAAATTTCCATTAATGTTAATGCAAATGCGGCAGTCGTCCGTCTGTCGTTTAAAAATGTCAACAGCATGAAATTTAATAATTCTAATTTGTTAAATTTTATGAAGTTTATTACATGTTTAATGGACATAAATGCTATGGTGCCAATGCGATCCGCATCCCGTCTCCTCGACTACCACATTGTTTCGAATCTGTCGTACCAGCAAAAGAAACTACCCTAGCACCACCAGGATACACCACCCCTACTCCACCCCACCTCACACCAGACCCCCTCACACCATCGAAAATCCGCGCGTATACTTACAACAGCAGGCGGCCAAATAAATACATGGGATAAGTCATACAACGTTATTTTTATACACTTACTTAAAAAAAAAGTTTAAACATATAAATATCAGAAGTTTGCTAGTTAAAGTTATTTATTTATTGTTATATTATAAACAAAAAATGTTATAAAATACAAAATAACTTTACTTTGTATTATTTATTGGGTTATTTAATTTTATTGTATTCTTGTCATTAATATTGTAGTTTGTATTGCATTATTCTAAAAGTATTATATTATTAAAAAGAAATAATGTTCGTTTTTTTTCTTTTACCAAGAAATTGTTTATGATTTAACATTACTATTTTGTAGTTTAAACATATTGTTTACATGTTGCAGTGTGTATTAAGTTCGGCGTCAGATTTTATATTATTTACTACTTTTTGCTCACCACCAACTTTTTTTTTGTCTTGGTCGCATTTCATAATGTTTTTCGCAGTGGGAACTTTGCTGTTGTCTTTTTGCTGTTTGCTGCTTTTATTATTTGTATTAAATTTTGCCTTTGTTCTGCAATGCGGCGTCATGTCGCACTTGGAGCCACTGTTGGTTAACGTGCGGAAATGTCTCTAAATTGTGTGTAACCATTTTTGGCGTCTCGTTATTTGTTTTTGCTCTTCCTCTCTCTCTCTCTCTCTGTCTCTATCTTGTGCCCTTCCAACACCATATGGCCCAAGCAGATAAGCCCAAGTAATTGATGGACATTGTGAAAGTTAAATGCAAACCAAATGCAGCATATCTATAAAGTTAAGACACATTAAATAAACGAAAGAGACTACCAGTTAAAAAGTGAGTTCCTTTAAAACTGACTCAGCACGCATGCTAACCACAAGTGACTAGCAATATTTAGTTCCTACTCCCTTTAGAATCTCTGCCTAACTCTGAGATTGAGACATGTTCGTTGACTACATTTTGCGGTTTACTCAGATGGCACAATCTTTTTTTCTGGCCCAAAAATACATGTACCGTAACGTGGTAACGTGGCCCACTTTGTGTGCTTTTTGCCTAAAACTTATCAAGGCCTTTACTACTAGTGTTTGACCAGAGCAAACAAGCATCTAAATGCTTCAAGCTGCATTGATCTAGCTCCATCTCCCACATGTGGACAACGAGTTCAGTCAATTGTCGATTTTCTGTGGATATTGTGCACTTCTCGGCATGCCTTTCACTGTAGCTCTCTCCCTCTCTCTCTCTCTCCTCTCTCTCTCTGTGTAGATGTGAGTTTGCTGGTCATTTTCACTTGATTGGGCAATTTCCAGCTGTACATTGTCCAAGCGACCACAAGCTGATGGCTAAATTAACTGGCAGACATCGCATTTTCCATTTGGTTCTGGCCATGTGCTTCAAAGGCCCATAAGAAATTAGAAAACCGAAACAAAAAACTGTCAGAAAGTCAACGTAAACAGGAATTCAAAGCATAAGTAAGTATAGTAATCAGTTTTTATATTAAATTCATTTTCAATAACAATTGAACAGTTAAGCTAATGTTCCATTAAATAAATAAAACAGTTGATTTTGTCTACGCAACATTCGTAAATTTAATGGCAAAAAGCTGTCGCCTAAGCATTTCATAAATTTCATAAATTTCTGCTGAATTTAGAGAGTATGCATAGTAAATGGTAAATGGTATAAACGGCAGCAAGACTTTGGTCAGAAGACCCAACTAAAAGCTGTCAACAAGGGGCAAATGTAAAAAATATGCGATGCTTATGATTAATGATTTACGCACAGAAGCAAACGCCCTAAGAGTACCAAGAATATAACAGAGAAAGCTAGAGAGAGAGAGAGAGAGAGAGAGACGAATAGAGACTTAGGCAGATGAATAAAAGAGCGGACAACATTGAACGTCAACAGCCCGAGGCAACGAGTCTGCGGCTTTCAGTTTGTTTGGCTTTGCAGGCATCGTAGCGTGTATTAAGGGAATTAAAATGTTATTATATAATGCACGAAGGGGGACAGAACACGGGGGGGCTCGAGGAGGTTGACAAGTGCTTGCCGCTGCTGTTGGGGGGCAGCCACTGATCCCGGATAACGACGCGATAATCACACCCGACCCAAACAACACAGCTACCATATGACAGACGGACAGACTGACAGCCGGACTGACGGACAGACTGGCAGAACTGTATGAAAGACAGGTGACTTGTGCATAATTCTCAATTTTCACATCTCTTGTCGTTTGTTAAGAACTTAATTTTACGCCTCTGCATTCGGCAGCTTGAATAATCTTTGAAAATACAGGAGAAGTTTCAGGGGTAAATGAATTTCGAAAAATTTACAAAATAAAGTCATCCAAGTTGCTTTAATTTTAAATAATTTTCGCTTGCTTAATATTTCAATGAATTCACAGCATTCATATTAAAGTTGGAATTAAAAATTTATTTATTTATTATCAAACTATAAAAAGACGACATAATATATAGAAATTTTTAATTATAAATCAAAATGTTAAGCAACTAGTTAATTTGAATATTAATAAATTTATTCTGGGGGAATTTATTATAAAATAATAGGTCCAACATTCGTAGCTAGGATTGGGAAGAACCCAGAGAAAACCCAATCAAACCGTAAGTAATTGATAGTTAAGTTTTTTCAACTGTTGAAGAGAAATGTAAGAAAACAAATCGATACGAACATTAAGTATACGCACCATGGCAAGTGACTATTTAATCATGGCACGAAAAAACGTAAACAGCTGATAGGAGAACTTGAGCATCTATGAAAGTAAATGCAAGAAAAACAATGTCTTGCAGTCAATTACAATATTACGTATACGCACCGCCATATAGGTGTTCATAGACACAGGAGTAAAATTGTAAGTGCGCAGCACACGAGACTCGCGGGATCGCATTATAAAGAACAGAATCATTCTGCGATAGTTTCGATCTCCCTCATACCAATTGTTGTAGAATGCAGCCGGCATCAGTTTATCACTCTATAAATAGAGATAAACGTGTATTTTTCTGTACATTTAAATAGACATCAACTTACAGTCATTGTGAACTCTGTTCCTTTGTAGCAAATGAAGACGGTAAAAACTAGAAATGATAGCAGTCCCACCGAGTATTTAAAAGCAGCGGCCAAATCAATCATGACCATGGCAAATCCCATCAGACAAATGGCAATTGTCGATGTTGCGAATGTGCTTAGAAACATAAAGTTAAAAATGCGATTGATATGCTTGGCAATGTGCAGGAGATGACAATGATAGGCTATCATTGCCTTAAGCTGTTCATTGGCCCCCGGTTGACGAGCATCCAGTGTGTCGAATCCATTGGCCAAGCCATCGAAGTGCATCTGCATTTGGGTGGTGAAAAAGCATAGCAAAAACTGACTGGTCATGATGACAGCAACGCCAGCGACTGAAGCTAGAGCCTGGCATAGATAGGAGGCAACAAAGCTGAGCGTTGAGTCGTTGGCAACAAACAACTGCCAAGGATACCAGGTATTCGACTGTGTCTTGTATCTGATGCTCTCTTGTTCTGCGTGCTGCAGGTCATAGATCAAGCCAACAACAGGCAGAGTATTGTAATAGGCACAGGCGAACAGGAAATAGATGGTCGTATACTTCATCAACCTCGACGACTTTTCGAAGTAGTGTTTAATTCGATAGAGCTGCTTCTGCTCGGCAAACAGCTGCTGCAGTTCCTCCAGCATATACTCAATATCGTTGCGATGATGCAGCAACATCCACATATAACTGGCACCCACAACAGTTAATCCCAATACGCTGCAAGTCTCGGCGATTTGTGCGATTAATGCGGCCAATTGCATCTCCTGTGTCTCCGCCATGCAAATATCGGCGACCAGTCCCAGATTCTGATAGAAAAGATTGACTGCGCAGAGAATAAAGCATACTTGCCTCACAAATGTCTGCTGACCAACTGGTGACTTTCGGCCACTCCACTGGTAAGACCGTATCATGGCCAAACGGCAACCAAGATCCGGATAATACATAAAATCTTTAAGTTGCATGGTGAGACTCGATGCCAAGTAAGACTCGATATGTTTGGCTTTCCCTCTCGAGAACTGGCATTTATAGATACCTCAAAGCGGTTGCATTTCGCCTTAATCAAGGAGCTCATTAAATAATCTTTTTATTGGCATGCCAAGTTTCTAAATCAAATTAAGTAAATTGCACAATACTTAATAAGCTCCTGGGAAAGTGCAACTGATTCATTCAATTGATAATTTCTAAATTAGACGAACCTTTTTGAAATATATATCCACATAATCCTTATAAATATCCTTAGAAAAAATATGCATCAATTTGTCAAAACTTTTGCAGTTTGATAAGCGCCGCAAAAACAAGTTTAAATATTTATATAGAAAAGAAAAACTGAAATAGTTTTTAATATTTAATATTTCTATTTGCTCGGTTTGTGTTTGGTAAGTGTTCAAGTTTCGTCGTTCATGAAAAATTGACAAAGTTCTGAGAGCACTGAGAGCAGATTTATCACCGTTGCGTTTTAACCATGGCTAACACCAGGTATATTTGCCAAAGTAGAAGTGTTGCCACAAACAAAGAAGTAGTAGAAGAAATACGAAATTTTATTGCTAGTGTAGAAACGATAAAATTGTTATACCAAGCTTAGCTTAATTGATACTTTAAAGTGAATTAAAATTTGAAATTCAGTTGAAACTATGAAGCTATAAGACAGAAGTAAAGATTATCATTTAATTCTATATTCAAAAAATAAATTGTTTTTCTTAATCATAAGTATATAAAGACTTACAAGCGTTATGAATAAATGTGCTTAACTTACAATATAAATAAAAATAGAAATTACTTTTCATATCAAGTGGAATTTTTAATTCATATTGAAATTGCTGGCTTAAGGTTTTCTTTTTTTTTTTAATACTGAGATACTTAATCTTATTTAATACAATCTGTTGTGTGCTCTTTCAAGTATTTGTTATATTCTTATGAAGTTGTTCAGGTGTGCGGTGTGTTTTTTATTTGTATTATCTTTATGTAATTTTATTTTATTTGTATTCGGTGAAGCTGAGAAGCTGATGACAAGCAAATAACGAAGCGAGTCTCGTCTCGTCCCGTCTCGTTTGTTTATATCTTTTATATTTGTGTCAACCTCATAATGTGATGCCTCTAAGCCGGGCTATCAGTCTTTTATATATTTGATTCGCTGCTGTTGCCATTGGCGCTGTCTGTCATCTTTGTACGTCTATTTGCTAGCATGTGTGTGGGTGTCAGTGTGTATGTGTGTGCGTGTGTGTGTGTGTGCTCTCCAATTCCGCCGGAAGCCTTGCGACAAACAGACAGATTCGTCGCGTACTCGCATATGTATTGTACTTACTGCTTGCTGCCTTGTTTATTTCCTTGTTTATAGCCATTCTTGTTTTTATGGACGCCTTTCCCCGCCCCCCTCCTTCACCCACCCCCTCATCCTCACTTCTGATTGTTGCTTTTATATTTATGTGGTTTATACGCTCCCGCGCCTCATATGTTAAGTCTGCATTCATGTGTAAGTACGGCTTCTATGTCTATGAATCTTCCAGGACTTCGTCGGGCCCTTTTGGCTTTATGTTCTGCTTATGTCGCTTCTTTATCCCTATGAATTCGTTAGCGTCTGTTTGTATTGGTTTCTTTTTTTCGCATCACCTTTTGTCAGTCGTTTGTTGTGGTAATTAAACTTTGATTGCTTTCAAATTGTTTTTATTGATTGGCAGATTTGCTCCTCCTTCGTCCTAACGAGTTTCGTTCAATGAAATTCAGTTGGTATTTTCCAATTGAAAGCTAATAGCAATTACAACTGTCATTCGAGCAAATAATCGAGCTAACAAGTTGCAGTCGAAACAGGAAAATAAGTAAATACTGAATTCTGAAAATTCTACAGAAATCGGTCAAAGTAATTTTCACTTATGACAGTCAGCCTATTTTCTGAGATAATGAAAAAATGGCAAATAACGACATGTTATTTAATAAGTAAATAAGTCTTTTCTATTCATTATTAATGACTTGATTAATTCCTATAGAAGCGAATTCACTAGACTTATTTTCAGCCCAAAATTTTGATATTAAATTGCAATGTATGCAAGTTATTTTTATTCAGTAATTTTACATTTTATTTCTTAAAGTTATATGCTTAGATTTAACAAATATTTAGCATTGATTGCATTTCGGCAAGAACTGTGAAAGCAAAGCGATGCTTTCAGATACTTTGAATGCCATTTGGCCAACAATTTGAGCTGAACGTGTGCAGAGTCCAAGACAAACAGAAAACTTGGCAACGGCAACAATGATGGTTGTGTTAAGGGTGGCTGCAAATAGACTTGCCCCGCGTGGTTGCTACATGAATGGGGCACGTACACACGAACCAATTGCCAGTTGGACTCGACTTAAACAGCAAAAACTCCAACTCGTACCCGAAATCTAATTCAAACTCAAACTGAAACTCAAATCGAGTGGCAGCTGCGCGAAATGGACAATCTGAATTATAACCAAGGCGTTGGAACGATTCGTGTGGCGGGAGTGTGAGTAATAGTTTTTTGGCTGGCAGAAAGCCGAGCGCCTTCGCCGGGAATTTATAGACGGAGTCCAGCCAAGTGCCACACTACACACTGCTCTTCACTTTGAATAGTCGCAGTCGTATTCGTTCTCTTTCACTTGGCAACCGGAGGCAACGACATCCATCTTCCTGAACTCACTGACAACTGCAAAGAACTGCGCCCAACTGTTGGATTTATCGATCCCCCTGCAGGACCAAAGAACTATAGAACTATAGAACTATAGAAGATGGGGCCATAAGGCCACTCGGTTTGCCTTTTAAACTAATTAGGCTCCAGCTTATAGCCAGGGCCAACACATGCTACTAATTTCCCAAAAACGTTCGCAGCATGAACTTGTTTGTTTTTTGGCCGCAGTGCAAATAAATTGCTAAAATACTAAGATTGAGTTAGGCTGACCAACCTTTCCTCCCCCCCTCTCTCCTCTCTTTCTCTATCTTTTCCCCCTCCTCTTTCAATCCCTGCGCTATAAATTCAATTCCTGACTGAATTTCCAGCGGTAACTCTTGTTTGCGTTGTTTACCAGTTTCAAGATGCTATATTCAATATATATGTGTGTTCCCTCTTCCTCTCCGATCTTCCTCTTCTTTTTTACCCTACAGTCATGCCAAAAATTATAGTCATTATAGCTGTTTACGTGTAGAACAGCAGCAGCTGCTTCGACTTCCGATTTCCGCACAATAAAAATAGTGTGAAAAATTGTTGTTGCTGCCACTGTTAAATTTAAAATGAAGATTAATGCGCCGATTAGTCTACGAAATTTATATGTTTTGATAGGAATTACACGAGTATTTTAATGACTATAATCACTATTATAAACAGAATTAAGAGCTATAAATTCTAATACTTGCAAACAAATAATAATTTAATATTATATAACTATGCAAATGTGTAGAGAATTGATTTTTTCCAAAAGGATATGTGAAAGAATGTTTCCACATTCAAATAATTCTAAGTATTCGCTTTTGCAATTGTTAAGCTTTAAATGTGACATTTTCAAGCAAATGAACTTTATTTAATTACATTAAATGTTGTAATTTCGTTATATCAATTTGTTTGCACATCGCATGAATATTTTGGTTACTTGACATCAACAGGGAAAATGTTGACACAGCTTTGAAAAACTTAATCTAATTACTTAATAAGTTCAAATCTAACGCATAATAAAAACAACGCCTGAGTCGAATTCAATTAAAGTAATTCGACTGATAAAAACAGAAAAAAATAACAAGAAAAGAAAAGAAAAGAAACTCAAGTTGACGCTGGCAAAGGCAATCCAAAAATAAAGTCAAAGAGCAAAGGGAAAGGGAAAGGGGGGAAAAGGTGAGGCAGTGGTAAACAAAGGTAAGTTTAACTAATTTGCACACCTTTGGCTGACAGCAAATGTAATGCTCATTAAGTAATGAAGGTGTGCGCAAATAACTGATGTGAACGGCAAATAACTTGCCGTCTTTCAACTGCCAATTCCTAGAATGTATTGTACATCAAAGAGCGTGTATAGCACTCACAGCTTTTGTAACATTTAGCGAACACATTCACCAAGCAAGTAAATCACACACACACACACACACACACACCCAGACACATAGACAAAAAGGACTACTGCAAATGTATACACGATTCAAGGCATAAATCACAATTTCTTTGCCATTAAGACGAAACCACAAAGATTTGCGGCACTTCCAAAGTTGATGATGAAGCGAAAGCTTCGGGTTTTGCTCCCTAACCACCAAGAGGCTCCGAATTTGAATGTGACAAAGGCCCCAACCGGCACCAAGCATCCGGCTAAAGTGCTGCTAACAGGGCCAAAAGAATGTAAAGCCACAAACACTGGCAAAAAAAAACGAACATTTTTACTTCAAACATGCGCGAAAATTCGACAAAAATATTTAAATAAATTATATAACAATTTATTTAGACTGTTTACCCAAATATAAAATTAAATTCATCAGATCATCGCTGTATAAATATTAGGAAACATTAAATATATCCATTAATAATTAAAATTACATTTCAAACTGGTTTTAGTACTTTCCTTTACAATAATTTACACTTTCTTTTGGCAAATTCGATGTAGAATTTTCTCGCCTGTAAAAACATATGTTGCTTCAAGTTTCTTCCAGTGTAGAGTACTAAGCGCGGGCTTAACAATTTCCCGCTTGTTGCTAACAGAACACGAGCCGTCACGACATTTTGAAGAAGCCAACAAATATACATATTTTGGCACTCTCAAGTCGCGACTTTAGATACATTTGTATCTTAAAGTGCGAGAGCAGCTGAAAGTCGTTTAATAATACAAATATATAAATGGACATGTAGTACATGCCTTAAATCAAAGCTTAAATTAGCTAGTGACATTCTATTGGCCAGGATTTGCAGAGATCTTAAAGAATGGCATAAAATTTGCTTGGAATGCGGCCGACTTTAATTTGCTTTCACTTTGCCAAATAGCCGCAAATAAATTCCGGCCACATGCTTTGCTTGCCAACAGGATAAAACAAGAGAGGGAAAATTAAAGGTGTGAGAGAGAGAGAGAGAGAACGAGAGCGAGAGAGAGAGCGCAACTAGTAAATTACATTTGCAGGACGCTCTCTCGACCCGCTAACAAATTGCCATGCCATTTTGTTTAGTTGCCAAAGGTGGCCAAAAGTAGGCGGCTGTTTGTAGGCTACTCTGCCGAAAGCAACCAACAATTTTCATCACTTTATTTCACACATGCCCTGCTAAAAACCAGTAACACATAAGGTGTGTCCATTTTATCTTCTAGCACAAAAAGAAAATAAAAACAAGTCGGCAAGTTTAAAATCGGGATACCGACTTTAGTTATACCCGTCATATACTTTAAGGAGCTTGATTGCTTTAAAAAAATAAAAGGGCTATTACTGCTGCTCTGTCGATTAGGAATAGGATGATATGCAGTAATAATTTATAAAGTAAATTTACCAATTATCTATCTATCTTAAAAATTATGAGTGTGGTGAATTTTCGTGATTTTCAGCGGAGTGAAATTTACTTGACCTGCTCCAATTCAATAGGAGTCTGTGGGCCAAATTTAATTGCTCTAGCTTTTAAAGTCTCTGAGATCCTTAAGTTCAGATAGACAGACATATTGACTCGGCGGTTAATGCTGATCAAGCATATATGTAAAGTATTTATTTATATATTAAAATGATGAAATATAGTGGTAAACAATTCTTAATTTAATGATAGCTGACTAAACTGCTCATCCTTGATCAGCTTACATATATGGTACTTACTTTATAGGCTCGGAGGTGCCTCCTTTTCCCTGTTAGATACATTGTAACAAACCCAACATACCCCTTTACTTGATTTTAAGGTAACGGGTATCAAAAAACTAGAGAAACTGAAACATCGAGTGAAAAAGTTTTCTCAGCTGGTTTTGCTTTTGCTATTTGCTATTGCTTTTTACTTCGCCTACTTAGTTGCTTGCCAACGACCCAGTTACACTTACACGCCACCTGGCGTCCGGTAGTAGTAGTTGTGTCTGCCGGAGTAATTCAACTATTTCGGCTGCATTTCTTGCTGCCAATCTGACAAGATAAATTGGACAAACGATAATTTTATTTTGTACCCCAAAAGTACCGGGACTTTAATCAAGAAAACCTTAAATTTTATTTGCGCAGTATTTGTAAATAAATACATCATATATTGCAATATTGTAATGCACAATTTGTATACAAATATTGATGATATTTTCAAACTGCAGCAGAAAGTGCATATTTGCAGCAAAGGCCAGCAAAAAGCCATAAGTTTAAGACTTTTGGCCAAGTGTTTACACATGCATTGAGCAGAGATCCAAACTACAGTTTTGTAACTTTACTTTGACTTCAAGTATTTTTACCTTGAAGCTGGTTTAGTTTCCTGGCTTTGTTGACCCCCTTTGGGAATATGCTTTTTAAAAAAGTTTTATTACCATCGAGTTCAAGCCGAAATTGTTTATCTTTTTTGTAGTTTTGAGGTCACAAAACTCTGTTGTTTAATAAGCCATTTCAATATCAATAAAACTGATAATTGTGGTCAATTCGCTGTGCCACAAAAAAGAAGCCACAATTGCAGCTTATTATCCACGTAATAATAGCAGCGCAGTTTGAGCCACTTTGTTGCACAGGTAGAAATAATTTTGCAGAAATTATATATGACCACTTAAGGCGTCATTAACGTTAACGACCTGGCCAAAAAGAAAGGGGGAAAAGAAATGAAAAATACAAAATAAAATAAACTAGGCATGTTGAGGCGGTATTATGAAATGTTTAACAGCCTGGCTAAGTGGCGACTACAGGCAACTGAATTCTTTTCCTTATTTCTTCATTTTGTGCCGCTGCAGTTGGCGGCTTTCGGTTAGTGCCTGGCTTGTATTGCTGCTTGGGTAATCCAAAATTAATGGCCTGTCAGTCATAGTCGTCTACCGTAGCCAGAGCCACAGTCAGAGCCAGAGCCACAAACAGCCAAACAGCCAACAGGCAACTGTTAAGAGCCGTGTGTTTTGGCCTTTCGTCGCCCGTGTTGGCCTGCTGCAATTTCGCCTCATTTCGGTTGCAGTTTTGGGGCCACTTAAAGCAAGTTCTTCTACATCCTGTCTTTGTGTAAATTTCCGCTTCCTTTTTGCCAAGTGTTTGCCAGCCAGCCACGGAGAGAGAGCCAACAGATTCCGTGCTTCGGCTGAGGCTCACACCGAGAGCGGCTTAATCGAAAAACGTATGAATGTAGCACAGTCAGGAGGAGGAGGAGGAGGAGGACATGGATTCCATTTTGAGGGGGAAAGCGAGTACGGACTGCACTTAAGTCCTTTTCGTATTTGGGGAGCCACAGTCAAGTTATTACAAGCGCCAAAAATATTTTCACTTAAGTAGCTGCCACCATTTTTGCTCAATTTATTTTCACATTCCAAGCTCGATTTTTAATTTTCAACCACTCGTGAGTGGGTGTCGTTTTCTTTTCTTTTCTTTTCAATTTCTCTTTCATATAGATTGCCACTCAAATAAAGCTACTTTCTGCAACAATAATATTATGGTATACTATATAGTAATATGTGCTTGGATATTTTATTGCATTTACTCTATGTACAGCTCATTTTTGAACTAAAAATCCATGGGTTGATCAAAATAAAAAAAATTTTTAAAAAAAATTTAAATGTATTTATATTTAAGTAATGTTTAATTGCCAACTGTAAATTTCTAATCCATTTGCTATCCATCTTATAAATCATAAAATGTCTCTCTATGTTTCAGCAGTAGCATTCTATATATTTATATATGTATTTCATTCTGCTATTTGCTACAAATATATATGTTATCTGTATTTATTTGTATCATATTCGGTTGTGCTTTCTTTTATGTAATTGTGGAGCGTTTGATGCAATTTTTTGGACATTTATTTTTGTATATGAAGAGTTTTTGTGCGTTGTGCATGCAGCCATGTGCAAATAGTCAAAATTGCATCGCCTGAGCATGAGTTTTGCATATAAATATGTTTGATACCCCTTACCAATGCGAATACAAAGAGCATAGCTGGCTAAAAACTCGAATCTGACAAGTAAATAAATAACACAAAAATAAATATAAAACATTTTATATTATATATAGAATAAATCTTAAAAAAGACCCATGAAAACAGTTTCGGAAATTAATTTATTTTTTCATCAATCATTTATCCTTTATTTATTGCCTTTCTGCGTCTTACTGGGCATTCAATAGTCATGCACGCTGTCTGTGTGAAAATCGACAACTCAAATATGTTTTTCCCATAGTGGTGCATTCGTGTGCATTTGGGCATTTAACAATGTGTGAAACTGAATTCATTGCACTAATTGAAATGCGGCGTTTCGCAATTTCATTTAAAATGAATGCACTATGGTGTGTAACACACATGTGTGCGAGTGTGGTGTGTGTGTGTTACTATTATTATTTTTGCAAATATCAATCACAAACAGTTTCGCTTTCTTACGTTTGTAAAAGAGCAAGACTTTTTCCAAACTGTACCATTTATATTGACACATAAAACTCTCTCCTACAAATTTCTCTCAATTGGGAAAGTAAAAATGAAAAATTCTGCAAACTATGTAAATATTCATATTCATGCTGCTTATTATTAATTAAAATGAAAGGCATCAACGTGTTTAAACTAGAATGAAAATAAATTCACTGTAAATATTTATTCCAGTTTGAAGCTTTGTTTAGCTGCAATGAGTTATGAGTAGAGTAAGAAACAAATTAAATTCAAACCGCATTTGAGGCAACAATTTAAAAGGCGCTTGCAAGTGACCCAAAAGATATCACGTATACGCCGTATGGGCCGCACAACGATGCGTTTTTATGATTTTCGGTCTAATGCCAACCAAGCAAAGTTGAGTGTAAATCTATGCGGAAATCTCCTCCCCTTCTCCGCCCATAGTTACTAGCTTTTTGGAGGTCAGCGCTTGCGGTTGGTTTCTTTCGCAACAGCTGTCACTTTCATCTTTAAACTTTAATGGTTAAGCAAAGTTTTTGAAGCCGAGTTTTTGGTCAGCAGCAGAATCGCACGTCTTGGCAACGATTTTTAGAGATTTGTTGTTGTTGCTATTGTTATTGCTAATCCGCAGTACGTGTCCTGCCAACGAAACGTTTTTCGTAAATATTTATTTATTATTTACTCCTGCGGTCGTCCTCTGTTCTATTGCGCACCTTGTTGGGCACAAAAAATTGACTTGACACTGTTG